>CM062819.1:1492644633-1494052133 GCA_031772625.1 Pinus tabuliformis | reverse complement strand
ACAACTAAACGGATCATGGACACGTAGATCAAGAACACCCAAAAAAAAAGATCCAACTATATCGAGTTGTCAAATCAGGCCAACTCCTTCACCAAAGTAAGTGGCTCACTAGGGACCAAGTTCAACAGAAGTTTCCTCATCTCATGGAGGAACTCAATGCAATGGGGGAGGAATGATCCACATGGATACTGGTGGCCACCCACCTATTCCACTTGGACCCCCACCATTTTTTCTTTTAGTTTTTCAGTTTCTTTATTTGTAGCACAATTTACTATTTTTGGTAGTTCTTCGGGTTCTAAACTTCCAGAGCCGTTTTGAGGCCCTAAATGACCTTTATTTGGAAAATTGGTACCATCATGTGTCAGTAAGTGATTTTGATCATTCAAAATCTGTAGTCCTCAGATAGATCTTTCTAATGAGGTATTGTGCGCATCAATCAGAGATTGTATGCCAAAGTTACAACCTCAAGAATTTGATGCACCAATTTACCCAAACCAGGCCCATAGTTTGGCGCTTCATCTCCTAGGGTAAGGTTTTTGGATGTTTAGGGTTTTCCACTCTTTCCCAATAATAAATAGGCCTTTGAGCCTCATTGTAACAGAATTCAAAGGCATGTCGCTGCCACATCTCTTCTCAGAGATAAGCTACCATCGCCTGAACTAGTCTTATTTCCATTCTATTTGTAAAAATATTTCAGAATTTGAGATTAGTGAAATAAAGTTTTATTTCTACTACATCTTTTTATTTATGGTTATATCTTTAATTGGTTGTGTTCCTATTTAAATCTAGATCATTTATGCTCATGGTCACCAATCATGCACAAAACCACATTCTAGGATTTACTTTAGCCCCTAGCCTTCCAGTCCCGATGCCTTTCCTTTATATTTGGCCCAAACATACCTCGTCTCATTAACATAAATTTTTTCCCGAAACAAGTCCTGGGTGCACCTTCTATCATTTGAAAAAATTGTCAAATGCTTATGAAATATCTATTTCATTGTTTCCAGACACTCGTTTGTTTCCTCTAGGGTAAGTCTTATGAGCTTACATGTCTCGTGGGACAACCCTTTACCTCCTCCCATTCGTTTCTTGATTCTGCACTCTCTTGCCTACATGTACCGACACTATCCTTTAGGGAAACCATCTATGCGCCCTTGTATTTTCTCCGAGATGAGTCTTGCAGGATGACATATCCTGTCGGGTCCTCCCAGTCTTCTCACATTGGTCATCAGTCTGTCGTGCTAGCCCGGTGCCCAGCCATCCATCTGCTCCCTCTTGTGTGCCCTTTATAATCCATTGGGGTCTTCTTTACAGGATGAGTTGTCCTAGTTGGCTCCACCTAGAACACATGTCAACAAATCAACTTCCTATTGGGCTGATTTGGATCTGACATTTTCCTTTTTAAGCTCGTGCCCAATCAACCTACCTTCCATGCTTCTACGAGTTCAATGACATCATCCTGACGTCACGCATGCCATGTGTCGCTTCTAGAGTGGTTCACATCTCATCTAAAATTACCCACTTAAGTACCTGAAAAACTCAAATCTTCATGCCACGTGTCCCCTACACTCACGTCATGTTGATGTCATCACAAATCCATAGAATGTTGTCACATGCCTGCTATGAGGAGAGAGAGAAGGGTCATGGGCCTTGAATTTTGCAGCAAATTCCTTTGTTAAATTTGTAAGGGTCCCGACCAATTATTTTAACTTTGTCGTACTCTATAATGCTATGTTATTTCCACGTTATTGTGAAATGAAATCATCTCCCTACATCGGTTACCACACAGGTCGAAGGTCGGACTCAATCCTATGAGAACTTCGTGAAACATTCTGACTTGTCCAAGTACCGACTAGTCCATGGGTCCAACTAAGAGATAGTCCCACATAGTTATGGGTTTGGCAATTAGAGCTATGTTCTACTGTTGAATTCCGCTACGCGACTTGACTTCCAACTAGGCCCAAATATCGTAAGTCCTAATTTCATAAATTTGTAGCTCGGCTTGACCTTTGACTAGGCCCGACTAGTCCCACCTTCCAACCAAGCCTCACTCTTGACATGGATGAATTCACCTAAGTCTCTAGCTTGCTTCAAAATGTGCCTAAATCGAGGATCAAATAGATTCTCCACAAGACATAAGGGAGAAGTGAAACCTTCAGCCGTGGAACCCTACAGGTTGACCTCTCAATCCATACACTTTGACTGGCTATAACTATTGATCTGGAAGACCTTTTATAGACTTCAACATACTATTGGAAAGCTAATTTAGAGCACTATCCAACTAATTCATTTCCAAGAACGTCCAATTTAATCTCCTGAGGTATAAATTAATTCAAAGTTATATCTCCCCCTTTGGCTCTAGCTAAGGTACCAAATTCAACTGAATAAGAAACATTCAATAGTAGTTACAAACACACTATTCATCTACCATCCTAATCAGTCATCATCAATACTACACCAATTGACATCCTTTCCAAAAATATCCATCTTATCTATATAGTGAGGTTGACATAACTTCACTTTGGTTACCCTCATAAACATACCATTGCATAGAGTTAACATCAATGCCAACACACTTGCTCTTGCCAACCATCCTAATAGTGTGAATTGTCCAATAATATCCCCCTTTGGCATTGATGCAACACATCATTACTCCACTTTGATGGCCAATTCTCATGCTACTTCCAAACTTCTCCTTCATGAGCCACCAATAACTTATCCTCCTATGCACAGGTGGTCCATAACTTACTCTCCCCTTTTAACATCAATGGAAAAGAGCTACAAGTTGCTTCTTCTACCTCTTTCAATTAATGACTAAGGTTCAAGCTGCTAAAGTGAATTCATATCTGAAAGCTTCTCTTGTCATGGACTTATATATCTAATGAGGCACTTGAAGTCATCCATTCAAACTCAACTACAGGCAAAGAAACCTACAAGAGTCAATCATATTTGGTTAAGAATTTACCGAAGAGAGATAAATTAGTACTGAGATTTACCGAGATGAAAAATAACCATAAATAATCATAAACACATAAACACACATGTTTACTGGGAAAAACCGCAACTCCAGTGAAAACCCACCATAATGAAATTTCATTATCCTTGGCCAGAACCCTGGCCAAGATGGCCAAGTGAACCTTCACCACTCACCTTCCTAGCCTATATTACAACGAAGTCTTACCACCATTTATAGGCTCCATTACATGAAATACCATGGGCAGTAATAGCATTGGTACACTATACCATGTGCCCAAAACCACTACTATTTAACCAAGTCAACCTTGACTCAAACCCTAAGTCAATTTTAACTAAAAATTCCCCCCTTAAATTTGACTTGGATTTCCTTGATTAAATCCAGTGAAACCTGCTAAGTGAGACAACCTCACTCACTCTAGCCGTTACCCCCCTCAAAGTTTTTATCCGAGATATTGTTAACCTGACATCCCCTATCACCTAGGTCTAACCCAGGCTTTACCGATGATTACCTAGCGGTACGCATGCCTTACCAGGTCTTATAACAGTGTACCCATTTACATGTAAACAATAAATATTAACTCCATCGCAATAACTTTTGTTATTGTTGTTGTTGTTGTTGTCTTCAGTTATCCTCTCCTCCCTTTTTCTAATGATCTCATTATCCCAACCTCCTAGGCCTTTCAAACCATTGATGAGCTACATACAACAATTATTGAAAAACCTCAATATGTAAAATACCAATCGTAGCGTAGAAACTCTCCCATCACAACCTTCAAATCATATATATATTCGCCAGGCTTCGAAAAACATCTCCTGCTCTAGGAAGACTCGTCTACTTTCCACTGCTTGATCCACCATATCTGGCACTGTGGCCTCTTACGATTGAATGCCACTGAATTTTCTTTTGAATTCTCGTGTAGCTAGTACCCGACAGATCCACGCAACAATAACAATATTCCATGCAAAATGCAAGCCACTCAAAAATGCAGGTTGTTGGCATTCAAACATAGGCCACAGAAAGAAGCATATTTGATCCACAAGCATGATCAAGATTCTAAGCTGTGATACCAATCGTTAAGAATTTACCAAAGAGAGATAAATCGTTACTGAGATTTATCTTTCTCTGGTAAATTCTTAACATAATTAGGAATACATATCCTCATGTCTTCTTATAGTTTTTACTACTATAGGAATTGGACATTTATTATATGCTCCCTGTGAATATATACTTCCTTGTTTTTGAATAACCCTCAAGTTATAAACACCTTGAGCTATTGGCTAAATACTCTATCTTCCAATGCATCTTTTGTACCAATTCAAATGAAATTCATGCCAATCACAATTGTAAATGGTATTACTACTACTGCAAATACCACCCATTACTGACACATTAAGGATTGTTATTCATTGTGTCTTCTACTGCTCTGAGACTGTGGTAACTTCTCTTAAGCATTCTAATAGTCAACATCACTCCTCCTAAAAACATGCTACTCCAAATAGGGACTGATACTTAAATGATACAAATTGGATTAGTACACCAACCACGCTTCCAAGACACCCCAAAAAGAAATGTTCATTTTCATAAAATCTTACTCCACATGAACCAAAGACCACCAATTACCATAGAAATACCATTGAAAATTAAGGGACATGCAAAGTTGGTACCTATTATGTTCATGAATATAAGATTACTAGGCTTAATCGAATTTGAAACTCAACTCAAATAATGCTATTTCACCTAAGATTCAAACGTTTCATTTCCTAAACAACCTTTCTTCTTGAGGCCAAAAATTGTTTTCTTCTTTTGCTACTAAAGTATCTCCCCCTGAGAAAATGTTTTTCTTCTCTATGCTGATATTATTGCATATTCCTTCTTACTTCTCCATGGTCACTCATCCTGTGAACCTGACTCGGACTATGGGCCTCTTATGCTCCCATACTTCTGTTGTAGTATTTCTATTTCTTCTCACAATGAAACATGCAAGGTTGTTTCATGCTCCTCCTGAAACCATGTTGGTTGCACTCTTGTCATTCTTATAATTTTGTTATACACTTTCAAATAAATAAATTAATAACTATAATTAGCAGGGGGACTTGACCATACCTTCAACATTCAGATGCACCTCTATGATTATTATTTATGACCCTTACATCTAATTTATTTGGCCTCACCTGAGGCCATTATCTTCCTTCAATGAAAAGAAACAATAGATCTACTCCCCCTACGCAGATCATCCTCCTTCTTCAACCAAAACTTCATTAGCTAAGTCCTAACAGGAGCATTATCTTTCGACATATTCTTACCCCATGTTTGGTTTTTCTTCACTACGCAGGGTTAGAGGGCTCTTTTCCTTTTATTCCTCTCTCTAAACCCAAATCTTCTTGCATCCTTTTTGCTTTGTTTTCAAGAGAAAAGTAATTGGCTTCTTGCTTCCATTCTTCACTTGAGGCTTGCGCTGATTGCAACTAGAAATTACAAAGGGTTTTCTTCCTCCTTTATTCAACAAGTAACTTTGACACAGAGCATTGAAGACAAACTTGACTTCCTTTTCTCCTACATTTCTCCTTGTAATCAAATATTTAGGTACTACATTTTTCTACACCATATTAGAAGTGGGCTTTGTTCAGTTATATCTGCAATCGACTGCCTTGTGCTCAAAATTTCCATAGTTGTACCACTCAAAAGGGAGTAGGAATGAATAAAAAATATTGCTATACTTGGAAAAATTCCTATCAAGGCCTCTACTAATGTCAACATGGTTTAACCTACTATTGCCCCACATAATCAGTTTTCTTGTAAGCCACCTATAGTTTATGGCTTTATGTCCCCAATTATTGCAAGAAAAACAATACCCATAAAATGGATCTTGAGGACTAAAGATACCTTTTCTTTGAAGGTGTGGTCCTTGGGGGATAAAGGAGTTTTGTTAGTTTTTCATATGCCTTCCATGCCTGTGTGAATTGCTACCATTTGAAATTCTATGTTGTTGCTTCTTGTTATAATGTTTCTCTTCTTGTTGTTGTTCTTTAACATTTTGTTGTTATTGTTGTACAATGACCCCTTGTCTTTCACTATTGTTTGTACCTTCAAAAACCTTATTGGAGCTTGGTTCCAAAAATATCCTTGATGAGAGAGGATCTTTGATAACTTTGAATGTTATCCAAGATCTCAGATCCTCTTTGAATATTTTGACATTGACACAACTCTTAGTTTTTATTTCCTAGGACATGTCTCAATGAGACTACTTCAGCCTATAATCTTTCACAAAAGGCTTATTTGTCTTTTTTCTTAATTGTTAACATCTCATTCAATCTGCTAGCCTCTTCTTGTTCAGAATTTAAGTCTACAATTATTTTGCTCAACCTTTCATTCCCAAGGTCATATTCTTGCAATTGTTTCTTTTTTCTTGATATTTTATTCCAATATCTCCTTGATCTCTTTTAGAGAAGAAATAAATTTCCTCCTAAAATATATATTTTCATCTATATCATTTTCTTCTCTATCAAAGGCTCTACCCGATCCACCATAGAGATACAAATTTCTGTTTGTGTACATGGAATATTCCATATGTTCGAGAAGTATCCCATCATCATCACTACCAAGGATACTCCTATTCTCTTCATGGGATGTACTCTCTTCTTCTTCAGAGGATCCCTCATTTTCTATTTCTACTAAAGTAGGGCTATCTACCTCACTACTAGATGCACTTATAACTCTATGTTCAGAAACTTCACATAAACATCTAGAAGATAAATTACATATCTTTTTACATTTAGCACAGAGAAATAACATACATCCTGAGCAACATGGCCTTTTTTCTAATTCACCATGATCAAATTGAGAGTGATTAGCATCAACTTCCCCAATGTGAGAAATATCTTCTACCTTTTGAGCATAATATCTCTTTCTTCTTTTCATTTCTCTAGCAACAACATTTGCATGTTCAAGTTCACTAGCTAAGTAGCAAGGTTCATTATCCTTCTCATAAACCCCCTGACTATCTCCTTGTTAACGGGAAAAGTGTCTATTCAGAACGACCCTATCCCACTGAGTTGTGACAGTGACCTCAGAAACAAACAGGGAAAACTACTCTTGTATTCTCCTTTATGAACTATAAACAAAGAGGAATAGGATGAACCAACCTGTGTCTTGCGCTAGTCCTTTGATCCAATCTCTCTCCTCTTTTACAGCTTCCCGCTACCTGCTCCCTTACTTGCCCGGCTTCACCAAGTTCCTGTAAGATCACAGAAGAAAGAAACTACACAAAGACATGGATTTATGTTCATAAATAGCTTAGGATCAGATTTAAGCTAAACATACCAATATAACAAACATCAATGATATACAAGCATGTAGGAGAAACTCAAATAGTTTTATTGATAAAACAAGAAGATCCAGGAGGAGTTACAACCGATGATTCCTGATCCAGCATCAACCTCCCAGCATAGAATCCCCTCTTCACCTCCAACAAAGCATAAATCACCCAATACTCTGATATCTATCTCAAAACCAACAACAATTCTCTGCAATGTACAAAATTCCAGCCTCTGGATCTCTTGGTGAGGGATCCATATATAGATGTATGCAAAGAGGATGAGTTAGCTTATGAATTGATTAGTGGCCTCTCTCTGTCAGTTCTTGCTTCCATTTGGAGACTGAGAGCCTCTTACTCATCACTGGTCGAATTCAGTGAGGCAAGTGTCATTGGAGAAGATTCTAGAAGCTTCCATTGTCTCTCCACCTCGTGGAATGACTCTGCCACTTGTCATTTACCACTCAACGCACCCTGGTAGTGCATTCAAGTGCGTTGCAACGCACCTAGCCAGTTTATTTGGGTGCTTTGCAACGCAGCTAGCTAGTGGAGCAGCTGAAATGATCCTGATTTGACTAGTTCTGAGCAGTTTCTGGTGGAGAACCTCTGGGAGAAGCTGTAATTTGTTGACATTGTTTCTTTAGGAGCTGGAACAACACTTTTAGGGACTTAGGATCCCTTGGTTTATGGACATTTCATGCTTAGAGCTGTAAGGTACAAAAATGTCTATAACAGTTGCCCCCTAAAGTATGAGGCCGTTTATCGGGTGAAATGCTTTATTAGGAGGATCTGAAGTTCTTTCAATGCTGGGAGGAGACCTGTAATAAGATACAATACAATACATTATCTTCATACTATTTTCATGATCTAGCTGAGGCGGGCATTCCCATGCTCAGCTTTATAAATTCATTTTCATGTACATAGGACTGACAATCGTCTGATGGTAGACTGATGATTCTGATGAAGTCATCATCCTTTTGGTAGGATGATTATCTGTGCTGCAATGCTGTACATTTCAATGTCTTTATTTTTCATGAATATATATCGCAGCCCGGATGGATGAAACTAGATCTGGGGTCTTCAATCTCGTCCGATCTTCACTCAAAGTACAAGTCGATCCATGTGAGAAATGTTTTGAAGTCGAACATGGAAAGACATCGCTTGATTACCAGTCAATGATGTAAACTGTTAACAAGCGCGAGAGGAATCACCGATAATGATAATGACCCTCAAGGTACTGCAGTACAATTCATGTGGTGTAAATAAAGGACTTGGCGTCGAACACCACGCAAAATCTTTCGGTCGAAGGTCATTGATGTATACCTGTCGCCGGAAGTGAGAAACTTTCCATTGAGGCATGCAAGCTTCAAAGTACTGAAGGGGTTGTTCCTAGATCAACTTCTTGGATAATGAGCTGATGTCGACAAGAAGCGATCTGTCAAAGGAGGGCCTTAATGAATCCCACATCAATGACACGGAACGGAGCAAATGATTTTGATGGAGGTGAAAACGATCTGGTGATATATGGTTCAGGGTGGCGGTCATGAAAGAATGAAGTATAATGTATGGTAGTGGATGGGACACGGGTGACTTCTCTGGATGACTTCTCTTGAACATGTCGGCGAAACTTATGTGATGGATTGGTAGAATTTACCCCAAATTTGGATGGTATGGCGTGACCATGGTGATGTGACCGGTGAATGAAACAACCCAACCCGACTCAGGCACGGATTGGAAGTGTCATGTTCAAGAGCGACTTGCTACCAATAAAGTTTCTTTGAGTTTTCTTCCCAATTTTTCCCCAGTCATTGCTGACCAGTACCTCTTTATTTTTGTCAAGCTTGAGGAGGATAACATATGCTTGTTCTATAATTTTCCCTTCGGGCAAACCCATCGCTATGTTTTAACGAGCCTAGCGATACTGAAACTTGTTCTCGCCTAAAGACAAGTTTGTCAAGTTATTAATCTTTTTAACGAGTCTAACGACAAAGATAACTCGGTCCTTTTCATTTTTAGAGAGTCTGAAAAGGTACGTAAAGGTAACTCCAAAATTCCTTTTTCGTCATCTAATCCCTTAAGTCCGAAAAAGTATAAAACAATACAGAAGGGATGAATTTTCGATTAGCTTTAACGAGCCGAACAAAACAAGCGCTCGATCTTTTTGTGCAATAATCCCTCAGGTCCAAAAAGATTAAAATCTAGAGGAGGGATAGCACTTCCCGTCACTTTAACGAGCTAGAAGGCTATAACTCGGCAATCTTTTCATATTTTACGAGTCAGAAAAGAGCTTAAAGAAGACTCGTCTTTTGAGGAACGAGTGATAAAATGGGTAGCAACTGATTCCAAGTAAGGTTTGGAATTTTCCAATCACGGCAGTGTCACAAGGATGGCTAGTGAAATCACTCTTCGCAGTTGTTCCTCAAAATGGGTAAACAATCAAATGGAGGTGAATGATCGGCCAATGAAAAGTGGAGGTGACGGTGCAAACACGACCAAGGCTTTAATGGCTGAAAATGCTTCATTCACGGTGGTTATTTACCGGGGGATAGTTCATTTTTTAACGAGCTTAAACGCGGGTGGAAACATTTGCTCGGTCTTATGTTTATTTTTTAACGAGCTTGAACTATGCACTAAAACTACTCGATTAATCCAGTCATATGATAAGAATGTCTCATATAAAAGTGGCAATCTTTCAAGTGTTGCCCCACATCCTTTCTTTATGCAAGTTAGGAAACGACCAATCCTACGAGTTTAAAGGGTTAGAGGTCCTATAAATTTAAAAAAATAAATAGTCACTCTTCGTTTGCATTCCAAAAGGTTTGCATGCCCCCAGGTATAAAACAGAGTTTCAAGGTTACCCCTCAATTTGCAGACAAAACATTTGTTCTATTAGGAGAGGCCTACCTCTTACAGGTTACCCAAAGATTGTTCTATTTACGTTGTAAACAAAACACTTCTTCGGCGATGTTGCTCGAAATAAACAAAGGTGAGCGAAGATGCCCGCAAACTCACATAACTTTGACAAGAGAATCTTATTCTAGAATAACCCCTCTTCCAATCACGGACGGGGTACAGACTAGTCATATTCTCCCGCGGAAACCTACTCTATACCCGAAGTTTTCCTGCCGAAGCAGACCAGGATGCATGCCCCCTGGGTTTCAGTCATATCCCTCCGAATTACTCGCGCTCATCGGGAGGACGGACCTGGGATTGAGACATTTCTTGCTCGAAGAGACCATTTAGGGACGGTATATGACTATTTGTTATGCGTGATCCGGGAAATGAAAGCTGGTCCACGAGCTTGACCACTCTTCCTTCGTGCGGGAAACACATTACTCTAAAGAGTGAGGAGACAATGGCTCCCATGCAATAAATATAGTCTCGTCCAAGGAGTAGGTTATAATCCAAGGGTCCTTGAACGACCATGACGTTCATGCGAACTGTCTTCCCTCTCAATGTTATGGGCACATCGGGAAGGATCCCTAAAGGTCGACTGGTTCCTTTATCAAAGCCTATCAGATTTCTCATTTCAGGCAATAGCGATGGTGAACCAAGCGCTTTCCAAGCAATAGAGGAAAGGATACTCACAGAAGCCCCCTCATCTATGATGGTACCAGCCATGACCATTCTATATATTTGAACAATAATTCGGAATGGTATGCTTGCTGGCAAACAGGGTCTGCCTAGTTGATTCCAATCAAAGGATACAACTAGGTTGCTTGGAGGTGGGACCGAGTAGACGGCCGGGTATGGCTCTGACGAACTTCCTTCCTGTGGTAAAGGAATGGGTGGATTGCCCCCATGTTCGTCGGAGTCTGTGTTGATGAAGAGAATTTGGACGGTGTCATCCTTGTTCTCTTCGGTGACTGTATCATCTGAAGATAAAACCTCTGAAGGCAAGACCGGGTCAACTGCCGCCTCGACCTTTTGACTTTCGTCTGGTATGGATTCAGTTGGTTTATCTTCGATGATAGATGCTTCAGCAGACCACCTGAGCGGGCCAGATGGATTCTCAACTAGTGACGAACTCGGCAAGAGTTTTTTATATCCAGGAGGAAGTCGTAACGGTGAAACCGGACGATCATCCAAAACTCTTTTAGCCTCATCTAAGAAGGGACAACGGTGGAGGGCATGGTCGCCTTCGCACAGTTTACAATGAAATCTAGCTTTCCCTTTTTGTCCTGGGGCTTCACTTTCACTAGTTGACGGTGTGCTTTCAACATGAGCTCCAGAGGTTGATGACACCGGATTGAGCAAATGAGGAGACCAGTCCCTTAGTATCCGGGGGATGCAAGGACAATCTCTGTGAAAGTGGTCTCCTCTGCAAATGACACATGGCGATTTAGGCCTGGTCGGTGCTGTGTGTGGATTTTCGTTAGACGACACTCGTTTTCCCCCATTCGCCTTTGGCTCCTTCTTCTTTTTCTCTTTCTTCTTCTTTTCCTTCTTCTCCTTAGGAACTTGGCTTTTAGCTTTACCAGTCCCGTCAAGTGAAGAGGAAGGAGGAGAGGAAGAATTAGAGGAAGTAGAAGGCTGGTGGGTAACTCTCGACTCGTCTAATTGCTGATTCGATTGTTCAAGAATAGTGGTGTTCTGAATGACATTGGTTGAGAAGAGCCATACTGGCAAGCCAATTGTCAGTCCTGGAAGCGACAATGTGGCCATATGGGGCGCACCAACATCTCCCCAAGAGGAGAAGGGACTAGGATTTCCACCAAGGGGAATTCCTTGGTTGGTAGGCTCCATTTTCTCAACCCAAAGATCAATGTAGGAAAAGGGGATGAATATTCCATTTAAAATAAATTTTAACACGCTTTGACACAACTTGTTTTTTCAGTTTTAAAGAGTCGGGAAAAAACAAAAGATGACTCTAGTCTCCTTCGATTTTTAATGAGCATGAAGTGACAAGTGCTCAGATGGACCTTTTCCGTTAAGGAGTCTGAAAAGGAACGAAAGGGACTGCTCTGGAGGTCTAGGTAGAGGGAGTACCAAACCAATCGCAAAACTGCAGAATACTTTTTACGGTACGGCAGTCAATCTTCCCGAATGCTGTGTTTGGTGCATTGCTATCAGAAGGGCGGCCGACACGGCTTCCTATGGATAAAGGTTTTATGCCTATAGGGGTCTCCCAATATATACTCGATGGTACGTGGGAGCACAAGTCCGTACTGGCACTTATCGTCTCAAAGTGGAGGAATCACCCAACCATCAGTGAGGACAACAGTTACCAGGCTTTACGACGTCGGAATATGTCTCTAGCCTAGACCTCTAAATGTTGTGCGTTAAGTTACAAAGCGTTGTTAAGTTCATTGAATTTATTTTAGGTTGATATTTCTTATGAAGTTTGCCTTTTGGGATCACCACGAGATGTAGATGTAATTCCTAAAATGCAATCTAAAGATGACAAGCAAGCTTTTATCTCTTTTCAGCAATGAAAATCCTAGCTACAAGGGGAAGAGAAAGACACAATCTTTTCTCAAAGAGAAAAGAGCACACTGTAAATGAACTTTTCCTAAATCAAGCCAAACAGACTGTCAATATGCAAATGCACATGTGCATGTATTTGTTTTTCACTTTCTTAATATTGATGCCTAAAAAGAAAGTTGTACAAATTTGAATTCGTTTTCAAGTGAAAAACACAAACAAGCTTCTTTTCGAAATCAAAAGGTAGAGATGATTACGACACTTTATGATTTTGAAATAAACACTTGTTTCGACACTAGAAATTCACAAATTCAAGCCAAAGGAAAAAGTAAAAGCATAATCAACTGTCAACAGCAAATAAACTTTCTCCTAAGACCAAAATCGACACTTACGACAGATCTAAATCAAAGGACGACAGTATGACTATTCTACTTTTGCAATGGGAAACTGTAAATGACGCAACAAACACACAAAAACAAATAAAGTTTCTTTTATACAACTGAGGTGGAATTAAGGCAAAGAAAAGGGGCTTTTAAACAGACACACACACTGATCACAGGCTGCAAAAATCAGAGGCAAAACTGGAAAAAATGAGCAAAGAACCTCAGTTGCACAGGGCTAAGCTGATCAACGCACCTGGTACACAGAGAAACTGGATTGCAACGTAGGTTTCCCTCTCGGGAACTGAGCTGAAATGCAGGAACTCTTCACAGCACCTGCGCTGGGGCAGAAACGAGAATTCTATCCAGGTTTTGGGTCACGGTTTGCAGTTTAATCTATAGTTTTTGGCCGAGTAAAAGCAATCAGTAATGCACAATCAGAGGGTTGATTTAAAAGAGGTTTAAGAGCTATCACAAAGCGTAATCAGATCATTTGTGAACCAGCTGTTGAAATCATAAACAGATCCAGTGAATGGATTGAAGCAACAGATGTCTACTTTGCATTTGTTAATGGCAAATGCAGTTCGATTCGCTACTTCTAAGTTTATGAAACAAACAACAAGAGAAACACAAACAAACTAACTAGACACGATCCCCAGCGGAGTCGCCATTTTGTTAACGGGAAAAGTGTCTATTCAGAATGACCCTATCCCTCTGAATTGTGACAGTGACCTCAGAAACAAACAGGGAAAACTACTCTTGTATTCTCCTTTATGAACTATAAATGAAGAGGAATATGATGAACCAACCTGTGTCTTGCGCTAGTCCTTTGATCCAATCTCTCTCCTTTTTGACAGCTTCCCGCTACCTGCTCCCTTACTTGCCCGGCTTCACCAAGTTCCTGTAAGATCACAGAAGAAAGAAACTACACAAAGACATGGATTTATGTTCATAAATAGCTTAGGATCAGATTTAAGCTAAACATACAAATATAACAAACATCAATGATATACAAGCATGTAGGAGAAACTCAAATAGTTTTATTGATAAAACAAGAAGATCCAGGAGGAGTTACAACTGATGATTCCTGATCCAGCATCAACCTCCCAGCATAGAATCCCCTCTTCACCTCCAACAAAGCATAAATCACCCAATACTCTAATATCTATCTCAAAACCAATAGCAATTCTCTGCAATGTACAAAATTCTAGCCTCTGGATCTCTTGGTGAGGGATCCATATATAGATGTATGCAAAGAGGATGAGTCAGCTCATGAATTGATTAGTGGCCTCTCTCTGTCAGTTCTTGCTTCCACTTGGAGATTGAGAGCCTCTTACTCATCACTGGTCGAATTCAGTGAGGCAAGTGTCATTGGAGAAGATTCTGGAAGCTTCCATTGTCTCTCCACCTCGTGGAATGACTCTGCCACTTGTCATTTCCCGCTCAACGCACCCTGGTAGTGCATTCAAGTGCATTGCAATGCACCTAGCCAGTGTATTTGGGTGCTTTGCAACGCAGCTAGCTAGTGGAGCAGCTGAAATGATCCTGATTTGACTAGTTCTGAGCAGTTTCTGGTGGAGAACCTCTGGGAGAAGCTGTAATTTGTTGACCTTGTTTCTTTAGGAGCTGGAACAACACTTTTAGGGACTTAGGATCCCTTGGTTTATGGACATTTCATGCTTAGAGCTGTAAGGCATAAAAATGTCTATAACACTCCTCCACAAAGACATTGAAACTTGTATAACATTTCCTTTATGTCTCACAATGTCTCACATTATCAGTGTTTGACTCTGGCAGTCCTTTCATGATGATCCTTTTGGCTTCTTCATTAAGCTCATTTATTTCTCCATTCACTATGGTTCATCATAAATCAACATCTAAAGCCGTTAAATATTATTCCATTCTAATCCTCCATAGCTCATAGTCTGATACATTAAAAAATGGAACCGCCTACAACATTAACCAAACTTAATTAGCCATTGTTTCCCTTTGATCTACCTTCAAGTGGATAAGTTGTTCCTGAAGGAACTAGGATCTGATGCCAATTGTTGAAACAATGCTTGTTACTAATGGGGGGTGTGAACCGGTATTAAGGTAAATCTAAACATGTATACCAATTTATCATTTCACATTAAAACTTAGCATTCATTTATGTGATAATCAACAACATATCATTTTTAGAAACACAAATATGCACATGACCACACACATCATGAGTAGAGAACACATGAAACACGAAGGTTTAACGTATAAACCCTTATGGGAAAAAAAAAACCAAAGTTTGTTTGATATTTGATGTAAATATGAGCTCCTACTCTATTTCATCAATGTTTCTGAGGCACCACTCATAGGAAGCACCAACTCCATTTGATTGTTTGCGAGCACCTACTAGCAAGAAGCACCAACTCCCTTTCTTCTGCAGACACTTGATCAACTTACCAGAAGCACCAATTGAAGCACCAACTTCATGGATTTTTTGTGAGAACCAAATTGCAGCTCGGATTTATGCAGGCACCAACTTGTAGGAGGCACCAACCTCCAAGATTTAATCAGACATCCACAAATATTGAGGTGCCAACTGTCCGGTTTGCAAGCTCCAACCCACACTCAATAAAGAGGCTTATGCTCACTATTATTTCCACTCCCTCTTCCTTGTTTCAACTCTCTATTCTCCCCTACATCCTTCACCTTACATAGCCCACAAAACACATCACTCTCTTCTCAATTTTCTTATTCAACAACTACGTACATTTATCTCTTTGGCATTCAACACTTCTACAACATAATCAACACTATGTTCTCTAATTTGGGCCATCTTCCTCGAGCACTCTCATAGTCTCTCTTCAATATAAGAGACTAGACTCTCTATGGAGCCCAAGCACACTTGGCCTCTTCTTAGCAGTGCCCACTCATAAATCTCTCCACTCAACTCACTTAACTACGCTACATTCCCCCAATTGCACAACTACAATCCTTGGTTTTGTTCAACTATCACACAATGAATGTTGCAGTCCTTGTTGTCAATTCACTACTTGAGAGTGCACTCAAAACATTGCTCTCCATCACATTGTTGCATCAAAATTACTTGGCCACTGCAGATGAATTAATTCAAGGAATGGGCACCTGAGTGTTCTTGCATACTAAGAATTAATTCTCAGTCAAATTTCTTTACTCCAGTAAGGCTCTCCATCCTTATAAATGGCCCACAAAGATTAGAGAGTACTACAGGGATGTATTTCTAAGCTATGGAAAAATCTCTAAGTTATTTTCTTCTTTCCATGAGATCCACTCATGTATGGAAATTATCCACCCAACTATATTTTCAATTGAAATAATTATAGTATGCAAGAAGGATTAAGGGTGGCTCAATCTATTTCAATATAGGCTCCACTAATTTTCTCCTGCACGTCATATTCCTTCATTTCCTTCAATTAGAGATCTAAAATATTTCCATTTCTATTGACCCCATTAGCTCAGCCTACAGACTCAAACTATGCACGCAAGATACTTGTCGACCCATATATCCTTTGAATGCCTTCCTAACTCAACTATTGAAAATAGATAATTTGGCATAGTAATCAAATATGGATAGAACCTTGCCAAAGTAGTTGCCAACCCATTTCATGCCTTCTTCTCCATGTTGTAGCAGACTCGAAATATGGCATTAGTGTCAGGCTTAGCCCATAATTCCAAAGTGTTTCTGATTCATTCATACATTTTAACTCCATAGCCCAAGGTATTTTTAAACATGATAGTCTATAGTACCTTTGGACACTTTCTTGTTATGTATTTTTATCATTGTAAATTGGGTAAAGGCCCAAGATCGCATTAATATGTGAGACCATTCAAAAATAGTTCTTAGGCCCGTCTTTGAACTATAGATGCCAGTATTTAAACAAAAAACATTAAAACTTCTATGCCCATGGTCACCAATCATGCACAAAACCAAATTTTTGGCTTTACATTTTCCCCTAGCATTCATGTCCCAACACATTTCTTTGTATTTGTCCTAAAATAACTGGGTCTCATTAACACATAAAAGTGCTGCAAAACAAAGTCCTAGAAACTCCTTTCATCATTTGACAAAAATCTCAAATGCCACTAAAATATTCATCTCCTAGCTCTATTACCCCAACGTTGTTTCTCTATATTCTTTTGTTTCCTTCGAGGTAAGCCTTATAGGATTTCATGTCATGTGGGACTACCCTGCGCCTCCTCCCATTGGTCGCTTGATTTTATGTTGTCTCAACGATGTGTCCTAGCACTATTCTCCTGGCCAAAACTCTATGCTCCCTTATATTTCATTTAGGATGAGCATTATGGGATGACGTATCCCATGGGGTCCTTCCACTCTTCTCACGGTCGTCATTCTATCGTGTTGGCATGTTGCCTAGTCATCCTGATGGTCCCTCATGTGTGCCCTTTACAATGTGTCTAGGTCTTCCTTATGGGATCAGTTGTCCCAGTTGGGTCCACACATCACACATGCCAACTAATCAACTACTTGGGTTGAGTTGGCTTTACTAGTTAACATGTCAGCCTTATGTCCAATCAACCTGCTAGTTCCTTTGTGCTTTGCTCCAAAACCTTCCATGCTCCTACTAGCAAGACGATGCCATGATGATGTCACACATGACATGTGTCTCTTCTAGAGTGGTCCAAGTTTCACCTGGAAATGGCACTCTTAGGTACTTGAAAAACATGAGTCTGCATCCCACGTTTATCATGTAATAATGTCATGCTAACATCGTCACCAACCAATATAATTCTTCCACTTTCTTACCATGAGGAGAGAGAGAAGCGGCCCAGGTCTTGTGTTTTGCAGTGAATTCCTTCATTAAGTTTCTAAGGGTCATGGACAATTATTTTAAAACTTCCCCACTCTCAATTATTGTTTTTCTTCCACATTACCCTAAACTAACATCATCATCCTACACCGAGTCCCACATTGGTTAGAGGTTGAAGTGTAGAAACAACTCAAAATTTGCACCTGCTAATAAATTTATACTGAAAACAATAGACACAAATTTCTTCTACTCAATCTAGGGAAAGAAAAGCATACAATAGAAACACATCCAATAACATGCAACCATTCAATCATAAGAAACACAATATTTTTACTAGGGAATCCAGCTCAGAAAAAACCCCTCCTCTGTTTTGTACTAAATTAGATGAGAATATGGAACTATTACAATGAAAGCTTCAATCCTTGAAGATCAACCTACATTGCAATTTTGATCGCCTACTCTTTGGCTGCTATGACCAACACATATCCACATATCCAAAATAGGCCTCAACCTTCTATTTCCTTCCACAATCCTTGAGGAAATTAGCTCCTAAAAGATAAGATAATTCCCTGTTTCCTTGCACAAATCATAAAGGAATTGATCATCTACTCCAATACAAAAACCGTGCACTCAACTAGTATACAATTTATAATTATAATGCGCCTTTTCCTCCACCTCAACTAGGCAATTCGAATTCCATGCATGACAAGGGAGTTTTTTTGTAAAATTAACTAGTTAACTATGAGATCATTAAGTTAGCAACAGTTACAACTACTCAACTAAACTCCTACCAACTCTACTAACTATATTCTATTCTATAGTTTGAGTAATTATAACTCCACTAGATTGCTATATCTTAGCAATCAACTCATGCAAAACTCTAACTCTAGCCCACAAACTCAAATTGAGGAACTTAACTAAGGGACTTAGCCATGTCACTCTTGCTAAATGCAACTCAAGTCATCTTTTTGATGTGGAAAATTGAATTTCTCCATTTGACTAAGGCACAATTCAAATGAAGACTTTTCTTCCTACAATTTAACACACCTTCTTAGCAAGTAAAGGCTTATTTACCACCGTAATCCTATTCCTATGGAACTCAAACTTTCCTCTTGACAAAGCCTTTATCAAAATGTTTACATATTGCTCCTTTATGGGAATGTATTGCAACATGATGATCCTCATTTATGCACAATATTTGAGGTGATGGCACTTGATGTCTATATGCTTGTACCTATCATGAAACAATGGATTTCCAGAGAGTTTCATACAACTCATATTATCATAGTGGATCAATGTAGGATCCATCCCCTAACTAAAGAGATCAACTAGGATATTCCTCATCCAAATAGCCTCGAATGTTACTTGAATATAAATCATATACCTAACCTCTACCGATCTAAGTGCTACAAATATTTGTTTCCCACTATACCAAGAAGCTAGAGTTGACCCAACATTGAAGATAGCTCCCAATGTGCTCTTCCTATCTGATGGACTACCTACCCAAACTTCATCTATAAATATTTGAAGCTTCACTCATTCAATCCTTGTGTACCATAAACCAAGATCTACTATGCCTCTGAGGTATCTGAGAACATGTTTTTATACTTTCTAGTGAAGCTTGTTACGATCCACCATAAACTAACTAAGTTTATTAACCGCAAAGCGAGTATCAGGCCTTATGTTTAAGAAGTACAACAAGAACCCCACCAGCTATCTATAGATAGTTTCATCTACTGCCTCTCTTGTAGAAGCATCCTCTTTCCTCCAATTAGTATCTAGAGGAGCGTTCACAGGCTTTCAGTCCTACATATGGAATCTTTGACGGATTTCATAGGTGTACTTCCCCTGACCAACAAATAGCTCTCCATCTCTCTACCACACCTCCAAACCAAGGAATTAGTACGTCAAACCCATATCCTTCATCTCGAACTCTCTTGGAAGGTCCTCCATGCAAGGATAGTAGATATTTCATCTCCTGTCAATATCAGATCATCTTCATATAGGACTAAGATGAGAAGACTTCCATCTACATAAATGTAGTAGGGATTGACATCTGCTTCACTCTTAGTGAGTCCAAATCCACTAATAGAGGAATCTATGCAATTGTACGAAGCACGAGGTGCTTGCTTGAGACCATAAAGGGATCTCCTGAGTCTAAAAACATATGTCTCCCTGCCAAACATTTCAAATCCCTGAGGCTTCTCAATGTAGATCTCTTCCTCAAACACTACATTGAGTAAGGGAGACTTAACATCAATTTGGTGTATATTCCACTCAAATAGTGCTGCCAATGCTAATATGGTACTCATATAAGAATGTCTTTTGATGGGGGGAAATGTCCTCATAATCAAGTTCCTCTACCGGTGAGAAGACTTTGGCCACAAATTTGGCCTTCTACTTCTGAACAATGGCATCAGCTACATGTTTCACCTTATATACCCACTTGGAGCCAATATCAAATTTTCCCTCAGGTCTAGGCCCAACCACCCAAGAATCATTCTTCGTGATGGAGTCATACTCTTCAACCATTGCATCTACCCACCCCTACTGAGAAACTTCCTCATCAAATGAAGAAGGCTCATAATCAATCATTTTTTTCATGAGTGCCATATAACTGATATATCTTTCTTGTGATCTCATTTTATTATCTAAGGAGCTAGTAGCTCCAACATTCTCTTGAGCATCCTACACTAATCTATCTACCTCTCAGGTTCTCTTCCTCCCTTCCTTGCAACACGCTGTGTGAGTGGGTGCCTCCACTCGACCTTCTCTCTACTCCACAATATCTTGTGGAACTAACTAGGGATCCTCCTTTAGAGTTGGAAACTCCTCTCTCATGGGATGCTCAACTCTCACCCTAGAGAGCTTCTTATGGCCTTCTCCTCATCAAATATGGCATCTCTTATTATCATAGTCATCCTGAGTAAAGACATGTACACCTAATAAATTTTAGGTGTCTTTGTGTATCCTAAAAAGATCCCCTTATCTACAGTAGGCTCCAACTTTTTTTTTCATTCCTTGGACACATGACAATAGATCATGGATTTGAAACTGCGAAAGTGGGAGACATTTGGCTTCCTCTTAGAGAAATCCTCTTCAGGTGTGATCATTCCGAGATTTTTTGATGGATTCTATTTTGTAACTAAACAACTATATTGTAGGTTCTACCCATACATATAGTGGTAGTCATTGATCTTGCAACACTTCTATTTTTCCTCTCTGCCACCCCATTTTGTTGTGGGTGTTAGGTGTATTCAACTCCCTTCTAATACCATCCTTTCCACATAATTCTTTGAAGGAATTTGACACATACTCTCCTCTATTATCACTTCTCAAGGATTTAATTTAATGTTGAGTCTCATTTTCAACTAAGGATTTAAATTCAAAAAACATTGAATAAACATCATATTTGTTATTCATAAAATAGATACAACATTTGTAGGAAAAATGATCTACAAATATCACATAATACCTATGATTTGAAACTGATACTATAGAAAATGGTCCACCCACATCTGAGTGAATTCGCTCCAAGATTGATCCATATCGATTATCTCAGCCTTGGAAAGAAGATGATCTAGAGTTATGTATGAATGCAAAAAAATACAAATATAAACAGAAACACATAGATGTAGCAGAAATAAAACTTCATTTCGTTAATATCAAAGAACTAAAATATGCAAGCATGAAAAATGGAAATAAACTGGCCCGGGCAATGGTATCTTATCTATTAGAAGTGATGTGGTGCCTACTTCCATCCGAATTTTGTTGCAGTGAGGTTCAGTGGCCTTTCTATCATTGAGAAATAGTGAGAAACCCTAAACATCCAAAAACCTAACCCTAGGAAACAAAGCACGAAAAGCTTGCGGGCCTTGTTGGGGTAAGTTGGAATGTTAACCTCCCGGGCTCGTAACTTGGGCATACGATCTCCATTTGGATATCATAATATCTCATTTCCAATATATCGAAGAGGAGGATGAAAGCAATGCAATATATTGGTTTTCCACTCTTCTAGTCTCTCCATTTCCCCTAAAAACATATTTTAATCCCTAAAAATGGCTTCGAAAGTTTAGGACCTGAAAAGATTCCAAAAATAGTAAGTTGTGCTACAATTATGAAAACTAAAAAGAAACAACGGTGGGGTTCCAAGCAAAATAGGCGAGTGCTGATATGTATGACAAACTAGACGTTGATAGGAAAAATGAAAGTGAGATTTTATGTCTTTTTAGAAATGGATCACCTTCCAAAAGCACATAAAATAATGGTTTTAAAACTCTATTTATACCATAAAATTAGAGGGAAATATACCATATACAATAACACAAGATAAACGAGTTCACCCATCCTAGGCTACATCTCCTAGTCCAACTTCCAATGTTGGGCCTCTTTCATTAAATGCTAAAATTTGTGATTACATGGATTTACAATGCTCAGAACATAAAAACAATCTCTCCACTCGTGCCAGAACAATCAAAACGCCCAATCTAGGCTCTTGTTGGGCTCAATTTGGCCAAAAACTAAAGAAGTTATGCTCTAGGGAATTTTTTGCTGCTAACTCCTCTACAAACTAGACTTCCCTGCTAATTGTTCTACTAATTTCTTCTTTTATGGCACTGCCAAGCTACATATTTACCTGGCGTCAGCGAGATTCACATTGTTTTTGATGAAAATTATCAAACAATTTAAATGCCCAAGGACTCCTATGGTGGAAAAGGAGGGCCACATGGGGCCATGTTTCCGGGGGCTGGGGCTAACCGCGCCCCCCCCCCCCCCCCCCCCCCCCACATCAACATAGGCCCCCGATCTATCGGGTCACGGTTCTATGGGTTCTTAAATCTAAGGGTTGGCCCCCAAATCCTCACACCTGTCCGCCAAGCACTCCGCCGTGCCTCCGGTCATATATCATATGGTTAGACCTTGGGTTGGGCCTAAACCACTAGCCCTTAGTCACTCTTCCTGCAATTTTGTAGGTGCATAGTTACCAGCGGTTAGGGGCTTAGCCCCAGCCTGTTCCCCAAAAATTGACCCATTAAATAGCCATTCGATGTTATGGTTATAAAGAACCACTTGCAGCATAATGGTAAAGTGTTGCAATGTTCAACATGAGGTCACCCGTTTGAATCCTGTGGAGGGCAGTTTGGCCCTTAATCAAAATTTTACACGGTACTGGGGTGCCACGTGGCATCCCATGACTGGGCCACATGGCACCCAACCATTGTTCCACATAACAATTCCAACAAACATTCAAAATCCATCAAACCTAAATGAATTAGGTGAAGA
Source organism: Pinus tabuliformis (assembly GCA_031772625.1). Classification (NCBI taxonomy): domain Eukaryota; kingdom Viridiplantae; phylum Streptophyta; class Pinopsida; order Pinales; family Pinaceae; genus Pinus; species Pinus tabuliformis. Next base: position 1,494,028,970 of record CM062819.1, on the reverse strand, counting down.
CATTTGGCAGCCTACAAATTGCCCGAGGTACACTGTCAACCTGCACAGTGAGCATGCTGAGTCATTGTATGAACTACCCAGTTGGCAGTCCTATAACTATCCTATAAAAAATTACATATTTGGAAAAACATTCAAAATTCGATATGAGGAGCATATGATATCAATTTTGGGTGATTCAAGTTGTGTTGGATTCAGGTCAGCGAGGTCTATGTTTTGGCACCAGTTTCAAGAAATTTTGAGGACTTTTCAATTTTGAGAAATTTACTAGTCCCCTAGATCACTCCTCCCAATTGCAAGCTTTTGGACCTCCAAAAGACTATTTTCAGTCAAAAAACATAGGGGAGTAAAGTTTTGTCACCCTTCTAATCTCAATCCATTTGGCATTTCTTGGATTTGTACCTTTGAGTCCCATACGAACATACTTCTCGTTCCCTCTTCTTGAAGTTCTTGTTTTTTTGTCCAGGATAGTATCTTGCTACAATTCTTCAAGATATTCAGGAGATAAAACTTTTATTGAATAAATCTGAACATTCTCTCCTTGATCTTCAATCAAAGGAGGCTCATTCAATTTTAGGTTCTCTTCACATTGAATATTTTCTTTGCTGATGTGAGGCCTTACTTCATCTCCAACCTGGAGATTGTGGTCAACATGATGCTTATCATGTCTAGCCTTGTACTTGTCTTGACTCTTCATGGAATGTGATTTTCCTCACCATGCACCATCCTTCTTCAAAGATAAAACATTAGGAGAACCACAAGGAGATGTACTAGAATTAATGTCCCCTTTGTCAAGTAGCTCTTGCATCTGCTTCTTGATCCTTGCATTCTCTAATATTGGCATCTTGTTCATACCAATGTTCAGAAGTGATGTATCCTACTACAATTGAACTTCATGTTTCTTTCCTCTTTTAGGAGGCAACACATTAGACTCTAGAAACATCTTATGACATGTATTAACAACCTCATCTAAATCATGCTTGAGTTTTGCATTACAAATTCCTTGGAAAGATTCTGATTCATCAACATCTTTGTGTTTAATTATTAACAATGAAAAATTTCAACTAGAATTTACAAGCCTCTTCATTTGTCCATCATTGACAAGTGACAAATTCAACTTCTTACGACGTGCTCAAACAATATACTCAATCTGATTTTTAAACAAATGATACTTGTCCTCATGGAGATGAAATATGGCTTTCCTATCGTATAGATATGGGCTTCCCAAAACAATCCCGCATATGTCAAGTGGTACTAAATCAAGTTCTACCTCATCAATAATTTTTTTTAGTGATGGTGAATTTAAGTATGCATTTTTTTGTCACTTGAAATTTGGAATTGTCACATACCCAACCGAAAGGATAAGGTTTAGGATGAGCAATGGTTTCCAAATTTAGTTTCTTGCTAATGTCTTTTGAAATAAGGTTTGCTTGTGATCCAATGTCAAGCAAAGTATCTAGTTTGTTATGTTTTGTGATGACTCTAATATGAAAAGTATTTATTCTTTCTCTTTCATTTTGAGTTTCAATGGGAATTCTAGAAGAAGTAGTACTTGAAATAGAATCCTTACCTTTCAATCCCATGGTTTTGATTTTTGTTTCATCTTTTGAATTAGATCCTAGATCTTGTTGAGTTGTTGCAAAAATATTTTCTTTCTCCTTGTTGTTAAAATTTTTGGGTCTCATCTCAGGATGAAGTTTCCAACAATGTTTACATGTGCATTTTTCTCCCTCTTTCTTTATTAAAGCATTATTTTTATCCTTACCTTTGAACTTCCCCTTTTGTTTGTCTCTAGACTTAAATGTCTTCTCACTAGTTTATTCAGAAACATTCTTCCATCTTGCTTCTAAATGGTTTGTCTATACACAAACTACATCTAGCTTTGTAGGGTTAAACATGAGAATTATGTCTCAAATAACTATGTAAACTTCCAATGCATTTTAGTAGAGTGTCTTAACAGAATAAATATATACCCAAAATCAAAGCTATTTTCCTAAATTATTGAGTCTAGCTTTGCACACTTTGACCCTTAGTTTGCCTAAAGTTTTTCAAATCCATTATAGCCTTTTGCATGTTTGCTAATGGATAAAATTGTCTTCTTAGTGCAACAAAAAAATCATTCCAAAAGGATAAAACCTTACCACTTCTGTTCATGTCCTCTTGAGTTTTGGCCTCCCGCCAAATGAGTGTTTCACTTTCCAAACTAAGAGAAGCAAGCTGCATTTTGGTTGCATCATCCTTGAATATTTGTATCCCGAAATATACTTCAATCTGATGAACCTAATTATCTAATTTCTCAGCATTTACCTCTCCAGCGTACATACAAAATTCAAACATTATGTGAAGCTTTAACAAATGAGTTTTACCATGTCCCTTTGTAGAATGTGGAGGTGTTTGTGAAGGGGTTGAGGTAGAAGAAGATGAGGGTGAGGATGGAGGTGAAGGTGGTTGCTTGTCACCATCCCCTCCATTCACTTTTTGAGGTTTTGAGCTCTCTCCCTACAACCTTGATTTCCTATCCTCAGAAAGAACTTTCACCATTTCAGACATTTCAAAGAAAGCTTTTTTGAAATTTCTCTCATCTTCAGACATCCCTTAGTGACTTTCTTCATGTGCCATGACTGGTGAAGCTTGAGATATGTGTGTTCTCCTTCAATAAATTTAAGACCTTGGCTCCAGAAGCTCTCCTTCTCATATTTTGAGCTTCAACCATGTAAGCATTAGAAAACAATTACAAACAAAATCAAACCCTCAAAATAACCTTGAGCTCTGACACCAAGCTAATCTATTTTACAAACTTGAAGGTGATAGGAAAAATGCAACTAAAATTTTATGTCTTTTAGGAAATGGAGCACTTTTGAAAATCACATAAAATAATGGTTTTAAAACTCAGTTTACAACAAAAAACATAGACAAATATAGCATATACAGTAACACAAGTTAACAAAATGATAAATGACATCGCCCCTCTTGGGCTACGTCTCTTGTTCCAACTTCCAATGTTGGGCCTCTTTCATTAAGTGCTCAAATTTGTGATTACATGGATTTATAATGCTCAAAATGTAAAAATAATGTCTCCAATGGCTCCAAAAGAGTAAAAAACACTAAGTTGGGCTCAATTTGGCCAAAAACTAAAGAAGTTATGCTCTAGAGAAGTTTTTTCTACTAACTCCTCTACAAATTGGACTTCCCTACTAATTGTTCTATGAATTCTACTGTTTTTTAGACTGCCAAGCTACATTTTTGCCCTGCGCCTATGAGATTCACATTGTTTTGTGTGCAAATTATCAAACAGTTTAAATTCCCAATGACTCCTAGGGCGGAAAATGAGGGCCACATGGAGACATGTGCCCGGGAATAGGGATAACCACATGCCCCCGTCAGGATAGCCCCCCAATCTATCTGGTCATGGTTTCACAAGTTCATAAATCCCAAGATTGGCACCAAAATCCTCACACCTTCCCACTAAGCGCTCTGCCCTTCCTCCACCTTCGGTCATATATCATATGGTTGGACCTTTGGCTAGGGTTAAACCTTGATCCCTTGGTCACTCCACCTACGGTCTCGTGGGTGTGTAGTAACTAGCAGCTAGGGGCTTAGCACCAACCCCTTCCCCCAACATTTATCTACCGAAACTTTAAATATCCATTCATTGTTATGGTTATTAAGAATCACTCGCAACGCAACTGAAAAGCTTTGTAATGCTCCACATGACATTGCCCTTTCAAATCCTGTGGAGGCCAGTTCGAACCTTAACGAAAATTTTACATGGAACTAGGGTGCCATGTGTCACCCAACCATTGGTCCACATAACAATTCCAACAACCAATCAAAATCCATCAACCTTGAACAAATCGGGTGAAGCCACTTGGAAGCCTACCATTGGCCCAATGCACACAGTCAACTTGGTGAGTCGTCATCCTGCCCGGTCGACAGTCTGACACCCAACCTACAAAAAATTTACTTGTTTGGGAAAATGATAGGAATGTGATATCAGAAGCATACGATATCGGTTTTGAATGATTCAAGTTGCATTGTATTCATATCAACGAGATCTATGTTTTGGTACCAATCTCAAGAGCTTTTGAACACTTTCATTTCTTAGAACTTTACTGATCCTTTGGATTAGTTGGCCATTAATATCCACCTGGATCAATCCTCCTCCCTTAGGAATAAATGGTCCCCATTGCATTGAGTACCTCCATGAGATGGGGAAACTTCTACTAAACTTGGTCCCTGGTGAGCCACTTTCCTTGGTGTAGGAGTTGGTCAGCTTTGACAACCTGATACAAATGGATTTTCTACTGGCGATTGTTCTTGATCTGTGTGTCCATGATTTGATCAGTTGTGTCCTGCTACATGAAGTCTGGGTTCAGATATGTTGGTGTGAATTGTTTTGCAATGTCTAATCTGTCCAATAATGGTGGAAAGTGTGGTTGTAGTTGCTCCACATTAAATACTTGGTGCAAACTAAGGAATGGTGAAACGTTGAGCTCGAAGGCATTGTCCCCTAAATCCTTGGTGATGGTGTACAACCCATATCATAGTGGGTTAAGCTTGTGGTGTGGTCCAACGAAGCGCTCCTTCTACAAATGTAACCAAATTTTTTCGCCCACCTAGAACTTGTGTGACACTCGATGTTGATCATGACGCTGATAGTACTTAGCATTGTCTCTATGCAATATGTCGCGACCTTTTGGAGAATGTGTATGAAGTTGTTAGCTTGGTCAAATTTTTCCTGGACATAAGCCGAATATACTTCATTAGCTGCAAATGGTATCGCCACCTCAATGGGACATAGTGGGTGGAATGCCAACCCCACCTGAATGTGTTTGTGGACAATTGAGCTAAGGACAATTCTATTGTAGCTATGTTGGACATAGAGGAGGCTTTTATTCCATGTGCATGGATACTTCAAGTTTTACATACGAAAAATGTGCACAATCATCCTGTTGACGACCTCTGTTTGGCCATAAATTTTGGGGTGGAAGGCAATGGAATTAGTGAGATTGGTATCCAACATCGACTAGAGGGTTGACCAAAATGTACTCAAGAAGTTGTTGTCCTGATTTGAGATAATGGAATGCAGGATCCAAAAAAGTAACCACACTTTTTCAAAGAAGATTTTATTAGTGGCTTATGCTGCGACACTCTTCTTGCAATTTGCTAGAATGGCCATCTTAGAGAATTTATCGATGACCATGAATGCAGAGTAGTTTCCATGCTTAGTAGAAGGAATGCCCGACATGTAATCTATGGAGATGGGTTCCCAAGGCTGACTAGGAGTAGGTAGACGATTATATATGCCTTGATTCTTAATTGTTAGTTTGGAAATGGCACAGTACTGCAAGATCTAATGTTCTTCCCAACATCCTATCGAAGGTTTGGCTGATAAAAATACTTCTACAACACTACCACGTTTTTCTCTACTCTCAAATGTCTAGTCACCTGACTTTAGTGTGCCTCGCAAATTATTGATGAGCACCAGTATTGGAGCAAGGATGATGCAACTCCTGGGCTACCAACTTTACTTTATCAACCCGGCGTTCGTACAAACTTGTAGGTGACAGTATTGTATACACAAGTAAAAGTGATGGTTCTGCCTGTTGTCACTGTTCAGTTGGCGAGAGGCCACTGGGTTTCCAAGAAAGACTTTTATGGAATTATAAGAAGCTTTATTATTTGATGGAAGAAAAGTAAATCTACTCTAAGAGAGAGTTACTATACTGCAATAATGGAGAAGGTCGACATGTAATGCTAAATCACAACATTTCGTAATTAACCACTAAGGAACTATGCTTGGCAGAAATGCTAAATCAACATGAAACAAATGCTATTATCTAAGTTATAGAAGTAAGAAGCATCAAGCATCACTAATTTGCATGTAAAGAGACTGAACTAAATCTATTTTTGCTTTTTTGTCTTTTTATGCAAAATCAAGCATGCAAACTAATTGCTTTTGTCGATGTGGCAGGTGAATTAAGGATGTTTGAGAATGGTTGGAAGGGCTATGAGATGGTTGGATGCTGTGGAGGACCCCTTGGAGGCTTTTGATGACTTCCTAGAGGTTTCCCATCAATTCGGCCTCAAAACAGGCCATTTCAGGAAAACCTACAAGATGTACTAGAAACCTACAAGATGATGCTGTAGGAATTACAATGAACCTACAGGATACAACCGAGAGAAAAATGTGAGGTGTTGGAGGTGATGGGATGCCTAGGAAAGGCGTGTGATGGGTGGAATGGAGTGGAAGAAGTTCTAGGATCACTTAGGGGTCAACATCAGAGATAGTAGATGGCTGGATTCGCTTAATGTGATTGGAAGGATTCCTATGAAAAATGATGAAAAATTAGTGAAGGTGATGGTGGAAAGAAGGGATGGCTATGGTGGATGGAGTCGAAGGTGGTTGTTGGCTATGAAGTCTTAGTCTTCTACTGAGGCACCTGTTCTGCATAAAACATGTGTGTCTTCCAAAAAGCTATGCAAACAAGATACATTTTCATAAACTAGAAAAGCAGAATTAATGAATTAACTACCTATACTATGCATGAAGAAAGTTGTTGAAAGGAATGAAAGCATGGATGAGATCTACTGTAGAAATGGAGATGAAAAATATGACAATGGAAATCTACCTTGAAAAATTAACCAAATACTAAATTAAAGACAACAAACTCCAAAGCTCATAAAAGAACTAGAAATCTATGTTTTTGGGGTTGCTTAAGGATCCCTTCCTCAAGTCAAGATCCCATAGGGATGAAGTGAGGTTGAGACACCTACTGACAACCTTGTGGTGATCCATTTTATCCCTGCTAACCTGCTACTTGAAATAAGGCACAAATGGAAGAAAACTAATAAACATCCAATCTAATCTACACTACTTGTAATGGAAATGCATCTAAAAATCAAATTAACAACGAAACTATGAAACTACACTAAACATACATGTACAATAAAGAGGAGCATTCGATTCTAGGGTTGGGCCCTAACACAAGAGCTTCAGCCCTCTAAGTTAACTCAGTGCTAGCTCAAAACAAAACTCATTCTTATTACCAAAACAACAAATTACATCAATGGAACTTTCACAAGTATTGCAGCTCGAAAATAGCTTAGAGTTTTACAATAAAAATCTGAATCCTACTGAGGTCCTAGGCCTCTCTACTTATACAACTGAAGTCCCCAATGACTTCCTTAAAATTAGGGAGGCTCATCTCCCAAACTCGAGATAAATTGGTGCTTTGTCTCTCACTTGCTCGGTTGCCTTCTAATCCTCATGATTTGGTTATTTGCACTTTGAGATGATGTGATGAATGGAGGAATATTCAAATGGAGGAGTAGTAAATGAGGAGGATTTACCTTCTACAATCCCTCTCCCTTGTCCCATTCAAGTTTTGACCTTAATCTTTGCCAAAATTCCTTGATTTTCTCATTTAATCCTACATTCAATGCATATCTGTCCACTAAGCATAATATCCAACTCTATCTCACCTCATAAACAAAATATAATAAAAAACATGTAATAAGTTATGAGAAAAGTTGGCTTGACTAAGATAAGAGGTGAATTAAGGCACATATAATTACCCAATGATGAGGCTCATCATCACTCCCCTAATGAAAATGTTGCTCATCCTCTGAGCAACTTAATCAATATCCATATCATTCATGGCTCTAGTGGCCTCTCTGACATCCCATGCCTCTATTGTGCTTTCCTCCTCTTGTTCATAGAAGCCTACTTTCTTTTCTACCTCCTCCCACTGCCTCTTTTCTTCTTCTTCCTTTCTCCCTTCTAACATCCCTAAGAGTAGTGGTGGATTGAGTTTTGGGCCAATCCAATTGACTTTCAACCTTTGCATAGATTGCTTATACATGCGTGTCTTGTTTAGTGCCTCTCTCAACCTTTGAGAAGAGTGATACTCTCTTTTCTTTAAGCTCTAAGCAGTTACTGTGGAACAATCTACAAGTTGTATAACTATTGTGGTCTTCCTCAATAAACCTTGGAGGTTGAGCTTGAGCATGGTGTCCTTGGTCATCACCTTAATGGAAGCCCCAAGATCGACCAAAGTGTGTGGGAAAATGGTGCCATTGATGTGCACATCTACTACAGTGCTTCGAGGGTCCAAATATTTTGGACAGATTACCTACCCCAGCATTAAGTCATACAGCTACCCAATGACATTAATGGTAGGGGAATCCCTTCTTCACCTCCCTTGATGCTTGAAGAACTTCTCCTTGATCAAATTATTGTAAATAGGAACATCTTTTATTGCCTGGTGTTTCGGGTAAAACTAGTGTCTTTCAGATCTGCTAGTCCCACTAGGATGGGCAGCTATTGTCACATGGAATAAGTCAATCTTGTGGACAAGATAGACCTTCCTAGAATCTAAAGAAGACCTAATGACAAGCAAACCAATCAGACACTATCTTTCTCTAAATATGCTTTTATAAACAAAGGCAAACAAGTGTTTTTACGGCCTACCTTAGGTCCAACACAAGTTTGTGGAAGCCTTCGCTCCTTCAATTCCAAATGAGCTCCTTTGTCGTGAATCTGCAAACACAAACAAGCAAACAAATTAAATAGCACCTGGAAAGCCAATATCCTAAAACATATTTAACATGATAGTCAAGGAGTTCATGAAACAAATAACATGAGATACTTGTTGAGAAAAATGAGTTTGATTGTATTAATTCAAAAGAAGAAGAACTTTACAACCTGAGCCTTGACGTTGTACAAGCTCCTCCCAGGGTCCAGCAAGAATACTCCTCTACTTTGACAAGTTTCACTTTCTTCCAAATGAAGCCGAAAAGGTATGTGATCTCTCCTCTCAAGCTCAACCAGGAAGTATTAATTTCACCATCATTTACCCTAAAAAATGTTCAGCTTCTAACCTCCTTAGCAACCATCCCAATGCCTGAATTTATAGTGCAATGGAGGGAAGTTACTAGGCCCTCCTTCAAAGGGATAAAGCCCTCCTTCAAATGGATAGCTCCTCTCATCAAGGGATTAGCTCCTTCTCTTTTGGGATGCATGAACCACCTAAGAGCGGCAAATCCATGTCAAAATTCCTTCTAGAATCATCTAGAATTAACCCAAAGTGAGTTTTTTAGAATAAACTTGCACCTTTTTGACTTTCACAGGGGTCCGCACCCACACCTTTAGGGACAGAGCAGGCAGGTCCGCAGTTTTTGTAAACAGAAGGTGCGGGACCGCAGGTAATAGTGAGAGAAAGTGCGGAACCAGAGTTTTATTGATTTTCAATGTCTTTCTCTCATTTTCAAAGCTTGACTTGAAGAGGTGAGGTTTGAAACTTGCTTAGGAGGACAGTACAAGTGATGATAGACCCATACTGACTGCAAATAATCATGGTGATGATATTTTTGTGTAACAGATTGCCCCCTAAAGTGCGAAGTCTGTAGTAGATGAGGATTTCATTTATCATCTAGGAAGAGTGAAGTACTTTATCATTTCGAGGATCATCTTGTGGAGAGCCCGGTTGGAACCTGTAAAAACATTCAATGCAAATATATATATGAGATCATATCATTGCTGAGGTAGGCATTCCCATACTCGGATCAAAACTAACTTAGAAAACTAACTATTGCTTTGATATAGGAATGATCTTGTAAAACATCACAAGTATATACTCATGTGGACATAGTATGGACACAGCCATCTGTTTATGAATAGTCCATTATATAATGAATACAAAATTCCTCGCAACTTGGATTGTGGAAACTAGATCCAGGGTCTTCATTTCTACTTCCCGAAACAGTATGATTCTATCCATGCGAATAAATGTGTTGAAGTCGAACATGGTAGAAACCACTTGATTACCAGTCAATGATGTAAACTGTTAACAAGTGTGAGAGAAACCACCAGTGATGTCAATGGCTCTCAAAGTACCCAGTATAATCCATGAGATGTGAATAAATGTGTTGATGTCGAACATGTCATGGAATCCTCTGATCGAAGGTCAATGATGCAACCTGTCATCAAAGGTGAGAAACCTGCCATTGAGGCATGCAGATCCCAAGGTATTGATGATTTCTAGATCATCTTTCTAGATAATGAGCTGAAGTCGATAGAAAGCGATCCGTCGCAGGCAAGCCCACAACACGAAATCATAGATCAAGTTGAAGAAATTTAGTTGCAAGGACTGACTCAGGGATGGTCAAGATGGATGACAGATATTTTGCAGATGAATGGCTTATGGGCAGTGACCTCTTGAACACATAACGACACAACAGATGGTTCGGTGACAATTGACCCAAAGTTAATACCCAGAAACCGGCTGAAGACTTTCAATGTGGTTTGATCAACTGTTAGGCAAAGGATTTCCCGACCCAGGTGAATAAAAGTGTCGTGTTCAAGAGTGGTTACAAAGTATGACAAACAGGCTCATTTTTCTCTCTTTTCCCCCACCATTTCTGGCAAGTACATCTTTATTTTTGACAAGCTTGAGGAGGATAACATTTGCTTGATTATAAGCTCATCCTTCGGATGAGTCCAACTTAGTTTAAATTCAAACCCTAAGAAGGAGTGGTTCGTTCCTGTTTGTAATTGAACATGTCCTTTACTGTGAAATTTTAACGAGTCCAGTGTAGGCGAAACTCGACATTTTTCAATTTTAGAGAGTCTGAAAAAACTTAAGAAGACTCCAGGGTTGACCTTTTTTGTATAAAATAATACTTGAGAGAACCGCTTGATCTTTACGACCAAGGAGTACTTTTCGTAATTAGTGCCCTTGATCTGAAAAAGTAGAAAAGTAATCAACGACACGTCGCTTTATAACCAATATCGAATTTGAAACGACAAAAATCCAGCAATCTTTTCATGTTTTTACGGTCAGAAAAGAGCTGTAAGTGGACCATCTTTTAGTTCCATTTTAACGAGTTTAAAAGAAAACTCGGCAATCTTTTCATGTTTCAGGAGTCAGAAAAGAGCTTAAAGGTGACTCTAAATGTTTTTTCATCGAAAATGATAGATTTCGCCTGAATAATCCGTTATCCTGAACAAAAACGCAAACATTACTCATACCTGTTTGAAATGGATAAAAATGTTGCAAAAATACCTTTCCAAAGTGAAACATAAACAAATTTGCAATTTATTTACTGAAAAAACTTATAAAAAGGGCCTTCGTCAATTCATTTTTACCGTTTGAGTTTTGGGTGAGAAAATAGTGCTTTTGTTCAGAAAAATTCCTGTGAAGATTGCGGAAAATCCAACCGTCGGAATCGAATGCCGTCTTCTCCAGGTAATCCACATCATCCTACTCTTCATTTTTAACCGTTTGATTTCTTGTTTTACGCTTTCATTTCATTTTTTGGAGGGTTTTTAGGCTTAAAACCCGCGCGCGGGGGCCCGAAGGTGTACCACTGCTGGCCTGCGAACCCCGACTTTTTCTCCATTGGGAAAAAGTCAGGGGTCCGCACCTTCCATGTAGAAAAGGTGCGTACCCATGCACTGTGTCTAACCCGGAGGGTGCGGTCCCCACCGCAATGGTTTTTAACCCAAAATTTCTCAAAATTGGCCCAAACAAAACAATTTCTAGCATTCTAATTTATCTTTTTACTTGATGCAGAGAGTACATTATGCTAGGTTGGAGTGAACGAGAGCATGAGGACGTGGATGCTGCCACATGGAATCATCAACCTTTGCTTGATGCTTTGAAGGCATGTGGCCTGTACAAATTCTGGGCCATTCCTGGCATGAGGGCTCAGGTGGATTTCTTACAGTGGCTGGTTGACAGATGGAACATACAGGACCAGTGCTTCTTTATTGGTGGCCACCAGCTCGAAATCGAGCCGGCGGACATATATTTCTTGACTGGTTTGCCTAAGAGAGGTGAAGACTTGACTCTATTCGAGGCTAGGCCAGGTGGCCAGTCTGTTGATAGCCTCTGGCTAGAGTTCTGCAACAGCCAGGCTAGAGACAAAGGGATAGACATAAAAACCATATCCCATCCTGAACTCATGGTGATTGCGTTTACTGTCACCAGAATTTGCAGGAGTGCCACATTACATATTGCCATCGGATCCTAGATGCGTATGGCAGTTGATTGCTTTCGAGGCACCATCTTCAACTGGTGCGATGTTGTGTTGGCCAATTTGAAAGGCCAACTGACCAGGGCCAAGAACGGACAACTAAAGACCTTTGGTTGTGAGTTTTGGTGTGGAGAGGGTTCCCATGTTGATCCCGCAGCACCTTACTGTTGGAGCTGGGCTTCCTCGAGAGCCCAAACTGATGCGATGGGTCGCAGTTATGGCCCGTCACCTGGACGAGAGGACAAAGGTTGCTCGATTCAAACCTAAGTATTTCTAATGGTTGGAAAACCAGGTCTTTTCTATTTAGGACTTCCCTTACGCTGGGGTAGATTTTCGTGGTGACCCAGACATGGCTCTTCCACCAAGAGAGCAGTGGGATGACTCAGGTAAAATCATTTTCAACACTTTCCTTATTTTAATTTTTCTTGTTATTTTTCCATCATCCCAAAACTGATAGCAAAAGTTTCAAATGCAGATGTGGGTCCACAGCGACCAGCCGCTCTCCGGCCTTACGAGAGGAAACAACCAGTTGCAGCCGCGCCAGCCCCACAGGACGAATCAGCAGAGGTTTTGTTCGAGTTGGGGGGTCATCTCAAGCGCTTGACAAGAGATATTTCGGAGACCACTATAGATGACATTCCTCGTCGACTTCAGCGCTATGTGATTGGGGTCCCAGGACCTTTTATGAGATTCCTTTGCAAGGTGGCCCGTGCAGTGGTTTCTGTTGGAAATAATACTGAGAGGGGGGGGTGAATCAGTATTATCAGATCAATCAAACTTTTTCAATTTCATACTCAAAAACATATACGCTACTTCAATTAAGTGAACCCGCGTGTACACGCTACTGTGTCTAATGAAACTCGCGTATATCCAGAGATCTTATAATTCAGTTAGCTTAATCTTCAGTAAATGCATCAGATCATTATTAAGCATATTAACAGTAAACAGGCGCAGAATAACAGAACAGAACATCACACAAGAGCCACACACATGAACACAAAGATATAAGGTGGAAACCCAATGTGGGTGAAAACCACCTGCTACAAGTCATCTCAATCTTCTTCTTAATAAGAAAATCCTTTTACAATATTTGTACTGGTGCAGTCTTATACCAGTACGGGAGCTACAACACCCTTTGCTCTTGTACTAGCCGATCCATTTACTAGTACGCAGGCTGCTACCTGCTACAATGCTCCAAAGATCTCCTTTAGATTTTGTACTAGCTTAGATACTAGTACGTAGGTGCTTGCCTACAATATTCTCACCTCCAGGTACCACGTTTCATCAATTTTCAGACTGGATACACTGAAGCACAACACATAATCTGTAAGGCCACTTTTCATCCAATTTTCATACTGGACCCATAACTATCATTGAAGCTCAAAACAATCATCAAACTCTGAATCACTGAAACCCTGTTAACAACAGTCACCAGAACACAGAGCAGACACAGAACTCTGTAATAACCATCAGATCCATCTGCAACTTCAAATATTAAGATTTACAATGTATACGCTACTTCGATGAATCAAACCCGCGTGTATACGCGCTTTTATCAAAGACAACCCGCGTACAGATCTAAAAATAATTTCTCATAACTTGCAGCTGTACCAGACATCAATCATACTCATAACACTTATAGAACAATACATGCGTCAGTATGTAGATCTAGAATAAGCATCATAAAGATAGTTCATTTCAAACCATTTGATCCCGATCTCTCCTTAGATCTAGTTCTCCATCAACAGGTGAGATCTCTCCTTAGCTCAGATCAAGCAATGCATCATCAACCCATAACCCTGCATACTGGATCTAATGCTTCATCAGATATTCAAGACATTTCAGATCCACTTGCCTAATGATCTTCTTCTCCTTATATAGCCTTAGGCCTTGTTCAATACCAAGGGCCAAAACCATAGAAATCCAATACCATCAACTTCAAAACTAGGGATCAACACGTCCGTCGAGACACCAAGGTCCAAAACCATAGGCACAAATTCCAAGGAATAACCGCCGTGGACCAAAGATAAGTTTTCCACATACACGCGCTTTTACTGAATCCAACCGGCGTGTACACGCGACTTGGTATATAGCGAACCTGCGTATACGCGACTTGGTATATAGTGAACCTGCTTGTATACGCGACTTGGGCTTAATGAACCTGCGTGTATGAACTTTCTCTTCTTCTTATAGTCTGATCATCAATTCCTTGCTGCTGACCTTCTGCACTATGATTTGTCATCAGTGTGGTTTGCCATCAAGGACAACACTTATCTCATAATGCCAACAATCTCCCCCTTTGGACTTGATGGCAAAGCTAACTTGTCACACTTAGAACTATCATCTGATTCCTTTGAGCTGTCCTCCATCAGTCACATCTGATATCTCTTCTGAAGATTCATCCAGTTATACATAAGTGAGATATTCTTCTATGAGAGGGTTGCCATCAAGTACAACACATGCATCATAATGCCAACAATCTCCCCCTTTGGACTTGATGGCAACAACACTAAATCACTCTCCCCCTTTGACATCAAGGGCAAAGGGTGGACCAAGATATTCTCTTCCTTTGCTAAATCATTCCACTGTCCATACTCCCCCTGAGTACCTGCTGAAATCTCTGAATAATCTCCCCCTTTGTATATGCCAAGGTGTACCAATCTGTCCATGCTCCCTCTGAGTACATGCTGAATCTCTGTACCGCTGAAGTGTGTTGTTCATGCTCTTCCTGACTGTAGGCAAGATCTGCAAAAGATGTTCTTCAAGAAGAACATGACTCTATACATCATAAAAGACCTTCTTATCACCAAAGACTCATACATACATCCATCTCTCAACTAAGTGAGGATATACAAAAATTGACTCATCCACCCAACCAAATGGGGATACATCAAAAGTTTACATATGACAACCAATCATATTGCATCAATCATCCCAGGCATAGTGGGGAAACCAAAATAGGCCATTACATGACCTTGACACCATGAAAGAGATACCACAAAAGAGATATATGACATAGAGACGAAAGAACTAGACCAAGACTTATGAAAGTCACCAGCAGCATCTGATAATCACCATTCAGATCAGCAACCAAGAGATCCTTCTGTTCTCCTTTCGCCTTTGTTCCACTTGAAACCAACAACAAATGTGAACTAGAACCAAAAGCTTTAAGATAATGCCAACAATGCATCATTGGAAGATTATCTGCTCCCCCTGAACCTGTGCCAAATGATCTCTGTCGGACCCATATCATACTTTCTGCAACCAACATCTGTCCCTGCTGATTTCCTTCAAAACTACATATACGCGTCTGCATCCACATAAACAAGCGTATATACGCGGATAGTCCTTATCAAAGTCGCGTATACCAATTTCCATATCAGCAACCTGTAAATGTCCTGTAGAGAATAAGTCATCAACCTTTAACAAGGTATGACTGCATCAATTCATCCCTTTGAACAGAATTCAGAGTCATTCACATGTGTGAAACCACCATAGCCATTTCATCAAGCTCTACATGATCCAAGTATCATTACTTGGGAACATCTGCATCAATCAACACATGCAAGTATCAACCTATCATTATATAGATAAGAACTCATCACCATGTCTCCAACAAAGCAACCTTGAGTAGTCATCCATGTATCAGCACTATGTATCTTGAGCTCAAGCTCATTTGACAAAACTTCTTGATATCATCAACAACAACAATCCTTATTCACAAGAGTGCCCGAATTATAACTGTATGATCTTTATGCATATGACAACAGCAGTATATAAGTGACTCATCATCAAGAGAGGAAGCTGTGTATTCAAGCTTTGTACTTCTCCTTGTCCTTATGAAGATTACCATGTAAGCACCATATATGCATCATCAAAGAATCAATCATAAATCTGATCTGAACATCTTCTATGTAACTTCAAGAATCATATGAGAGTTTATCATAGACAACTCACAACCACAAGATATATCATTTATCCATATAAGAATCATCACCAAGGATTATTAACCATAATGCCAACAATGAATTGCTAAAGGCATATGCTCCCCCTCAACCAGTGCCATTTGTTAGATCTGATCATGCATATATCAGTAGTAAGCATCAAAACATCTTCATCCTCAAGTTAGGATCAAAACACTTCTAGACATCATACAAGTAACAAAACATTTCCACACATCCTCAGCAGACTGTAGCTATTAACCAATAGAGCAAATAATGGACTGAATCATATCAGATCCCTTTTCTGAGCCTGTCCCCACTGCTTTTCCTCAGACTGACATATACGCGACTTTGCAGTGTCGAACTCGCGTATATACGCGACTTCCCTTTAAGAAACTTGCGTATGAGATTCAGGACACTGAAGGTTTACACTTTCAGCTCCCCCTGAGTCTGATATGTCTGTGCTGTGCTGTGTCTCAGTACATTGTGCTGACTGTACTTCCTTCTTCCTCCATATCTTCAAGTGTGATGAGGTTTTCTCCTTTCGGTGTGATGTCCATCCTTTGTTCCTGCATTCCTTTGCTATATGTCCAAGCTTGTTACATGCATAACATCTAACATGTTTCATGTTCCTTCTGTAGCAATCAGCAGCTTTGTGACCATACATATTGCAAGTAAAGCAATATCCATTAAAGTACCTTGATTGAGATGACATGTCCGCATAATAGTCTTGAACTCTTCTTCTTCTACATCTAGCTGCAACATGTCCAAGATTATGACATACATAACATTCAACATTATTCATAGGAGGAGTAAAAGATTTTCTTTGAAGTTTTTCTTTCCTTGGTTGATGATGAGATTGACCTTTCATCTCCTTGTTGATCATTTTGGATTTCTCTTTAGAGTTCCTTGCCTCACCTTGTGAACTAGATTCACCTTCAACAGATTCATGGAAACCAAGACCAGTCTTTATAGCAGGGGACCTTTGACTACTAAGAATATCATCCAATACTTTAGAGCTATCTTGAAATCGTAAAAACTTATCCTTTTCTTCTAGTTTACCTTTCAAGATATTTACCTCAACCTGAAGCTGTTCTTCCTTTTCAAGAGATTCCTTTTTTCAAAACTTCTTCAGCTTTCCTTCCTTCTTCCATTTGTTCCCTTAGTTTGAGAATTTCTTTTTCTTGTTCTTCATACAGATCCTGCTGCATTTGAAGAACTCGAAAGGCACATTCCAGTTGAGATTTTAAGCTGGTGACTTCGTTTTCTTGTTTTGCAACAGCTTGGAGTAGATTTGTATTCTGCTTCTTTGATTCTTCAAGATCTCCTTTTAGTGAGAGGATTGTAGCTTCAAGATTTTCATAGTAGCTAGATCTATCTTTGAGTTTCTTGATGGTTGTGCTTCTTTCGTTGACTTCCTTTCTTAATGATGTCACTTCATGCTGCAATTTTTGACATTGGTCTTCCTTGTCCTTGAGTAGCTTTCTTACCTTGTTTCCTTCTTCTAGTTGGGCCTTTAGTTTGGTAACTTCTTCTTTGAAAGCACATTCCCTTTTGTTCAATAGATCTTGTTGATCTTTAACTTTGTCTGCAAGCCTTCTAAATACTGCCTCTATTTGATACTTTTCTTGCTCGCCCATAAAAGCATGTTCAGTAGTTTCACTATCACTTCCATCACTTTCACAAGGAAATATAGCAGGAACATCAGAGGATAACACATTCATACCTGATAATGATTCTGAATCTGATTCTGAATCTGAAGAACTTCTTATACCTAATCCCCAATCGATTCTCCCACTGTCATAGATCTTCTGAGATGTCTTCTTCTTCTTATGAGCTTTCTTCTTAAGCTTCTTTCCCATTGTTCCACGGATCTCCTTCAAGCGACCAAGCTTCTACCAAAGGACCTGCTCTGATACCAATTGTTGGAAATAATACTGAGAGGGGGGGGGGGGTGAATCAGTATTATCAGATCAATCAAACTTTTTCAATTTCATACTCAGAAACATATACGCTACTTCAATTAAGTGAACCCGCGTGTACACGCTACTGTGTCTAATGAAACTCGCGTATATCCAGAGATCTTATAATTCAGTTAGCTTAATCTTCAGTAAATGCATCAGATCATTATTAAGCATATTAACAGTAAACAGGTGCAGAATAACAGAACAGAACATCACACAAGAGCCACACACATGAACACAAAGATATAAGGTGGAAACCCAATGTGGGTGAAAACCACCTGCTGCAAGTCATCTCAATCTTCTTCTTAATAAGAAAATCCTTTTACAATATTTGTACTGGTGCAGTCTTATACCAGTACGGGAGCTACAACCCCCTTTGCTCTTGTACTAGCCGATCCATTTACTAGTACGCAGGCTGCTACTTGCTACAATGCTCCAAAGATCTCCTTTAGCTTTTGTACTAGCTTAGATACTAGTACGTAGGTGCTTGCCTACAATCTTCTCACCTCCAGGTACCACGTTTCATCAATTTTCAGACTGGATACACTGAAGCACAACACATAATCTGTAAGGCCACTTTTCATCCAATTTTCATACTGGACCCATAACTATCATTGAAGCTCAAAACAATCATCAAACTCTGAATCACTGAAACCCTGTTAACAACAGTCACCAGAACACAGAGCAGACACAGAACTCTGTAATAACCATCAGATCCATCTGCAACTTCAAATATTAAGATTTACAATGTATACGCTACTTCGATGAATCAAACCCGCGTGTATACGCGCTTTTATCAAAGACAACCCGCGTACAGATCTAAAAATAATTTCTCATAACTTGCAGCTGTACCAGACATCAGTCATACTCATAACACTTATAGAACAATACATGCGTCAGTATGTAGATCTAGAATAAGCATCATAAAGATAGTTCATTTCAAACCATTTGATCCCGATCTCTCCTTAGATCTAGTTCTCCATCAACAGGTGAGATCTCTCCTTAGCTCAGATCAAGCAATGCATCATCAACCCATAACCCTGCATACTGGATCTAATGCTTCATCAGATATTCAAGACATTTCAGATGCACTTGCCTAATGATCTTCTTCTCCTTATATAGCCTTAGGCCTTGTTCAATACCAAGGGCCAAAACCATAGAAATCCAATACCATCAACTTCAAAACTAGGGATCAACACGTCCGTCGAGACACCAAGGTCCAAAACCATAGGCACAACTTCCAAGGAATAACCGCCGTGGACCAAAGATAAGTTTTCCACATACACGCGCTTTTACTGAATCCAACCAGCGTGTACACGCGACTTGGTATATAGTGAACCTGCGTATACGCGACTTGGTATATAGTGAACCTGCTTGTATACGCGACTTGGGCTTAATGAACCTGCGTGTATGAACTTTCTCTTCTTCTTATAGTCTGATCATCAATTCCTTGCTGCTGACCTTCTGCACTATGATTTGTCATCAGTGTGGTTTGCCATCAAGGACAACACTTATCTCATAATGCCAACAATCTCCCCCTTTGGACTTGATGGCAAAGCTAACTTGTCACACTTAGAACTATCATCTGATTCCTTTGAGCTGTCCTCCATCAGTCACATCTGATATCTCTTCTGAAGATTCATCCAGTTATACATAAGTGAGATATTCTTCTATGAGAGGGTTGCCATCAAGTACAACACATGCATCATAATGCCAACAGTTTCTTATCGAGATCATCACCAGTGATAGGATGATCGCCTATTGTGGGCACATATGATATTTTTGTTTTTTGTACTTATCATTGTTGCTGATCATAAGGTGTTTTTCAACCTATGATCGAGGAAGATGTATTTTTTGACACACTCCTATATATATATATATATCACTATTACCGGCTTATCTTGTAATTCATGTTATGGAATGGTTTTAAATTTACATGTATGATTATTGCAAATGTCTACTTAACATTCGAGAAGCAATTGCATCTGCTAATGTATTTAAAGATCTTGGAATATGCTGATATTCAATATAATCAAATTCACGTTCCAAGAGACGCACTCTCAAAAATAATCTTAATAACATTGGATTTCTAATGGCATACACTCGATTAAGCTGCAATACAATGAGTTCAGAATCTAACCTCACTATCAAACTCCGAATCCCAAATAAAATAGATTCAGATAATAACTCAATCACTGCAATATACTCGGCAATGTTGTTCATTGCTTGACCGAGGCTTACCCCATGCATAGATACTAACTCGTCAGAGGGCGAATAGATAACCCAAGCTGCGGAAGAAAATTTCTGTGTATTACGACAAGCGCCACCAACGAAACCAATGTATGTTTGGAGAGGCATCGACATCTGCAATATCAAGAGTAAAACCAAGATAAGCAGGAATAATGACGAAAAAACACTCTCTAAGATAAGCACACTGTTTAAACTAAAACACACCAGCTAGAAAGAAAAGCTATCCTAACTAAAAATCTCCATACCCATTCTTTAAGCATAATACCTCTTTAGGTAAAGACCATTTCTAGGTTTACCCGAAGAGTCCCCGTCAAAGTCTACCAATTCATAGGCCCCTTTTTCTAGCTTTCGCTTGACAACATAGGGACCATGACACATAGGAACGAATTTTCCAGCGCCTAATTTATCATTAGCTTGATCGTAAACTAAGACTAGATCTCCTTCCGAAAAATTTCAAGGGGTCACATTTCAATCATACCAAGCTTTCATACGTTTTGCGTGAGTCTCGATCGCCAATGCAGCATCACGTCGATTCTCATCTAATTGGGCCAAGTATAACAAACACTTTTCCTCTTAGGAAGTGGCTGGAAGTAACTCGATGGCCATTTGAAGTGACGGGATTTCGCATTCAATGGGTAACACAGCTTCCAGACCATAGACTAGTTGAAAAGGAGTGAACCCTGTTGATGTTTTTACTAAGGTACGATATGCCCAAAGCGCTAGAAATAGCATGTTATGCCAATTCGACCGATGAATCCCAATGATTCATCGGATCATGATGACTAAAATGTTGTTGATGGATTCAACCAGACCATTAGCTTGTGGATAATAAGGGGTTGAACTATCATGAGGCAAACCAAGCTGGCCTATAAGTTCGGTCATCATAACGTTTCGAAAATGACACCCATGATCAGTGATTATCGCTTGTGGGACACCAAACCTAGCAATTATGTGATTGAACGTGAAAATTGCAGCTTTCTTGCCGTCTGCCTCAAATGTAGGCATCGCCTCGGCCCACTTGGTAAAATAATCTACCACAAGGATGATATATGCATGCCCCCCGGCCGAGTGAGGGTTACATGTAATAAAATCGATTCCCCATTTGGCAAAAGGACCAATGGCAATTATAGGGTGGAGAGGAGCGGGTGGAGCGTGCATCTTTCGATCAAATATTTGGCAGTTGTGGCATTTTCGTACTGCAGTAATACAATCTTTAAACAAAGACGGCCAGAAGTAGCCAGCGCGCAATATCTTTTGGGTTGTGGCATACCCAGACATATGACCGCCACACGCTCCAGAGTGACAGTCATTTAGAACCCTTTCAACTTCCTCGCGAGTTAAGCAATGTCGAAAAACAGAGTCCGCCCCACGGCGATAAAGAGTATCTCCAATAATCCTGTATTGTTGGGACTGGAATCGTATTTTCCGACGTTATGACCTTGAAATTTCCGGCCAAAAGGATTGGGTCTGGAGATAAACGATGATATCCCCATACCATGGATCTAAAGTGCTGATTAGAAACAAGAATTCGTCCGCAGTGGGCTCCTCTGCCACAGTCTCCATGTCAGCACGCGGGAAATCACACATTAATTCCATAAAAACTAAAGATTTCTTAGACTTAGATTTTTCAAATTCCAAGTCGAACTCCTGCAAGATGACAATCCATTTAGATTACTTCCCCCCTAGCAATTGCTTGGTCAAAATGTAGATCATAGGGTTGCAATCTGAAATTACTGTAGTTTTACGTAGTAAAATGTAGTGACGAAAACATTGGACAGCTTGAACAACTGCCAATGCCAATTTCTCCACATGTGAGTATTTTAGCTCAGTTGGATTTAAAGTTTGACTAAGGTAATATATCACATGCTCAGTTCCGAATTCATCTTCCTGAACTAAGATCATTCCAATAGTGGAATGAGAGGCGGCGAGATACAAGAAGTAATCATGGTTGTGGTTGGGAGGATGCAATAACGATGCATGGGTCAACGCGTGTTTAAGTGCATCAAAATATTTTTGAGCTATCTCATCCCAATAGAATGGAGTATTCTGTTTCAACAACCGGGTAAAACCCTTTGTAACCTCGGCGTAGTTAGGAATGAATCGTCATAAAAAGTTTGCTTTCCCTTGCAAACTTTGGAGTTGGCGAAGACTCGAAGGAGGAGGCAACTTGACAATATTCGACCTTCGAGGGATCGACGCGGATGACGGCTTTCGAAACTACAAACCCCAGCATTCAACCCATTTCTATACAGAAGACACATTTGTGTGGGTTCAACCGAATCCGATAATGCCTACACCTCATAAAGGTTGCTCGTAAATGGACAAGGTGATCAGCTCGATGTAATGAATGAGCAGGCAAATCATCGAGATAGGGTTGCACAATGTGCTTGATGTCATGAATCGCATAAGACATGGCCCTTTGAAAAGTTGCTCCAGCATTCTTGAGCCCAAATGGTAATTTGCAATAAGCAAAATCCGTTTTTGGTTGATCATCAGGTAGAATATTCATTTGATTGTATCCGGAAAAACCATCCATGAAGGAGAATATTTCGCTGCCGGCACAATCATCAATGATTTGATCGATATAGGGAGTTGGGTAATTGTCCTTTGGACAGGCTCGATTAATGTCCCTATAATCGATACATCTTCTTATTGTTCCTTGCTTTTTGTTAACCGGAACAATATTCGATACCCAATCCGTTAACGGGATTGGATAAATGAAACCTACTTTGAGTAATTTTTCAACTTCTACTTTAATTGCAGTAGCTTTTCTTGGTTGAATCTGACGCAAACGTTGCCGGACGAGTTTAGCGTCCGGGTAAGTCTTGATCTCATGAACAACAATCGCGGGATCAATTCCTGGAATTTCCTCATAGGACCAGGAAAACACGTCGCAGAATTCTTGAAATAGGGCCTTCTATATTTGAATTTCATCATCTGTACACGAGGCACCTATATGAATGTTCTCAACAATTCTAGGCTTAACCGAAATGTCAATAGGAATAGTTCGAGAGATGTTCCCCAAATTTAACTCGAAATCAGGATGTTTCATTGGATTTTGAGGTTCCTTGACATATTCAGTCATAAAAATTGATGAGAAATCATTTTCAAAACGATCATTCTCGGGTAAAAACAAAGATCTGTGATGGAGATCTTCCCATGGTAAATCATCTACACATAGGATTTCACGAATTTGCTCATTAGAGTGAACAAGTTCAGAAAACGTAATTAAATCCGAGCTTGATGTGAAAAGTGATTCCTCACGGACCACATTCATGAAGTCAATTTCGGTTGAAGATGGGTCGGTAAACAATTTCACGGCCTCATACGCAAGTTCATATGGACTCAAAGGCATGACATTACCAAATGAGTCTATCTCAGATTCATAAGTAATGATCCAAGGATCATCATAAACAAAGGAAAAGGAAAAGGAAAAGTTCCCAGTAAACTGGCATCTTTAACTAGTCCTACTCCAACATCCTTATACGGGATAGTCGTTTTACCGACATGCTGAATACTTTCAGAAGAGGCTGGGTCAGATTAAAAGTAAGCCAACTGGTCTATTGTTACGATCTTTCTATTATGTGGAAACTTTATGACCCAAAAGACCGATGAAACGACAGCTGTCATAGCGTAAGACCAACTTCGACCCAAGAGAAGGTTGTAATCTAGAGGGGCATCAACCACCTCCACATCTAGATTAACGGTTTTTCCTTCAACCCCTATAGGAAAATCCTGTAGAATGCCAAAAGGATGAAACCCACGGCCATCAAAGGCCTTTAGAATCGTCGGGGATTGATTTAGTGAAGGAGAACCAAGCGATCTGCAACACTGTATCGACATAATACACGTTGAGGCTCCCTGATCAATCACAGTCTGATGTATAGGCCTGTTTTTTACTATCACTGGAATCTGGAAAGCCTTTTGATGAGGCAAACACGGTGTACTATTTTCTAGATCGAAAATTATTAGGTTCAAGTCCTAAACGTCAACAGCTCCTATAGCCGACAAAAGTAATTTACGCTGTGCTGGACATGGTTGCAGCACCTCCAAAGCCGACATTGCTGAGGGTGAAACAGCTAAATCCTCAACAATGTTATAGTTCTAAGCCACTCTCGCATGTGGATTGAAAGCTAACTTTCGAAGTATACCCTTGGCGGGCGGTTTGATTACCAAGTCTAGATTAGGTTTCTCGATCTGTAATGGATCCGAACCGGGAGGTGAGGTTGATGGATTAGAATGAGAAGATTCTGCTTCTTTACCATCAACAAGACTTTTACTACCATAATCTTGCGATCGAGTCGCAATCCTAACATGGGACATCATCAGTATGGGTTCTTCATTGGCACTCGAGGAAGAACCTATCATCTTACTGTCTTGAGCTGGAAAAGGATCCTTCAAAACAGCAGGCATTTGGGAACCTTTGACAATATTCGCAACCTCTTCACGATGAGGGCAGTCTCTTGTAAAATGTTCATCATCACA
This sequence comes from Pinus tabuliformis, assembly GCA_031772625.1. NCBI lineage: Eukaryota > Viridiplantae > Streptophyta > Pinopsida > Pinales > Pinaceae > Pinus > Pinus tabuliformis. The sequence continues at coordinate 1,494,004,294 of CM062819.1, read as the reverse complement.
AATAAGACAAGGATAACGAGGTTTGCGTTTTTCATCATTGGATTCTGATTTTTCAGGTTTCTCCTTTGAATTTTTGTCCGTTTTATTCTTCTTCTTTCCTTTCTTCTTCCCACCAGATTTTGATTTTGCTGTAGATGACTCTACAACATGGATATCAGCAGAAATCTCTACAGAAGAATCTCTTGTGGGGGAATCAGGCAAGGTTATGATAGGAGAAGAATTCTTGGAAGACTTCTTCTTACTTTTAGTGTTAACCGTACCAATCATACCATTGGTGGCATGAGATCCCGAAGGAGCTGCAGCGATTGGATTTTTCTTGGGAAGATCGGGGATTTTATCGTGTAACATACCTGACTGAGTATAGACCAAGTCAAGGTACTGTGCTTGAGCAATTACTTGTCCCTCAGTAACAACTTCGGCTTTAGCTATATCTTCAGTGATCTTTGGCAACAAAGATTTTACAAACCACTCAGCTAAGATCTGATTCGGAATAAACACCTTCACTAAACGCCGTCGACGTCTCCACTCATGAATATGATCTGAAATGTAAGTGGATGTCGATTGTTTTAACGAAGCTAACAATTCTGAGCCATTGTCATATCGGACTGGCAACTGAAAATGAGTTAAAAACGAGGTAGCTAACTGACTAAAATTATAAAAAGTGCCTCGTGGTAACTCAATGTACCACTTGGCCGCAAGACCAATTAGAGTGCGCTGGAAAAGTCTTAGACGGATTAAATCATCTGAAATGGAGTTAGACGCACACCAGAGGTGGCAAGTCATCACATGGTTCGACGGGTCCTCTCTTGATTTGCCTTCGAACTTAGGAATGTCACTAGGCAACTTATTCGGCATTGGCGACCAAAACGGAAGATAATTAATGGGATCGTTCGTTAGGCGTGACAAGTCAGGAAAGTCCAAAGTTGCGAGAAAGGGTAACTGACGATTAGGGTCCCTAAAACTCTGGGTCATGAGACCAGCCCCAGGAGGAGGATATCCGAGATAACTAGGAATAGGAATTGCATTTGGGATATTGTATCCTCCCGGAAAACAAGGATTAACTGGACCGTACTGGGGTTGTTGAGGTTGTTGATAAGTGTACCCAGGGTACAGTTGATACTGATAGATTGGCTGTTGCACAGTAGGACCAAATTGGTACTGTCCCTGGTACGGTTGATAAGTAAATTTTGGTTGACTTGTGACAACTGTACTTGAACCAGGTTGTCCTACAAGCATCTGAACCGAAGTTTGAATCATAGATCCAGACGGTGGTAAAGATGTCTGAGGAGTAGATACAGGGATAGTAGAAACCAGAGCTGTCGATACTCCAGAAGTAGGTGGGGTAGATTGAACAGATGTTGTGGCAGTTGTAGCAGTCATTTGAGGCGGAGTACGAGGCGTACTAGGCCCAGGCTGAGAAACTACCGAAGGTACAGAAGTTTGAATGTTAGACTGGACTAGTTGCTGGGGTGTACCAGAAACTAAGGGTTGTCCAGTTTGAGATGACAACTGTACATTTGGCTGCAACACCTGTTGAGTTTGCGATGGATCCCACACTATATTCATTCCGAGGTATGGACCCATAACAGGTTGAGAATATTGAGGACCATAACTGGGTTGAGGGTAGGATTGATAATTTAAAGGTACATTTCCCGTTCCTTGAACATACGTTTGACCGGAGGGTCGTTGGAAACCTTGGTTCAAGTACTGACCTTGGGGTTGATACCCTTGAGGCACGTACTGATACTGGGGTTGACCTTGAGGTATAAATTGATACTGGGGTTGACCTTGGGGTACATATTGAGTCTGGGGTTGACCTTGAGGAACGTACTGTCCCGTAGGTATGTACTGTCCTTGAGGTTGCCCCCCAGACGCAAATTGGGTACCTTGAGGTTGCCCCCCAGGCAGTAACTGGCCACCTTGAGGTTGAGGATTGGGAATAGAACCTGACACCATGAGAATATCTTCTACGCTCAACGGCTTAGTACCATTGCTTCCAGTTAATAACCCTTGCTCAATGCGTTGAGGAGATGCTCCCGAAAAAGTACCAGAAAGTGACTGATACCCAGAGGGAACTGAAGGACCGTCGTACAAAAAGGATTCAGGCGATTGAGTAAACATAGACGACTGTCTTAACATATTTAATAGAGGATAATAACCTCTAGGTGTTGGGTGATAAGGAACGTGAGGTGGTGAAAAACTTAACCCTGGGTTTTCTAAGAAATTAGTCAAAGAAAGATACCAAGTACTACTCCTAGGTGGACTGTAAAAAATTGATTCATGCTCCCTTAGCTCAATAACAGGTTGATTTTCAGGGATAGGGATGCCTACTTCTTCTTCCGTTGTAGCAAGTTCTTCAATAGCTATAAGTCCAGAAGGAAGATCTTGGGTGATTACTCTTTCTACCCTAGGTGAACCGGGACCACTATAAGCTGGAGAAGCAAACCCCGATGTCGAAGTAGCAGCAAATTCACTTTCAGGTTCGGATATTTCAGGTTCCTCACCTATATAACTAGTAGATGAAAAACTACCAGTAACTTCGGAAACAGACACTGACTGCGGATTATAATCTGCTACTAACACTTGAAAATCAGGATGTACCACCAAAGAAGACTCTCCTTCTTTAGGTGACCCAACTCTACTGTCTCTAGGAGTTACGAGGACTTTCAAACCTTCAAGCTGGCTCGGTGAAAACTCAGGAGGTTGGCCCCGAAGTCTATGGGACTTCCTCGGTAATTCAGCCACAGTTAAAAACTTTTAACTACTTCACACGCAAACAAAGTAAAATCTCAATGAAAACCACCTAAAGCCTCTAAAGAACCAAACAAATTTGAATCACATGCCTAAAGAATCTAGGAGATCAAACACACACAAACAGTAACTTTCTGTACTGAAAACACTAGTTGGTGATGAAATCCAACGTCGCAGAGTTCAATACAGAAATGGCGGTTGGAACAGTTACCCCGGCGACCTGCTTAATGAATAGACTGGCACAAGTTCCTCCACTTAACCGTCTCGAGTGAAGAGAACCCCCAGAAAATCCAAGTGATTCTAGCCGACGTCTACTCCAGGTACAGTGGGATCTTCCCACCACTGTCACCTCAGGAAGAATCCTAAAGAATATGGCCACTAAGTTTACCAACTGAAACAAATATACCTGGGGAAATAGTCTACGATCCGATACGCACGCAAGGGCAGAGTAACAAGCTCAATCCCCTTGAAGGCTCCTTGACATAATCCAAGGTTTACCAACAAGTGATCCCAGGCTCCTTGACAATGGTTAATCCGAGGTTTACCGTTTTTAATATGTGAATATTTGGCGTCGTTCCCAATGAGGAAGGATTGATTCCCACACTGGTTCGGACACTATCTCGTGCTTCTCCTTTAAGAGGAGCTTTCCCAGAGAATAAATGCAACAATTGGATTTCTTCCCTACCACAAGATACAACTACTTGTTTTCTTTTACTGTCTTGGAGAGTTAATTACTCTCCTACTCCAAGACACTAGCCTAGCTAAGTTGGTGTATCAGAGCCCTAGAAATAAAAATGTTTCTAGATGAATTTTACATTAAGCGTTATTTTTTATTGGTTTTTGTTTAAGTCAAAAGGTGTGGAGATGAAACTCGTGGTATGAAGACTCGACTCAAAATCACTAAAAATGCACCTAAGATGATTTAAACAACCTTTTCTCTTCGATGAACTTCTAACTAAGAAAGAGTTTGAGAATGAAAATACTTTGTAAATACAAATCTTTCTTAATCAAACAAATTAAAAGAAGAGCTTTTGTCCTTTCCAATGCACTCAAAACGAGACAACTAGTTATTTCACAAAAATTTCCCTTTTTCGTTTCAAAGCACTCAACCACTACAAAAAACAAACTTTTTCCAAAAGAGATTTTTTTATTTTTTATAAAAAACTCGAAACTATGGAAATGACTAACTTTGAGATCTATAAATTATAAAAACCTATTTGAAGTCAAAGCCTACAAGATGCATTTTTTAAGGATGTTTTACTTAGCTAGATGTAATCTAAGGAGCAATTTATGCAGAATCACAAATCATTCAAGAATAACCAATTTTGTTTTCTTTTTTTAAAAATGAAAATCCAAACTTTTAAACACAAGCTTCTCGAAGTTTTGTAAAGAGAAAACACAAAGCGGATTCCTCAACAAGGGGAGATTTCATAAATGGTCAGACTCATAAGAAGGCTGGTAGACACCAAGGTGATATGAGGTCCCTACAGCTTCTAAGCTCAGAGCTACTACAAGACCAAAACAAAAAACAAGCCCAACAAGCAAAACTCCTAGGAATTTCACCTAAAACCCTAACACTAATGAAATCAACCTAAGGAAAGCTTCTGACAGGTTATATGCAGGTCTGGGCAGTAAATAATAACTTCTAAACAAAAAATAAGCTGACTAACAGAGGAAATATTAGGTTTTTCAAAATTTTGACAGGGTCTGCAGGCCCACAGTTAACACAGGTGCGGTCCCGCTCTATGCTAAAAGCAAAAGTGTGGATAAGTATGCACTGCGTTAAAAGGCTAGGGTGCGGTCCCATCCCAAAGCTATGAAAAACTAAAAATAACCTTGGATCTAAAAAATCTACCCAATTCCACACACAACAAGCCAAAAATAGAAACAAAAAACACAGTTTCTCAGGTCAAAGTAAAAACAAGGAAAAAATCAAGTCCCCAGTATGGTCGCCATTTTGTCAAACAGAATAAGTCGATCTTGCGGACAAGATAGACCTTCCTAGAATCTAAAGAAGACCTAATGACAAGCAAACCAATCAGACACTATCTTTCTCTAAATATGCTTTTATAAACAAAGGCAAACAAGTGTTTTTAGGGCCTACCTTAGGTCCAACGCAAGTTTGTGGAAGCCTTCGCTCCTTCGATTCCAAATGAGCTCCTTTGTCGCGAATCTGCAAACACAAACAAGCAAACAAATTAAATAGCACCTGAAAAGCCAATATGATAAAACATATTTAACATGAAAGTCTAGGAGTTCATGAAACAAATAACATGAGATACTTGTTGAGAAAAATGAGTTTGATTGTATTAATTCAAAAGAAAAAGAACTTTACAACCTGAGCCTTGACGCTGTACAAGCTCCTCCCAGGGTCCAGCAAGAAGTCTCCTCTACTTTGACAAGTTTCACTCTCTTCCCAATGAAGCCAAAAAGGTATGTGATCTCTCCTCTCAAGCTCAACTAGGAAATATTAATTTCACCAGCATTTACCCTAAAAAATGTTCAGCTTCTAACCTCCTTAGCAACCATCCCAATGCCTGAATTTATAGTGCAATGGAGGGAAGTTACTAGGCCCTCCTTCAAAGGGATAAAGCCCTCCTTCAAAGGGATAGCTCCGTTCATCAAGGGATTAGCTCCTTCTCTTTTGGGATGCATGGACCACCTAAGAGCGGCAAATCCATGTCAAAATTCCTTCTAGAATCATCTAGAATTAACCCAAAGTGAGTTTTTTAGAATAAACTTGCGCCTTTTTGACTTTCACAGGGGTCCGCACCCACACCTTTAGGGACAGAGCGGGCAGGGCCACAGATTTTGTAAACAAAAGGTGCGGGACCGCAGGTAACAGTGAGAGAAAGTGCGGAACCAGAGTTTTATTGATTTTCAATGTCTTTCTCTCATCTTCAAAACTTGACTTGAAGAGCTGAGGTCTGAGACTTGCTTAGGAGGACAGTACAAGTGATGATAGACCCATACTGACTGCAAATAATCATGGTGACGATATTTTTGTGTAACAGATTGCCCCCTAAAGTGCGAAGTCTGTAGTAGATGAGGATTTCATTTATCATTTCGGAAGAGTGAAGTACTTTATCATTTCGAATATCATCTTGTGGAGAGCCCGGTTGGAACCTGTAAAAACATTCAATGCAAAATATATATGTGAGATCATATCATCGCTGAGGTAGGCATTCCCATACTCAGATCAAAACTAACTTAGAAAACTAACTACTGCTCTGATACAGGAATGATCTTGTAAAACATCACAAGTATAGACTCATGTGGACACAGTATGGACGCAGCCATCTGTTTATGAATAGTCCATTATATAATGAATACAAAATTCCTCGCAGCCTGGATTGTGGAAACTAGATCCAGGGTCTTCATTTCTACTTTCCGAAACAGTACGATTCTATCCATGCGAATAAATGTGTTGAAGTCGAACATGGTAGAAACCACTTGATTACCAGTCAATGATGTAAACTGTTAACAAGTGTGAGAGAAACCACCAGTGATGTCAATGGCTCTCAAATTACCCAGTACAATCCATGAGATGTGAATAAATGTGTTGATGTCGAACATGTCACGGAATCCTCTGATCGAAGGTCAATGATGCAACCTGTCGTCAAAGGCGATAAACCTGCCATTGAGGTATGCAGATCCCAAGGTACTGACGATTTCTAGATCATCTTTCTAGATAATGAGCTGAAGTCGATAGAAAGAGATCCGTTGCAAGAAAGCCCACAACATGAAATCATAGATCAAGTTGAAGAAATTTAGTTGCAAGGACTGACTCAGGGATGGTCAAGATGGATGACAGATATTTTGCAGATGAATGGCTTATTGGCAGTGACCTCTTGAACACATAACGACACAACAGATGGTTTGGTGACAATTGACCCAAAGTTAATACCCAGAAACCGGCTGAAGACTTTCATTGTGGTTTGATCAACTGTCAGGCAAAGGATTTCCCAACCCAGGTGAATAAAAGTGTCGTGTTCAAGAGTGGTTACAAAGTATGACAAACAGGCTCATTTTTCTCTCTTTTCCCCCACCATTTTTGGCAAGTACCTCTTTATTTTTGACAAGCTTGAGGAGGATAACATTTCCTTGATTATAAGCTCATTCTTCGGATGAGTCCAACTTAGTTTAAATTCGAACCCTAAGAAGGAGTGGTTCGTTCCTGTTTGTAATTGAACAAGTCCTTCACTGTGAAATTTTAACGAGTCCAGTATAGGAGAAACTCGGCGTTTTTCAATTTTAGAGAGTCTGAAAAAACTTAAGAAGACTCCAGGGTTGGCCTTTTTCGTAAGTTTGTGTCTGCGAAGCCCGAAAAAGTATAAAATAATACTTGAGAGAACCACTTGATCTTTACGACCAAGGAGTACTTTTCGTAATTAGTGCCCTTGATCCGAAAAAGTAAAAAAGCGATCAATGACACGTCGTTTTATAACCAATATCGAATTTGAAACGACAAAAATCCGGCAATCTTTTCATGTTTTTATGGTCAGAAAAGAGCTGTAACTGGACCATCTTTTAGTTCTGTTCTAACGAGTTTAAAAGAAAAACTCGACAATCTTTTCATGTTTCAGGAGTCAGAAAAGAGCTTAAAGGTGACTCTAAATGTTTTTTCGTCGAAAATGATAGATTTCGCCTGAATAATCCGTTTTCCTGAACAAAAACGCAAACATTACTCATACCTGTTTGAAATGGATAAAAATGTTGCAAAAATATCTTTCCAAAGTGAAACATAAACAAATTTGCAATTTATTTACTTAAAAAACTTATAAAAATGGCCTTTGTCAATTCATTTTTACCATTTGAGTTTTGGGTGAGAAAATAGTTCTTTTGTTCAGAAAACTTCGCGTGAAGATTGTGGAAAATCCAACCGTCGGAATCAAACGCCGTCTTCTCCAGGTAATCCACATCATCCTACTCTTCATTTTTAACCATTTCATTTCTTGTTTTAGGCTTTCATTTCATTTTTTGGATGGTTTTTAGGCTTAAAACCCGCGCGTGCGGGCCCGTAGGTGTACCGATGTTGGCCTGCGGACCCCGACTTTTTCTCCATTGGGAAAAAGTCAGGGGTCCGCACCTTGCATGTAGACAAGGTACGTACCCACGCACTGTGTCTAACCCGGAGGGTGCAGTCCCCGCTGCAAGGGTTTTTAACCCAAAATTTCTCAAAATTGGCCCAAACAAAACAATTTCTAGCATTCTAATTTATCTTTTTACTTGATGTAGAGAGTACATCATGCTAGATTGGTGTGAACGAGAGCATGAGGACGTGGATGCTACCACATGGAATCATCAACCTTCGCTTGATGCTTTGAAGGCATGCGGCCTGTACAAATGTTGGGCCATTCCTGGCATGAGGGCTCAGGTGGATTTCTTACAGTGGTTGGTTGACAGACGGAGCATACAGGACCATTGCTTCTTTATTGGTGGCCACCAGCTCGAAATCGAATCGGTGGACATATATTTCTTGACTGGTTTGCCTAAGAGAGGCAAAGACTTGACTCTATTCGAGGCTAGGCCAGGTGGCCAGTCTGTCGATAGCCTCCGGCTAGAGTTCTGCAATAGCCAGGCTAGAGACAAAGGGATAGACATAAAAACCATATCCCGTCCTAAACTCATGGTGATTGCGTTTACTATCACCAAACTTTGCGGGAGTGCCGCATTACATATTGCTACCGGATCGCAGATGCGTATGGCAGTTCATTGCTTTCGAGGCACCATCTTCAACTGGTGTGATGCTGTGTTGTCCAATGTGAAAGGCCAACTAACCAGGGCCAAGAACGGACAACTAAAGACCTTTGGTTATGGGGCTTTCGTTGTGAGTTTTGGTGTGGAGAGGGTTCCCATGTTGATCCCGCAGCACCTTACTGTTGGAGCTGGGCTTCCTCGAGAGCGTAAACTGATGCGATGGGTCGCAGTTATGGCCCGTCACCCGGATGAGAGGACAGAGGTTGCTCGATTCAAACCTGAGTATTTCCAATGGTTGGAAAACCAGGTCTTTTCTATTCAGGACTTCCTGTACGTTGGGGTAGATTTTCGTGGTGACCCAGACATGGCTCTTCCACTAGGAAAGCAGTGGGATGACTCAAGTAAAATCATTTTCAACATTTTCCTTATCTTAATTTTTATTATTATTTTTCCATCGTCCCAAAACTGATAGCAAAAGTTTCAAATGCAGATGTGGGTCCACAGCGACCAGTCACTCTCTGGCCTTACGAGAGGAAACAACCAGTTGTAGGCGCGCCAGCTCCACAGGACGAATCAGCAGAGGTTTTGGCCGAGTTGGAGGGTCATCTCGAGCGCTTGACATGAGATATTCCAGAGACCACTATAGATTACATTCCTCGTCGACTTCAGCGCTATGTGATTGGGGTCCCAGGACCTTTTAGGAGGTTCCTTTGCAAGGTGGCCTGTGCTGTGGATTCTTATCGAGATCATCACCAGTGATAGGATGATCGCCTATTGTGGGCACATATGACATTTTTGTTTTTTGTACTTATCATTTTTGCCGATCATAAGGTGTTTTTCAACTTATGATCGAGGACGATGTATTTTTTGACACACTCCTATATATATATATATATATATATATATATATATATATATATATATATATATATATATATATATATATATATATATATATATATATATATATATATATATATATATCACTATTATCGGCTTATCTTGTAAATCATGTTATGGAATGGTTTTAAATTTACATGTATGATTATTGCAAACGTCTACTTAACATTCGAGAAGAAATTTCATCTGCTAATGTATTTAAAGATCTTGGAATATGCTGATATTCAATATAATCAAATTCACGTTCCAAGAGATGCACTCTCAAAAATAATCTTAATAACACTGGATTTCTAATGGCATACACTCTATTAAGTTGTAATACAATGAGTTCAGAACCTAACCTCACTATCAAACTCCGAATCCCAAATAAAATAGATTCAGATAATAACTCAATCACTGCACTATACTCGGCAATGTTGTTCGTTGTTTGACCGAGGCTTACCCCATGCATAGATACTAACTCGTCAGAGAGCGAATAGATAACCCAAGCTGCGGAATAAATGTTCCGTTTATTACAACAAGCGCCATCAGCGAAACCAATGTATGTTTGGAGAGGCGTCGACATATGCAATATCATGAGTAAAACCAAGATAAGCAGGAATAATGACGAAAAAACACTCTCTAAGCTAAGCAAACTGTTTAAACTAAAACACACCAGCTAGAAAGAAAAGCTATCCTAACTAAAAATCTCCATACCCATTCTTTAAGCATAATACCTCTTTAGGTAAAGACCATTTCTGGGTTTACCCAAAGAGTCCCCGTCAAATTCTACCAATTCATAGGCCCCTTTTGCTAGCTTTCACTTGACAACATAGGGACCATGCCACATAGGAACGAATTTTTCAGCACCTAATTTATCATTAGCTTGATCATAAACTAAGACTAGATCTCCTTCCGAAAAATTTCGAGGGGTCACATTTCGATCATACTGAGCTTTCATACGTTTTGCGTGAGTCACGATCACCAATGCAACATCACGTCGATTCTCATCTAATTGGGCCAAGTATAACAAACGCTTTTCCTCTTCAGAAGTGGCTGGAAGTAACTCGATGGCCATTTGCAGTGACGGGATTTCGCATTCAATGGGTAACATAGCTTCCAGACCTTAGACTAGTTGAAAAGGAGTGAACCCTGTTAATGTTTTTACTGAGGTACGATATGCCCAAAGCACTGAAAATAGCATGTTATGCCAATTCAACCGATGAATCACAATGATTCGTCGGATCATGATGACTAAAACGTTGTTGATGGATTCAACCAGACCATTAGCTTGTGGATAATAAGGGGTTGAACTATCGTGATGCAAACCAAGCTGGCCTGTAAGTTCGGTCATCATAACGTTTCGAAAATGACGCCCATGATTAGTGATTATCGCTTGTGGGACACCAAACCTAGCAATTATGTGATTGAATGCGAAAATTGTAGCTGTTTTGCCGTCTGCCTCAAATGTAGGCATCGCCTCGGCCCACTTGGTAAAATAATCTACCGCAATGATGATATACGCATGCCCCCCGGCCGAGTGAGGGTTACATGTAATAAAATCGATTCCCCATTTGGCAAAAGGACCAACATCAATTTTAGGGTGGAGAGGAGCAGGTGGAGCACGCATCTTTCAATCAAATATTTGGCAGTTGTGGCATTTTCCAACCGCAGTAATACAATCTTTAAACAACGATGGCCAGAAGTAGCCAGCGCGCAATATCTTTTGGGCTGTGGCATACCCAGACATATGACCGCCACACGCTCCAGTGTGACAGTCATTTAGAACCCTTTCAGCTTCCTCGTGAGTTAAGCAACGTCGAAAAACAGAGTCCACCCCACGGCGATAAAGAGTATCTCCAATAATCATGTATTGTTGGGACTGGAATCGTATTTTCCGACGTTCTGACCTTGAAATTTCTGGCCGAAAGGATTGGGTCTGGAGATAAATGATGATATCCCCATACCATAGATCTAAATTGTTGATTAGAAACAAGGATTCATCTGCAGTGGGCTCCTCCACCACAGTCTCCGTGTCAGCACGCGGGAAATCACACATTAATTCCACAAAAACTAAAGATTTCTTAGACTTAGATTTTTCAAATTCCAAGTCAAAATCTTGTAGGATGACAATCCATTTAGAGTACTTGCCCCCTAGCAATTGCTTGGTCAAAATGTAAATCATAGGGTTGCAATCCAAAATTACTGTAGTTTTACGTAGTAAAATGTAGTGACGAAAACGTTGGATAGCTTGAATAGTTGCCAATGCCAATTTCTCCACATGTGAGTATTTTAGCTCAGTTCGATTTAAAGTTCGACTAATGTAATATATCACATGCTCAGTTCCAAATTCATCTTCCTGAACTAAGACCATTCCAATGGTGGAATAAGAGGCGGCGAGATACAAGAAGTAATCCTGGTTGTAGTTGGGAGGGTGCAATAACGGTGCATGGGTCAACGCGTGTTTGAGTGCATCAAAATATTTCTGAGCTATCTCATCCCAATAGAATGGAGTATTTTGTTTCAAAAACCGGGTAAAACCCTTTGTAACCTCAGCATAGTTAGGAATGAATCGTCGTAAAAAGTTTGCTTTCCCTTGCAAACTTTGGAGTTGGCGAAGACTCGAAGGAGGAGGCAACTTGACAATAGCTTCGACCTTCGAGGGATCGACGCGAATGCCGGCTTTCGAAACTACAAACCCCAGCAATCAACCCATTTCTATACAGAAGACACATTTGTGTGGGTTCAACCGAATCCGATAATGCCTACACCTCATAAAGATTTCTCGTAAATGGACAAGGTGATCAGCTCGATGTAATGAATGAGCAGGTAAATCATCGAGATAGGGTTTCACAATGTGCTTGATGTCATGAAACGCATAAGACATGGCCCTTTGAAAAGTTGGTCCGGAATTCTTGAGCCAAAATGGTAATTTGCAATAAGCAAAAGCCGTTTTTGGTTGATCGGCAGGTAGAATATTGATTTGATTGTATCCGGAAAAACCATCCATGAAGGAGAATATTTCGCTGCCGGCACAATCATCAATGATTTGATCGATATAGGGAGTTGGGTAATTGTCCTTTGGACAGGATCGATTAATGTCCCCATAATCGATACATATTCTTATTGTTCCTTGCTTTTTGTTAACCGGAACAATATTCGATACCCAATCCGTTAACGAGATCGGATAAATGAAACCTGCTTTGAGTAATTTTTCAACTTTTGCTTTAATTGCAGAAGCTTTTCTTGAGTGAATCTGACGCAAACATTGCCGGATGGGTTTAGAGTCCGGGTAAGTCTTGATCTCATGAACAACAATCGCGGGATCAATTCCTGGAATTTCCTCATAGGACCAGACAAACACGTCGCGGAATTCTTGAAATAGGGCCTTATATATTTGAATTTCGTCATCTGTACATGAGGTACCTATATGAATGTTCTCAACAATTCCATGCTTAACCGAAATGTAAATAGGAATAGTTCGAGAGATGTTCCCCAAATTTAACTCAGAATCAGGATGTTTCATTGGATTCTGAGGTTCCTTGACATATTCAGTCGTAAAAATTGATGAGAAATCATTTTCAAAATGATCATTCTCGGGTAAAAACAAAGATTTGTGATGGAAATTTTCCCATGGTAAATCATCTACACATAGGATTTCACGAATTTTCTCATCATAGTGAACAAGTTCAGAAAATGTAATTAAATCCGAGCTTGACGTGAAAAGTGATTCCTCACGGACCACATTCATGAAGTCAATTTCGGTTGAAGATGGGTCGGTAAACGATTGCACGACCTCATACGCAAGTTCATATGGACTCAAAGGCATGACATTACCAAATGAGTCTATCTCAGATTCAGAAGGAATGATCCAAGGATCATCATAAACAATGGTGTCTAATGTAATCATATGAATGGTTGCAAATGAAGACGATGCGTTGATCGGAGGAAAAGGAAAAGTTCCCAGTAAACCAGCATCTTTAACTAGTCCTACTCCAACATCCTTATACGGGATAGTCGTTTTACCAACATGCTGAATACTTTCAGAAGAGGCTAGGTTAGATGAAATGTAATCCAGCTGGTCTATTGTTATGATCCTTCCATTATGTGGAAACTTTATGACCCGAAAGACCGATGAAACGACAGCTGTCATAGCGTAAGACCAACTTCGACCCAAGAGAAGGTTGTAATCTAGAGGGGCATCAACCACCTCCACATCTAGATTAATGTTTTTTCCTTCAACCCCTATAGGCAAATCCTGTAGAATGCCAAAAGGATGAAACCCATGGCCATCAAAGGCCTTTAGAATCGTCGGGGATTGATTTAGTGAAGAAGAACCAAGCGATCTCCAACACTGTATCGACATAATACACGTTGAGGCTCCCTCATCAATCACAGTCTGATGTATGGGCCTGTTTTTTACTATCACTGGAATCTGGAAAGCCATTTGATGAGGCAAACACAGTGTACTATTTTCTAGATCGAAAATTATTAGGATCGAGTCCTAAACGTCAACAGCTCCTATAGCCGACAAAAGTAATTTATGCTGTGCTGGACATGATTGCAGCACCTCCAAAGCCGACATTGCTGAGGGTGAAACAACTAAATCCTCAACAATGTTATAGTTCTGAGCCACTCTCGCATGTGGATTGAAAGCTGACTTTCGAAGTATACCCTTGGTGGGCGGTTTGATTAACAAGTCTAGATTAGGTTTCCCGATATGTAGTGGATCGGAACTGGGAGCTGAGGTTGATGGATTAGAATGAGAAGATTCTGCTTCTTTACCATCAACAGGACTTTTACTACCATAATCTTGCGATCGAGTCACAATCCTAACATGGGACATCATCAGTATGGGTTCTTCATTGGCACTCGAGGAAGAACCTATCATCTTACTGTCTTGAGCTGGAAAAGGATCCTTCAAAACAACAGGCGTTTGGGAACCTTTGACAATCTTCGCAACCTCTGCACGATGAGGGCAGTCTCTTGTAAAATATTCATCGTCACAAATGAGACAAGGATAACGAGGTTTGCGTTTTTATCATTGGATTCTGATTTTTCAGGTTTCTCCTTTGAATTTTTGTCCATTTTATTCTTCTTCTTTCCTTTCTTCTTCCCACCGGATTTTGATTTGGCTGTAGATGACTCTACAATGTGGATATCGGCGGAAATCTCTACAGAAGAATCTCCTGTCGGGGAATCAGGCAAGGTTATGATAGGAGAAGAATTCTTGGAAGACTTCTTCTTACTTTTAGTGTTAACCGTACCAATCATACCATCGGCGGCATGAGATCCCGAAGGAGCTGCAGCAATTTGATTTTCCTTGGGAAGATCGGGGATTTTCTCGTGTAACATACCTGACTGAGTATAGAACAAGTCAAGGTACTGTGCTTGAGCAATTACTTGCTCCTTAGTAACAACTCCAGCTTTAGCTACATCTTTAGTGATCTTTGGCAACAAAGATTTTACAAACCTCTCAACCAAGATCTGATCCGGAATAAACACTTTCACTAAACGCCGCTGACGTCTCCACTCATGAATATGATCTGAAATGTAAGTGGACGTCGATTGTTTTAACGAAGTTAACAATTCCGTGCCATTGTCATATCGGACTGGCAACTAAAAATGAGTTAAAAATGAGGTAGCTAACTGACTAAAATTATAAAAAGTGCCTCGTGGTAACTCAATGTACCACTTGGCTGCAAGACCAATTAGAGTGCGTTGGAAAAGCCTTAGACAGATTGAATCTTCTGAAATGGAGTTAGACGCACACCAGAGGTGGTAAGTCATCACATGGTTCGACGAGTCCTCTCCTGATTTGCCTTCGAACTTAGGAATGTCACTAGGCAACTTATTCAGCATTGGCGGCCAAAATGGAAGATAATTAATGGGATCGTTCATTAGGCGCGACAAGTCAGGCAAGTCCAAAGTTGCGATAAATGGTAACTGACGATTAGGGTCCCTAAAACTCTGGGTCATGAGACCAGCCCCAGGAGGAGGATATCCGAGATAACTAGGAATAGGAATTGCATTTGGGATATTGTATCTTCCTGGAAAGCCAGGATTAACTGGACCATACTGGGGTTGTTGAGGTTGTTGATAAGTGTAACCAGGGTACAGTTGATACTGATAGACTGGCTGCTGCATAGCAGGACCGAATTGGTACTCTCCCTGGTACGGTTGATAAGTAAATTGTGGTTGACTTGTGACAACCGTACTTGAACCAGGTTTTCCTACAGGCATCTGAACCAAAGTTTGAATCGTGGATACAGACGGTGGTAAAGATGTCTGAGGAGTAAATACAGGGACAGTAGAAACCAGAGCTGTCAATACTCCAGAAGTAGGTGGGGTAGATTGAACAGATGTTGCGGCATTTGTAGCAGTCGTTTGAGGCGAAGTACGAGGCGTACTAGGCCCAGGCTGAGAAACTACCGAAGGTACAGAAGTTTGAATGTTAGACTGGACTGGTTGCTGGGGTGTACCAGAAACTAAGGGTTGTCCAGTTTGAGATGACAACTATACATTTGGCTGCAACACCTGTTGAGTTTGCGATGGATCCCACACTATATTCATTCCGGGGTACGGACCCATAACAGGTTGAGAATATTGAGGAACATAACCGGGTTGAGGGTAGGATTGATAATTTAAAGGTAGATTTCCCGTTCCTTGAACATACGTTTGACCGAAGGGTGGTTGGAAACCTTTGATCGAGTACTGACCTTGGGGTTGATACCCTTGAGGCATGTATTGATACTGGGGTTGACCTTGAGGTATAAATTGATACTGGGGTTGACCTTGGGGTACATATTGAGTCTGGGGTTGACCTTGAGGAACGTACTGTCTCGTAGGTATGTACTGTCCTTGAGGTTGCCCCCAGATGCAAATTGGGTACCTTGAGGTTGCCCCCCAGTCGATAATTGAGGCTGCCCCCCAGGTGGTAACTGGCCACCTTGAGTTTGAGGATTGGGAATAGAACTTGACATCATGAGAATATCTTCTACGCTCAACGACTTAGTACCATTGCTTCCAGTTAATAACCATTGCTCAATGGGTTGATGAGATGCTCCCGAAAAAGTACCAGAAAGTGACTGATACCCAGTGGGAACTGAAGGACTGTCGTACAAAAAGGATTCAAGCGATTGAGTAAACATAGACGACTGTCTTGACATATTTAACAGAGGATAATAACCTCTAGGTGTTGCGTGATAAGGAACGTGAGGTGGTGAAAAACTTAACCCTGGGTTTTCTAAGAAATTAGTCAAAGAAAGATACCAAGTACTACTCCTAGGTGGACTGTAAAAAATTGATTCACACTCCCTTAGCTCAATAACAGGTTGATTTTCAGGGATAGGGATGCCTACTTCTTCTTTCGGAGTAGCAAGTTCTTCAATAGCTATAAGTCTAGAAGGAAGATCTTGGGTGATTACTCTTTATACCCTAGGTGAACCAGGACCACTAGAAGCTGGAGAAGCAAACCTCGATGTCAGAGTAGCAGCAAATTCACTTTCAGGTTCGAATATTTCAGGTTCATCACCTATATCACTAGTAGATGAAAAACTACCAGTAACTTCGGAAACAGACACTGACTGCGGATTATAATCCGCTACTAACACTTGAAAATCAGGATGTACCACCAAAGAAGACTCTCCTTCTTCAGGTGACCCAACTCTACTATCTCTAGGAGTTACGAGGACTTTCAAACCTTCAAGCTAGCTCGGTGAAAACTCAGGAGGTTGGCCCCAAAGTCTACGGGACTTCCTCAGTAATTCAGCCACGGTTAAAAACTTTTAACTACTTCACGCGCAAACAAAGTAAAATCTCAATGAAAACCACCTAAAGCCTCTAAAGAACCAAACAAATTTGAATCACACGCCTAAAGAATCTAGGAGATCAAACACACACAAATAGTAACTTTTCGTACTGAAAACACTAGTTGGTGATGAAATCCAACGTCGCAGAGTTCAATACAGAAATGGCGGTTGGAATAGTTACCACGGCAACCTTCTTAATGCATAGACTGGCACAAGTTCCTCCACTTAACCATCTCGAGTGAAGAGAACCCCCCAAAAAATCCAAGTGAGTCTAGCCGACGTCTGCTCCAGGTACAGTGGGATCTTCCCACCACTATCACCTCAGGAAGAATCCTAAAGAATATGGCCACTAAGGTTACCAACTGAAACAAATATACCTAGGGGAACAGTCTATGATCTGATACGCACGCAAGGGCAGAGTAACAAGCTCAATCCCCTTGAAGGCTCCTTGAAATAATCCAAGGTTTACCAACAAGTGACCCCCGGCTCCTCGACAATGGTTAATCTGAGGTTTACCATTTTTAATACGTGAATATTTGGCGTCGTTCCCAATGAGGAAGGATTGATTCCCACACTGGTTCGGACACGATCTCCTGCTTCTCCTTTAAGATGAGCTTTCCCAGAGCATAAATGCAACAATTGGATTTCTTCCCTACCACAAGATACAACTACTTGTTTGTTTTTACTGTCTTGGAGAGTTAATTACTCTCCTACTCCAAGACACTAGCCTAAGCTGAGTTGGTGTATCAGAGCCCTAGAAATAAAAATGTTGCTAGATGAATTTTACTTTAAGCGTTATTTTTTATTGGTTTTTGTTTAAGTCAAAAGGTGCGGAGATGAAACTCGTGGTATGAAGACTCGACTCAAAATCAATAAAAATGCACCTAAGATGATTTAAACAACCTTTTCTCTTCGATGAACTTCTAACTAAGAAAGAGTTTGAGAATGCAAATACTTTGTAAATACAAATCTTTCTTAATCAAACAAATTAAAAGAAGAGCTTTTGTCCTTTCCAATGCACTCAAAACGAGACAACTAGTTATTTCACAAAAATTTCCCTTTTTCGTTTCAAAGCACTCAACCACTACAAAAAACAAACTTTTTCCAAAAGAGATTTTTTTATTTTTTATAAAACAGTCAAAACTATGGAAATGACTAACTTTGAGATCTATAAATTATAAAAACCTATTTGAAGTCAAAGCTTACAAGATTTATTTTTTAAGGATGTTTTACTTAGCTAGATGTAAGCTAAGGACCAATTTATGAAGAATCACAAATCAGTCAAGAACAACCAATTTTGTTTTCCTTTTTTAAAAATGAAAATCCAAACTTTTAAACACAAGCTTTTCGAAGTTTTGTAAAGAGAAAACACAAAGCGGATTCCTCAACAAGGGGAGATTTCATAAATGGTCAGACTCATAAGAAGGCTGGTAGACACCAAGGTGATCTGAGGTCCCTACAGCTTCTAAGCTCAGAGCTACTACAAGACCAAAACGAAAAACAAGCCCAACAAGCAAAACTCCTAGGAATTTCACCTAAAACCCTAACACTAATGAAATCAACCTAAGGAAAGATTCTGACAGGTTATATGCTGGTCTGGGTAGTAAATAATAACTTCTAAGCAAAAATTAAGCTGACTAATAGAGGAAATCTTAGGTTTTTCAAAATTTTGACAGGGTCCGCAGGCCCACAGTTAACACAGGTGCGGTCCCGCTCTGTGCTAAAAGAAAAAGTGCGGATAAGTACGCACTGTGTTAAAATCCTAGGGTGCGGTCCCCTCCCAAAGCTATGAAAAACGAAAAATAACCCTGGATCTACAAACTCTACCCAATTCCACACACAACAAGCCAAAAAAAAAAACAAAAAACACAGTTTCTCAGATCAAAGTAAAAACAAGGAAAAAGTCAAGTCCCCAGTATGGTCGCCATTTTGTCACACAGAATAAGTCGATCTTGCGGACAAGATAGACCTTCCTAGAATCTAAAGAAGACATAATGACAAGCAAACCAATCAGACACTATCTTTATCTAAATATGCTTTTATAAACAAAGGCAAACAAGTGTTTTTAGGGCCTACCTTAGGTCCAACGCAAGTTTGTGGAAACCTTCGCTCCTTCGATTCCAAATGAGCTCCTTTGTCGCGAATCTGCAAACACAAACAAGCAAACAAATTAAATAGCACCTAAAAAGCCAATATCATAAAACATATTTAACATGAAAGTCAAGGAGTTCATGAAACAAATAACATGAGATACTTGTTGAGAAAAATGAGTTTGATTGTATTAATTCAAAAGAAGAAGAACTTTACAACTTGAGCCTTGACGCTGTACAAGATCCTCCCAGGGTCCAGCAAGAAGTCTCCTCTACTTTGACAAGTTTCACTCTCTTCCCAATGAAGCCAAAAAGGTATGTGATCTCTCCTCTCAAGCTCAACTAGGAAGTATTAATTTCACTAGCATTTACCCTAAAAAATGTTCAGCTTCTAACCTCCTTAGCAACCAGCCCAATGCCTGAATTTATAGTGCAATGGAGGGAAGTTACTAGGCCCTCCTTCAAAGGGATAAAGCCCTCCCTCAAAGGGATAGCTCCTCTCATCAAGGGATTAGCTCCTTCTCTTTTGGGATGCATGAACCACCTAAGAGCGGCAAATCCACGTCAAAATTCCTTCTAGAATCATCTAGAATTAACCCAAAGTGAGTTTTTTAGAATAAACTTGCGCCTTTTTGACTTTCACAGGGGTCTGCACCCACACCTTTAGGGACAGAGCAAGCAGGTCCGCAGTTTTTGTAAACAGAAGGTGCGGGACCATAGGTAACAGTGAGAGAAAGTGCGAAACCAGAGTTTTATTGATTTTCAATGTCTTTCTCTCATTTTCAAAGCTTGACTTGAAGAGCTGAGGTCTGAGACTTGCTTAGGAGGACAGTACAAGTGATGATAGACCCATACTGACTGCAAATAATCATGGTGATGATATTTTTGTGTAACATCTATCCTAGAAACAAACAATCAAAGCAATTTGTGATTTCCTCTATGTATGAAAGATAAGAGAGCAGCAAAGGGACCAACCTGGATCTTCCGCTTGACTCCTTGCTTGATTTCTCTTCCCCTTGATAGAGCTTGCAAATCCTCTCCTACTGATCCTTCTTAGAGAATATCTGTAGAAACAAAGCAACAAAACACCATCAAAGCATCTCGATCTATTATATCATAAACAATGCAGAATTAGAAATACATTGAACATACAATGGCATTCACAAATAAGAAGATTCACAAGTACATGACTGTATGGAGGAAAACTCAAAGAACTTTATTAAAATAGAACAGAGAATTACAACCCAGTTGTCTAATCCAGCATCATCCTCCCAGCATCAAAGCTCTATTCACCTCATGAAAAGCAAGATCACCCAACAATACAATGTTCCTTCTCAAAGACAAACTATCAGCACTTCCTTACAAGTAACGAAATTCCAGCCTCTAGACCTCTCATATGAGGGATCCATTTATAGATCTCTACAAGGGTGTGAGTCATCTCTGGGTTTTTGATTAGTGCCATTCCACTTGTAGTTCTTGGTTCCACTTGGAGATTTCTTGGATCTCTTACTAATTCTTGTGCGAATTCAGAGAGGAAAGTGTCATAGGAGAAGTTTCTAGAAGATTCCATGAGCATCCACTTAGCAAACTATCTTGGACATTTGTCCATTCTCACTCATCACACCCCACATAAGGCCTCTTCAGTTTGCATTGCACCTGGCTAGTGGAGCAGTAAGTATGCATCGCACCCTGACAATGAAGCAGTGAGTATGGTCCAGTTTTGGCTAGTTCTGAGTGGACTTTCAGGTGGAACTTTTGCGGAATGATGTAATCAGTTGACCATGATCCTTTAGGGTATGAAACAAAACTTTTAGGGGTAAAAGAGCCCTTGGTTTATCGACATATAAGATTGGGGTTGCAATGCCCAAATATGTCTATAACAGTTGCCCCCTAAAGCATGAAGTTGTAAATCTTTTGATGTCGGATGAAATGCTTTATCATGAGGATCCAAGGTATTTGAATTGGAAGGTGACCTAGATAAGATACAATACAATACATCATCATCATATTATTTTCATGATCTAGTTGAGGCAGGCATTCCCATGCTCAGCTTTATAAATTCATTTTCATGTACATAGAATAGATAATCGTCTTCAGTTGCAGACTGGTGATTCTTTATATGTAGAGTCATCATCCTTTAGCTTGGATGATCATCTGTGCAACTTCTGTGTACATTTGATGTCTTTATATTCCTGAATATATCACAGCCCGAATGGATGAAACTAGATCGGGGTCTTCAAACTTGTTCAATCTTCGCCCGATGTACAAGTCAATCCATGTGAAAAGATGTCTTGAAGTTGAACATGGAAATACATTGCCTGATTACCAGCCAATAATGTAATCTGTTAATAGGCGCGAGAGGAATCAATGATAATGATAATGACCCTCAAGGTACTACAGTAAAATTCACGTGGTGTGGATATATGATCCGATGTTGAACACCACGCAAAATCTTTTGGTCGAAGGCCATTGATGTAAGCCTGTCGCTGGAAGTGAGAAACTAGCCATTGAGACATGCACTCTTCAAAGTACTGAAAGGGTTGTTTTTAAGTCAACTTCTTGGATAATGAGCTAATGTCGACAAGAACTGACCCGTCGTAGGAGGGCCTTAATGTATCCTAGATATGTGACACAAAATGAAGCAAATGATTTTCTAGAGGAGAAAACAATCTGATGATACAAGGTTTAGGAATTGTGGTCATGAAAAATGGAGGGTGAAGGTATTGCAGTGGATGAGGCATTAATTGGATGGTGAATTCTATGAATGACTTCTCTTGAACATATCGGCGACACTGAAATGGATTGGTAGCATTAACCCTAAAAGATGGATGGTATGGAGGACCAATGGTGATATGACTAGTGAACGGAATAACCCAACCAGACTCAATCATGGTGATGGAGTGAAAGTGTCATGTTTAAGAGCGACTTGCTACCAATAAAATTCTTCAAGTTTTCTTCCCTTTTTCCCCAGTCATTTCTAACTAGTACCTCTTTATTTTTTTCAAGCTTGAGGAGGATAACGGATGCTTGTTCTATAATTTTCCCTTCGAGAAAACCTGTCGCTATGTTTTAGCGAGCCTAGGGACAGTGAAACTCATTCTTGTTTGGGTGGACAAGTTTGTCGTTATTGTTTTAACGAGTTTAATGACAAGGATAACTTGGTCCTTTTCATGTTTAGAGAGTTTGAAAGGGGACAAAAAGGAAACTCCAACAGTTCTTTTTCGTAGCATAATCCTTCAAGTCCGAAAAAGGATAAAATAATACGAAAGGGATGAGATTTTCGATAACTTTAGCGAGCCAAAAAGAAAAGCACTCGATCTTTTTTGTGGGATAATCCCTCAGGTACAAAAAGATTAAAATATAGAGGAGGGATGGCACTTCCAATCACTTTAGCGAGCTGGATAGGCCAATTGCTCGACAATATTTTCATATTTAGTGAGTCTGAAAACAATTTAAAGTAGACTTGTTTTTTGAGGAAAGAGTGGCATTTAGGGTAGCAACTCGTTCTGAGTAATCTTGGAACTTCTCAAAACATGGTGATGTGAAGAGGGTGGCTAACAGGACCACTCGTCGTAGCTGTTCCTCAAAAAGGTAAACAATCAAGTGGAAGCATATGATCAGCCAAAAGGATGTAGGTGATGGAAGGAACACAACCAAGGCTCAAAAGGCTGATATAATGGTGATCACAAAGGTTATTTACTGAAGGTGGGTTCATTTTTTAACAAGATTGCACTCTGGGGGAAGATATGCTCAACAGCGGGTTTATTTTTTAATGAGCTTGAACCTTGCAGAAACATTTCTCATTGGCGGGTTTATTTTTTAGCGAGCTTGAACCTTGTGGAAACATTGCTCATTGGCGGGTTTATTTTTTAATGAGCTTGAACCTTGCGGAAACATTGTTCATTTTTCTTTTTATGTAAGCTAGAAATGACCAAACTAAAAAGCTAGAAAAACTAAAAAGCTAACGAACTACTGAGGTTAGGTAGGATGGTTTCATCCGTGGAACGATTCGAACACTTCCTTTGCTTCATCTGTAGTGTAGACAAAGGTGAATGGTGGATCAGACCAATCACCTAACCTTTGAAGTTGAAAAAAATAAAAAGCTAAAAAATCTGAAAAGCTAGAAAATGAAATTGGTCTTTTTTCGCTTGCATAAAAATGTTTGCATGTCCCAAGGCATCGAGAAAAGGAGAGTCTCCAGTAACCATATGGGAATCACTGTGGTTAAGCAGGATTTTTTCTGTTAGCAGTTAGGCAAAAACACTTCCTTGGCTTTGTTTGTCAATTAGACAAAGGTGAGTGGTGTGTCAGACCAATCACTTAACTTACGGGGATTCATATGGTAGTATGGTTTCATCAGCGGTTAGAAAAAAAACTTCCTTGGCTTCGTCCATAGAGTGGACAAATGTGAATGGTGTGGGATGGCACTTCCAATCACATAACTTATAGGGAAGCCTATCTTTTCAACTGGGTTCGTCTACCAAATGGATAAGGGTGCATGCCCCCTAAGCTTTGTTACATTCACCAAACTATTCGCGATAATTAGGTGGATGGAATGATCAATATGGAGCTATCATCATCCCTACTAAGACTCTTTTGGCCTCATCCAAAAAAGGAAAACGGGGAAGGTGATGGTCCCCTTAACATAAACCACATGGAATTTTGGCTTTTCCTTTCTGTCCATGAACTTCATTTTCACTAGTTAATGGCGTGCTGTCAACATGATCACCAGAGGTTGATGACACCGGACGGTGTGATCAGGGAAACCATTCTCTCAAGATTCACAAAAGGCAAGGACAATCTCGATGAAAATGGTTTCCTCTACAAATTACACAAGGATATCTGGGAGATTTAGTGTGCAGATTTTCACCAGATGATTCATGGTTGCCCCCTTGCTTAACTGACTTCTTCTTCTTCTTCTCCTTCCCTTTCTTCTTCTTCTCAGTCACTTGGTTACTAAAATCACTATTTTCACCAAGCGAAGAGGAAGAAGGGGAGGGAGAAACAAACAAAGAGGAAGGCGAAGGGTCAACTTTAGTATTAACTAGTTGTTGATTCGATTGTTGAGGAATTACGGTATTTTGAACGACAGAGGTTGAGAATAGCCATACTGGTAGGCCAATTGTGATTCCCGGAAGGGACAATGTGGCCATATACGGAGCACCAATATCTCCCCAAGAGGAGAAAGGACTAGGATTCCCTGATTGGTACACCCCATTATCTCAGCCTAAGATCAACGAAGGAACATGGATGTTATTCCAAATTTAATAAATTTTAATGATGTTATGGCAGAACTTTTCTTTCTATGAAACCAAATGTTATGAAACCAACTCAAGAAAAGATAGAAAAGATAGATCAACGCCTTAGAATTTAGCCTCTTCGAGGGGGAAACCTCCTTTACATTACATAAATGAACAATTCTTCGATGACTCAAATGACAAAACCTCCTTTCTATATATAGGAGTCTAAGGAGTCACAATATAACCCAGCCGACCTAACAATAATAATATAAAGCCACAAAAATAAAAATAGAGGGATTCTATGGGGCACAGTAATAACAATATGGGGATAATAGGGGCACAACAATATTAATAAGGGATGCAGCTACAATAGTAATGGGGTGATTACTAGTATTATAGGGACCTAACATGATGTTGGGTCCCTATAATACTAGTAATCACCCCATTACTATTGTAGTTGCATCCCTTATTAATATTTTTGTGCCCCTATTATCCCCATAGAATCCCTCTATCGTTATTTTTGTGGCTTTATATTATTATTGTTAGGTCGACTCGGTTATATTGTGACTCTTTAGACTCCTATATATAGAAAGGAGGTTTTGTCATTTGAATCATCCAAGAATTTTTCATTTATGTAATGTAAAGGAGGTTTCCCCCTCGAAGAGGCTGAATTTTAAGGCGTTGATCTATCTTTTATATCTTTTTCTTGAGCTGGTTTCATAACATTTGGTATCAAAGCTTTGGATTCTAGGTTTTCACTGCTCCAAACAAGTCATCGTAGCATTTTCGCTATAACTTTTTTTTTGTCACGTTGCAAAAGTTGAAAAAAAAATCCATTTGAGAAGAACTCGCATTGAACCTTGAGTCCAAATTTCAGAGCTTTTCATGCTATATTTGCGGAGATATGATCTGAGGAAGTTGGTATTTTTGCAGACTCCTGAATTACATTCCAAACAAGTGACCTGGGGAAAATCGTCATAACTTTCTCTCTATGCATCGGATTGAAATTTCGTAAGAAGGTATAGAAAGAGGACAGATTTTAATTTCTTGTATGCATTTTTCAGATCCAAATATCAAAACAGTGACTCGTGGCACATCGTACAAGTTCACTCTACTGAACTAGTCTATAATCAAGTCACTGTGGGAGATTTCGCATAACTCTTCCTTGGAGAATCCAATTTGGGTCAGACTTGTGGCATTGGAAAGAGGACATAGAGGGATACTATAGGTCACATATTTAGAACTAGATGATTGGAAAGTACAGAGATACATCAAAGGCAATATCGAGCTCCTACAAAGTGAAAAAAGGTGTGTAGATTTTCTTAAATTTTTACTTAAGCTTGGTTTGAAAATTTATTTTGAAGAAATTCAAAGAGCATAGTAGAGCATTATTATTGGTAACTCATGCCCCAAGGAAAGAAAATGCAAAAACCTAGTAAGCAACCTGAAAGCTCTAGCATGACTCATGAAGAAGAGGAAGAAATGCTACATGATATATCAAAATTACATGAACAAGTGTAACAAATGTCACTGTCACAAAAGATAACAGAAGCTAAGATAAATGGCATGGAAGCTAAGATGAATGGCATGGAAGCTAAGATAGACAACTTGAAGATAGATTTGAACACAAATTTGAAGACAAGCATGGCAGATTTGAAGACAGATTTGACAAATTTTCTACAAGAAATACTTACCAATGGTGAAAAGGTAATAAAGGAAACTCATGATGTGAACAAAAGAAATGTTAATCATGAGTTCTTAGACTCTAATGTGGGATCGAAAACCCACCATATTCCAAAAACTGATATGAGGAAGTTTGATGGCAAGGATCCCGCAACATGGATATTACAAATGGAGCAAAACACACAAAAGGTACATATTGCAACTTTATACTTGGAACCAAATCAGTTTGTATGGTATCAATGGTTTTGCTCTCGTAAAAAAATTATCACTTGGCCAATTTTTACGGAAGAATTGATAGCACATTATGAGGATATAAAAAGCAACACTTTTTTATCCAATTGATAAGTCTCAAACAAAAGGGTTCAATAATGGAGCACATTGAGGAGTTCCAAAAATTGAACATAAGGGTAAAAGATATTCCAGAGGAGCATAGAATTGATGTGTTCATAGGGACTTTAAAGGATAATATCTACCATGATGTTCACCTTTGGGAACCTGATTCATTAGAGAAGGCATTCAGGTTAGCAAGAAAAAAGGAAAGCAAAATTATGGCAACCAGGAAGCATACCACTCACAACTATAAAGATGGAAGTGTGGTTGCTCCTAGTCTTCCATAACCTATAAGGTTGACACCACAACAATTGGAAGAAAAAGAGAAAAACGGCTTTGTTACAGTTGTGATAGCAAATACACTAAAGGTCATAAGTGTGCTGAGAAGAAATTATTCTACATAGATTGTGAAGAGGAAGAAGAAAAGGAGCAAGAAAGGTCAAAAGAAGAGGATATACTCCAAGAACAAAGCCTAGATAAAGAAGAAATGAATCTGACCATATCTTGTAATGCATTGGTGGGAATTACCACTCCTCAAACCATCAAGATATAAGGACAACTCAAGAAGAAAAAGGTACTAGTGTTGATTGATTCAGGAAGTACCCACAATTTTATTCATTGTAAGGTAGCAAAAGAATTGAATTGCTTCTTATACCCAACACCAGAGTGTTAAGTGATGGTTTCAAATGGAGGAGCAATAAAATGCTCTGCAAAGTGCCATAATATCAAGCTATCGATGGGAGAATATGTATTGACTAGCCCCATGCTTTCCATTCCAATTGGAGGTGCTGATGTTGTACTAGGAGTACAATGGCTACAATCCTTGGGTACAATAGCTTTCAATTTTCAAGAACTTTTCATGAAATTTTCTGTGGAAGGAAAGGAAGTTGAATTAAGTTGTATTTTAGGGAAACCGGGAAAGATAATTAGCTCTAATGGTATGACAAAGCTTCTAAAAAAGGAACAAAGGGGTGTAATTGCACAATTATGTTCGCTAGATGTTTCCACATTGCAATCATCTATTTCTCCAGATCTCCAAAAAGTCTTGGACAATCATTCCAAGATATTTGAGACTCCCAAAGGTCTCCCACCTATTCGTGATCATGATCATGCTATTCATTTGATTCCAGGAAGTGTTCCTCCAAACATCAGGCCGTACAGATATCCCTATGCCCAAAAGAGTGAAATTGAACATATGGTTACAGAAATGCTAGAGGTTGGTATAATTCAACCTAGTCAAAGTTCTTTCTCTGCTCCAGTAGTATTAGTGCACAAGAAGGATGGATCATGGCACATGTGTCTAGATTATAGGGAGCTCAACAAGCTCACTATTAAAGATAAGTTTCCCATTCCCGTCATTGATGAATTGCTGGATGAATTGCATGGATCAATTTACTTCACCAAGTTGGATCTTCGTTCAGGATATCATCAAATCATAATGAAGACTGAAGACATTCGAAAACAACATTTAGAACTCATGAGGGTCATTATGAATTTTTGGTCATGCCTTTTGGCCTTACCAATGCACCTTCAACATTTCAAGGTTTGATGAATTCCATTTTCAAACCATTCCTTAGAAAATTTGTGTTAGTATTTTTTGATGATATACTAATATACAGCAAGTCTTGGAAGGAACATGTTGAACATGTTGACATGGTGCTACAACTATTAGAGAAGAAACAATTATATGCAAAAAGATCCAAATGTTTCTTTGGAGTACAAGAGGTGGAATATATGGGTCATATTGTATCTCATGAAGGAGTTAAGGTAGACCCTAGCAAAATTAAATCCATTAAGGAATGGAAAATCCCCACATCCATAAAGCATCTGCGAGGATTTCTTGGGTTGATAGGGTATTATCGCAAGTTTGTTAATAATTATGGGAGAATAGCAGAAAGATGCATCTTCATTGAAGAATGTGACAACATTATTGAAGAAAGATGCATTTTCATGGACTCCAGAAGAAGCAAAGGCCTTCGAACATCTTAAAGAGGAAATGTGCCAAGCACCGGTCTTAGCTACACCAGACTTCACAAAAACCTTTATTGTGGAATACGATGCTTCAGAAAATGGAATTGGTGCTGTTTTAATGCAAGATGAAAGACCCATTGCTTTTGAAAGTCGTCCAATCAAGGGAAAGTTTTTACACAAAGCTATTTATGAGAAGGAAATGTTGGCAATACTCCATGCACTTAAGAAATGGCGACCCTACCTAATGGGAAGACACTTCAAGGTAAAAACGGATCATGAGAGCCTTAAATACTTTTTAGAACAAAGATTACCCTGTGAAGAACAACAAAAGTGGGTCACAAAGATGTTGGGTTATGACTTTTAAATCATCTACAAAAAAGGGAAGCAACATGTGGTGGCAGATGCACTCTCAAGAAAGGATGAGGATGTGGAAGCATTGTTGTGTGCCATTTCTATTATCCAACCAGATTGGATAAACGAAGCAAGGGTGGAATGGAAGAATGACGAAGAAGTATGGGCACTTATTCGAAAGTTACAACAAGATTCCAGTAAGTCTGATACATTTAGCTGGAAAAATGATTCTTGATGGTACAAAGATCGCTTATACCTCTGTAAGAATTCCCAACTAAAACAAAAGATTCTTATGTAATTGCACACTTCTCCCTTAGGAGGGCACTCAAGATTTTTAAAAACTTACCACAGGGTTAAGAAGGAATTTTTTTGGGATGGCCTTAAATTGAATATTCAAAAATTTGTGGCGGAATGTTTGGTTTGCCAAAAAAATAAAGTTGAAACAATTAAGACACCAGGTCTATTACAACCTTTATCCATTCCAAGCCAACGTTGGGAGGAGGTTTCAATGGATGTTATCACAGGTTTACCCAAGTCTGAGGGAAAGAGTGTCATCATCGTGGTAGTTGACATACTTACCAAGTATGCACACTTTTGTACATTATCACATCCATTTAAATCCAGTACGGTTTCTACTGCATTTATGGAAACAATTCAAAAGCTACATGGAAACCCAACGATTATTGTAAGTGACAGAGATTCCATTTTCACTAGAAATTTCTGGATAGAATTATTTTCTTGTCTTGGTACTCAGTTAGCTCATAGCTCATCTTATCATCCTCAATCTGATGGGAAAACTGAGATAGTAAACAAATTTTCAGAAGGATATCTTTGTTGCTTTCTATTGAATAACCAGACACAATGGGTCAAATGGTTGCCTCTGGCTGAATGGTGGTATAACACTTCCTTCCATACAGCAACAAAAATGACCCCATTTATGGCACTTTATGGATATCAGCCACCATCCATCACATCATATTTAAGAGAAAATTCTAAGGTTCAATCATTGGAACATCACATCAAACATCAACAACAAGTCCTCCAACTCTTAAAGGATAACCTCGTGTTAGCACAAAATAGAATGAAACAACAGGTAGATCAACATCGCAGCGAAAGAAGTTTTGATGTACATGATTGGTTATTCCTACGGATACAACCATATAAGAAAATGTCCCTCAAGCAAGCTAAGAAGGATAATAAATTATCACCAAATTATTATGGTTCGTGCAAGGTGTTGCAAAAGATTGGTACCGTGGCATACAAATTGGGGCTTCATGCAGCTTCTCGATTGCACCTAGTTTTCCATGTTTCATGTTTAAAGATGGTTATATGCGACAAGCTCCTAGTTCAAACAATATTGCCAGAACTTGACGAGGAAGGAAAAATTATATTGGAACCGGAAGCAGTCACTGAAACAAGAACTCGACAGCTACGAAATCAATCGATTTCAGAGTATCTTATCAAGTGGAAGAACTTATCCGCTGAAGATTCCACATGGGAGGATAAGAATTTTATACAGAAGCATCCAGAACTACTCAAGTGTTGAGGGAAACACTTTTTTTGAAGGAGAGGGGCATGTTGGGTCCCACTAATACTAGTAATTACCCCATTACTATTGTAGTTGCATCCCTTATTAATATTGTTGTGCCCCTCTTATCCCCATATTGTTATTATTGTGCCCTATAGAATCCCTCTATTGTTATTTTTGTGGCTTTATATTATTATTGTTAGGTCGGCTAGGTTATATTGTGACTCCTTAGACTCCTATATATAGAAAGGAGGTTTTGTCATTTGAATCATCCAAGAATTGTTCATTTATGTAATGTAAAGGAGGTTGCCCCCTCGAAGAGGCTGAATTTTAAGGTGTTGTTCTATCTTTTCTATCTTTTTCTTCAGATGGTTTCATAACAGATTCCCCTCAAAAGGGATTCCTTGATTGGTGGACTCCATTATCTCAGCCTAAGATCAACGAAGGAACAAGGATGTTATTCCAAATTTAATAAATTTTAATGACGCTTTGACACAACTTTGCTTTCTCAATTTCTAAGAGTCGAGAGAAAGCTAAAGATGACTCTAGTCCCCTTCAATTTTTAATGAGCCTAAGTGACAAGTGCTCAGATGGACCTTTTCTTTTAACGAGTTGAAAAGGAACGAAAGTGACTACTCTCGAAATCTAGACAGAGGGGTTACCAAACCAATTGCAAAACTGCAATATACACCTTGGTGGTAAATTAAAGAGAAATTACCAAGGACTTATGTACGACAGTCAATCTTCTTGAATGTTGTGTTCAGTGCATTGTGATTGATAGGGTGGCAGACACGGCTTCCTATGGATAAAGGATATAAGCCTATTGTGGTCTCCCAATATATACTCAACGGAATGGGGAGCACAAGTCCGTGCTAGCCCTTGTCGTATCAAAGAGGAGGAATCACCCAACCTTTGATGAAAATGATAGTTACTAGATTTTACTACGCTGGAACACGTCTCTAGCCTAGACCTCTAGATGTTTTGCGTTAGGTTCCAAAGCATTGTTAAGTTCATTGAAATTTATTTTAGAGTTGATTTTATTTAGAATTTTGCCTTTCAAGGTTCACCGCATGATGTAGATGTAAAATTCCTAAAAATACAATCTATAATGATAAACAATCGTTGTTTATTTTTAGCAATGAAAATCCTAGCTACTAAGGAAAGAAGATTATGATTGTTTCAAACAAAGAGCAAAGAGCACACACTAAATGCACTTTTCCTAAATCAATTTTCGCACACAATCTAAATGCAAATGCAAATGCATGTATTTTTTTTTTGTTCCCTTAATGTGAGAAATGCCAAAAAGGAAAACTAAGTATAGATCTGAAGTATTTTCTTCAAAGTGACATTTCAACAATTTCTTTTTCAAAATGAAAGGAAGACTTAAACGACACTTTTCAATTTCAAATAGAAGATGCTTTTGACACTTCAAATATCAATAAATCAAATCAAATGCATGATAAAAGTTCAATTGACTATGTAGAGAAGGAATACTT
The DNA here is from genome assembly GCA_031772625.1 of Pinus tabuliformis. NCBI lineage: Eukaryota > Viridiplantae > Streptophyta > Pinopsida > Pinales > Pinaceae > Pinus > Pinus tabuliformis. Next base: position 1,493,972,464 of record CM062819.1, on the reverse strand, counting down.
TTACGACACTCCTCTTTTTTGACACAAAACGACAGTTACGACACTTACGTACCAAAATGACAGATCGATTCAAGAAACTTTTCGACAAAGGATTGTAAATGATGGACAAACACATAAAAACATTTACTAATCCTAATCAATGGAGGCTACTGTATGTAATGCAAGGAGGCTTCAACAATGAGATACTATTCATAAGCAACAAAAAACAACTAAGCAGAGCTGAAAACAAGGACAAAAACCCCAAATATCAAGGAGAGAAATAGGATTACTCAGTCATCGCACCTGTGCTTCACAGAAACATGGATGCATCTCACCTGCTACACATGGGAAGTGCGATGCGTATTGGCTTCCAGTGACAGACAATGTGATGGGCCATGGAGTGCAACTGAGATGGGTTCTGGCTCAAATTTGCAACTGATTTCAGTGAGTTAAGCTAAGCTATTATGGACAGTAAAGAGAAAAGTATAGGGGTATGATCTTGGGATGTTATTGAGCTACCAACAGGGCATCTAGAATGCTTGTAAGTCAGATGTTCAACTCATAAATTAAAACAAAGATTGACTGAAGCAGCATTCATCTACTTTGCAATTGCAGTGCAGGAGCAGTTTGAAGGCTATCTGGCTAACTTCAAGCTCCCTCTATATTTTATAAAACAAACAACAAAACAAGAAAACAAACTATTCGGTCCCCAGTGGAGTCGCCATTTTGTTTCTAGGAAAACTAGTGTCTTTTCGATCTGCTAGTCCCACTAGGATTGGCAGCTATCCTAGAAACAAACAATCAAAGCAATTTGCGATTTCTTCTATGTATGATAGATAAGAGAGGAGAAAAGGGACCAACTTGGATCTTTTGCTTGACTCCTTGCTTGATTTCTCTCCCCCTTGATAGAGCTTGCAACTCCTCTCCTATTCGTTCTACTTAGAGAATATCTGTAGAAACAAAGTAACAAAACACCATCAAAGCATCTTGATCTATTATATCATAAACAATGCAAAATCAAAAATACATTGAACATACAATGGCATTCACAAATAACAGGATTCACAAGTACATGATTGTATGGAGGAAAACTCAAAGAACTTTATTAAATAGAAGGGAGAATTACAATCCAGCTATCTGATCTAGCGTCATCCTCCCAGCATCAAATCTCTCTTCACCTCATGAAAAGCAAGATCACCCAACAATACAATGTTCCTTCTCAAAGACAAGCTATCAGCACTTCCTTACAAATTAAAAAATTCCAGCCTCTAGACCTCTCAGATGAGGGATCCACTTATAGATGTCTGCAAGGGTGTGAGTCATCTCTAGGTTTTTGATTAGTTTCATTCCACTTGTAGTTCTTGGTTCCACTTGGAGATTTCTTGGATCTCTTACTCATCCCTTGGCGAATTCAGAGAGGAAAGTGTCATAGGAGAAGTTTCTAGAAGATTCCATGAGCATCCACTTAGCAAATTGTCTCAGACATTTGTCCATTCTTGCTCATCGCACCCCACAGAAGGTCTTTTTATGCATCTCACCTGGCTAGTGGAGAAGTCAATATGCATCTCACCCTGACAGTGAAGTAGTCAGTATGGTCCAGTTTTGGCCAGTTCTGAGTGGTTTTCCAGGTGGAACTTTTGGGGAATGATGTAATCAGTTGACCATGATCCTTTAGGGTATGAAACAACACTTTTAGGGGTAAAAGAGCCCTTGGTTTATTGACATATAAGATTGGGGTTGCAGTGCCCAAATATGTCTATAACACCTAGAGAAGTGGGATATTTACACTTACATTTTTAAATTCTCCCAGAAGTTTAGTCTCTTATGGGGTAGGTTGGAGTGGTTGGGCTAATCTCTCACGAAAGGGTTGATTTAATTTATGATTTCTTTCCTCTCTCTCTTCCTCAACCTCCCTAGGTGGAGGTGGAGGTTGGTTATCTAGGAGAACTCTCCCAGATCTCAGGTTAATATCCTAGATTTCCACAACATAAGCTCGATAAGATGTCTCTCCACTGTATACTTGTTCAGCCTGCTTATTGTTCGGGTTCGGATTTGGCTGGGCAGGCATCTGGGGTTGCTTGGGTGGAGCAAAGTGTAGTGGCTGTGATTGGGCAGGTATTGGAGGCAATAGAGCTGGAGCATTGTTGTATTGGGGCATCTACCCATGGGGCGATGCATTCCACTCAAGTTTTGGCAGAGCATAAGGTTGAAATGGCTGGTTGGCTGGCTGGATGGGAGTGATACTAAGATGCAAAGGACTAAGGAGGGGGTGTAGACTAGGAAGGATGAGCAGGTGGTCCCAAAGAAGGTATGGTTGTGGTTTGGTTGGGGTTGTAATATGCATGGGATGACCCTTGCATACCCTACTGGTATGGTCTAGGCCCATGAGGTTTCCTATGGTTAATGTAGCAGAACTGCTCAGTGACCCCTTCAGCTCTTTGATATACATCTTTGAGTCCATGCAAAGAAGGGAACTTGTATGTGGAGTGGTTTTCTTTACAGATCAAGAAAATTTTAATAGAGTTCAATGGACATTCATTCATAGGATGCCTCCTGGTGCATCTAGGACAAAAAATAGCCAAGGAAATATTTGATTCCTCCTGCTTTCCCTTAATGCTCATGGTGTCCATTTGCAAGGCAAGGGCTTGCAGCATCTCACTTTCGAAATCTTCCAGCATGTTTCCTATTTCACCCTTGATGGATGAGTTGGAAGACGATGTACTTACCATAGGTTGAGTACCCCTACCCTTTTTCCTAGCTACCCTAGAATGGTTTCTAAAGAGATTCTTGATATCCTCATAGGGTAATTGGTAGATATCTTCTCCTTCTAACAAATTTAGGGTATCCAGCAGATCTTACCTTAATCCCATAAGTAGGACCAGCTTTAGTGACTCAGGGTCAAGTGTGCACCTGGCCGTTGTGTAACTATGCTGGAATCTTTCTTCGTAATCCTCTACGGATTCATCGTTGCCTATGGTCATCTTGAAAATTTCTTCTTTAGTATCCTTTGACTGACAATAGTCCCAATATTTGTTGTTAAAGACCTGCTGCATCTAAGCCCAAGTTGTGATGTTATCTCCAGGTAGACCCATGAAGCAGTGAAATGTTGCATCCTTCAGGGTAGATGGAAATATTTTTAACGCTTACTCATCATCTGTATAGTCATAGGTTCGGCATATAACAACAAACTAAAATAGGAAAGTGTCGAGGTCCTCTATGGTCAGAGCATAGGAATCAGGTAGGGCAGAGGGGCTTATATTTTTCATCTTAGTGTCCCCATTGGTTTCCCTAATGGGGAATGCACCCTCAACTCTCTCTCTATTCCCTCTTTCATTTCTGTTTTCAACCATTGGTTAAGTAGGAATGGGTTATTCTTCTTGTTATTCCCTTGTAGGTTCTTCAAATATGTCAGGTTTCTCACGTAAGGGTTCCTCTAGTTCACAGCTACCGAAGAAGAGCGAAGGTTGCCTATTTGATGCAGTGGGGGTTTTTGGAAAAGGTTTCCCTAAGCTGTGGTGAGCACCAGTATTGTAGCAACTCCTAGGCTGCCTACATTACTCTTATCAACCTGGTAGTTTGTAACAAACTTGGAAGCATCAGTGTTGTATGCACAAGTACTAGTTCTTACTGCATGTTGTCACTTGGTCAGCCGTCGCAAGATTACTAGGAGCTCAAGCCAACTACTATCTATTCTAGAAGAAGCTCTATATGTGATGAAAGGAGAGAAATATTACTCTACAGATGCTACTCTAACTACAGAAAGGAGAAAGACTGAAATGTAAAGAAAACCTAGTAAACCCTACTTAACCAACTAATCCTACTTTTTGATAAGCCACTATGAAACATGAAAGAAATGCCATTACCTACTCAAGGAAGTAAAAAACATCTAGCTGAGTTATTTCTGGAAGTAAATAAGCAAAAAACATCATTTTGGATTTTTATGTATTTTTATGTGAATTTGACATGCATGTAATTTATTATGTGTGAATGTGGCAACGAATAGGTGGCATTGGAGGGTGGTTTTGGGACTGGAGAGGATGTAGGATGGTGTGGATGGGTCCTAGGAGGTCTCAGGTGGCATTTTGGAGGCTTTTCCCACACTCTGCCTTCAAAAGAAAGCCTACAGGAAAATCCACAGGAGGACACAGGAAATCTATAGGAGGAAAATAGGGCCACTACAGGAGGCCTACAGGAGGAGGCTGAGAGCAATTTTCATTGATTTTAGGGTGTGAGAGTGGGTTGAAAAGGTGGATGAAGGTTGGAAAGAGGTGTTAGGGTGCCTAGGGTCTACCAAGAATCACTAGGAGAGAGGAAGATGATTGTGTTTGCTCAAGGAGAGAGGAAGAAGTTCTATGGAAAATGCAAGAAACTAAGGCAGAATTGAGGTGAAAGTTGGGTGACATATAGGGCATGGATCAGATGGAGGATGTGGTGTCTCATAAGCTACCCTACTGCTAGAAGACATCTGTTGCAAAGGAATTAATAGTGTACCAATAATATCAAACAAGCAATGAAATGAGTGCATCTAGAAAAACGGAGTTTTGCATCAAAATAGTCTAAACTATGATCTATGAAAGGAAATGTTGAGAACTATTGTGAGAAAGGAAAGCATGAAAGAAGAATACTACAAATAAGGAAGTGATCATGATGAAGAAGATCTGTACCAAACCAAAGCTTGACCATTAACCTACTAAAAGCTGCAAACACTAGAAGTCCTATGAATGAGGAAAATCTGTGTTTTTGGGGCAGCAAGAGGGTCTTTGCCTTAAATCATGGTCCCAAAGGGAGGAAGGGAGGCCAATGCACTATTTCTAGCCATTTGAATCTTCTCTTTATCACTGCTTAACCTGCTATAGAAAGCACAAATGGAAGAAAACTACTGAATCATCAAAAGAAACCTATTATTACCCATAAAAGAAATACATCTAATAGCAACCTAATCTACAAATTGAAATAAAACATAGAAATACAAGTAAAGAGGAGTTTGGATGCTTGGATTGGGCCCTAACCCAAGAGATTCAACCCTCTGAGGTAATTCAATGCTAGCTCAAAAAGGATTCCATCTTTATTATCAAAACAATAACAAGGTTACATGAAACTGTCTAAAAAAAAAAGCTCAAATTTGGAGCAGAGTTTACATAAGCAAAAATCCAACAAAAATCCAACCCTAGTGAGGCCCTATGCCTCTATACTTGTACAAATCAAGCTACAAATAGCTTCCTTAAAATCAGGGAGGCTTGGCTCCCAAAACTCGAGATAATCATCAGTCATCCTCCACTTTCCCGACTGCCTTCTAGTGCATGATTTGGCTGCTTGTACTCCGAGTTGAATGAAGGGGAATTCAAAGGGAGGAGTAATAAATGAGGGGGGATTCCCTCCTATAAGTCCTATCCTTTTTCCACTTCGACTTATTGCCACCATTTGTTCACTGGATCCTTTACTTTGACCTCAAAATTCATCAATAATCTGCACTAAACACATGTTAGACCACATGGAATCATACCTAACTCAACTCACTCCATAAGCATAAATATAATCAGAAAATCATATAATAAGCTAAGAGAATGGTTGATTTGACTAGGCTAGGAGGTAAAAGGAGCCCATATAATTACCCATTTATGAGGCTCATCATCACCCCCCTACTAAAGGTGTTTCTCATCCTTTGAGAAACTTAGCCCATCTCCTCATCTTTTATGGCCTTGGTGGCCTCCCTAGCATCCCAAGCTTTTGATGTGGTCTCCTCTTCCTTATCATATAATCTTGCCTTCCTTTCTATCTCTTCCCACTGCTCCTCCTCTTCTTCTTCTCTTCTGCCTTCCAGGATGCCTAACAGCAGTGGGGGACTCAGTTTGAGGCCAATCCAGTTGACCTTCAACCTCTGCATGGAGTGCTTGTACATTGGCACTCTTCTTAATGCCTCCTTCATCCTCATGGGGAATGATATTCCTTGATCTGCAGACTATGTGGTAAGGTGTTCCATCTCCTTATGCATGCATGCACACACTCATCCCCAAGTATCCTTTGCATATCCTCAAAGTGTGCAATGGCTTGTGCCTAATCACTTATATATCTAGCAGCAATCTGAGGATTATTGACAAGCAGGGTGTGTGTGCTGATGAGTGCCATGGGATCTGATGGCTCAACTATTATCATTAATGGCTCATTATACTCTTCTATCATCAATCTTCTTATTTCTGCTACACTCAACTCTTCATGGTTCATCCATGAGGCCATGGGCATTAGTTGTGGGTCCCCTAGCTTGGCATTGGGGTCCCACACATTCATGTCTGTGAGGGCCATGTTATGTAGGTAGAATTTTATGATCTTTTCCTTATCCTCTGATGTACTTTGGCCACATAGATCCATAAACTGCCTGTAATCTTGGAAAGACATTGTGCCTCTTTATGCCAAAGTCTTTATCTGGAATTGTACCATTAGTCCTTGAGATATAGGCCATAGGATTTTACTGGTGTTCTACATTGCAATGCCTCCATGGATAAGTTGGCCATGCATGCCAGCCGGGTCTCTTTCTCTTTTAGTTGCCTCCTTAGCAATTCATTTCAATTTCAAGGTGGCTTCTTGTAATTGCTTCCCTGTGTTTGATAACATTCAACTCTCTACCCATTTCTTTGAGTTTGTTTTCCATATACCCAATATCCTCAACTCCTTTGGATTTGGCTATTTGCATCCAACCTATGTGTTCTTATTCTCTCTTTCCCTAATTCAAAGAATAGTGGAATAAATTTTTGTGGAATTATCATTCCTCCCTCAAGTAGATTGTAGTGGGAGGCAAGACTAGGCTAGGGATTAGGTTCTTGTAGCTCTGCTTCTTCCTCCTTTACTTGTGGCTGTCCTTCCATCCTTTCCTCAAGCTTTTGGGTCTCTTGTAGTTTTGACAGTGTCTCCTGTAGAACTGTCTGAGCCTCATGTAGGACTGTTTTTGGGTCCTATAGTTATAACTCTTCTTTCCATGTGGGAGATCTAGGAGTCCCCCTTTCATATGTGATAGGTGCCTTGGAAGGGGATTATTTTCCTTGGGCAGAGGGTGAATATTCAATTGTAATTGGCACTTTTGAAGAGGGCTGAGGTTTGCCTGTTTCGATTCTTGTGCTCTTCCTAGCCCTAAAACACATGGAGGCCTACATTTTCCTCTTTTGCTTTGGCTTGACTGTGTACTGAGGGCAGTGAGGGTAGTTGTTGCCTCCCTTTCTAGAGTCTTAAGGGACCATTCTCCTTGTTCTTCTTTTCCTGCCTCTTTTTCTCCTCCTTCTATCTCTATTTGCTTTGTTTCTTCCTACTCTGTTTATTTAGCTTCCTCCTCCTCTATCGTAGTTTCTTCCTCATTCCTTCCTTGTTCTGCTAAGTCACCAGTGGCTTCACCTTCTCCCCCTTACTGCTCTTCCTCCTCACTACCAGTAGGACTGATATCATAGGTTAGGGCCTATATGTCATCCTCAATTGTCATGTTTCAGAAGACTTCCCATGCTACAGGGAGTGTAAATGTATGGAGGGCTTCTTCCACTAGGATTTTGATTAACCCATGGTGAGCTAGCTGCTCTGAATTCCCTGCTTGAACTTTAGTGCAAGAGTCAACGAGGGACTGTAGGAGGATGTAGGGGATGCTGAGCTTCTGAGGGGCTAGAGTTTCCATGCCATACCTTAATTCATGAAGGATTCTAAAGTGATAACCAGATACAATGTTGTACCTCCCCTCATAGGAAATGTATTTGATTATTTGGTAAATAACCTCATCCAAAGGTTATGGTAGGCTAGCCCTTCTAATGCCATTTTTCTCCTCTACAGGGGTTTCATTGCTTTGGAAAAAAAATTTCTTGGCAACCTGGCCAATTGGTTCTTCATCCTTACTCCAAGGCAGCCCAAGAGGAAGGGTAGTGACCCTACTGATAAATTCAACGGTTATCTCCATGGAAAGACCTTTAAAGGTGATAGTGGCATGATTTCCTGTGTGGGGTACCAGAGAGAGAGCAAACTCTTGGGCAATCTTCTCATCAAACCCTCAGAATTTCTCAAAGAAATTCATCCAATTTTCCCTTGTGAAGATGTCCACCACTTGTGGATGTGCATGGAGCCTGGTGGAGTTGGTGGGCTCCTTTCTCATAAATCCACTTGTCATTTTGTTTGTACTCTTTTGGGAAATCAAATGTGGATATGGAGACAACAATTTTTGAAAAAAACAGAGAAACAGAGGAGACTGTGTTTTTTTTTTTAAATAAGCATAATTTTTTTATGTCTTTCCTCCTCCTAAAGGCTTTATTTGCTCCTCAAATTGAAACCACTGCTTTCATATATTTATATTCAATGGGGCATGCATGGAACCTACCTCCTTAGTTTGAAAATCGTGCTAAAACCCATGTTTTCTCCCTTCAAAACAACTCACTACCCCTCCTGTAGAAGTCTGTTGTCCCTCCTGTAGAATTCCTATAGGTGCTCCTGTAGATCCTATAAGTGCTCCTGTAGAAAATGCTGAGAGCAAGAATATGGGAGCAATCAATGGATGACGATGGTTACAAGGCTGTGGGGGCACAAGGAGACTGCTGTAGCTGAGTTACGAGGAGAGAATGAAGGAAAAGGTGGTGAGAGTGCTCGGGAAGGAGTACTTATTACCCTTTATGGATATTTCCGGTGATGGGGGGTGAGCTGGCAAAGTATATGTTGGATATATTCAAACCGTTGGTCCCCACCTTCCTTGTCATCACGGCCCCTCCTCATAATCATCCTTCATGATTGCATCGGAGTTCACACTTCCTCCACTACCTATCCTTGACATCTTTCTTGTGTTGATTATGCGCACGTGTGGGTGACATCTTGGATGAGTGGAGTCAACTAAATGAAGGTGTGAAAGTTAACTAGCCACCTTTCCCTCATTCAACCTCAACCATCTCATTGCTTTTGCATGACCTCTAATTACACAAATGCAAATAGAGGAGCGAGTCTATTACTTACCTGTGATCCGAATGTATTCGATGTGAGGTGTTGTGGCTCTCTCTCTATTGCATGCCTTGATTTCTTTTGATGCATGCTGTCTACTTACTGTTGTGTGGTTGTGTCTTGTGTAGGTTCTTCTCTGGCTGGGTCTGAGCTTCAGGTGCCTTCTCAACCTTCATGTGTGCATTCTCCTGCTGCTGGTGCTAGGTTTTGATGGGATCAGCTACTATGGGAATTCCTATAGGAGCTCTTGTAGCTGTTTCTCCCCTTGAAACTTCAGCTTCTTTCTGTGATTGGAGCTTCAAGGAGGATGCAAAAGATGTAGATAGAGATGGAGAGGTAATAGGTAGGCTTCAGGTGAGGTGGATGGTGCTTCTTCCTCTCTTTTTCTTTCTTTTCCTGAAAAAATATTTTTTCTGTGTTTTTCTTGGACAGGAAGAAGAATGATGCTTGGGGTGTGATGCAAGCTTGGAAATGATGGAAAGGAGTTTTGAAGACTATAGGAGGGTTTATAGGTTCTTTATGAAGCTTCCCTGTCCCTCAAACTGCCTTTTAAATCCATTTCTGGCTCTCTGTAATTCCTACAGGAGCTTCCTGTAGAAAACACAGAGCCTCCTGTAGAAAACACAGTTTCTAAAAAAGAAGCACAATGGGCTGAAAGAAATGCCAAAAACTGATGGAAAACGGTGTGGGAAGGTAGGATAGGTACTGGTGTGGATGTCAGGGTCACCTTGGCACCTTCTTCTCCCCCTTGGCACCTTCTTCTCCTTCCTGTAGTCCTCCTGCAAACCTACAATGCAAATGAAAAATCATTTTTCTTTTTTCTTTTTTTTCTTTTTTTGAAAACAACTAGCGCGCCTCAAGGAGGTTTTCACCCTAATTGCCTACCCTGGGCGCCTCCAAGGGAGTTTTTCACACAGGGATCTTTTTTTTTCTCTATCTCTTTTTTTTTTTTTGACATCACTAGTCCGCCTTAGAATAGGTTTTCAATCCAATGATGGGACTCAAGCGCCCCATGGAGGTTTTCACTTGAGTCCTTATATTTTTGTTTCTCTTTTTCTTTTTCTTTAGTGAGTGGGTGAAGTAGAGGCTAATACATGCTCCACTACCATCACTGTCTTATTCATATCTTCAATGAACTCTCGCTTGGAGAGGGGTTTCTTGTAGACTTTCAATCGATGTCCATTGACAAGCATGGAAATGGCTTCATCATCAATGGTTCTGATCAGAAATGAACCATTATCATTGCATTTCTCCACAGTGTAGGGTCCCAGCCATCCTGTCCTCAGATTGCCTTTGAAATCTTTGTATCTTGAATCATAGAGTAGTGCCCAATCTCCCTCTTGGAATTGCTTCTCCTTGATATTTTTGACATGCCATATTTTCCTCTAAAGCTGAACTACCTCTGTATGGAGAAGAGCCTGCAATCTATGTCCATCCAATCCATTGAGCTGAAGTAATATTTCTTTCTGTGCATGGCTGAGGTCTAGGTATAGCTGAGCTGCCATCCTTAGGGTATTGAATTCAAATTCTATTGATAGCAAAGCCTTCTTCCCATAGACCAGTTCATAGGGTGTGAACCCTGTGGTGGTTTTCCATGTTGTGTTGTAGGCCCAAGTGGCCTCAACTAATCTGTCCACCTGGTCTTTTCTACTCTTTCTCACTACTTTGGTTAGGATCCCTTCCAATGCTCTGTTAGTGACCTCCACCTGCCCATTGGCTTGTGGATTGTAAGGGGTCGAAGTCATGTGCTTGACTCTATGATGTGTGAGCAGGTCTTCATTCAAATTGGAAGTGAATTGACTGCCTTGATCTGTGACCAACTCTCTTGGATACTCGAACTTGTATAATATGTTTTCTCCCAAAAACTCAACTACTTTTTCCTCTATTGCTGCTTTGATTTCTTTTGTCTCTGCCCACTTTGTCAGGTAATCGGTTGACACAATGATGTATTGTTTCTGCTTTGAAGGAGGGCTAATAGGACCCACAAAGTCCATGCCCCACTTCTCAAATGGCTCATAGGTCACTTGAGGTTGCATGTGAATCTCATCGTTTGGAGTAGGTTTTCCCATCCTTTGACACCGATCACACTGGCTAATGTATCTCCTCACATCCTGATGAAGAGTGAGCTAGTAGTAGCCTGCTTGCAATATCTTGAAGGTGGTTCTTTTTGTTGCAAAATGACCTCCACAAGTCCCATCATGACAAGTCAGGAGGATGTCAAAGGCTTCCTCCTCCCTGACACATCTTCTCAAGATCTGATCTAGGCCATGTTTGAAGAGATTGCCCCAAATCCAGGTGAAAGGGGTGCTTTTCCTTACTATCTTGCTCTTCTCTTCTGAGGACCAGTGTGGTGGGAACTGTGCTGAAACCAAGTAGTTTTCTATATTAGAAAACCATGGGGAGAGTACTGAGATAGAAAACACGTGTTCATTTGGCATTTGGTCACCCACCATTCCTTATTCGTCTGCAGGCAAATTTACTCTAGACAAAAGGTTAGCAACAAAATTTTCTTTACCAGGCTTACCAATAATGGTGAAATCAAACTACTGCAGTAAAAGAAACCATCTAATAATGCGAGCATTTACATCTGGTTTTTTCATTAAATATCTAATTGCAGCATGATCAGTGTGCAAAAAGGTTTGATAGCCTATGATATAATGTCTGAAGTTGTTTAGGGAATGCACGACAACTAGGAGTTCCTTCTCAGTCACTGTATAGTTTAACTCTACCTTTGACAAGTTTTTGCTTATAAAGTATATGGCATAGAGTAACTTTTCATTAAATTTTCCTAAGGTTGCTCCTATTGCTTTGTTCGAGTCAAATGTGTGAATGTGGAAAGGTAGGGCCCAGTTTTGGCCTCTCAGAATTGGGGCAGTCACGAGCTTGCTCTTCAAGGTATCTATGGTTTCTTGACAGTTTTCTGACCATATGAACTCGACATCTTTTCCTAAGAGGCCGAACAAAGGAGAGGCTACCTTGCTAAAATATATAATTGATCTCTTGTAATACCCAGCCAAGCCTAGGAAACTTCTGACATCTCTCACCTTTTAAGGAGGTGGGACCTTTTGGATGATGGCAATTTTGTTGGGGTCTGCCTACAGTCCTTGCTGAGATATTGCATGACCTAGCTATGTCCCTTCAATCATCAAGAATTCACATTTTTCCGAAGTGAGGGACAGGTTCATCTCAATACACTTATCCAGAACTTTTCCTAAGTTAGACAAAGCTTCCTAAAAGTCAAAGCCATACGGAATAAAATCAACCATGTATATTTCTACTACATCATGAACCAGTTCAGAAAATATACTCGATACTGCTCTTTGGAAAGTGGCTGGAGCATTGCACAAACCAAAAGGAAGGACCTGGTAGGAAAAAGTACCCCAAGGAAAAGTGAAAGTGCTCTTATCTTGGTCTTCTAAGCTGATTTGAATCTGATTGTACCCGCTAAACCCATCTAGGAAAGAGAAAAACTTTTTCCCTGCCAGACCGTCTAACACTTGATCTATGAAAGGTAAAGGAAAATGGTCCTTTTTAGTGGCTTTGTTCAATTCCAAATAGTCGACACAGATTCTCCACTTACGATTTTCCTTTGGAAGTAGCACCAAAGGAGAGACCCATTCACTATCAGAGATGGGATAGATGAATCCTCCATCAAGAAATTTTTGCAGTTCTTCCTTAACAATATCTTTAAGTGCTGGATTCATCCACCTTTGAGGCTACCTGATTGGCTTGCAATCCTACTTGATGTATATATGATGAGTGCATACTGAAGGTTTCACTCCCTTCATCTCATTATAACTCCAGGTGAAGGCATCTACATGTTTTCTCAGCAAGCTACACAGTTCCTTCTCCTGGGAAGTGGATAGGGATGTATTGATTTTCAAGTTTCTTTCTGGGCCGAACTCTATATTATTAACACGAAGAGGAGTGGAATTGCCTACACCGAGATTAGTTGAGGGGTTCTTTTTGGTTTCTCTTACTATGTCCTCTAATGGTGATACACTGGGAGGTGGATTATGAATCAAATTTTCAATCATATCATCCTCATCTTGCGGTTTTCTCCCCTTGGCGATTTCTAATGCCCAACGCGGTACATAATAGACTTCATCTTCATCTTCCTCCTCCAACCAGAGAGGTAGATCATGTTCTAGCAAGGGTTGGGCAGGAAGATATAGGATTAACTGTTTGGACATGTGCCCGTTCTTTATGGTCATGTTCCTAGCTCGACAGCTGATGTATGCATCGATGGTAGCCAACCAAGGTCTTCCTAGAATGAGAGGATACCTAGTGAGATTTTCCTTTGGCTGGAGAACTAAGAAATCAACAGGGTACTCCCAAGAATCAATGGACACCATCACATCTTCCACAATCCCCTCAGGGGTCACGGTGGAGCAGTCTGCTAGCTAAAGCACGGTCATGGTCTTCCTCAAGGAGCTCTGGAGGTTGAGTTTGAACATTGTGTCCTTTTTCATCACATTAATGGAAGCTCCTAGATCAATCAAGGTGTGTGGGATCATGGTGCCATTGATGTGGACATCAACTACTGGGCTTCCAGGGTCCAAATATTTTGGACAGATTACCTGCCCTAACATCAGGTCGAACAGTTGCCCTATGACATTATTGGTTGGGGCATCTCTCTTGTGCCTTCCTGGATGCCTAAAGCACTTCTCTTTAATCAACCTATTGTAGATAAGCACATCTTTTATGGCTTGGAGAAGTGGTATCTTCACACATAAATGTTTCAATTCTCCCAAGAGTTCAGTTTCTTCTGGGGTAGGTTGGACTGTCACGTATAGTATCTCATGAAAGGGTGGATTTGCTTTAGGTTCGCTTTCCTCTTTATCTTCCTCAACCTCCCTGGGTGGAGGCTAGCTATATGGGAGAACTTTCCCAGATCGCAAGTTAATTTCCTGAATCTCCACCGCATAGGTCGGGGATGATGGTTGCCCACTATACACTTGCTGAGCCTGTCTGCTGTTCGGGTTCAGATTTGGATGGGCATGCATTTGGGGTTGCTTTGGTGGAGCAGGCGGTAACGGTTGTGGTTGGGCAGGTGGTGGAGGAAAAAATGCAGGAGGAAAGTTGTATTGGGGCTTCCACCCCCAATGAGATGCATTCCACTGAGGTTGTGGCTGAGCATAGGATTGAAATGAATAGGTGGCTAGTTGGGCATGATATTGAGATGCGAAGGACCAAGGAGGAGGTGTGGACCAGGAAGGATGAGTAGGGGGGCCCAAGAAGGTATGGAAGTGACTTGGTTGGGGTTGTAGTATGTCTGCGATGTCCCTTGCATCCCCTGCTAGTATGGTCTAGGTCCATGCGGCCTCCTTTGGTTTATGTAATAAAGTTGTTTAGTGACTCACTCAACTCGAACAAAAAGGTGTCAGGATATTCTATAGTCATACCATGGAAATGAGGTATGGCGGAAGGCTTATATTCTTCATTTTGGTTTCACCATTGGTCTCCCGAATGGGAAAGGTACCCTCTATTCTCTCTCCATTCCCCCTAGCATTTCTGTTTCCAACCATTGGCTCCAAAGGAATGTTTTCTTCTTCTTCTTCCTGTATAGGCTCTTCAAATATTTCTTGTTGTTCACCTAAGGGTTCTTCTTGATCGCAGCCACCGAAGAAGAGAGAAGGTTGGTTGTGTGAAGTAGTGGGGGTATTGGGCAAAACTTTTCCTGAGTTATCTCTATTCCTATGAGGCATGGAAGGAAATCTTTTTGGTTGGTTTTTGTTTCTTTGTTCTCACACTAATAGTACCTGCAAAATTGAAATTGATTGAACAAAACAAATTGCAACTAACTGAAATGAACTTGCTGAAATGAATTTTGCAGAATTGAAGAGGAAAGCAAGGAAACGTAGGACTAAAGGAAAAGGAATGACTAGTCTACTCTTGCTGAAATGAAATTTGCAGAATTGAAAAGGAAAGCAAGGAAATGCAGAACTGAAGGAAAATAAAGGACTAGTCTACTTTTACTGAAATAAACTATTGGCGGAATGTTGCAATAGAAAACAAAAGAAAACAATAATCACAGAATACTCTGACACTTTGCCGGCAACGACGCCAAAAAGTGGTGAGCAACAATATTGCAGCAATAATGTTGCAACTCCTGGGCTGCTTACTTTACTCTTATCAACCCAGTAGTTCATAACAAACTTGGAAGCATGAGTGCTATATGAAAAAGTACTTGTTCTTACTGTAGGTTGTCACTTGGTTAGCCAGTGAAAGATCACTAGGAGCTTAAGCCAACTTCTATGGATTCCAGAAGAAGCTCTATATGTGATGAAAGGAGAGAAAGATTACTCTATAGATGCTAATCTAACTATAGAAAGGAGAAAGACTGAAATGTAAAGCAAACCTAGTAAACCCTACTTAACCAGCTAATCCTACTTTCGTAGAAAGCACTATGAAACATGAAAGGAATGCCATTACCTACTCGACGAAGTAAACAACATCTAATTGAGATATTTCTAGAAGTAAATAACCAAAAACATTCTTTTTTGATTTTTATGTATTTTTATGTGAATTTGACATCCAAGTAATTTATTGTGTGTGAATGTGGCAGTGAATAGGTGGTGTTGGAGGGTGGTTTTGGGACTTGAGAGGATGTAGGATGGTGTTGATGGGCCCTAGGAGGTCTCAGGTGGCCTTTTGGAGGCTTTTCCCACACTCGACCTTCAAAAAAAAGCCTATAAGAAAATCTACAAGATGACACAGGAAATGTATAGGAGGAAAGCAGGGCCACTATAGGAGGCCTACATGAGAAGGATGAGAGCAGTTTTCACTATTTTGAGGGTGTGAGAGTGGGTGGAAAAGGTGGATGAACGTTGGAATGAGGTGTTAGGGTGCCTAGGGTCTACCGAGAATCACCAGGAGAGAGGTAGAAGTTCTATGGAAAATGCAGGAAACTAAGGCAGAATTGAGGTGAGATTTGGGCGATGTATAGGGCATGGATCAGATGGAGGATGTGATGGATGTTAAGCTAGCCTACTACTATAAGAGATCTACTGAAAGGAACTTAAATTCAACCAATAAGATCAAAACAAGCAATGAAATGAGTGCATCTAGAAAAACAGAGTTTTGCATCAAACTAGTCTAAACTATGATCTATGAATGGAACTGCTGAGAAATGTTGCGAGAAAGGAAAGCATGAAAGAAGACTACTACAAATAAATAAGTGAGCATTATGAATAAGATCTAGAGCAAAGCAAAGATGGACTATTAACCTAGTAAAAGCTACAAACACTAGAAGTCCTATGAATGAGGAAAATCTATGTTTTTGGGGCAGCAAGAGGGTCTTTGCCTCAAATCATGGTCCCAAGGGGAGGAAGAGAGGCCAAGGCACTATTTCTATCCTTTTGAATCTTCTCTTTATCACTACTTAACCTGCTATAGAAAACACAAATGGAAGCAAACTACTAAATCATCAAAAGCAACCTATTCTTACCCATAAAAGAAATACATCTTACAGCAACCTAATCCAAAAACCAAAATAAAACATACAAATATAAGTAAAGAGGTGCTTGGCTACTTGGATTGGGCCCTAACCCAAGAGATTCTACCCTCTAAGGTAACTCAGTGCTAGCTCAAAAAGGATTCCATCTTTATTATCCAAACAATAACAAGATTACATGAAACTGTCTAAAAACAAAAAGCTTGAAGTTGGAGCAAAGTTTACATAAGCAAAAATCCAACAAAAATCTGACCCTAGTGAGGCCCTAGGCCTCTCTACTTATACAAATGAAGCTACCAATAGCTTCCTTAAACTCAGGGAGGCTTGGCTCCCAAAACGCGAGATAATCATCAGTCATCCTCCACTTGCTCGACTGCCTTCTAGTGCATGATTTGGCTACTTGTACTATGAGTTGAATGAAGGGGAATTCGAAGTGAGGAGTAATAGATGAGGGGTATTCCCTCATATAAGTCCTCTCCTTTGTCCACTTCAAGTTATTGCTTCCATTTTTCCACTGGATCCTTGACTTTGACCTCAAAATTCATCAATAATCTACATTAAACACATGTTAGACCACATGGCATCATAACTAACTCAACTCACTCCATAAGCATAAATATAATCAGAAAATCATACAATAAGCTAAGAGAATGGTTGATTTGACTAGGCTAGGAGGTAAAATGAGCCCATATAATTACCCATTTATGAGGCTCATCAAGCTGTCCCTATTCCTACGAGACATGAAAGGAAATATTTTTGGTTTGGTTTTGTATTTTTTCAAACCTGGAAAGTACTTGTAGACTTGAAATTGTTGATTGAATGAAAATTACTAACAGAACGAAAAAGCTACTTGATGAATTGAAATGTTGCTTATGAAATGGAAAGGAAAGCAGAAAATGCAAAATGGAAGAATGGAAACAACTAGATTACTTTTGCAAAAATAAACTAACGGTAGAATATTGAAGACAAGAAATAGAAGAAAAGAAAGCAGTAATCACATTTTACTCAGACACATCCCTAAAAACAGTGCTAAAAGGTGATGAGCACCAGTATTGTAGCAAGGATGCTGCAACTCCTATAAGCTTTACTTTATCAACCTAGGGTTCATACAAACTTGGAGGTGAAAATTTTGTATACATAAGTAAAAGTGATGGCTTTGCCTATTGTCACTATTCAGCTCGCGAGAGACCACTAGGGTTCCAAGACAGACTTCTATAGAGTCAGAAGAAGCTTGATTATTTGATGGAAGAAAGGTAAATCTACTCTAAGAGAGAGTTACTCTACTTCAGTATTGGAGAAGGTCGACATGTAATGCTAAATCACAACATTTCCTAATTAACCACCATGGAACTATGATTGGAAAAAATTATAAATAAACATGAAACAATCACTACTATCTAAGTTATAGAAGTAAGAAGCATCAAGCATCACTAATTTGCAAGTAAAGGGACTGAACTAAATCTGTTTTTGCTTCTTTTTTTTTTGTGCAAAATCAAGCATGCAAACTAATTGCTTTTGTGGACGTGGCAAGTGAATTAAGGATGTTAGAGGATGGCTGGAAGGTATATGAGATAGTCGGATTGTGTGGAGGACCCCTAGGAGGCTTTTAGTGACTTCCTAGAGGTTTGCCAACAATTCAGACTCAAAACAGACCATTTCAAGAAAACCTATAGGATGTACTAGAAACCTACAAGATGATCTAGCAGGAATTATAGTGAACCTACAAGATAGAGCCGAGAGAAAAATGTGAGGTTTTTGAGGTGATGGGAGGCCTAGGAAAGGTGTGTGATGGGTGAAATAGACTGGGAGAAGGTCTAGGATCACTCAGGAGTCAACATCAAAGAGAGTGGTTGGCTGGATTCGCTCAATGTGCTTGGAAGGATTTCTATGAAAAATGATGAAAAATTAGTCAAGGTGATGGTCGAAACAAGGGATGGCTACGGTGTATGGAGTCAAAGGTGGCTACTGGCTATGAAGTCTTAGTCTCCTCCTGAAGCACCTGTTCTCCATAAAACATGTGTGTCTTCCAAAAAGCTATGCAAACAAGATACATTTTCAAAAACTAGAAAAGTATAATTAATGAATTAACTACCCATACTATGCATGAAGAAAGTTGTTGAAAGGAATGAAAGAATGGATGAGATCTACTATAGAAATGGAGATGAAAAAGATGACAACGGAAATCTACCTTGCAAAACTAACCAAATACTAAATTAAAGACCACAAACTCCAAAGTTTATAAAAGAACTAGAAATCTATGTTTTTGGGGCTCCTTAAGGGTCCCTTCCTCAAGTCAAGATCCGAGAGGGAGGAAGTGAGGCCAAGACACCTGCTAAAAACCTTGGAGTGATCCTTTTTATTCCTGCTAACCTACTTCTTGAAATAAGTCAAAAACGAAAGCAAACTAATAAATAACCAATCTAATCTACACTACTTCTAATGGAAATGCATCTAAAAAGAAAATTAACAATGAAACTATGAAACTACACCAAACATACATGTACAATAAATAGGAGCATTGGCTACTAGGGTTTGGCCCTAACCTAAGAGCTTCAGCCCTCTGAGTTAACTCAGTGCTGGTTGAAAACAAAACTCATTCTTATTACCAAAACAACAAATTACATCAATGGAACTTTTACAAGTATTGCAACTAAAAAATAGCTTAGAGTTTTACAATAAAAATCTGAATCCTACTGGGGTCCTAGGCCTCTCTACTTATACAACTGAAGTCCTCAATGACTTCCTTCAAATAGGGAGGCTCGGCTCCCAAACTCGAGATAAATTGGTGCTTTGTCTCTCACTTGCTCAGTTGCCTTCTAATCCTCATGATTTGGTTGTTTTCACTCTGAGCTGATGTGATGAATGGATAAATATTCGAATGGAGTAGTAAATGAGGAGCATTTACCTCCTACAATCCCTCTCACTTGTCCCATTCGAGTTTTGACCTTAATATTTGCCAAAATTCCTTGATTTTCTCCTTCAATCCTGCATTCAATGCATATTAGTCCACTAAGCATAATATCCAACTCTAACTCACCTCATAAACAAAATATAATAAAAAACATGTAATAGTTTATGAGAAAAGTTGGTTTGACTAAGGTAATAGGTAAATTAAGGCCCATATAAATACCCAATGATGAGGCTCATCAATTACCTTGGGATGCTCACTTGTAGGAACACATAGGTTTCCCAGGTGGTATAATTGTGTGCTCTAGAGGTGAAAATTTGGAACTTTCTTTCCTTCTAGGAGAATTTGCTATGTGTTTTTGAATTCAGGATCACTCTTATAAAGATGAAGCCCCTCTTAGTCTCATGTCCACAAGAGTCAATCACAGTGGTCAACGCCATAACCGGTGGTCAGTTGAAATGGTATACAACATTATTGCTACTTCCATTCTTGTACTTGATGCTGAAATGGAAATGTTGCAGATATGTGGACAATTTCTGATGGTGATCATTCTGTAAATTTTCCCCTATTTCTATCTGAACTATAGGGGTCAGTGATCTGTGTGACTGACCATTTCCTTCCCTAGAATGTAATGCTTCCATTGTTGGCAGACCTACACAATAGAATACATTTCTTTGGCATAAGTAGGATACTTTAAGATTGTATCTGAAATTGTCTCACTGTGATATACCATTTGATGCCCTTGCTAGGTAAGAACTACACGAATATCATAGTGGGAGGAGTCTTTCTTAATTTTAAATGGTTGTTGCAGGTCTGGTAATGTGAGTATTGGCATAGAGCACAGGAAATGCTTCAACTCGAAAAACACCTTTTGTTGGGATTAAAAAAAAAAAATAACTTTTCTTTCACTTTTCCCTTGGTGACTTGACTCAAAGGCCAAGTGATATGAGATAACCTCAACATAAACCTGCGATAGAAATTGGAAAGGCCCAAAAATATACAGAGCTATGTTAGAGTAGCTCGGGCTGGCCAATCTTGAATAAATTGTATCTTGGTGGGGTCTACATGCACACACTTCTCATTAATGATTGTTGGGACAGGGTCCCCTGTGGTAAGTTTTGTAACTAATTTTTTTTATGCATAAAGTCTCCGCATTTTGAGAGAGCATAGCACAAAGGCAATAGGATTCAAAAGGGAATTTAGTCCCTTAGTTTTTAGAAGTTAGAGATGTTTTGTGACCCGCCCATGGTTCACAAACCATGGTATTGTAAAAGAAGAAGCTATATAAAGAAGTCATAACGAGTCTTAGAAAGTAATTGAGTAATTGAAAATCATTGTATGGGAAAGTAGTCTAAGGCAGAAAAGTCTCTTTTTTGTAGTTAGGTGAAGGGGAAGGCTCTTGCAGCTGTATGCACGGAGACCTTAGTAAGTTTGAGAGCTGAATGCGTGGGCCCCTGCAGTGGTGTTCGCAGGAGAGAAGAGTCTATAATAGAAGGATTATATCTAATAAAGACTATTTTGGAGCAATAATTGTGTGTCTGTACCTTCATATTTACTTATGCCATTTACATGTATTCACTCCGTTTTCTGCATTTATCTAAAGAAATAATTAATTGATGCGTGAAAGTGGTAGATCTATATGTTTCATTGATATTATGACTATTTAAAGTGTTCCGCAAAGGGTTAGCCTCTATTTTCTGTAAGTTACTCTAATTTCTACATTTTAAGGGTTAGGGTTTGTGAAGGTCACGATAAAACACTAGAAGTAACAAAATCCCATCACACAGACCTCTAGATGTAGAAACCTGGTTCTATCATCCCCCAATACTACTTCGGGTGGGACTGCAGCCTGTGCTACACGGGTTGTTGCCAAAAAGGCCAGCAGTTTTATGGTTTTGTTGGTTGGCATAACTAACACTGAACTTGGGCTAGGACCCATCAAGACAAAAAATGGTCCTGTTATTAGCATCATTTTTAAAAACTTGTATGAAAATCCTAAGGGGTAATAAGGCAATAGAAGGATTGCAAGAATTGATAGATAACTTCACTGGTAAGAACAAGCCTATACCAGAACTGCACGAGGGGATAGAAGAGATTGACGCTGAGGAAATTGAGCCAATAACTCATCTGTCGAGATACATACCACCTAGAAAATCTATGATGAAGATTCCCAAGGGCTTGTATTCTGCAAAGTTCATGGTCTCTGCACCTTTGCTACCAGATAATGTGCTATTTGAGGGACTATTGCTAGCTCGGATACCAAATTTGAAAATGGAGGTTTAGGATCTAGGGGACCATGAGAATTTCCCATAATTGGCACTGAATAAGTACGTCAAGAAGGTCTACTATGAGGAGTCAGATGTCACTCATTGAACCGATGACTTGGGTGGCTGGAGTTGGGGGCACGAGGCTTCTAAGCATGTTGTGGGTGTTGCACTTCAGTCACAACATTATTAACACCATTTGTGTGAGCTAATTGCTAACACTGGTACACGATGGGTGCATTTGTGTTATAGAAATTTTTGGGCTCTGAAACCCCAATCATACATGTCCATAAACCAAGGGCTCCTAAGTCCCTAAAAGTGTTGTTTCATACCCTACAGGAACAAGGTCAGCTGATTACATCATCTCCCAGAAGTTCTCCACAGGAAACTACTCAGAACTAGTCAAAATTGGACCATACAGGTTGCTCAGTGAAAAGGGTGCGAAGCATGCTAAAAATCCCTTCTGTAGGGTGCAATGGGCGAGAGTGGACAAATGGCAGAGACAGTTTGTGAGGTGGATGATCATGGAATCTTCCAGAAACTTCTCCTGTGACACTTGCCTCTCTGAATTCGCCCAGGTATGAGTAAGAGATCATCAATCTCCAAGTGGAATCAAGGACTATCAGAGAGAGGACACCAAGCAAAATCCCAGAAGCTGACTCACCCCCTGCAATCATCTATATATGGATCCCTCATCCCAGAGATCCAGGGGCTGGAATTTTGTATCTTGTAAGGAAGTGATGTTGGTTTCTTGTTGGAATATCATAGTGTTGGGTGATCTAAGCTTTTCATGAGGTGAAAGAAGGGCTTTCATGCTGGAGGATGACGCTGGGTTAGAGCAATTGGTTGTAATCCTCTTTGCTATTCTTGATATTAATAAAGCTATTCAAGTTTTCCTCCACATTCTTGTATGTTTGATGATATATGCATTTGTACGGTCAATATATATCTAGTCCTATATTGTTTATGATTGTAGATCTCTGTTCTTCGATAGTATTATGCTTCTTTGATCCCACAGGTGCTCTTTGAAGCTGGGTAGACGAAGGAGAAGCGGCAAGGATCTGTCAGAAGGGAGAGTAACCAAGCGCAAGATTGAGGTTGGTGTCCTTCATTCCTCTCTTATCTACTTCTCATAAATGAAAACGAAAGTAGTTTTAGTTTGTTTGTTTCTAAGATAGCTACCAGTCTTAGTGGGACTAGCAGCTCTGAGTGGACACTAGATTTCCCGATAACAAAATGGCGACTCCACTAGGGAGCGAATAGATTGTTTGCTTGTCTATATTTTTTTGTTTTATAAACTTACAGACAGAGCCTGAAGTCAAGCCAGCGAGCCTTCGAACTGCATTTGCGATGCAAGTGCAAAGTAGATCAATGCTACTTTAGTCTATCTCCGGGTTTTGTTTATAAACTGAACAATCAATTTGCAAACCTTCTAATTTCCCTAGTGGTGGCTATAGTAACCTCATTAGATCAGCCCCTGTGATTTCTATTTACTGCACATCACTTGCTCAGCCTAAATCCCTGAACTGAGCTGCAAATTGTGACCCGGAACCTAGTTGAAGTCTCATCCCTGGACCATCGCACCTTCTACTCTTGGGAATCTGGATGCATTGGACTTCCCGTGTGCAGTAGGTGCGCTGCATCGCACCTTCCCTGTGTTGCAGGTGTGCTGATCAGACAAGACCTCTTTTGCCCTCAGATTTTGGTTTCTGTGTTCACTCCCTTCAGCTCTATTCAAGAGTTTTTCTGTCTGTGATCAGTATACCACTGTGGAAACCCCCTTCCTTTCCATCATTCCACCTCCATTATGCAAATAACTATGAATGTTTTTATGTATTGTGTGCCATTTTCAGTTCTCTTTTACAAAGAAGTAGCGTAATCGAATTGTCGTCTTTTGATTTGAAAGTGTCGCAAGTGTCATTTTCAGTCAAAGAGAAGAATTCTATTGTTCTTGATGGTTGATTATATAGTTACTCTTGTATTTGATTTGAATTAGTAGATTTTCAAGTGTCAAAAGCAATTTTCAATTCAAAATAGCAAAGGGTGATCATTATCTTCCTTTCATTTTTGAAGAGAAATTTGTTAGTGCTGTCGCTTTGAAAAGAAAATTTAGATTTGTACTTAGCATTCTTCTTATCATTCAAACATTAAGAAAGCTGAAAAAAAAATACATGCATGTGCATTTGCATTTAGACTGCTTGTTGGTTTGATTTAGGATAGTGCATCTAGTGTGTGCTCTCTGCTCTATGTTGAAAGAATATCATCTCTCTTTCTTTAGTAGCTAGGATTTTCATTGCAAAAAGAAGATTAAACGATTGTTTATCATCTTAGATTGCATTTTAGGAATTATATCTACATCACACGGTGAACCTAAAAGGAAAATTTCTTAAGAAAGATCAACTGTAAAATAAATTCAATGAACATAAAAACGCTTTGGAACCTAACGCACAACATCTAGAAGTCTAGGCTAGAGACGTATTCTGGCATTGTAAAGCCTGGTAACTATCACTTTCACTGTTGGTTGGGTGATTCCTCCTCTTTGAGACGAAAAGTACCAGTACGGACTTGTGCTCCCACGTACCGTCGAGTATATATTGGGAGACTACAATAGGCTATATCCTTTATCCGTAGGAAGCCATGTTTGCCACCCTATTGATCGCAATGCACTGAACACAACATTCAAGAAGATTGACTGTCGTACCATAAAAAGTATTCTACAGTTTTGCAATTGGTTTGGTAATCCCTCTGTCTAGATTTCCAGAGTAGTGTCTTTCGTTCCTTTTCAGACTCCTTAAAGGAAAAGGTCCATCTGAGCACTTGTCACTTCAGGCTCATTAAAGATCGAAGGGGACTAGAGTCATCTTTTGTTTTTTCTCGACTCTTCAAAATTGAAAAAACAAGTTGTGTCAAAGCGTCTAAAATTTATCTTAATCGGAATAATATCACCATTCTCGTGTTGGTCTTAGGTTGAGAAAAATGGAGTCCACCAACAAAGGATTTCCCCTTGGGGGAAATCCTAGTCCTTTATCCTCTTGGGGAGATGTTGGTGCACCTCATATGGCCACATTGTCACTTCGAGGATTGACGATTGGCTTGCCAATATGGCTCTTCTCGACCTCCTTCATCCAGAACACCGTGATTCCTGAACAATTGAGTCAAAAACTGGATGATACTAAAGTTACCCCCCAACCTCCTACTTCACCCGATTCTCCCTCTCCTCCTTCCTCTTCGCTTGATAAAGCTGGTAAGGCCAAAAATCAAGTAACTAAGAAGGAGAAGAAGGGGAAGGAGAAGAAAGAGAAGAAGAAGAAGGAGCCAAAGGTGAAAAGGGGTAACCAGGCATCGTTTAGTGAAAATCCACACACTGCACCATCCAAGCCTAAATCTCCATGTGTCATTTGCAAAGGAGACCACTATCATCGAGATTGTCCTTGCATCCCTCAGATCTTAAGGGAGTCATCTCCTCACTTGCACAACCCGGTGTCATCAACCTCTGAAGACCATGTTGAAAGTACACCATCAACTAGTGAAAGCGAAGCATTCGGAAAAAAAGGGAAATGTAAATTTCCTTGTAAACTATGTGAAGGTGATCATGTCATCCACCATTGTCCCTTCCTAGACGAAGCTAAAAGAGTTTTGGATGACCATCCGACTTCACTACTATAGCTTCCTCCTGGATACAAGAAACTCTTGCCGAGTCCATCGCTAGTTGAAAATCCGACCAACACGCCATTGTGGTCGGTCAAAACATCTATCATTCAAGATAAACCCGCTGAATCCATACCAGACAAAATTCAAAAGGTTGAGGCAGTAGTCGACCCGGTCTTGCCTTCGGAAGGTCCATCTTTAGATGACATAATCACCGAAGAGAATGAGAATGACACCGTTCAAATTCTTTTCATAAACACAGACTCCGATGAACATGGGGGCAGTCTACCTGTTCCTTTACCGCAGGAAGGAAGTTCGTCAGAGTCATATCCGGCCGTCTATTTGGTCCCACCTCCGAGCAACCTAGTCGTTTCCTTCGATTGGAATCTACTAGGCAGACCCCATGTACCGGCTAATGTACCATTCTGAAACATTGTACAAGCTTACAAAATGATCATGGTCAGTACCATCATAGATGAAGGGGCTTCTGTGAGTATCCTTTCCTCAATTTCTTGGGAAGCGCTTGGCTCGCCATCGCTTCTGCCTGAGATGAGAAATCTGACAGGCTTCGACAAAGGAACTAGTCGACCATTAGGGATCCTTCCCAATTTCCCCATAACATTGAGAAGGAAACCGTTTATGTGAACATAATGGTAGTCTGAGAACCTCTAGATTATAATCTACTCCTTGGATGCGACTATATTTATAGCATGGGAGCCATTGTCTCCTCACTCTTTAGAGTAATGTGTTTTTCGCATGAAGGCCAAGTGGTCAAGCTCGTAGACGAGCTTTCGTTCCTCGGCTTAGACATAGCTAATAGTCAAATTCCATCCCTAAATGGTCTTTTCACGCAAGGAATGTCTCATCAATCTCCAGCCAGTCCACCTGAAGAGCGTGAGTGATTTAGGAGGACATGACTGAAACCCAAGGGGCATGCACCCTGGTCTATTTTGGCAGGAAAACATTGGGTATAGGGTAGGTTTCTGGAGAGGATACATGACTAGTCTGACACACCTGTCCATTTAGGAAAATGGGATTAGACTGGAATAAGATTCCCTCGTCAAATTTATGTGAGTGGAGGCGACCATGCCACTCACCTTTGTCTATTTCGGTAGACATCGCTAAGGAAGCATTTTGTTTGCAACGCGGATGGAGAGATTTCATATGGTAACCTGGAAACGTTTTGCTATACCTGGGGGCATGCAAACCTTTTTGCATGCAAGCGAAGAGTGACCATTTATTTTCTTAGTTTGTAGTTTCTCAACCCTTTAAACTCGTGGGATTGGCCGTTCCTAGCTTTCATAATGAAAGGATCCGGAGCAAAGTTTTGAATGGTGCAAGCTCCCTAAAAATTGAACCTATGATGAGACATCCTTATTATACGACTGGCACGAGAAGTTTTTATGTGGAGTTCAACCTTGTTAAAACTTAAACATAAGAAATGAGCAAACGTTCCCCCAGAGTTTAAGCTCATTAAAAAAAAAAAATGAACCAATTTTCGGTAAATAAACATTGTGAACACATTATCATCAGCTTTTGAGCCCTGGTCGTGTTCTTACCATCACCTCTACTCTGTTTTAACTGATCATTCACCTCCATTTGATTGTTTACCCCTTTTGAGGAACAACTGTGAAGAGTGATCCTGTTAGCCATCATTGTGACACTGTCATGATTGGAAAATTCCAAACCTTACCTGGAATCAGCTGCTACCTGAAATTATCACTCGTTCCTCAAAAAACGAGTCTACTTTAAGCTCTTTTCATTTGACTCGTAAAATATCAAAAGGTTGCTGAGCAATTGGCCTCTCTAGCTCGTTAAAGCTACCGGAAGTGCTATCCCTCCTCTAGATTTTAATCTTTTTGGACCTGAGGGATTATTACACAAAAGGATCTAGTGCTTGTTTTGTTCAGCTCATTAAAATTACCAAAAAATCATCCCTTTCGTATTATTTTATACTTTTTTTAACTTAAGGGATTATATGATGAAAAAGGATTGTTGGAGTTTCCTTTACGTCCCTTTCAGACTCTCTAAAATTGAAAAGGACTGAGTTATCTTTGTCATTAAACTCGTTAAAACCGAATAGCGACAAACTTGTCCATACAGATAAGAACGAGTTTCACTGTCGCTAGGCTCATTAAAACATAGCGACGAGTTTGCCCGAAGGGCAAATTATAGAACAAGCATATGTTATCCTCCTCAAGCTTGACAAAGATAAAGAGGTACTGGTCAGCAATGACTAGGGAAAAATTGGGAAGAAAACTTGAAGAAACTTTATTGGTAGCAATTCGGTCTTGAACATGACACTTTCACTCCACATCCAAGTCAGGTTGGGTTATTCCATTCACTGGTCATATCACCATTGGTCCACCGCACCATCCATATTTGGGGTTAATGCTACCAATCCATGTCAGTGTCGCCGGTATGTTCAAGAGAAGTCGCACAGTGAATTCACCTGTGTCTCATCCGCTGCAATACATTCACACTCCATTCTTTCATGACCGCCACCCTGAACCCTGTATCATCAGATCGTTTTCACCTCCAAAATAATTTACTCCATTTCATGTTGTAGATGTGGGATTCATTAAGGCCCTCCTATGACGAGTCACTTCTTGTTGACATTAGCTCATTATCCAAGAAGTTGACTTGGGAACAACCCTTTCAATACTTTGAAGCTTGCATGCCTCAATGGCAAGTTTCTCACTTCCGGTGACAGGTTTACATCAATGGCCTTCGACCGAAAGATTTTGCGTGGTGTTCGACGCCAAGTCCCTTATTCACACCACGTGAATTGTATTGTAGTACCTTGAGGGTCATCATCATTATCTGTGATTCCTCTCGTGCCTGTTAACAGCTTACATCATTGGCTGGTAATCAGGTGATGTCTTTCCATGTTCGACTCCAGAACATCTTTCACATGGATCGACTTGTACTCCGAGTGAAGATTGAACGAGTTTGAAGACCCTGGATCTAGTTTCATCCATCCAGGCTACGATATATTTAGGAAAATAAAGACATCAAATGTACATTGTTGTTGCATAGATGATCATCCAAATCAAAGGATGATGACTCTATTAGAATCATCACTCTCCCGCACAGACGGTTGTCTGTCTTATGTACATGAAAATGAATTTATAAAGCTGAGCATGCGAATGCCCACCTCAGCTAGATCATGAAAAAAATTATGAGGATAATTTATAGTATTGTATCTTTTTACAGGTCACCTCCCAACTCAAAAAAACTTTGGATCCTCATGATAAAGCATTTCACCCATCATCAAAAGATTAAAGACCTCATGCTTTAGGGGGCAACTGTTATAGACATTTTTGGGCTCTGCAACACCAATCATACATGTCCATAAACCAAGGGCTCCTAAGTCCCTAAAAGTGTTTTTTAATACCCTACAGGAACAAGGTCAGCTGCTCACATCATCTCCCAGAAGTTCTCCACAGGAAACTGCTCAGAACTAGTCAAAACTGGACCATACAGGTTGCTCAGTGCTAAGGGTGCGATGTATCCCACCTGCTTAGTGAAAAGGGTGAAATGCATACTGAAAAGCCCTTCTGTATGGTGCGATGGGTGAGAGTGGACAAATGGCAGAGATAGTTTGCGAGGTGGATGATCATGGAATCTTCCAGAAACTTCTCCTGTGACACTTGCCTCTCTGAATCGGGAAATCTAGTGTCCACTCAGAGGTACTAGCCCCACTAAGACTGGTAGCTATCTTAGAAACAAACAAACTAAAACTACTTTCATTTTCTTTTATGAGAAGTAGATAAGAGAGGAATGAAGGACACCAACCTCAGTCTTGCGCTTGGTTGCTTGCTTGGTTCCTCTCCCTTCTGACAAATCCTTGCCACTTTTCCTTCATCTACACAGCTTCAAAGAGCACCTGTGGAATCAAAGCAGCATAATACTATCGAAGAATAGAGATCTACAATCATAAACAATATAGGACCAAGTATATATCGACCACACAAATGCATATATCATCAAACATACAAGAATGTGGAGGAAAACTTAAATAGTTTTATTAATATCAAGAATAGCAAAGAGGATTACAACCAATTGTTCTTACCCAGCATCATCCTCTTAGCATGAAAGCCCTTCTTCACCTCATGAAAAGCTTAGATCACCCAACACTATGATATTCCACCAAGAAACCAACAACACTTCCTTACAAGATACAAAATTCCAGCCTCTGGATCTCTGGGATGATGGATCCATATATAGACGATTGTAGGGGGGTGAGTCAGCTTCTGGGATTTTGATTAGTGTCCTCTCTCTGATAGTTCTTGATTCCACTTGGAGATTGATGATCTCTTACTCATCCCTGGGCGAATTTAGAGAGGAAAGTGTCATAGGAGAAGTTTTTAGAAGATTCCATGATCATCCACCTCGCAAACTGTCTCTGCCATTTTTCCACTCTCGCCCGTCACACCCTACAGAAGGTCTTTTCAGTATGCATTGGACCCTTTTCACTGGGCAGGTGGGATGCATCGCACCCTTAGCACTAAGCAACCTTTATGGTCCAGTTTTGACCAGTTCTGAGCAGTTTCCTGTGGAGAACTTCTGGGAGATGATGTAATCAGCTGACCTTGTTCCTTTAGGGTATGAAACAACACTTTTAGGGACTTAGGAGCCCTTGGTTTATGGACATGTTTGATTGGGGTTGCAGTGCCCAAAAATGTCTATAACAGTTGCCCCCTAAAGCATGAGGTCATTAATCTTTTGATGTCGGGTGAAATGCTTTATCATGAGGATCCAAAGTTTTTTCGAGCTGGAAGACGACTTGTAATAAGATACAATACAATACATTATCTTCATAATATTTTTCATGATCTAGCTAAGGCCAACATTCCCATGCTTAGCTTTATAAATTCATTTTTATCTACATAAGACAGACAACTGTCTGTGCGGGAGACTAACGATTCTGATAGAGTCGTCATCCTCTGATTCGGATGATCATATGTGTAGCAACAATGTACATTTGATGTCTTTATTTTCTTGAATATATCACAGCCCAGATGGATGAAACTAGATCCGGGGTCTTCAAACTCGTTAAATCTTCTCTCGGAGTACAAGTTGATCCATGTGAAAGATGTTCTGGAGTCGAACATGGAAAGACATCGCCTGATTACGAGCCAATGATGTAAGCTGTTAACGGGCACGAGAGGAATCACCGATAATGATGATGACCATAAAGGTACTACAGTACAATTCACGTGTTGTGAAAAAGGGACTTGGCATTAAACACCACGCAAAATATTTCGGTCGAAGGCCAATGATGTAAAACCTGTTGCCGGAAGTGAGAAACTTGCCATTGAGGCATGCATGCTTCAAAGTACTGAACGGGTTGTTCCTAAGTCGACTTCCTGGATAATGAGCTGATGTCGACAAGAAGCGACCCGTCGTAGGAAGGCCTTAATGAATCCAACATTTATGACACGGAATGGAGTAAATGATTTTGGAGGTGAAAACGATCTGATGATACAGGGTTCAGGGTGGTGGTCATGAAAGAATGGATTGTGAATGTATTGCAGTGGATGAGACACCGGTGAATTCTCTGAGCGACTTCTCTTGAACATACCGATGACACTGATATGGATTGGTAGCGCTAACCCCAAATATGGATGGTGTGATGGACCAATGGTGATATGACAGTGAATGGAACAACCCAACCTGACTTGGATGTAGAGTGAAAGTGTCATGTTCAAGAGCGAATTGCTACCAATAAAGTTTCTTCAAGTTTTCTTCCCAATTTTTCCCCAGTCATTGCTAACCAGTACCTCTTTATTTTTTCAAGCTTGAGGAGGATAACATATTCTTGTTCTATCATTTTCCCTTCGGGCAAACCCGTCGCTATGTTTTAACGAGCCTAGCAATATTGAAACTCGTTCTTGTCTTGTATGGACAAGTTTGTCACTATTCAGTTTTAACGAGTTTAATGACAAAGATAACTCGGTCCTTTTCAATTTTAGAGAGTCTGAAAGGGATGTAAAGGAAACTCCAACAATCCTTTTTCATCATATAATCCCTTAAGTCTGAAAAAGTATAAAATAATATGAAAGGGATGAATTTTCGGTAATTTGAATGAGCCGAACAAAACAAGCACTTGATCTTTTTGTGTAATAATCCCTCAGGTCCAAAAAGATTAAAATATAGAGGAGGGATAGCACTTCTGGTAGCTTTAATGAGCTGGAGAGGCCAATTTCTCGGCAATCATTTCATATTTTAAGAGTCAGATGAATAGAGCTTAAAGGAGACTCGTTTTTTGAGGAACGAGTGATAATTTCAGGTAGCAGCTGATTCCAGGTAAGGTTTGGAATTTTCCAATCACGGCAGTGTCACAAGGATGGCTAATAGGATCACTCTTCATAGTTGTTCCTCAAAAAGGGTAAACAATCAAATGGAGGTGAATGAATGGCTAAAACAGAGTGGAGGTGATGGTAAGAACACGAATATGGCTCAAAAGCTGATGATAATGCATTCACAATGGTTATTTACCGGAAATTGGTTCATTTTTTAATGAGCTTAAACTCTAGGGGAACGCTTTCTCATTGCTAAGGTTTAATTTTTAACGAGCTTGAACTTCGCATAAAAACTGCTCGTGGTGGGTTTATTTTTTAACAAGCTTGAACCCTGCGGTAACACTGCTTGCCCCAGTCGTATAATAAGAATGTCTCATCGATAGGTTCAATTTTTAGGGAGTTTGCACCATTCGAAACTTTTCTCCAGATCCTTTCTCCCAAGAAAGCCGCTATCATCAAGGCAAAAGTTGAAAAACTTCTCCATGCTGGTTTTATTTACCTGGTTCCTCTAACTGATTGGGTATCGAATATTGTTCCTGTAATGAAAAAACAAGGAACGGTTAGAGTGTACGTCGATTATAGGGATGTAAATCAAGCTTGTCCCAAAGACAACTACCCTACACCCTTCATTGACCAGATAATTGATGAATGCGCCGGATGTGAAATCTTTTCATTTATGGATGGATTTTGCGGGTATAATGAAATAAATATCCGCCCACAGGACCAGTCAAAGACTGCATTTATCTGTCCGTGGGGCACATTTTCATATCGCAAGCTACCCTTTGGTTTAAAGAACGCAGGGGAAACATTTTAGAGGGCAATGAATTATGCCTTCCATGACATCAAAAACATTGTTCAACCATATCTCGACGATCTTCCAGCTTATTCGCGAAAGCGGACCGATCATCCGCAGCATTTGACAGTGATATTTCCATGTTGCCGACACTACAAGATACGACTCAATCCACACAAATGTGTGTTCTGTGTCAGTTC
Organism: Pinus tabuliformis; assembly: GCA_031772625.1. Lineage (NCBI taxonomy): Eukaryota > Viridiplantae > Streptophyta > Pinopsida > Pinales > Pinaceae > Pinus > Pinus tabuliformis. Next base: position 1,493,939,959 of record CM062819.1, on the reverse strand, counting down.
TGGTAGTTTACTTGGCTTTGTGGTCTCAAAGGACGGGATTCGTCTTGACCCATGTAAGGTTCAACCAATCATTAATTTGCCTCCACCTTCAAATTTGCTTCAGATTCAGAAACTCCAAGGGAAAGCAAACTTTCTGAGGAGTTTCATTCCAAATTACACCTAACTTGCTAAAGGTTATACTCGTGTAATGAAAAAATAAGTACCCTTCGTTTGGGATCAGGTTGCGCAAGCTTCCTTTGATGCTTTAAAGGAATCCCTAATAAAAGCATCATTAATGTACGCTCCTGATTATCAAAAAGACTTTAACCTGTATCTAGCTACAGCAGATACGACCATCGCAATGGTTTTAGTTCAAGAAGACAATGGAATTGAACATCCTATATATTATTTGAGTAGAAACTTAAATGATATAGAAATCAAGTATTCCTACGTTGAAAAGATAGCTCTCACAGCTGTTCAAGCGATACAGAGATTTCGACACTATGTCCTCTTTCGAAAAACCACCATTCTGTCAGATTGCAACCCCATGACTTATATATTGTCGCGACAGTTGTTGGGGGGAAAATATTCAAAATGGATAGCAATTCTACAAGAGTTTCATCTGGAATTTATAAAATCCAAATCGATGAAATCCCTGGTTTTCACAGAGTTACTATGCGATCTCCCATTGTCGTCCAACGATGCAACATCAGAAGAAGCAATCATGGACAAATCTCTGTTTCTGATATCTTCAAGCAATCCGTGGTATGGAGACATAATAATCTATCTCCAAACCCAAATATATATGTCTAATACCTCCCGCTCGGAACAACGACGCATTTGATACCAAGCAAAAGACTACATGATCATTGGTAATACACTTTACCGTCATGGTATCAATACAGTTCTAAGGAGGTGCCTCACCCACGAGGAGGCTGAAAAAGTCCTGAATGATTGCCATTCAGGCACGTGTGGGGGGCATCAATCTGGTTACGCTATGGTGCAAAATATTTTACGAGTAGGATACTTCTGGCCAACAATGTTCAAAGATTGCATAACTGCAGTCAGAAGTTGCCATGCATGTTAAATCTTTGATCGAAAAACCAAAATACCACCTGCACCTCTGCAACCAGTAGTTGTTGTTGGGCCATTTTCCAAATGGGGCATAGATTTCATGACATGCAACCCCACCTCGGCTGGGGGGCATGGGTATATCATAGTCGCAGTAGACTATTTTACCAAATGGGCCAAGGCGATGCCTACATTAAACAACAGTGGCGAAATGGTTGCCCTCTTCTTTTTCAATCATGTAGTCTCCAGATTCGGCGTTCCACAGGCCATAGTCACAAATCATGGATTGCATTTTTCCAATCACATGATGGTTGAATTGGCTGCCAAAATTAGGATTGTCCCACAATAGCTCTACTCCATATTATCCGCAGCACAATGGACAAGTTGAGGCAATCAACAAGGTCCTGAAGTGGATGCTACAAAGGATGATTGGAGTCCACAAAAGGAGTTGGCACCTGATCCTGTACTTAGCCTTGTGGGCATACCGGACATCGGTGAGAAATGTAACCAGGTTTACACCCTTTCAATTGGTGTATGGCCTGGAAGCAATCTTACCGGTTCAGTGTGAAATCTCGTCCCTCAAACTCACTGTCGACCTTCTCCCAGAGCTTAAGAAGAGGAGGCTTGTTTCTTCGAACTAATCCAATTGGATGAAACCTATCATGATGATGCTTTGGTTAATAAAGCCCATAAGAAACGAGTCAAGGCGCAGTTCGACAAGAATGTCAAACCCCATGTCTTCTCACAAGGTGACCTGGTCTTACTTTATGACCGGGAATACGACAAATTGGGAGCAGGTAAGTTCAAGTCCTTATGGATCGGCCCCTATATTGTTAAACATGTATTAGCAAAAGGAGCCTACGAGTTAGTAGATTATGATGGGATTCCACTGGCGCAACCTCGCAACGAGTTGTACCTTAAGCGTTACTATGCTTGACTCAAGATAGTAACCTCTATGCTTTTAATACATTTTTGTTTTTGCTAAGGGTAATTGTTTTGGTTAAGTGATCCACTTTTATGTTGTTGCATATGTCAGACCTATTGGAATCATTTGTTGGATATGCCGATGGAGCGAGTTGTAGTTCGCGGAACCTATCTTCTGCAGCCTGGGCCATCTTCGATCCAAGCGGTGAGTTAGTAGGTTTCAGAGGGGTATCTATTGGTCGGTCAACGAACAATATTGTTGAATACAACACGTTGATAGAACTCCTCTCAGATGCCATTATGCGTGGCATACGCTGACTCATCATCAGGCTAGACTAGCAACTCGTCATCCTACAGCTCATTGGTATCTGCTCTGTACGGAATCCAACTATCTATCGCATGTTCCTAAGGGTCAAGATTTTGGAAAGGCAGTTTGATTTTATTCAATATCGGCATATTTCCAGAAACTTAAACACATTAACAGACTCATTGGCAAATTGTGTGTTAGATAGACATTTGCAACATTTATAAAAGAAGCATTTCATCAATACTTGCATCAAGATCACGTAACTCAACCAAAATAAAGCTCCGAAATTCAAAAATATATATATAACTGTTTATGGTTTATACATAATGTTCTGTAACCAAGACAAAATTGGTCAAATGACCCAAAACTCAAAATTCTAGGGGTCACCCTAGTCTAATGATGCTGGTGATAACAAGTCACCGCCTGTGCAATCATGCGTAAAATCCTAGTCCATCGACTCGGCACGCTAGTAGTATGTCGCTGCAACCTCAGAGGCAGCTCGTCAGTCCTCACGTCTGGAATACCGAGAGTGAGGCCTTCGATCTGATCCTGCAATGCTGAAAGAGTCTCGGCCACATCAAGGTCGCGAAGGATAGCCCTCCCCATAGCCTCTCCTGCTGGAGAGGCAACTGGTACTCTCAGACGTACTACTGGCCGAACTGGTCCAATTTCTGCATGAGCACATGAGTTTTGATTAGTCCTAATAGGAGAAAGCACAAGAAAATTATAAAAAGAAACAATAAACAGAGATACGGTTAGAGAATTTATCGATAGCACCCCACTGCTCACCAACCGGCAAAACCAAATCCGGGTCACCCCAGAAATCCATACCAGCATATGGATACTCGAAAAAACCATCTCCTAACGGTTGAACCACTCAAAGAAGGTATCATAAAAGGAAACCTGGGACTGACCAGCATGTCGAGCCATAAGGTCAACCCATCTCTGCATCCGTGGCTCAATCGGTGGAGGTAATCTAATTGAAATATACTGCGGCTGCATCAGTGGGATCTTTTCCAAGGCAAAAGCAGTCAAAATAGAACCATAGACAAAGTTCTTGGATTTTCCATTTTTTACCTTGGTGAGTTGTTCTTTCATCACAGGGAGTATTGCATCACACCAGTTGAACACCTTTGGTTCAAGGCATTCCAAGGCATATTGCATATAAGACCTGTTAGCCACTGAAAAGCCGCACTACCAGCCAGTCTAGAAAAAGTGAATAGAATGGCCCTCAAGGACTGGTCATTGACATCTCAGATGTTGATCTTGCAATCCCTACTCGGCTGAGATCCCTCTCTGTAATACCAGCGAATATAATCTCTCACGGATTCGCCCCCACGGGTGGAACCTGATAATGAAAGAGGTGCACCACACCTCGATAAACCGATCAAAAAATAGATGTCCACGACAGTCAAGGGGATAGATTTGCCTCTGATCTGAAACACTTGGTTGGTAGGATCCCATGCATCGAGAAGATATTGCAACAAGTTGATTTGTTGCCTCATGCTAGAGGTGCGGAAAAACTTGAACAGGCCACAGTTCCGTAGTGCAGTTACTGTAACCAAATCATGTAAAGCAAGCATGTCCTCTTCTTCATGCTCACGTTCTCGCCATGTAACAACCATTTTGCTCCAATGAATCTCTGCAAAACAAGCAAGAGAAGAGTCAGGATCCTGATTTGGCAGAAAACAGGCTAAAATTCCATGAGAAAATAGTTCAAAAACTTCCCTTCTCGCGCCCATCGCACCCCCAGCAGCATACTGGGTGGGATGCATACTCACTAACCAATGGCCAAGCTAGTATGCATCACACCTTTCGATATAGAAAGGGTGCAATGGAGCCAGTGTGAATTTTTCAAACCCCATAGGCTCAGAAAAATAGGGAAACATGCACAGAATCCAAAAAGGAAGGAATGCAACTAAGGAGATCAGGTTTAGCTCCTACTTGGTCCAGACGGTGCCGAAAATCGTCCACAGAATCTCCCGGAATCAGCTGGTAAAAATCAAGGGGGAAAAGCACCTCCAGAGCTCCAACAAACCAAAGTTCAAATGAAATGGTAAAATGAGGGGTAAAAACCACTTTTAAATTACTTTTTACGTAATTCGAGTAAAATATTAGTGTTTTAACTCATTTTTGAAACATATATTGTTCATTTCTAACCGGTTTGATGAAGCAATTAAATAGGCAGTACAACCTTTGAAGGAACAAAGTGATTAGCGGTAAAATTAAATCGATGACCATTATCACGAGTAGTTTTTATGTGGAGTTCAAGCTCATTAAAAATTAAACATAAGCAATGAGAAAACGTTCCCCCAGAGTTTAAGCTCATTAAAAATGAACCAATTTCCAGTAAATAACCATTGTGAATGCATTATCATCAACTTTTGAGCCCTGGTCGTGTTCTCATCATCACCTCCACTCTATTGCAGCCGATCATTCACTACCATTTGAATGTTTACCCCTTTTGAGGAACAGCTGCGAAGAGTGATCTTGTTAGCCATCCTTGTGACACTGCCATGATTGGAAAATTCCAAACCTTACCTAGAATCGGCTGCTACCCGAAATTATCACTCGTTCCTCAAAAACGAGTCTCCTTTAAGCTCTTTTCACCTGAATCATAAAATATGAAAATATTGCCAAGCGATTGGCCTCTCCAGCTCGTTAAAGTGACCGAAAGTGCTATCCCTCCTCTAGATTTTAATATTTTTGGACCTGAGGGATTGTTACACAAAAAGATCGAGCACTTGTTTTGTTCGGCTCGTTAAAATTACCAAAAATTCATCCCTTTCATATTATTTTATACTTTTTCGGACTTAAGGGATTATATGACGAAAAAGGATTATTGGATTTTCCTTTACGTCCCTTTCAGACTCTCTAAAATTGAAAGGACCGAGTTATCTTTGTCGTTAAACTCGTTAAAACCGAATCGCGACAAACTTGTCCATATAGACAAGAACGAGTTTCATTGTCGCTAGGCTCATTAAAATATGGCGACAAGTTTTCCTGAAGGGAAAATTATAGAAGAAGCATATGTTATCCTCCTCAAGCTTGACAAAAATAAAGAGGTACTGGTCAGCAATGACTAGGGAAAAATTGGGAAGAAAATTTGAAGAAACTTTATTGGTAGCAAGTCGCTCTTGAACATGACACTTTCACTCCGCATCCGAGTTGGGTTGGGTTGTTTCGCTCACTAGTCATATCACCATTGGTCCACCGCACCATCCATATTTGGAGTTAACACTACCAATCCATGTCAGTGTCACCGGTATGTTCAAGAGAATTCACTCAGAGAATTCACCTGTGTTTCATCCACTGCAATACATTCATGCTCCATTCTTTCATGACCACCACCTTGAACCCTGTATCATCATATCGTTTTCACCTCCAAAATCATTTACTTCGTTCCATGTCATAGATGTGAGATTCATTAAGGCCCTCCTATGACAGGTCGCTTCTTGTTGACATCAGCTCATTATCCAAGAAGTCGACTTAGGAACAAACCTTTCAGTACTTTGAAGCTTGCATGCCTCAATGGCAAGTTTCTCACTTCCGGCGATAGGTTTACATCAATGGCCTTAGACCGAAATATTTTTTGTGGTGTTCGATGCCAAGTCCCTTATTCAAACCACACGAATTGTACTGTAGTACCATGAGGGTCATCATCATTATCGGTGATTCCTCTCGCGCCTGTTAACAGATTACATCATTGGCTGGTAATCAGGCAACGTCTTTCCATGTTCAACTCCAAAATATCTTTCACATGGATCGACTTGTACTCTGAGTGAATATTGAATGAGTTTGAAGACCCTGGATCTATTTTCATCCATCTGGGCTGCGATATATTTAGGAAAATAAATACATCAAATGTACATTGTTGCTGCACAGATGATCATTCGAATCAAAGGATGATGACTCTATCAGAATCATCAGTCTCCCGCACAGACGGTTGTTTGTCTTATGTACATGAAAATGAATTTATAAAGCTTAGCATGGGAATGCCTGCCTCAGCTAGATCATGAAAAAAATAAAAAATTATGAAGATAATGTATTGTATTGTATCTTATTACAGGTCGCCTCCCATCTCGAAAAAACATCGGATCCTCATGATAAAGCATTTCATCTGACATCAAAAGATTAACGACCTCATGCTTTAGGGGACAACTATTATAGACATTTTAGGGCTCTGCAAACCCAATCATACATGTCCATAAACCAAGGGATCCTAAGTCCCTAAAAGTGTTGTTTCATACCCTACAAGAACAAGGTCAGCTGATTACATCATCTCCCAGAAGTTCTCCACAAGAAACTGCTCAGAATTGGTAAAAACTGGACCATACAGGTTGCTCAGTGCTAAGGGTGCGATGCATCCCACCTGCCCAGTGAAAAGGGTGTGATGCATACTAAAAATCCCTTCTGTAGGGTGTGATGGGCGAGAGTGGACAAATGGCAGAGATAGTTTGCGAGGTGGATGATCATGGAATCTTCCAAAAACTTCTCCTATGACACTTGCCTCTCTGAATTCGCCCAGGGATGAGTAAGATATCATCAATCTCTAAGTGGAATCAAGGACTATCAGAGGGAGGACACTAATCAAAATCCCAGAAGCTGACTCACCCTCCTGCAATCATCTATATATGGATCCCTCATCCCAGAGATCGAGGGGCTAGAATTTTATATCTTGTAAGGAAGTGTTGTTGGTTTCTTGTTGGAATATCATAGAGTTGGGTGATCTAAGCTTTTCATGAGGTGAAAGAAGGGCTTTCATGCTGGAGGATGATGTTGCGTCAGAGCAATTGGTTGTAATCCTCTTTGCTATTCTTGATATTAATAAATCTATTCAATATTTCCTCCACATTCTTGTATGTTTGATGATATATGCATTTGTGTGGTCAATATATATCTGGTCCTATATTGTCTATGATTGTAGATCTCTGTTCTTCGATAGTATTACGCTGCTTTGGCCCCACAGGTGCTCTTTGAAGCTGGGTAGATGAAGGAGAAGTGGCAAGAATCTGTCAGAAGGGAGAGGAACCAAGCAAGGAACCAAGCGCAAGACTGAGGTTGGTGTCCTTCATTCCTCTCTTATCTACTTCTCATAAAGGAAAACAAAAGTAGTTTTAGTTTGTGGTTGAAGGGAAAGTACCCCTAGGATCCTTTGGGCTAAGACCCTACCAGACTGAAAATTGCTTATACAAAGAAACACACACACACAGCCATCTTTTTTACTTTCAAGCAAATTCTAATGTTTAGGGTACATACCTAAGGTCCTACGTTCGAGAAGACCGTTAGGGTGCAAACCCTTCTTGGAGTTCCCTTCTTCTTTCTCTGACCTGCAAGACAAACAAATCAAAGAACACAACAGTACATGTATAGAAGTTTATATATAAGTCATCTTTATGCTATAAAGTTAGTTATAAAAAATCTTTAAGTAACCACTTTCATAAGAATTCAACACAAGAATCTCATAAGCATAAAGAAAGATTATTCGGGAACAAAGACGTGTTTCTTTATATATAAAGGCAAATAAAGTACATATATCGGAAAGATATCACCTGAACACCTTCAGCAGGCTCCAAGCAAGCTTCCTCCCGGATTCGTTCCAGCCTCCAGCCTCCAACAAGAGCTCCTTCCAAGTCTTACTCAATGATGATGTCAAGGATGAATGATCACCAATACACATGGAAACAAGGGTTTCCTATGCAAAATGGGGGAAGTGCAGAATGCACCAAGGACTTCAGACCTAGTCTAAGGGAAAAATCTCAGCATAATAATCTTGCTCTCCTTTCTCTCTCCCCTTGGCCTTCCCTTTGATGTCTTTTTATACCCTCTCCAAAGTAGTTTTTTAGTTAGGAGTTGGTTGGGAACAGTTGGGCCACGGGCACTAACAGGTGATCCAGCAGGTAAACCCGCGATCACCGCCCGAAAAAGAGGAAATTATATTTTTTTTTAAGTGTTTTAATAGATACACGCGGGTTGGGTATGACAGACCCGCGTGTACACGCGTTTAACACAGGGCAAAGTCGCGTATAGGGAATAAAACACTGTTTTTTAAATTTTTGGACCAGGTCTGGAAGGAGGGGTTGCCCTAGGCCATAAGTGCAGCATCACAAACCATAAGAGTGAGATTTGGAGCTATAACAGATGCCCCCTAATGTATGAGGTCAGAAGGGGAACATGATGGCCGAAATACATTAAGTAAGTACAAGGAAAGGAACTCTGCCGAAAAACCGAGGAGGACTTCACCAGAATTCAGCCTGCCAAGCCACCGAAAGGAGATCAGAAAGAAACACTGTCTGAGGCGGGCATACCCATGCTCAGGAAAAGTAAAGCATGTCCGCATATCAAGTACAAGCGGATCCACTAAGTATACAAGTATAAATGACTGTAAAATACATAATGGATCATCTGATCATAATGAGTAAGTACATGTCTGAATATCACATATAAAACTGTCAATGATGCTGAAAGATGCAACGGATCACTGAAATCAAAGACTGATCCCATAAGGTACCAACTGAACATGATGGAATAGGATGGTACTACACTGCAAACTCAGGTGCCAGCATATAGAATGTCGCCATGACTGACTGCAACATATAAGGTGGAATGGTATCAACTAGCAGCAACAGGAGCAACTGTCAAGTGAACCAATGAATGCTGATACAACCTGAGGTCTTCACCGACCGCCGTGGTACATTTCTACACCATGGGAATAAATGATCTGAAGTCGACCATGTGAGAAATCGTTTGATTACCGGTCATTGATGTATACTGTTAACAAACGCGAGACTACTCACCGATAATGATAATGAGCGTCAAGGTACCCAGTACAATCTAACAAGTGTGAATAGATGAGCTGAAGTCGAACACCTGTAAGAATCTATCAATCAGGAGACAATGATGGTTTCCCACTGTCGATAGCGAGGAATCTGCCACTAATGACTGCAAACCCCAAGGTACTGCCAAATGGACTCTAGATCTTTGCCCCAGAGCAATGAGTCGGAGTCGATAGGGAAAGATCCGCTAGAAGGAAGGCATTAAGGCATCCTCCATCAATCTAGCGCGAGTGTAACCCGTAGGCCAATAATGTGGAAGGAATCGGACGAAAAAGATGTAGTAACCCAACCGAAGTACGTTTCCGGCGTACACAAGATGTGGCTAGCGCACGGCAGAAACCCTCTGAACCAACCAATAATGAAAGCTGACACAGAGGCGAGGTATCCACCAATAGGGTCAAATGGAAACCAAGGTACTGCACGAATCCCAATGTGTGATAATGTATGCTGATGTCGAACACAAGGGAAACCACTCAGTCAAAGACCCATGATACTGATCGATGCTGAGCACAAGGTGACCTATCAATAATGAAAATAGGGCCAGGGTGCGGTCTCTAGGTCTGCCCTCAGAGCAATGTGTCGTCGTCGATAAGGACAAGACCCGCCAGCAAGAAGTCAATGGGGACCTTCTCAAACCGGCACGAGTGAAGGACCAATATAACTGATGTGATGATAGACATGACACTGACAACCAGGGATGGCCGACTGAAAAATGAGTCAAGAGACACCGCAGAAAGGCCGACTCAGGCTAACTTCCCTTGAACAAAAGCACGACTCAATTTGACTATGTGGCAGCATATAATGAATCTGTATAAGTTCGTCATGCAGGAGGCACGAACGAACCCTCCATATGATTGGAAGAGATAACCAATCGGGGGAGAACTGACTCGATAACAAGGTTATGGCTTACCTAAGTCAAACTAAATCCCACCCATACGGAGGAGACTTTGTTTTGAGTGCTTTGTTCAAGGGCGACACGACTGACTCTAGCTGCCAACAATAAATGGAAATAATGTCCCTGTTCCCGCTCTTTTTGGAATATTTAACTTTTTTGTCTTTTTCTGATAAGCCGGAAAAAGAATAAAAGAATGCTATGGTACAGTGGAAAGAACGAGTGTCGGTGAAACAGATGATCTAGTTCCTGGGAAAGGAACGTTCCTATGCTCAATGCAGGGAGGTGAAAAAACTGGTCAGTGACACTCAGAGGTATGTCCCTTCCACGGATCTGGGTATGTCAAGCTGCAGAGGTCAAGGGTATGCAAGGTCGATTTTTGCAGACGTCATGGTCAAAAGTGGGCTTAAACACGAGTCCAAGTGAAGCCGGCTATAGGCCAAAAGGTGCAAATGGTCAACATGCAATGCAGAAGTACAACTCAACACACATAGGAGCCTCTAGGGTATAAGGCCAGAACGAAGCGAAGAAGCAAAGAAGAATGAGTCTTCAACGCATAAGTCATGGCGGGACTACAGAGGACTCCCGAGCCTACTCAAAACGAAGCAGCATGGGCAACAAATGTCAGTGAGGTGCTAACTAGGATGCCCATGTAAAAGGATGGCTCTACCATCATGTCATGATTTAAAGAATCGGCGAGTGAAAATGGCTTGCGAACCATAACATGATGGGGTCGACCCTACGGCAGATGTATCGGTCAAATGGAGGCTAGTATGCATAATGCAACGGAAAAATGGTGTCCCTAACCTATATGCCAGTGAGAACACGATACCTGCCATGACGGGTCAGCAGTCATGGAACCGTCTCGAACCGTCGAAAAATGTCCAAAATGTCCTGAAAAACAACTCAATCTCGACATTCCAAGCTCCCAAGTTAAAAGTGACATGAAACCAAACAAAATAAAATTTTGAAAAAATTTTGCATTTTCAAAACTTATAAAAAGAAATTTTGGACTTACCATTTTCACCGTTTGACTTGGAGAGCAAATTGTGGAGCAAAAGGAGCAAACTTTCCCCGTGACTTATCCAACCGTTCAAACTTGCCGAAAACTTCCAGGTAAGCACTAAACTTGTCTTGCAATCAATTGTGATAGTTTTTAGGAAGTTTAATTAATGTTTCACCGTTAGATTTTTGCAAAAAATTGCTCTGCGGCGTACACGCGTGTTGGATGTATATAAATCGCGTATACGACGGCCCTACACGCGACTGTGTATAGGGTAAACCGCGTGTGCGCAGCGAAAATTTTTTATACAAAAAACTAATGGATGAAAATGATTTTTTTCTTCCAGGATGACTCTCACATGGCGTGAAAGAGAGCACTCAGCTGTAGATAATGAAGTTATGGACAATGATGAGGCATTAGATGCCTTACGGGGATGCGGATTGTTAAAATTCTTCAAGTTGCCGAATATGAAAGCAAATGTGCGTCTGCTCGAGAGACTTATTGATTATTGGGATGTCGAGGAAGAAGCTTTTATGATTGATCAGATGCCACTCAGGATAGAAGTGGAAGATATATATTTCATCACGGGCCTTTCCCGAAGGGGAGAGGTAGTCCACTCCCGGGGCAGGACCCGGAATAGTCTCAGCGTAGACGACTATGTACAACTTTACTGCCCAGGTCATCGGAAGGTCGGGAGTCAGATCTCGATCCCACACGTGGCGAGTTTGTCACTGCGGATAATCCTGTTCACCATAGCTCGAGTGAACGGGTCATCTTCGCTACATCAGGCATCACGGGTAAACATGAGCGTAGCAGTGGACTGTCTCACCACGGTGTTTGACTGGTGTACTCCTCTACTTGCCAACATGAAGGAGCAGCTTGCTTCTATCAGGAAGGGACAGACCAAGAACTTTGGGTACGGAACCATTTTATGCACGTTTTTCTTCGAGAAGGTTCCCGCACTCCGCCCCAGGGTAGCAGTTCCCATCAGTAGTCCACGTGATCCACGTATGGGCCGGTGGGCTGACTTGATGAAACGTCTGGGGGGTGGGGAAGTGCCCAGGAATGCATTCGACGACGACTTTTTTGCTTGGTGGGAGCAACAGATCATCGCCATAGACGACTACCCCTATGCTGGACTGGATTTCCGAGGAGATCCTGACCTAGTGTTACCACCAGACGCAGCATGGGGCGAGATCGGTAAGATTTTTTTTTATTTTTATGATTTTATGATTTTTAGGATTTTTCAAGCATAATGATGAACTTTGAAAAATATATATTTTTTTTTTGATGAGATTCAAATGACTGATATGATGATCATGTTCCAGACATTGGGCCCGTGCGACCAGATGGATTCCCACGGCATGGACGGCGTGGCCGAGGAGCCGAAGAGGAGGCTGCGAATGCGGAAAGGACCCTCAACAACGTCCAGCGACACTTGGCGAGATTGAGCTACCAAGTACCGATGGCCGAGATAGAGGACCTTCCTCCAGATATGCAGCGTCATGTGGTTGGGATGCCACGTGACTGGGTTCGCGTCTTTCGGCGCGTGGCCACTGCTATAGTTAGTTATTTAGATGCTCATCCAGAGCCGAGGCATTAGATATGCCTGACATGATTATGGGCATTTGAGTCCCAATTTTGTATATTTTGGACACACATATGTACACTCGAGACGCTTTGCGATATATATATATACAGTTTGACTTTTTGATGCATGATTTTATGATGATGAATGATTGATATGCCAGTCTAATGCTTGATTAGCGATAGAATCAGCTAACCAATTTTGAGATCTTGGAATGTGCAAATAATTAATGTAAATAAATGATCTTTGCAACAACCTCACCCTTAAATATTGGCGATATAATGATGGATCTCTAACCCGATAAATGTTATTTAACTGAGACACTATCAATTGAGAATCAAGATACACTACCAACGAGTCGATCCCATGAGAGATTGCCTCGGATAATAAATTGATAACAGCTGTATACTCGGCCATATTGTTTGAAGCAGGACCGATACACACGCCTCTCGATGTCATCAACTGACCAGTTGGGTAATAAAGTACCCAAGCTGCGGAAGCAAGATTCCGAGTGTGCCGACTAGCACCATCGGCGAATCCAAAATAAACCAAATCATCCATCAACACCTGCCAAAGCAGACCAAAAGTGCTGATATCAGAAAACGCTCGATAAGATATGTACAAATATACATAAAATACAAAGAAGCCATTGCCTGGTAAAACTAAGCAAAATACTTCTTTAAATAGAGCCCATTTCGGGGCTCCGCCAGCTTGTTTCCTTCGAAATCAATTAACTCATACGATCCTTTTTCTAAGACTCGTTTGATAATGAAAGGACCGTACCACATAGGCTTGAATTTGCCTGCCCCCAAGGCGTCCTTATCTTGGTCATAGACCAAGACAAGGTCACCTTCAGAAAAGACACGAGGTCGGACAGACTTATCATACTGAGTTTTGACCCTTTTCTTATGGGCCTCATTCGTCGTGGCGGCATCTCGACGCTGCTCATCGAGATGTTCCAGGTGAACTAGGCGCTCCTCGAGACTCGAAGTCTCAGGAAGAAGCTCGACAGCCAATTTCAGAGATGGAATTTCACATTCGACTGGAAAGATAGATTCCACCCCGTAAACTAACTGAAAAGGAGTAAAACCAGTAGCCGTTTTAACGGAGGTTCGGTATGCCCAAAGAGCCGGATACAACATAATGTGCCAATTGGACCGATTTTTATCGATTGTCCGTTGGAGTATCGTCTTAAGAGTTTTATTGACCGCCTCGACCTGTCCATTGGCCTGAGGATAGTAAGGAGACGAATGCTCTTGACGGAAACCTAATTTAAAAGCCAATTCGGACATTAGCTGATTTTGGAAATGACTGCCATGGTCAGTGACAATCTCTCTTGGGATACCGAATCTTGAGATAACTTGATTGAAAAGAAACAAAGCTGCCGTGTCACTGTCGTTCTTATAAGTAGGCATGGCTTCAGCCCACTTCGTGAAGTAGTCTACAGCCACGATAATGTACTTGTGATTTGCCGCTGAAGGCGGATTACAAGTCGTAAAATCAATACCCCACTTAGTAAAGGGACCGACGGTGACAACGGGAAAAAGGGGAGCTGGATGCGCGCGCATCTTGCGAGTAAAAATTTGACACGGGTGACAGCGTTTTACCGCTTCCACACAGTCCTTAAAGAGTGAAGGCCAAAAGTAGCCGGCACGTAAGATGCGCTGGGCTGTAGCAAGCCCGGATAGATGACCACCACAAGCTCCACTGTGGCAATCATTAAGAACAGACTCTGCTTCCTCTAAGGTTAAACAACGTCGAAGAATTGAATCAACCCCTCGACGGTATAAAGTGTCACCAATGATAACATAGTTTTTAGCCAGGTGACGTAACTTGCGACGTTCATCCTTGGAGGAAGTAGAGGGAAACTTCGAAGTCTGGAGATAAACAATGATATCTCCATACCAAGGGTCTTGTGAAGAGATGAGGAATATATGTTCGTCGGGTAAACTTTCCTCATAAACAACATCCTCTCCACAAGGAAGCTCAGAAATTAGCTCCGCGAAGACCATAGATTTCTTAGACTTGGCGGACAAGAACTCGAGGTCGAATTCTTGTAAAATGACTATCCATCTATTATATTTGCCCCCAATCACTCGCCTACTGAGGACAAATTGGAATGGATTGACCGCCGCTAAGACAAAAGTTTTGCGTAGCAAAATGTAATGACGGAGCCTCTGGACAGCATGGACTGCTGCCAAGGCCAACTTCTCAACTGGAGAATAGCGGAGTTCAGGGCCTATCAAGCCTCGGCTCAAATAATAAATCACGTGCTCGACAAGAGCATCGTCTTCCTGAACTAGAACCATACCAATGGTAGATTCTGCTGCAGCGAGATATAAAAGGAAGTCTCTACCGTAATCCGGTGGACTCAAAAGCGGGGCAGAGACTAATGCCTTTTTCAAAGCATCAAACGACCGCTGCGCAAAGTCGTCCCACAGGAATGGAACTCCTTTCCGTAGCAAACGCATGAACCCTTTAGTGATCTCGGCATAGTTTGCTATAAACCTTCTTAAGAAATTGGCCTTCCCTTGAAGACTTTGAAGTTGACGAATTGAAGACGGGGGAGGCAACTGAACTATTGCCTCAACCTTGAAGGGATCAACCCGAATCCCTTCATTGGAAACTATAAACCCTAACAACCGACCTGATGTAACCGCGAAAACGCACTTATTAGGATTCAACCGGAT
This sequence comes from Pinus tabuliformis, assembly GCA_031772625.1. Lineage (NCBI taxonomy): Eukaryota > Viridiplantae > Streptophyta > Pinopsida > Pinales > Pinaceae > Pinus > Pinus tabuliformis. The sequence continues at coordinate 1,493,924,669 of CM062819.1, read as the reverse complement.
TTTGTAAAAACGACATCGCTCAAAGACTAATCGAAGATGACTAGGATGATCAGTTCTCTTTCGAGAACGAGCAGCGAGATCATCTAAGTATGCCTCGATGATATGTTTGATGTCGTGGAAAGCGTAAGACATGGCCCGCTGAAAGGTGGCTCCAGCATTTTTAAGACCGAAGGGCATCTTTCGATATGCAAAGGTACCCCAGGGACATATGAAGGCAGTCTTATGCTGATCCTCAGGACGAATAGAGATTTGATTATAACCTGAGAAACCATCCATAAAGGAGAAAATCGCATTACCCGCACACTCGTCAATAATTTGATCAATAAATGGCGTGGGGTAATTGTCTTTTGGACAAGCCTTGTTTAAGTCCCTAAAATCGATGCATACGCGGATTGTTCCTTGCTTTTTGTCCACAGGGACTGGATTCGAAACCCAATCCGTAAGAGGAACAGGGTATATAAAACCCGCCCTTAGCAGCTTCTCAACCTCAGCTTTGATAGCCGCTGCTTTCCTAGGGTTAACCGGCCGAAGCCTTTGACGAATCGGTTTTGCGTTTTCGTACGTCTTGATCTCATGTTGGACTATAGAAGGATCAATGCCGGGCATTTCCTCATAAGACCAAGCAAATACATCACGATATTCCTTGAATAGGTCGGTGTAAATTTGAATTTCTTCAGGGGAACACTCACTTCCGATGAAGATATTCTCGATGATGTTAGGATTTTTAGAGATGTTTATAGGTATCGTTTTTGAGATTACCGACATATTACCTTCAGCACGTGTGTGTGTTGGAGCCAAAGGGTTCGATACCGTACAAACATCACTACCAACGAGCTCGGAGAATCTAGATTCTACTTCCTGCAATGGAGGAAGAAAATATGAGCGATGGTGTAAGTCTTCCCAAGGTCGATCTATACCCATCATAATTTCGAGGATTGCTTCTTCAGAAGGTAGAACCGAATCTAAGCAGTCCAAGGCAGAGTTAGAATCAAAGCTCCAAGCGGGGGCCACATGACCATCTAGCTCCTCTTCGGAAAAGGGAGTAGAATGGTTATCTGCAGAGTCTACGATAGCCTGATATCTAAGCTCAGCTGCAGATATAGGAAATGCCATTCCATTAACTTGCCCTTCAACTAATGTGGTCGTAGGTGAAGGCAAGGTCCAAGGGTCGGAAAAATGATGAGTTCGGAAGAACTCCTCTCGAGAAGATTCCTTGGATGATGAAATAGCATTGATTCTTGCAAAAGGAGAGGGAAGATCAAACGTACCCATCAATGAGGAATACATCCCTACTCCTAAATTCTCAGTCGGCGGGCGAGGGTTATCCACCAAAGGAACAGTAGAGTCGGAGGTTGCTTGAGGATCGATTGGAGCATAGTCCAATTGATCAACCTTAACGATTTTCCCCTCATGAGGAAAGCAAATGACACGAAACAAAGTCGAAACAACGGCTTCCATCTCGTACACCCAGTTCCTTCCTAATAGGAGATTATAGTCTAGGTTAGCATCTACGACTTCAACTTCGATATTAACGACCTTCCCTCCAACACATATAGGAAAGGCCGGGATAATCCCATGCGGCTTGTGAGAATGGCCATCAAATGCAGTTAAGACGGTTGGTGAAGGAACAGCCGAAGGTGAACCAATAGCCTTCCAACAAGACATGGACATGACGCATGTGGAAGCTCCTTCATCTATAACGGTGCGAAAATATTGATTTTCCGGTATGTTGACTTTACCTGAAAAGCCATATGATGAGGGAGTCTCTTTTTGACATTTGACATGTCAAAAGAGAGCACTAGAGAGTTAGCTGGATCGACTGCTCCAATGGCGGAGAGTAAAGCACTTCTCTGAGACGGACACGACTGGAGAACTTCCAAAGCGGACATAGCACATGGGCTTTGAGCCAAATCCTCCACAATGGAGTAATTTTGAGCAGCTCTAGCATTGGGGTTAATTGTCGCGCGTTTGGCGGAACCTTTCGGTATCCTAGGTACAGTCTCAACAGGAGGTCGCTCAATATGAAGGTCATTACTTCCGGGAACCGTTTTATCCTTAGATGTTTCGGCTTCACCATAATCACGTGACCGAGTAGTCACGTTAACGTTTGAACCCATCATAAAAACATTTGATGCTTTTTCCCCTTCCTGGTTGCCCCCTGAGGAGGTCCCAGGATTCGAATTTGCGCCAGCAAGAAGTTGCTGCCCTTGGGGAAACGGGTTAGTCAACACAGCTTGCGAACTAGAAGTCCCTTGCTGTGCTAACAAGCGCTGAGCGTCTTCGATTCTAGGGCAAAGATGAGTTAGATGGTCCCCACTGCATAACTTGCAAGGAAACTTGACTTTCTTTCTCGACTCACCCTTACCACCACCAGCGTTGTTGCCGGATTTATTTGCATCGGGCTTCCCATCCGAGTTCTTCTTTTTACCACGTCCTTTCTTTTTCCCATTGGAATTTTGATTTCCTTTGGGGTTATCGGATTGGACGGCGTTAATGGAAGAATTTTGGGAAGCAGGAGGATTAGACATTGTGACTTGGTTGTTAGGAGCAGTTTGTAATGACAACTGCTGCAATTGATTCAACAAGTTCACTGTAGTCGAGTCTACAGACCCCACGATACCATCCGCATGCGGACCTGGCTTTGGCTTAGCTAAATCAACCTTAGATCCAGGAGCATCTGGCAAGTACTTTTGGAGGATCCCAGACTGAGAGTAGATCAGTTCTAATTGCTGGGCCCTGAAAATGGCTTGCTCCTCAGAATAGACCCCAGACATGGAGACATCCTTGGAGATCTCAGGTTGCAAAGACTTCAAAAACCACTCTAGACGGTACTCCGGAGGGATTTCGGCTTTAATGAGCCTTTTTCTCCGTCTCCATTCCTGTATGTGATCAGAAATGTGGGTTGCCTTATCCTGACGAAAGGTAGCCAGAAGTTCAGTTCCGGCATCATAGCGGACAGGCAACTGGAAGTGATTCAAGAAGATATTGGCTAAGTCAGCGAACGATGTAAAGCTGCCCCCTGGCAACTCTATGTACCATTTAGCCGCATTACCAGTCAAGGTGCGCTGAAAAAGTCTCAACCTAACCGAATCTTCGATGAGGGAGTTAGATGAGCACCACAAATGGAATGTGGTTACATGATCGCCCGGATCTTCACCACTCTTCCCTTCGAATTTTGGGATGTCCGAAGGGAGTTTGGTTGGGACCGGAGGCCAGGCCGGATTGTATCTGATAGGGTCGTTCGTTAGCTTAGTGAGATCTGGCAAGTTTAACGTTGCCAGAAATGGAAGCCTAGGAGGACCTAGGGGATTCCACCCAGACTGGGCAGAACTCCCCAAGTTCTGAAAAGATTGTCCTGGGATTTGAGAGGCACCAGGCTGCCCCAAGTGACCAGTAGAACCAGCTGAACCAAAGGGCAAGCCTTGTGGTCCAGCAAAATTCGGAGTTTGACCAACTCCTGCCGTATAAGCTCCATAGCTTGCAAAGTTTCCTCCTAAAGAATTGTAAGGAGTCGATAACCCCTGATATGGGTTCCAAGCCGAAGCGAGGGGAGGAATACTTTGAAACATGCTAACCGTGGAATACGGCCTACTTCCTTGTTTGCCAATGAATGGATTCGCAGTTCCTGCGTTACTAGCCCCAGGGTTATTCCAACCTTGGAAAGGATTGCTGCTTTGTCCTATTGAAGAAAAAGGCATGGATCCTACCGTTGGGTTGGAATGTGGAATATGACCACTTCCAAAAGGAAAACCCTGAAATGAAGCCGATCCGCCCATCATGGACGTAGCGGCACTGAACGGAACTGACGGAATACCCTGTGATTGGGTGCCAAAAAGGAAGGAACCAGTACTAAAAGCATTGGTTTGGGCATTTCCACTCGTGGACGGAATGGAGGTAGACCCAACCAAAGATGTGCTAGCAAACGATCCGAACAAGGAAGCGGAGGGGATGGAAATGGTTCCTCCCCCTTGCACCGATGTTGGGGTTTGCATAGTCGCAGCACTCGTGGAAGCCATGCTTCCAGTAGTGATCATAAATGGTAAGCGCGTAGCGTAACCTGGACTCGCTGGTCTATATAATGGAGGCCCAACGTATTGCAATACGTCTGGGTAACTAGATGGTAGTGGAAAATTTGGAATCACTAATGATTCTGAAAGTTCTTCTACCTCTACGTTATCCTCCGCTTGAAAGCGAACTTGAGAAAAGACTGGAGCGTCCCTCTCTTGTTCAAAAGTACCAGGCCTTGCTTGGCCGCTAATATCCCCGAGAGGAGGATCAATCCCCGATGCGTCAGCCGGCGTGGGACGGACCCCACCGGTAGTATTCCCTCTGCGCCTTCTAGGAGAAGGCTCTAAACTAGGTGGCGAGAGACCACGAAGTCTTCGAGACCGTCTTGGAGACCGGTCAGCCACTTTGAATTTTTTGTTAAGATCTAACTAAAGACTCAAAAAAATTAAAAGCTAAGCTGACTAGGAGCACAGAGCACACAGTATAAAGTTCCTAAAGATACAGCCAGTCAAACAACTTTCAAGTATTTCCGCTCCGGGTGATTGAGACCGGACACCAAAATACGAGAAAGTGAATCAAAGGGCCTTCCGAGGATAGTCTGGGATGATGAGGGCCCAGTCCTATCAGCGAAGGTATCAGAGGAAGTTACGCTGACCTCCTAACAACAGTCTGCGCTGGTGCAAGCCCCCAAGCTTCGCAAGGGTGCCCTCCGGAAGTACTGTCGAGAGTGATACAACGTCGACCTCAGGTGCCACGGGATTCCCCTCCGTAGCCACCTATGCAGATCCCTATGAGAGGCAACTATGGGTACGAACTCGTCGCAGAAGCCAGGCGGAATAGTCGTGAGGTAAGTTCGGACAAGTAGGAGAGGGGGTATCTCTCTTCCCTGTCTTCACAGACCCTCGTGCTTAACTCCCAGATCCGGAGCTTTCCTGGTCTCCCTAACGCTATTGGATTTACTCTCTTTAATCAGACTCTTATGTTTGACGTTTTGTGTGGCCTTGGAGAGTTAACTCTCCACTCGCCTAATCCAAGGCCCTAAAATCCTAAACTTGTTGGTGTAATAACTAAAACAAAAAGTTCTAGTGGATTTTAATTAAGCGCTTGATTTTATTAGGCTGTTCTTTAAGTCAAAGGTAATGGAGGTGAAACTTGTGGTGTTTTATGGACGCAAAAGAAATTAATAAAACCTAGCTACATGCACATGCACTTTTGTTTTCGATGAATAGCAATTTCTATGAGGTTCAGAAGGCACTTGTAATATAAACAAAAAAATTTTCCTTTTTCTTTTCAGACTCCACACTCACAAAAACTAACAAAACTAAATATGCCTAAAAAGAGATGCAAATCTTTCCCTAATGCAAGAACTAAATGTGGATGCACGATTCAAAGACTACTCTAAAAACAAAGAAGGAAAGTTGCTGCTTTACCAAATTTTGTCTTGCCACTGAAATGCTTAGATAGAAGATGATTTGTTACTAATCATTTCGTCCAAACAATAAAAACAAGTTTTAAGATAAAAAACAAGGCACTTTCACTTCACGAAAAAGGAAATCAGATGAGAAGCAAGTTTAAGAAAGCGAAACTCAAAAACTTTCAAAAGATTTTCTTTCAATCAAACCAAAAAGTCTTTTTCAAAGGAAAACTCTCAAAAAAAACTGACACTAATGATTGATAAACAAGCCACCAAACACTTTTGTGAATTGACACCTTTCAAATGATGAAAACTCAAAAAAAATAAAATGTGTTCGAAAACGCTTTTGACAATCAAAAGCAGCAATGAAAGTCCAAAATATCAAAAGACAAGTTTCAAGAAACTGGTAACAAGCAAATTTCCCGAAACAAAGGAGTAAATGGTCATAAAAACGATTTCGTTAAGCAAACATAAATGTCATGAAAACAAAATGGACACAAAGATTTGAAGACAATCTTCCCACTCTGCCGAAACAGAGCAATCAAGATTCTTAAACAGAAACCTTGTGTGTCAAAAATCAATGACGCTTGCAATCAACGAAAAACAAGACTAGCACTCCTTATAACTAGAGAGAGTTCGAAACAAGATGCCCCCTGTTAAACAGAGAACTGTCACTGGGAATTGACTGTTTTAAACTGACCCAAACCACCAGACAGACATTCAGCAAAAGAAAAATTATAAATCTTGAAAATTATGTGATATACGCGCCTGCAATTATTTGCAGAATGCGTGTACACGCGACTGTAACTAAGGAAACCTGCGTATACGCGGGTTTACTTAGTGCAACTTGCGTATATACGCTTCTGTAATCCAGAAAAAGTGCGTATATGAAGTGTTTCAAGAAAACTAAAAAACACAAACTGAAAAACTGGAAAAGCTTGGAGTTCAAGAAAATATCAGACAGTCAGAACCAACAAACAGAGGGACTGAGCCTTGATTGGCTTGAGGACTACCCAAACTAGGAACAACAAGAGTGTTGTCCCCAGCGGAGTCGCCAATTCTGGTTGAAGGGAAAGTACCCCTAGGATCCTTTGGGCTAAGACCCTACCAGACTGAAAATTGCTTATACAAAGAAACACACACACACAGCCATCTTTTTTACTTTCAAGCAAATTCTAATGTTTAGGGTACATACCTAAGGTCCTACGTTCGAGAAGACCATTAGGGTGCAAACCCTTCTTGGAGTTCCCTTCTTCTTTCTCTGACCTGCAAGACAAACAAATCAAAGAACACAACAGTACATGTATAGAAGTTTATATATAAATCATCTTTATGCTATAAAGTTAGTTATAAAAAATCTTTAAGTAACCACTTTCATAAGAATTCAACACAAGAATCTCATAAGCATAAAGAAAGATTATTCGGGAACAAAGACGTGTTTCTTTATATATAAAGGCAAATAAAGTACATATATCGGAAAGATATCACCTGAACACCTTCAGCAGGCTCCAAGCAAGCTTCCTCCCGGATTCGTTCCAGCCTCCAGCCTCCAACAAGAGCTCCTTCCAAGTCTTACTCAATGATGATGTCAAGGATGAATGATCACCAATACACATGGAAACAAGGGTTTCCTATGCAAAATGGGGGAAGTGCAGAATGCACCAAGGACTTCAGACCTGGTCTAAGGGAAAAATCTCAGCATAATAATCTTGCTCTCCTTTCTCTCTCCCCTTGGCCTTCCCTTTGATGTCTTTTTATACCCTCTCCAAAGTAGTTTTTTAGTTAGGAGTTGGTTGGGAACAGTTGGGCCACGGGCACTAACAGGTGATCCAGCAGGTAAACCCGCGATCACCGCCCGAAAAAGAGGAAATTATATTTTTTTTTAAGTGTTTTAATAGATACACGCGGGTTGGGTATGACAGACCCGCGTGTACACGCGTTTAACACAGGGTAAAGTCGCGTATAGGGAATAAAACACTGTTTTTTAAATTTTTGGACCAGGTCTGGAAGGAGGGGTTGCCCTAGGCCATAAGTGCAGCATCACAAACCATAAGAGTGAGATTTGGAGCTATAACAGTTTGTTTGTTTCTAAGATAGCTACCAGTCTTAGTGGGACTAGTAGCTCCGAGTGGACACTAGATTTCCCGATAACAATTTGGTTGGGAGAACCCATGCTGATCCATTGCATAACATTGTTTCCATCCCAAAGAGTGGACCCTGGAGAGGCTTTTTAAGGAAATTCATAGGAAAATAAGTTGGCATACCAAATGAAGAGTGAATTTGGTTCGGTCAAGAAGTCACGTGGATATTCCATTCAGTCCATATTAGATGGCGTGTGTAGTTTGTTACACAAATCTTAGCTGGTAAGATCATGAGAAAGTGTCACACTGATGAAGTACCAGCACTAGTTATCTCTTTGGTTGTGCAATGCGAGAAATGAGTCCAGTATAACTGGGCTCAATATTTATGTAAAGAGTTTTTGGAGGACTAAAAGAAGGCCCAGGATGAGGGCAAGGCATTTCACAATGTCTGCTTGTTGTTGTTGATCTCTTTGGTGGCTTGTAGGATGCCCGAAGAGAGCCAATTCCCTCAGCAAAACTTAGACCTACCCGAGGCTATGAAGTTCAATTTGTTATGGGATACTAAAGACCCCAGGTGCATAATGGAGACAAAAACATTGTGGGTTTTATTTGAGATAGAACTAAGGATGGTGATCAACTAGCAGCCAAGGTTATCATCCACTTTGCAAGTGTAGTAGGAAAATGTCGTTGATTTTAAGGTAGATTTCCATAATCTGCACATTCACACAAAGAAGGATTCCATGGGAATATGGCATAAGTTTCCTTACTTGGTAGCTGAGGAAGATATATTAGGGGTTGTCAGCAAGTGGCCAAGTAACTCGCTCACCCATTCAGATGTCAGCACAGGTACCCGCAAGGATGATGAATATTCAGCAGCGCAGACCACGACAACAGAAAATAAGAAGGAAGCATAGAAGACTTCTACTCGAGAAAAGGTTGTGCAGAAGAAAGAAGTTGTTGTAAGGGAGAAAGAAGCGATGACCAAGGAAAAGGAAGCGGTGCAGGAAATGACTACACAGTAGGAAACCATTGACATCGATGAGTCTGACACTAAGGGAACACATGTGGAGGAAGAAATAGAGGTGGACGAAGAAGGGGATACAGAGTTGGAGTCCCCCTTCATTGTTACGAAGCGGAAGAAGATGACTTCCACAAGGCTACATAAGAAGAAAAAGTCTAATAAGTCAGTGAGCATGAACCCTTTAGTCCTCATAGAAGGGTACCTACATGAGATTGAGGATGTGGTCTGCGATGCAACAACGAATCTAATGAGCCACTCAGAAGTGCAGTACTAACTAACATTAGGAAAGGTATAATAGGGCCTACAAGATTTGCAGGTCCAAACAAGTGTCCTTCAAGTGAGCATGGGACGGGCGAGTGTGAAGCAAGTGAGCCTGAATGAAGCGAGTGAGTTAGCCTTGGATGCATAAATGACCATGGATCTCTACATGGTACAACTACCAAAAGGTTCCCTGCACGGTGAATCAGCCGAAGAGTAAGCACATCTACTACATATGAAGAACCTGAGTCTAAATTTGGTCGTGCTTCCCATTCAGACTCTGCATGAGCTACACAAAGGGGTCTCAGATGATCTCAGGATACAGGAACAATGCACATTGCTGGTCATCAATGAGGTATAGGCTAATAACCATCAGATATTTGAGGAAAAGGTGCAGGCCCTCAAGCAAAAGGAAGAGGTAATAATGTGAAGCCAACAACTAGAAGAAGTTATTCCACAGGCTTGTAGTGAGATTCTAGAGCTCAAGATCCCATCAGAAGTGGCATCTGCGGATAAAATTCAAAAGTTGGCTACTGCAATTAAAGAGTCTAAGGATGAAATTAGCTGAGTCAAGTTTGAGTTGTAGCTACAAATCTCAGAGTTACAACTAAATCTGCAACCCACTACCCTTCTCGAAGTCAGAGAGAAGAACATAGTTGCTATTAAAGAAGGAATGGCCACCTTGCAAGATGTAGTTAATGCACTGAGCTATTTGAATAAGCCATGGAGTTATGGACCTCACTACAGGAAGATCGAACTCTACAAATATTGGAGTGGACAACAGGGAAAATCATAAACAGTTTGATGAAATACAATCGACAGTGTGAACCTTAGCCGCGGTGCAAAGGTTTGCTAGATTATAGGAAGGAAAGATCATTCAGAATGAAATTGATGAGCTGCATCATAAAGAAGTGATCATCTCTTCAAGGACACAACCATGGGCAGATGAGGCCAGTTAGTTGACTCTATCATAGCATAGCAAGCCAAAATGGATGCAACAGACACAAAAGACCATAGGCCTTGCAGTTGAAGGCCCAACCACTGAAAAGCTTGTCGAGGAAGTGTATCAAGCTACTACAAAGGGAACATAAGACTTGTAGGTGTTAAAGATTGAGTTCAAAGAGCTATAGGTGAATATCGAGGTGCCACCAGCAGAGTGACTCAAGGACGAGTCACGAAATTGTGTTGGGGACCTGTTAGGAGAGGATCCCCTGTGATAAATTTTGTAACTAATTTTCTTATATGTATAAAGTATCTTCATTTTGAGGGAGCAAAGCATGAAGGACATAAGAGTCAAAAGGGACTTTATTACCTTAGTTGTTAGAATTTAAAGATGTTTTGTGACCCACCCATGGTTCATGAACCATGGTATTGTAAAAGAAGAAGCTATTTAAGGGAGTCAAAGTGAGTCTTAGAAAGTAATTAAGTAATTGAATATCATTGTATGCGAAAGTAGTCTGAGGTAGAAAAGTATGTTTTTTGTAATTATGGGAAGGGGAAGGCTCCTGCAACTGTGTGCGCAGGGACCCTGGTAAGTCCAAAAGCTAAGTGCATGGGACCCTGTAGCTGTGTGCATAGGAAAGAAGAGTTTGTAACATAAGGATTATATCTAATAAAGATTATTTTAGGGCAATAATTGTGTATCTATGCCTTTATATTACTTATTCCATTTATGTGTATTCACTTTGTTTTCTGCATTTATCTAAAGAAATTCTTGATTGATGCGCGAAAGTGGTAGATCTACATTTTTACTTGATATTATGATTGTTTAGAGTGTTCTGCTAAGGGTTAGATTATGTTTTCTATAAGTTACCCTGATTTCTACATTTTAAGGGTTAGGGTTTGTGAAGGTTGGGATAAATTTGTAGAAGTAACAAAAGCCCATCACACAGACCTATGGATGCAGAAGCATGGTTCTGTCATCCCCTGATACTGCGTCGAGTGAGATTTCATCCTGCACTACGTGGGTCGTTGTTGAATGTGCCAGTAATTTAGGGTTTTTTTGGTTGACACAACTAACTCTGAACCTGGGTTAGGACCCCTCAAGCCAACAATGATGTACCTCGGATATTAAACTTGGGTCATACAAAAAGTGCATTTGTCCAAATTGGCACACAATTTGTGTTTCCGTAGGGTTTGGAGGACCTCTCGGATATGGTGTATGTTATTTTCCCAACTCTAGATGAATATTAGGATGTTGTCTAGGTACAATACCAGAAATGAAATGGTAAAGGGCTGCAAGATGGCTTACATCATCCATATGAAGGTTTCGGGGTTGAAAGGCATGACTAACCATTCAAAAAGGCCCCTCTTGGATTTGAAGACAATATTCCAGACATCAGAGAGTTCAATTGGTATAATCTAGTGAGAACCACATCTCAGGTTGATCTTGCTGTAATATTTACCGCCCTTAAGCTTTTCCAAAAGGTCATCAATCCATGGGATTGGATAACTATTCCTGACAGTGATCTTATTTAGTGCCTGATAGTCAACACAAAGTCTCTGGGTGTCGTGTTTCTTCTGTACCAACCCAATTAGGCTCCCACAGGGTCATGAACTTGGCCCGATGTGTCATTTCTACAACAACTCCTGAATTTTCCTCCTAATTTCATCATTTTCCACAATAGTTTTGATATATCGTTCCGTTGGGTAGTGGCATTCCTAGGGTGAGATCGATGGAGAGATTGATCTGACAGTGCAGGGGTACCCCTGTGGATGAGGTGAGGATGTCCTTGTACTCTTCCATGACCTTGTCCATCTACTACTATCATGCGAAGGAGCCTTGTCTAGAGGTTGTGGATGTGGCCACAATATTCTTCTTGCCTTGAGGGTGAATCATAAGGAAGCCAAATTTCTCGGTCTGGGAAATGATCTTACTGTGTTGCTTTGACGAGATGAAATAGTTTGTGGTAGGAGGTGCTACCACTAATGTCCTATATAACTTATTTCGTAAAGAAATAATGGCAGTGCGAGGCCTTGACTCATACACAATATGACGCTTCCTTAAGTATGGTTAGCCTAATAATGCATCAAAAACTTCAAGAGGATAAACATCACATATACCTCATTTGTTAAGGGATTGGTGTTGTAGGGAAGGAGACATTGTTGGCTAACATGGAGATATCACCTTTGGTGAAGACACCCTATGGTGTACGGTTGTAGGTGTGGCGTGGTCGGTAAGAAAAATTGCTTCATGACCTCTGTTGAAATGAGGTTCTTTCAACTTCTTCTTTCAACAATGAACTATAGCAGAGAGCCTTTCATCCACATTTGTGAGTGGAAGAGCCTCTCCCCCTCCTCTGTATCTTTGGGCTTAATCTTCTGGATCTTGGTGGTGGCAATAGTGGCACTAGGCTATGCATCATTAATATGATTCTATTTTTCATTCCCCTTGTCGGATTATGACTCAAATTCAGAACTTGCATCTTATTTGGAAGCTTTCAACTTGACCACCAAAGACTTCTTGGCTTCACATTCACTTGTGTTGTGATTGGGACTCTTATGGAACTCACACCATTTCCTTGTGTCCTGCTTTGTCTTTGTGGTGTTGTTATTTTCTTGTGGCTTCAACAAGTTTCCCTAGGTCACTATTGTTACCGGGAAAAGTGTCTATTTAGAACTGCTCTATCCCACTAAGGTGTGACAACTGCCTTAGAAACAAACAGAGAAAAACTACTTTTGTATTTCCTTTATGAACTATAGATAGAGAGGAATAGAAAGAACCAACCTGTGTCTTGCGCTAATCCTTTGATCCAATCCCTCTCTTCTTTGACAGCCTCCAACTACCTGCTCCCTTACTTGCCCAGCTTCACCAAGTACCTGTAAGATCATAGAAGAAGAACACTATAGAAAGACATGGATCTATATTCATAAACAACTTAGGATCAGATTTAAGTTAACCATACAAATGTAACAAGCATCAATGATACAAAAGCATGGAGGAAAAACTCAAATAGTTTTTATTGATAAACAAGAAAAGATCCAGGAGGAGTTACAACCGATGGTTCCTGACCCAGCATCAACCTCCCAGCAAAGAAGCCCCTCTTCACCTCCAACAAAGCATAGATCACCCAATACTCTGATGTTTGTCTCAAAACCAACAGCAATTCCTTACAATGTGCAAAATTCCAGCCTCTTGGATCTCTGAGATGAGGGATCCATATATAGATATGTGTAAGGAGGATGAGTCAGCTTGTGATTTGATTAGTGTCTTCTCTCTGTCAGTTCTTGCTTCCACTTGGAGACTGAAGGCCTCTTACTCATCTTTGGTCCAATTCAGTGAGGCAAGTGTCACAGGAGAAGATTCTGGAAGCTTCCATTGTCTCTCCACCTCGCGGAATGACACTGCCATTTGTCATTTCTTGGCCAACGCACCCTCACAGTGTATTTAGGTGCATTGCAACACACCTAGCCAGTGTATTTAGGTGCAATGCAACGCACCTAGTCAGTGGAGCAGCTGAAATGATCCTGTTTTGACTTATTCTGAGCAGTTTCAGGTGGAGAACTTCTGGGAGAAGTTGTAATTTGTTGACCTTGTTCCTTTAGGGGTTAGAACAACACTTTTAGGGACTTAGGAGCCCTTGGTTTATGGACATTTCATGCTTGGAGTTGTAAGGCACAAAAATGTCTATAACAGTTGCCCCCTAAAGTATGAGGCCGTTAACCTTTTGGTGTCGGGTGAAATGCTTTATTATGAGGATCCGAAGTTATTTCAATGCTGGGAGGAGACCTGTAATAAGATACAATACAATACATTATCTTCATACTGTTTTTCATGATCTAGCTGAGGCGGGCATTCCCATGCTCAGCTTTATAAATTCATTTTCATGTACATAGGACAGACAATCGTCTGAGTGTAGAGTGATGATTCTGTTAGAGCCATCATCCTTTTGGTAGGATGATTATCTGTGCTGCAGTTCTTGTACATTTAATGTTTTTATTTCCCTGAATATATATCGCAGCCTGGATGGATGAAACTAGATCTGGGGTCTTCAATCTCGTCCGATCTTCACTCGAAGTACAAGTCGATCCATGTGAGAAGTGTTTTGAAGTCAAACATGGAAAGACATCGCTTGATTACCAGTCAATGATGTAAACTGCTAACAAGCGCGAGAGGAATCACCGATAATGATAATGACCCTCAAGGTACTACAGTACAATTCACGTGGTGTGAATAAAGGACTTGGCGTCGAACACCACACAAAATCTTTCGGTCGAAGGCCATTGATGTAAACCTGTCGCCGGAAGTGAGAAACTTGCCATTAAGGCATGCAAGCTTCAAAGTACTGAATGGAGTGTTCCTAGATCAACTTCTTGGATAATGAGCTGATGTCGACAAGAAGTGATCCGTCACAGGAGGGCCTTAATGAATCCCACATCAATGACACGGAACGGAGCAAATGATTTTGATGGAGGTGAAAACAATTTGATGATATACGGTTCAGGGTGGCGGTCATGAAAGAATGGAGTATAATGTATGGTAGTGGGTGAGACACAGGTGGCTTCTCTGGATGACTTCTCTTGAACATGTCAGCGACACTGATGTGATGGATTGGTAGCATTAACCCCAAATGTGGATGGTATGGTATGACCATGGCGATGTGACCGGTGAATGAAACAACCCAACCCGACTCGGACACGGAGTGGAAGTGTCATGTTCAAGAGCGACTTGCTACCAATAAAGATTCTTTGAGTTTTCTTCCCAATTTTTCCCCAGTCATTGCTGACCAGTACCTCTTTATTTTTGTCAAGCTTGAGGAGGATAACATATGCTTGTTCTATAATTTGCCCTTCGGGCAAACCCATCGCTATGTTTTAACGAGCCTAGCGATAGTGAAACTCGTTCTCGTCTAAAGACAAGTTTGTCGCTATTAATCTTTTTAATGAGTTTAACGACAAAGATAACTCTGTCCTTTTTAATTTTAGAGAGTCTGAAAAGGTACGTGAAGGTAACTCCAAAATTCCTTTTTCATCATATAATCCCTTAAGTCCGAAAAAGTATAAAACAATACAGAAGGGATGAATTTTCGATAGTTTTAACGAGCCGAACAAAACAAGCGCTCGATCTTTTTGTGCAATAATCCCTCAGGTCCAAAAAGATTAAAATCTAGATGAGGGATAGCACTTCATGTCCCTTTAACGAGCTGGAAGGCCAAGGACTCGGCAATCTTTTCATATTTTACGAGTCAGTTGAAAAGAGCTTAAAGAAGACTCGTCTTTTGAGGAACGAGTGATAAAACGGGTAGCAGCTGATTCCAGGTAAGGTTTTAAATTTTCCAATCGCGGCAGTGTCACAAGGATGGCTAGTGAAATCACTCTTCACAGCTGTTCCTCAAAATGGGTAAACAGTCAAATGGAGGTGAATGATCGGCCAATGAAAAAGTGGAGGTGATGGTGCAAACACGACCAAGGCTTTAATGGCTGAAGTACTTCATTCACGGTGGTTATTTACCGGGGAATAGTTCATTTTTTAATGAGCTTAAACGCGGGTGGAGACATTTGCTCATGTCTTATGTTTATTTTTTAACGAGATTGAACTATGTGCTAAAACTGCTCGATTAATCCAGTCGTGTGATAAGAATGTCTCATATAAAACGGCAACTTTTAGAGTTTTGCCCCACATCCTTTCCTTATGCAAGTTAGGAAACGACCAATCCAAAAAACAGATAAATGATCACTCTTTGCTTGCACTCCAAAAGGTTTACATGCCCCCAGGTGTAAAATAGAGTTTCAAGGTTACCCCTACTTCTTTCCGATAAAACATTGTTTTACCGAGAGAGGCCTACCTCTTATAGGTTACCCAAAGATTGCTTTATTCACAGCGCAAACAAAACACTTCTTCGGCGATGTTTACCGAAATAGACAAAGGTGAGTGAAGGAGGCTACTCCACTCACATAACTTTGACAAGAGAATCTTGTTCTAGAATAACCCTCTTTTCCACTCACGGACGGGGTACAGACTAGTCATATTCTCCCGCGGAAACCTACCCTATACCCGAAGTTTTCCTGCCGAAGTAGACCAGGGTGCATGCCCCCTGGGTTTCAGTCATATCCCTCTGAATTACTCGCGCTCATCGGGAGGACGGACTGGAGATTGAGACATTTCTTGTGTGAAAAGACCATTCAGGGATGGTATATGACTATTTGCTCTGTATGATCCGGGAAATGAAAGCTGGTCCACGAGCTTGACCACTCTTCCTTCGTGCGGAAAACACATTACTCTAAAGAGTGAGGAGACAATTGCTCCCATGCAATAAATATAGTCTCGTCCAAGGAGTAGATTGTAATCCAGGGGTCCTTGAACTACCATTACGTTCATGTGAACTGTTTTCCTTCTCAATGTTATGGGCACATCGGGAAGGATCCCTAACGGTCGACTGGTTCCTTTATCAAAGCCTGTCAGATTTCTCATCTCAGGCAAAAGCAATGGTGAACCAAGCGCTTTCCAAGTAGTTGAGGAAAGGATACTCACAGAAGCCCCCTCATCTATGATGGTACCAACCATAACCATTAGATATATTTGAACGATAATTCGGAATGGTACGCTTGCTGGTAAACGGGGTCTGCCTAGTTGATTCCAGTCGAAGGATACAACTAGGTTGCTTGGAGGTGGGACCGAATAGACGGCCGGGTACAGCTCTGACGAACTTCCTTCCTGCGGTAAAGGAATGGGTAAATTGCCCCCTTGTTCGTCGGAGTCTGTGTTTATGAAGAGAATTTGGACGGTGTCATCCTTGTTCTCTTCAGTGACTGTATCATCTGAAGATGAAACCTCTGAAGGCAAGACCGGGTCAACCGCCGCCTCGACCTTTTGACTTTTGTCTGGTATGGATCCAGATGGTTTATCTTCAATGATAGGTGCTTCAGCTGACCACCTGAGCAGGCTAGCCAGATTTTCAACTAGTGACGGACTCGGCAAGAGTTTTTTATATCCAGGCGGAAGTCGTAACGGTGAAACCGGACGATCATCCAAAACTCTTTTAGCTTCATCTAAGAAGGGACAATGGTGGATGGCATGATCGCCTTTGCACAGTTTACAAGGAAATCTACATTTCCCTTTTTGTCCTGGGGCTTCACTTTCACTAGTTGATGGTGTGCTTTCAACATGATCATCAGAGGTTCACGACACCGGGTTGTGCAAATGAGGAGACCAGTCCCTTAAGATCCGAGGGATGCAAGGACAATCTCTGTGAAAGTGGTCTCCTTTGCAAATGACACATGGTGATTTAGGCTTGGTCAGTGCAGTGTGTGGATTTTCGTTAGACGACACTCGTTTTCCCCCATTCGCCTTTGGCTCCTTCTTCTTCTTCTCTTTCTTCTTCTTTTCCTTCTTCTCCTTAGGAACTTGACTTTTGGCTTTACCAGCCCCATCAAGCGAAGAGGAAGGAGGAGAGGCAGAATTAGAGGAAGTAGAAGGTTGGTGGGCAACTCTGGACTCGTCTAATTGCTGATTCGATTGTTCAGGAATAGTGGTGTTTTGAATGACAGAGGTTGAGAAGAGCCATACAGGAAAACCAATTGTCAGCCCTGGAAGCGACAATGTGGCCATATGGGGTGCACCAACATCTCCCCAAGAGGAGAAGGGACTAGGATTTCCTCCAAGGGGAATTCCTTGGTTGGTAGACTCCATTTTCTCAACCCAAGATCAACGTAGGAAAGGGTAATGAATATTCCGTTTAAAATAAATTTTTATACGCTTTGACACAACTTGTTTTTTCAGTTTTTAAGAGTCGAGAAAAAACAAAAGATGACTCTAGTCTCCTTCGATTTTTAATGAGCCTGAAGTGACAAGTGCTCAGATGGACCTTTTCCGTTAAGGAGTCTGAAAAGGAACGAAAGGGACTGCTCTGGAGGTCTAGGTAGAGGGAGTACCAAACCAATCACAAAACTGCAGAATACTTTTTACGATACGGCAGTCAATCTTCCCGAATGCTGTGTTCAGTGCATTCCGATCGATAGGGCGGCATATACGACTTCCTATGGATAAAGGATTTAAGCCTATAGGGGTCTCCCAAAATATACTCGATGGTACGTGGGAGCACAAGTCCGTACTGGCACTTATCATCTCAAAGTGGAGGAATCACCCAACCATCAGTGAGGACAACAGTTACCAGCCTTTACGACGCCAGAATACGTCTCTAGCCTAGACCTCTAAATGTTGTGCGTTAAGTTCCAAAGCGTTGTTAGATTCATTGAATTTATTTTAAGTTGATCTTGCTTATGAAGTTTTCCTTTTGGGTTCACCACGAGATGTAGATGTAATTCCTAAAATGCAATCTAAAGATGATAAACAAACTTTTATCTCTTTTGTGCAATGAAAATCCTAGCTACTAGAGGAAAAGAAAGACACAATCTTTTCACAAAGAGCAAAGAGCACACTGTAAATGCACTTTCCTAAATCAAGCCAAGCAGACTGTCTATATGCAAATGCACATGCATGTATTTGTTTTCGACTTTCTTAGTATTGATGCTAAAAAGAAAGTTGATGTACAAATCTGAATTTGCTTTCAAGCGACAAACACAAACAAGCTTCTTTTTCGAAATAAAAAACAGAGATGATTACGACACCTTGCGATTTTGAAATGAACACTTGTACTTGACACTAGAAAATCACAAATTCAGACCAAAGGAAATAGTAAAAGTATAATCGACCATCAACAGCAATCAAACTTTCTCCTATGATCGAAATCGACACTTGCGACAGATCCAAATCAAAGGACGACAGTACGACTATTCTACTTTTGCAATGGAAAACTGTAAACGACTCAACAAACACACAAAAACATCTACAGTTCTTTTGTACAAAGGAGGTGGAATAACAGGAAGGAAAAGGGGTTTTAAACAGACATATACTGATCATAGGCAGCAAAATTCAGAGATAGAACTGGAGAAAATGAAGCACAAGAACCACAGCTGCACAGGGCTAGTCTTATCAGCGCACCTGTAACACAGAGAAACTGCAATGCAGCGCAGGTTGCCCTTTCGGGAAGTGCACTGAAATTCAAGATCTCTTAACAGTACCTGCACGGGGCCAGAAACGAGAATCTGTCCGGGTCCCGGGTCGCAGTTTGCAGTTCAGTCTTTGGTTTTTGGCCGAGTAAAAGCAATCAATAATGCACAATCAGGGGTAGATCTAAGGAGGGTCTAAGAGCTATCACAAGGGCAATCAGATAGTTTGTGAATCAGTTGTTCAAATCATAAACAGATCCAGTGAATGGATTGAAGTAGCAGATGTCTACTTTGCATTTGTTATGGCAAATGCAGTTCGAACGCCACTTATAAGTTTATGAAACAAACAACAAAGAATGATACACAAACAAACTAATTAGACCTCCCCAGCGGAGTCGCCATTTTGTTACCGGGAAAAGTGTCTATTTATAACTGCTCTATCCCACTAAGGTGTGACAGCTACCTTAGAAACAAATAGAGAAAAACTACTTTTGTATTTCCTTTATGAACTATAGATAGAGAGGAATAGAAATAACCAACCTGTGTCTTGCGCTAATCCTTTGATCCAATCCCTCTCTTCTTTGACAGCCTCCAGCTACCTACTCCCTTACTTTCCCAGCTTCACCAAGTACCTGTAAGATCACAGAAGAAGAACACTATACAAAGACATGGATCTATATTCATAAACAACTTAGGATCAGATTTAAGTTAACCATACAAATGTAACAAGCATCAATGATACAAAAGCATGGAGGAAAAACTCAAATAGTTTTTATTGATAAACAAGAAAAGATCCAGGAGGAGTTACAACCGATGGTTCCTGACCCAGCATCAACCTCCCAGCAAAGAAGCCCCTCTTCACCTCCAACAAAGCATAGATCACCCAATACTCTGATGTTTGTCTCAAAACCAACAACAATTCGTTACAATGTGAAAAATTCCAGCCTCTTGGATCTCTGAGATGAGGGATCCATATATAGATATGTGTAAGGAGGATGAATCAGCTTGTGATTTGATTAGTGTCTTCTCTCTGTCAGTTCTTGCTTCCACTTGGAGACTGAAGGCCTCTTACTCATCTTTGGTCGAATTCAGTGAGGCAAGTGTCACATGAGAAGATTCTGGAAGCTTCCATTGTCTCTCCACCTCGCGGAATGACACTGCCATTTGTCATTTCTCACCCAACGCACCCTCACAGTGTATTTAGGTGCATTGCAACACACCTAGCCAGTGTATTTAGGTGCAATGCAACACACCTAGTCAGTGGAGCAGCTGAAATGATCCTATTTTGACTTATTCTGAGCAGTTTCAGGTGGAGAACTTCTGGGAGAAGCTGTAATCTGTTGACCTTGTTCCTTTAGGGGTTATAACAACACTTTTAGGGACTTAGGAGCCCTTGGTTTATGGACATTTCATGCTTGGAGTTGTAAGGCACAAAAATGTCTATAGCAACTATGCCTTGGATTTATCCCTTGTTTTGCATTTTGGGGTTGCCTTTCCCTCGCTTCAAATACGCAGATCCAAAGTCTCACTTCTTCTGTTTATATTTTAGCTCGATCTTGATAGCATATCGATAGGCGGTGCCAAGTGAGGAGATTTACAGAAACTCCATGTCATCCTAGATGTACTTGTGTAGAAAGCCATGGCACTTGAGTACCAAATATCGCTCAGGATCCTTCATGCCCAACTTCATGCGAAGGGTGTGAAAATTATTTGCAAACTCTGGCACTTCTTGGTCCCTTCCCTATTGTAGCATTGTCCACTTTATGTATTTAGCTTCGTAGCTCCCAATAGGGTAATATTGTTCCTTTATGGCATCTCAGAAAGAATTCCAAGTGGATGTGCCTGAAAACGACGAGGATTCTGTCTCAACCTTTTGTTCACAGTAGGTTTCCCACCAGTTCTTGACATGGGGGCTGACTTTAAGGAACACAAAAGTAATCGTTTCCCAATTGGAAAACTGATGAACCGAAAAGCATCCTTCCAACAGATTTAATCATCTATCTATGATGTCTGCATCTGTCTAGCCTTCAAATATGAAAATGTCAAAGTTAAATTGTACCTTAAAAGGAGTGGCACTTCCAGGGTAGCTGTTGGATTAAGATGCATTGCCAATGGTTCCTTTGTCACTCGAGGGCTTCCTTGAGCAATATTTTGAAAGGAGATCTTGCTCCCTTGTCTTTCTTTTCTTCTCCCATGGGAGGTCGTCAAGGTTTGCGAGGCTGGTCGTGTAAAGGTTCAACCAGTTTGAGCCCTAACTACATATACCATGACCACACCGAGGACATGCAAAGATAACAGAGAAAGAGAAGACCACTATGATACCACTAATCAGGAATTATGCAAGAATGAAGACAAATACATATATAAACATAAACACAGAGATGCAGTAGAAATAAAAATTCATTTCACTGATATCAAAGGACAAAAATATGCTTACATATAGAATGGAAATAAACTATATCCGACAATGGTAGCTTATCTCTGAGAAGAGATGTGGCATCTACATGACTTTGAACTATGTTACAATGAGGTTTGGTGGCCTTTTTATCATTGCGAAATAATGAAAAAATATAAACATCCAAAAACATAACCCTAGGAGATGAGGCACCAAACTTTTATGGGCCCCATTGGGGTAAGTCAGAATGTCAACTTCCCGGGGTCATAACTTTGGAATTCTATCTCCATTTGGCTATCATGAAACCTCGTTTCAAAGATCTCAAAGAGGAATTCAGATGCGAACCAAAAATATGGGATGACACTTTTTTGGTCTCTCTGTTTTCCCTAAAAACGTCTTTTAGTCCCTTAAAATGGCTCCAAAAGTTTAGGACCCGAAAAACTATCATAAATAGTAAGTTGTGATACAATTAAGGAAACTGAAAAAAAACAATGGTGGGGCTCCAAGTGGAATAGGTGGGTGGCCAATAATATCCACCTGAATCAGAGGATTTAATATATTTTCCAAGAGCACATCCCTTGCAAACATCACGTTGATCGAGGGTGCATTTAAGAAGTCGAGTGGTGATCTACTGCAGTATTTTCAAAGCTCCATGGTGTAGGTATCCCATCCGCCTATGTGAGAGATCTTGAACATCTCAGCCCTGAACATGTTATGGCTTGCTTCTCAATGCAGTGCATGTGTACACCTCCATCTTATAGATATTTTTATTCTAAACACCAATATCTTTTACCTGTCCACTAGCAACAAGCTTTAGATAAGCTTTCCCCTTCTTAAACACTAGATGATATCCATGGTATTCATGTAAGGCTAAGGAAACAAAAAATTTCTTCAGATGAGGCACATACATTACATCATTTAGGTGAGGATGAGTGCCTAGCTCCCTCCTAAACGTGACAATGTCAATCCCTTTAGTACTATACCTCCCATCATATACAAGTTCTGTGTGTAATTGTAGGTGCTTCTCCTCTAGGCCACTGAAGAACTCCTTACTTCATGTCATATGAAATGAATCACCAGAATCTAAGTACCATACAATTCTTTGTAAAGTACTTGTCAGGCATGCAATGAGGGTGAAATCCAGCTCAAATTGTGGTGTAAGAGAATGACCTCCTACTGCGAGTACTTTGTTGCATAGTGTCCATATTTCTTCTTGCCATGGTTCTGGCTAGATTTTGCCTTTACTTAGGCCATCTTACCCTTTTCATTCTTTCCTTTTCTTTCTAGAGCAAATTTTTATTCCTCCTTAGATTTGGATGTGACACCATCTCCTCCTGCACCAAATCAAACCAAAGTCTCTCCCTATATGGTAGCTTGTCTCTTCTATCAACTGAATCTTGATAGTTATGCTAGGATTTCAGAAGGCCAAGGAGTGCTAAGCTCACAAGTTTATAAGATGACACATTTTCTCCAACTCCTAAAAGTTCATATCTGACCTAAATGAATCTAGATAGGTACTCAACAATAGTTTGATTTTTACCTGTTAGAATGTTGCAAATCTTGTCTCTCAATGTCAATTTCCTAGCATCATCGTTTCTCTAGAATAAATTTGTGAGAGTTTTCTGCGTTGAAAAAGGAGTATACCTTCCATGAAAATTTGAAACCACATCATATTTGGCACCATCTAGAATAATCCTCTTGGATTTTGTTGTACTTTTCTACCACTAAGCAAGTGTTTGTGCATCCAAATATGGGGGTTTCGGAATATCAATTTTTGTGTAGTATAATACTCCATTGTCATGCATGATAACTTCCATCCTTTCTTTGCAAGAAACAAAATTCGAGGGGCCCTCCAATGCATACTGAAGCCTCAATCCATTGAAAGCAATTGTTCCTACACTAAATAAAATATGCACCAAGAACTCTGCAAATCGATATTTTTTTGAGAGAAGATATGGAATCAGGTTTCTATGTAGTCTTCAATAGCTCTGGTAGCATGTAGAAATAGGTCGAAATTTGTAGCTTCTAATGAATTTAGACTGAAAAAAATAGACACAAATTTCTTATACTCAATCTACGGAAAATAAAACATAAAATAGAAACACATGCAATAACGTGCAACCATTCAATGACACTAAACTAAGTACCTTTACTGGGGAACCCAACTACGAATAACCCCTGCTATGTTTTGTATTAAATCAGATGAGAATATGGATCTATTACAATAACAACTTCAATCTCTGAAGCTCCACCTACACTGCAATACTGATAACCTTCTATCTGCCTACTCTATCAAACACCTAGCAAAAATAGCCCTCATCCTTCCTCCTATTTCCTTCTGCAATCCTTGCGGAAATTAGCTCCTAAAATATTGGATAATTCCCTATTTCCTTTCGCAAATACTAGAGGAATTGATCATCTTCTCCAATAGAAAACCTGTACACTCAACTAGTATACAATTGATAATTAAAATGTTCCTTTTCCTCCACCTCAACTAGGCAGTTTGAATTCAATGCATGACTAGGGATATTTTTAGTAAATTTGCTATTTAACTGAGAGATCAGTGAGTTGAAAATAGTTACAACTAATCAATTGAACTCCTATTGACTCTATTACTGACTAGAGCTAAGATAATCAAGTTTCACTAACTATAACTCCACTATATTTCTAGATATTAGCAATCAACTTATGCACAACTCTACATCTATCCCACAAACTCGAATTGACTATGTAACAACCCCAAGTTAAAATTTCATGTAATAAAGTTAGTAAAGGAAAAATAAGACCAAGGTCATGGGACTCACATTCCAATATGAATGTTGGGAAAAACATTCTAGTGGGTGTTCATTTGGTTTATTATGGACAAGGAAAATTGGGAAAGGAATTGGAAAAGGATTTGAAAAGGAAAAGAGGCATTAATTGGAGTTTTATTTATGAAATTAAAGGAAATTAGGAGAAAAGGAACGTAAAAGGTCACAAGGTTCATGCGAGGAGGAAAATGAAGGAAAATAGAGAACTCACTAACAAAAAGGCTTCTAAGGATTAGTTCACAACTTTTGTCAGTTTAATATTTTTTCAGTTAAGTTTTGGAGCTCTCCCTCTATTCTCTCTCTCTCTCTCCCAAACTATTGCACACTTAGAGAAATATCTGTTCACTCTAGCATTAGAGGAATGAATTAAAAGGAATTACAAGAAAGAAAAAGGGAATAAAGGATCAAATGAGGAAGAGTTGGATCAAATAGCTGCAACAGGGTTACTTTGAAGATATCAAGTTGCATGTATGGTTTCCTTGCTAGTTTTGGCATGCATGGTACATGCATATCTATATTTGTTTCTCCTTCTATCATTGGCATGGGTTTTCCTAGAAGTGATAGGGTTTTAAACCTTGCCTCACCATTTCCATATGGACATGATGTGATGAGGTTTTGTCATTTTGTTGAGCTAGATTTCCAGATGGTTTTGGAACTGGGTGAGGTGGTCTTAAGGAAATTCCCAAGGGCCTAGGAATCCCTTGTCCGGTAATGGTAGGATACACGATAAATGCTAAGGGTGGAGACAGAAAAATTCCTCAAAGTATTGGTGATAAATCCAAAGGCATCCATGCTTGTTGATGGCCTAGTTATCCCTTGACCGATTTTGGCGGGATTGCAGTAAAGCCTGGTAGAATATGTTTATTATTTGGGCCTAGGAATCCATCGACTAGTAATGGTGGGATATACAATAAAGTCTGGTTGTATGGATGAGGGATTTGGGCCTATAAATCCCTTGAAGGATAATGGTGGGATGTGTGGTAAATATGGAGGAAGCCCTAGTTGGTTTTGATGTCAGTTCCACATTCATGCTTAGAATATGTCACAGGGGTGATTGGTTGAAAGAAATATTTGGTTCAGCCCAATGAATGGTTAGGTGGTACATGGAAGTCCTTGACTTGGTTGGATTTTCAGATTTTAATAAGAGCTCTTTTCCTCTTTTCCTTTCATGATTATTTATACTTGTTGTAATGTGGTTTTGATGGTTTTTCGATTATTGTCATTATTCTGGTTATGTGTTGGTTAGATGCATGGTTTATGATGGACTTTAGTTATGGATCTCATCAGGTTTTTATTCAAAAATGAATTTTTAATGAATGAATGACATAATAGATGATATTTCAACTATTGTGAGAGGGCATCGGACCTTCTAGATAATTCTGAGATAAGTATGAGACCCCTATGTTTAGATATGTAATTATCACATGTAGATTACATGTTCACTATGTGTTTGATGAAATGTGTGTCATGGTTAGGATGGGTCAAGTTAAGTACCTGATCAATATTTCAATTAAATTATTTTTGTTTGTGTCATTTATCATTAATAAGAGTTTCATTAAGTTATGGGCAGAGGTTGGGGTCCTCGCCTTGAAAAAGTGGTTTAGATCTCAAGGTCACTGACACAAAACTGATTAAATTAGTCTACAGTCACCGGGAAGTAGTCTTATGGGAGCGACTGGAGGGTTACAGCTTCTGGATTTTCTTGTCATGGGAATGAATGAGAGCCTAGGTTAGTGAAAAGGAAAATTAACTAAGGGGATGGGCACCTGGAGTGGTTGGTTAGCTCGTGGGGGTCTTTCAACATTCGAGGGAGGTCTGTAATGTTTCGGTTCATCAATTCCACTTCCTTAATTATAATTATGGAGTTGATTCATATCATAGTAATTAGTTGTCACATGTTTACCCTAGTGGACCATTAAGCTTGGGTAAGTGTTGGAGGAAGGCCTTACAGGGTGGTATTAGAGCATGGTTCAACACATGCACTAGATGGGTGAAATGTGTTTTTCATGCATGCATGTAGGTTGTATATGCATTAGTTATGTACGCATGGTGATGGTCATGTTACAATTTTGTTTACATGTATAAGTTAATGATTTTATTGTTGGGATGTATTTTTCATGAATACAAGTCAGTTGTATATGTATTAGTTATGCATGTTAGTGTCCATATGTTGTTACGCGTGCATTATTATGGGAATGCTTGTCATGCATGAGGTCATGTTATGTGGTTGGTATTTTCATGGATGATGTTAGTATATTGATGTGATTATGATTATACATGTATCGTTCTAATCTTGACTAATCTTGCAGAGGAGATATCCTCCCTTGAACTATACTAAGGTATGTTGGTTATGTTTATATTATGGTTTAGCTGACATGGTATACTTGTAAGAAGAAGAATATCAAAATCACTAGAAAAACGGTGGATTATAGTTCATGAGACGCTCCCTACATATTAGATGAGTAACATGGTGATGGGTACTCTCCTAATATAACAAACACCTTTATAAGTTTTAAGGTATAAATCATAGGTTGCAAAGAAAATTATGAAAAAATCATTTAGTCACAAGAGAGACTTGCTAGTGCTTAGGAGAAACAAGAAGGGGTCAATTAATTTATCCTTCATATTTTTATAGACATTTAGACACATGGAAAAGGAAGGATCAATCATGGATATGAGGAAAATACTAATGGAGCCTATGGTAGAATGTATCATGGTGGTAATAGGTCGAATAAATATGACATGGTCATAGACGAAATATTTTTTGATACACCTGATAGAAGAGGAAATGGACATGGACTTTAGTTCTAGTTTAGATAGGTATCATGGTCATAATCACTATCATCCATACATGAGGAGTGATAGGGGATATTTTCCAGGTAATTTCAAGAAATCCAAACCACCTATATTTAATGCAGAACTGAAGAAGCCCAAGGATGCATAGGCGTGGTTGCTTTGAATGAAGAAATTATTTGAGATGCAGGATTACATAGAGAACATGAAGGCCATGATAGTTACTTTCAGCCTCAAAGGGAAAGCATACTTTTTTGTGGGAATATGTGAAGTAGGTCAGAGACATCGGGACACAACCATTGAGTTGGCATGAATTTAGGATTCTTTTCAAGAAGAAGTATTTTTTAGAGAGGTACTATGACAATAAAGCTAAGGAGTTCTATGAGCTAAATATGGGATCGATGATAGATGATGAGTACATGACTAAGTTCCCAAAGTTATTGAGGTATGTGTCATATATTAAGGAAGAGAAGTAAAAAGTTCAGAAATTTGACAATGGATTACCATTAGCATTTAAAGATTAGATTGAGTATGATGAGCCTTGGGTGCTAGAAGAGGTCATT
This sequence comes from Pinus tabuliformis, assembly GCA_031772625.1. Lineage (NCBI taxonomy): Eukaryota > Viridiplantae > Streptophyta > Pinopsida > Pinales > Pinaceae > Pinus > Pinus tabuliformis. The sequence goes on along the minus strand of CM062819.1, from coordinate 1,493,897,378 downwards.
GGGAAGTTGGAAAACTATTATAAGCAATCAAAGTGTAAGACATAGTCTCATCAAGGTTGGAAATGGAAAGACAAGACTAAAGGTAAATTGCCACTGAAGCGAACAAGACCTCAGGATGCAGGTGAGAAAGAGAATTTTGTTCCTTACAAGAAGTTTAATGTTGTTGAGAAGGGACATGGGTCTGATCCTAGAGAGTAGAAAAACATAGGTGATGGTAGGAGATAGTTGTTGTGTTGGATATGTGGCAAGGAGCATCTCAAGAAGGATTCTCCATCGTATCAGGGTGGTAGGCCTCATATCTACTGATCAGGTGCTCAAAATTAGGCTCAAAAATCAAAATGTCATAATCTTGATAAACTTAGTGTCATATCAAAGAGCTCATCATTATGATTCCAATGGTGTGAATGAAAATCAAATCCGAGCTCGTATGCAGAATTTATAGCAAGTCAAAGTTCAGGTTTGACTTTCTCGCATCGCAGGATAGGATGATGTGTCAAGGCCCTTCAACGAATGAAGAGGCACCAATTGGCAAGATGACATTGGCCCCACATGTCGCAAATCACAATCATAGGCCAGTCTGCATTAGAAAACAGCTCCTGAGCAAGGATGGGTGCGATGCGATAAGATAGGCGAGAAGGTTTTCAAGAAATGGTTGGAGGCGTGATGCGATGGATCGCAATCACAGATCGACGAAGGGTCAGTGTTACAGAATTGGCCCCCGATAAGTACCAGGTTGTGATGCGATACCGTAATCAGAAATCATAATGGTACTAAGTCTCGCATATCAATACCCCAAGTTATCCGCCGATTGCGGAATACGAAAGGATCCTGGATGAAAAGCGACTTTAGGTTCTGGTTAATACTACCATTGGGTCCACCACATCGCAATCGCATATTTCCCACCTTGTTCACACACCATAAGCCTACAAAACACAACCGACTATGATTTGTGATAAGACAATCATTGCTAACATAATATGGCCTACCGTGCGGTGAAATGTTCGCCCAATTAGTGTGTTTTTGGGGCTAATTTGTAGGATCATGCTGGAAATGGGGCAATTTTTGGAGTGAGTAATGGGAAAACAAGGGGAAGTCATAATGTCTTCAATTTTTCACCAAATTGGATGCAAAAAGAGGCTAGATAGCCATTTCTTATTGCTATAGACTGATTGGACCATGTTCCATAAGCATTTGAGCATTGTAAACACATATTTTTACACTTTTGGGCATAACAGAGAAGCCCAAGCGATTGGAAGCTGGACCAAGGAGATGTAGCCCAGGAGGGGTGAACTCCTTTATCATGTGCTTATTGTAATGTGTTTTTCATGATGTTTTGTACATGTTTATGTTGTTGTTCATTTTCTGGTTTATGTTAAATTTCTCATAAAATTAACATAAAAACTATTCATTTCACTTGCAAAAATTGATCAATCCTTAAGGACAATGAAATAATTTTGTTTATAGTATGAGGAAGATCTTAGCATTGTAAACTAATAATCTAAATCAGATCAAATTTGGTATAGGAGCTCTATGTTTTATTTGTGAAAGAAGGATTTAATTGTTTGCAAGTTTATGTCATGCTTACAAGGTTAAAAATCAAAAGAGGTGAAGGAAAGCTGGTTGGAAGCCCTGAAGTTGGGTGAAGGGGAAGGAGAGAAAGGTTGCCACAATCTCCAACACCAGTTCAACCTCAAGTTGTAGTTGAGACTCCAGAGATTATGTCTCATGAAGGAGAACCTACAAACATGATAGAAGATGAGAAGACCTTCATAAAGGCTTTCTTTGATATGATAGAGATGGTGAAGGTCCTCTATGAAGAGATGAATAATAGGTTGCAAGGAGAAAGCTCCAAACCTCCCAAGGAGAAGGGTCTTTTGGAGGTGGTAATGGAAATGAAGGTAATGGGAATGGAGACAAACCTCCACCCTCCTCACCATCTTCTACATCTCTTTCTTCACAAGAATCTTCACGCTCTTCCACTAACGCAACCCTTACTCATACTCATCATCATTCTTCAAAAGGAACTGGTAAATCACCTTTTCTAGAAGTTCGGGTTAAATTCGAGTTGCCCATGTATAATGGTGAAGTGAATGTAGAGAAGATTGATAATTGGATTCATCCGTTGGAGGTCTATTGAAGGATTCAAAACCTTCAAGAGGATGACATAAATATTTAGTTAGCTTCCTTGAGAATGGAGGGTGCAAAACTAGTATGGTGGGAATCAAAGACCGAAGAGGAGATTAAAAAACATGGTAAGATATCTATTTCTTGGAATGATTTCATTCCTGAAATTAAAAGAAAATTCTACCCTCTAGCTTATATGCAGAAAGCAATCATGAATTGGCAAAACTTTAGATAGATTAAAAGTCAAAATGTGCAAGATTACACCCAAGAATTCAGAAAAAGTTCTCTAGTCTTAGGTGTATATTTGCAGTCACAAGACACATTGCTGGAGTACATAGGGGGTTTACATAGTTACCTTAGGCATACTATCTTAAGCGTTAATCCCAATAATCTAGATGATGTGTGTGTGCAAGCCACTCATCTTGAGGCAAGAGGGAAAAACACCCTAGAAGAAGGTAGTAAAAAGACATTTAAGGGTAAAGGGAAAGAAAATCATTTCAAGGGAAAGAAAATGCATCCATTAAAAAGTAAGGAGAGAAAACAATATGTAAACATTGTTTCAGAGAGGGTCCTGATGAAGCTCACTATTGGAAGCTTCATCCTGAAATGAAACCAAATAAATTCAACCACAAAGGAAAAGAAAAGACAACTTCCATCACTCAAGAAGAGGATTTGGGACCCGAATCAGGTGATGAAACAAAAATCATAGCCATGGGGTTTCAAGGAAAGGAATCCATTGCCGGCACTAGTTCTTCAAACTCACATAATGAAACTCCAAATGAAAAGAGGAGAATAGAACTGTTTAACATAAGCGTGATATCGAAACATAACAATATTGATACGTTGTTTGATAGTGGCTCTCAAGCCAATCTTATGTCAGAAAACATTGTTAAGAGTTTAAATATGGAAATTGTTCCACATCATCAATCATATCCACTTGTATGGGTATGTGACAATGCGCAATTGCATGTTACAATAAAGTGTAAACTAAAATTCCCAATCACTGCAAATTTCAGAGATGAAGTGGAGCTTGACGTTGTGCCATTAGATATCTATGGCATCGTTTTGGGCAACCCGCACCATTATGACAGAAAAGCTATTTTCCATCGACATGAAAAAAAATATCATATATTCAAAAATGAAGTAGAATATATTGTGAGAGATCACATCAAAAAAATAATTTTTTCGATTGGTAATGCAGGGTAGATGAAAAGACTAGTGAATTCGAGCAAGAATTTTGTGCTTCTCATGATCAAGAATGATATTGATTATGAAGTGTTTGATGGTTTTAATTCAAATTTGAAAACTTTTTTGGTTGACACTATTAACCAATCTAATGAAATGTTTCAGGAATCAAAGGGATTACTTCCCAAGAGGAGAATCCAACCTGAGTTACAGTTGCAGCAAAAGTGTCTTCTTCCTAACATTGGCATGTATAGGATGTTAGTGATGGAAAGCACGGAAATTACGATGCAAATCTAGGGATTTTTGAATAAAAGGATCATTCGGCCTACTCCTTTACCATGTGTTACACCTCGTGTTTTGGCGGTTGAGAAGAATGGTAATCATTTCCTTGAATGGGATTCAAGAATTTATTTTCATCAAAGTAGAGTTGTTGAAGGAGATATAGGGCATATGACATTCAAAACCACACAAGGTATGTTTGAATGGCTTGTTATCTTTTTCAGTGTTTTCCATGCTCCTACTACTTTTACACATATGAAAAAAGATGTTTTGAAGCCATGTCTAGACATGATAGTCTATTTGGATGACATTTTCATTTTCATAAAATATCATTATGAACATGTCATGTGTGAGAAAAAAATACTTGATGTCCTATGTCAAGAACATTTGTTTCTAAAGATGTCAAAGTATATGTTGGATAAAACTTCTTTGATGTACTTGAGCTATGAAATGGGTTGTTCCAAGCATGTTCGGGTTCCAAAGGGATTTTGGTAGTCTACGTGGGACGTGGAGAAGGTGAGATGAAGCTAGACCTCTCCAAGATTAATGCCATAACAGTCTATGGTGGTATTGACTCCATTCCTACAAACACAGGTGAAAGAATCATACAACCCCTTGAAGTCGCATATACCTTTTCTATGCTCACAATTTACATAGGCAGGATCAAGATAGTCATTTGGATAAGAGGTTTTTTGGGAGTAGTCCAATTTTGCAGGAGAAATTTTGTTAATTTTTCTTCTATTGTAGTTTATTTGCATTCGTTGGCAGTTGTGTAATAGATCTTCCAATGGGGGGGCAAACAATGAGAGGCATTTGATTCTTTAAAATAAAAGATCAGTACAACTCCAGTACATGCTTTTCCAAACTTGAGATAGTAATTTAGGTTTTAGGTTTCTGTATGTGAGTATGCCATGGGCGCAGTCTTTATGTAATGTGGTAAGCCCATTTCTTTTCATTCATAAATTTTCAATGATAAAGTGTTTAAGTTGCAACAACAAAGGAACTTCCATTTTATGTGTTTTCTTCTACAATCCCATTCAACCAAAAGGTATAAGAAAGGTCTAAGCAACAAGTTTGTTGATGTACTTTCTAAGCCTATAGTTTGTATAACTACTTTCCTCAAGCATCATTTTTTTTGACATGAAATTTATGTTTAGAAAAATACATACTTTCAAGATGTATATTCAAGTTTCAGTCAAAGGAATCAAGTGGAGTAATATGTTTACCATTTGCATCATAATGTATTGTATCATCTTAGTAAGAAGGATGCCACTACTAATAGTAACATGGACAAGGCCAAAGAATTCATTGAATGAATCCAAATGGTACATCAAATAGTGCAAGAACACCTTGAAAACGTTAAAGCCAAGTACACAGAAAGGTACAAAAAGAATCGTGGAGATCACAAGTTCCAATTAAGTGATCAATGGATTGAGATTGGAAAGGTGAGGCAAATGTACCATCACATGTTGGTCAATTGAAAGTGATATTTTGGGCTCCAAAAGGCTTCCAGTGGGGAGAAGTGATCAGGCGTTCAAAAATAGGTTGAAAAACCAAAGTGTCTGAAATCTTGATAAAATTAGCTTCAGATCGAAGAGCTCGTCATTCTGATTCCAACAGTGTGAATGACACTAAAATCCGAGCTTGTATGCAGAAGTTATAGCAACTAAAAGTTCAGGCTTGACTTGCTCACATGGAAGGATTAGATGATGTTGAAAGCTCCTTCAGCGAAGGAGGAGGCACCAAGTGCCAAGCTGCCATTGGCCCCTACATGTCACAAATCGAAATTGCAAGCAAGTCAACGTTAGAGCTCGACCCCTGAGCATGGAAGAGTGTGATGCGATAAGTCTGGCAGGAAGGTTTTCAAGAAACAACCAGAGGAAGGATGCGATGGATCTTAATCGTAAATCGGTGAAGGGACCGTATTACAGAATCAGCCCCTAACAGGTACCGAGTTGCGATGCGATATCACAATCACAAATTAAAATGGTGAAAAGTCTCGCATATACAAGACCCTAGGTTATCTGCCTATTGCAAAATACGAAAGGATCCTGGATGTGAAGCGACTTTGGGTTCTGGTTAATACTCTCGTTGGGTCCACCACATCGCAATCGCACATTGCTAACCTTGTTCATAGATGATAAACCTGCAGAACTTTGTTGATTTCTATTTGTGATAAGACAGTTAGTGCTGACAGATTATGGCCCGCCGCGCAGTGAACTTTTCACCCATTTAGCGCGTTTTTGGGGCTAATTTGTAGGATCATGCTAGAAGTGAGGAAATTTGTGAACCCAATAATGGAAAAACAAGGGGAAGTCATAACTTGTTTAGTTTTTCACTAAATTCTATGAAAAAAGAGGCTAGATAGTGATTTTTGAGTATTTTGGACTGATTGGAGTAGGTTTCATAAGCATTTGAGCAATGTAAACACATGTTTTTACACATTTGAGCATAATGGATGGGCCCAAGCCATTGGAAGCTGGACCAAGGAGATGTATCCTAGGAGGGGTGAACTACTTTATCATGTGCTTGTTGTAATGTGTTTTTGATGATGTTTTGTATATGTTTATGTTGTTGTTCAATTTCTAGTTTATGTTAAATTGCTCATGAAATTAACATAAAAAATCTTCATTTCACTTGCAAAAATTGAATAATCCTTAAGGGCAATAAAAGCATTTTATTTATAATCTTAGGAAGATCTTAGTACTGCAAAATAATATTCTAAATCAGATCATCTACAGTGCTTAAGAAGCATAGACTGTTGGGGATGTTGGATAAGAATTCCTCATATCTATTATAGAGATGGATGGTAAGATTTGTGATCAGTTTGTTTCTATTTTGATTGACAATGGACCTAATAATAGTTATGTTAACCCCGATCTTGTGGATAAGTTTGGTTTGAGAAAATAATTACATGCAGAGCCTTGGTTAGTGTTGCTGGATACAAGTACTAAGAAGAGAGTTCATCATTGGGTAAGATATTGTGAATTTGAGTTGAATGGTATGCCTACATCAATGCATCTGAATGTACTTATGGGTATGGATTGGCTATACCTTCAAAAGACCAAAGTAGGTTGTGATGAAAAGGCCATTGAGTGTCTAGATGACAATGGAGAACATAGAATCATTTAGGGTAAGAAGAAGGAAACATAAGTTAGAATGGCTATTGCTATGCAGGTGAAGCACAATCACACAAAAGGGTGTGTGTAATATTTATAATGATAAAGGTAAGGATATTGAGGATGCAGAAGTATTGAATAGGTACCTGATCTTGCAGTAGTTTCAGGATGTGTTACCAACAAAGATTTCAAAGTTGCTTATTCCCAAGAAAGTGGACTTTTCTATTGAGATTTTACCAGGGGCAACACCAGAATCAAAGGCACCATATAGGATGAGCACTCCAAGGATAATGGAAATGAAGTTTTTATTGAAGGAAATTCTTGAAAAGGGATACATTAGGCTAAGTGTATCATTGTGGGGTGCAATGATATTGTTTTTGTAGAATAAAGATGGTAATCTTAGATTATGCATTAATTACAGGAATATGAACAAGGTAACCATCAAGAACAAGTATATGTTTCCAAGGATTGATGACTTGTTTGACCAGTTGAAGCGAGCAACAGTGTTCTCTAAGATTAACTTGAGTTCGGGATACCATTAGGTACACATTAAATAGGAGGACATCTACAAGACTTCTTTCCAGACCATGTATGCGAATTATGAGTTTGTTGTGGTTCCTTTTGGTTTGAAAAATGCTGCATTAACGTTCATGTGTTTGATGAATATTGTGTTTCATCCTTATTTGAACAAGTTTTTGATCGGATTCATTGATGACATATTGATATATTGTAAGAATGAGGAAGAGCATGCTGAATCCTTAGAAATAGTATTGATATTTCTAAGAGAGCATCAGTTGTATGCCAATATTAGTAAATACAGTTTCTTTTAGATAGAGGTACATTACTTGGGAAATGTGGTTTACAGGGAAGGCATGCTAGTGGATCTTGAAAAGGTAAGATATATCACCGAATGGGGAGCTCCTGGGAATGTGGATGAGGTCAGATCATTCATGGGGTTAGTAGGTTACCACAAGAGATTCATCAAAAAATTCTCATAGATTAGCTATCCTATTACATCCTTGTAGAGAAGGGGAAAGAAATTTGAATGTATAGAGGAATGTGCAACAAGTTTTAAGTAGTTGAAGCACTTGCTGACAAATGATCCAATTCTCTAGATTGTAGATCTCGATAAAGAGTTTTTGGTGTGTACATATGCTTGCAAGAGAGGACTTGGTGGTGTCTCGATGTAGGAGGGACAAGTGGTATGCTATGAATCAAGGAATCTGAATGAGTATGAGCAGAACCAAGTGACACATGCCGTTATGTTGGAAATAATAATTCATGCATTGCAGATGTAGAAGCACTATATTCTTAGTAGGAGGTTTGTATTAATTAGTGATCATAGTGGATTGAGATATTTATTTGACCAACCAAATCTAAATGTCAGGAAATCTGGATGGTTTCCCACGGTCAGTGAGTTTGACTTTGAGATCAAGTACATTAAGGGAAAGGAGAGCAAGGTTGTGGATGATCTTAGCAAAAGAATACAAATCAATCACACAATAGCTATGAGCTCATATGGGATGGATTTACAGGATTGGATCTTACAAGTAGGACAACAGGATGACAGGTATAGGGAACTTAGGCATATGTTATAACAAAAGGTACAGGTGATTAGTATCATATCACAGTGGATTTTTTGGTCTGATTTAGGGACATGCTCTATGTGTTAGACAATAGTCAGCTCAGGAAGCTTATCTTGAGGGAAATTCATGTTAATACATATTCAGGTCATCTGGGGTAACCTAAGACATTGAAAGTGGCAAATAATTTCTAATTTTGGCCAAATCCGAGGAAGGAAGTAATAGAGTTTGAGGTTAGGTGCTTGGATTGTCAATAGGAAAAATGACATTGCATTAATATAGGTGGCCTGCTACAGCCGATTCTAATTTGAGAGTGGAAATGGTAGGTGATTTCCATGGACTTTATTACAGGTTTTCAAAGGACATCTAGGCAACATGATTCCTTCATGGTTGTGGTTGACAAGTTAACTAAGTTAGCACACTTCATTCTAGTGAAGTATACTTATTCAACTAGTGATGTAGCACAAGTCTTCATCAGGGAGATAGTGAAATTGCATGGTATTACTAAGAATATTTTGTCCGACAAGTATGTCAAGTTCACTTCCAGGTTTCGTAAGGAGTTTTTTGTTGGTTTGGGTACAATGTTGGACTTTGGCACAACTTATCATCCACAGACAGATGGACAGACAGATAGGGTCAACAATATTTTGGAGGACATGTTGAGAATGTATGTTATACATCAACAGTGGAAGTGGGAATAGTACCTTCCACTTGTTGATTTTTCTTACAACAATGGGTATCATAAGTCACTGAAGGTGAGGCTTTTTGAGGCACTGTACAAGTGGAGTTGTAATATTCATACAAGGTGGAGTGATCAAGTGAATAGGGTGTTCATAGGATGAGACCTGTTGGCTAATATGGAATAGAAAATATAGGTTATCAAGAAGAATATAAAGGAAACACATGACAGATAAAAGATTTATGCATATGAGAACATGACTTTTAAGGATTTTGAGGTTGGGGAACATGTGTACTTGCACATCAATCCCAGGAAGAGCTCCTTGAAGATTGGGTCATGTACAAAGTTGGAATCTCGGTATTGCAGGCCATTTCAGATCCTTGAGATGATTGGAGCAGTGGCCTATAGACTAGCACTACCTCTAACAGTGAAATTCTATTATTTTTTCCACGTTTCATTGCTTAAAAGATATGTAAAATATGTTGATAATGTTATTGATTGGTTTGTATTGCAGGTAGAGCCACAAGGAGAATTATAGCTAGAACCTCAACGCATATTACTGCAAATGATGCTCATGCTTTGGAACCAAGAAATTGAGCAAGTTAAAGTGCAATGGAAGCACTTTAGGCCCAATGAAGCTACATGGGAGATGAATGATCATATGTGGTTTGTGTATCCTTCATTTTTTGTCGGTGAATCCAAATGAGTTTTTGGTATATGTACATATTTATGTATGGTTGTCATTATACATACCACAATGAGTTGTGTTATAAAGCTCCAATAAGCGGTATCGTTTTCATGTTATTATGTTTTTCATGATGGCTTTTATTTTGAGAAGGCTGATATTGTAAATATTGCATCAAGCTAAGTTATAAAGCTCCGTGGGTAGTATGTTTTGGTTTTCAGTGGTTTTTCTGGTTATAGGTCTCATTAAACACTGAGGACAGTGTTCCCCTCAAGGGGAGGGGTCTGTAATAGCCCTGATTTAAAAGTTCATATAATAAATTTAGTAAAGGAAAAATAAGACCAAGTTCATGGGACACGTATTCTAAGCTAAATGTTGGGAAAAAAATCCTAGTGGGTGTTCATTTCATTTATTATGGCTAAGGGAAATTGGCAAAGTGATTGGCAAAGACCTTGAAAAGGAAAAGAGACATTAATTGGCATTTTATTGATGAAAATAAAGGAAATTAGGAGAAAATGGAGGTGAAAGATCATAGGTTTCATGTGAGGAGGAACTTGAAGGAAAATAGAGGCCTCATTAATAAAATGGCTTATGAGGTTCAGTTTACAACTTTTGTTAGTTTAACCTTTTGTTAGTTCAATTTTGGAGTGCTCTCTCTCTTCTCTTTCTATCATACTATTACACACTTAGAGAATTCTTGGAGCACTCTAGCATTGAAGAAAGTAAGGCAATGCAGGGACAATAAATCAAAGAAAACAGAGGATCAAGCAGCTAGAATGAGATTAATTGGTAGGTACCGAGTTTCACATATGAATTCCTTACTATTTTTGTCATGCATGGTAAATGCATGTGTTTATTTGTTTCTCTAGTATTCATTAGCACGGTTTTTTCCAGGTGCAACAATGGTTTCAAATTTTCCTTTTCATTTCCGGATAACAATGGTGTGATGGGGTTCTCTCATTTGGTTGAGGTAGATTGCCAGATGGTTTTTAATCCGGGTGAGGTGGCATTAGGAAAATTCCGAAGGGCCTATAAATCCCTAGATCGTTATGGTGGGATACATGGTAAAGTGTAGGGGTGGAGATGGGAAAATTACACAAGGTATTGTTGAAGAAATCCAGAGGCATCCATGCTTTTTTAGGGCCTAGTGATCCCTTGATCAGTTTTGGTGGGCTTGCAATAAATCCTAGTAGTGTATTTTTATTGTTTGGGTCTAGGAATACCTTGACCAGTAATGATGGGATATAACGTAAATAAATGTTGTATAGATGAGGGTTTTGGGCTTAGAAATCCCTTTATCAGTAATAACAATAATTGTTATAAATCCCCAGGAAGCTCTAGTTCTTTTCATTGTTAGTTCCACATTCATACTTGGAATATGGCACTGGGGTGATTGGCTAAACGAAAGATTTGGTCCAGCCCAATCTATGGTCAGGTGGTACGTGGAAGTCCTTGACTTGGTTGGATTTGCATATGTTAATAACAACTCTTTTCCTGTTGTAATTTCATGAGTATTTATACTTGATATTATGTGGCTTTGATGGTTTTTCTATTATTGTTATTATTCCGGTTGTATGTTGGTTACAAGCATGGTTTATGACAAACTTTATCTATGGGTCTCATCATGTTTTGATTAGTAAATGAATGGTTAAAGAATATGTGACCTAATAGATTATATTGTAGTATTGTAAGAGGCAATCATCCTTCTTGATGATTCTCAAATAAGTATGAGACCCCTTTGTTCAGATATGTAATAATGACCTATAGATTACATGCTCATTGTCTTTAACAAAATGTCTGTCATGGTTAGGATGGGCCAAGTTAAGTCCTTTATAAATATTTGAATTAAAGGCTTTGTATTTGTGTCATTAATCATTTATAAGAATTCCATTAAGTTCTGGGTAGAGAGCCAGGTCCTAGCCCTGAAAAAGTGGCTTATATGTCGGGGTTGCGGGCACAAAGCTAACTAAATTAGTCTACAATCATTGGGAAGAAGGATTATGGGAGAGAGTGTAGGGTTATATTCACTTGATTTCCTTTTCATAGAAGCAACAACAAGCCTGGGTCACTAAAAATGCCAATTAACTAAAGCGATGGGAACCTGAAGTCACTGGTTAGCTTGTGGGTGTCCTGCAACACTTGAGGGAGGTCAATAAAGTTTTATTTTGTCGATTCTACTTCCTTAACTATACCTAGGGTGTTAAGTCATATCATAGTAACTCTTTGTCACATATTTACCCCAGTCGACTGATAAGCTTGGGTAAGTGTGGGAGCATGTCGTTACAAACTGACTTAACTAAGTGACTTTGTCATGCCACTCCTGCTAACTACAACTCAAGTCATCGTAGTGATGCGGAAAATCGAATTTCTCCATTTGATTATGGCACAATTTAAATGAAGCCTTTTCTTGCTATTGTTGAACATGGAGGTTAGACTCATTCCTATGAGTACTTGCTGAAACATCTGGAGTTTTCTAACTACTAAACAGCCCATGGGCTCAACTAAGAGTTGGTCCCACAAAGGTCAAGGGTTGAGGCTTAGAAATTTGTTCTCCTACAAAATTTTGTTATGCAGCCTAAATTATGACTACGATAGAATTGTCTAAGTCCCAATGTCATAAATTTGCTACACAACCCAACCTTTGACTAGGCCTGAATTGTCTCACTTTCCAACCAATCCTAATTCCCAACTTGGATGAATTCACCTAAGTCCTGAACTTGCTTTAAAATGTGTGAGTACTGAATCAAAGATATTTTGTGCAAGACACAAGGGATAGGTGTAAATTTGATGTATGTAACCCTTCTTATTTACCTCTCAATCCACATACTTTGACTGGTTATATCTATTGATCTAGAAGGCCTTTTCCAGACTTCACCATACAATTGGAAATCTCATTCAGAGCAATGTCAAACTGAGTCATTTCCAGGAACATTTGAACTGATATCCTAATGTAGAAATGATTATATCTCCCCCTTTGGCTCTACCCAAGGCACGAACTTCAATTGAACATGAAACATACCACACTAATTACAAACATAATATGCATCTACCATCCTAATCAATTGTCATCAAAATTAGTGCAATTGACATCCATGCCACAATTACCACACAAAACATCTCCATCTTATTAATGTAGTGATGTTGACATAAATTCACTCTATTTTCCCTTAGAACAAACATGCCATTGCATAAATTTGACACCAATGCCAACACATTGTTTCCACTAGCCATCCTAACAATTCCAATTGTCCAACACTGGATTACTGAACCGCCTCCAAGATTTTCTCTACTCATAATGACTAGTAGGCCTAATAAAAAACCATTATAATTCATTACATATATAATCATCAAAATTTCTTCAACATGTGCAAAGGAAATAATACACATTGCAACATCATTCTATTCATATTTTACTAACTGGGGAAAGTGACAAGTTATTTTCTCTATTGTTGTTAAGAAATTGGTATGCATCTCTTATATCAAATTCTTGTAATAAGATTTGAACTCATCGTTGATGTCCCAATGCTCTAATATCTACTAAACAATTTTGATTGTGATAACAATTCTTTACAATTGAATTGTGGAATAATTAGGTGTTTTTGTCACCATCCTGCAACTAGTTGACTTCATATTTTTGTCTCCATGTTATGAATATAAATCTATATAAAATAATACAAATAATATTAATGGTAGTTATCAATAACTATAATTAATAATTCCCATAAGGATCTCAATTTGTAATTTTCATGTTATGGAGTATTATGTAAAATATGAGATTTACTATGCAAATTCCCTATGGGTTAAGCCAACTCTCGGAAAATTCTAGGGGCTAAAGTTATAAAGTAGGCTAATTTTTTATTACTTTTCCAAAAATATTTTCACCAATTTCCTTTTTTTCTAAATATTATCTGCCCAAATTTTACACTATCAAATTATTTCACCTTAAATATTGCTAAAATTTTATAGGGACTATACATAAGATCACTATAAATTTGGGTATGTTTACAAATATATCACTAAACATTATATAGTTTTCATATTAAGGACTACTAGCATTCACCAAGGTTCCAAAATTTAAAATAAGTTTCCATAATATTTTCTCTTACCAATTGGAAAAAATAAGAATAATTAATATTTATTAGAGTACATGTTTCAAAGGAAAAGATATGATTGTTCATACATTCTTATTCCTAAACGGATTTCTTTAATATATTCCAAGTTTCTTGTATAATTAACTCATGATATAAGTTTGGTTATCACATCTGGTATCATAGCTTCATTTTCCAGTTATTGCCATAAATCCTAAAACACATAGAAAACATTTTGTGCCCTTGGACATCCCTATTTTTCATATTTTTTATATTTCTTTATGTCTTTGACCAAAATTATTCTATTCTTTTGGCTACTAATTATTTCTATGAAGGAAGAATGATTTAACTTCATATTATAAGTGAAAACGAACATAAATTCATTTCACCATCCACCACCAGCCATCATATCATTTCTACTCCATTGTACTAATAGTATGATCTACGAAAAAGTTCCACACAACCAATCAAAGTTTATAAATTTAATTATTCTTCATTCTGATAATTAACTCACTATTCAAAAGAGGCCCATACAAACATCATACTATTACTCTTATAGCTACAGATAATGTATATAACTTAGTTTTACTATAGTCTAGGAGAAAAACGTTATTCCAATTTTGTACCATCTTTGCAAGATTCATTTCTATACTTCAGTGCGACCATCATCGTACTTATTGTCAAATTTGTGCCATGTTTTCATATTAATTAACCATGACTATTGTACCTATCTTTTTCTATTGTACCTACCATGAATCCATACCATTGTTATAGCTACAACATCAATATCTATGAAATCAAAAAACCCATTGCATTGCAAAGATGTGCCACCTTAATCATTCCATTCATAATCACTTCGTTTCATCACGTGATTGTTCGTAGTGTCGCATCTCATCATGGAATTTCTAGTTTTCTTCCCCCCAAAAATTAGTCAATTCACGAGAATACAAGTTGTGATATGCGTGTGTTTGAATGAGAATTTTGAAATGAAATAGGGGTCGAAATTATTCCTTCCTTAAAATGATAAGGAGAATAATAATATTAAAATATTTTGATTTTTCAAGTGGTAAAATAGAAGAAGAAGTGGTATATTCCATGATATTAAGAAACAAGTAATAAAAAATGGGTTTAAAATTGAATACATTTAATCATCTAAGTACTGAATTTCTTGATGATAGAGTACTATTTTAATAAATGAAAGAAGATTCTCTTATAGAGGTGGCATGGTCTTATGTTATGGTTTATGTATATTGAAGGAGAGAATTATGTATATTGAAGTAGAGAATTAGATGAAAATAGATTAATATCATTATCAATTAAAACTATACAGGAAATTACAATAATATCAAATTTCCAAAAAAATTAGTAAATATAGAACAAAATATAGTTAAGAATATAGATGATTCTTATTTTAAAGCGGAATATGTACTTAAGAACATAATTATCAATTTACCTTGGTTTAAAAACCTAGCTATCTGGATAAGATTTTTTGGAATTTCCATATAGGAAGAAGATGGTGATATTCTAGGACATTAGAATGAAGTCAAAATCGTTTTTTTTTTTTTTTCTCGGTAAATCTATTCTATTCTATTATATTATATACAGGAAAACAGTACATTCAAAGAGACAGGTTGCCCAAGGCCGACTGTGGCGCTTTGGGTTGGCAATTCGCATTCAGTATTCGCCCTCGCAGGGGCGGCATTTCCAGACCATACCAAAACATCCCGCGCAGGGGCTTCAGAACAAAATTCATCCCACGCAGGGGCGTCAGGGGGCCTATAACAGCTCCCTTGCGAGTCCAGACCAGACCAGAGCAAACATGGACATAAACATGGACATAAACATGAACTATAGGGACGCAAACAGTGCTATATATCCTATACCATACACAGACAGAGAAGAAAGACCTAAACCAGACCTGAACAAGAGAAATGGATGACAAAGTGTGCCATTGGAAGCTATTCCTCAGGCTCTTCCTCAATAATTCTGCTCCACCCGTGGCCTTCTGGAAGGCCTTCCCACATTTCCATGGGGTTCTGCTTGGAGGTCGACGCCTCCTGCTCCTGAGGTCGGATGGGAGTCTGCTCAGGTTCCTTCGCTGGCGCTTCCTTGACACTTTCCGGTTGCTCACCTGGGTGTTCCTCCCTTCTGCCCGAACCGTCTTCATCTTCCAGAGGATCCTCAGTGAAAAGAACCGATATGTGTGCATTAATGCGTGAATTGTCCCTCGGGTTGCCAAGAGTGAAGATGGCAGAGCCGAACGCTGGAAGAGGGTGCTGTCCAGCATTGGGATTGCCGGCATCCATGAATTGACTTGCCTGTATAGGAGTGGCCCCTGCCCTTCTATGGCAGTAACAGCAGCAGCAGTGGTGGTGGGATTCCGCAGCAGGGCGGCGTGAGGAACCTCCACGAACAGAACCCCTTCTGCTGAGCATCCTTTCCCTGGGTCGAACCATGATTGCAGAAATGCCGGCGGCTTGTGGCAGAGCAGCGAATGAGGGCTGTTCCGTCTTGAGTTGCCCCTTAACAGAATTACGTCCTCTCCCAACTGTTCCGGTACCGATCTCAGCAGAATATAAACAGCAACCCACTGAAAATACCGGCTTGAAATTTCCTTTGGCGTCTTGAGTGCCGACAAGACCAGAAAGATCTGAAGCCTTAAAGACACGATTACCCATAGAGACCTGAACTGTGAGCTTTTTGCTCTGATCATGGAACCGCAACATTCCTTCATCCTCCTTAAATCTCCTGATATACTCTCGAAGCTTGTTCTCCTTAATTGTTCTCTGCAGACTCTCCATTTCACCTTACGCCGCATTGAGTACCCTGCAGAGCGTCTCATCTATTAACTCCCGGCGGCAAGAGGCATTAAATTCCCTGAGTGATCACGAGGCGGCACATGTCTGGCATGTGGCACCTCACTGCCGTTCATGCTAACACCCGCATCCAGGGAGAATGAAGTCAAAATCGTTAATACCTTGATAAAATACTTTAAATATAGCTAAAGGAAATGATTCAATAAAATAAAATATAATATTAAATATGCAAAAGTAATATGATGAAGTTATTTGAAAACAAAAAAGAAAATGAAAAAAATTGTATATTACAGGATTATAGTTAAAAATTACTTGCACAAGACAAGAAATCCAAGGGTATGAAGAAAAAAATAGAATAACAAAGGTTAAGTCTTGAAAGGAAACTCAGTGAAGGCATATCATAAAAGAGATGATACTTGAGTAGCATTCATTAGAATATGTTGGAATAAATTACAAGATTAAAAAATGAGAAACTTCAATAGTCAAACTTATAAATTAGAAGATGGAGAAATTTCACATGTCAAGAATCATAATCAAAATATATTTACTAAAATTAAGAAGTTTAATAATCATAGCAGGTCTATGGAAATCATAATAAGACAACTTATCTAGATAGAAATATGAAAGACTTTAAATGAAAAAATTAATGTTGAATAAGATGGAACAAATATTGGTGTAGATACTATCACAATTTAGAAATGTTTTCATCTAATTGAAGTGAAATCATATATAAGTGCTAAAGTACAAATGATATGAATTCCAAGTAAATATTTAGTGACAAACCAAGGAACATCAATAAATGAAAAAATCCATATTCCCAAATTTAATCAAGAAATCATCACAAACATGTTAAAGGGAAATCAACTTACAATAACTTGTTATCAACGTCAAAATCATAAGTGCAGTCATGCAAATGATGATGTATATACATATCACTAAGGACTAAGAAGAATGACATAAATTATGAAGAATAATAATGTTCTCCCAATTAAGCCTTATGATAACAATTCATCTTAGGTCTAAAATTTCACAAAAAATTGAATTGGGAAGGTTATATCATTTTATGGTTTGACAATTCGTTCAACAATGAGAGGTTCATATTTCCTTCTATCATCCAATATGGCATCTAAAAGAACTCGGATGGATGTGAAGATATTACAAGATAAATAAAATGATATCTAACTTTGCATCAATATACTTTAAGGATAACATTTCTAATGGGAAAGAAATGTTATTAAAACAAATTTGTATACAATAATATGAATAATAATAATACATATAATAAGTATAATTAATAATTATGAATGGACATGTCTCAAACGAAACGGTTCATGAGACGGTATCCCAAATAAGAATATAGAGATGGTCCTCATTTTTAAACATTTGTTTATTATATTTGATGTTTTTTGGATAACTAATTTGTGAAAAAGTATTGGTTATCATAGTCCACAATATCTCTTATTGATTTTTATATCTTTTTCTGATTTCTCTTATTGATTTTTATATCTTTTTCTGGTTTACTTAGGAATTTATGCCTCTTATTATTTCATGGCTTTCATCCTCCCTTTCAGAATTATTCATTGCTCAAGTTGTTGCACGTTATCTTCCAAGACCTCTTTGTCTTGAGTATGTTACCAAACTCCTCTTTGTTCTATTTCTTCATTTTTGGCCTTCTCATATTTTATCTTGTGATGAAATCAATAAATAGTAATGGATTCTATAAAATCCACTTTCTCCTAAGGTTCTCTTTCTTTTTCCAAAAAGGAGGAATTTAGTGGCTCGAAGATTTCAAAGTAAAGAAACTATTTATTAGGGCTAGATTTAATATCAATATCTAAAAATATCAGCCATGTTTGAGCTAGAGAACAAATGAATGAGTTTTTGAAAAGATGTATTTTCCTAGTAGTGACTATAAAATTAGGAAAACGTTAATGTAAAATGCTATTTTTTTTGGTCATCTCCTCTCTTTTTATTCCATGTGAAAGCATCATTAATGGTGCCGACATCAATCACCCTCAAATTCCTCATCGTATATTTAAGAAGCTATGCCTTTTCATCCGAAGATTGAGTCACTCTATGTTTTTCATCTAATGTTTCTAAGATTGAAATATTCCCCTATAACTAAAAATACACTGTTAGAATGGGGCCCAAACTATTGATATTTTGAAGAATGCTAATTTTTCCGCATTCAAATGAGGGCAAGGGACAATGGTTATACAAGTGATTTTTGTTAATCTTATTTACTGGAATCACACTAAGAAAACGCGTGGAGCTATTATAGATCTATGATATCTACTTCAGTGGGGTTCCAAATTAAATCCATCATCCTTGTACTTCTAATGGCATACACGGTAGTTGATTTAAATCTTTCCCATGTCCAGTTACTATTTCACTCACATTTTCACTATAAATTTTATTTTCTTCGGGCACAATCATGTTATGTATTTATTGATAGATACCAATCATGTTATGTATTTATTGATAGATACATTAATGGAAGAGCCTGCATTTTATTTTCAAATTAAGGATCCTAATTTTCATGTATTATTGGGTTGGTTGGAGGAAAACACCTCCATCATCAATGTAACCCTCACCAACTTTTCTCCAACTTCTCGTAGTATACCATTATTATACTTGTGGGCTCTTCTTCTATCCAACTTGATAGTCTTAGGGGAATATTTAAATAAGGTGGTGTGAATACCTAAATAACTATTAGTAGACCTAGCTTGAAGTTGAGCATTATATATTATGTTCCTCACATTTTAGAGATATGTTTTGTGAAGCAGTTTGAACTGAACATATAAGATATTTTGTTTATTCTTCCCTTTCTAATACTGTACCAAGGTAGAAAATATGTGTTGCTTCACATCCATGTACTTCGTAGTGTCATGCATTACATATTCCTCCATTTTTGTTATAGTGAGTTCCTTTGTTAAGGGGTTGTGCTAATTTTCTTCCAAACGTTTCGTCACTTCCATTGCTAGAATTTATGTTGAATTGGGATTACGTCTTACCCACATCATCTTATTTTGAGGAGTCCTCTTGTGAAGTTAGAGACTCATAAATTTTTCTATATCTTGGATTTTTTTTCTTAGGAGTGTAGCCGATTTGCGCGTTATATTATGTTTCCTCTATGGTATTTCTTGAAATCCATCCTGATCATTTTTAGTGGTATGATCTGGAGGGGCTTCCCTTTGGACTAGAGGGAAATCCCAAAATAACTGGCCATATTCATGACGTTAGTGGTAGAAAAGTGGAACATGCTCAAAATATATCAGTTGCTTCAATAGATTATCCTAATAGTGATTTTCCATTGAAGTTATAAGAGGGTGAAAAACATTAATATATACACAAACCAAAGCATATGACATGTTTATTCCTATCTGCTTGAATTCCTAACTCTTGAAAAAACATCCTATACCATTATCTATTCCCTAAAGGATTTTGTCCTCACAATATTCTTTGGGAGAGAGAAAATTCAAACCCAAACCAGAATGACTAGGAGCTCTTCCTTCTCTATGCTATATTTCTCTTTCTAAATCTCATTAAAATCCCAACATTGTTGAATAAATAAGGTCCTCTGTAAAAAAAATTAGTTTATCCTCCAAGCTAGCAAAAATTATCATGAAGAAAAATTTAGCTCCTAACTCCAAGTTTGTTTGTCCCTTTAACTTCCATTTCTTATGCCTCCAACAAATTGTGGCTTTTCTAGAGGGCCATGTTACTATGCATTTGCAAATTAATGCATTATATTGCATATAATGAATATAGTTTTCTATTTTGCAACATCAGACTTCATATTTTGCATCACACACTAGTTTTGGAAAACATTGTCCATAGTTACGATTCATCCAAAATGCGCCCAACAAAGATTTTTCCATATAGACAGTGTTCGCGACCTTACCTGTATAGTTCTTAAGTAGTTGTGAGAAATGAGAAGTTGAGAAGAGATTACGAACTAAACCAATTACATGATATGAAACTGGTTTGTTGTAGAAGCAAGTTAAACACCCTTACCCTACATTTTCTATGTGCAACTATGTAAAGAAAAACCCTAATCTGTAAACAAAAAAATTAAAGGAATTCAACTTCAACATTTATACATATAACTATAAAAAAAATATTAACTTGATAAAACCCCTTACAGAGAATTTATTATAAACACTAAAAAGTTAAATCTTTTGAATGGTTATTTTAACATAAATTATTATTAAAATAAGAACATTAATTTAGATCGTATGTTATCAAAAGATTCTATATTGGAGAAAGAACAAATGATGAGATTAATAGAGGGAAGTATTTCAATGTAAGAATAGAGTTAGTATAGAATTCAAAAATGAAAATGAGGATTTAAGGAGGATTGTTTTTCCAAATAATTAATTTCCTAATTTATTATAATGTAAAATAGTTCTAATTTTATTATAATATAAAATGGTAATAGAATAATTGAGAGGAATTTTTGGTTCATATATCTATATATATATTGTAAACTTGGTAGGACTTTCCAGTTTTCAATTTTACTTTTTCCCCGCTATGGGGAGGGTAGCACAAGATTCGAACCCCAAATTTCCGGTTCAGTGAGACTTCATTCCACGACCATCACTACTTGAGATACCCTAGACAAACAAATAGAAATTTATATTAATGACAACTAACTCATATTTGTTATGAAAATATTAAATAAATTCAAAGATATATATATATATATATATATATATATATATATAATTATCATCGTGTAAATCTATAATAAAACAATTAAAAATGAAGATAGAAGAAATAAGTTTTTCCTTAATAACTATTTTTTTGGGGTTCGTTATAAAATTCAATTGGAAAAAGTAATACAATATTCGAGTAGAAAATCTGGTTTAAAAGAAAATAAAATTGATAAAGCTTAAATTTAATATTATATTAAGGAAGTTTTTGGTTATTTATTATTTAATTTTTGAATAAATATAAATTATTTTAATTTATTTTTGGAAGACTTTGAGCATGGACAACAATTTTTTTTAGGGAAAATTGAATTATTTTAAGGGTATACAATTTCGGCGAAGTTTTGCATAATCCCTAGTCATAACATGTTATTATACCCATAGAAGGAAGGTTATATTATTTTGTATTCTAGTAAAAAACTAATTTTTAGTTAGTTTTGAAATTTTTAAATGGATTCTATGAAGTTTATTAAAAATTTGATTTTTTTTATTAAACTGAATAATTAAAAAAATAAAAACTCAAGTTTTACTTTTTTCGAAAGTAAATTGTTTTTTTTAATTGGTTAATGACTAATTTTATGTGGTTTTAAATTGAATTGTCGTATATCAAACTTATATTAAAAAATAATAAAATCTAAAAATTGTTTCTATTTGCAAGCGTCATAATAATTTATGATTTATTCCAATACCATGGGCCAATACCCTTTCTTATCAATACCACATGCCCAAAAACCATAACTCATTTCAAAATCAATATAGTTTATAAATAGTTTTTTTTTTTAAATAATATTTTTTAAATTAAAACTTAATACTTACATGATAACAAAATTTTTAACCATAGATATTTACCCGATTTTACCATGGATGTTATTGAATTATAAATAGGCTTTGTTACAATACCATGAACAAGTACCATGAATTATCAATACCCGTTGCGCAAAATCCATAACTCATTTCAAAAGCAAAATATTTGAAAAATATTTATTTTTATTTTATTTTGGTCAAAAATATTTGAGTTTCAATTAACTTTTGATTTTTAAACAAATTCTTTGAAGTTTGTTAAAGTTTTGAAAAAAAATATTAGACTCAATATTTTGAAAATATGTAAAACCTTCATCTGATTTTATAATGAATTTCTAATACTATATTAATTAAAAATGATTAAAATATGATGTATGTGTGTGTGTTAACTTTGTATTAATCAAGAAAACTGAAATACATAGATAACCATACGCACACACAGGGAGTTTCAAAAATCAATTCTCAATGTCTATCACTTATACAAACTACTACTAGTTACATTTGTACAAAATTTCTCATATTTGGGCCTCTTTATCACTAGAAACCCTCCATACAAGAAAGTGTTAAGACTGAGATTGAAGTCTTGCCCAAAAATCTACGGCATACAACATCATAGCTACACCATGGTGATTCACAAGAGAACCCAAATGTTGTAGGAAAGATCCCCCTAGGGAATCACTAACACCTTCAAACCAATGAAAAGAGGATACCACCATAAACCTACAAACCAACAAACCACAATTTCCAGACACCTCTGCTAAGTGAACACTAGTCATACAATCCCCACCTAATATAGGATGTGTTCAAGTCTAGAAAAAAGAACACATCCAACCGAGAAACACATGGTCGTGACTCTGATATTTCATCATAACCAAAGGATAAAAAGGTCATTGAAGGGCCTACTAAAACCAAAAAATGAGTAGTTGTACAAATAGCCAAGACCCATCACCCACCACCCTATATCATTATTCATTATTTGGAGATGACATATTTTCTAGAACTTGAGAACTTGAGCCAAGAGAGTCTCTAGCATATGCACCATCTAAGTCACATGGAATGTGGCAAATTCATGAGGTGAGCATCAATTCTTTCCACACAAACCCTCAAATTTCTCAACATACCTTTGAAATCCTCAAAGGAGGCAAAGATTTTTTACTTCTCTACGTGTTTGTCTCTCAGTACGAAACCCAACAATGTCTTCATTTTCCAATGAAGCATAATTAAGTTCAAGTATTGTTTTTGTCTACCCATGGTGTGCCTAGGATTTGGCACCCACCCTACCAGGTCCTCTAACAATTTTGAGTAAGACATAGACTGCCTCTCCTCCCCATAATTTATCTCTAAATCCCTTATCTGTCGGCATGTTTCTCACGAAGTTGTCTTCAAACACAATTCAAAAGAGTCTTGAGAAAAGAGCCTCACCCCCATTTATCCAAGATGGGTTTCGTTGCCACTACCCCTTATACTCCTCTTTCTTTGTCATGGCAATATCTCTGAGTCACAAAGAGGGATCCTTGGTTCCCTGTGGGGATTTCTGCTACCTACAAAATGAGACACATAATGACCCAAACCCCACTCAAAAGGGTTCAGACAATAGAAAACATTCTCATCAAAATAACATTAGACAAAGGGTTGAATCTTTAGTGACAATCCACTACAGAATGTGGAAGGAGACTCTACTCCATCCGCAAACTTAATTCCTTCAACCATTGGAAAAATCAAACACCGCCCCAAGAATTGGGTCTTACAATGACCCATCGAATAGAGACCCAACTTCAAATTCCACACACAACACCAGAGTTGATAAGAAAATAAAACTACCCAAGCCAATCCTTGCTACAAAATCCAACTGAAACCACCACTAGTGCTAACAAGCTGACATAGACCTAGCCACCAAAAAACCCTAGAACACTTAAGAAAAATACAAAACATAAAGAGGAAATTCACATGCCAGGATTGAGACAGATACATTTTAAGACCCAATTTACCATAAAGACCTAGCAAGATTTCTACTAAGACCAGACTAAGGACCAGAGCAAACGAGATTAACTTACATGTTGAGTGCTCCAGCCCAAATAAATATGGTTCAAGATTTTCCACCCACCATGACCCAACTACAAAATCCACCACTCCCTTTGCGCACTAGAGGGAAAGGAATATTGACATTTCTCTCTACCTTGTTTGACACACAAAATATTTCTACACTAGGTTGGTTGTCCACCTCACCTTCTAAGACAAGAAGATCTAGGAGACTGAAGTCTTACCCTTGGCTCTTGTTTTCTCTTCATAGAGGAACTTTCCAATTCTTCGAGCCATAAGAAAGGACCCCAACCAAATGTATACTTGCATGTTGACGCATGCAAAACACTCACTGCTACCAATGACATTACATGAGGGGTTAAATGCTCAAGGGTGATGAGTATGAAGCCCTAGAACCTGTCCCATATACCATAACGGTACTGTCGGGGATATATATATCTATAAAATAATAATAATTATTATTATTATTATTTAAAATTATCAGATATTTTTTTCATACAAGAAAGGTATTAAATAGCGACCTTGCAAATTACACATGGTGAGAAGATTGTTTTTCCAGCTAACATTAAACAAAACTTAACTTAATTATAAAACAAAAATCATTAACTATTATTAATAATAATAAAATATTTACAAATTATTTATATTTATTATAAAATAATTCAATATTAAAATCCCATAATTTTTTTTATTATAAATAAAAAGGAGATTTTACAAAAATAATCAAATCCAATAATATATATTTGTTATCTACACAAATTACAATAAGAAATTAAATTTCCGTGAAGGAGCACATTCATTAAAACGGAAAAACAATAAATTACATTAACTTTTGCAAACAAAAATATAAAGAACATAGAATGTTTTAAAATACACTAATAAACAAGATGGGTTGCGAGCAACAAGTCCCTGCCCAAGGAACATACAGTCTTCTAATGGCACATTTAATCAAGTTCAGGAACATACAGTAAAGCAAGTAAGTCTAATAGGAATTCTCTTGTACGAGACTGAAGACACCCTTAATGCATGTACTCAGAATTCATTAGGAGTTTAGCTTTGAACTACAACTATAGAATATTAATGGGACTCCACTCCCAATTGCATCACTTTGAACCAGAGAAATGAGGCCAAGTATACTGAAAACTCGTCTTTGCTTAAAGCACCAGATATATATCACAGCCTGGAGCCTACAAATCTTTTGAATCTAGTTCAATACGATGTATATTATTGGTAATGGCCTGCCTTGTTCAGAAGTAGACGAAGTTTCACATTAATATATTATATAAGTACAGGCAATAGAATTCAAATACATTAAGAAGCCCAAATATGATTTAGTCTGATATTTGAAATACAAAGAATTCTAATGGCTTCCATTTGTTTTTTTAACTAACTGATGCTTCTCAGCAAAGTTGATTTGTCATAAAAGTATGTACATGATTTTGACCAGTAATGAAAATTAAATTCCAAATCAATCTACAATATGCAAAACAATATAAAATAGATTTGGGAATTTTATTAGCAACCAGTTGTTACAAGTTTAAATGAATTAGATTTAGATTTTCATAATTTAAACTTATGACTTGCGAGTACAATAAAATAATTCCGAGTAGAATGGAATGGTTTTGAAATTAAATCAAACAACTCAATGGACACTCTACAGTTTCCATAGTTACTGTATTAAACCCATCAAATCACACAACGGTTCTTAGATTTAAAAGAACATTAGGCCCCAAAATCATTAAACTCTGCTAATAGTTACGAAACAGGTAATTCTTGGTAATCAAATCATGATACAAGAGTGAACTAATAAAAGGAAAATAAGAGATTAATATATTATAGATTTCTAATCTTATACGATATAGTAAATTCTTAATTTCAGGACAAGCATTGCACCTGCACCAGAATCTGGGACTGCTCTAATTGAATTCATATCTGCAGTTAGAATAGATTATATTGATAATTTATTTTAGGACAATATTATATTCAGATTAAGGCCAAATTGAAGAGTTGGGCATCAACATAGAATATAGATTCAAGCACACTCGGATTTTTGAAGCTATTGAATATTTGGAAATGGTGTATATAATTGATTAACATTTGAAAAAAACAGATATATTGTCCAACTTCCAAGAGGAGATATAGAGAGATAAATTTGGAGTGGAGGACGCTCGAAATCACCATCTTCATAACTTCTGGAAACAAATCTGAACTTCTAGAAACAAATCTGAATTGTGCGTCCGAGAATTCAATGAAAAACCCTTTGTAATTTGGTGCATCTTATTTGAATAGACAACCTTTGAAGCATTCCCACATTTCAAGAAAAGGAAAGGACGGTTATACTCATTATTCAAAAATTATGGGCAGCTACTTGAATTTCTGATAAATATAATTTTTTATTTGGTTATACAAAAATAAAATGACAATTTATTATTTCAAGTGCCGCTTTATAAAAATTAAAGCAAAATATAATTATATATTTGTTAAAATATAAAATTACAATTTATTAGTTGAAGTAAAGATGAAACAAAAGATTTTAATCATAAGGTAGTTTCTCTAAGTTAGATTCCAAAGACTCAATGACAAATGACGCGAATTCCATGACAATGAAAATGTGGTATGATAAAAAATATTCCATTAAATTATCAAGTTTTCATATAGATAGACACAAAAGTATTAGGTTCCTCGAAGAAGAAATTTGAGAA
This sequence comes from Pinus tabuliformis, assembly GCA_031772625.1. Classification (NCBI taxonomy): domain Eukaryota; kingdom Viridiplantae; phylum Streptophyta; class Pinopsida; order Pinales; family Pinaceae; genus Pinus; species Pinus tabuliformis. Next base: position 1,493,870,565 of record CM062819.1, on the reverse strand, counting down.
GGATATAGTAAACGAGAGAAGGAAACTGATCGAATGAGAAATAGATCAAAAGAAAATTCAGTTCAACTACAACACGTGATGGAGAAAAAAAGGTAAGTGACTACGTGTCGGCATGAAAACACCCCATTCCCTTAAACTAAAGACACATTTCAATTTCATGGAACAAAAGACACATTCCAATTTCATGCAGAGAAATGGCAAGACCTGGTTGAGTTTTGACACAAAGAAGAACCTGACGATCATTGAAAAGATGTTGCTTCAAAAAACTGGAGTGTCGATAGTGACGGTGGATGGAAGCTTGTAACTTCCTAGATGCGTCATGTTTCTTCTTTTTGTATATAGGTTTCCAAGTAGGTATGCATTTTCCATTTTCTGTTTCTACCTAAAATATGTCTTTGAATGCTAAATTTAATGTTTATTTTTTGCAGGTCATGCAGGGGATTTTTTTTCCTCGACGAATTGTTTGGTGTCCAGCGTTTAAGAAGAAAGACATCATGGTTCTGGGTATTCAACCAACAATCTTCTGTCTATGTTTTTATTCCGGGTATTCAACCAGCAATTTCATGTCTCTATTTTTATTCACGGTATTCAACCAGCAATCTTCTGTCTCTATTTTTATTTTTAGAAAAATGATAATATAAATGAAAAAATAATTAGTAAGGAATCAAAACATGAGAATATCTAAAATAGTAAAATAAATAACAGATCTCTGAACGTACTAAAATTTATAGATGAGCAATAAAATTGAAGTCAGGGAGGTGCGAACTGTCGAACTCGGGATTGGAAACATCTGAGCAATAAAATTGAGGCAAGAGAGGCTCAGAGTCTGGAGCTCATGATTCCTCGTTGTAGCAATTGTACACAAATGAAGTTTCAATTTATCTGAATAAACAAAGGGGGTTTCACTCCCCAAAAATATGATCTGCATCAAGTCTCAACTGGGCTAATGAACGCGCCCTCTAAACAACCTAAAACAACACAACTAGCATCATACATTAAAAAAACTAAACTAGCACCATACCTGGAGAAAACTAGGGTTTCAGTACCAATTTGAGTAGTTGATCATGTAGCACTAGCAAAACCAGCTGTACCAACCAACCATGAAACCATCTTTGGATCAACAATGTAAATAAAATTGATATTATGGATATGTAAAATGTTGATAAAATTGATATTATGGATATATAAAATGTTGATAAAATTGATATTATGGATATATAAAAATGTATTTTATGTCATTGAATATTTTTAATTACAATAGTTTTCTTACCAAAATTGATACATTGTCTGCATTCCCTGTATGTAGAACCCCTCAACCTTAACTTTGTCACCAGTCACATCAACAGGGGAGAACCTGTCCAACATGTTCTCCAAAAATTGCTGCAAAAGAATTATGTTGCTGAGCAAAGCGAAGGGAAATAACTTTGTCGCCAATGGCACCATCAGATTATGAGTCGGAGAAGGGTCTATGTGCTTTTGTACCATAGTGCATAGCGCAAAATATGTGCTTTTGTACCATAGTGCAGAGTGCAGGTTTTGTTGCAGCCTTGTTGCCATACGAGGAAGGGACGAATACGCAAAGATGTTTATTTATCACAACGGGAAAAAGCTTTTCTTCTGGGGAAAAAGCACCATGGTTCTGGTTCAACAGCAGGGGAACAACAGGAAAAAGCATCACGGTTCTGGTTCAACAAGATTAGAAAGCGTATGCGCTAAGCCTGCAAGGTGAAGAGCATACACTAGACGAGAGAGCAAATATTGAAATCTTGATCAGAGAGAAAATATGGAAAGCTAAAGGTGAATGGCTTCAGTTAAGCCCAGCAGCCAGGCAACCAACAAAAGAAATAGGAGGTGCCAATGAAGGACAAGGACCAGTAGGAGGTGCCAATGAAGGACAAGGACCAGACATGAGGGTAGTACTGTGCAGATGTCAGATTACATGAAAATGTGACTGTTGGCAGATGTCAGATTACATGCAAATATGGAGTACGTGGTTGCACTATTAACATGGTCGCATAGAGGTATAGTCAATAGGCAAGTCATTAAATCATAACATTTAATGCTTTCAGGTAATGCTAGCATTAGTTTCCTGATTTCAGAATGCGAAGGAAATGCAAAGGAAAAGGCTGATTATATTATATGGTTATAGCCTCTGGCCTCGAGAAGAGGCCAAATAAGATGGCTAAAAAAATTTGGGCTGTTGAAAATACACTTAAACCTAAAAGCATTGCTTATTCCCCGCCAAAACATTGCTTATTAGTCTTATTGCTTATAATGAACGGTTGAAACTAATGCTTATAACTACCATTTCGATTGCTATAGTCCCTAGCCATTGCCAGATGGCAGGGACTAATAAAAGGAAAATTAAAATCTAAAACTAGTGCAACTATATAAGTTTGAATGAGGATGATAGCATTATTACAAAAAAATTATTAATTTTTTTTTATAATTTTTTTTTATATTATTATATAAATATGTACAATAAAATGCATTTTATATTTTTGATAAAGTTGATCAATGAGAATGTTAAACTAATATATATATATATATATATATATATAACAAATTCGATATATATTAAAGATTTGATTAAAAAGGAATTTTTGTTGTGCTTAAATTTGTTAATTTGTTTGAATATTTGCATAAGTTTCATAGGCTTATCAACCTTCATGAGCTAATTGCTCCCTATAAACACATTTAAATTGGAAAGAGGGTGTCATATTGGAAATTAATGAAATGTGACTATTAAATTAAGTCATAGAGATTTGTGATTTTTTTTTAAATAGAATGGGTAGTTTTTTCATTAGATAATTAGAAAGGGGTCACGTTTTATATAATATTGGAGAGAAATCTTTCAGAAATGCTCATCATTTTAACCTAAAAAAGGACCCTATTGCTACTAGCATTATTTAGAAATGAGCTTTGAACATAGCTTATACTATAAACTTTCCAAAAAACTCCGACATATCCTATATAATGAAAAAACATATATATAACTTAAAAGGAAACTTCTACCCGCACCTACCAGGTTAAATTCCTCCCAAGGCTTCATCTTCAATTGTAACCAGTTCTTCAATGCCGCCAACCAAAGGTTCAAGGTCCCCAACAACAGTGCCTGCAACTCCTTCAGCATGAGGGACAGAGTCGTCCCCAAATCCGAAAACATCTTTCAACACCCCAACTATGGAAATCTCCTCTTTGACTTCAATGTTCTCCACGTTGTGACCTAGACTCCTCATAGTTTTCTCCAGTAATTCCTTGTCTTTGTTGAGACCCGACAACTAGGCATACAAAACTGCCATAATATCATTAATTTGTTTTACAATTTCCTTTATCACATCCTTGTAGTAGTTATTAGCCGTGTCCTCTAAATTCTTGTTGCCGCCCGCTCGAGCTTCGCCACCAGTTCCATTGTTAGCAAAAGTCATTTTCTTGTTGATTCTACCCTGAACTGACAAGATCCTATGATTAACCATTCACAACTTGCTACTATAAATAGTAGTCTCGTTCATCTCGACATTCATTCCCGTCTTTTCTTTCATTACTGAGAATCGATTTTGCATCATGACATAACATCTACTATCCATCTCCTCCACCACCGAAGCAAGGATGGAGCGAATTGTGATGGTACCTTCCCAACCCACGAATGGAACTGTATTAAATCTCCAAGTAAATAACCGATAACACATCACTCACTTGTCACAGATCATGGCCTTCAAACTTGGTGGGCCCCAGTATTGCAGCAATAATGTTGCAACTCCTGGAACTCCCTTCTTTAATTTTACCAACCCGGTAGTTCATAACAAACTTGGAAGCGACGGTGTTGTATGCACAAGTACTAGATCTTGCCGCGGCTGTCACTTGATCAGTTGGCACAAGTCCACTAGGAGCTTAAGCCAACTTCTATGAGCTCTTCAAAGAAGCTTTTTAACTGATGGATGAAAGCTAACTCAAAGGATGTTAATCTACTTGCAGAATGAAACTGAAAGCGGAAAGGAAATGCAAACCCTAGCAAACCCTAGTTTTACCGACTAACCCCACCGGTGCAAGAAAAATGATGAAAGCTATATAAAGGAATGCCATTGAATCTTAGAAAGGTAAAATGCATGTGACTAAGCTACTTCTGGAGTGAAATCTGAAAAGAAACATCTTTTTGTATTTTTGAGTAAGTTGGCAAAATTATTGTGCATGTGCTTTAAATGTTTTTGACTGTGCAGAGGTGGATTAGTGAGAGGAAATGTTTGCAGGAGGTTGGGAAGGTTTGAAGAGGGCCTAAGGGGTCCCTAGCACCCTTCCAAAGAGTTTCACAGAGTTTGGCTATCAAGAAACTACTTTCGTGAGCTTCTACAGGAAGTCTGCAGGGGTTCGACAGGATGTTCTGAAATTTCTACAGGACGTTCCGAAAATAGGATTTTGGAGGGTTGATGGAGGAAAAATGGTGGGAAAGTGGAAATCGAGGTTGGATAAGGATGTTAAGGGGTCTAGGACCTGTTGCATGAGGCTAAGGAGCGAGTGGATTTGGTTTTAGTATGGAGGGAGCAATGATGCACAAGAATGTAGAAATTAGGGCAAAGGGAGAAAACGTAGCAAATGAAAGGAAAGAATCTAAGTTGGAGGATGAAACAGGTTGCATGGATGGGGTAAGGGTAGGAGATGAGGTTTCACAGGAACTCTACACGTGATTTTTCGAAACTAACCAACAAAGACTAAGAAAACCAAAGATCTAGTTGTTTTAACCTAATTTGACCTAAATAACAGCAAAGAAAATGAACAACAGTTTATTTGAAATGTAATCATGTGAAATAGCTATGCAAACTAAGCAATCAAGAACCTGAGCATGTAACTGAAACTAGTATCAACTTCTGCAAATGAGAATATAACGCTAATCAATGCATGATGAAGTAAAGACAGTGTTTTTGGTGGCAACAAGGACACCTTGGTCCGAACTCATGGTCCCACTGAGGGAGATGTGAGATCAGAGGTGCTTGATAGCCTTTTCCTGAAGATCTTCTCTGTTATTAACCTATCAAATAAATCCGAACATGAAAATCCTTTTTAATCATCAAAAGCAACCTAAACAACAAAACAAGATTTAAATCTAAATAGCAGATTTTATTCTAAGGATGCAGCAAAAACACATAAAAGTAAACAAAGGAATTACTGGGCACTTGGGTTGGGCCCAACCCCAAGAGCTACAACCTCCTAAGAGAGATTAGAGCTAGTGCAAAGCTGGATTCATCTTTATTGAGCAAGAAATAATAGTTACATAAAAAACTGTCCACAAGGGAAAGCTTGAAAGTGTGCTGAAATGCAGAGCTAATCAACTGCCTAAAAAATGACTAAAAGAATGACTAAAATTGAACTACAAACTAGCTAACTTCTTCCTACAAAGTGACTAATTGAAATGAGGCCCTAAGCCTTCTTATTTATACAAATTGAGGACCCCAACGGCCCTCCTAAACTTTAGGAACTCGGCTGCGAAACTTGTAGTTAACAACACCTTTACTAGCCCTTTCTCGGCTGCCCTTGTGATAATCGATTTGGTGTCCCTTGAACTTCGAGCTGATGGTGGAGAATTCAAGGTAAGGGCCCATAAATGAAGGGGACACCTTCCTAAAAATCCTCTCCACGAATTTGGCTGCCAAGTGCTCATTTAAACCTTTGATTTTGTCTCCAAATTGACCAAAAAGATTGCATAAAGCACACATTAGACTTGTTGGCATAATGACTAACCCAATTCACTATATTAGCATAAATATAATTAAAAACATGTAATAAACTAATGAGAATGGCGGATTAAGTCAAATTAGGAGGCTAAATGAGCCCATATAATTATCCATTTTTGGGACTCATCATCACCCCCCTACTGAAAGTGTTGCTCATCCTCTGATCAACTAATCTATCTCCTCATCTTTGATGGCCCTGGTGGCCTCCCTGTCATGCCAAGCTTTCGAAGTGATGTCCTCTTCTCGGTCATGAAACCATGCTTTTCTCTCTGCTTCTTCCCACTGCCTATGCTCCTTTTCTTGTAGCAGTTTTGTTAGCGCCTCAACCTCAGCCTGCAGCTTGTCCTCTCTTTGCTGTTCATCAGATGTTTCCTTGTCTTTCCTTCTTCCTGTGATTGTTTGGCCACCTTTTCCTCCAATTGCTCAGTCTCTCTTAGCTTAGCCCGAGTTTCCTGTAGAGAATTCTCAGCTTCCTGTAGAACTGTCTCAGCTTCCTGTAGAGCTGTCTTTGAGTCCACCATCTGAATTCTCTCTCTCCAAGTGAAGGTTTTTGGCTTCCTCATTCATAGGTGATGGTTATCTTTGAATGAGAATCCTCCTTTTGTTTAGTTGAGGCATCCTCAATAGTAATTGGCTCTTTTGACTATGGTTTGGATCTGCCCACTTTTATCCCTGTGCTCCTTCTTGCCTTAAAGTACATGGGGGTTTGCCTCTTTCTCTCCCATTTCTTCTTGGGAGATGTGCTTAAGGCAGCAAGCACAGCTGCTACCTCCCTAGCCAATATCTTGGGTGATTTCTCCTTTTGTTGCTCTGTTTCCATGTTTCCTGTAGAAAGTCCTGTGTCGATTGTTCTCATGCTTCCTGTAGAAACTGTTTTAACTATTTCGGTCTGCTTGGCTGGGTGTGTCTTTCCTTTCAGCTTCTGTGTGGTTGCTTTGGTTATTCCCTCCTTTCTTTGGACTTTTTCAGTCCTCTCTGCTCTACCTATGTCTTTGATTTAGGTTGTAGGGACATTAAGAATTCCTCCGTTATCTCATCGTCATGACCCTAAATTTTGTCACAAAAGGTCATCCAATTGGCACGGGTGAAGAGGTTCACCACCTCGGGATGTTCACGCAATTTCCTGGAATCTGAGGGTTCCTTCCTGATAGATCCCCCTAGCATGGTGAGAGTGCTCTATTTTAGGCTCTGAGCAGAGAGGGACTACTGTTTTATGGTTTCCTCCTTTGAACCTCAGGACAGGATGTCTCAGGTGTTTATATTTTAACTTGCACCAATTCCTTGGTTCTAATGCATTTGCTGCCCAAAACATGGTTGTCCGTGTATATAAGGAAGAATTAGGTTTCCACAGGCAGAGTGCAGAGCTCAATTTTCATCCCCAGCATACATACAACCATGTAAAATTCACATTCTTCATACACAGGTTAGCCCTCACAGTGCTTTATCTTTTCTACAGGAGGAATTTTCTTAATAGGAACGGTGGAGGAGAATTTTGACGCAGAACCAACTGAGATATTCCATGCAACACATAGGAAAACTGTTATTTTTGACTCACAGGCAGACTTGTCTCTAACCCTCCAATTCAAGACAGTTCAATTCACCACTTTTTCGAAATATACCATGCATTGAAGAGTGTTTTTGAGCCTACCTCTCTCGGAACTCCAAATTCGACGAAGAAAAGTCCAGGCTTCTCTGCTTCGAAAAGCTATGTCGTACTTCGTGTAGAAGACCCCCCGATTCCTGTAGAATGCCACTGTGCCTCCGAGCGAGCTCGATACGCAACAAAATCTCGAAGACAGGTAGAAAAACTGGTGGAGGATGACTAGTTAATCATTTTGTGGCAGCGGAGGATGCATACTTCAGTTGAGGACGTTGTAAGTGCACATGAACAGCAGGTGGTTTCAGTCGAGCATTTTTTAATTGCAGCGTGATTCGTGGTGAGGGAGTGAAGTGGCCAGGCGTACGTGGCCACATGTAGACTGCAGTGCTATTATGGGACTGGATGTTTTCTGCCTGGAATCCCTTAGCATTAGTTGCGCTGGAGTTCAAAATCTCTACCACTGTCTGTTTTTTTTTTTAATTCCCGTGAATGACTACACACGTGCACTCGTGATCCCTGGATGAGTGCAATCGAACTGGCTAGCTTTCTGGCTGAATCCCACCATTTCATTCGTTCATGCAGTTCTTAAATTAGATTCATGCAACAGAGAAACGAGGTTAGTCACCTACCTGGGAGTCAAGCGTGGTTGCAGTGAGGTGCTGTGGCATTTCATTTGTTGCATGCATTGGTTTCTGTGGTTGCATGATGGCTTGGTTGCTGATTCATGGCTGTTTTCCTTGTGCAGGTGTCCTCTGGCCGGATCTAAGCTGCAGGAGTTTGTTTCCACGTTCAGACTTGCACCCTCAAGCTGCTGATGTTGAATTTTTACAAGGCAGTGACTTATTTTCTCCATTGCTCCTGAACGATAGACCGGATTGATCTGAAACTTTCTGAGCATGTTCCTATCATCATTATGCACCTCCCATAGCAAAATTGCAATCAATGGATGCACAGATTTCGAGAAAAATGGAAAATGACTGAAGATTACAGAGATCAATTTCTCGGAAATCGTGCATTGGAATCGGTTGAAATGTCTTGGGTCTATCACCCATATGCATCTCCCCATGAAACAGGTTTTGAAACAGATGCACGGATATGGAGAAAATGCAAAAATGGCTGAAGGTGATAGGCGCTGATTTCTTGGAAACCGTGCACCAGAATTGGCTGAAATTTCTCGGGTATGTTGCCATCATCCCTATACAACTCCCCACGAAACATTTTTGTAAATGGATGCATGACTTTCAATTTAGGGAAAAAAACAAATTTCAGCACTATGTATTTTTGCTTCCAAGCATTCTGCAGTCTTTTGCATGGTAATAAAAATGAGGTTGGGCTATAATGCAGACTTGGAATTCATTGATGTAGAGTCTAGATGGAGCTTGGCCAGCTAGACTGTGCGAGGCTTCGTTGCTTGACTTGTCACTTAAGAATTCTTGCTGTCAATCTGAAGCAAACAAGGTTTCTTGTATGATTGTGCAGGAACACATAACCAAGTGGGTGACGGAGGTGTAAAGAGATGGAACAGGGTGCCATATGGTGATGGGTTGAATAGAGGGGTGGCGGCATTCCTAAAAAATAGATTCCAAGCTTCAAATTCCCTTCCAAAATCGAATTTGGCTCACCCGAAGGTTCTACAGGATGTTTCCTGTAGAAAATTACAGAACATCCTGTAGAAAGCCCAGAACTTCCCATAGAAAGCCCAGAATGTGCTCAAATCTTAGGAAAGGCGAGTGGCCATGGAAGGAATGTCTGTAGGGATGTCTTGTAGCCTGGTACGGATCCCTATCCCCTTTTTTCACGACCCTCCTTACCTGCAATGTATTCCCTGCAACCTGCAATTATTCCACAGAGATTAGGCCTGCTTTTTTTTTCTCTTTTTTTTGAAAAGAACTAGGGCACCTCATGGAGGTTTTCACCCTAATTGCTTGCCCTGGGTGCCTCCAAGGGAGGTTTTCACCCAGGGATCTTATTCTCTTTTTACTTTCTCTTCTTTCCAACCCATTGATCGCCTCATGGAGGTTTTCAATCAATGTGCCAATCTAAGGCGCCTCCGAGGGGGTTTTCACCTTATATTTTTATTTTCTTCTTATTTTCATTTTTTTCTCTTTTTTCTCTCTTTTTTTTTTTACCCTACCCTACCTGAAAAACAAAATCATTTTCAAGTATAAGAATACTTCCAATGGAGCCATGTGCACATCGAGATTAGAGACAAAATGATGTGGAGGCTTGAAATGCATGCTTTGACAACTATTCGGATTTCAGAGACCAAATGATTTGACTTTGAAGAGATCAAACATAGCTAAGGAAGAGAGTACTCCTGCAACTTAGTGACCATCTGGAACCATATCTCAATATAGCTCTGATATCCTTGGTCCTTTTGCTGATCTGGATCATGTTTCATGTCACCTTCTACCATGACCTTCTCATCTTCCTGTTTTTGTTGATCTTTCTCTTGAATACATGGAAGATTTGATGGTAACCATTAGGGAAGTCTCTCGATCTCTGATTTTGATGCCTTCTCTTCATCAAGTGCAGCCCATTGTTCTTTGATCTTTTCTTTTGAATCTTCTTTTACTGGATGTGGTCCTTCAATTCTTTCAATATAGTCTCTTTTTTGCAATACTCTCTCTGAGCTACGGTGAATATCATTGAGCTCAAGAGGAGTCATTTGGACATGTTGCGCCTCAACTTTGCAATTGGGTTGATCTATTCCAATGTGCGGGTTTGGAAATGGTGGTACGGGTAGTTGAGTGGGGGTGTACATTTGAGATGGATGTGGATGGGGTTGTGGTTGGGCAGGTGGTGGAGGCAAAGGAGTGGGAGGAGAGTTGTACTGGGGCCTCCACCCCAGATGAGGTGCATTCCACTGAGGCTGTGGTTGAGCATAGGAGTGAAATGAACGAGCAATTGGAGAAGCATGGTATTGAGGAGGATACGACCAAGGAGGGGGTGTGGACCAGGAAGGATGAGTAGGGGGACCCCAAGAAGGCATGGAAGTGGTTTGATAGGGGTCGTAATAGGTCTGGGATGTCCCTTGCATTCCCTGCTGGTAGGGTATGGGTTCATGTGGCCTCCTTTGGTTCAAATAATAGAGTGGTTCAGGGGCTCCTTTAGCACTCTAATATGCAGCTTTGATTCCGGGCAAGGAAGGGTACTAGTTCATAGGATGGTATCTTTCACAAACAAAACACACTTCTATGGAGTACAATGGACATTTTATCCTAGGATGCTTTCTAGTGCACTTGGGACAAAATATGTCCAAAGCCCTCTTGACTTCCTCTTACTTCCTTTGGATTTGTAAGGTATCCAGTTGCATGGAAAGAAACTGCCTCATATCGCTCTTGGAATCTTCCATCTGATTTGAAAATTCATTTTTGGACAAGGTACTACTCCCAACATTTCTATTTGTAGCCATTTGCTCCAGAGGAATGTTTTCTTCTTCTTCTTCCCTTGAGGTTCTTCAAATATGTCTTGCGGTCCACCTACGGGTTCTTTAATCACAGCCATCAAAGAAGAGAGAAGGTTGGTTGTGTGAAGTAGTGGGGGTGTTGTGCAATCATTTTTTCTGAATTATCTCTACTCCTACAAGGCATGAAAGGAAATCTTTTTGGTTGATTTTTGCTTTTTTTTCTGCTTGTACCTACAAAACTAAAATAGATTGAACTGCAACTAACTATCTTGCTGAAATGAAAATGCGGAATTAAAATGAAAGTAGGAAATGACTAATCTATTTTGCTCAAATGAAATTGCAGGAATGAAATGCTAATCTACGCTTGCAGAATTGAAATTGCAGAATTGAAATTGCGGAATTGAAATGAAATAAACTACTTAGCAGAAGGTTGTAGTAGAGAATAGAAGAAAAGTAGCAATCACCAATACTTTGAAGCTTCCCCGGCAACGGTGCCAAAAAGAATGGTGGGCCCCAGTATTGCAGCAATAATGCTGCAACTCCTGGAACTCCCTTCTTTAATTTTATCAACCCAGTGGTTCGTAACAAACTTGGAAGCGACGGTGTTGTATGCACAAGTACTAGCTCTTGCCGCGGCTGACACTTGATCAGCTGGCACAAGTCCACTAGGAGCTTAAGCCAAATTCTATGAGCTCTTAGAAGAAGCTTTTTAACTAATGGATGAAAGCTAACTCAAAGGAGGTTAATCTACTTGCAGAAAGAAACTGAAAGCGGAAAGGAAATGCAAACCCTAGCAAACTCTAGTTTTACTGACTAACCCTACTGGTGCAAGAAAAATGATGAAAGCTACAGAAAGGAATGCCATTGACTCTTAGAAAGGTAAAATGCATGTGACTAAGCTACTTCTGAAGTGAAATCTGAAAAGAAACATCTTTTTGTATTTTTGAGTAAGTTGGCAAAATTATTGTGCATGTGCTTTAACTGCTTTTCATTGTGCAGAGGTGGATTGGTGAGAGGAAATTCTTGCAGGAGGTTGGGAAGGTTCAAAGAGGGCCTACGGGGTCCCTAGCACCCTTCCAGAGAGTTTCACAAAGTTTAGCTATCAAGAAATCGCTTTCGTGAGCTTCTACAAGAAGTTTGCAGGGGTTCTACAGGATGTTCTGAAATTTCTACAGGATGTTCTGAAAAGAGGATTTTGGAGGGTTGATGGAGGAGAAATGGTGGGAAAGTGGAAATGGAGGTTGGATAAGGATGTTAAGGGGTCTAGGACCTGGTGCATGAGGCTAAGGAGAAATTGGATTTGGTTTAAGGATGGAGGGAGCAATGATGCACAAGAATGTAGAAATTAGGGCCAAGGGAGAAAACGTAGCAAATGAGAGGAGGGAATCTAAGTTGGAGGATGAAGTAGGTTGCATGGATGGGGTAAGGGTAGGAGAGGAGGTTTCACAGGTGCTCTGCACGTGATTTGTCAAAACTAACCAACAAAGACCAAGAAAACCAAAGATCTAGTTGTTTTAACCTAATTTGACCTAAATAACAGCAAAGAAAATGAACAACAGTTTATTTGAAATGAAATCATGTGAAATAGCTATGCAAACTAAGCAATCATGAACCTGAGCATGTAACCACAACTGATATCAAATTCTGCAAATGAGAATCTAACACTAATAATTGCATGATGAAGCAAAAACAGTGTTTTTGGTGGCAGCAAGGACACCTTGGTCCCAGCTCATGGTCCCACTAAGGGAGAGGTGAGATCAGAGGTGCTTGATAGCCTTCTTCTGAAGATCTTCTCTGTTATTAACCTATCAAATCAATCTGAACATGAAAGGTCTTTTTAATCATCAAAAGCAACCTAAACAACAAAACAAGATTTAAATCTAAATAGCAGATTTTATTCTAAGAATGCAGCAAAAACACATAAAAGTAAACAAAGGAAGTACTGGCCACTTCGGTTGGGACCAACCCCAAGAGCTACAACCTCCTAAGAGAGATTAAAGTTGGTGCAAAGCTGGATTCATCTTTATTGAGCAAGAAATAATAGTTACGTAAAAAATTGTCCACAAGGGAAAGCTTGAAAGTGTGCTGAAATGCAGAGCTAATCCACTGCCTAAAAAATGACTAAAAGAATGACTAAAATCGAACTACAAACTAGCTAACTTCTTCCTACAAAGTGACTAACTGAAATGAGGCCCTAAGCCTTCTTATTTATACAAATTGAGGACCCCAACGGCCCTCCTAAACTTTAGGAACTCGGCTGCGAAACTTGTAGTTAACAACACCTTTACTAGCCCTTTCTCGGTTGCCCTTGTGATAATCGATTTGGTGGCCCTTGAACTTCGAGCTGATGGTGGAGAATTCAAGGTAAGGGCCCATAAATGAAGGGGAAACCTTCCTAAAAATCCTCTCCACGAATTTGGCTGCCAAGTGCTCATTTAAACCTTTGATTTTGTCTCCAAATTGACCAAAAAGACTGCATAAAGCACACATTAGACTTGTTGGCATAATGACTAACCCAATTCACTCTATTAGCATAAATATAATAAAAAACATGCAATAAACTAATGAAAATGGTGGATTAAGTCGAATTAGGAGGCTAAATGAGCCCATATAATTATCCATTTTTGGGGCTCATCAGAACTCTGGCTATTGGACTTGTTCCATACCTTCCTACCAACCACCCCTTTTCCCAACACACTACACAAGGCCATCAGGAAATTGACCTTAATAACTACCATAATGATGTGACGTAGAACCGTACGCCAACTATACTGCACCAGTCTGAAATATTTGTATCAAATCAAGGGATGTGGCAAATTCTAAGGGAGTGGTTAATTCATAAGGAGCGTTGATCTAAAGTCACCCCGATGTTGGCTTGTGCGTTAGCCACATGGTTTTTTGCCTTAACACATGGAACATTTAAACATCTACAAACTTTTTTAAAAGATAATTTATCCTGATAATCATTGGGGAGGATTCAAATTTCGGGAGGTTCTCATTATCAATGAGCTTCTACTATTTTTTGATTATTTTCATAGAATCACCAGTCATTATAAAGTTCTTGATACCCTTAGATATGTTCATGTTTAGACTGTGCCAAAGGGAAAGAGCTTCTGCTTGATTGTTTTTGGTGTTTCCTAGTTCCCATACGAACTTGAATTTTGTCTTTTCTTTGATGTTTAATATCACCTCGCTCGCTCCAGCCTCCCCGTATAGAGAGTTTTGATTATTCATATTATTGCAAGGTCTTTTCTAACCAGCTAATAGACTTCAAACATATATGGTTGGAATAATTATCTAGATATGTGCTTATATTGGGAAGAGGGTGCTAGATATTTTATATTAACAGGCTAGTATTTTTTTGGAAAGAAGGTGCCATATTTTAGATAATTAAAAAATAAATATCTTGTGTATGTTCAAGATTTAATGAATAAGAACAATAAGATTGAATAAATGTTGTGATTAAATATATTAAGTTCTTTGTATGTTTGAAAATGGGATTTGTGATTATTTATAGTATTAAAAATATTTTTTCAGCTATGTAGCTCAGTTCTAACCTTGGCATTCCAAATTTTTCCAAAGCTATTGAGACAATTTTCTTTATTGCTTGCATCAGTATCATAACCCTATCTTCACCATTCATTTAATTTATATAATGAAAATAATGTATATGGTGAGGTTAGTATATGTTAATTATTGTGTAAGGCGTTTCTCTCTGTGAAGAACTCCTCTTGTTGCCACCTTGTACCGTTTAGCACCATCGATATTGTGTTAGACAATTGAAATGTTATCCACCATCGGATGAGTTGTTTATGGTATGTTAGTTTCCGCATTTCTTAGTTAATCAATCCACCGTTAGATGGCTTTTGGTTTTGGGGAATCTCAGTCTAGGATTTAGGATTTATGGCTCACATATCTACGGTGGTTAGCGACTACATCCATGACGCCCCTCTTCACCACACAAGGGTCCATTCATTTGCATATCTCTGCGAACAATTCATGTGTACTTTGATGAAAATTTCCACCTATTACCTGTAGGTTTTAACCCTGTACAGAAATTACCTGCATACGAATTCTTAAACAAAGAAAATAAACAATGTGAGAGCATAACCCATAAAACACATATGCACAGAGACTTTTCCCTGGATCCCAAAACCAGGACTACCAGCTTGATTTTTCATTATTTTCCTTTCAATGTTACAATACATATTTATACATGCCGAAGCATCCAATACCATGGACCGAAAACCATCGCGTCCAATACCATGGACCGAAAACCATCGCGTCCAAAAAACATGTGCGAAAATCATGCACAAAACCATAGGTGGGTCTGCCCAACCTAACATATGGTCCAAAACCAAAATTTTCCGGGGCGCTGCCCCGGACCCCATAAAGTGGGGTTATGGGTGCCCTTCAAACCCCCTATTAACTACGTGGAAAGAATATAACACAACCCAACAATCTCCCACTTGTTGTTTTCTTTCCACAGGGGGCCACAGGAGAGCTTAGTCATTTTTGAGCCCTAAGATTCCCATTGCTTCTCTACACCAAGAGAACTTCTCAGAGCTCACAGATTTTGTCAATGCATCTGCAGTATTCTTCAAAGTGTCCACCTTTCACAGCAACACCTTTCTGTCTTCTATCATATCCCTCACAAAGTGATATTGAACATCAATGTTCTTTGTCTTTGAATGATAAGCAGGGTTCTTTGCCAAGAAAATTGCACTTTGGCTGTCACAGTCTATTCTTATATCTCCCTGTACTAACCCCATACTTGAACACAATCTCTGCAACCAAACTGCTTCCTTGCTTGCATGAGTGGCTGCCATGTATTCTGCCTCTGTAGTTGATAGTGCCACTACAGATTGTTTCTTACTCATCCAACTAACTGCACCTCCAAATAGGTTAAACACATACCCACTTGTAGATCTTCTCTGATCCAGATCTCCAGCCCAGTCTGCATCAACAAAGCCATGAATATCCAACACTCTGTCCAATCCTGGTATTCCTTGGTAGCACAAACCATAATCACTAGTGCCACGCAAATACCTGAAAACCCGCTTCACTGCTGTCCAGTGCTCCTTCCCAGGTTTTGACATAAACCTGCTTAATACTCCCACTGCATGTGCAATGTTTGGTCTAGTACAGACCATTGCATACATCAGGCTACCCACTGCACTTGCATATGGAACATGGGACATGTCCTCTTCCTCTTCTTATGTCTTGGGACACTGTTCAGCAGATAACCTCACACCTTCAGGAATAGGAACCTTCACCGGTTTACTATCCTGCATATTAAACCTCTGGAGTATTGTCTCAACATACTTCCTCTGGTTTAACCAGAGCTTCCTCTTTGACTGATCTCTTTTAATTTCCATGCCCAAAATATAGTTTGCAGCACCAAGATCTTTCATGTCGAATTTGGAGGACAATTGGGTCTTCAAATCTTGGATAATTTCTTTGTCATTTCCAACCAACAACATATCATCCACATACAAGACCAGATAAATAATACGGTCACCAATTAATTTAAAATACACACAATGATCTGCTTTGCTTCTGGTGAAGCCAAGTCCCCGTATAAATGTATCAAATTTCTGATACCACATCCTTGGTGACTGTTTTAACCCATATAGAGACTTCTTTAACTTGCATACCAGTTCTTTCTTACCCTTCACCGCAAAGCCTTCAGGTTGCTTCATGTAGATTTCCTCTTCCAAATCCCCGTGAAGAAATGTTGTCTTCACATCCATATGTTCTACCTCAAAATCAAAAGCAGCAACAATAGATAAAAGTAATCTAATAGAAGTTACCTTGGCAACAGGAGAAAAAATATCACCAAAATCAATTCCCGACACCTGGGAATAACCTTTTGCTACCAACCGAGCTTTGTATTTCTCCACCTTTCCTTCCGCATTTGTCTTCTTCTTGAACACCCATTTGCTGCCAATGGGTTTCCTTCCAGCCGGCAACTCCACCAGATCCCAAGCCTCATTTTTGTGCAAAGATGCCATTTCATCAACCATGGCTTCTTTCCAGACTTTTCCATCCTCTGAATCCACTACTTCCTTCACAGTTCTAGGATCATCATCAGTAACAAACAAAGCAAAAGCAAATGGACTATACCTTTCTGGTTGCCTTGTTTCTCGAACTGATCTTCTCACAGCCGGAGTTTGTGGCTCTTCATCTTCTGATTCCTCCTCTGCTGTAGAGTCTGATTCTTCCTCCTTTGGCTCAAACTCTATCTTCTCAGGTTCCTTTGGTTGGACTTCATGTTGAATAACATCTTTTACCTCTCTAAACACCACATCTCGGCTGTACACAACCTTCCGTGTGACTGGGTTCCAAAGCTTATAACCCTTTAAACCATCCTTATACCCAATAAAGATGCACTTTTCAGATTTACTATCCAACTTGGTTCATTTCTCCTTTGGAACATGTACATATGCATCACATCCAAATACCCTCAGATGTGAAAGAGAGGGTTTCTTACCAGTCCATACTTCTTGTGGACTCTTATCCTCCAACGCTGATGAAGGTGACCTGTTGACCAGGTAACATGCAGTATCCACCGCCTCTGCCCAGAATTCCTGTCCTAACCCAGCACCACTGAGCATGCTTCTTGCCCTTTCCATCAACGTCTTGTTCATTCTTTCTGCGACTCCATTTTGCTGAGGTGTATATGGAGTAGTCTTCTGCCGTGCTATACCACACTTCTTACAGAATTCTTCAAATTTTTTGCTGCAAAATTCTCCACCATTATCTGTCCTCAACACCTTTATCTTCTTCTCTGTCTGATTTTCCACCAGAGCCTTAAATTCTTTAAACCTGTCAAAGACTTCAGATTTCTTCTTAAGGAAATATATCCATGTATTCCTTGAGAAGTCATCTATAAATGATACATAGTACACAGACTTACCCAGTGATGGAATCTTCACAGGTCCAAACACATCACTGTGCACAAGCTCTAATATTTGTTTCGTCCTCTTACCACCAGAGGGGAAACTCACCCGATTTTGCTTCCCATACACACAATTTTCACAGAAATCAAAATCCAAAGAGCTATCATTCATACCTTCTACCATACCTTTACCGTGAAGTATTCGAAGGCCCTTCTCTCCAATATGTCCAAGCCTTTGATGCCACAACATGGTCTTCTCTCCAGAGACCACTAGATTTTCTACTCCATTTTCAGGAACCATAGAACTATTGCACCCATCAACAACAGTGCTACCTTGCAGCTTGT
Source organism: Pinus tabuliformis (assembly GCA_031772625.1). Taxonomy (NCBI): domain Eukaryota; kingdom Viridiplantae; phylum Streptophyta; class Pinopsida; order Pinales; family Pinaceae; genus Pinus; species Pinus tabuliformis. The sequence goes on along the minus strand of CM062819.1, from coordinate 1,493,852,584 downwards.
ACAGAGTTCCAATCCGAACTCCCCGCATCAATATCAGTGCTCCTCGAACCATCTTGCAAGTATCTTTCTCGAACACCGTCTTTACACCTGCATCATCCAACTTTCTTACAGAAATTAGATTTCTGGCCAATGCAGGAATATGTAGAACACCCGGAAGTGTTCTAACCCTTCCACCTTGCAACTTCAACTTTACTTTTCCCTGACCAATGATTCTAGCCTTCCTATCATCTCCTAAGAAGACATCACCACCATCGTATTTCTCATACTCGCAGAACCACTCTCTATGGGGAGTGAAGTGAAAGGATGCACCTGAGTCAATCAACCATGCCTCATGATCTACATGTGTACTTGAAGAAGCCAAGTACACATCCCCACCTTCATCTGAGGTGGTTTTCGCCTCTGCAGAAGGAGCATCATCAGATCCCTTTCCTTTATCAGGAGCTTTAGATTTACAATCCCTTCTGAAGTGCCCTTCCTTTCCGCATTTCCAGCACACCACCTTTGTAGGTTTTCCTGGAGATTTAGATCTCCCTCTAGATTTAGATCTCCCACTCGATGACTTATTTTTGTTTCTGTTCTGGGACCGTCCTCGTACAGACAAGGCATCACCATTCTGGTTGTCCATATTTTTCCATCTCATCTCCTCCGTCAGTAAGGCTGAGACTATTTCATCAAACTGCAAAGCAGTTGCATTGCTACCTATTGCAATAACCAGACTATCCCACGAATCTGGTAGAGAACACAACAGACTGATGCACTTATCTTCATCTAAAATTTTAATATCAACAGATAATAACTGACTTACCACAGTATTAAACGCATTCAGATGCTCTGTCACCGAGTCTCCATCTTTCATCCTCAGGTTATACAGCTTTTTCCGCAGGAATTGATTATTCACCAGAGACTTAGATTGGTACAAAGTCCCTAACTTGACCCACAAAGCCTTTGCCGTAGCTTCCCCTGATACATTCAGCAATACTGAATCTGAGACACACAATCGTATTGTGCTCTTTGCCTTCCGATCCAACTTCTTCCATTCTTCATCGGTCACTCCCGATGGTTTAGTACCCAGATCTACCGCGATCCACTGGTCTTTATCCACCAACAGATCCTCCATCTTGAGTTTCCACAACTCAAAATTCTGACCATTGAACTTCTCAATCTCTATCTTTCCACTGCTCACCATCTTCTTTCACCACCAGAATCGATCTCGCAGATCTCCCACTAAACAGGGTCTGCCACAGGCCCGAGCGAAACCCCTCAGCAACAAAGGCGTCCCCTTGAAGCCAAAACAGCTCTGATACCAAATGTAGGTTTTAACCCTGTACAAAAATTACCTGCATACGAATTCTTAAACAAAGAAAATAAACAATGCGAGAGCATAACCCATAAAACACATATGCACAGAGATTTTTCCCTGGATCCCAAAACCGGGACTACCAGCTTGATTTTTCATTATTTTCCTTTCAATGTTACAATACATATTTATACACGCCGAAGCATCCAATACCATGCACCGAAAACCATCACGTCCAATACCATGGACCGAAAACCATCGCGTCCAAAAAACATGTGCGAAAATCATGCACAAAACCATAGGTGGGTCTGCCCAACCTAACATATGGTCCAAAACAAAAATTTTCCGGGGCGCTGCCCCGGACTCCATAAAGTGGGGTTACGGGTGCCCTTCAAACCCCCTATTAACTACGTGGAAAGAATATAACACAACCCAACATTACCATGCATAACTTCACTTGCTTCCATGATTTATTCACAGACAGTGTTTCAATCCGTGTCAATGGGTTTTTAAATATTCTCGAGGCTTTCTTTGATGGGCTGAGAGAGTCAGAGCAATTGTGAAGACAATTGGTTTAATTCGTAGGGTTTAGAACACGACTTGACAGAGTCATAGTGGCTGTGAACATATTTGCTCAAAGACCTACAGTTTTCCTCGTGGCTCAAGACACCCACAACGATTGCGATTTTTAAGACCTGGGGTTTAAAATGGTTTTAGAAAATGACATTTCGCTGTATTGTTTTTAGAAGTTTTCTCATGCCACCATCCCATCATAGACGATTTTTGTAGTGATCACGACCATGATTGTTGCAGGAACCGTCAGTGTTCCAGGAAACCCAAGTAAGGAATGTGAAGAACAACCCTGCAAAAAATTTCTGTTATAGAATTATAACGCCTGATATACACTTCTCTGCTATAGATATATAATGGTTGTCACTTGTCTATTTTACAGGTTCAGCTCTCTCGGGGCAGCCTGTAGAAATGATTTTCCACTCACGACCATGAATATCACAGGTTCTTCGTTTACATTCTCTGTTACTTTCTTCTATTTCTTCCATAAGCGAGGGCTCAAACTTCATGTCTAGCCCCATTAGGGTCTGGTTGCTAAATGTTTTGGAAGCCACGGGCACCATGATTGGGTCTCCTAAATGCATTACATTTTCCTAGAACATGACTTCTCAATCCCCTTGTTAGACGACTCACTTTTTTAGTAATTGCATTTTAATGTGAGGCCACTTTGTAAATAAAATTTACAATGCACCCCTTTTCATTAGGGTCTCATTGCTTAGTCATGTATTGTTTTTTTCTCCATGCTTCCAACAATAGTTTATTACAATACATGACCCTTCACGCCATCGATCTCAAGCTGCAAGAATTTGAGAGTTGCAGGCTTGATATCTAACAGATTGTCTTGGACATTGTCGCTTACAATTTTCTTCAGTGCATCTGCTCTTTAAGACCTTAGGCTCTCAAATAACCTCATAATAGGTCAACTACCTCTTACATTAGCACAATGCAACACGGTGAAAACCATAAAATTGAGTCTCAATTTTTTCAAAGGTTAGATTCCTCTGGAGCTCGTCTAAATAGTTTGAAACATTTGTTGTTGTGGTTGAATGAGTTGGAGGGAAAGATCCCTCATGAGATCAGTGGGTGTATCCAGCTCAAGAATATGATCCTCAAAAACAATTTTCTAACAGGGGACATAGCAGGAAAATTCCATATTATAGCAATTTAAAACGGATTTCTTTGACGAGCAACAAGATCACTCGAAGGATTCCCAGGGAATTTGACATGCTATGTAGTCTGGATATTCTTCATTCTTTGGTTCGAATTGACATGCATTTTTATCTTTATTTGATGCTATCATCATATTTCTAATTTTTTTTGGATGGTCCCCTAACAGCCCTACCTCCAGTTAATGGAAACCTTTCATTTTCTGATTTTGGCATTTTGAAGGCAGTTTTTACAACAACATCCTTTGAACCCAAACACTTTACATTTGGCTTTCCATGGAGCACGTGTTTTCCATGAAACAAAAACATAGTGTTTCCATCTTATTTAGTTATTTCAACTAATAATATATGTTATGTGCATGTTCTCTCAAAAATTAAATAACAGTTTACACTTGATAAAAAAGTGCCTTTAATGATGCAAACATGAAACTATGTTTGAATGAGGTAGTCTATATGGTGGATCTATCATTAATCCCAACTCCTCTCTTGGGTTTTTTGGGTTTGCAGTTGAAGCAACCTTGATTTTGATTCATCATGGTGAGTCACTGTGGAATGAGAAAGATTGTTTACAGGCTGTGTTGATGTACCATTGACACAAAGAGGGGTAGAAGAAGGTATTGAAGCTGAAAAGAGGATTAGCAATATTCCTATTAATGTCATCTTTACTTCTGCATTGATTCGAACTCAGATGATTGCTATGCTTGCAATGATTCAGCACCACAGGAAAAAGGTTAGCACCCAAAATCTCCAAATGATGACGGCTTAAATAATTTTGGTTGGGAACTTCTCTGTTTTATTTAGTCGCCCTGGTATGAAGTGAAAGGGTAGGTGTTTAATAGTGTTATTACTTTTGGTTTATATTTTCACATTTTGAAAATTTTTAATTTTTCAATGATGCTAAAAAATGTATATCATTATGGGAAAAATGTTCAGAAATAAGGGATACTCTGTTGAAAATTTAAAATAGACTAATGCATGTAATAATCGTTGACATACTTTTCGTTTCACTTTCACTTTCTTTTTCTTCTTAGTTAACTCCATTGCTGATATGTTGAATGGCATCCAAACTGTTTAGAGCTTCATTACATGGCTATGGCCCCAAGTCCCTCACTGTTGTGCAAGGGAAACATCACTTATAACTGCATTCATTGAATTGGATAAAGATTGGTTTCACTATTGGTTTCTCTTAACACTGGTAAATGGTGGGGTTTCATCATAGCTATTTAGATAAAGATAAGATAATTTTATTGGTGTCCCACAAATGACCTCAATAAATAGGTCAATGCAACTCAAAAGTACAACCATTGTAAATTCACAGCAGGAGTGTGAAAATAAATCTTATCACTAATCTATTGAAATCAAGAAATAATCTAAATAACTAGAGAATAAAAATAAAAGGCTGTGCAGATACAATACTATGGTACAGAAATATTGTCAAAGCCATCTGTTGGAAAGTAATTTGTTGACCAATGAAAGAAAAGGAGGGAGATTTTTTTAAAAATTTAAACAGACAAATGCATATCGATCTTGAAGCATTCTTCTTCCTCTTCCCTTGTTTTTTAGTACTTCTCATCCAAATTTGTTATTTCTTCTCAATCAACTCAATTCTATGGGATTTGATGACAAAAAGCTTCCAAGATAACACAATTAATAACATCCAAAGTGGTTATCACTTCGTTATCAGGAAATTTTCCATGTTCTTTAGAAGTTGCAAGGGAAACAATACTTACATCTTCATTTTCTATGTTGGATAAGATCAATTTCAGTCTCGACTAGTTTAAAATAGTTGGGTTGAATGACATCTTTCATACAACACATGGTCTATTTTCATACATGTCATTCTATTCAATGAAGTGGAAATGTCAAAACGTTTTTAGATTTATAGCATATTAAAGGTATGTTTCTTGACCTAGCAGCTGAGAAGCTAGAGCTGACTACATTTCTAAATAAGTTGTCTTCAAATTGAATTACGCAAAAAGTGTGTTGCTTTAGGCATTTATTTCATCAATAGAAATGAAGTTGTATTTTGACTTCTGATATCGTTAACCTTGCCCTTAGTGCCAATCATCACAATAAAGATGGGTTCAACAATGCAAAGTGAGTCCCTTATTTGTTGTTTGATTTGATTTTCTTTTTTCTTAAAACAATGGCTCTAGGAAAAGTAGGCCCTTATACTTTTATATCATTTGTCTATTGCAGATTGGTAGTCAGTAGTTGAAAGTAGGTTTTAACTTGGTTCTTATCTCTTCTATTACTAAATGCATTTTTTATTCTGAGAAATAATATTTATATGTTCGTTGAATATCAAATTTAAGTAACATAATAAATTGATTAAAATTTTCATTCACATGTGAGAGAACTCGATTATTGTTGAACCCCATAATACATAGAATTGTGTTGAACTGATATTTAGAAGTGGGCATATGATGATGTGAATCTGTCCCGGAGCCTGGAGGGAAATTGTGAATGTCCTGATCAGTGTTTCAGGAATTGTGCCCCCCACCCCTTATGGATCAAAACCCAGAAAAGCAACATGTACAAATGTGTGGGAAAAACACAAACTGGAATTTTCGAGGACCTGCAAAACCGTGATGGTTCTATTCGCGATTATAGCATGGTTCCATTGTGGTTTCAGAGTTGTTCTCGAACCCACTACATGGTTCTGCATGTGACCATTTTTTTTTCCCTTTTGGTTTAACTTGGGCCTAGGGTGAGTTATGGGAAAGGGAGGATGAGGTTAAAAGACCTCTTGCCCTATCTTTTCCTCATTCTTGCATCTTTGACCTAATCTTGGACAAGAGAGGAGAAGAGACCTTTGAGAAGTGAGGAGATAAAAATCTTTTGAGATCATATTTGTGAGCATGGTTCCCGAGAAGTTCTGGAACCCGCCCGCATGGTTTTGCGGGTTACTTTCTTTTTCCTTTGTTTACTTGTTTTTTAAGTGGGGCATGAGGTGAGTGAGGGGAAAGGTAAGATGTGGTTAAAAGGCCTCTTCCTCCTATCTTTTCCTCATTTGCATCTTTCGCTTGAGCTTGGAGAAGAGAGGACATAACAAGCTTTTGAGATCATATTTGTGAGAGGTTTTAGGATAGAGCAAAGGAGAGATTAGAGGAGTGAAGAAGGACGAGCATGGAGGAGTTTATGTTGATAGTCTAGAATGTTAGACTTAAGTGTTTTTAATTTGAACTTTTGAGTCTTCCTAGTTCATTGTGCAAATGGTGGTGGCAAGGTGGGCTGTTTTGTAAGCATTATTATTTGGCCATGACTCATGTTGATAGTTTCTCATTTGCTAGTTAAGTTATTTCAATGTTTTGTCTTTTAAATGTCTATTTTCTGTTATACCCTTACAATTTTGATGCTTTCCAAGTTTCTACCTTCTATTATCTGTCATACACTTCAAAATTTGATGTATGTTTGTAATTGCTAGAATTTAAATGGTTGATGCTTAAATAATTAATAATTGATATACTAAGGATGCCATATCCATATTTATATATGTGTGTGTTCTTATGAGATGATTTTCTTCAAAAAGAACGTCCCTGTTTCATGAAACATTCATCCTCATCATGACATGGTTACAACTTTGGGGATTTCTAGTTGCCCACAATTTTAATATACTCTGACTGTATTACTGGAAGGAATCTATATCTAGTTTTCATAGTTTAGAAAGAAAAAGTCATGCATGACGTGCAACAAGACTGAAGCTTAAACATTTCAATGCAATTGGTTCAGTTACCAGCGATAATACATAATGAGGGTTAGCACACGAAGGCATGGAGTACAATATACAATGAAGATACTAAGAAACAGTCTATTCCAGTAATAACAACTTGGAAAATCAACAAGCACATTTAAAATGCTTTTGGACTTTGGCCTTGGGATTTCTTTTGCTAGTTTTTCTTTTATGATAGATTGTTGATTAGGTCTATTTCTCAATTATTACGACTGTTCCAAGCTTAGATTTTCAATGAAATTTAGGTATGGTGAATTGCAAGGACTTAATAAACAAGAGATAGATTATAGATTTGGGAATGAAAATGTCCATCAATGGCGTCATAATTATGATATCCCTCCCCCAAATGGTGAGATCCTTGAGATGTGTGCAAAATGAATTGTTTCCTACTTCAAAGAACAGGTATAGAAAATTTCTTGCACTTTCATTGTATATTTTTTATTTTTATTAATTGATCTTTTACGGAGTGGTAATGGTAGCTAGATATGACTGTGAGTATCTGTTGAATTTATTTGCTTTATATTTTTGAATTGGTGGTCATAAGGAAGATTCAATTTTAATATTTCTGAAATCATTATTGGCCATTTATCTCCTTCGGACTCACATCATTTCCACACCACAATAAATATAACTGTATGGCTGGATGTAGTTTGCTTAGAGGATTGGGCCCTCCATTATATATAGAATGAAAACAACCATAATTCTTGTTCTGTTTGTTTGAATTATTTTGAGCAAAGGAGACATTGTAACATCTACGTATATGCCTTCACAGATTGTGCCTCAACTTCATTGTGGGAAAAACGTGTTGATTTTTTATCATGGAAATTCTCTATGGTCTATAATCATGTATCTTGACAAGTTATCTTCTTAGAGTTGAAAATAATTAATATTATTTTGTATTAATGGAGAAATGGTTACACAAGTTGTAACGTATCTCCTTAGTTTAGGATTTGTTCCTAGAGTTTAGGAGTTTGGTTGCAACTTCCTGAGTTCTAGTAATGTACTTAATGATGTAATTGCTCATTTGATGAATAGTAGAGTGTACGGATAGAGTTCTCTTTGTTTGAGTGCAGTCTCTAGGTGCAGTACTCACCTGTGAGCTGTAACTCCTTCTTTTTTAATTCATGTCTGATTTCTATCTTGGTATCAGAGCACAGAGTAGGGATAGCCTTAATTTTTTTTTTACGATGCATCATTGATTACAAAATTGTAGTGGCGATGGAGTGTATAGAAGCATTCGTAGAATCAGGTAGACTGCAGTAACACCTAAAGACCGGTCTGAGATGACTGATCATCTCTGAGCGGATGAAAGGGTTGGCGCGGTTTTGTTGCGAATAGTTGCACCATTTTTGAGTGGAAGAAAGGGTTGGCGCTGTTTATTAAGGAATAGTAGCACCATTTGGCACGGTTTTGAGAGCGATAGTCGAACCAGCGCGCCAAGAAGTGCTATTGGTATGGAAAATTAAGTGTTAATCGCGCCAATTTCGTAAGATGTGTCGATTTTGTTTTCGGCGCGGGTATTTCGCTGTCGAGAAGCGCCAGCCTCTTTCTCTTTGGAAAATCTGCAATTTTTTGCAGATTGGCCTTGCCCGGTGGTGGCACTTTGAAATTTCTGATCTACTCGGTGGCAGCAGATCGGATTTGCCCGGTGGTGGCGCATTGGAGTTCCTGATCTACTCAGTGGCAGCAGATCGGATTTGCCCGGTGGTGGCGCATTGGAGTTCCTGATCTACTCGGTGGCAGCAGATCGGATTTGCCCGGTGGTGGCGCATTGGAGTTCCAGATCTGTTTGGTGGCAACAGATCAGACTTGCCCGGTGGTGGCACATTGAAGATAGAAATTTTTTTTCCAGCAAAACAGAGGTTCGGATCTGGTATGTGGTGATTTTTTTTAGTGTGTCCTGAAAGTGTACAGTTGGATAGACTTATTCATCAGAGGATCATAAATTTTATCAATCCAATATGAATAATAGTATAGAATCGTATCTCCATGAGTCTGACAAACTCGATGGATCGAATTTCACCAAATGGAAATTCAAGATGCAGACTTTACTTGAAAGTGCAAATGCGTGGTCGATCGTTATAGGAAATGAGCTGAGATCAGGATCAGCCACACAAGAACAAGATTGGGATAAAAGGGAGACAAAAGCAAAGGTCATATTGAAGATGTCCATCAAGGACAATATTATCCCACATATTAGAGACTGTAAATCGGCCACTAACACTTGGACAACGATCAAAAACCTGTACCAGACACAGAATACAAACCGTGTCTTGTCACTCAAAGGTAAGCTGTTTGCATTGAAGATGGACGAGAATGAGTCCGCTGTTGGATTCATTGCTAGAGTCAAAGACCTGAAGGACAGATTGGGAGATATCGGAGAGAAAGTTTCCGATTCAGATCTGGTCACGATCACGCTGAATGGAATGACTGATAAATACCAGATGTTTATCATAGGGCTGTCAGCAAGGGAGGATGCCCCTTCATTTGAAGAGCTGACAGGGATTCTGATACAGGAAGAAGAGCGACGACAAAATTTGAAATCACAGAGAAATGACCTTGCTTTGATGGAAAAAAGGAGACAGTATAAAGGGAAGTAGCATCAGCAACTACAGCAGGAGCAGCAGAAAGGAGCCAACGCATTTCAGAAGAGACCATTTAAAGGTATTTCTGCTAATAATTTTCCCAGCAAAAAATGTTTTTACTATGGAAAACCTGGACATCAGATTAAACATTGTTATAAGAGGCAGGCAGACGAAGAAAGAAACAAACAAAGAAAACATAAGTGTTACTTTGTTAAGGAAGAAGAGGATCATAGCCATGAACTTCTACTATTTATAGTCGATTGTGCCCTTTCAGCTTCAAAAGGGAGATGAGGACGACATATGGTATGTTGACTCAGGCACATCCTCACATATGACTGTTAAGAAGGATTGATTTGAATTTCTTGAAGAAACTTCGTGTGGGTTGAAAATCTATTTAGGAGATGATAGTGGACATGAGATCAAAGGATATGGTGACATTCCTGTAAAATTACCTAGCAGAGACATTAGACACCTTAAAAATGTACTGTATGTTCCAGGAATTAAGAAAAATTTTGTCTCTGTTTCAATGATTACTGATCAGGACATGCAAGTTCAATTCTTTAATTCTAACTGTGTCATTAAGGATAGCCAGATGGAAACAGTTGCAACAGGAGTGTGCACGTGGGGAGCCTGTACAGACTAGATGTGAAGAGTATGCCACAACAAGAAATGGTTGCAGCTGGATCGACAGCCGAAAATCTTTGGCATCAGAGATTCGGCCATCTTAATCTGCAAGACCTCATCCTACTTCAGAGAAAAGGTGTGGTTGATGGACACCCTATTTGCCATAATTTTAAGCTGGATTGTGATGGATGTGCATTAGGGAAAATGCATAGAGAAGAGTTACCTTTGCATGTTAATAGAAAGGAAAGAGACATTTTAGAACTGGTGCATACAGACATCTGTGGACCTATGCAAACCAGGTCATTAGGAGGAGCATATTACTTTCTCTTATTTATAGATGACTGCACTAGATTTTCATGGATATAATTTCTGAGTAAGAACAACATATTTAGGGACTGAGGATCCCTGTAATTATTGACATTCCATGCTCCTTGACGCGAGGCACAAAAATGTCTATAACAGTTGCCCCCTAAAGTATGAGGCCGTTTATCGGGTGAAATGCTTTAGCTAGAGGATCCGAAGTTCGTTCCAGTGCTGAGGAGAGTGCCCTGTAATACAATACAATACAATACATTATTTTTCATTCATCATTATTCTCATGATCTAGCTGAGGCGGGCATTCCCATGCTCAGCTTTCTATAAATACATTTTGGTACATAAGACAGACGATCGTCTGAAGATAGACTGATAATTTTCTGCTGAAACTATCATCCTTTGAATAGGATGATCATCTGCTGCAATGATGTACATGGCAAATGTTTTTATATTTCCTGAATATATATCACAGCCCGGATGGATGAAACTAGATCCGGGGTCTTCAAACTCGTTCGATCTTCACTCTAAGTACAAGTCGATCCATGTGAGAATTGCGCTGAAGTCGAACATGGAAAGACATCGCTTGATTACCGGTCAATAATGAAAACCGTTAACAAGCGCGAGAGGGATCACCAATAATGACGATGACCCTCAAGGTACTGCAGTACAATTCACGTGGCGTGAAAAAGGACTTGGCGTCGAACGCCACGCAAAATCTTCTGGTCGAAGGTCATTGATGTATACCTGTCGCCGGAAGTGAGAAACTTGCCATTGAGGCATGCAAGCTTCAAAGTACTGATGGGGGTGTTCCTAGATCAACTTCTTGGATAATGAGCTGAAGTCGACAAGAAGCGATCCGTCAAAGGAGGGCCTCAATGAATCCCACATCAATGACACGGAACGGAGCTAATGACTTTAGTGGAGGTGAAAACAAATTGTGAAATATGATTCAGGGTGGCGATCATGAATGGATGAAGGATAATGTATGGTAGTGGATGGGACACGGTTGACACTTCCAGAATGACCCCTCTTGAACATATAATGACACTGATGCGATGGATCGGTAGCATTACCCCAAATGTGGATGGTGTGGCGAGGACCATGGTGATGAGACCGGTGAATGAAACAACCCAACCCGATAAGGTACGGAGGAAAAGTGTCATGTCCAAGAGTGACTTGCTACCTTTAAACTTTGATGTTCTCCCAATTTTTCCCCAGTCATTTCTGACCAGTACCTCTTTATTTTTGTCAAGCTTGAGGAGGATAACATATGCTTGTTCTATAACCTGCCCTTCGGGCAAGCCCATCGCTATGATTTAACGAGCCTAGCGATAGGGAAACTCGTTCTCGTCTAAAGACAAGTTTGTCGCTATTTAATCATTTTAACGAGTCTAACGACAAAGAAAACTCGGTCCTTTTCATTTTTAGAGAGTCTAAAAAGGTACATAAAGTTAACTCCGTAATGCCTTTTTCGTCATCTAATCCCTTAAGTCCGAAAAAGTATAAAACAATACAGAAGGGATGGCTATTCGGTACTTTTACGAGCCGAACAAGACAAGCGCTCGATCCTTTTGTGCAATAATCCCTCAGGTCCAAAAAGATTAAAATTTAGAGGAGGGATAGCGTTCCGGTCATTTAACGAGCTGGAAGGCCAAAACTCGGCAAACTTTTCATATTTTACGAGTCAGTGAAAAGAGCTGAAAGAAGACTCGTCTTTTGAGGAACGAGTGATAAACAGGGATAGCTACAGATTCCAGGTACAGGTTGGAATTTTCCAATCACGGCAGTGTCACAAGGATGGCTAGGTGAAATCACTCTTCGCAGCTGTTTCTCAAAAGAGGTAAACACACAAATGGAAGTGAATGATCGACCAATTGAACAGTGGAGGTGATGGATGAAAACACGATCAAGGTTCTTATGGCTGATGAATTTACGATCTCAAAAGGTCATTTACCGGTTCATTTTTTCCATGAGCTTGAACTCTGGGGGAAACTTTTGCTCACACTTTTCTATTTTTTAACGAGCTTAAATTCAGGCCTAAAACTGCTCGGATTTGCGTTTATTTTTTAACGAGCATGAACTATATGCTAAAACTGCTCGATATACCAGTCATTTGAAGAACGCCTCTCGTAAGGACCAATTTTTATAGAGCTTATGCCTTACCACAGCTGTGCTCACTTTTGGCAAATTTTACTTCTGCCCCACAGGCTTTCTTTCATGCAAGTTCGGAAACGGCTAATCTTAAAACCAGATAAATAACCGCCCCTAGCTTGCACTCCAGAAAGTTTGCATGCCCCCAGGTATAGGATAGAATTTCGAGGCTGCCCCTCCTCTCCCCTACTTCTGTTTTTCTTTGGGTGTTCTTACTTATTTGTCATCTTGCTAATCTAATGTTAACGATACTTGTCTTCTCATTATTTTAAGGGGTCTTACGCAGTACTCAGACTTCCTGTCGGCCCACTTTGAACAAACAGCTATTTGTGACAATAGAAGAACACTACTCAAAGATAAAACATTGGTATTATTGAGGGAGGCTTGCCTCTTTCTTATTATCCGAAGAGTGGTTCTATTCGCTGCCGCAAATCCATCTCTTTCTTCGGCGGTGTCTATCATTGGGTTGTCCAAAGATGGTTACCCTCTGTTACAACAATACGGTCTCCTTCTTAGTTGACTGCCCCTGCTTATCCTTCAAAACATATGTTTCGATGGGCGAGGCTTGAATTTAAAGATGGTGACTACTTGTTACAATAAGGGAATTCCTACTTGGGCATTGCCCACTTTTTTAGACAAAGGTGAATGATTCCCAAACACATAACTTTAACAAAAGATCATTATTCCAGAACAACCCCACTTCCTTCGGACGGGGTACGGACTAGTCATGTTCTTTTGCGGAAATTCTTCCTTATACCCGGAGTTTCTTCTGCCCGAAGCAGACCAGGGTGCATGCCCCCTGGGTCCTAGTCTTTCTTTCCGAATTACTCGCGCTCATCGGGAAGGAGGACTGGGGGCGGAGGCGAATCTTGAGTGAACAGACCATTTAGGATTGGTATTTGACTATTTGCGATGCGAGATCCCGGAAATGAAAGTTGGTCTACGAGCTTGACCACCCTTCCTTCGTGCGGAAAACACATTACTCTAAAGAGTGAGGAGACTATCGCTCCCATGCAATAAATATAGTCGCGTCCAAGGAGTAGGTTATAATCCAAGGGTCCTTGAACTACCAACACGTTCATCCTGACGGTCTTCCCTTTCAATGTAACAGGTACATCGGGGAGGATCCCTAATGGTCGACTGGTTCCTTTATCAAAACCTGAGAGATTTCTCAACTCAGGTAAAAGCGCTGGGGAACCCAGTGCTTTCCAAGCAACAGAGGAAAGGATACTCACAGACGCTCCTTCATCAATGATAGTACCAGCCATAATCATTCTATAGATCTGGACAATGATTCTGAATGGAACACTGGCTGGTAACCGGGGTCTGCCTAGTTGATTCCAATCAAAGGATACAACCAGGTTGCTTGGTGGTGGGACCGAATATACGGCCGGATACGACTCTGATGATGTTCCTTCCTGCGATAAAGGAATGGGCACATTGCCCTGATGCTCATCTGAGTCGGTGCTGATGAAAAGAACCTGGATGGTGTCATCCTTGTTCTCATCAGTGAGGGTGTCGCATGAAGATGACTCTTCGGCGACGGTGTCATTTGAAGACGGGTCTTCAATGACGGGGTCATTGGACGATAGAACCTCTGAAGGAAGAACCGGGCCGACTGCCGTATCGACCTTTAGACTTTCGTCTGGTCTAGATTCAGTAGGTTCATTCTCAATGACCGACACTTCAGCTGACCACCTGAGTGGTTCAACTGGATTTTCAACTATCGAGGGATTAGGCGCGAGTTTTCGGTATCCAGGAGGAAGTTGCACCGGTGACACCGGGCGATCTTCCAAAACTCTCTTGGCCTCATCTAAGAATGGACATTTGTGGATGGCATGATGACCTTCACACAATAGACAGGGTGATCTTGGTCCCCTTCTTCGTCCTTCACTCTCGCTAGTTGACGGAATGCAATCAACTTGACAACCAGAGGTTGATGCTACCGGATTGTGCAACCTTTAGGACCAGTCCCTTAGTATCCGGGGAATACAAGGACAATCACGATGGAAGTGGATCCCTTTGCAAATGACACATGGCGTTTTAGGCCCGGTCGGTGCAGTGTGTGGGTTTTTGTCAGCTTTCTTCTGCTTGCCCCCAGTCGCCTTTGCCAGAGGCTCCTTCTGCTTCTTTTCTCTCTTCTTCTTTTCCTTCTTCTCCTTGGGAGGCTGACTTTTGCCAGCTCTACCTTGCGAAGATGAAGGATCAGAGGAAGTATCACAAGAAGTGGAAGGCTGGTGGGTAGTTCTAGATTGTTCTGACTGTTGATTCGAATGCTCAGGATTAGTGGCGATCTGGACTACATTAGTTGAAAAGAGCCATACAGGGAGGCCGATTGTCAATCCTGGAAGCGACAATGTAGCCATATGAGGCGCACCAACATCTCCCCAAGAGGAGAAGGGATTTGGATTTCCGCCAAGGTTACTTCCTTGGTTGGTAGGCTCCATACTTTTCAACTGAAAGATCAACGTGGGAATAACAGGTGATTATGTTCCGCTTTAAAATAAATTTTATTTACGACGCTTTTAGACACAAACTTGCTTTTTCATGTTTTAAGAGTCGAGAAAAAGCTAAAGATGACTCTAGTTGCCTTCGATGTATTAACGAGCCCGAAGTGACAAATGCTCGGTTGGACCTTTTCAGTTATAGAGTTTGAAAAGGGCCAAAAGAAACTGCTCTGGAGATCTAGGCAGAGGGTGTGCCAAACCTTTCGCGAAACCACAGAATACGTTTTACGGTACGGGTGGTCGATCTTCGTGAATGCTGTGTTCACTGCATCGCGATCAGTAGGGCGGCCGACACGGTTTCCTAAGGATAAAGGATAAAAGCCTATAGGGGTCTCCCAATATACGCGACGGTACGCGGGAGCTCAAGTCCGTGTTAGTGCCACCGACTCTCAGGAGGAATCACCCACCTTCGTAGAGATCGACAGTCACTATGTTTAACGACGCCGGAACACGTCTCTACCTAGACCTCTAGATGTTTGCGTTAAATTCCAAAGCGTTGTTATGTAAATTGAGTTTATTTTAATGTTGATCTTTCTTAACAGTTTGCCTTTCAGGTTCGCCACGAGATGTATATATACAACTTCCTATATGCAATCTAAGAATGAGAAGCAAATCTTTTCAATCTTTCAACTTTTGAAAACCTTAATCTACTTGAGGGAAAAGAAAGACACAACTTTTTCCACAGATCAAAGAACACACACTAAAATGCACATTTTCCTAAATCGTCAAGCACACAGTCAAATGCAAAATGCACAATGCATGTATTTCTTTTCGTTATCCTTAATGTTGATGCTAACAAAAGGAAACTGTTGTATGATTTTTGAATCAACTTTCAAGTAGAAATAAACAAGTTTGTCCACAATCAAAAAGACACCTTATGATAGACTTGTTTAAACACAGGAAAAGTATAGATTCAAACCATAAAAGTGAAAAGCAAACAAACTCAAACAGCCATGAACAGTAATAAAACTAGCTCATAAGATCACAAAGACACTTTTACAGTTCAGGATCTAAGAGGTCACAGCTATACTGGTTCGCTTTTCACAATGGGAAACTGTAACTGAAGTAAGAAATACTGAAAGAACATTCACAGTTTCATCACACAACTGAGGCGGAATAAAGTCAAGGAGAAGTGGTCTACAGCAAATACAATGACCAGCAAGCAATCAGCCAAAAACAAGTGCAAACAGGGCCAAGACACAATAGGAAGACTGAGCAAGACAAGGGCTAACTGGACCAGCGCAGGTTCTAGTCTGCCAATCTCACTCTCAGCGTAGTTCCCGAAGGGAGCACCTGCGCTGTAATGCAGACTGCCTGTGGACAGCCTGCACTGACTTACGAGAGTTACGTCTGCTAAGAATTCCGGGTCATAAAAAGCTCAAAAATGCACTGTATTTGCTGAAATAAAAAGCTATAGGTCAAGTACAGGCTAAGGGATGATCAAGAGGATAAAGATCTATCACAAAGAGTAAAGATTCATCTGTAGATTAGCTCTTTAAATCTTGAATTTGCTCAGCAAAGGAGCAAGAGTAGCAGTCCCTCTACTTCGCTTTTGATATAGTCAAAAGCTTTTCGATTTGGTACTCTTTTCTTCAAGAAATGAATAGCAAAATACTACAAACAACAACAAGATACTAGGTTCCCCAGTGGAGTCGCCAGTTTGTTGTGGGGAAAAGTATCCGATGCGGATGACACTAACCCTTCTAAAGGTGACAGTCTTTAGCAACAACTGAATGATAAAGTTTTCATGTTCCACTTTATGAAAGTACAGAGAGAATAGTAATAAGGTCAACCAACCTGGTGTCTTGCGCTTAGTCGATCCTTGTCCTTCTCTCTTTGTATCCTGCTCCCAGCTCTTTGCTCTCCTAGCCGATCCAGCTACATACA
Source organism: Pinus tabuliformis (assembly GCA_031772625.1). NCBI lineage: Eukaryota > Viridiplantae > Streptophyta > Pinopsida > Pinales > Pinaceae > Pinus > Pinus tabuliformis. The sequence goes on along the minus strand of CM062819.1, from coordinate 1,493,835,749 downwards.
AATCCTGCACAAAACAAGAGAGCGAACTACAAGATACATGTATTCATAACTGAAGCATGGATTAGGGTGCATCAAATATACATGTAAACACAAAGCATCTATGTAAAACAAGTATATAGGAGAACATGCAAACTTTATTGATAGAAAGTAACAGGGTTCCAGAGGAAGTTACAACCAATGATGTTGGATCCAATCCAGCAGCACTTCCTCGGCAGCAAGAACTCTCCTCTTCACCTCTAGTAAAACAATCACCCAATAATCCTGGCGGTATACCAACAGCACCTCCTTGCTTATACAAAATTCCAGCCTCCCTAGACCTCATAGAAGAGCTCTATATATAGGAGGGAAGAGGAAAGGATGAGTCAGCTAGAGGCTGGCATATAGCTGACTAGTGTCCTCTCCATCTTCAGTTAATCTTCAGTTCGTGTGTCCACTTGGAGGTCCTTGCTTACACATGGTGATCAAGTACCTCTTACTCATCACAGGGCGAATCTCATGAACCAAGTGTCATTTTGGAAGCTTCCTGGGCAATTGACACCTTGCAGGATGACTGTGCCACTTGGCCAATCTCGCCCAGCGCAGGTACCTTCATTGTTTTTGACTTCCAGCGCAGGTACAGAGTGGGACAGTTGCAATACAGCGCAGATGCTCAGTTAAGCAGCTGACATGATCCAAAATAAGCCTGTTTTGAAGTGTTTTCAGGTGGAGAACTGATTGGAAGTGTTGTTGTTTGATGACCTTGTTCTTTTAGGGGTAAGAACAACATATTTAGGGACTGAGGATCCCTGTAATTATTGACATTCCATGCTCCTTGATGCGAGGCACAAAAATGTCTATAACAATTTCTACAAGCATCATGGGATTGTGCAACAGTTTACAGTGCCTCATACTCCATAGCAGAATGGAGTGGCAGAACGGAAGAACGGAACTCTTGTGGAGTGTGCAAGGAGCATGCTTCAAGGTAAGGGTCTATCAAATGGTCTTTGGGTAGAAGCTATTAACACTGCCGTGTATTTAAAGAATAGGAGTCCTACTAGATGTCTAGACTTCAAAACCCCTTGTGAAGCATTATTTGGATTCAAACTAGCAGTGAGTCACTTAAGAATATTTGGGTTAAAAGCTTATGCTCATATACCTAAGGCAGATAGGAAGAAGTTAGATCCTAAAGCCCTGAAATGTATATTTTTTGGATATGGCACTGAGTTCAAGGCATATAAGTTATTTAATCCTGTGACTCACAAGGTTTTTGCAAGAAGAGATGTCATATTTCATGAATAGGTTGAAGAAGGAAAGAATGACTCTAATAGTGATTGGCACATTCCATTACTATTGGAAGAAAACAGTGAGGAAGATGAAGAGCAGGAGGAGAAACAAGAAGAAGAAGTAACAGACAATGTAATCAATGAAGATGCAAGCGCAGAAAAGGCTGAAATAGACAGAATTAAGGTAAGACCCCCGACAAGGATATCAGGTAGGAAGACTCGATTATCTTCTAAATTGAAAGACTATGCATTAATGCCAAATATTTTAAACATTGTAGAACCTGCAAATTATGAGGAAGCAAGTAAATATGATGCATGGAGGGCTGCAATGTATGAGGAAATAGAATCAATAAATAGAAACCATACTTGGGATTTGGTTGAATTTCCTGAAGGTAAAACCCCCATAGGATGAAAATGGCTGTATAAACCAAAAATAAATGTAGATGGGAGTATAGAGAAGCTTAAAGCTAGACTGGTAGCAAAGGGTTACTCATAGAAAGAGGGAATAGATTTCGATGACACCTTTTCTCCTGTAGCCAAATTAAAGACCATTAGAATGCTAATTTCCTTAGCAACAAAACACAAATGGTAGCTACACCAGCTAGATGTTAAGTCTACATTTCTGAATGGAGACTTGAAGGAAGAAATTTATTTAGCACAGCCTGAAGGTTTTGTGAAAGAGGGGCAGGAACATCTTGTGTGTAAATTGAAAAAGGCACTTTATGGTTTAAAACAGGCACCCAGGTCGTGGTATGAGAAAATTGACTCATTTTTTGTTCAGCATGGCTTTCATAGGAGCTTGAATGATCCAAATTTGTATACCAAGTTTAATAAAAAGAGGCAAATTATTTTGATTTCTTTGTATGTAGATGATATGATCATAACAGGGAATGCTAACAATCTGATCAAAGAAATCAAACAGCAGATGTCACAAGTGTTTGAGATGAAAGATCTTAGAAACCTTCATTATTGCTTGGGATTGGAGGTATGGAAAGACTCTGGACAAAATTTTCTCACTCAAGGGAAGTATGCCAGAAGCTTGCTGGAAAGATTCAGAATGGAGCAGTGCAGATCAGCAGCAACACCATTACAACAGAACTTAAAGTTGAGCAGTGACGACGGTACTAAAGAGGTGGATGCTACCATGTACAGATAGCTAGTTGGCAGTTTGATATATTTGACTACAACTAGACCAGATTTGGCATATTATGTTGGTGTGTTGAGCCAGTTTATGACAAAACCACTCGAAAGTCATTGGGTCGCAGCAAAAAGTGTGTTGAGGTATCTTAGTGGTACTAGTAATTATGGCATTTTGTACACTGACACTTCTGATGTTATTCTAGTAGGTTTTTTAGATTCCGATTCGGCAGGTAACTTGGATGATCGAAGATCTATCACATGTTACGCATTCAGCATTGGATCCGGGGTCATAGCATGGAGCAGCAAAAAACAGCACACGGTAGCTCTATCTTCATGTGAAGCTGAGTACCAAGCATTATGTATAGCCACATGTGAAGCTATCTGGTTGAGAAGACTTCTCAATGATGTAGGCTAAGAGCAGAAAGAATCAACTATTATCAAAACTGACAACCATAGTACCATCAAGCTTGCATACAATCCAGTCTTTCATAAAAATACCAAGAATATCAATACTCAGGTTCATTTTGTTCAAGAGAAACAACAGTCAAAAGAGATATGTGTTGAATATGTGTGGATGAGAGTTTTTGTCCAGAGCCTTGATGGAGAGGCTAAAAAGTGGTTCAGAGAATTACCCCAGAGATCTATAATAGATATTGAAGCATTAGATGATGCATTTTTGAAGCAATGGGGAGATAAAAAGCACTTCTTGTATTATCATACTGAGTTTGGTAATCTGAAGAGGGAAAATGGTGAATCAATACTTGATTTTAATAAAAGAGTCAATCGAATGTATAGTAAGATACCAGCTGAGGTAAAACCTACTCCTACCTCTGCCAAACTCACTTATGCCAATTCTTTTAACCCTGATTTCTACCTGTTATTGAGAGAAAGGAGATGTGCTACACTGGCAAACATGCAGGATGCATCCTTAGGGGTTGAATCTAATATCATGGCTACAGAAAGGCTAAAGAGCCAAGCTGACAGGAGGAGGTAGAGATGTCAGGCTTCTACTTCTTCTGCTTCAACTTCAGAACCTAAATTATATAAAATGACCAAGATGATAGAGTCATTGGCTGCTGAAATTTCTAAGCTAAAGTTTGAGCAGAATGTAAGGAAAACAAGGTAGCAGAACACATTTGCTCCAAGAATTCCAAATCCTTTCAGAAGACCAAATGAGCAGTTACAAATTATGCAAAGGGGTGAATATTCAAAAGAAGATCAGAAAGTTAAAGCTCCTTTCCAAAATGTGGTCATGGGGGAGGAACAATTTGAAGAAGACGAGGATGAAATTCACTGAATGGAAGACAAAGGTAGTGCTGCATTTTTGACATTGGCTGAGTATGAACAATCATTGCTGCAGGAACAAGACAATCAAGAGTGGGACAGAGGATCTGTTCTACAAACTGGTGAAAAGCAGCAGAGATATAACCTGAGATCAAATGCAAAGAATGTCAAAGAGAATCCTGCTCAAAGACCTGTTGTCCAAACAGAACCACATAATATCAAGCAGAGAAGACTAGCAGCCGATCCAGTCATCCTTAAAGCCCCAGTTCAAGAGGTAAAAATTTCTGGCAAGTCATCTTCTTCTTTCAGCTTTGAGTCAGAAGTTTAGAAATTGAAGATATTTGTGCCTCTGGTTGAGTTGGTGAAGAGTGAAGTATTTAGAAAGCCCATCTTTGAACCCCTTGAGCTAGGAACCACACAAACCTCCACTGACTCAGTCAATTTTCGAGATAACAAGCCTGCCATTTTGCTCAGTCCCATGATTGAACCTGCTGATAATAATTCTCCATCTTTTTATGTCTCATTGACCATTCATGACAAAATCCTCCACAACTGTCTGTTAGATACAGGAGCCAGCCACAATCTAATGCCTAAAGCTATCAAGGAAGAGTTAGGCCTTGATATCACTAGACACTATCACAATTTATTTTCTTTTGATTCAAGGAAAGTGAAATTTCTTGGATTGATTAAGGATCTGGCCATTACCTTAACTCAGCTGCCCATGAAGAGCTTGATGATCGATATTGTGGTAGCAAATGTCCCTCCTAAGTCTAGCATGTTGTTGTCCAGAGGTTGGATTAAGAGACTAGGTGGGACATTAGAGAATGATTTATCTTATGCCATTGTCCCAGTGTTTGGAGGAGAAAGCAAGAGATTGTACAGAGAAGCACAGTTGGGATACATCATTAGTGATGAGAATCCTATAAATCATCCTATATATGCAGTGGACATTGATTTTGGAGCATGTATTCTTCAAATAGAAGAATCTCAGAAGGCCGTAATGCAGCTCAGGAAACCTACGGTTCAGACTGAGCAAGAGCAAGGAGGTTAGGTTTGGGAAATGTTTTTTGATGGAGCATGTTCCAAGGAAACTGCAGGAGAAGGGTTGGTGCTAGTATCTCCACAACAAGAAAGAATTCAGCTGTCTTTTATGCTGGCTTTCAAAGTCACAAACAATATATCAGAATATGAGGCTTTGTTGTTGGGTCTTAATGTAGCAAAAGATAGAGGAATCAAGAATCTGAAGGTGTTTGGAGATGCTGATTTAATCACTCAGCAAGTGAATAAAACATTTCAAACAAAGAACCCAAGATTGAAGGCATACAGAGATGAGGTATGGAGAATCAAGGATTCCTTTGATTTTTTCTATATTTCATATATTCCTAGAGGTCAAAATCAGCTTGCTGATTCACTTGCTGTTTTTGCCAGTCTATTTATACCTCCTTTGCCTCCCAAACTAGTTTATGAAGTCCAAATGGATTATAGACCATCCTTGCGCTATAATGTCCAGCATTGGAAAGCCTTTGAAGATGATATTGAGATAAATAGGTTCCTTCAAGTCATCGATGATTTTTCTGAAACACAAATTGACCAAGATAATGATGCCTTGGAAGAAAACCCCCAATCCCAGCTTAGAAATAAAATTGGTAAAGACAGTATTGTCCAGCTTCCTAGTGACCATATTCCTAAGGGCCTAATTCCTCTTGAAAGACTATTTGACTAGAATGATGTGCCTTACAAGGCTGCCCAAAAAGAAGACCAATCTGCAGTTTGTAAGAATAATATAGGAAGTCCAGGTCGACCTAAATATGTAAATCTATCCACTCATTTTTCCACTGATCAAAGTGCTGAGTACTGCAATTTAATGAGGCAATTTGGTAATGTGTTTGCCTGGGAGTATAGTGACCTAAAAACTTATGATAAGAGCATAATTCAACATAAAATCCCTCTAGAGAAAGACACTATTCCTTTCAAACAAAAGCTCAGACCAATAAATCCTGTGCTTCTTCCATTTATTGCAAAAGAAATTAAAAAATTGATGGCTGCCAAGATCATTGTTCCTCTTAGATATTCTAAATGGGTATCTAATTTGGTGGTAGTGAGGAAGAAGAGTGGAGAAATCAGATTGTGTGTTGATTTCAGAAACTTAAATAAATGCTCCAAGAAAGATAATTATCCTTTACCAAAGATGGAGCATTTGCTGCAAAAAGTCTCAGGAGCTAAAGTGATGTCATTTTTGGATGGATTTTCAGGCTTTAATCAGATTGTCATACACCCAGATGATCAAGAAAAGACTACATTTACCACTCCTTGGGGCACTTTTATGTATGCCAAAATGCCATTTGGATTAATGAATGTTGGAGTCACCTTTCAGAGAGCTATGGATATAGAATTTGTGGGAGAGAAGGACAAATATGTGCTTATCTACCTTAATTATATATCAGTTTACTCCAGCAGCCATCAAAATCATTTGCGGAATTTGAAAAAGGTGTTTCTGAAGTGGAGGAGGTTTGGAATATCAGTCAATCTCAAAAAATCTCAATTTGCTTTAAATAAAGGCAAGTTGTTGGGACATGTTGTGTCTGCTGCAGGTGTTCAAATTGACCCAGAAAGAGTCAAAGCAATACAGTCTTTGTCTGTCCCAAGATCAAAGAAGGATATCCAATCCTTTCTGGGTAAAATAAATTTTGTAAGGAGGTTCATTCCAAATTTTGTAGAATTGGTTAAGCATGTGACCTCAATGTTGAAGAAAGGATCAGAGGTAAGATGGATTGATGCAACAAGAAAATCATTTGAGTCTATTAAAAAGGCTATTATGGAGGCTCCTACTTTGATTAGTCCAAATTACAGCAGGGAGTTTCATATATTTTCATTTGCCTCTAAAGATACTATTGCAGCAAGATGCAGAAGGTTCAGAGCATCCAGTGGAATTTTTCAACAAGAACTTGAGGGATGTTGAACTAAGATATGATATTATAGAAAAACAGGCATATACTCCTATTAAATCCTTAAAGGCTTTTAGAGTTTATATCCTTCATTCGAAAATAATTGCATATGTGCCCTCTGCTGCTATTAAAGATGTCTTGACACAACCTCATGTTGATGGAAGAAGGGAAAAGTGGATTGCTAAAATCACAGAATTTAACATTGAGCTGAAGCCCACCAAGCTGGTTAGAGGTCAGGGGCTTGCCAAGTTATTGCCTAAAGAAAATTGCAGGTCTTTAGATGTTGACCTCCTATGCACAATGGCAGAAAATGGTCATGCAAAAGAGGAAAAAACAGTTGAAACAGAGAGAAATAAGTTAGTGGCCGAAAATCTAGCTTCATGTAACTAGTATGCTGAAATAATTAATTTCTTGCTGAAGCTAGAGATCCCTTCAGAATTTACTCAAAGTCAAGCTAGAACTTTAAAAATTAGAGCAGCAAAGTATTGTATCAATGAAAATCTGCTCTACTGGAGGGATCCATCTGGAATATTTTTAAGGTGCCTGGACAGAGAACAATCAAAAGAAGTTATGCAGCAGTTTCATAACAGCATGTGTGGAGGGCACCATTATTGGAAGACTACAGGTCATAAAATTCTCAGAGCTGGGTACTATTGGCCCACTTTATTTTCTAATGTGTTTTCTTTTGTTAAATCTTGTGACAGGTGCTAAAGATTTGACGGAAAACAACAATTGAAATCCCTGCCCCTAAAACCAATTTAGGAAAAAGGACCCTTTCAGTAGTGCGGCTTGGATTTTATTGGAGAAATCAATCCATATTCCAGTGGATAGCACAGGTGGATATTAGTTGCCACTGATTATTTCACAAAGTGGATTGAAGCAGTCCCTACAAGGAAGCCTGATCATAATGTGGTCATAAAGTTTTTGATAGAAAATATCTTCAACAGATTTGGTTGTCCACATAAATTGATTACAGATAATGCAGCAGCCTTCAGGGAAAAAGAGCTGGTTGAAATGTGTGACTCAATGGGTATCAAACTTGTTCATTCCACCTCATACTATCCACAGGGAAATGGTCTAGCAGAATCCTCTAATAAAAGTCTGATCAGGTTAATTAAAAAGCTGTTAGAGGACAATAAAAGGAATTGGGATTCAAAACTAAAATATGCACTGTGGGTTGACAAAGTGACCATTAAAAAATCTACAAGCAATTCTCCTTTCAAGCTGGTACATGGCACTGAGGCTATATTTCCAATTCAGCTAACTCTCCCTGTGCCAAAATTCCTTCAAGAAGAGTAGGATGAAGAAGAAGACATGGCAAACAAGATCACTAACTTAGTAGAAATAAATCAGATTAGAGAACAGCTGGTTCAAAAAGCTACAGCACATCAGAAGAGGGTCAAGGAAGCCTTTGACAAGAAGGCAAAATCAAATAATTTTCAGGTTGGAGACTTGGTTCTGAAATGGGGTGCACTGAAGGAGAGGAAAGGTAATCATGGGAAATTCGATGCTTTCTAGACAAGGCCTTTCATCGTTTCACAGGTTCAAGGGAACAACACCTTCATACTGAAAAGTATGGGAGGAGAAGCAGTTCTTGATGGCCCAGTTAATGGGCGGTTTTTGAAATTTTATGTTGTTTAAGGTCTTTGGCCTTGAAGCTGTAAATATTGTGTTTTTATCAGTTTAGGTACAGATGCAGTAGACTCCATGCCCAATGGAACACTAGGAATTTTGGCTAATTTGTTTTCAGTTGGAAAGGCAGTGATTTGCAGGTTCTTGAGACCTCACAGGGAGGATCTCATCCCCAGAAGGAGCTAGTGTTAGCTATGCTACAGATTGCAATATTTGATGGATGAAATCAGGTTAGGCAATGCTGGTTTTCATTGCTGAGGGTTGGCAGCTGTTTATTTTATCATTTCCCTTCATGTGCCTTATTCCTCTTACTCCGTTACTTCTGTTCCCTCATTCCTCTTAAATTTCCCTTATTTCCCCTTTAAACACCTTTTACCCATGTTTTTGCATCAAAGCCCCGCATAAACCTTCATAATGGCTTCTCGGTGCTTTTTGGTTATAATTCTAATAAAACCCTCATAATCCGTTTATAACCCATTTAAAACCCATATAACCCATGTTGCAGTTATTCCCCGGCGCTAAAAGTTTTAACCCTTATAACACCGCGCATATAATATAATTCGTAGCCTGGCGGGCCCGTACATGTCACATCACCCTAAGACATGTGCATTAAATCCTGTCTGCACAATCTTCTGCCTGTTGATCAAACGCCATATGCTTCTCCCGCTCCACGAAGCTGCATGGCCAATAGCTTGCGGGGAAGCGGTTTCCTGTCTGCCGCGTGGTGCAATTTAATTGCATCGCTCCTCCATGTACCATTACCGCCTTAGCCGAAAAGCGGTGTGGGGAAACTGCTTACCGCCCTTCCGGTATGGTTCCCTTCATGTTAACTCCCTTGCATTTTCTGCTGCCGTCAGGGGTCGGATCTGCCCGACAGTGATTCGACGACTATTGTTCATCCATCCTATTTCTCCCTGATGGCCTCCAAAATTTAATCTCCACCGTCCGATTTCACGATCCGATGGCTGCTATTGATCCCTGCTCCTATGTGTCTCCCATCACCTCCTGCCATCAGATCTGGGCCATCCATTTTTCCATCCAACGACCAGTGTTGCTCCTCGTCTCTTCGTCCATTTTTGATGTATTTTGTTGTGTTTTGGGCCTGTTTTGTGCACGTGAAGAAGCAAGAAATGATCCGGTTTCCAGTGTATGAATTCCTCAGCTACCATAGTTACGTAATAGCATGGTCAAGGATGAGAAAGTACTACCTCGAGCAGTTGGATTCATTCAACAATTATGGACATTTATTCATGAAACATTCCACCTGTTCAAGGAGTACAACAAAGTACCTGAGAATGTCAAATTTGTTAATTAAAACAGTCAGAATGTATCAGAGGCCCATAATCATTTGTAAATGTGGTTGGTGGTCAATTATGACCCCTCCATGCATGAGTTATGCAGAGCAATTTTGTATTCAACCTCCATATATACCCAGAAAAACAATGTAATCAAGTTGATGAGTGTTATTCTGTTGTAAGCTTCAACTTCTGGAGACTGTAACTACTGTGTAACCTGCAGCTTTCGATCTGCATTTCCAGCTAATACAAGCTTCTTTTGTTGTTGATTGCTCACTTTCCACTTCTTATTCTTGTTCCAGGTTGTGCCTGTTTTGCATTTATTCATGTGTTGTTAATGCTTAGCATTAGAGGGGCTGTCATCCTAACTCTGTGTTAGGATTTAGCATGTATCATTGAATTTGTCTGTAGGTTTCTATTATTTTAATACCAGAGAGTTGTCATCCTGCATGTGTGTTAAAAGACAAATTTACAGACCTTTTAACGGGTTGCAGCTGGCCATCACAGGGTCTTGTGCATCTGCTGGTGTGATCAGTCTTCTCCATCATCACATTTTCTTTAAACTGTGAGTAATTGGTGGTTAAAAGCCTTGTAGTCTGGGGGTGTTCACCCATGTCTGGGGTCAATCATAGTAGAAGTGGTTATCTGGCTTCAATATGCAACATTTCTTTCATTCATCCACCATTTTTCCAACATTTTTCTTGAGTTTGTAACATTCCCGAGCATCTCTGATATACAACCTAGGAGAGTTTCTTGGGGTGATAATAGGTCCAGTATGAAAATTGGATGAAATGTGGCCTTCATACTATGGTGTGTGATGAATCAAGAAGGTTGTAGCCTTCAGTAGGTCACCGCCAATGTACTAGTAAGCGGATCGACTAGTATAAGAGCTAGGGGGTTGTAGCTCCCTTCAAGTAGTAGCTGGAGAATGAGAGAAGGTTGTAGCCTTCTGTAAGTGGTTTCTTATGTACTGATATGAGTCTGCGCGAGTACAAGATTGTAAACAAGTTTTTCTTATCTTAAAGAAAACAACAGTAGGTGGTTTTTGTCCCGCATTGGGTTTCCACCTTATATCATGGTGTTCATGTGTGCTTCTTATATGTGATGATCTGTTCTGTTTTACTGCACCTGTTTACTGTTCATATGGTTAATGAAGTTCTCATTACCTGATTAAAGATCAACATATAATGGACTAATTGAATCATAAGTTTACGAGATATACGCTAGTTGCATTAAACACAGTTGCGTGTACACGTAGGTTCCCTTAACTGAAGTAGAGTATATGAATCTGATTATGAAAAAGAGAATGTTATTGATTTGCTAATACTGAACACCCCCCCCCCCCCCCCCCCCCCCCCACCCTCTCAGTACTATTTCCAACAATTGGTATCAAAGCATGTCCTTTGGTAGAAGCTTGATCGCTTGAAGGAGATCCGTAGAATAATGGGAAAGAAAGTGCATCAGAAGAAAAAGAAAACTCTAAGGAACAATGACAGTCTGCCATTGAGTGGAAGCAAGTATTTAGATTATGAATAACCTCAGATTGAAGATGAGAAAGCAAATGAAGCATCAAATAAACTCATAGATCAACAAGATCTATTTAACAAAAGGGAGAGTGCCCTCAAAGAAGAAGTTATCAGCTTAAAAGCTCAGCTGGAGTGTGCCTTCAGAGTACATCAAATGCTGCAAGAGCAGAATGAAGAACAAGAAAATGAGATTCTCAAACTAAGGCAACAAGTGGAAGAAGGAAGAAAGTTTGAAGAAATCTTGAAGAAGAAATATCTGGAAAATGAAGAACAACATCAGGTTGAGGTAAATATCTTGAAAGGTAAATTAGAAGAAAAAGATAAACTATTACGATTTCAAGATAGTACTAAGATTTTGGATGATATTCTTAGTAGTCAAAGGTCACCTGCTATCAAAACTGGTCTTGGTTTTTATGAATCTGTTGAAGGTGAATCTAGCTCACAAGGTGAGACAAGGAACTCTAATGCAAAATCTGAAATGCTCAACAAGGAGATGAGAGGTCAAACCCATCAACAACCAAGGAAAGATAATCTTCAAAGAAAATCTTTTACTCCTAAATATGGAAGTGATAGACGGTTATTTCCTCCGATGAATAATGTTGAATGTTATGTATGTCATAATTTTGGACATGTTGTAGCGAGATGTAGAAGTAGAATGGTTCAAGACCATCACATAGAAAGATCATCACGTTCCAGGTACTTTAAGGGATATTAGTTTTCTTGCAATATGTTTGGTCAAAAAGCTGTTGATTGCTGCAGACGGAATATGAAACATGTAAGATGTTATGCATGTAACAAGCTTGGACATATAGCAAAGGAATGCAGGAACAAAGTATGGGCACCATACCAAAAGGAGAAAACATCATCACAGTCGAAGATATGGAAGAAAAAGGAAATACAATCAGAAAGATGTGGCATAGCAGAGTATAAAGACATGACAGACTCAGAGGGAGCTGAATGTGTGGAAACTCAATGTTCTAAATCTCATACGCAAGTTTCATGAAGACAAGTCGCGTGTATACACGAGTTAGAAGCTGCATAGTTGTGTATGTATTGGTTTGAGAAAAAGTAGTGGGATAGATGCAGGAAAAAGGGTCTGATATGATTCAATCCATTATTTTCTCTGTTTGATAATGGTTACAATCTGTTGATGATGTGTGGAAATGTCTTGGTACTCATAAGATGTTTAGAAGTGCTTTTGATCCTAACTTGATGATGATGATGCCTAGATTAGATCTGACAATGAATAGATGGCACAGGTTCAGGGGGAGCATATGCTTTGAATAATGAATTGTTAGCATTAAGGTTATAAGTCCATGGTGATGATGCTTATGTGGCTAAATGATACATTTTGCTACTTATTGTTGATTGGCCAAGAGAATGATATTGCAGGTTACAGGTCTAGATGCCGGTGACAGATGCTTATGGTGCAGATCATATATGGTGTACGATAGTTGCTGATGACTATCATGGTCTTGTTTAGATTGCTGGTCATTGTTATAAAAGTCATGCATATCATTTGATGTAAAGATCATGAAAAGGCCCAATTTGTAACCCCACTTTGCATAGGAAGGATGATGTAATAATGTCTATTTCAAGTCATGTATAAACATTTGGTATATTCCCACCTGGTTGGGTGGATGAGTCAAAATGGTATGTCCCCACTTGGTTAGGAGATTGATGTATGTATGAGTCATTGGTGATAGGAAGGTCATACTCATTTAGTTAAGTTGTAGAGTCATGTTATTCTTTTGAAAAATATCTTTGCAGACTCGGCCTGTGCTGAAGGGGAGCATGAACAGATTGGTAAATCTTGGCATGTACAAAGGGGGAGTTTGATTAGAGGATTCAAAATGTGCTCAGAGGAAGCATGGGCGAATTGGTACATCTCAACATGTACAAAGGGAGAGCTCAATCAGATATTTCAGCATGTACTCAGGGGGAGTATGGACAGCAGAATGTATATCAAGGGAGAAAAATATCTTGGTATGCCCTTTGCCCTTGATGTCAAAGGGGGAGAGTGACTTGGTGTGGTTATTGCCATGAAGTTCAAAGGGGGAGATTCTTGGCATTATGATACAGGTATGACTCAAGTGTTGTCCTTGATGGCAACTCACTGAAATGACAAATCATAGTTTAGACTCAGAGAATGAAGAAAGAAAGGTATACGCAGGTTCAACATATACCAAGTCGCGTATATACGCAAGTTCACTATATACCAAGTAGTGTATACATGCAGGTTCACTATATACAAGGGCGTGTATAATGTACACACGCACTTTCACAGAAGGAAAGGTGCGTACATGTTGGAAAGCTATGTTTTGGTCCATGGTATTTGATCCATGGTATTTGGTCCAAGGTATTGACCGTAGGTATTGGGTCTAAGGTATTGTTCCTACGTGGTTTTTGACCATGGTATTGAGAGAGGCCTAAACCTATATAAGGAGAGGAAGATCATTAGGCCAAAGTATAACGGTGCAAGGATTGAATATCTGATGAAGTGTGAGATCTAGTATGTTGGTTATGGGTTTTTGATGGTATGCTTGATCTTAACCAAGGATGCACCTATGCGATTGATGATGGATGATGGATCAGGATCATAAGGGTTGGAATGCATTATCATTATGTGGCTTGATCATGGATAGACTAGATCTGAATGATTAACGCATGTTTTATTGTATAAATGTTATGATCTAGGTATGACTGATGTTTGGAATAGCTACAAAGTTATGAGTAAATATTTGCAGATCTGTACGCGGGTTGGCTTTGGTAAAACCGCATATACATGCTGGTTTGGTTCATCATAGTAGCGTATACATTGTGAGATATGATATTTGAAGTTTCAGTTGGATCTAGTTGTTGTTGTAGAGTTATGTGTTCTTCTCTGTGTTCTGGTGACTGTGTTTTGTCGACAGGGTTTCAGTGATTCAGTGTTGGGTGGTTCATAAATGAATGATGCAAGTGTAGTTGATGGTTGTATTGCAGTGGTGATTGATTTTGTGCTTCAATGTTGTTGATGGGTCCAGTATGAAAATTGGATGAAACGTGGCCTTCATATTATGGTGTTGTGATGAATCAAGAAGGTTGTAGCCTTCAATAGGTCGGCGCTTACGTACTAGTAAACAGATCAGGTAGTACAAGAGCTAGGGGGTTGTAGCTCCCTTCCAGTAGTAGTTGGAGAACAAGAGAAGGTTGTAGACTTCTACAGGTGGGTGCCCGTGTACTGGTATGAGTCTGCACTCGTACAAGATTATAAACAGGTTTTTCTTGTCTTGAAGAAAACAGTAGCAGGTGGTTTTTGTCCCGCATTGGGTTTCCACCTTATATCATGGTGTTCATGTGTGCTTCTTATGTCTGATGATTTGTTCTGTTTTACTGCACCTGTTTACTATTCATATGGTTAATGAAGTTCTGATGCACTAATTAAAGATCAACATATAATGGACTAACTGAGTCATAAGTTTACTGGATATATGTTAGTTGCATTAAACACAGTTGTGTGTACATGTGGGTTCCCTTAACTGAAGTAGCATATATGAATCTGTTTATCAAAATGAAAAAGTTATTGATTTGCTAATACTGATTCACCCCCCCCTCTCAGTATTATTTCCAATAGAAGCCAGGAAGATGTGTCGATCGAAACCTATACTTCAAAGTGGTCCACGATATGTTTTTGATTTTTGTTTTATATGTTGATGATACATTATTGCTAGGTAACATGCTTTCAATGATCAAAGGAAGAGGGACATTTCCTCTAAATTTTGAAAAGAAGAACTTGGAATGATTTAGTTTAGAAAAGGGAAATATATCATGGAGCTATTAAAGAAAGTTTTGAAAGTTGGAATGCAAATCCTTGGACTACCTCATGGAACTGAATTTGGGGAAGTTATGCAGAGATATTGTTGGACCTGACTTGGAAACCTACAGGTCATTAAGATATTGTTGTTCCTTGTGAACATCCATCCTATAGACATATGTTTTGTAGAGAACAACTTAAGTCAATTCATGATTGATTTTCTTCATACACATTGGGTTGTTGCTGAGCAACCTTCGCAATATTTGCATGGGATGATCAACTTTTGGTCTGAGATATTCTTCCTATGATATATAATTGCATAAATGTGTTGATGTTGTTTGGGATCATTATTGAAGAGATGAGCACACCTCAGTGCTACTTTAGTATGAGATATGCTATGATAATTTGGATGAAACGTTTGTATCTTTAAACATGGCTGAGGTTGAGTATGATGTTTCTAACATGAGGCAAGTTTAATAAACTCTTTAGAGATTTATTTTAAATAGGTTATGGATCTGAAAATGATACATTGTGATAATAAATACTATGATCCAATTGGTAGATAATCCTATATAGAGATGGGACTAAGATATCTTCATATATTTAGATAGTGCCACTTTACGAGATAAGTGATTGGTTCCTCCGTGAGAGGGAGGACGAATAAGGTATTATTTTCTTATATATATTTATTCTAATATAATATTTGATTTTATGTCTTACATGAATAGGAGACTACTAATACTAAGATATTATGATTCAACTCTTCAGTGAGTTTTTTAAAACGATACCATATAGAGAAACTTGGTTTGTTTATGATCTATAGAGAACAAGACTGATCGAGGAATTTGACACAACTCTTCCACCTTGTCTGAGCTCTGAAGGTGAGGAATTAAGAGGGGCCTCTCATGGGTTGAGGGATCCATAGACAACAGGGTATGACCCCTCTCTATCATGAATAGGATGGAAGAATATGCTCCCCTATATAATTCTATGCAGAGTATACCCTAGTTGGCATCATACCCACAAGTCAGTCTTATTCGGATTATCGATCTAATCTGACCAACGGGTTAAGGGAGAGGTTAGGGGTGTGTGATCCTTACCTTTGGTTATTCAGGTATCTCACCCAAGTTTATCATGATGCAAATGTTCTACCACATGACTCCTCATGGTCATTTCTCGGAATATCAAAAGGTAATAGGATGGTTGTGATCCTTACCTCATATAGCAAGTGGTATCTCACCCATTGATTTCACAATGGGATGGTTGTGATCCTTGCATGGTAAGTTCTATCTCACCTATTTCTTGATGAGAAGAGTTGGGGTGAGAGTGTCCCATAGGACCATTCCCACTTTCATAGACATGAGGTGAGATTGTCCCATGAGACCTTCCTCATTGTCATTGGGTTCGAGGTTGAGATGTGCTCCACGACATGGTTCCAGGTTGAGAAGCGATCATTATTGATAAGATATTTGATGTTTCCTAGGTAGTAACATTGGGCTACCCACTGGCAATGATTCTGAGTGGTAGTAGTTCCTCCCCAATGAATAAAGGATGGTAGTTTAAGCTTCCCTCCAATGTCAAATTATTTTTCTTTTAGATTTGAGAATGCTCAACATACATTAGAGGAATTTTGAGGTCCAAAATGGTCCTCCTAAGAAAAATGTACAAACAAAATCAACTTTATAAGAACCAATAGGATTCAAGATGATGATTTTAACCATGGGGGATGATTCAACATTTTTGTAGTAAAAAAGTAAAAATATTAAAAAATAATAAAATAATAAGACTACTTTTTTAACTCTTATTTTCAACTTATCTCCTTAAGGTTTTACTCAAATTTTGAGCGGGAGTATTTGTTGGATGCAAAATATAATTCCTCATCCAAAGATTACCCATGTTTCATAATTTCGATGGACCCTGCTACACAAAGAATGAGAAATACATGAAAACATGTGATTGCAATCATGTTTTTCATGTATTTCTCATTTTTCGTGTAGCAGGGTCCATCAAAAGTATGAAACAGGGGTACTCCTTGGACGAGGAATCAAATTCTGCATCCAACGAATGTTTCCTCTTGAAATTTGAGTAAACCCATAGGGAGATAAGTTGAAAATATGAGTTGAAAAACTAGTTTTTTCTTTTTTCCCTCTAAAATTTGATGATGTAATATAATCTTATTTTATTATTTCCACTAATATTTTATAATTTCCTTAGGAGGCCCATTTATACCTCAAAACTCCCCTAATGTAAGCAGAGACAATCAAGAGATAATCGAGGATAATAATAGATCAGAACTGACGACAATAGATGATGAGATACTTGAGATAATATATGTTTTGATGACGAGATACTATGATGATTACACGATGTAGTTGGAATTTCTCCATAGCTGAGAGAAAGTTTCAATTCAGTAGCTCAATGTTAGATACCAATCATGTGACTAGATTCACAATTTCAGGAAGACCAATTTTGACTATTGAAGCACTCAATTTGGACAAGGGAAATTGTATTTTTTAGGAAAATCCCACATGTGCACAAAAGGACATATCAACCCAAAGGATAAATTGCACACCCATGGAGAATTATAAATACAAGTCAGGTGACCTTCATTTGGATATCATCATGATAATTCTTCTCTCTTTGGTTTGGATCGCATGGGTCTGAGATGGTTCGTGATATTTCACTTGTAAAAGTCCAAAATTACAGGGCTTGAAGCAAACACATGAGGCCTAGGGTTTTGGTTTCTAGCCACAGGGGTGCTACCAAGTAGTTTTGGTCACAACCGCAGGAATTCATGCTAATTCTAAGGCGTTGATCTCTCTTTTCTATCTTTTTGTGAGCTGGTTTCATAACATTTGGTATTAGAGCTTTGGATTCTAGGGTTTCGCTACTCCAAACAAGTCATCGTGGAATTTTTGCTATAGATTTTTTTTTGCGATGTCTCAGAAGCTAAAAAAAAAAACAATTGAGAAGAAATCGTGCTGAATCTCAGGTCCGATTTTCAGAGCTTTTTTCACTATATTTGTAGAGATATGATCTGAGGAAGTTGGTCTTTTTGCAGACTCCTAAATTACATTCCAAACATGTGACCTGGGGAAAATCATCATAATGTTCTCTCTGAGCATTGGATTGAAATTTCATCAGAAGGTACAGAAAGAGGACGGACTGTATTTCTTGCATATCTTTTTCAGATCCAAAGGTCGAAGCAGTGACAGGTTGCACTTCATACAAATTTTCTCTTCTGGAAAGGTCTATAATCAGGTCATCTTGTGAGATTGTGCATAACTCTTTCTTAGAGAATCCAATTTGGATCAGATTGGTGGAATTGGAAAGAGGACACAGAGGGCTACTACAAGTCACAATTTCCAAACTGAAATATCCAAAAGTACAGAGCTACAGTCATTTCAAGATCGAGCTCCTAAAATCAGGAAAAAGCAAGATGAGGAAGTTTGATGGCAAGGATCCGGTAAATTGGATATTTCATATGGAGCAATATTTTGATCTACATGGTGTACCACTGTTACAAAAGGTATGTATTGCATCTTCATATTTAGAACCGGATCAATTTTTATGGTATGAAGGGCTTTGTCCTCATAAACAACTTGTTACATGGTCAATTTTCACGGAGGAAATGATAACACATTATGAGGATACAAAGAGCAACACCTTCTTTAGAGGAACACCACAACAATTGGAAAGAGTAAAAGGGCTTTGTGACATAGTGGAAAGCAAAATTATGGAAACCAGGAAGCATACCCCTCACAACTATAAAGATGGAAGTGTTGTTTCTCCTAGCCTTCCACGACCTACAACGGTTACACCACAACAATTGGAAGGAAAAAGAGAAAAAGGGCTTTGTTACAATTGTGATAGCAAATGCACTAAAGGTCATAAGTGTGTTGAGAAGAAATTATTTTACATAGAATATGAAGAGGAGGAAGAAAAGGATCAAGAAACATCAAAAGAAGGAGATATATGCCAGGACCCCACCCCAGAGAAAGAAGAAATGAATCAGACCATATCTTGTAAAACATTGGCAAGAATTACCACTCCTCAAACTCTCAATATAGAAGGACATATCAAGAAGAAAAAGGTGCAAGAAGTGAAAGATCACATCGAGAAAGAAGAAATGAATCCAACCATATCTTGTAATTCATTGGTCGAAATTACCACTCCTCAAACTATCAAGATAGAAGGACATATCAAGAAGAAAAATGTTCAAGAAGTGAAAGATCACATTGAGCATCAAGAAATGAATCCGGCCATATCTTGTAAAGGATTGGAATAAATTACCACTCCTCAAACTCTAGAGATAGAAGGACATATCAAGAAGAAAAAGGTTCAAGCAGTGAAAGATCACATCGAGCATCAACAACAAGTTCTCCAACTTTTAAAGGATAATGCCGCTTCGGTGCAAAATAAAATGAAACAACATGTAGATCAACATCGCAGTGAAAAATGTTTTGATGTAGTTGATTGGGTATTTTTATTGCTACATCTCAAGCAAGCTATTTATGAGAAGGAAATGTTGGCAATACTACATGCACTTAAAAAATGGCGACCTTACCGAATGGGAAGACTCTTCAAGGATGAGGATGTGGAAGCATTGTTTTGTGCTATTTTTATTATACAACCAAATTGGATAAACGAAGCAAGGGATGAATGGAAGAAGGACGAAGAAGTATGGCCACTTATCAAAAGTTGTGAAAGATCCCAATTCAAACAATATTGTCAGAAATTGAAGAGGAAGGAAAAATCATATTGGAACCTGGACCAGTCATAGAAACAAGAACCTGACAGCTACGAAATCAATCAATTTTAGAGTATCTCGTGAAGTGGAAGAACTTACTGCTGAAGATTCCACATGAGAGGACAAGAATTTTATACAAAAGCATCAAGAACTACTCAAGCATTGAGGACAATTCTTTTTGAAGGAGAGGGGCATGTTAGGCCCCTATACAACTAGTGTAACCCCTTATTGTTATTAGTACAACCCACTTATTATATTGATGTACCCATGTAGTGCTCATATTGTTACTATTGTGCCCCATAGAAGCCCACTATTGTTATTATTGTGCCCTTAAATTATTATTGTTATGTCGGCTATGATTATGTTATGACCCCTTAGACTCCTATATATAGAAAGGAGGTCTTTTCATTTGTATCATCGAAGAATTGCTCATTTGTGTAATGTAAAGGAGGTTGCCCCCTCGAAGAGGTTGAATTCTAAGTCGTTGATCTCTCTTTTCTATCTTTTTGTGAGCTGGTTTCATAACATTGGAGGGCTTCAACCACATCCACACACACTCTCTACATGTGGTTAGAAACTAGGGTTTGATTTTTACAGTTGATTGCAAAGTTCGATAGTTGATCACTGATATTGATAGTTCATTGTAGAATTTTGAATCAAGGTTTTGATCATTAGCATTATTGGGTTCATCTCTTGGATGTTGATTAGTTGACTTTGATGGATACTTTTTGTGGTTGAAGATATGGATCATTGTACTCTCTATTTTCCGATCATTTTATGATAATCTAATAGGAAGAAGAATTTAAACTAGGCTACACGGTTCCAAGGACCTAAACTTGAAATAGGTTAGAAGAGCTAAAATTTATTTTCAGGATGTGAGATATTGCAATAATATTTTTAAGAACATTATTTTGAATATTAGAAATATTAAACTACGACATAAAGAAACTAATTGAAATATAGGAATTAAGAAATGCCATATCCTATCCACCACCCCTTTTAGAATACATACTGAAAATTCTATAAAGTTGTCTAGATGAGGCAGGTGGTATAACACAATTCTCACTAGAATTGTCATCAACAATTTCCATTGAGTAGTGTATTGTTTTTATGGTAAGGGTTCATTTTGATATTCAAAAGGAACTAAGATCCCTTAATGATTTTTTCTCTAGTATTGGTATGAAATTTAACAGTAACAATACAGAGGCTACGATAACTATATCTAAAAGAAGCACTTCCATTGTTTTCATGTATGAAAACAACAATTAGACAAAGTCACTTCATAAAATTATTGCATAATAAACCTTCATCACAAGGCTTACTTGAGATATATCTCATAACATGTAGACAAAACTATTCTGAAGTGTCTGTGTATGTGTATAAAGCACAAATCCACCTTAAATCATGATTTGTTAATCCTATAAATCATGAAAAGTGTTGTTGGGGGATATTATCTCATAAGAGATTGGGTAGCTAGAGAATGTAAATAATTTTTTATTTTATTTTATCAAACCCATTTTTAATTATTTAGGAAGAGGATTTAAATGAGCTTCTTAGGGAATCCATATGGGACATTGTGAGAAATCCCATATAACCATATTTTTTATGGTTATGGGGATGATTTCTCATTCATTCTCATTCGTTCATGTTCATGTTTCTTGAAGAGGAAATGATATTTATGTAGCTAAGAGACATTACTAGTGGGCTATATGAGAAGACTAGTTATTTGAAGATAAAGTGGAATTTTGATGAATATTTTCCACAACTATGAAAATTTGGAGTTTCAAAGATTGGTATTTCCTCACTAGACCATATTCTAGCCCTAGACGTTTGACATATAATCCTCTAGTATTTTGTAGAAGTACGAATATTTTGTAAACAACTAGGTATTTGACACATTAGAAACAACATATGGAAGACAAACAAATATTTGTCCTCTGTATTAAAGAATGATTCGCACTAATATAAAACAATCATTTATTGTGAAGATAATTGTCAATCTAACATGGTATTAGAGTTGAGCATTTTTCTTAACTTTATGATGCTTTCATGTTAATGTTTCACTTCCATAGCTTCCCACCTTCTGTTAGCACTCATGCATGACCTCCCTTCTGTCTAGGTGTCATTTAATTATAAGAATTATAGTCATTTTATATGTTGCAATAAGAATCACTTCATATGTATTAATCATTCTGATAGTCCCTAGTTCTGAAATCTTCACAACATTTAAAAACAATAACACCTCCCTTTCTATTCAAAACTATAATGGGGTCCTTTGGTTGTTTTATCCTCTTCTCTAACAAAACAAGATTTGAAACTATTAAACTTTATCTTCACATGCTATAGGAAAATAGTCAATTAGTGGAATTTTGGGCTAAAAAATGGTGTCAAAATGAAAAATGAACTAACCAAATCAACTTTAAAAGAACGAATAATATTGAAGATGATGATGCCATTGTAAATGAGAAATATGTTTTTGGTGAATGGAAGAAAAATACTTTTTCTAATGGTATTTTAGAATTGTGTCCTTATAGGTTTTTTAAAATTGCAACTATGAGAACTCGTTGGATGTGGAATTAGATTCCACATGGAATAAGAACTCATTCTAGATAATTTTGAGTAGACTTGCATTGAAAAAAGTGAAAATAAAGGATAAAAGTATGCTTCTTGAAAGAAAATCTTTTTTTTTCATGCATTTTCATTTTTCAAGGTGTAGGTATACTCATGTATGTGGAACCTCATTCCACATCCAATGAGTGGTGAAACTTGAAATTTGATTAAACCTATATGAATTTAAATAAAGTTAAAAAGAATAGAAAAAAAATAGTTTTTTCATTTCCTTTAAGAATTCAAAACTTTTATTTAGTTATTCTTATAATTGTTTTATCATTTTCCGTAGGACGCTGATTTATTCCTCAAATTTACCATAATGGTATATTTCATGGACTTTCATATAGAAATGACCATGTGCCTAATTGATGTGAGTAGGCATTGCAACATCTAGGTCATTCTTTGATCAACATCAAGAATAAAATATTTTGACGGTTTCACAAGATAGTTGATGTTAGTATAGATTTCAGGATCACTTTAAATAAAATGAAATATTCAATGAAGCATGTTAATGTAGAATTGAATGGAATATATTTCACATGCATGTATAATGAATAGGTCAAAACTTCATTATGTTATGGCTAAATATGACCACCAAGGGAAAAGTGTATTCCATTGCACAACTGAAGTTGAAGGAACAAGCCTCACTAATTGACAATTTTCATTTCTTTTCAATATTTCACTATAAAAATTAAACATTTTTCTCCACAAAATATCAAATAATATGTGAATATGTTCATTGTTCATTTTCTAGTGGTTGGTTAAAATTGTATTAACCACCAACACCCAAGTTGTGTATATTCCTTCTTGGGACACTAGAGAAGCATTTACTAAAATCCCTTTTCTCTATTATATTTTACTTGAGTTTGTTTTACATATGTTGAATCCCATACATTGAAATTTTGGGCATCCCTGTGTCTATCACTGACATGGTTTTGTCTCCAAGGAAATATATGAAGGATAAACCATATAGATGTTGAATAAATGGTGCAATAGAACTCTATTAGTCATAACAAACACATATCCATCAAGGAGATTTGGATTTGGAATAATAGAGACATGGAATAATATGATTTTTTTTCTAATATTGTATTTGATGAGGTGCATCATTATATTATTCACATTAGTGATCCATATGGGTCCTTAAAGTAATTGAACAATTTGTATGACTCTCACATAAAAAATGAACTTATGCAAGCACTAGGGAAACTCTTCAATCTATAGTCAAAGCATGGTGATCCCATGAACTTAGTCTTCAATATCAAAGAAATCATAAATTGCATAGATACTACTAGAGTGAATATAGAATTTCCTATCATAGTCTTCATCAAGAATATATACTCAACATATTATTAGTACCTTGAATCCCTACAAGTTAGTGACCAAAGAAGGTCTATTGTGTTTGTCTCTTTAGTGGAAAAGGTTACTAAATGTGATGAAGTATTTACAAATAAGAATAAAATAACTCAATTCATTGGATAGATTCAGTGCATTACTAAAGAAAGGTAGAATCAATCACATTATTATCCTAGAGGGAATACCAGTTAAAGAGGATATTAAGTAAAGGGTTACAAATGCATACGGTCAGACACCATCAAGGATAGAGACCTAATATTAATTTTATTCACAGTGTAAAAAATGATCATGATGCAAAAAAATCAATATTACATTGAGATAATATTGAAGAAAAACAAGATTGGATAGAAGACAAAAATAAAACATCAAATCTAATGAAGGTTAAAGTAGCCAAACCTACTCACTACATTGTTTACATTGAATTATTAGAGTAAATGAAGATATATTTTACAATTAATTAACTTCTTAGAGAGATGCATGAATACATGACACAAGTGCAACATCATAAGTGACCTTATGGAATTACTTAAGTGAGGAGTTCAGGGCCAATGTAGATGGCATACTATACTTTATAGATAAATGATTTCTTCAAATGTTGGGAATTAATGTTGTTAGGATTAAATTTCTTGGATTTCAAAATTTTATTTTGCGTGATCTACTCTATCTTTCAAATCTATGGAGGAATTTTTCATCTCTTCTATATATTTGACAGTTAGGCCACTCCATTCATATATTTCATGGAAAAATTGAGGTAAGAAGGATTTTGAAAAAATCGTTGTCATGACTATAGTGGAGTATGCAATACTATTGAATTTTAAAGGGACATGTACTAATGCTTAAAATTATACATATATATCACATTATAATTAAGGTACATTTCCATACAGTCTTATGTGGCATGCTATATTTGGACATTAGTTATGACTTTCTTCATCTCTTGATAAATAATGGTATTTCTAGTTTGTTTTCTATGTTACACATAATGTTGCAATTAATGACAACCAATGTCATTGATGTCAATGGGGATGCCTAAGGAAGAAACAACGTTAATCATGACTCAAAGGAAGTGGTCTCATAGTGTTATGAAACCAGCTCAAGAAAAGATAGAAAAGATAGATCAACGCCTCAGAATTTAGCCTCTTCGAGGGGGCAACCTCCTTTACATTACATAAATGAACAATTCCTGGATGATACAAATTAAAAGACCTCCTTTCTATATATAGGAGTCTAAGGGGTCATAACATAATCAGAGCCGACATAACAATAATAATGTAAGGGCACAATAATAACAATAATGGGCTTCTATGGGACACAATAGTAACAATATGGGCACTACATGGGTACACCAATATAATAAGTGGGTTATCCTAATAACAATAAGGGGTTACACTAATAGTATAGGGGCCTAACATGCCCCTCTCCTTCAAAAAGTGTTGTCCTCAACGCTTGAGTAGTTCTTGATGCTTCTGTATAAAATTCTTGTCCTCCCATGTGGAATATTCAGTGGGTAAGTTCTTCCACTTGATGAGATACTCTGAAATTGATCGATTTCGTAGTTGTCGGGTTCTTGTTTCTGTGACTGCTCTAGGTTCCAATATGATTTTTCCTTCCTCTTCAATTTCTGGCAATATTGTTTGAATTAGGATCTTTTGCAACTTTTGAATAAGTGGTCATACTTCTTCGTCCTTATTCCATTCATCCCTTGCTTCGTTTATCCAATCTTTTTGGATATTATAAATAGCACAAAACAATGCTTCCACATCCTCATCCTTGAAGAGTCTTCCCATTCGGTAAGGTCGCCATTTTTTAAGTGCATGTAGTATTACCAACATTCCCATCTCATAAATAGCTTGC
This sequence comes from Pinus tabuliformis, assembly GCA_031772625.1. NCBI lineage: Eukaryota > Viridiplantae > Streptophyta > Pinopsida > Pinales > Pinaceae > Pinus > Pinus tabuliformis. Next base: position 1,493,810,299 of record CM062819.1, on the reverse strand, counting down.
TTGAGATGTAGTAGTAAAAATACCCAATCACCTACATCAAAACATTTTTCACTACGATTTTGATTTACCTGTTGTTTCGTTTGATTTTGCACCGAAGTGGCGTTATCCTTTAAAAGTTAGAGAACTTGTTGTTGATGCCCGATGTGATCTTTCACTGCTTGAACCTTTTTCTTCTTGATATGTCCTTCTATCTCTAGAGTTTGAGGAGTGGTAATTTCTTCCAATCCTTTACAAGATATGATCAGATTCATTTCTTGATGCTCGATGTGATCTTTCACTTCTTGAACATTTTTCTTCTTGATATGTCCTTCTATCTTGATAGTTTGAGGAGTGGTAATTTCGAACAATGAATTACAAGATATGGTTGGATTCATTTCTTATTTATTGATGTGATCTTTCACTTCTTGCACCTTTTTCTTCTTGATATGTCCTTCTATCTTAAGAGTTTGAGGAGCGATAATTCTTGCCAATTCTTTACAAGATATGGTTTGGTTCATTTCTTCTTTCGCTGGGGTGGGGTCCTGGCGTATATCTTCTTCTTTTAATGTTTCTTGATCCTTTTCTTCCTCCTCTTCATATTCTACGTAAAATAATTTCTTCTCAGCACACTTATGACCTTTATTGCATTCGCTATCACAATTGTAACAAAACCCCCTTTCTCTTTTTTCTTCCAATTGTTGTGGTGTAACCCTTGTAGGTTGTGGAAGGCTAGGAGAAACAACACTTCCATATTTATAGTTGTGAGGGGTACGCTTCTTGGTTTCCATAATTTTTCTTTCCACTATGTCACAAAGCCCTTTTACTCTTTCCAATTTTTGTGGTGTTTCTCTAAAGAAGGTGTTGCTCTTTCTATCCTCATAATGTACTATCATTTCCTCCATGAAAATTGACCACGTAACAAGTTGTTTATGAGAACAAAGCCCTTCGTACCATAAAAATTGATCTGGTTCTAAATATGAAGATGCAATACATACATTTTGTAACAGTTGTACACCATGTAGATCAAAATATTGCTCCATCTGAAGTATCCAATTTACTGGATCCTTGCCATCAAACTTCCTCATCTTGCTTTTTCTTGATTTTAGGAGCTTGACCTTGAAACGACTGTAACTTTGTACTTTCGGATCTTTAAATTTTGAAATTGCGAATTATAGTAGCCCTCTGTGTCCTCTTTCCAATGCCACAAGTCTGACCCAAATTGGATTCTCCAAGGAATAGTTATGTGAAATCTCCCACAGTGACTTGATTATAGACTAGCTCAGTAGAGCGAACTTGTACGACGTGCCACGAGTCACTGTTTCGACATTTGGATCTGAAAAATGCATACAAGAAACTACAATCTGTCCTTTTTCTGTACCTTCTTACGAAATTTCAATCCGATCCCTAGAGAGAAGGTTATGACGCTTTTCCCCAGGTCACCTGTTTGGAATGTAATTCAGGAGTCTGCAAAAAGACCAACTTCCTCAGATCATATCTCCGCAAATATAGCGCGAACAGCTCTGAAATTTGGACCCAAGGTTCAGCGTGATTTATTCTCAAATGGGTTTTTTTTTTCAACTTCTGAAATGTCGCAGAAAACAAGTTATAGCGAAAATGCCACGATGACCTGTTTGGAGCAGCAAAACCCTAGAATCCAAAGCTCTGATACCAAATGTTATGAAACCAGCTCAAGAAAAGATAGAAAAGATAGATCAACGCCTTATAATTTAGCCTCTTCGAGGGGGCAACCTCCTTTACATTACATAAATGAACAATTCTTGCATGATACAAATGAAAAGACCTCATTTCTATATATAGGAGTCTAAGGGGTCATACCATAATCAGAGCCTACATAACAATAATAATGTAAGGGCACAATAATAACAATAGTGGGCTTCTATGGGGCACAATAGTAACAATATGGGCACTACATGGGTACATCAATATAATAAGTGGGTTATACTAATAACAATAAGGGGTTACACTAGTAGTATAGGGGCCTAACAGATAGCTTGGTTTCTTGCATGCCCTCATCAAGTCAAGTTAATGAGGTTTAAATTTTACTCAATTTTTGTCAAAGTTTTGATTTCCAAATGTGTATATGGATGGTATGACTACATATTGCTCTCTGAGATATTTCAAATGGTATATCACACTTCCAAAAATTCCTTCGAGATGAGAAGTTATGACCATTTGTATTTGGAAGCTATAATGAGGAATAAAAACACCAAATTTGTTAAACAATGATCTTCTAGTAGGATATAAGGTTTCCTAATAAAATCTATGGTAGATGCCTCATAAGCATGCATATTTTTTAGTGCATTAGAGCTCAAGCTTCCTTTATAGAATATGGTCATTAGAATTCTAGTATACAATGGATGACATGTCAACATCCTCATAGGTTAATAGGGGGGCTACCCTTCAACAATGGCTGGGTCTCAGTACAACATGTGGGAAGGATTTAGTTGAGCCATCCATCAAGAGCCATGTGGACTCCTTTATCATTGATGATGCAGCAATGAAAAATCACATATGGACAAATGATAGTTGGTTGTTGGCCTAAGATAACGAAATGGATGTATATGATGACATGGCTATTAAGGATTGCGTGGTGCATGATGAGGAAGCTTGTCACGATTCTATGTGGCATGAAAATATGAATCTTTTAGTTATTCAATGAGCTCAAATCTCAACACCATGTGGCCCACTTAAAATCAGTCATGTTGCAAGCACAATGTCATAGTTATGTTAGCAAGCGGTTTAATGATGACCCTTGGCCCTCAAGAATTATGTCATGGTCGCACGGTTAACTAAAAGCGGCCAAATCCTATTTTTTTTGGTATCATAGAAGGTCACATGGGAGGTCATATGATCACCGACTTTTCTAGCATGGATATCATCCCCACAGGTCAAAGGGAAAATAGGGCCACATATGAAATGTATATATACTTATCCAAGAGCTCCAATTGAAACAAGTATTTATGAATACGTAATATCATAATAAATATAGTGAAGGTGTGGCCTCCATGGGTAGCCCGAGCAAATGCAGTTTGGAAGGTTACAAGGTCAAAACCTTGTGTTCAAGTTCATTTTGGTTGTGTGAGTATTTTTCTAATCTGTCACGGTAATAAACACTTTGTCTTTGTGTTCTTTGACATGAAATCTTTGTTGTGGAAATGAAACTTGTATGGAAGTTATATGATTGGTCATAAATGTTTTGGCTCTATGTGATCTAATTTTAAAGCTTTGTTTTGGAAACATAACTTGTGTGGTCATAAATGTGTTGGCTCTATATGATATGATATCAAAGCTCCAAGGATCTTTGATTGATTGTGGCAACAAATTCTTTTGGCTCCATGGCTTCTAACATGGAAGCTTTGTTCTGGAAATGAAACTTGGTTAGTATTGGTCAATTCATCTTGATGTAGAGCAAGGGCATCATTATGAGGTTAAATAGTCACAATATCCTACTTCTAAATGAGGAAATCTATAATCTTAGCTTAGGGATGACTTACAACTGAAAAAATTGAGCAACAATGTATATAGTTTGGTCGATTTTTCAACATTTACAGCCAATCATTGTGGATACTAATAAAGAATATTTTTTTATTATTATTATATTCATGTTATTCATACTATTTTCCTCCTCACTAACTAATGTTGTGTATAACTATAAATGATGTAACTTGTGTGAGAAATATGCATTCTTGTTCATGTATATATTTTCCTCATTCTTTTGTGTGAGTTATTTTCTACTGCATGCTTCCTAATTCATGTAAAACAACAATTGGAGTTTGAAAACCAATTCAAGAGTTAGAGTTCTTAAGGTAACCTTTGAAATGGGTACATTACAGTTTCTCATCAGAGGAGAAAATATCTGGTATTATGGACAAACATGGTGTTGGGTATCTTACATGGGTCATAGTACATTTCAAACTAAGATAGATCATACATATAAGCAAATTCATTCATAGAGTTAGAATGTGAATTTTTTTATATTATAAATATTAATGTTGTATAACACTATCTGTGTATAGATAAGGAAATGGATGTACATTCCATGAAAGAAAAAATGACACTTCTCACAAGTATGTATAAGAAATTGTTTACCTACGGTAAGAAATAAATCACCTTCATCATTAGCTAGAACAATTGGTAATGAACTCGTCCACTGCTATGGATATTGTGACAATATGTTGGATGAAATCAATACACCCAATAATTAAATCGAATACTTGAAACTTTTAGGATGACAAGATTTACAATTTCCAATGTATTCAACACTATCAATTAGTTTCTCTACACTGACTCTATTGGATTTAAATGTACCATTCAAACCAACCACCATATTAGTCGGGGAGCAAATCGAATAAGTAGTTATGTTATGAAAGTTGGAACTAATATAATTTTGAGCATTCTCTATTTAATATATACATTCAGGAACACGAACCATGATGAATTTAATGATATATTTTATATAAACCCTTGGCCTATTTAGAAAAATATAGCTTGATGGAATTTTCTTTTTTTGGTCAAGTAAGAGTGGAGCCTTTAATTAACCGATAAAAATATTACATATGGTATACATCTTTACAAGTGTAAAGACCAAAAAGATACAACCCCGTTGATGATTAATAGTCAACAGGGTCAAAAAAACACAAAACCTTACACATAAAGCTTACAGATAAACCTCTGACCATTATATAACTCGATAGCCATTCGATAAGAACCCAAATGATCCGACAGTCCTTAAAGAAATCGCATTGGAAACTTACACAACCCTTACCTGCTTTATGAAGCCAACAAAGAAAACAAACTATTAGTGTATAAAACTTCGGGTCTACTCTTGGACTTAACCTCCTCCCCTTTTGAAACCCGATATCCATTTGATCAAGATCTCGTATGATCCGACAGTCCTTAATAGTATCACCCCGGAAATATGCACGACTTTTACCTGCTTCACGGATATGATAAGGATTATAAGCCATTAGTCTATAAAAATTTGGGTCTGTTATAAGAGTTAACCTCTAATCACTTTTAAAACCTGATATCCATACGATCATGCCCCTTTTGATCCGGTGGTCCTTAATGATATCAGATCGGAAACTAGCGTGACCTTTACCCGCTTTATGGAACCGATAAAGATCGTAAACCACTGATCTATAAATCTTTGGGTCCATTTGTAGACTTAAGGTCTGATCATTTCCCAACCCAATAGCCATTCGATAATGAAGGCCATCAAAACCTATGGTCGACAGCCCTTCAACTAGCCCACTGTTTACGAAGTACTCCTCCCTTGTAGTTAGCTCTAACTTTAGCATTGTTTGTGGGATCGACGGTTAGGATTGAGTCCTACTTCCATAGTCTCCTACTTCTGGTAGTCTTCCTCTTGCTCATTACTCATGGTTTGGAAGTGCTCCATGTCTTTGACCACCTATCATTGACAATCATCATGCAATTCACCTGAGGGTGTCGAATCCCAAGCATACCTAATATAAATTTCCTTACAAAGCACTCCTTCATTTGCCAGACAATCAAGTAACATATTGGCTTTTCTTTGCACATGAACAAAGCTGACAGTTCTCAGGGTTCGCAAGTGGGAATGAATACGCTGAAAGACCTGCAATAGCCTCTAATGTTTTGATACTTTTAAAGGTGTCGTTCCATTATGTATCTTCTTGGCCACATTAATGACCAATTCAGAGTCTGCTTCAATGATGGCATTGTGTAAATTTGACTCGATCAGAATTTCTAGGCACTGCTCTAAGGCCATGAGCTCTGCCATGTTATTAGTGGTAGTCCCCAAATGACTATGAAAGATATCCTTTATATGCCCCTGCTCATCTCTTATAATCCCACCAAATCCAGCCATACCTAGGTTGCCCTTAGATGCTCCATCTATATTAATTTTCAAAAAACCATGAGCAAGAGGTTGCCAGATATATTTACCAACAGTTGTTTGGCTGACACCCTTGTTTATGCCTCGGGGGACCAGCGAATGGAGACCCAACTGCAGCAGTATGCAAGCATCCTGGGACAAAGGAGGGTTCTCAGGATTTTTTCACATAAGGGCTCCAACTGTGTCTTTGAGCTGTCGTAATATTTGGGTAATGATGTTCTAGGTCGTGCCTATTTTGTTCTTGAAAATATTGCCATTGCGTTCTTTCCATACATCCCAGATAATAAAGCCTAGAACTAGAGTCCAAAATTTGTTGATGATTTCATTACCTGAGAAGTCTTTCATCCAATTCTTCAAAGTGTTGGTGATGGTGAGTCTGTCCCTATCAGTTTGCTTGAAGACTAGGGCCACCCAATCCCACAAGGTAGAGGTAAATGGGTAGAGGTTGAGTAAGTGTTCCCTTGTCTCCTCATGTGAGCCACATAGATGGAATTTGGATGGGCTAACAAATCCCCTTTTCAAAATATTCTCCCAGGTTAGATTTTCTTTTGTTGAACCAACCACATAAACAACTTTATTTTCATTCAATGTGGGTTCTGCCAAAGGTCCTTCCATACCTGATCAAGGTTTTGATAATCAAACCCTAGTTCCTTTCGTTTAGCTTCATTGAGGTTAAAGGTGCCTTCGATTTTTCTTCCTCATCACAGTTGGTCAGACAAGGATGACAACCAAATATTCCTCTGTTCCAAGTCAAGGGCAAGAGAAACCGCCTAAGCCTTCAAAGGACTCTCATCACTATAACCCAGATCTTTCCATATTCTCCATTTACCATTGTTCCTTACCTGATCCCAGAAGTCACTTACCATAAGTAAACCTTTGTTGTCATTTTAATTCTTGATAGTGGTTAGTTATTACCTAAACAAATTTGGTTCCTCCTACCAGTTATCCTCCCAAAACTGTGCTAGGTTCCGAGCTCAAATCTCCCAGAAACTATGCTGTTAGACAATGGCTCTATTCTCCCAACCAAGGTTCCAAATGTGGGAGCCCTTGATGACCCTTGACATATGGATATGATCCCTCTTCTGCCAATTACTTGTATATTTATGTTTCCAAAGCTTGGCCCAAGGGGTTGCCGATTCCTTAAGCCACCTCCACCAAAGTTTTTCTCCCGAAACTTTGCTAAGGGTTTCAGGGTCATGAAGCCCCAAACCACCATGGGCCTTAGGTTTGCATAGCTTTTCCCAAGCTACCAAAGACCAATTCTTTTCCTCTTCCCCTTTGCCCCAAAGAAAATCTCATTGAACACTCGTGATCTATTGCATAAGTCCTTTAGGAGCAGGAAGAGATGAAAACATGAAAATGGGAATAGCCTGCAAGACAGCCTTTGTAAGTACAAGACGCCCTGCAAAATTCAAAGACATGCATGTCCATTTCTTGACCTTGTCCTGAATTTTATTAGTTACCAGCTCCCACACTCCCTTGCTTAGAGGTTTATCTGTAAGAGGCATTCCAAGCTACTTGGAAGGTAACTGATCCCTTTGAAACCTAAGAATTGTAGTGAGGTTCCTCTAAATGGCAATGTCAATGTTAAAAAAGAAAACCTTTGATTTTCAAGGCTTACCTCTGTACCAGTGGCCATAACAAAGTCGTTCAAGATTTGTTTGAAAGCTCTGGCTTCCTTGACCATGGGAATACCCTGCAGCATTGTGTCATCCACAAATTGTTGATGAGTAGAAGCAACAGCATCCGGGATATGTTTCAAACCCTGGATTATTCCTTCAGCATTTTCCATTTTGATCATTCTAGCTAGCCCTGCCATCATGAGAACAAAGAGGAAGGGGGAGAGAGGATCCCCTCTTTTGAGACCCCTAGAAGTCATAAAGGTTCTAGAGGGAGAACCATTAAGCAGGAAGGAGAAACTAGCCATGGATACAAGGGCCATAACCCATCTTATCCAGTTGTGGTCAAAGCCATAAGCTCTTAGCACTGTCCTAATGTAAGACCAGCTTATCTTATCATAAGCTTTCACTAGGTCAAGTTGCATGATCATACCAACTTGATTATTGCTATTAAGAGAGTGTAACACCTCGTGAGCTTGTATGATGTTATTGAGAATTTGTCTTCCTTCCATAAAACCAGTTTTCTCCTTTGATACAAGAGTTGGAAGAAGGAGCTTGAGTCTATTAGCGATCACTTTGGAAATAATTTTGTACACCACATTACATAAAGCTATGGGTCTAAATCTGTCTGGTGTCATAACTTTTTCCTTCTTTGGAATCAAAGCTATGAAAGAGGCATTAAGAGCCTTCAAAGCCGTTTTGGATCTTCTAGAGTCCTCCACAACTTCAAGGATATCTTGTTTGACTGTTTTCCAACAAGCTTTGAAGAAGTCCACATTGAACCCATCCGGGGCAGGAGCCTTCCCATTTTTCATCTCATTGATAACCTCACTGACCTCCTCTTTAGACACTGGCCTATTAAGATTATGGTTGTCTTCCCTAGTTCCAAACTTAGGAATGTACTTTGTAAATTTGTTAATGAACCGAGATCTGTCGATGAGAGGCTCCTCTGCTATGCTAAGGAAATGATGAACTAGGACATATTCCATTTATTTGTGAGATATGATCTTTTTCCCTTGATAATCTTTAAGTTTTGAAATTTTGTTATGCGACCTGTGATCCAAGGTTGATTTATGAAAAAACTTTGTGTTCCTTTCTCCTTCTCTAATCCACTGCACCCTCAATTTCTATGTCCAGAAAATATCCTCTTACATGCACCAATCTTCCCATTCATTCTGAAGAGAGTCAACTTGAGTTTTCCATTCCTTGGTAAAACCTTCTATGATGATGATCTGATTGATCCCCTAGAGTTTCTGCTCAACTTCTCTTTTGGCTTTAAAAATATTACCAAACTCTTCTTTGTTCCAATCTTTAAGCCTAGATTTGATGTGTTTGAGTCTTTGTTGTAACATGAACATTTTATTGCCTTGAATGGGCATATCTTCGATCCATCATTTGTCAATATTGTTGGTGAAGTCAGGGTGAAAGAGCTAGACACTTTCAAACCTAAAAGGTTTGTTCCTTGGTGTACCCATAAAATTGGCTTCAAGCTGGACAGGCAAGTAGTCTGAGCCTCCAAAGGGAAGGATTAAAGATGACATATCAAGGCCATTGAGAAGGAGGTCCTCTGAGATTATGAATCTATCTAGTTTAGAGGCAACTTTAGAAGCCCCTCCCCTCTTATTGTTCTAAGTAAAAGTGCCATTTATTATTTCATTGTCCACTTGCCCCATCTTATTTATGAAGTTTTGAAAGGAAATGGAGGCTCTACCTAATTTCCTGGTACCGTTTTTTTTCTGTAGGAGATCTGATCATATTGAAATCCCCTTCCAGAATGTAGGGCATATCAGGATATCTCTCTCTCAGCTCCTCAAGGGAGGTGAGAAGCTTGAGTTTGTCTTCTATTTTTTGAGGACCATAGACATTTGTGATCATGTAGATCTCCTTATCACCCAAAGGTTGAATCAGCAGTGATAGATAGTTCCTAGAAGCTTCAACATCTAGGTTTCCAAATTTCTGAGGATCCCATAGCATAAGAATCCCCCCCCGTTGAGTTGTCCACTTTAACCTCTAGATACTCATACTTGATTAACCATTTGTTGTGTTTCTCTCTAATCTTGTTCATCGAACATTTTTTTCCTGAATAAAAACCATATATGGTTTTTCTTCTTTTATTATGCTGCTAAGATTTCTTTGTTTCCTTTTAATTTCTAGACCCATAATGTTCCAGGCTGTAAGCTTCATTAAGAAATATTTGTAAAGGAGTAACTAGTAAGATCTCTCATCTTACCTGAGTTAATCATAAGTTTCCCACATTTGGCCAAGAGCTCATTTTGTCTTTTTCTTCCTCCTTTCCTACCTGGTTCTTGGAAGAATGCATCGGTGTATCCTCCATAATTTTCACCCCTCTATTCTCCTGGTTGTCATGGTTTCTTTTGACTCCAAAACCCTTCGATTGTGATCTCTAGAGGAAGAGCTGTTGAACCTGTCAAACTCCTCTTTTGGCAGAGAGTCTACCCCTTTGCTGATTCCTTGCTCCAGAAACTTTTCTAGATCTAAATTCTCCCTCTCTAGAATCTCCTGCAGTTCATGATCCTCCGTTCTAGCCTCACTTGGGGTCATCTCATGGTCCCTACTGAGCTCCATAATTGTTGGCAGATCATCCTTTTGTTGGTTGTTCTTTGGTATATCCTCCATGTTAGCATCCCTTTCCTTCTCAGTGGGATTATTATCCGATTCCTGGTTTGTCCCATTATTTCCACCTTGTTCATCTAAGATCCTGAAACTATTGTGGCTCGGTTGTCTGCTCTCATTAATTTTCTTTCGGTACTGCTTGCTTGCTTTCCCTTTACCCCCAACCTTAGTAAAACCCTATGGATTTTTGCCTGTATTGTTTTTCGTGTTGCTCTCTAGTTTTTTTAATGGGCAATCCCTATATAGGTGCCAGTGTTCATGGCACTTACAGCACCTACATGGGACGTGTTCATAGTCCATAGCTTGCACCAATTCTTAGTCATACACTTCTAAAATGATTGCATCTGGGAATGCCCCAGATAAGTCCATTTCCACACATATCCAGGTGAAGGAAGTGTATTTGCCTCTTAGAGTACCATCTGAGATCTTTATAAAATGCCCTAGATTGTTGCCAATAGCCTTTATAGACTCTAACAGACAATAATCTAAAGGAAGGGAGTAAAGTATTATCCATACCGGTACCAATGTGAAATTTTCTTGTTCTGGAACAAATTTCATCACCCATGGTTGCATGTTAAGGCCTGCAGCAGTGTAAAAATAGGGTCCTCCCTTGAACACTTTGTCTTTATCCTCTAAGCTGGTGAACACCACCATGAAGAAGCCCTTGGACCCAAGGTGAAGGGTTATTTCCACCTTTGGTTTTCAGTGGTTCTTTATCCAAGCTTGCAAAGCCTTCTCCCTCGGCCAAATCCCCTTAACTTTGCAGATAATCGCGTATTCCTCCATGTGATCTCTGTGCACCTGTAGCACTCGGTCACTTAAAACAACCCAAGGAATAATGGTCGACTTGGGTTTACAGACCCCTGTTGTACTCATAGTAGCAGTTTTCTGACTACTACCCTCTGTCCTCTTCTCCTTGCTGGCTTCCTCATGATTCTCTTCCTGTCCATGATGTTTGTTATTTTCTGATTTCTTTGTGTTAATAGGCTCTGTTGCCACCTTCATTGATTTCTTGAAGCGAGGCGATCCAACTCCCTTGCTTCTGTCTGCAACCACTTGACTGAAGGAGGGAGTAGAACTCCCTCCTCCACATCCTGCCATGGTAACCAGCATCAAAACACTAACGCAAAACCCTAGTTCAAATTGCAGAGCATTTGACTTCCCCTAATTCTTAATTTCTAATTTAGTAACCTCTTGATGGAAAATTTTTGTTCCTCCTTACATATTCATATTAAATAAAATAGATTTTGTGAATATCTTTCATGAAAAAAAATAAAAATAAAAATCTAAATTGTTTCCTCTATAATTCTATAATTTTAGCATAAATTAAGACTATATTAAATAACAACATTGTATTTATTTATAAACTATAAAATAAAAGAAACACATATTAAATATAATACGAAAATCGTATCCATCTTCATATTTTGTAGGAGTAACTGAAAAAAATTAATTTAGATCAAGATAGAACAACTAATAAGAAAGAAGATCTAGGAATAAGGTAGTTCCTGTAAGCCAAGCAGCTATCGAAGAGCGTAGGAGAGAGATCAAAGAGTAGTCCTCTTGTGACAGACAACCTTAGAAGCGGATTCCTATCCTGTGAGGCTGACTTGAGAAGTTCTGCTCGTGTAGCTCTCTTTGACTCCTTATGTTGGGAGTAAGTATTTCCATACTCCTGAGGCGACAGATGCTTTCGCTCTCTCTAGGCGCAGACTGATTCTTTTCGGCCCTGAGAGCTGGGAGCTTTTCACCAGCAGCATAAGTAGCATTTGAACCAGTTGTCCTAGTCGAACAATCAGTTGATCCACTAGTTTAAAAAAATTAACTTAGAAAAAATATTATAAATTATTTAATTAACTGTTTAAAGATAGATAAATAAAATAGATTTTATGAATAACTTTCTAAATACATTAAATTTTTTATTAAAAAATGAAAAAAATAGAACAAAAAAACTAAAATCTAAATTTTCTCCTCTACAATTTTAGCATAAATTAAGGCTATATTAAATAACAACATTGTATTAATTTATAAACTATAAAATAAAAGAAACAATAAAATAATTTATTTAATTAATTGTTTAAAAATTATTTCGCATGAAAATTTGAAAAAAAAATTGAATCAAAAAGTGAAATTCTGTCTATATTAAACATCTTTATTTCCAAATGGTTTTAATATTTATCAAACAACATAAATAAAAATTGGAAGTGAGAAAAGAATATAAATTACAATCAAATTGAAAGTAAAAGGTTACAATAAATTATGATGAATCATAATTTTTATTGAATTTTCGAAAAAATAACAAGTTATACAAAAAATGTTTTAAATAACTTTAACATGATATCACATTACAACCTTTCATAACTCTTGATTCACCTATTCATCATACCATTTCTTAAATTAAATTAAATAAGAGTGATAGTTGCATAGCAATATAGTCCGTGCCTGTTTTGATAGTTTTAAATATGTTGGTATGATCAAGTGTGGGGTCTATGTTTTATCATTATCTGAGAGTGCCTTGTTTCTACTACCATTTCTGCGTTCTACAATTATTTATTTCTTTTCACACTTCTTTTATATATCTTCGTCACACAAAAAAAATTTGCACAAACACTGATATGCACGATTGATTTCCCACATTTGTTCTTTCTCATACACTTTCCTATTCATTGCTATCAAATGTTTCTACACAACTTATTTCATTACAAATATTTCATGGAAATTATTGTATCAAATCTTCATGTCAAACCATGATTACCATATGACCTATTCCATTTACTATACAAGTAAACTAAAATGGTCATTTGGAATAGGTGTTGCATGGCCTAGAGGTGTGCGGAAGAAAGGTGCAGAGTGGAGAATGTGTGTGGAGGTGTGGAAGTGGGGATGTGTGTAGAAGGAGGAAGAATGCAAAAGACACATCCAGATGTCCACAAGAGTTAACAATTTTTGAACTATAGGTTATCGTTAAGGAAAATAAATTAATTGTCACCTTTAAATTTTTTCTTAGTGTGAATAGATGTATTGTGTTGAAGTACTAAAGTGAACTCTGATTACACCCTTAGAGACATATACAACCATTATTAGTGAACTTGTATTAACATATTTATATGTTTCTTTGTTGTTTTAATAATGTACGAAGGATTCGAACTACACAATAACTTTCTTGGTTGATGTGCATAACAATTATTTTACAAGCCTTCGCATGGTATTTGCTATAACAAATCAGGAAACAGAAGGTCGAATATAACAACTAGACTTCATATTCTTTAGTCATTTCTTTCCATTGTTTGATTCCAAGCCAAAAAAATTTCAACAATATAGAAAAGAGACTCAGACAACTTAACAAGAATGTTATAGAAGAATGGAAGCAAGGTAGAAAATATTGGTAAATTGATTTGGGTGAACTTCAAATGGATATGAGGTGGCTTCAAGAACATATGTTGGGAATAATACTGAGAAGGGGGAAGAGTGAATTAGTATTTACAAATAAATATTTTTTTCCATTTCATATTCAGTTTTCGATACACGACTTTACTGAATTGAACCTGCATGTGCACGCAACTGTTCTTAAGCAAACTAGCATATATTCAGTGAACCTATAATTCAGTTAATCCATCATATGTTTGTCTTTAGTCATTGCATTAGTACTTTACTAACCATTATATAAACAGTAACCAGATGCAACAATAACAGAATAAACCATCATACATAAGCAACAAACATGAACTCCAAGATTTAAAGTAGAAACCCAATGCAGGAGAAAAACCACTTGTTGTTGTTGTCTATGTCTTCTTTTTAATATGAGAAAAATTAGTTTGCAATATTGTACTAGTGCAGACTCATACCAATCTGTAGGCTCCCACCTATAGAAGGCTACAACCTTGTCTCATTCTCTAAATTCTACTGGAAGGGAGCTCCAACCCCTTGATCAAATCACCAGCCACTACTGGCAGGAAGCTTCGACCTCACTGAAGGATCCAACCCTCAATATCCACCAAGGACCACGTTTCATAAATTTTTGGACTCGATACTCATGGTACACAACCGCACAATATGTAGGTCATGTTTCATAAAATTTTCATACTGGACCCATCAATAACACTGAAGCTCAAAATCAATCACCTCTATAACACATCCATAAAATACAACTGCAACAACCAATCACTGGAACCCAATCATAAATCTCTAATATAACTGAAACCCAATCATCTTTTTCTGAATCATCCACTCATTTAAACTTGTGAGACAACTAAATCAAACAATTAGTGAACCTATAATTGAATCAAACAATCATTGAACCTCTCACACAAATGAATCAACCATTTACTCAAACTAATCAACAGATACTTAATCAATATTCAACCATTCCAGTGGAATAATGAAATCACTGTAACCAGAACACTACATCAACAACCAGAACCAACTGCAACCTCAAAAATCATATGTCTGAATGTATACGCTACTTCAGTGAGGCCAACCTGCATGTATACGCTACTTCCTTTAACCCAACCTCTAAAGATACTGAATCATAAAACCTCTATGTATACCTCTAAAGATACTGAATCATAAAACCTCTGAACCACAAATTGTACCAATCAGTGACATTCTGAAGATCTACTGTTAATTTAAAGAGTTCTAAACAGATAGTAGAAAAGTTCAACCTTCTCACTTAATCAATCAACCAATCAAACTCAATCTCCTTATACAGTTAGTTCTACTTTCAGATCTAAATAAGACATCATTGATAAACAATAGTAAAACAATAACACTGTTAGATACATCAGTCATCTCTGAACAACAAAATTTTCTTCTACATACGCAACTTAGTAGTGTCGAACCAGTGTGTATATGCACCTTCACCAAGATGAACCAGCGTATAGATCTGCAAATATTAACTTATAACTTCACAGCTATTCCAGACTTCAGACATACCTAGATCTTAGCATATAAAGGATAAAACATCCGTTAGCAATGATATCTAGACTATCCATTATCAGATCATACAATGATAAGTCGTTTTAGGTCTTATGATCCTGATCCATCATTAAATCACATCAAACACTCAGGTGCATACTTAGCTCAGATCAAGCAAAGCATCAGAAACTCATAACATGCATATTTGATTTTGATATAAATCTTCATAAGATATTCATTACTTTCACCACTTCACACTTTGATCATCACCTCCTTATATACTGAGAGCCTTTTTCAATACCTCGGATGAAGACAATGCTTATAACTTGTGGTATTCTTAGACGTGATGAAGTAACTATTATTCTGCTCAATATTGTGGGCTAATACCATGGTATGGACCCTTGGTATTCTTTAACCTTAATTTTCCTTAATTTTCCATCCCATATGTGCTTTTCCTATTGTGAAAGTGTGTTCATACGTATACGCTCCTTTTGTTCCATGAACCTTCTTGTATACGGTACTTGGACTAGGTGAACCTGCGTATACAAATTAATATACCTTAAAAAATTCATTTTCCCCAACTGCTTGATTCTAATCTGTAGTCCTTTGTTCCATCATCCTGTTCTTCTGTGCCATTACTCTGTTACCTATGAATAGACCTATTATAATTTGATTTTCCACCGTACATCACTTCTGAACTGATTCCTTTGAATTGCCCTTTGACCATTAGTTTTTCCATTATTTTGTCATCTCTGACCTCTATATTAATCTTTGTTCCATCATTCTGTCACCTCTGATCTGTCCTATAGATTCATCTAGTTTCCATATACTTGTTCTCCTACAAGTGAGTTGCCATCAAGGACAACACATGCAACATAATGCCAACAATCTCCCTCTATTGGACTTGATGGCAACCACTTTGGTGTTTGATCACCACAACCTGTAAATAACATCAACCTACTCTCCAAACACCACTCTCTAAACACCAAGCTACTCTCCCCTTTGACATAAAGGGAAAAGGGTTGATTGACCAATGTTAAACGAAGACTTCTATATCTGAACTGCTGAATATGAATAATGATCATGCTTCCCCTAGGCACATGCTAAATTTTATGATCAAACTCCGCCTTTGTACATGCTGAGATGTGCTATATTGTGCATGCTCCCCTTGAGCACATGCAGAGTCTACATAAATATTTTTCAAAGTAATAAAATGACTTTATAATGACCTTCCTATCACCAATGACTCATACATACATCAATCACCCATCCAAGTGGGGATATACCAAATTTGACTCATGCACCCAACCAAGCAGGATTACATATTTGACATGACCTTAAAAGTCCATACATGACTAAATATGACAATTATTACATCATTGATATTTACATGACCTTTACATAAAATTATATACATGACATGTATAGCAAATAGCAAATATCTAAATAGCACCATGATAGTTATTAGAAACTATCATACACCATATATGATCAGCACCATAATCATCTGTCGAAAGCATCCAGAAAAACAACCTATATATGTCCATCATCAGTTTGCAAGATAAGCCAATGTACCTTTAATATCATCAACCTCTAACAAAGTATTCCACATATGGATATCAACTCATATTCTTGATCTTATCAAGATCACCTTGTTCCATAGCCTTCCATGAATCAACTAAGCTTATGTCATATCTCCAAGCAGTGATACAACAACCATTTAGATCATATCATATATATATGTGAAACCACCATAGTCATCATCTATGACCATAATATCATCATTGTCGTAGTAATAACGGTATGATCTTTCCATAACCACCCTCAATATATCAACCATGTATCTTCACTAAGGATTTTTCCAACAACCACATTAGATAAGAATCGACCATGATAATCAACATATGTGCGAATCAAAATTATCACCATAAGGTAAGAAGTCATCATCATTATGTGACTAAGTAAGTCATGTCTCCAAATAGCCATGTCCTCAAATAGGTATGTCTTCATGAAACCTGCAATAACACCATTTTCTTGGCCAACCAACATTATTTACCAATGAGTAATTTAAGTAATTATCCATGTATCATCATAATATGTATCTATCATAGATATAGAAATATGTATCTAGAAAACCATAAGCTCATAGTATTTTGTCAAGCTTTCTTGATACCATCAACAACAACAATCCTTAACCTTGTGATGGAAAAGAACTATTGGAATCCACATCCATAACTGCACCATATGAAGTTTATGCATCTTTGAAGGCATGATGAAAACAACATAAAAGAAATGAGTGATACTTATAATAATCAAGTAATGAAGTTGTGTGCTCAAGCTTTGTTCTTTTCCTTGTCCTTATGAAAATCACCATGTAAGCAACATACCATATGTACAATATGCATCGTCAAAAGAGTCATCCACAATCATCCATAAATTTGATCTGAATAACAAGTATGTGGCTCAAGCAATATAAGTATCATCCGATACTTTATCAAGGGTAACCCATGACTGCATCATAACATGATGTATCATTTAAACACTTCAACAACATAAGTATCCTCACCATTGATAAGAATCGTTATGTACCAAAGACTCCTAAGCATAATGCCAACAATGCATTATTAGAAGCATAGCATATTCTAGCCTTGAACTTGTGCCAATTGTTCACTGCCAAATCTAATCATTGGATATATCAGTAAGAATCACCAAGGCATCATCATCAACTAGTTATACATCAACTTATCAACAACTTATGAGGATCAAAATTACTTCTAACATCCACAGACTGTAGTAATAAATCATATAGACAGAAAAGACAATTGATAATTGTCTGAATCATATCAGACCCTTTTTCTTAGTTTGTCCTACTGCATCTTCATCAAACCAACATATACACCGTTGTACAGCTTCTAACTCATGTATATACATGAATTGCATTCATGATAATTGCGTATGAGACTTAGCATACTCGAATTTCATAATTTCAGTTCCTCTTGAGTCTATTATGTCTGTATACTAAGTTATGCCACATTTTTTTGACTGCAATTCCTTCTTCTTCCATACCTTGGAGTGTGATGATGTTTTCTCCTTTTGGTATGTTGGCCGAAATTTTGTCCTGCATTCTTTTGCTATATGCCCAAACTTGTTACAATCATAACAAATTATATGTTTTGTATTCCTTCTAAAGTAATCAATGGCTTTGTGACCAAACATATTTCAAGAAAAATAGTATCCCTTAAAGTACCTGAAAGTTGATGATCTTTCTGTGTGATGGTCATTAGCTTGAACCATTCAACTTCTGCATCTGACTGCAACATGTCCAAAATTATGATATATAAAGCATTCAACATTATTAATTATAGGAAAAAAATGATTAACACTTCCATGGCTAGGAGTAAATGATTTTCTTTGAACAATTTCTTTCCTTGGTTGTTCATGGGGTTGACCTCTTATATCCTTGTTAAGCATTTCATATTTTGCATTAGAATTCCTTGCTTCAGTTTGTGAGCTAGATTCACCTTCAATAGGTTCATGAAAACCAAGACAGGATTTGATGGCAATAGACCCTTGACTACTAAGAATATCATCCAAAATCTTAGTACTATCTTGAAATCATAAAATTTTATCCTTTTCTTCTAATTTACCTTTTAGGATATTTACCTCAACCTGATATTGCTATTCCTTATCAAGATACTACTTCTTCATGCTTTCTTCAACTTTCCTTCCTTCTTCCACTTGTTTCCTTAATTTGGGAACTTCATTTTCTTGTTCTTCAAATACTTGAAGTAGTTCTTCATTCTACTTATTTGAATTTTTAAGATCTTCTTTTAGAGAGACGACCACAACTTCAAGACCTTCACAGTAACTAGTTTTTTCTATAATTTCCTTGGTTGTTGTATCATTTTCATTCACTTCATCCTGTAGCCTTTGACATTCATCTTCCCTTTCCTCTTACTGCGTCCTTACTTTGTTTCCCTCCTCCAATTTAGCTTTTAACCTAGTAACTTCTTCTTTACTCCCTCTTGTCAAATATATCTTGTTGATCTGTAATTTTTTCTGTGAGCCTTTTAACATCTGCCTCTATATTTCTATCACTTTCTCCCATAAGATAAAATTTAGTTTTTTCACTATCACATTCATTATTTTCAATATTGCATGAACAGATAAATGTACCACCAGAAGACCAAAAATTTGTACCTGATAATTCTTTTTCTCGATCATCTTCAATCTAAGGTGATTCTGAATCTCAATACTTACTTCCACCTAATAGCCAATTGTCTCTCTTTCTACCACTATTCCTTTCAAATGTCTTCTTATTCTAAGGTGCTTTCTTCTTTTGCTTCTTTCCCATTGTCTCTACGGATTTCCTTCAAGTGATCAAGCTTCTGCCAAAGGAGCTGCTTTAATACTAATTGTTGGCAATAATACTATGAGGGGGGGGGGGGGGGGGGGGTGGGGGATGCATTCATGAATCAATGTTTGAAAATCAATAAATTTTTACATTTCATATTTAATTTTCTATACACGACTTTAGTGAATCGAACTTGCATGTCCACGCGATTGTTCTTAAGGAAACTAGCGTATATCGAGTGAAATTATAATTTAGTTAATCGATCATATGTTTTTCTTTATCCATTGCATTATTACTTTATTAACCATTAGATAAACAGTAACCAGATGTAGCAATAACAAAATAAACCATCACACATAAGAAACACACATGAACACCAAGATTTAAGGTGGAAACCCAATGCGAGATAAAAACCACCTGTTGTTGTTGTCTCTGTCTTCTTTTTAATATAAGAAAAACCATTTTACAATATTGTACCAGTGTAGACTCATACCAGTATGCAAGCACCCACCTGTAAAAGGCTACAACCTTCTGATATTCTCCAACTTGTACTGGAAGGAAGATGCAACCCACTACCTCTTGTAGTGGCTGATATGTTTACCAGTACATAGGGACTGACCTATAGAAGGCTATTACATTCACTCATTCTCCAGCTGCTACTGGAAGGGAGCTCCAACTCACTGATCAAATCACCAACCACTAATGGCAAGAAGCTTCGTCTTCCTCACTGAAGGCTCCAACCCTGAGTATCCTCCAGGGACCATGTTTCATTAATTTTCAGACTGAATACTCCTAGCACACAAAAACACAATAGGTAGGCCACGTTTCATCAAATTTTCATAATGGACCCATCAGTGACATTGAAGCTCAAAATCAATCACCTCTCCAATACATCCACCAAATACAATTGCAACAACCAATCACTGGAACCCAATCATAAATCTCTGATATAACTGACACCCAATCATCACTTTTTGAATCATCCAATCATTAAAACTTTTGAGAAAAATGAATTAAACAATTAATAAACCTCTAACTGAATCAAACAATCATTGAACCTCTAACATAATTGAATTAACCATTTACTCAAACCAATCAACTGGAATAGTCAAATCACTGTAACCAGAACACAAATCTCAACCCAGAACACTACATCAACAACTAGAACCAACTGCAACCTCAAAAATCATATCTCATAATGTATACGCTACTTTAGTGAGGCCAACCTGCATGTATACGCTACTTCCTTTAACTCAACCTATGTATACCTCTAAAGGTACTGAATCATAAAACCTCTGAACCACAAACTATACCAATTAGTGAAATTTTGAATATCTACTATTAGTTTACATAGTTCTAAATAGATAGCAGCAAATTTCACCCTTCTCACTTAATCAATTAATCAATCTGACTCAATCTCCTTATACGGTCAGTTATACTTTCAGATCTAAAGAAGACATCATTGAAATACAATAGTAAAATAGCAACATTGATCAGATAGATAAGTCATCTATGAACAACAAGCTTTTCTTCTACATACGCAACTTGGTAGTGTTGAACCAGGGTGTATATGTGCCTTCAACAAGGCGAACCGGTGTATAGATATGCAAATACTAACTTATAACTTCGCAACTATTCTAGACTTCATACATACACAGACCTTAGCATATAAAGGATAAAACATGCGTTAGAAATCAGATATAGACTATCCATTATCATATCATACTATGATAAGTCATTTTAGGTCTTATGATCTTGATCCATCATTAGATCTCATCAAACAGTCAAGTGCATACTTAGTTCAGATCAAGCAAAGCATCAGAAAACCATAACATGCATATTTTCTTTTGATCTAACTCTTCATAAGATATTCATTAATTTTGCCACTTCACACTTTGATCTTCACCTCCTTATATACTGAGAGCCTTTTTCAATACCTCAGACCAAAGCAACAATTAGAACCTGTGGTATTCTTAGACAAGATCAAGTAACTGTTATTCTGCTCAATATTGTGGGCTAATACCATGGTATGGATCGCTGGTATTCTTTAACCTCAATTTTCCTTAATTTTCCATCCCATACGCATTTTTCCTCTTGTGAAAGTCCATGTATATGTATACAATCTTTTTTTTTGTGAACCTGCTTGTATAGACCACTTGGACTAGGTGAACCCACGTATATACCTTAAAACATTATTTTTCCACAATTTCTTGATTCTGATTTGTAGTCCTTTGTTCCATCATCTTATTCTTTTGTGCCATTACTCTATTACCCCTAAATAGACCCGTTATAATGTGATTTTCCATCGTACATCAATTCTTAACTGATTCTTTTGAACTACCCTTTGACCATTATTCTGTCCATCATTCTGTCATCTCTCACCTGTATATTCATCTGTGTTCCATCATTCTATCACCTCTGATCTATCTTGTAGATTCATCTAGTTGGGCCATCTACTTGTTATTCTACAAGTGAGTTTCCATCAAGGACAACACATGTAACATAATACCAACAACATCGTGAATCAATGAAAATCTCCTTCAAATGGTAAAAATAAATAACTCTCCATAGAAGATATAACTTGTAAAGGAAAATCTCATCTCCAAATTCGATAATGAAAGCCTTAAATCATGGGAGGAGTTGCATCAAAGGCTTAAAGAAATTAATGAATGCAAAGCCTTGTGGAAAAGGTTGCCCCAAAAGTAGGAGGGATGGAGGACGATTTCAAACTTGAAAACATGATATAATGTCTTCAAGCTTCAAATATTTAGTGTGAAATAAATGCAAAGCAGGATGCCATTTATGAGTTTAATAATTTGAAGAAAATGTATATAGGTCTTACGGTTTAGTTATATATTACATGGCTAGATGGTGTAACTATGAGTGCCTCCTAGCAAGCATTAGCAACTAAATTTAAAGTTTTACATGATAATTATTTATAACCATTTCATGGCTTCAAGGCTTCCACATAGTTATTGATTGTGCAAAAGTGTGGGAGTGCATAAAATGGTGAAGTCATTTGTCAAAGAGAGAATGCATAAGTGTGGATTTTTGTAGGTCCTTCTCCGCACTCTCACACCTTTGCTCTTCAACACTTTTTCATTTTCACTCTAACAAATAACTTCACCAAATCTTAACGTTTGAACTCCTTATTTGATCTTTGTGTTTATTGATAATGTTAAGGCTTTAATTTAAGTCAAAGATGAGCTGGGAAAATCACACATTGCATTGGATATGGCAGAGGAATAGTTACAAATGGTCGTCATGTTGATGGAAAGGTAGAGGATGAAAGAACAAAAAACACAAACAAAAATGTGAGTTGTTCCTTTATTACTCTATCAAATAGAAACTTGATTCAACTACAACCGAATCTAATATGACATATTTATTCTTTCTAACTATCTTATTAACAAAGTTCAATCAAAATAAATACTTCATGCAAATTCACACTAACTTGACTTTTATAAATCTAGACTAAAATAAAATGAACTCAGACTCTTTCTCTAGATTACTTTGCATGCAAGACACCCCACTTACTTATGACTAATAACCTAAAAATCAACACATCATGATTTAAACATTCTTGTTGGCCTAAGTCTCAACTAGGCTTACGACACCTAAGTTTCCTCTATGAAATTCAAATACACCTTTTGTTGATGGAATTGTGCACATATGAGCCAAATGATCATTTGATTTACAAGGATCTAAATAATTTTCTACATTGTTCACAAGTTTTCTTATAAGATGGTATCTTGAATCTATATGTTTTCTCTTTTGATGGAACACACTATTCGTCAATAGTTTGACAGATGAGTTGTTGTCACAATAGATTGTTGTTGATCCTTCTTGTTTGTGTTTAAGTCCATCCAAAACTTTGCATAACCATAATTCTTGACTCATTGCTAATGTCACTACTACATATTCTACTTTTGTTGATGACAGCTTCACAGTAGGTTGCTTCTTAGATGCCCATGAGATTACTCCTAAAACAAGATGAAACACATAACTGGAAGGGATTTTTTTATCATCCAAACTTCCTACAAAATCACTATTGTATACCCAACTAAATATTTGTTTTTCATGCTTGCATACAATATGCCACAATTTATAGCACCTTCTATGTATCTCAAAATACTATTTCCAACTTTCCAATGTGAGTCTTTTGGTGACTCCATAAACCTAGAAATCGGACTACCTCTATGCATAATTTGTTATTTTGTAGCTATGAGATACATATTACTTCCAACAAATATTTTGAAGAGATTTTTTTTTACGCATGAACTTTTATCATCTTTACTTATTACTGTGCACCTATCACTACTGGCGTAGGTGCAGGTTTAGAACTTTCCATTCTCAATTATTTCAGTAATTATTTTCCATATTTATCTTGAAAAATAAAATATATTTCTCTAATTACTGAGGTTCTATGCCAAGAAAATACTTCATAATACCAATATTTTTCATTTCAATTTCTTCCTTTATTGCTAATTTAAGAAGGTCTAATTCAATATCAGTTGTATAAATCATATCATCTACATAGAAACATACAATCAAAATCTTCCCATGTTGATTTACCTTTGTATATGAGGTTGGTTCATTGTTTCTTCTTCTAAATCCATTCATGATCATATACTTTGTTAATTTTTTAGTACTAGGCTCTTCGAGCTTCTTTGAGTCCATAAAATGCTTTATTCAGTTTGTAAACTTTGTCTTCATGACCTTCAACTTCATACAAATTTTTCTTATAAACCCATTTCACATCAATGAGATTGTTATCTTTAGGTAACTCAACCAAAAACCAAGTATCATTTTTCTCTATAGATTCAATTTCTTCATCAACAACTTTGGGCCCAATTATCATATTTGATAGATTCTTCAAATGATGAAGGTTAAAATGACAATAATGCAAACTTCGAATTGATATCTAAGTCATTATAAATACCGTGAAAAATTCTCACACCATTACTTGATTCACTGCCTGATTCATAGCTGGGAGTATTTTGATCTGTTGAATTGCTATATGATCTAGAATGTCATGGAGGCCTTTTTTGCATGTCTCTAATTAGTGTCATTTCTTATGCTCATTGTTGCTAATTTTATGCAACATCTTCTTCTTCTATGAGATGCACTTTTGCATTAACAATTCTGTCTACACTTCCATTCCATGGATCTTATTCTTTGAACACCATATATCAGTTGATTATAGTATTTTTGGTGATAGGGTTATACCATTTATGTGCTTTTGAATGCTCACTATACCTAATAAACATATACTTTTCACTTTTATCGTCTAACTTGTCTCTTAGCTCTTTATGTATATGGGCATATGCTATTCATCCATACAATCTAAAATGAGATATACTACAAGGAATACATGTCCATGCTTTTAGTGAAAGTTTATTCATCATGAATTTCATAGGAGATCTATTTATAACATAAATTATGCATGTAACTACTTCCACGTAGTATTCAATTGGAAAATTTCTTCCTTTAAACATGCTTCTTGCCATGTTCATAATAATTTTATTCTTTCTCTCTTCCACTCCATTCTCCTTCAGTGTATGTCTGGCTGTAAATTGCCTTTGAATTCCATGTTGTTTGTAATAATCATGAAATTCCTTCGAGTCATATTCTCCATCATGATATAATCTCAATACTTTGATCTAATGATCACTTTGATTATCTACTAGGGCTTTGAATTATTTGACTTTTTCAAGAGTATTAGACTTTTGCTTCAAAAAATAAATCCACATCTTTCTACTCAATTCATCAATAAATGTGAGGAAATAATGATTTCCACCAATCAACTATGTCCACATGGTTCCACATAAGTCTATATGAACCAACTCTAGTGGCTTCTTTCCTCTACATGCTCAAAAATATTCCAAAATTTTTCTCTCCCAAAATACAACACACATAGGGACTAGAGGGTTCTTGGATCGATGTTGATCCTCTAACCATATGTTTCTCCTACGATAATCTCAAACTAGAAAAATGTAATTGTTCAAACTAAAAGTGCCATAACTAATAATCATCAACACTTGAAACCTTAAAAAGTTGACCTGATTTTTGTAATTCATGACCACAGGGAACTATTTATTCTTATTCATTTGCACATTTTCTATGAATTGATTTCTTTAAGACTTTTCATATATGAGACAATCATGTCCCTAAAAATTAACTTTGTATATTTCCTACATTAATTGACCAACACTTATCAGGTTATGTTTTATACCTCGAACATAGTATACCTATGAGATTTTATTCGGCTCCCCTCCTTGGTTAGTATGTTGACGACTCCTTTTCCATATACATCCACAATTTTTTCAGTTCCAATTTTACCTCTGTCTTGACTGGTTCATCTAGATTTACAACCAGATTTTTGTTGCTAGTCTTGTGGTTATTGCAAGAATTATCTAATAACCAAGCATTATCAGAGTGTTCATGCATTTTTTTAAAATGCTCTACGAACATGGAGTCACTATATTCTATAGTTACATTTTTTATCTGATTGCCTTGATCAGTTATACTATTCTTGCAATCACGTGCATAGTGACCAAATCTATTGCAATAATAACATCTAACCTTCGATTTATGGAGTCTTTAATTGTTGTAGAAACTTTTCTCGTGGCTTCCACTTTCTTGTTATTTCTATTACTTACCATCTCTCTAATCATCATTCCTTACACCTCAACCTCTATCTCTTGAGATAGAAACCTTGATTTCAAAAGAATTTTCTATGGACGAATCCTTATTTTTGTATATCCTTGCCTCATGGGATAGAAGTGAACCCATCAACTCGTCTCACAAAATCGCCAAATACTTGGCTTCTCCAACAACTGCTACTAAAACATCAAATTTAGTAGAAAAATAATTAGGACCTTTTCAACCATTGTTTAATCTTTATTCTCATCATGATATATTGTTAACTAGTTTACAATTGTCAAAACCTGATTCATTAATGAATCAATATTCTATATTTCTTTCAGTTGCATTCTTTCAAATTCTCTCCTAGTATGTAGTAACTTAACAATATTTACTTTTAGCATTCCTTAATACATCATTGCAAATATTTCCCATGTTTCTTCATCGAATTTGTTGTCAATTTTTCCTGAAATATAGCTTCATCCAATGCTTGTTGGATAAGTTGCAATGCATGTTCATTCTTCTTTCTGTTTAAGCTCAATTGGTCCTTCCGTGCATTTGTGGGACCTTCTTGAGATGAGTTATGTTTTGATTCAACATATCTAATCTTGATGTATTCCCAAGCATCTCGGTCTTCCAATATAGTCCCCATCTTAATAGCTCACATATCATAATTCTTCCCTATGAACCGTTGAAGATGTGACTAAAAACTCTTTAAGCCATATTAAATGTTTTTTCAAATAATAATAAATATAACTTTATTATTATTTTTATACAACAATTAAAACCTAACTTTATAAATGTCTCCAAAATATATATTTGACAGTACTTTTCAATATACAAAAGAAAACCTAGAAAAAAGAAAACTCTTTATGGTCTTTACGAGTAACTTTCCCATGTGACATTAAAAGATATCTCCTTATGGTATTTATGAGTAAAATTTCCCACATGAATTTAACAAACATGTGTCCTCATGATATTTATGAATGTACTTTCCCACATGATAGATGCTTTCTCGATCTCACTGCGTGGCTAGGCTAACGTGCCTTAGGACATAGAGATATGTCGTTTTACGGGAGGTAAGGTCAAGAGGTGTAACATTGATGCAAGAGCATCATCCTAATGGTAATGTAAATTTTGAAAGGGGTCATTTTTTTTCTCATTTTTATTTGTGTAAATTAGAATTATGAAAATTTGTTGTAAGGCCATGTGTCTTAGTTCTGGATAATTTATTTGTTATGATATTTTGCCGAGATGGGCTTATGTAAAAATAACAAGCGTTAGGTTAGCTATCAAGTAGTTTAGAGTATTGGATGGTTTCTCAATTCCTCTTTTGTTATTGAAGATATTTTTTCAATATTATTGGTGCATATATTGTACTGCGTAGGTTAGGAGAATAAATCCCTAGTGCAATTTTTCGAGAAATAATTCAAACAGGTAGTCTGTAATTTCAATTTCTATAATTTTTTTAATTAGTGAAAGGCTGAAAGGTTAGGAAATTAGGAAACATATTTTTCAATATATCTTCTGCGTAGATCCTATTTATATTAATTTTGTTGATTCAAAACTTGGCGTGAATGTGTGAATTAATTTCAGACATGTATATTGTTGAAAATTGATAAAGGGGACAAAGGAGGTATTTTTGCAGTAGTGTTGTTAGAGAGGTTCAAGCAATGAGTAAGATGTAGATAATTTTTAAATGTTTCTTTTACGGTTAATAAAGTCATGAATTTCTCAGCATTTTTGATACATTGTCATAAAATTTATTAAGCTTTTTAGAACGACACATGCCTTCGCTTCAACATTATTTTGTTGTAAAATTCTCATTTTTTTAAACATTGACTATGTCTTCTGTCTTATGTTCGATTGTGAAGCGCTATTGCTAACGAGATCAACGCCCAACAAGGGAAGTAGTAATAAAGAAATACTTTGCGGAACAACCTCATACATAAAATCATATTTGCGGCCTCCCTTTATAAGATGAGTAAAGAGAAAAATCGAAACCAAGAACTTGACCTTCCACCTATCTCGTGTTTTTTGCGCATTCCACAAAAGTTATAAACGCTGACCTGTTGGACTAGTTAGGCCTTTAAGCTATATTAACCGTGTTTACATGGGGATGCAAGACCTCGAACCCTACTAGTTATGTATCATTATCCTGGGTTATATATATATATATATATATGCCCGCACATACATATATATATCAAGCTATCATTAAAGGGTTATTGTTTGAGAAAGCCTCGAGGATCATTGCTTGGATAATGAGGAGTTAAGTGTCATCATGTGGAGAAAGGCTTTAATCCAAAGAACATCCAATAGTCATCCAATAATGACTAGGAAGATTCACCATGATCTATTTTTGTATGTTTAGTTTTTCTGTGCTAATAATAATTACAGATTTATAAACATGTGCTAGCTTCTTGCTTTTTGTGCTGAGGTTTCCTTAGTTGTTCGTGCTTATAAACATGTAAATTTCGTTAAGTTAAATAAGACATTCATGAGAAAAATTGCTTCAAAAATGAATAATGAACAAAAAACATGTATAGTGCAGCAAACCATCACAGGGACACATTAACACAATGTTTTGATGAAGGAGTTCACCCGTCCTAAGCTACATCTCCTTGGTTCATCTTCCATGGCTTGGGCCTCTGTATTAGCTTGATGTGGCAAAAATTATATTTACAAAGCTCTATGGCTCTTGATACCTACATCAATGTGTTCAGAAGGTCCAAATTAGCCAATAACACTTGTTTTTTATCTCTTTTTGGTCGAAAACTGAGTAAGTTATGCTTCATTCAATTTTTCCTAGGATGCCTCCACTAAATGTGGAGAGACTCCAGTTCAGTCCGCCAAACTAGTTGTTTATGACTAATTTGGCGTGCCACCAAATTTACAACCAAATTAATCAACCTTTTAATTAAATTCTAAACATCATTAATTAAATTAAACATGATTAGCATGCTAGGTACTATCCATTACTTCATCGGTCATGTAACGTGCATTGAAATAGATGTACGTGGTTGTCCTTTTAGAACCCGGCCTCGTGGTTCCTTGGTAAGTCATAGGATTCTGGTGGGGGAGGTTATAGTTTGGAAACCTACATCCACCCAACCCCTATGTTTTTACCATAAAAATTAATATATTCCACCATACGAATTAATATATGCCATCGGATTTTGTGTTATATTTGACCATATAATGAAATTTAAATATGCGTATAATGACATTTAAATATGCCCATGCGGATTTTAATATGTTTATTGTTTCATATATATATATATTAAACAAATTCAAATTCCACCTTGGAGTCAACTAGGCAATTTCACTACAATTTCTTCAAACTGGTGAATCTAGATGTCACACTTGTCATAGCCCCATTCGGAAAAAACTTAGGAAGATTCCCCTTGCTGACTAGACTGCCATGTCATCATTTTGTCCCATTTTGCAATTTTTTTAGCTATTTAGGAAAACGAACAACAAGCCTTTTCTCCTTCATCTCGACTCCGTTTTCAATGAAACGAATTGTGTTGTGATCATCTTGATGAGATTGAAATTGTCGTACAGTTTCTCATCAATATGATAAGTTTTATTTTTGCGCTAAATATTGAGCACTTGATCATTTATCCCCACTAAAAGCCTTTTGGACGCCAAAAGATACTATTATCTGACAAGTAGATGAGGGTACAACCCCCTCACCTTTCCAAGCTCAATCCAATTGGCTTTTGACAAATTTGTTTCCTTGAGCTCCTCTCTAAGGAAATCAACATTCACTTTCCTTGAGGACCCTGTTCTATACATGCACTTGTATTTTCCCTTTGCAAGCTGATCTTGCACTGTTTGTTGCACCATTTTCAGTCTTTCATAGAAACCCATGGTTTTGTCCATGTTGCCATCAAAAGAAACATCCTTATTACTAAGATGACATAACAAAATATAATGAAAATGGATGAAAAATTTCACTACTTGGTTTTCTTTACTCAAGCTGGATTGTACATCTTGAAATTATGAAATTTTTTAAACATAACTTTCATGTAAAACATAATGATACCTGAATACAATAGTTTCATAACCAATAGGCCTAAAAAGAATAACAATGAAGTTGTTGCTTATACCTCTTTTGTGCCTTCAAACCAAGTGAAATTTTTGACAAGTATCCATCCAATGAAAGTGCATGGATTGTTGCAACTTAATCTTTACAGCATGGAAATGTTTTGAAAGAAATAAGATGGTGAAATTGCTTTCATAAGCCTGAAACTCAAACGAATCTTTCAAGTTTCAAATGGCATAAAAAATAATTGAACTGATATTTTTGTTTGAAGCAACACATGCCTCTTGTTGTTTGCCTCCCCACTGGAAGACTTTGCACACACATGATAACGCATGCCAATGATATGAAATCACCCGTAAATGACCTCAAAGAAATAATGAAGGTATTACAGACTCAAGTGCTAGGGTGTGCCTGTGTTATTTTATGCAACGAATTGATAAGATTGTGAAATACACAGACACTGAAACAGTAAGAGAACACAGTAAGAAAACACATAAACACAACAAATTTAATAAGGAGTTCACCCAATCCTCCTCGGCTACATCTCCTAGTCCAGCCTTCAGTGGTGGCCATTCTATTGTGTCTTACAGTGGAGCTTTTACAATAAGGAGCTCAATTTGAGTCTCACTTTAACAGAGGATGATCAGTAGGATTGTACTTGGATTCCCCAAGTCTCCAAAGTACACAGACTCCCCTTACTGAATCTCCACCTCAACTGGTCTCAGTGGTATGAGTCCAATCTGGTACTCAATACCTGACAAGTATACATAGAGGAGTTGCTTGAACCTCTCAAGCCTTCTCTGGAGTTCACAAACTCACAGACTCTTTCTGTCTCTATCTACTCGATGCTGCCTTTGCTCTGTAGGTCAGCTCGGCTTCTTTGTTCTCTGCAATTCACTTCTTTCTTGCCTTTTGTCTTTCTGCGTCTCTTTCTCTGCTCCCTTTACTCTTTGTCTGTTCATGGCTTAAAGCCAATCTGCTCCCTGATGATTCGTTTCCGCTTCCCGACTCTTTGGATCTCCTACCTCTCTCGCTTGAATTCCCCTGCTCTTCAGCATCATCGTTGTGTAATGCTTCACAGAGATGTGGCCACGTGTTTTCTCATGAATTGAGTGTGAGTTCTCTTTGAACGGTCGTTATTTCCATTACTCCAAGATTGCTCGCGAAACTGATTCCTCTGCCAACTCATCGGTCATGTCAAACCTCAAATCTTATATGACTCAGCCTATTTCCATGTCGAATCTAGTCATCCATCGGATCATTTCTCCACCGTTCTGGAGCCTCCAGATCCTATGGTCTGCGTCCATATTGCACAGGTAAGTAGCATGACCTTTACCTACGCGATGTGAGTGGTTCTCTCTCTCATTTGCTGGACGCGTGTCACCGAGTGTATGGCATCGAGCGGGACTCGGTCGAACCTGCTTACCACTTGAAGCCCTTCAAATATCCTACCGGTTTTAGCGTGAGACCCGCCTTCTGACGGAATCAGAAATTTTCGTACAGTTTTATGCTTTTCCTCATGACCGAGTGCTTCGGGGCTTTCCTTCACTGAGGGGTACGCCTTGCGATAATCAGAAACTGCCTTTGTTTTTGGATTTGAACTCCCATTTGTCAATTTGTGCCAGTGCGTGGTCACCATGGGCCAACGGTCTGTGCGCTTTGACCAAGGGTCCTCGTTGTTCTGTGCTGACCACAAATTGCCATTGTTTAGAGGTAATTTCCGATAAGCTCTCACATCCATAATACTTTGAAACTTTGGTATGAGTTTTACAGAGTTCAGGGAACGTTAAGAGTGTTTAAGGATCCAATTCGGATGACAACCTTCCCACTGAAAAATATTTTGGACCACCAAATGTTGGTTTTCAAGCATCAACTAAGTGAGGGTATAGTTGTCTCACTTGTCCAATCTCCATCCATTTTGCACTGCTTGGCTTTGAACCCTTGAGTCCAATACTGAGGTACTCAACATCTCCCCTACACGTCATCCTCACCTTCCTATCCAGAACTGTGTCTTTCTGTAATTCATTGATATATTCAGGTAATAGATCATCAATAGAAGGCAATTGACTCTGCTCTTCAGGATCTTCAATTAATGAAGGTTCAAATAGTCTCAAGCTGTCTGCATTAACGACTGAGTAGATGTGCATGTAAGCTGGTAAATCAAGGTGAAAAGTATTCTCACCAATTTTCTCAAGTATCTTGAAAGGTCCATACCTTATTGGCTTTAGCTTTTTACCTTCACCTTGCATTTTGTCTTTGTTGATATACAACCAGACTTGATCACTAACTTGGAAACTATGCTCCATCCGATGCTTGTCATGCCTTGCCTTGTATTTGGCTTGGCTCTATTCGAGTTGTTCATGTATTGCATGGTGAATCTCTTGAATTTGTTCAATGAACTTGGTTGCCTTGTCCACATCACTATGTCCATCAACTGTTATGTCTTTACCAAAGACAAAATCCAAGGGAGACCTTGGTGTGAAACCAAAACAGGTCTCAAAAGGAGATCTCTGTGTGGAAGAATCTTTTGCTCAGTCATAAGCATGCTGAACATAACACAAATGTTCATCCCAAAGTTTGGGATGCTTGCTGCAATAGCCTCTAAGCAATTGGATCACCATCATGTTGACCACCTCTGTCTGCCCATCTGTTTGTGGATGAAAGGTTGTGCTTTTCTTCAGTTTCGTGTCCAACAATTCCCATAGACTCAACCAAAACTTCCCAACAAATCGGGTGTCTCGATCAGATATAATGGAAGTGGGTAATCCAAAACGAACCCATACATGCTGAAAGAACAACTTTGTAGTTTGTTCAGCTGTAATATGTTTGTTACAAGGTATCAAAACACACATTTTGTTGAACCTATCCACAACATCATATAAATAGTCATGACCTTTCCTAGATTTAGGTAGTCCTCTAACAAAGTCCATGGAAATACTTTCCCAAGGATGAGAAGGAACTGGTAGTGGAGTGTACAAGCCTAGTTTTCTATTGTTGGGCTTGCTTTTAGCACACATGGTACACCCTCTTACATATCTAGAAACTGTCTCATTCATTTTTGGTCAATAACAAAATCTTTGCAGCTATGAAACCATTTTACTTACCCCAAAGTGACCTGATATTACAGAAGTGTGTGCTTCTCGAATTATCTTTACTCTTTCAGTTTGTGGAATGCATAGCTTTCCATAATGATACAAGAGTTGGTCCTTAATGTGATAATCCAATTCTTCTACTCATTTGCCTTGACTTAAAGTTGCATATACGTCTTTAAAATCTATATCTTGAGCATATTGTTCAATGTAGCTCTCATGCAATACTGAGTTATGCTTAAGTATAGTAGATGCATTTATAATTGGTCTGGATAACATATCTGCAAATTTATTGTGTATGCCCTTTTTATATCTGATGACTAAATTAATCTGTTGTAGAAAACCCATCCATCTATAGTGTCTTGATTGCTGCAACTTAGTTTTGGAGTGTAGATATGGAAGTGGTTGATGATCAGTATGTATAACTGTGAATTTGCCCATTAAATAAGGTTTCCACTTTTTCACACTCTGTACTAATGCATACAATTCTTTATCATATGTGGGATAGTTAACTACTGCAAAATTAAATGTCTCAAAATGATAACATATGGGTTTACTGTGCTGTATCAATACTGCTCCCATGGCATAGTCACTAGCCGCATCCCTTTGGATCTCAAATGGTCTTTGAAGATCGGGCAGCGCTAGTACTGGTGCTGTACTAATCTTTTCTTTCAAGGTGTCGATGGCTTTCTGTTGTTTTCTTCCCCATTGAAACACCTTGTTCAATCCTGTTAAAGCATGTAAGGGAACTGTAATTAAGGAAAAGTTAGAAATGAAATTTCTCCAATATTGTGCTGCTCCTAAGAAGCTTCTAACTTCTGTAGCGGATTTGGGTTTAGGCCAGTTTACAATGACTGCCACCTTAGAGGGATCTATCTTCAATTCACCACCCCCTACTATATGTCCCAAATAATTCAAAGATGTTTTTCCAAATTCACATTTTGAGAGCTTAACATAATGTTTTTCTCTTCTCAAAACATCTAGTGTCTGCTTAACATGCTTTAAATGTTCTTCCCAGGTTTTGCTAAATATAAGAATGTCATCGAGATATACGATAACAAAATCATCAAGAAAAGGTCTGAGTACATCATTCAGTATTCTCATGAAAGTAGTAGGAGCATTAGTTAAGCCAAAAGGCATAACCAGCCACTCATACAATCCCTGCATTGTTTTGAAAGCAGTCTTCCATGCATCTTGTTCTGTAACTCTGACTTGATGATATCCACTATGCAAGTCTAACTTGGAAAAATAGACAGCTTCCTTTAACTGATCTAATAGATCATCTATGCGAGGAAGGGGATAACGCTTTTTGATTGTTATCTTATTTAGTGCTCGGTAATCAATGCACATTCTCCATGAGCCATCTTTATTTTTCACCAAAACGATTGGAGACCCAAATGGTGATGTGCTAGGTCTGATGAACCCCTTCTCGAGCAACTCCTGCACCTACTTCTTGATTTCTGCATTCTCTAAAGCAGACAACCTGTACATTCCGATGTTAGGCAATGGATCATCTTGCTGCAAATTAATATCATGCACTATTTCCTTTTTGGGTGGCAGACCTTTAGGTTCTTGAAACAAGATATCATATTCTGAAACAAATTTTTCTAAATCAGCTTGCTGTTTAGCATCACAGCTCTCAAATACATTGGGTTTATCAGGTTTCTTTTCCTTTACAACCATCAGTAAAAATTGTTTGCATGAATTTACAATTCGTTTCATCTGCCCTGAGTTTATGAGAGTGTAATTATTCTTGAGATTATTTGCTCTTACAATATATTCGATTCCATCTTTAATGAGGAGATACTTGTTCTCAGTTCTATAGAAAATAGATTTTTTATCATACAAGTAGGGACTTCCCAAAACAATTCCACATATATCTAAAGGAACTATATCTAACTCAACCTCATCTACAAATGTTGACCCAAAAGAAAACTTAAGCTTACATTGTCTAGTCACTTGTAGTTGTGCTTTATCACTTAAAAACCCCAATGGGTATGGTTTCTTGTGAGGTGTAGTCAGTAATCCCAGCTTTACAATTACTTCAGAAATTAATTTTACTTGTGAGCCACTATAAAACAAAGTATCAATCTTTTGATGATTGGAAATAACTCGAATATGGAAAATCTGATGTCTTTTTCTCTCATTTTCTTCATTATTAGAAGATTGTGCAGAATTACTAGTAGATGCTTCATAATTTTTACCTTTTATACCTGTGGCTGCAATGGTTGTTTCATCTCTTGAGTCTGACGCCAAATCTTTCTGAATAGCTGCAGTAGTCTTCTTCCTCTTGCCCTCGAACTTCTTAGGTCTCAGCTCTGAATGCAGAATCCAACAGAGCTCATCATCATGCCCATCTTTCTTACAGTGAGTGCATGAAGACTTGCTTTTCTGTGCATTGTTGCCCTTCCTCTCTTTCCATTTCTGTTTTCTTTTCTCCTTATTCTTGCTTGCAATGGGCTTGGATGATCCTCCAACTTCCGGGTTCCTATTCTTTCCTCTAGCTTCTAGGTGCGCAGCTTGAACAGATACCTCATCTATACTAATGGGATTAAACATGAGGATAGTGTGCCTCATGTAGCTGTGTAGACCACCTATGTACTTCAACAGAGTCTCAGGTGAGTCTGATAAAATTCCTAGAATCAAAGCTCTTTTCCTAAATTCTTGGGTGTAACCTTGTACACTTTGCCCGTTCAATTGGCGAAGAGTTTGCCAGCTCATCATGACTTGCTGCATGTAAGCCAGTGGATAGAACTGCTTTTTGATTGCAGAAACAAATTCACTCCAGACAGAAAGAATCTTACCATGTTTCTTCATGTCAGCTCGTGTCCTGCCTTCCCACCATACCAAGGCAGTGCCTTGGAGGCATACGCTGACCAGCTGAATCTTACTCTTGTCTGAGTCGATACTCTACACTCTGCAATAAACATCAATTTGTCTGATCCATTTATCTAGCTTCTCTGCATTCAACTCTCCATCATATATTGGTAAATCAAATTTAACATCTAATTTAATCAAAGATGTGTTCTTTTTATGTTCAGGGCTATTAGGAGATGTGAGAAAGTTTTCTTCTTTCCCTTTGCCTTTTGAGTGGTCCTGGAGGAGAGACTCTTCTTCTCCTTTATCTTGTTTGGAGCCTGATGAATCTTCATCTATATGTTTCCTAAAGTCCCTATACATTTCCTCTACCATGGACCTCATGGCCAGAAAACTATCTATAAATTGGGGATCTGGTCCTAAGGGACTTTCTTCTAACATTTTATTATGAGGGTAGACTCTTCCAATTTCTGGGTTAGTTTCAACCAACTCTCCTTCCCCTAATTTAATCTTTGATCTAGTTAGCATTCAACAACAAAATCTAGCACAAGCTTGTCTAACCTTAACAACCTATAGCTCTAATACCATTTGATTTGAAATCACCCGTAAATGACCTTAGAGAAATAATGAAGGTATTATAGACTCAAGTGCTGGGGTGTGCCCATGTTATTTTATGCAATGGATCGATAAGATTACGAAATACACAGACACTGAAACAGTAAGAGAACACAACAAGCAAACACATAAACACAACAAATTTAATAAGGAGTTCACCCAATCCTCCCGGGCTACATCTCCTGGTCGAACCTTCAGTGGTGGCCTTTCTATTGTGTCTTACAACAGAGTTTTTACAATAAGGAGTTCAATTTGAGTCTCACTTTAATAGAGGATGATCAGTAGGATTGTACTTTGATTCTCCAAGTCTCTAGAGTACACAAACTCCCCTTACTAAATCTCGACCTCAACTGGTCTCAGTGGTATGAGTCCAATTTGGTACTCAATACCTGACAGGTATACATAGAGGAGTTGCTTGAACCTCTCAAGCATTCTCTGGAGTTCACAGACTCTCGGACACTCTCTGTCTCTGTCTACTCAATGCTACCTTTGCTCTGTAGGCCAGCTGAACTTCTCTATTCTCTGCAATTCATTTCTTTCTTGCTTCTCAGCTTTCTGCTTCTCTTTCTCTGCTCCCTTTACTCTTTGTCTGTTCGTGGCGTAAAGCCAATCTGCTCCCTGACCATTCGTTTCCACTTCCCAGCTCTCTGGATCTCCTGCCTCTGTCCACTTGAATTCACCTGCTCTGCATCATCATCACTATGTAACGCTTCACAGAGAGGTCGCCATGTGTTTTCTCACGAACTGAGTGTCAGTTCTCTTTGAACGGTCGTTATTTCCATTGCTCCAAGATTGCCTACGAAATTGATTCCTCTACCAACTCATCGGTCATTCCAGACCTCAAATCTTATATGATTTAGCCTATTTCCCCGTTGAATTCGATCATCCATCGGATCATTTCTCTTCCATTTATTTGGAGCCTCCAGATCCTACGGTCTCCGTCCATATCATGCAGGTACATAGAATGACCTTTACCTGCGTGATGTGAGCGGTTTTCTCTCTCATCTACCGGACACGTGTCACCCAGTGTATGGCATCGGGTGGGACTCGGTTGAACCTACTTACTACTTGAAGCCTTTCTGATATCGTGTCGGTTTTAGCGTGGGACCGCCTTCTAACGGAATCAGAAATTTCCGTACGGTTTTATGCTTTTCCTCGTGATCAAGCACTTGGGGGCTTTCCTTCACTGAGGAGGATGACCTGTGATACGTGATTAGGTGCTAATCGCATATAAGAAACTGCATCTATTTTTGGATTTGACCTCCCGTTTGTCAATTTGTGCCAGTGTGTGGTCACCATGGGCCAACGGTCTACGCGCTTTGACCGAGGGTCCTCGTTGTTTCGTGCTGACCACGAATTGCCATTGTTTAGAGGTAATTTCTGATAAGCTTCGACATCCATAATACATTGAAACTTCGGTATGAGTTTTACAGAGTTCATGGAACTTTAAGAGTGTTTAAGGATCCAATTCGGATCAGCCAAGGAGATTCGAAGGAAGAAATGTCAACAATAACTCTCCTCCAACATTGGGCTTCTCCCAACAAACCTCTTATGAAAATGATGATCTTGGGTGCTGACCCATCAACAATGGCATCCAACCTGGAGAGGCTTGTCATCAACTTACCTCCTCCTATATGATGGCCCAATTGCATCAAACAATTGAAACTAAACTTGTACTTTGATATCTTAAAAAAATAAAACAATTTTCCTTCATAGATAACATGTGCATAATAAAACATTCTCAACATGCTTATGTCACCCAAGTGTACAATTTCTTCAATAAAGGACTCTTTTTTGCCATAATTCAAATACAACTTTGCTTTGGCAAAAATTACTCCTTTTGTCCTCTTTCTTGAAATACTTATCATTCCTCTTTGGCACCATAACCGTCGGTGCACAACATGGCGTAAGGAATGATTGAATGATTCCATTGTTCAAAAAATGTTTGCATTGCATTGGTGTCTCCACACTTTGAAATTTTGTAAACCCTTTCATGCTAACATCACAAAGAGAAACCTCTTGCTGCAAAGATATTTCATGTGAATTTTCTTTCTCCTTGAAGGATGATTCTTTCAAAACCTGAAATGCTTCATCATTCTAATGAACTAAACTAACCAAATCAGAATTTAAACTTGCATTACATGCAACAAAGTTTTCATAAACAATATCATCATTTGGCTTGAACATGAGAAGTACTAAACTTTTACTTGAATTCACTAATCTTTTTGCCTCCCCTGAATTAACCAAATAAATGTTTTACTTTTTGCGATGGCTTCTCACTTTGTAATCCACACCATCCTTGAACAAGTGATACTTTTTTTCATGGCAGTAAAAGACTACCTTCCAGTCATACAAATATGGACTACCCAACACCACACTTGAAATATCAAGCGATACCACATCTAACTCTACTTCATCAACAAAATTTGCAGTGATTGCAAACTTGAACAAACATTTTCTTGTAACCTGTAAAATTTTGTCTCTTGTTATCCACCCCAAAGGGTATGGTTTATGGTGAGGTACAGTTTCAAGATTCAATCTATTGACTAAGTCTTCGGAGAATAGATTCGCTTGTGACCCACTATCGAAGAGTGCATCAATCCTGGTGTGTTTAGATATGACCCTAACATGAAATGACTCAATTCGTCTCTTTTCATTTAGAGTAGTAGTAGTGTTATAGTTTTGTGAACTAGTGCTTGCAATATCTTTTTCTCCTTTGATTCCCATAACAATGATTTTGTTTTCATCACCTGATTCAGAACCTAAATCTTCTTGAGTGATAGTAGTGGTTTTTTGTTTCCCTTTATTGTTGAACTTATTTGGTCTCATTTCTAGATGTAATTTCCAGCAGTGGGCTTCATCATGCCCCTCTTTTAAACAATGTTTGCATGTGATTTTCTCCCCTTCTTTCTTCACACTTGCATTTTTCTTCCATTTCCATTTTCCACCCCTTTTTTCCTCCTTACCCTTAGTTGGCTTTATATTACTACTCTCCTCATAAGTGTTCCTTCCTCTAGATTCAAGATACGTGGCTTGCACAAATATTTCATCTAAATTAGTTTGATTGAACATAAGAATAGTATGTTTCAGATAGGAATGTAAACCCCCAATATATTTCAACAATGTATCTTGGGAATTCAAATTCACTCCTAATAACAAAACACTTTTCCTAAACTCCTATGTATAATCTTCGACTTTTTGGCCTTTAGGCTGCCTAAAATTCTAGAAACTCATAATGGATTTTTTCATATAGGCTAAAGGATAAAAATGTCTTTTAATTGCAAAAATAAATTCAACCCAAGTGATGGATATCTTACCATGGATTCTCATTTCCTCTTGAGTCTATGTTTTCCACTGTTATACAACAAAATGACCTCCTCATTAACTCAGAGGTGAAAGACAGCATGACTGAAGCAAAGACCACAATTGCAAGCCTTGACTCCACACTAACGCTGGTTGCACACTGAAAACCTGCTTTATAAAGCTTGTTACCAAGCCTAAGGGTGCATTAGTGACCCTACTAACTCAAGTTAGACCAGGGGCAGCGTTAGTGAAACTAAGGGAAGTTCAACGTGTCAAACCAATGAATTGACCCACAAATATCTAGATATTTATCCCTGCATTTGCTCAAGAAAAGTAAGGAAACATCCAAAAATCAAACTATTTGGGGAAATTCCAATCTAAAAAAGGATGCAAATGGGAAAGAGCTGGAAAGCAGGGCAGGTTCATTGCTTTTTCCCTAGTGAACTCTATGAGGAGCTTGGCAACCCTAACTCAATTACTACATAAGTAGTGACAGTGTCATTGTGAAAGAGGTCAGAGCATTTGAAAGGATAGCCTACTAAGCTATTGAGCATTGACTCAAATCTGAAGAAGTGAGCTAGAAGAGAGAGAGAGAGAGAAGCGGAAGGGGCAAAGGAAGACTAATACAATGGATGGTTGTAATTAGTCTTCCATTATTAATACAGAACTGTAGTTGTGTTCCCTACTCCATAGTGTCAGTAACATTGTTCATTGAGTTGTTCTTTTCGATACTTGTTTAGATGAGTAGTTTAGTTGTATGCTAATACATGTTCATTGTGCATTCATATGTTGGCTTTCAAGGTTGTATGTGGTGAAATTGTTTGCCTTTCCTTTGTGCTGGAATTGATTTGGAGCGGGCTTTGAAGGAGTTCTTCTTGGCTGCATTGCGATCTCCAAACAAATCTAGAAGGAGACTTGAGGTAATACTCTTTCCACACTTTGTTAATTGATATTGATAGATGAACATGTGTATAACATGGTAGGTTCTGTAGATAATCTTTCAGTCTGTCAAAGGTCTTGAGAAGGCCTTTGAGGGTAGTTTCTAATCTCCATACACTGTGCATTTTACCCCATAGCAGAATTTCCGACCCCGCTGTCCTGGTACCTAACATGGACAGATCTACTCTATCTTCAGTTTTTGGGAGGGTTCTTGTCTTCACGAGATACTTGGCCCCTCAATCTGAGGTTCGGGTGAAGCTCTAGAGTAAGCGTAGCCGTACATCTGGCCATCCTTCTTTCTTATTCATTGAGATGTTGGGTTTCATCTCTGGTGATTGGTTCTTATCAGACGAGGTAATTTCCCTCTGTTTGCTGATTGATCCATTTAGTGTATTTTTTATATATTTTTTAGTTACCTAAGTGCTATCATTTTGAGACTTTAAAGAATATCACAATAAAATTTATTGATTAAAATTAACGGTCACCATGTCTACATCTGGCCCTCATCGTCACTCCAGACGATTGTTAGGGCTTCCTCCACTCATTATGGAAGATCCGCCAAGTTCCACTTAACCAGATTCCTCATCTTCGAGGGATTAGTCTCCTATATTTCACATGAGATCTATTTGGACAATCGATGATTCAATTTTTCCGGAGGATTTCTTTACTGAAGGATTTCTTCCTCCCTTTAACCCTCCGCTCACGAATCCGTTGGAACCTGTTGTGGCTCCTGTGGTACCTGTACTTCCTGCTTCGGTAGTTGGAACATTTCCATCTATCCAGTCGACGACACATGGGTTGTGGAACTTTAGGGACACTTTTGGTCCTTTACCACTTCCCCAGTCGACAGTCATCACAACACTGGTAATGGTGAATCCCGCTATCCCATTTGTCCCAAGTACAACCACTCACATGACACCCTCTATGAGTGGAACCTAGCAGATGCCAAGTTCCACCCCTATGGTGCCACACTGCATACCTTCGACAAGTGCCACATACAGTGCTCCCTATAACACTCAAAGCGGCACTATGGGTGTGGTTCCCGTTTACTAACAACATGATTGGCCGCCAATGTACAGTTCAAACCCCCAGATTCATATACTTGGGGGGGTTCCTAATATGAACATGCCGGTAGGAAATATAACAACTCCCCATCCGTTCTCAGGCTTGCATGGTCAGTTGCTAATTGACATGAGTGTTCCCTCTGTCAATAAAGGCCAAATGGTTAGTTCTGTGTCAAGCGGGAATCCACAAGGGGTTCCCAACCAGTCCATGGGGGCACCCTACTCACATACTCAAATGCGTCAAGGGGGCACTGCTTATACTGGGGGCAATTTCGTACCCCAGTATCAAAATCCTCATGGAAATCCACTCTACAACACCATACCACAAAGCAACTACTACACCACGCAATCCATGTACACTATGGTGAACCAAATGATGGGAGGAGCGCAAAGCTCCTCAATTCATTCATCATCACCATGGTCTGAGTCAGGGGCACCTACCTCTCTACCTTTCTTGGCAATGTTGGATATACCCGACTTATACAAGCTGACAAATGACCCCATCTATCACAACTTACAATGGCCATCGATCCCGCATAAGATACCAATGGACATCCCAAAGTTTGATGGAAAACAAGGGGAGGATCTAGGCACCCATATCACCACCTACCATCTTTGGAGTGTTTCTAACTCCATGGTGGATGATAGTGTTCGGTTACATCTTTTTCCCCACACCCTCACTGGCAATGCAGCTAAATGGTATATTGAGTTACCACGCGCGTCAGTAAACACCTTCGACGCTTTAGCGATGGAATTCCTAAAGCACTTCCAGCTACCCATTCGCTATGAGACTGGGATAGAGCTACTCACTTCATTTCATCAGGATACCACCACCCACATCTCTGATCATATACATGAATGGAGACATAGTCGAAGGTTACTCAAAGCTCCCCTCCTAGAATTTCTCTCAACGGGCTGGTTCTATAGGTCCTTACTTCCGCAAATCGCTAGAGATGTCGCTCTAGGTGGTGCGGTTACAGAAGACCAATCCATACGTCGTGCCCAGCACTTAGATTTGATATATTCACAGTTTGGCACTCTTTACGACATAATCCCCAATAACCCCAATTATTCCACTACTACCAAATCGACTGCTCTTCCTACCACTGAGATAATTTGTGTAGTCTACACAAAATCTCTGTGGTAAGAAAAAGAAGAATAAGAAAAAGACCGCTCCTTATGAGGAGCAGTCAAAAAAGAATCCAAACCCAAAATAGAAAGCCACTGCACCTATTAACGATGGAAAGGATAAACCTGCCACATTTCCTTGCAAAATCTATGCTGAAGACCACATGACCTATCGTTGTCCGCGTCTTCAGGAATGCATAGAATACATTGCTAGAAAGGATACTGGCTAGACCCCTGCTGTCCTCAAAAATCCTTTCCCCGCTCAGCAGTAGCAAAACCTTATTGCAAACCAACTGCCACCCTCGCAAGGGGGCAATGATGGTTCACAACATCCTTCAGCTGGTGAAGGATCTTCTACCATTTTCACATTTGAAATGGTAGAACTCGCCACAAGAGCCAAATATTATGGAGCTCCTATCGCTCCTATAGCAGAACCATCCTCAGGTCAAAACACACTGCCACACAACGATTTTCATATCGAAAGGCCGGTTGACGACTTTGTAATTCGAACCCCAAAAGGGGCACTTCGACGCACAATGCATAATACATCTGCACATGCTGCCCAACACTACAACATTGTAGAGGATTTAGTGCAAGCGTCATCGGCTATGCCAGTGCTCGAAGTATTACAAACATGCCCCACCCACCGGAAAGCTTTTCTTTCAACTATTGGAGGTATTCGCCCTACAGATTCTATGCTTGCTATTTTTGACATGGAGAAGTGTAAACCTCCCCTTTCTCACCAGCTTGCATTTCAGGTGCATATCACTTTGAAAGGTAAACGTATACACAGAACTATCATCGACGAAGGTGCTTCTACCTGCATCATGTCAGCTTCATGTTGGCTTGCCGTGGGTTCCCCAACCCTATCCCCACCGTCGAACTCCCTTAAATCTTTCGACGGCCACACCTTTATCCCAGAAAGATACCTAGCCAGTTTTCCCATCACTTTGTATGGGAAAAATGTAACGGTGGACATAGAAGTCATAAACAAGAAACTCGACTATAATCTCTTGCTAGGTCATAGTTGGACATACGCCATGACGGCCATCATATCTACTGTCTTTCACATCATCCAATTTCCATTGGATGGAAAGGTTATTACAATAGATCAGTTTTCTTTCTGCACCCTTGATTATTCACCATTACCAAGTGACTCTGTACCCTTAGTAGGAGGTGGAACTAGTACTGCTATGTCAGTTTTGGTACCAGTCTACTGAACATTTCTTCCCTCATGGGTTGTTTTTCTCTTCAGCTACCCAAGGTTCCACAATTGGTCAACATGCTTTCATCTATTCCTCATGAACTAACCGATCCATGGATCCTGCCAGCTCCT
Organism: Pinus tabuliformis; assembly: GCA_031772625.1. Classification (NCBI taxonomy): domain Eukaryota; kingdom Viridiplantae; phylum Streptophyta; class Pinopsida; order Pinales; family Pinaceae; genus Pinus; species Pinus tabuliformis. Next base: position 1,493,765,913 of record CM062819.1, on the reverse strand, counting down.
TCGTACCTTAACACATTGAGATACCAGATGTTGCTGTCACCAGCTGAATTGGCCTATCAAGCCATTCAATCTGCATCTAAATCTCTGGTCACTTTGGTTTCGGCCAACGGTAACACTGCTCCTCCCATCACCACTCCTTCTTTCGATCCACTCAATCAAGTCCTACCTATGGACAAAGCTATTAGAGATATCACGAGTTCAAAAGAGAGACCTTGGGAGGATTTGCACCATCATGTTTTGATATCTGATTCGGACAGGATACCTCTTCAAATCCTATCCCCTAACATACCAGAAATCGTTTCGTCACCCTATACGATCCTCCAAACTTTGGAGGTGGACAGAAACATGGGCAATGTTTCAAAATCATTGCTCATCGATATTTTTTCCAAGACAGGCACTGTGGAAGACATATAGATTGGAGCCCATCACAATCCTAAGGAAATTCTGAGCTTCACCTAACTGTTTAGGGACTTCCGTGACGTTTTTTCTTGGTCTTACGAGGAAATGCATGGCATAGACCCTTCTACTATCAAGCATGAGATCAAGGAAGATCGAGCATTCTTTTTATGGTATTTTTCTTGCTCATTAATCTGAAAAATCATTGAGTCTCCTTCTTCAAGCTCATTAAACTACCATGGAGAAGATCGAGCATTTTTTTATGGTATTTTTCTTGCTCGTCAATCCAAAAAACCTCGAGTCTCCTTCTATGGGTTTGTTAAACTACTAGAACAAGGATTAGAGAATTTTTTGTGATATTTTATTGCTCGTTAAAAATTAGAAACATCTCCGAGTTTTCATCATTGCACTCGTTAAATCCATACAACGATGCTCTGAGCAACTCTTTTTTGATCCTTTTCCAGCTCATTAACAAAAAAAGACCAAAGGAGCATTCTTTTTACGTGCTTTTTTCTCACTCTTTAAACTGAAAAAATCTCGAGCTTTGTCTTTTTGCTCATTAAACTTGATAAAGATGACCTGTGCATTCTTTTAGGTACTTTTCTCTCTCGTTAAACTGAAAAACCCGAGTTTTTGTTACCGGGCTCGTTAAAAACATACGGCAGTAGCAAGAGAACTTTCTTTTTTGGGACTGTTTCTCGCTCTTAAATAAAAAAATCCCCAATATTTTCCCCTCCTTCAAGCTCGTAAAACTATGAAGAAGGGATGAGTCGTTATTTTCCCTCTTTTTCTCACTCACTAAACTGAAAAAGATACCCTGAGTTTTCTTCATCTGACTCATTAAAAATTTTGATGAAGGTATTGAGTTTGTCGTCATGTGACTCATTAAAAATTCACGATAAAAAATGAGTTTAGTCCATCACCTCGTAGTCGTAGTAAAATGAGGTCGACATCTATTGAATATAGGTTTCTCTTTATTCGAGTTCAATAGATTAATTAACAGAAAAGTAACTAATCCGGGTATACTATTAACTTTTTCTCACACTCGGTTAACAACTATGACAAAGGGGCCACCATGGAGTTGCACTTTACGATCTTTTCAGACTCTCTAAATATGAAAATACCATTGAGTTGTCTAGTTTGGACTCTTTAAATTACACAGACAAGATATAGAGTTGTTCTTTTTACGATACTTTTCAGACTCTTAAAACATGAAAAAATCGACAAGTTTGCATGTCTGGACTCATTAAACTAATTAGATAGGGCAAAGAGTCATTCTTTTGCGATCCTCTTCAGACTCTTTAAACATGAAAAGATCGATGAGTTTACCCATCTGGATTCATTAAATTAATCAAACGGGGAATGTGGACAATACAACTGCATTCCATATTAGAAAGCGTGGTTTGGCAGCAGTCATTCCCTTGAACATGGCACTCCCTCAGATAAACCTTCCTTTTGATGGCCTCTCAATATGAACCCTACCATCCTATGAGTTTTAGCCTATATACCCTGATGTAATTGCATCTCTGTATCCTAACACTCTGTAGTGTTCATGAGTCTAGAGCTGTCTGGTTAAAACCATTGTCGTGCCTTATATTGCTCAAGGGTTACCCATTTGTTTCCTCCATCAAACGATCAAACATATCCTTTCATAATGCCCTTCGTTGTTTAGACCCAAATGCTCAAAAGATTCCTCAAAAAACAAAATCATTCATGTCCCGTTTCGTGTCAATTGATGTAGGACAATTCATTGCCTACCTTTCGATAGGTTTCTTCCTATCGACTTCAACACTCTATCTAGGAAGATAACCCAAAAATACATTCAGTACCTTGGAACTTGCAGACATTAGTCGTAGGTTATGTTGTGTTTTATCAGGGGTTCTCATTATTGGCTCCCGGCTAAGCGATTCTACGGGTGTTCGACGACAAAAACATCTTTCACACTTGCTAGTTTGTACTATGCATCTTAGAGACCATCACCATTATCAGTGGCCTTCCTCGCGTCTTTTAATGGTCTCCATTACTGACTGGTCATCAGATGATTTCGTGCATGTTCAACGTTAACTCATATTTTCACATGTATTAATCTATGTTGTTCGGTGAAGCGGAAATCAAGACCTTGGGTAGAGGCTTGCATCATTCAGCCTTGTTTCCTCTCCCAAGCTGCGGATATTTTTTTTTGGAGACATCTATTTCAGGATGATTCTATTATGACACTAGATCTGTATTGTGCTTATCGGCGAGCAGCATTGTTATATCTCTTTGGAGAAAATTACTCTGACATAGCTACTGAGCATGGGAATGCCCAACTCAGGACATGATTTTAGCAGTTTTATATATATGTGTTGTATCAGGCTTTCCTTGCCGCTTGGAGCTTCTCTCTCTCTCTACAAATTTTGATAGAAAATTACAGTTTTAGTAAAGTATTTCGACCATTGTCTTTGCCTCTGATCTCATACTTTATGGGGCATCTGTTATACAACAAAATGACCTCCTCATCAACTCAGAGGTGAAAGACAGCATGACTGAAGCAAAGACCACAATTGCAAGCCTTGACTCCACACTAACGCTGGTTGCACACCGAAAACGTGCTTCATAAAGCTTGTTACCAAGCCTAAGGGTGCATTAGTTACCCTACTAACTCAAGTTGTTAGACTAGGGGCAGTTTTAGTGAAACTAAGGGAAGTTCAGTGGGTCAAACCAACGAATTGACTCACAAATATCTAGATATTTATCCCTGAATTTGCTCAAGAAAAGCAAGGAAACATCCAAAAATCAAACTATTTTCGGAAATTCCAATCTGAAAAAGTAGGCAAATGGAAAGAGCTGGAGAGCAAAGCATGTTCATTGCTTTTGCCCTAGTTAACTCTATGAGGAGCTTGGCAACCCTAACTCGATTGCTACATAAGCAGTGAGAGGGTCATTGTGAAAGAGGTCAGAGCATTTGAAAGGATAGCCTACTAAGCTGTTGAGAATTGACTCAAATCTGAAGAAGTGAGCTAGAAGAGAGAGAGAGAGAAGTGGAAGGGGCAAAGGAAGACTGATACAACAGATGGTTGTGATCACTCTTCCGTTATTAATACAGAACTGCAGTTGTGTTCCCTACTCCATAGTGTAGGTAACATTATTCATTGAGTTGTTCATTTCGATACTTGTTTAGATGAGTAGTTTAGTTGTATGCAAATAGATGTTCATTGTGCATTCATATGTTGGCTTTCAAGGTTGTATGCGGTGATTGTGTTTGTCTTTCCTTTGTGCAGGAATTGATTTGGAGCTGGCTTTGAAGGAGTTCTTCTTGGCTGCATTGCGATCTCCAAACAAATCTAGAAGGAGACTTGAGGTAATACTCTTTCCACACTTTGTTAATTGATATTGATAGATGAACATGTGTATAACTTGGTAGGTTCTGTAGATAATCTTACAGTCTGTCAAAGGTCCCGAGAAGGCCTTTGAGGGTAGTTTTCATTCTCCATACACCGTGCATTTTACCCCATAGCACCCACCAAACTAGTGCAGCTCCTTCTAGCCTTAGTTAAGAGAACTAGATCTTTATGTCATCTTCTTGAAGGTTCTGAATTTTATAGTGTACCTCCAACTGTCGAATCCAATTGTCAGTTTTTTCTGCATTCATCTCTCCATTGTACATGGGAAGTTCGAATTTTATGTCCAATTTCAGTAACGAAGTTTTTCATTTTGGGGTTTTGGAATGAGTATGGGAAGTTGCAGTGGTGGTAGTGGAAGATGATGTTGTGTGAGATGATGAAGATGATGGGGATGGTGGAGATGGAGGTGGATTTCCACCATTCCCTTTGGAATCCTTCTTCTCATATCTTTTGTCCTTTGAGATTCCTTTTCCATGTAGAGGTTTAGAACTCTCTCCAACCATTCTAGTGTTCCTCTCTTCGCATAGGACTTTAACCATCTAAGTCAAAGTATAGAAATATTTCTTAAATTCTTCCTCTTCTGAAGAGGGACCTTCAGGCTCTCTTTCTCCAGACATAATGTCTATGGATTCAGTATCAGAAATTTGTAAGATTGTACCTATTCAATCTCAATTGAAAGAAACACTTGAGGAGTTTCAAGTGCAGCTGGAATTGGAACATTGGGTGGTGGACATTGTGGCCTTTTGGCTCTCCTTCTTCTGTGCATTACCTTAGGAGTTGCAACAAATATCTTCGCTTCTCCTCTCTGCAACTTTAACCTTGTAAGCATCACAATTTTGCAACCATTAAAATCCTAATTACACAAACTCAAGCAATCAAGCAATTCAACCTTCGGCTTTGATAACAAATTGATCTATTTTTGTTTGATTAGTTTTGTTGTGCTAATAACAATTACAGATTTACAATCATGTGCTTGCTTCTTGCTTTTTGTGTTGAGGTTTCGTTAGTTGTTGGTGCTTATAAACAGGTAAATTTCCTTAAGTTAAACAAGACATTCATGAGAAAAATAGCTTCAAAAATGAATAATGAATAGAAAATATGTGTAGTGTAGCAAACCATCAAAGAGACACATTAACACAGTGTTTTGATGGAGTTCACCCCTCCTGGGTTACATCTCCTTTGTCCAACTTCCATGGCTTGGGCCTCTGCCTTATCTCAATGTGGAAAAAATGGTATTTAAAAATATTTATGACTCATGATAACTACACCAATGTGTTGAGAAGGTCCAAATTAGCCAAGAACACTTCTTTCTGATCTCCATTTGATCAAAAATTGAGTAAGTTATGCTTCATTCAATTTTTCCTAGGAAACGTACGCTAAATCCAGAGAGACTCCAGTTAATTCTGCTAAAACTGGCAGTTTCTGCTTAATTTGGTGTACCTCCAAATCCGCTGCCAACTTAATCAATTGTTTAATTAAATGTTAAATGTCATTAATTAAATTAAACGCGATTAGCATGCTAAGCACTATCCATTACTCCGTCGGTCATTTAACGTGCATTGAAATACATGTACGTCACTGTCTTTTTCAAATTTATCGTCGTGGTTCATTGGTAAGGCATAGGCTTCAGGTGGGGGAGGTTATGGGTTCAAAACTCGCCTCTGCCCAACCCATACGCTTTCAACATAACAATTAATATATGCCACCATACGAATTAATATATGCCATCAGACTTTGTATTATATTTGACCATATAATGACATTTAAATATGGATTTTAATATGTTTATTATTTAATATATATATATATATATATATATATATATATATATATATATATATATATATATATATATATATATATATATATATATATATATATATATATATATATATATCATATAATATAATAATATTAAAATAAAAACAAATTCAAATTCCACCTTGGAGCCAACTAGGAAATTTCACCTTCTCTGAGCCAAATTGGCAAATCTGGATGTAACACTTGTCACAACCCCATTGGGAAAAAACTAAAGAAGATTCCTCTTACTGACTGGATTGCCATGTCATCATTTTGTCTCACTCTGCGATTTTTTTAGTTGTTTAGGAAAACAAACAACATGCCTTTTCTCCCTCATCCGGACTCCATTTTCGATGAAACAAATTGCGTTGCGATCGTCATGATGAGACGGAATCAGTTGTATAGTTTTCGAACCAATCTGAGAACTTTTATTTTTGAGCTAAATACTGAGCACCTGATCACACCACAAGCCAATTATGCATTGATATATGATATAAAGGAGGAGGGCAAGAGAATTGTACTAAATCATGTCACCATAATAAAATAGGAAAGAGTCTTAGAAATATTCAGTGATTTTAAACAAAGAGGGTTAATTTTTAATGGAGTTGTGTGAGTAGCACAAAAATGCCTTGAGGGAAGGTGCAACCATCAACATTTGTAACAGGATCCTAGGAAAGAAGGCAGTCCACAAGAGGGGTCTTCTATCATTATGGTATTAGATATCTACAAATTAGGAGCAACCAATTGAGGAAAAGAACAATAAACAAATCTAACAAGATGAAGAAGAGATGAAAATTAAGGAAGACTATAGTAGCAAGGTGATTTTTCTAAAGTTTTTGCAGACGGAAGGATCAGTAGTGGACCTAGCAGCCAATAAAGAGTAGAAGACCAGAGAGGTAATTTTTACTCTTTTTATTTAAATGGTAATGAAAGTTTGATCATTTGTAAAAGACAAGGTTGAGGAAGCATGTCACATACGGAGAGACATAGGATGCGACAGCATAAGCTAATCTAAAAGGGCCAAGAGATATGAGATACAAGAGAAACTCTGATAGAGGATTGTAGAAAGCTAGGGAGAATTCCAGCTAGTTGCAAAGTTGGGAATAGATAAAAGAATTCCATCTAGAGGTAGAATTGGGAGAACTAATATATTGAAATGTCATAGGAAGAAAACCAAGAAATTATAATTGGTTTTATGTTTACTTTTTGCTAAGAAATTTGTAAGTGCATGTAGTAGAAGATGCAGGATGAGATATTGTGGGCTTGAACATATTTTCTCACAAAAAGTAGGATATGATCTATATTAGAGAGAGAACCAATTATGTTCTCAAAATACTATGACAAATGAAACCCTTGCAGTAGTGATGCTACACAGAGAGAGATATTCGAGCTAAGGTTGGAAGGAAGAAGGGCATAGAGGAAGTCCTCAAAGAGAAGAGAACAAGAGAATTTTTGAGAAGTTGAGAAGAGGAGCAACAACCAAAGAGGAGCGGGGAGTGCTCAAGTATATTCCAATAGGGAAACACTAAGAACAACAATAACCAAGAGGAGCTGAGGTGTCCAACTAAGAAGTGAGGTGAGACTTGTTAAAAGGCTAGGTTGCAGCTCACAATGAACATGGAGGAGCATATGTAGAGAAAGAAGAAGAAAAAGGTGACCAAGTTTGTCATGATGAAGGGTCAAGTAGAGTCCATAATATAGGGCAGAACAATGCTAAGAAAAATGGCACGAGAAAACTTAGCTAGGAAGAATTTGAAAGGGAGATGTTTGCGCTGAAAGCACAAGTTGATGCACTAATGCAGCGCTTACAAGCTAGGGAGGAAACACAAATAAAAACATGATACAGAGATTCATATTATGTTCAGACATAAGATCTTTAAGAGAAAATACCCAAAATGTAGAGAGCTAGGGAAGCAGTGAATGACCACATTAATGAAGGCCTAGATGGAAGAATAAAATCTCAAAGCAGCTAGGCCTGTGGAAGGAGGAGTTAATTTCTGCGAACAATTTCTAAAAGGTAAGGAGAGGAGACTGGTGGAAAGTATCATGGGCTATGAAAAGAGTCCAAAACAATAGGAGGATATATTTATAGAGGAAAAGGAAAGAGAGCCATGTATTTTTGAAACTAACAAATTATGTGTGGATGCAGGTTTTCTAAGCAAGGAAGATGAGAAACCATTATAGGCTCTTGTAGATTGAAAGCATGGGTAGATTGTTCAAGAGGAGAACAAGGAAATAAGTGGCTAGATTCTAAGAGGGAGAGAAGATGAGATGACCTCTATTGCAAATGAGGTTGAAGTACAACATGAATGCTTTGTTAGTGAAACAATAACTTAGGTTTAATGAGTATGGAGTGGAATGCTTTGTTGGTGAAAGAAGAACTCAGGTTTGCTGAGTATGGACTGGAATTTCACTTTTGTGAACCAGAGCAAGGACAAGTCCTAGGACAGGATGATGTGGATGATGAAATGATGATGTGTTTAGCTCAGCATAAGGAACACATTCCAACAACTTCAGGTGAGGAGGAGCAATAAATTAATGTTCTTTTATCTAATTGTTTGGGTCAATTTGAAATTGCAATTATAAACCACCAAGAAGTTGAATAGGTGCTTGATATTATGGAGGAAGAAGAACCTAAAATAGAGTTGTGTTATGCTAATAGTGATCAACAAGAGGAAGTTGATTCAAAAAGTGGACAAGGGCAAGGAAGTGCTACATGAAAAAATAAGTGCTGAGTTATCTCATGAAGGCGGTGTGGATAAAGACCATGTAGAATATTAGACCAACACCCTCCAAATTAGTGAGAGGAAGAGTAACCTGAGAGGCATAATTATTTGGTTAAATATTCTTTTATTGAATATTTATTCGATCATTTTTTAAAAGATTTTGTCATGGGTTGACGATCAATGGAGTTTGGGAAAAGAGAAGAAATTGCATGTTTTTCATATTTGTGGATTGGTTTAGTATGAAGATGATGGAATGAGAGCTAGTGAGTAGCCCTCGACACAATGTAATTCAGTTAATCAAAAGGAGGTTAAAAGAGTCCAAGGACAAGAAGACAACCTAGACTTTGTTATTGACAAGGAGGAGACACCACTATCTCATGAAATAAATGAGGGAAAAAGGTTGGATTATGAAGACAATTTTCAAACAAGATACATAGGCATACCTCAATGAGGAGAAGCATGCCCAGACATGGATGAGAATGATTGTGTAGAGCAAGCCATGGTTCTAGGAAACAATGAAAAGAATGTGATCCAGGAAGTTGCAGAAGATGGTGAAAGGGTTCAAGGAGTAACTCATTTGTCTTTTTAGACAAAGAGCCGTACATTTTCAAGAGATGGTCAAAGGAAAGGAAATGTTTTCCATAACATATCTTATACTGTTGAAAGCATAATTGAAGTTGCAAATGAGGGACAAAAACTGTTATCAAAAGAAGAAATGAGGTAGGAGCATGAGATAACTCTATCTCATGATGATTTATATCATTTGCAAACAAGAAACATGGTTCATAATTTCCTTTTTAAAGGAGGTCAATCGCTTTCCATGGTGTACTTTGTTGAAGGTAGCACTAAGGAGGATTTTTTTGGGTCTAGAGGCCTTTTCTATGGTGAAGAATGTAATGATATGGAGAATGAACTCCTACAAATCTCGAAAATGTTCACCAAGATGATGACTGGAAACAATAATTTAACCCAGGAATGGAATAGAAACATCTACCAATACGAATACAGATTGAACATCGAGGTTAAGGAGCTAATGATTTTGATGAAGAGAATACTTGAGCTATGGTATAATTTCAAGGAAAGAATGATTAGTTTTGACACTTGGATGTCTCGAGGGGAATGCATCAACATGATAGAGATGAAAAATTTGCAAAGTAAGATTTGGGATCAAGGAAGAAAGAGGAAAGCTAGTAGCAAGATCACTGCACAAGGTTGCCTCAGGAAAGCCAGTGGTGTAGTGCAGAATCAAGTATAAGATCCTAAAATACATAAGTCACTGCTGGAGCAACAACATGATTAGATGTGCAAACAACAATAACACTTTATTTGGGACTCTAAAGGCTTTTGCAGATAAATGACCAAGAGGATCTTATTTTCCCTCATTTTTGTTTCTGTAAATTAGAATTAGGAAAAAGAATTGCAAGGCTAGGTGTCTTAGTTCAAGAACATTTAACTGTTAGGATAGTTTTCCAAGATGGGCTTATGGTTAGCTTTCAGGTACATTAAAGTATTGGACAATTGTCCAATTCCTCTTTTTTCTATGAATATATTTTCTCATTATTGCTGGTGTATATATTATAATGTGTAGGTTTGGTGCACATCTCCCTAGTGCAATTTTTAGAGAAAGAATTTGAACAATAGTGCCGTAACTTCCTAATTTCATAAAATTTCAGCCTTTCACTAACTAGAAACATTAGAATCGTCTTTATTTTAATTTTTATCGATTCACAACTTGGCATAAAAGTGTGAATTTATCTCGAGCCTGTATATTGTTGAAAATGTATAGAGGAGATAAAGCAGGTATTTTGGTAGCAGTGTTGTTGAGGAGGCTCAAGCAAGGAGTGAGATGTAGATACTCTATAAATGTCTCTCTTAAAGGTAATAGAGTCATGGATTTCTCAGTAATTTTGAGAAAATGTCAGAAATTTTATTAAGCTTGGCGGAAGGGCACATGCCATGGCTTCATTGTCACCTTAGTGTTGAATTCTCATTTTTTTTCAAGATTGGATCTATATTCCATTGGGTTGTGAATCTCTATGAATAACGACATCAACGCATAGTAAGGAAAGGGGTAATAAAGAAAGAATTCAGGTAATAATTCCATACATAAAATCATATTGGTGCTCATCCTTGATAAGACTAGTAAAAATAAAAATTGGTACTAAGAAGTTGACTTTCCACCTATCTTCTGTTTTCGTCGTGTTCCACAGAAGCTCCAAAGGGTGATCTGTTGGACTAGTCAGACCCAGGGGTTAAATTTGACGGGTGACCCTACCCATCAAGGAATTTTTTTATGACGTTTTTATTTTTAAACTGCCCATCATATGACTTTTAAAATTTATTTGTACAAGTTTCATCTAATTTCAAATTGTACAATAAAAGAACAATAGTTGTGAAATAATTTTCAAACCAAAAACATAATGTGCATGATTTCGGATACAACGACCTTTTTGGTGGCTCCCAGCCTTTCCCAACAACCGACTTTGCAGACAAAAAGTTGTGTTCAACCTCATTTCGGACAAAACCCAACAGTCTAATGCTATTTACTGCACAAACCGCTGTTGAAAGTGCAATCCAATTTTTTACAACAAATACAAAACAAAGCTCAATTTTTTACATAACCCACTACTGAAAATTCAGCTGGTTTAATATCCCAAAACATATCTTGAAGATCTAATGTCAACACAGTTGCCATCATTGTGATTTTAACTAATTCAGAAATGGAGGAAGGCAGCATTACTAAAACCATTGCAATTCAAAAATGAAAGAAATATACTAGCAAAACGAAAGTAATCTTATAGGGATATTTGTAATAATAGTTAAAAAATATTCTATGCATTAAAGTTAAATTCAACTATATAAAACAGTGTTGCTCATATTTTCACAAAAAATCTGAACATCAAATAGATATTTTGGGAACATCAAATGATAATGGGTAGGAACTAGGAAGTAGTGAAAGAGGGATTTTGCGAAACAGTGAACCAAAGTAATAAACCATCCTTAAAATTACTGCGTACCTTTTGGCTGTTGAAGAGCGTCTTCAAAAGAAGAGTTTTTTCAGATCCACCCTTGCCAACAACGCCAATGCTCTTCGCCTTGGGTTCAATGACAGAAGTTGAATCATAATCTCCACCACTATCTAACGTCAATACCCTGATCCGTCTATCAACTTTGATTCTATACTAAGGCTTTGAATTCCTTGAGCTTTGCAAAATATAAAGAGTGGACTTAGCAGTGTTCCTAATATTCTACGAGAGTTAATTAGCCATTTTAAAACATATATAACACTATTAAATTCAAAATCTATATGTATTGGAACTATATTTTAAACCATATTCTACGTTTGGACATATGCAACATTCTGAATTCATTTAGGTCTTGTTGTCCATAGGCGGAATTCTGAACAATAAACTCCCCTCCTCTAATGTGCAACATCAAAGCGAAGATTTAGTTCAATTGCATCTGATAAACATACCTGTTGCTGAAGAGCCTAAATATGCGAAACGCAGCAATAAACAGGATCCTGGAGCCGACCCCCTGTCTCATACAATACGCTAACTACTGCATCATATAGTTCTTGAACAGGCAGTTGCATCATCAGGTTAGAGAAGTTGCTCGCTCCGAAGACCTTATGTATAGCACCAAACTGGTGTGCGCCCATTTAGTCAGAGCATAAGTAAGGAGCCAATACACAGCCTTTCACACACTTTCTCCTCAGAAACTTGCATGCTCCGCAAGGTGCCCCTCCGCCTTCCATATTGATACTGTACTGCCGAGCCTTCGGGTTTCGGGGAAGGGATTCGAGCGGGAGTAAATAATCAGAAATAAGCACAGCCTGCAGAGGGCGTGACCGGAAGCGGCATAAGCAGGACTCCGAATGTGAATTGAATGCTAATTTGATAACTGGTAAGCGGTAAACCCGAAGGGCAGAATGTGTTAAATGTTAATTGAATGCAAAATCTGCATCCTGATCTGATCACTGTCACACGGCGGTACACCATATTAAAAATGCGATAGGTTAAATATATATAAAGAAAAATTATAAAAAAAAAATTAAAACTTTTAATTTTTATACATGCCCGTCAATATGACGGTTTTGAAAATGGATGGCAAGTTCGGCATGACGTGGAGGTTCAAAAATAAAACGTATTTTACTGGTAAAAATGCAAAATACGTCCATACGGGCGTCAAATTTAACCTCTGGTCAGACCTCTAGGCTCCATTGAATGTGTTTGTGTGAGGACGTAAGACTCTGACCTCGACTAGTCGGAGGTTAGGCCCCCAGATTCTTTAGACAATGTTAGGAGGGGATTAACCCCGACTCCCAACCAGTGAATCCCGCGTCGTTGCGGAAAAAATAAATAAATAAATATCGAGCTATGATTAAATGGGTTGTTTTTTGAGAAAGGATTAGTGATCATTGCCTAGAGAATGAGGGGTTAAGTGTCGTCACCTGGAGCAAGACATTAATCCAAGAACATCCAATAATGGAGGATCTCCCACAAGTCAATTATGAATTGATATAAGATATAAAGGATGAGGGTCGAAGTATGGTAAGGAATCGCGTCACCATATTGAAATAAAGTGGAGATTGAGAAATCTCAAGTGATTTTAGGCAAAGAGGATTAAATTTTACTATAATTGTGTGACTGGCATAGAAATCCACTTGAAGGTAAGGTCCAACCATCAGCGTTTGTAAAAGGATCGTGGGATCTGGATCCAGAGCGGCCTGTTATCAAATGCGACTATTGAAACACCTCTCCTGCCCTATTTATTTTTCGTAACGAAAAAAGCATAATTTTATATTGATAACAGGATAAAGAGATGTACATATAGCATCCAATGTTCGTAACACTTTTGTGATGATAATTTCTGAAGTACAAGGGAAGAGGTCCATATACAATAAGAAGAACTTAATAGAACAAAACAAAATATTCAGGAAACATATCTGAATTGGCAGAGATAAGAGGGTAGTTGTGGATACAGGTGCCCCACATAAAAAAATAGCAAGATAATGCAGATATTCACTGATATATTATGTTGGAAAAACCCAATATGAAAACAGATAGAAAATGATGCCATGTCAGACAGTAAAAAACACTAACATGAGGATTTTGTAATAGTCAAAATGACAACATCATCTAATGAGGAGTAAGAGACAGAGTTCAGCATGGAATGGTCGAGTCCATCCTCGTAAACGACACTGTTTATGCCCAGTGGCCAAACATCCATGTACAATACAAAACAATGGTCTTTCATTAATGCCACAAAAAGCTATATTGCACCAAAAACATCAAGAAAATCAAAATGTTAGTGGGAAGGAATGTATTTAACCAGAGAGGCCAAAATCTTCAATATTTATGTTCTTTTGGTACATAGTAATTGTTACATGCATCTTGCCTAAGGAACCTGTTAAGCCCATCTTCGATAGTTCATCTACGATCATATTCTACTCCCCATGGACATGATTTATAGTGGGGTTGTTTAGTAGAGTCCATAATTGTTCAATTCTTGTCAACCATCCAAGCCATAAGGGATTTGAGATTTTAGCAGACCCCTTTAAATGTTGTATTATTACTTTAGAGTTTCCATGGATGTGGATAAGGGGAATATCTAAAAAGTGTATGAACCATAGTACCCCCCCAAAGAGCCATTACCTCAGCTTTAGTGTTTGTGCCCCTACCGCCATGCCAGAAAACACTATATGTTTGTTCCTTGCATGTGGCCAAGTAGAAGCCACGACCACATACTCGTCGTTGAGCAACTCCATCAAAAAACGCCATCGGGAATATCCGTTGTATTTCCGTCTTGTTATGGCAAGAAACCATCTTGCAAGTTTTATTAGAAGAATATAGAGTATGAGAGGTGAGAATGTTGTCAATGAACCTGTGAAAAATCCTAGAGTAGTTTTGAAAAATGCAGTTATTTCTCCACTTCCAAATTTCCGAGAAAAGGATAGGTAGAAGGATTCTCTAGTCATCCTTTTTGCTTCTCCACCATTGTAGACAATCCTTAATGTAATCATGTTGATAAAATGGAAAACCAGGAAGAGAAGAGAGGAATTTCCCGATATGAGTAGTGGGGAGGCAAGTAAGGAAAATGTTGTTATTATTTTCAGATTCCATCTTACAAATAGGACAGATGCTAGGGCCAGGCCATAATGGCTTTTCGAGGTTTTCCCAGGTTAGATTTTTGTTATGAAAAACTAGGCAAGTAAAAAGTAAAATTCTATTTGGGATGTTGGTTTTCCAAAATGCAAAAAAGGATATGTTCCTTAGTCAAGATAGAGACCCTCGAGTAGAGAGAAAAGTATGCATCCGCCACATTAATATTGTCATTCTGCATCTTTCTTTTCCAGCCATTCCAGATCCCACAAACTAGGCAAATCTAGATCCATAGCAGACCTCCAGATAGGATGTGGACCCCTCCATGAAGCGATGGCTTGACCCCAAAAAAAATGCCTCTGCTATTAAGGGAAGCTATAAGTTGTTCTGGGATATTGTCCACATTACCACAACCCAGGATATGGTCAGTTCCAATGAGAATATTTTGTCCCAGAGCTAAATTTCCGAGAAACATTTTGGAAACTAAGCCAGATGGCCTCACTTGCGCTATAACAAAGGTGAAATAGCTTTTGAGGTGTGTTACTCTATTGGCTCTCTTCTCTTGATATGGTGGTGGCTTTACAAGCTCCTCAATTCCTTCAATAAACTAGATTCGTGGATAATCTGGCTCCTTAGATACTGTAAGTCTTTCTCACCTCTAATACCAATATGATGGAAAGGCATAGAAAGAAAACACAAAACATACCTACAAAAATGTGAGCTACAACTCTATTACTTCATTAAAAACAACTTTATTACTTCATTAAAAACAAATCAGATTCAACTACAAGTAAATTTAATATGATATATTTATTCTTTATAACTAGCCTCTTAACTAAAGTGACTAACTACTTTATGCAAACTCACACTAACTTAACTTTTCTAAATTTACACTTAACTCAAAGTAACTGAGACTCTTTGTGTAGATTATTCTTCATGCAAGAATAATTACTTATTTTAATACATGTAAGGACCAAACAAGTGTTTTGGAATCCATCGAGAGATACAACCTCCAAATTATTACCCATTCCTCATATTTCATTTAAAATGTCCTAGCCAAGAAAAAAAAAATATAACAAAATCTTTTCATAGAAAAAAAAACAATTTTCTTTCCATCCAAATTAATTTAAATTTGAAATTGTGTTTATATATATATATATATATATATATATATATATATATATATATATAACAGATGTACCTACATACACCAATTTGAAATATACCTATTTGAAATATAAGCTTGCATGCATGTTTCAGATTATTATACTGTTTTTTTTAGTGTGTTTTGTGTTAGACATATTTACAGAATTTTGTCTTTGTTCATCTGTCTGGATGTCTGGAACCTCCTACAAACATTTGTTTGGATCAGACCGACATTGTTATTGGACTCCTAAATATTGGTAAGTGTTTTCTGTTTCTTTATCGCACTCTTATCACCTTCGCCTACATAAATTTGATGCTACATTCGAAGCGGTGGACAAGGATAATAAGCACACCTCAACATACATTGTTTTGCAACGCGTAGTGTGAGCACGCCACAATTTGGCTCACAAAATAATGAAAATTTGGGTAAAGATTTTGAGAAAATCTGGTAGATTTGTTTTGAAATTTTGGTTATTAGAGATTTTAGGTAGTTTAAGATTTTTGGTATGATTTTGAGAAAATCTGGTAGATCTTTTTTGAAATTTTGGTTACAATTGTGAAGGTTAAAGATTTTAGGTAGTTCAGGATTTTGGATACCAAAAACTTTAGATGATATTAAATATATTTCCACTATTAAAACAAGGAGCCACTGTGGTGGCACTAGTCCCTGCCGGTTGAGATTTAACTTGTGTTTAATTTGCATTATCATCAGAGCGGGTTTGCATTACTAATATGTTTTAGGCATGTTTACTTGTATTAAGGTTTAGTGAATTGAATAGCAAATTGTTGTATGGACTTTTTGACTTTATGCAAAGAGTAAAATATAATGAACTTTGCGTTTGTTAAATAAGAATTGTGATAAATGTAAGATTAGTTTTAGATGTAATATTCCAATGTCTCATGATTTAGAAAATGTGTAGATTAATAATTAAAATGTAAAAAAATTTAAGATTGAATCATGGAAACTTTGACGGGAAAAAACTATAAAAGGTAATAATAATGCATTATAATGTATGAAGAATTAAAGAGTGTTAAAGTAAGTTATGTATTTTAATGGTGCATAAAAGATAGAATTTTGTTATTTTTTTACATTTGAATATTATGGAAATATTCATAAAATGATAATCAACAAATAAACATTATTATGAATATAAATTTGATAATTAAATCCGTGGTGGAGAGTGTTCAATATTTAGATAAACGATTGTCGGAAGTCAAAGAAGAACTTAAGCATTTAAAAATTATGGAGTCTTGGACCCATGATTGAAAGATTAGATATCTAGTAACATGTTTGGACATAAGCGATACCATTCAGGTTAATGTCAATGATTGGTGAATTATTTCATGGTCAAAAGAACAAAAGATATATTTATTTTAAAATATTGTTTATCATAACTTTAGTGTGAATTTTAAATTTCTCCAATTACAAATTAGCAAAGAAAATAAACCCTGTATCTAATTTCTAATTAGTAATTTGTTGCATTTAATTAATAATTTGTTGTGATGCAAAAGGACATGACTTTTGGTCTTTTTTATAGCTTTGGGTTAGTAAATATTGGATCTAAGCACAATAGCAAAGCAATTTTGATAAGTTTATTTTATAAATTAAAAACTAAAACAAACAAATTAAATTTAAAAAAACATTCAAACTCTACGAGTTGAAATGTAAATTGATCAGGATCTGCAAGAAAATATTCATTATCTTTTGGTGTTGTGAAAGGACTTACATCACAGATAAACAGATGCCATTAAACATAGTTGTTTTTCTATTTTGTGATTATCTTAATAAGGGGGTATAGTTTAATATAATTCATTTATTTGGCATAGCATAGGCATAGGAGGTATGATGACATATAGAATGACGAAAATTGAGATAATTGAAAATAATAAAAAAATGGAGATTGACTATAGCACTTCAAATTACTTTATTTTTTAGTTAGAAATAATGTTTTGGCAGCTTGATTTTATAAAAGTTATTATGTTATTAAACTTTATATGTGGTGACAAGAAAAGCTTGCCTTGGGATAAGCTAATTATTGCAGGTTAACACAACTAGGAGAAATGATGTTACATGTTATAAATTATGAAAGTCATATTCAATTAATAGTGTTTTAAAAAATAGATAAGAGTTCATTTCAATGTGGGAATCTTTTTATTCAAGGAATTTTATTTCTTTGTGATTGGAAGTGTAATCTTTGCATTATGAATACTGAATAATAAAAATATTATAGGAAATTTATAGTTAGTTAAAACTATAAATAGTTTAGTAGTTATAATTAAATATGAATGGATAAGCAGTATTTAATATTATATGGCTAATTTAAATTATAAAATGTATTATTTGTTTAAACATTAAAGATTAAAGATAGAGTGTGATATTATAATTAAATAAAAACAAATAATAAGAATATTTTTATTTTTTAAAAGTTATTATGTTATTAAACTTTATACTTGGTAACAAGAAAGTAATACAACTGGAAGGAATGATATTACATGTTATGCATTATGAAAGTCATATTCAACTAATACTGTTTTAAATAAGAAATAGATAACAGTTCATTTCAATGTGCGAATCTTTTTATTCAAGGAATTTTATTTCTTTGTAGTTGGAAATGTAGTCTTTCCATCATGAATACTGAATAATAAAAATATTATAGGAAATTTATACTTAGTTAAAACTATAAATAATTTAATAGTTATAATTAAATATAAATGAATAAGAAGTATTTAATATTATATGGGTAATTTAAATCATAAAATGCATTCTTTATTTAAACAATGCAAGATAGAGTGTGATATTACAATTAAATAAAAATAAATAATAATAATATTTTTATATTAGATCAGAGATATTGAAATTTAATTAAACATTAGCATAATGAATCAAGAGCCATAGAGACAAAATAAAAAGTGCCAATGCAATTCTTATTAACTAATAATTAATGCATTAAACATGGGCATAATGAAAAAATATTGGACCAGAGATATTGAAATTTAATTAAACATTAGCATAATGATTCAAGAGCCATAGAGACAAAATAAAAACTGCCAATGCAATTTTTATTAAGTAATAGTTAATGCATTAAACATTAGCATAATGAATCAAGAGCCATAGAGACAAAATAAAAACTACCAATGCCAATTTTTATTATTAACTAATAATTAATGCAACATTCCACTAGATGAATGTTCACATACAAGATGATCATTTAAGAACATAGGATTTGTGTTGTAACATTTTGCCTTCTGTCAATACAATGTCATTTTGTCAGCAATGACGCAGTTCATTCCAAGTCTGCATGTTTCAAAAATTTCAGTTGAAGGGGATCCCATGGAATTTGCAGAAATTTATGCTTTTTTATACTAACTTAACTGCTGAATTTTAACAAGATCATTTGCAGACTTTCCTAGAATGGCTGCAACTGTGCGTTCAGATGTTACAACTTCAACTGTGCGTTGAGATGTTACAACTTCAACTGTAGTTTTTGTGATAAGCTGACCAGCTGCTGTCACACTGCCAAAGGTGATATACAATGTCAAGGACATTAGCACAGAAATAGTGATCAGTAGCAATTGACAAAATTTTGCAAATGTTATGTACCTTTCAAATCTGGCAGAAGTCTGTTGACAAAGAATTGGGTCTTCAAACTCAGAGAAATTGCCAATACTGTTTATATTGCGATTTGACTGAATTTTGAAACAAAGCATATAGTTAGTTAGTACTGCAGGGGTTCATGTTTACAGACAGATTTATGGTTGTCACACTGCCAAAGGTGATATACAATGTCAAGGACATTAGCACAGAAATACTGATCAGCAAAAGCACTATGATAGTAGCAATTGACAAAATTTTCCAAATGTTATGTACCTTTCAAATCTGGCAGAAGTCTGTTGACAAAGAATTGGGTCGTCAAACTCAACTTCAACTGTAGTTTTTGTGATAAGCTGACCAGCTGCTGTCACACTGCCAAAGGTGATATACAATGTCAAGGACATTAGCACAGAAATAGTGATCAGTAGCAATTGACAAAATTTTGCAAATGTTATGTACCTTTCAAATCTGGCAGAAGTCTGTTGACAAAGAATTGGGTCTTCAAACTCAGAGAAATTGCCAATAGTGTTTATATTGCGATTTGACTGAATTTTGAAACAAAGCATATAGTTAGTTAGTACTGCAGGGGTTCATGTTTGCAGACAGATTTATGGTTGTCACAGTGCCAAACGTGATATACAATGTCAAAGACATTAGCACATAAATACTGATCAGCAAAAGCACTATGATAGTAGCAATTGACAAAATTTTGCAAATGTTATGTACCTTTCAAATCTGGCAGAAGTCTGTTGACAAAGAATTGGGTCCTGAAACTCAGAAAAATTGCCAATACTGTTTATATTGCGATTTGACTGAATTTTGAAACAAAGCATATAGTTAGTATTGCAGGGGTTCGTGTTTGCAGGCAGATTTATGGTTAATTATCTTAAATAGAAATTTAATTGAATCAAGGAATCTGCTTTTGTTGTAAGAAATCAAAATCAAAAAGTAGCAACAGAGGGACAATAGACGAATTGTTGGCAAATGTTGGAAAATGTCAGAGGGAGATCAAGAACTGCATACAAAATTGGTGCAGTTGTTTGCTGTGGATTGCCTGAAATTTCAATCAGTGATTCAGATTTTCCTGGTCTAACTTCAAGAAGATTAACTTTGGCATCAGAAATCTGACCATACAAAGAAAACATGATCAGTAAATAAAGTGTGTTCATAGCAATGCATCAACAATTGAGCTTGTTATTCGAGCATGCAAGAGTCCATGGTTATTTGAGCATTATAAGTTAATGTCATTCTGGTTGAATATTGTTGGTTTGTCTTAGCTGTGGTTGGCATGCACTATGGTGGTCTGATTGGCGGCCAGCTGTTCCTGCTCGAGATGCTGGAAAGTTCGGCTTGGGTTTTACTGTCTTCGTGGCCTTTGGGTTGGTATTGTTACTTGCTTGTCTAGCTTTGCAGTCTGTGTGATTTTTCGTCTTTGGTGGAGTTCCTGGTTGCTCGGATATTGTTACTTGCTTGTTTAGCTCTGCAGTCTGTGCGATTTTTCGTCTGTGGTGGTCTTGTGGGCGGACAACTGCCCCTGGTCGAGATCCTGAAAAGTTACTCGACTTGGGTTTATTGTCTCTTCGTTTCCCTCAAGAGTCCATGGCTATTTGAGCATTATAAGTTAATGGCATTCTGGTTAAATACTGAGGGTTTCTCTTATCTGCATCGCTTTTATGAGCGATATAAGCTAAGTCGAACCAAGGTTTTGGAGGTTGGAAAGGTTGGTTTTGGGGGTGGAAAGGTTTTGGGGTGTTATTGGGGGCTCGCATCGTTGGAGGTGAAGGGCAGGTGGTCCGGTGACTCCCAAGCCGTTATGTAACGTTGGTATGAATCGGACTGTGTTCGCGCCCTTTGGGTTATTATTGGTACTTGGTTGTTTAGGTCTGCAATCTCTGCGATTTTTCGTTTGTATTTGTTGTATTGTCTGCGCTGAAAACACAATGCGGTTTCTGCTGGCCGTGATGCTGTGGACTTGTCTTAGCTACATGGGTTTTATGGAAATTTCTGTAAATGTCGGTTTCGACCGCCATTTGGAACGAGACAACCTGAGTCAAGCTATGGAGTGTATTCAAGGTTTTTCGGTTATGGATCTATGGATATTCGACTTTGATATTACTCCTAGAACGGAAGGTTGCTTTGTTGACTAAAGTTGTATAAGACTAAAACACATGCCTAAGATGGCTTGTTGCAGCTTTGCAATGTTGACGAGATCTGTTTTGATTTGCAAAAACAGTTTATTAGAAAGTGAGTATTGTACATACCTCAACCAATTGATCAGTTTCGAAAGCACACCGAGGAAGCTGTTCTCTTTGTAATATTCTAATATTGGCAGCTGTTGTGTGCCTCATATCAGAAGTCGGTACAGCATCCCTGCCAATTAGACAACACAATTTCAAAATAAGATCAACTTGCTGAAACGTACTTTATCATATGCAATCCTATTACTGGTTAGGAACTGTATCTGCGATCAAACTTCAGATTCACGCCAACTAGCTAAACATGAGAGTGCAGAAGGAGAGATCAAAAGTGTGAGGCTACAAAGCCATAAACTTTTGGCACAAAGCCTGTAGCATGTGCTTTTCAATGAGGTCTAATAGAAACATTGGCTGAAAATATTGCAGAATGCTGAGGATGTAGGCAATTAAATGCAAAGAACCGACTAGAAATTTTAGGCACGCATTTGATAAAAAGTTTTAAGTCCCCTTGCCGAAGTACTCCAAAGTAGCTTCTGCATAGACAACATTGTGTGTGAAGTGCACTTCAAATGATATAAAAAATGAAATGGGTTGAGGTAAACTTACTGCTTGGACATTCTTTATCATCGTTATTTTAAAACGCCAAATAAACCTTATTCTCTGCCCTGTAAACCTTAATTCGACTTAGGAAAAATGCCAAATATTTCCAAATATCGCCGCGGTCAACCCAAAGTCAGCGATCTATCGATCGCTTATAGTCCCCGGCAGGGACTAGTAACTATGTGTCATCATCTTTGTTTTTTTATTCTTGAGTCAAATGAATGCAATTAAACTAAAACAGAATGCACACAGAATCCAGAGTAACACGTAGCAAAGTCTTAGAGACATATATGTAAAAGCAAGTGGAACAGAAAATAAACATACTTTCACGTTGAACTATGAGCGGCTCTGTTTTAGAAGATAAAGAATTGCAAAAAAATCATTTCTATCTATATCTGAATCCAACAGAATTTGATGCGGTGCTCCATGCGATGGAAAATTTTGACAACTTAGGTAAGCCAACAGAAATATTTGGGAAAGAATAAACACATGTAACATCATCATGATGCTGTGTGACGAGTTGCATTTTGTATCATCAAGTGCACTTGTTCATGCAAATAAACTAGTTGAGTCAAAACAGTAGTCAAATTATGCAAGACTGAAATAACATGGAAGTGTAGTCTAAAACATCTGAACTCAATTTTGCATATAATAATATGTTGAGCCATAAATAAAACAAAGATGTTTGGATAAGGTATTTGCAAAAAAACCTGAAATAGTTGCAAACAGAAAGAAGCATCAAATAGTTGCAGATTGCACTTGCCTTATGTGAGCAGGGAAGAACACAATTTCAATATAAGATCAAGCTGCTTAAAGGTGTTTTATCCTATCCAATGCTATTGCTGGTTACAGAGTTGTATTTGCGATCAAACTTCAGATTCACGCTAACTTGAGCCTCCTTCTAGCCTGATTGAAGCTGTTTTTCTTCTGATGCATCACCAAGTAAAACAGAACGTCAACAATGCAGCAGAAGATTCAAACTGATATAAAAGTGGTTTCCAACATTAATGCAATTGATATATCTAGCCATTTAGCTAACCAACGTATGCAAAAGGTATCACCCCATAAACCTCGTTCAGACTCCTTTATATTTGTAGATGCAGAATAATGCATTTTATGAAGATATGTACCAATATCATTAACACAATGTAACTTGTATAGGAACTAAGGTGCTAGTTCATATTGATATGACTGTATTGCTTCAACGTCATTGTTCTTTAAGCAAAAAATAAAGTGGTCTATTAACGCATTTCGCAATTCATTTGAAGTATAACAAAAATGTAGAAGCATTTCGAACGAGTCAAATAGACAATCTCCTACAGTATATGAAAATGCATTTAGTCTAAAAAGACCATTTCTTTTTAATACAATATCAATGTTGTCAGGCAAAATGCATTGCAATCTGAATTTGTAATTGTCAACATCTATTATTTCTTCCATTATGTGCAATTGCTTACCAGGGTTGGCTTTTGCAATTGTCTTGTACAGCTTTGCAAAAAAATATTGATGAAGCTAGCAAAAACTGAACATGACTGACATCGATAGCCCACCAAACCCCCCTGAAGCTTCTCAACACCAAAGTGTTTCCCAAAGAACGATGTCCC
The DNA here is from genome assembly GCA_031772625.1 of Pinus tabuliformis. Lineage (NCBI taxonomy): Eukaryota > Viridiplantae > Streptophyta > Pinopsida > Pinales > Pinaceae > Pinus > Pinus tabuliformis. The sequence goes on along the minus strand of CM062819.1, from coordinate 1,493,742,367 downwards.
TTTTTCAACAAAACTACCAATGCAAACATTTGCAGTTTCGTTGAAAAAGGGAGATCGTTCTTTGGGAAAGACTTTGGCATTGAGAAGCTTCACGGGGGTTTGGTGGCATGATCTGACATATATACATTTAAATATAGATATGTAAAAAGAGGAGATATATATAGTAAACATTAATATTTTAAATAGCAAATAGCATATTTGTATAGTTGCCATACATACCTTTTCAAAGCAAGCGGTTGGGTTGCCTTTCCTAATTGAGTTATGTGGTCTATTTCTTCAGTTGTTTGTTTTCCTTTTCCAGGATTTATGCTATGTTATAGAATAGGAACATATATTTATTTCAATTTCAAAGAGCATATAGAAGTAAAGAGTTAACAAGGAACATTAAAACCATAGAACCATACATATGTAAAGATAGAATGGCTATATACTAAACATTAACATTCTAAATACAAATTGGCATATTTGTATAGTTGTTATAGACATGCCTTGCTGAACATTATCATTCTGAATACAAATCAGCATATTTGTATAGTTGTCATAGACATACCTTTGCAAAACAAGTGGTTGGCTTGGCCTTTCTAATTGCGGTATGGATTCTATTTCTTCAATTGTTTCGTTTCGTCTCTGAAGATTTAGGCTATGTTATAGAATACTAACATATATCTAGTGCAAACTAGAAGAAGAAACTGAACAAGAACATTAAAACCATAGAACCATACATATGTAAAAATAAAAATAGAATGCATATATAGTAGACATTAATATTCTAAATACAAATTACCATTTTTGTGTAGTTCTCATAGACATAGCTTTGCAAAACAAGTGATTTGTTTGCGCTTTCTAATTGGCTTATGCATTCTATTTCTTGAATTGTTTCATTTCCTTTTTCAAGTTTTATGCTATGTTATACAATAGCAAGACATATTTAGTACAAGTCAAAAGAACATATGAAAGTAAAACTTGAACAAGAAGACAAGATGCATGATCCATGGAAAAGGAAAGGCAAAAAGAATATACTGTGTTTGTTTATGTTGCATGTTGTTGTTCTTTTTTCTTGGTTGTTGTGTTCAATTGAAAAGGGTTTTAGTAGTAGAATCCGCATGCATAAATAGATGGGGTCATATCTGCAAATTTATGATAGGATAGTTCTGTTCATTAATTGAAAACGCTGTGTCTGGCATAAGTTGCATTGATCAATACAGAACGCCATATATGCAAATGTAGAATAGAATGCATAATATGTATGCAGTTATCACTTCGTTTACGACAAAAAGATATTGTAGTATGCTTTAGTAAAATAGATATGATAAAAGCAATGAGACATTGCAAAAATGTCAAAATTTGGAATTTTGTAAACTGTTTCATGTGTGTATCATAGGTCAAGGACAAGAGATATTATATCATGGTCAGACCAATATGCATCCAATACGAAAATTTTATAGTTTATATTGCCTAGATTTGCCCAAACATGGTCAATCAATGATTTGTACATGCTATTAGTTTTGTCAACTAGGAAATGAAGATTGTAGTTTTGCATGTAGGTTTCTAGCTGCTTTGTTTTTTTGATTGCAATGCACCATATCAATATTCAAGTCCCCTAGTATAACTATGATATTGTTTAGATCTAACTGGTAAAAGGACTTTGCAATGACGTTGAGGATATTGTTTAGGTTTGCATGTGGCAATGCATATATATTGAGTATTGCAATTTCTAATGTGTCAACTTTTATTTTTGCAAACAATGCTTCTACAAAGCAGTCTTCAAAATGGGTATGTTCAAGGATAACGATATTTTCCTTTATCAATATCATTACTTCATGCTTAATGCAACTTGAGATGCAATTGAAATTTTTGAAGTCTTCATTTAAGTCGAACTAAGGTATACAGGGCAGAAAGGGTTGGGGGTCTTATTACGCGCTTTGCATGGTTCGAGGCGAATGGCATGTGGTGCATGTGAGGGGCACGTGGTTGCATGCGGTCTGGTGGTCTGATCGGCGGCAAGGTGTCCATCCTGGAGATGCTGGAATGTTCAGCTTCTGTTTTACTGTCTTCGCAGCATTTGGGTTGGTATTGTTACTTGCTTATTTAGCTATGCAGTCTATGCGATGTTTGGTCTGCGGTAGAGTTCCTGTGGTAAATGTCTGCGTGAAGCTATGATTCTTAGTTGTATTGTTTAGAGGTTAAGTTCAGCTACTGCATTATAAGTTAACGGCATTTGGATATGGTTATACTATATGGATCTAAACAGAATTCAAGGATCAAGGAACCCAAACAAGGCATTGAGAACCAGATACGAGCAGTGCATAAGCATAATTCCATAATGCTTCTCAACAAGATCCATCATTATGGGACACTGCAGGTATGATCCATATAAATGATGAACATGTAATATATTCAAAGGGCAGGTTTGGCAAACACAACAACAATCTGCCTAAGCAAATTGTCCCAAGACTATTGCCAATTGTCGCATGTGAAAGAAGATGCCCAAAAATTACACTTTGATGATTCACAAATTGTGGTGAATTCGATGAATGCAACAAATTGATTGGATAATTATAAACTTCAACCTATATTTGAGGAGATTCGACTTCGTTAAACAGAGTATTTGACACATTATGTTTGAACATGTTTACAAAGACAGGAACATGGAAACTGATGGACTGTCAAAAGCAAGATTACACAAAGACAGGAACATGGAAACTGATGGACTGTCAAAAGCAAGATTACACTTGGTAGCATGAGCTTGGCTGATTCAACAGAGAGTGGAAGGACAGCTAATGGAATGTTTTTTAAATGCCAATATCTATGTATAATTTTTTATGCCACTGTTTATGAACATATCTAGGACCTGATTCTTCATGAGACAAAACTGGTTTCAAATCTCTGATGTATGTCAGAATGACCATGACAGGGCTGTTATCAGATAAAACTCGCTTCAAAGCTTCGATATATGTTAGAATGACTATGATATGGCTGTCATATTGACATTTTTGGAAACTGTTTATGAAACAAGATATGTTCCCAGCAATACTTTTATCACTTCGTATGCTTAAGCATATCTGTGAAATGCAAGAACATATATAATAAATGTAATTTTGTTTTCATAATAAAATATTTTTTTTTGTCTAAGCAGAATAAGGTAGTTGAACATCATATCAGAACCAATCTGGTTATAACTAGCTAACATGACATTTTAATCTAAGGTTTAAATAGACAAAATGTCTTGATTCATCATTATACGGAGCTAGTTGCATGCATTACTCAACTTCTACTTGTTGGGATCATCTCAAATAATATTGTTGTTATGATTATAACAATTGATAATATTAATATTAATATTAATGTAAACACAAAATAAACAATGACAATTTCATATTTGAATTCCAATATAATTGAATGACAGAAAAGATCTAAATGACTGAATACAGCTTAAATATCTATGTTTTTTAAAACAATCACAGAGTAATTCGGCTATAAATCTAGAGTAACTGAACCATAAACCTACACAATGCAAAAATCAAAAGCCTAACAAATTCACAAAAAGCAATTAATACAAAAATTGACAAAAAGAAATTAGTCGAATAACGACGTACCTGGAACAAAGCCGACTATTCAAATTGCTTCTCGTCTAGACCATATTCATGCACAACAGAGCCTGTACCAAGAACCATAGCTTCACCTAGGCCATCTCGGCCCAAATCACAAGGAAGTCACATGGTGCTCGAAACTGACATTTACGGGAATTTGCATAAAACCCATGCAGGTAACAGAAACCCTCAGCATGACAGAAAAGCTTATAATTTTCGCAAACGGAACATTTCATCCAATATATAAGCAACAGCAAACGAACAACATCTAGTACCAATATAGCAAACCTTGAATTCAGCACTTGTTAACAAACCAAATGAACTTAACTAAATGAACATAACAAAGTTGTTAACAAAGCAACTTTGCGTTCTAGGAGTAATATCAGAGTCGAATATTCATACATCCATAATAGAATTACAAACCTGAACAAACATTAAGGACCAAAGTAAACATATACATAAATTATACGAGCGAAAAACGTTGAATACACGCCTAAGATAGCAAAACCGTGCAGTTACAAAACAAACTGCAATCTTCAATATTTTAACATTTCAAACAGTTCAAAATCCCCAATTTATTTAGATGTTCATGTGCAAAAACAGTTCAAACTACAAAACACTGCGACTCAATCTGTACCAAGAACCATAGCTTCGCCCAGGTCCACTCGGTTCAAATGATAACGAAGCGACATCGTGGCTGAAACCCACATTTACAGAATTTTCCATAAAACCTATGCAGCTAACAGAAACCCACAGTATCACGGCAGCCAGCAACCGCATCGGTCAACCCAAAGTCAGTGATCTATCAATCGCATATAGTCCCCAGCAGGGATGACGGAGTAACTGGACCATAAACCTACACAACGCAAAAATTAAAACACTAATGAATTGACAAAAAGAAAGCAATACAAAAATTGACAAAATGCAATTAGTAGAATAACACCGTACCTGCAACGAAGTCGAACGTTCGAATTCCTTCTTGTCTAGAGCATATGCATGCACAACGCAGCCTATGCCACTACCATGAGAAAATGTGCAAATGACGTAATTGGTTAACGAAGTCTGCACACAAAATCCTCAGTATTCAACCAGAATGCCATTAACTTATAATGCTCAAATAACCATGGACTGTTCCATGCAGGTAACAGAAACTCTCAGTATTTAACCAGAATGCCATTAACCTATAATGCTCAAATAACCATGGACTGTTCCATGCAGCTAACAGAAACTCTCAGTATTTAACCAGAATGCCATTAACTTATAATGCAGTAGCCGAACTTAACGTCTAAACAATACAACCAAGAATCACAGCTTCACGCAGACATTTAGCCAAATTTCCATAAAACCGATGCAACTAAGACAAACCCTCAGTATTCAACCAGAATGCCATTAACTTATAATGCTGAAATAACCATGCACTCTTGCATCCAAGTAACAGAAACCCTCAGTATTTAACCAGAATGCCATTAACTTATAATGCAATAGCTGAACTTACCAAAGCGACAGCACACAGTCGAGCGATAGAAGCTGCATCTGGAACAACACAACCGCAACCAAACGTTTGCGACAGGGTTAACCGAACAGCCAGGAACCGCATTGTGTTTTGACCGCAGACAATACAACAAATACAAAGGAAAAATCGCAGAGACCGCACAGCTAAACAACCAAGCAACAATAATAATCCAAATGCCATTAACTTATAATGCAGTAGCCGAACTTAACCTGTAAACAATACAACTAAGAATCACAGCTTGACGCAGACATTTACCGAAATGTCCATAAAACCCATGCAGCTAAGACAAGCCCTCAGTATTCAACCAGAATGCCATTAACTTATAATGCTCAAATAACCGCATTGTGTTTACAGCGCAGACAATACAACAAATACAAAACAAAAATCGCACAGACCGCAGAGCTAAAGAACCAAGTAACAATAACAACCCAAAGCCGCGAACAGGGTAAAAGCCAAATAACCATGAACTGTTGCATGCACGTAACAGAAATGCTCAGTATTTAACCAGATTGCCATAGAGTAGCAGAAATTATGAAAGGCACACCCAGCAGGCAGGAACCCCAGCGCAGACGAAAAATCGCACAGACTGCAGAGCTAAACAACCAACGAACAATACCCGAGCACGCAGGAACTCAAGCGCAGACGAAAAATCGCACAGAGTGCAAAGCTAAACAAGCAATTAACAATACCAATCCAAAGGCCGCGAAGATAGTAAAACCCAAAGGCCGCGAACACACTAAAACCCAAGCCGAACTTTCCAGCATGTCGACGAGCAACAGCTGGCCGCCGACAAGACCACCATAGCGCATGCCGATCACAGCTAAGACAAACCCTCACTATTCAACCAGAATGCCATTAACTTATAATGCTCAAATAACCATGGACACTTGCATGCACGTAAGACAAAACTGCAGTATTCAACCAGAAGACAAACCCTCAGTATTCACAATAATAATCCAAATGTCATTAACTTATAATGCAGTAGCTGAACTTAACCTCTAAACAATACAACTAACAATCATAGCTTCACGCAAACATTTACCGCAGGAACTCTACCGCAGACCAAACATCGCACAGACTGCAGAGCTAAAGAAGCAAGTAACAATACCAACCCGAATGTCGCGAAGACAGTAAAACACAAGCCGAACATTCCAGCATCTTGAGGACGGACACCTGGCCGCCGATCAGACCAGCAGACCGCATGCAACCACGTGCCCCTCGCGCGCCACGTGCCATTCGCCTCGAACCATGCGAAGCGCGTAATAAGACCCCCAACCCTTTCCGCCCCGTAAACCTTAGTTTGACTTAGGAAATATGCCAAATGTTTCCAAAAATCGCGTCCGTCAACCCATGGACAAACCCTCAGTATTGAACCATAATGTCGTTAACTTAAAATGCTCAAATAACCATGGACACTTGCATGCACGTAAGAAAAAACCCCAGTATTCAACCAGAAGACAAACCCTGAGTATTCACAATAATAATCCAAATGCCATTAACTTATAATGCAGTAGCCGACCTTAACCTCTAAACAATACAACTAACAATCATAGCTTCACGCAGACATTTACCCAAATTTGCATAAAACACATGCAGCTAAGACAAAACCTCAGTATTCAACCACAATTCCATTAACTTATAATGCTCAAACAACCATGGACTCTTGCATGCAGCTAACACAACAGCTAGGAACCGCATTGTGTTTTCACCGCAGACAATAGAACAAATAGAAAGGAAAAATCGCACAGACCGCGTAGCTAAACAACCAAGTAATCATAATAACCCAAAGGCCGCGAACAGCGTAAAACCCAAATAGAAATGAACTCTTGCATGCAGGTAACAGAAACCCTGAATATTTAACCAGAATCGCATACAGTAGCCGAACTTACCAAAGTCACACCGAGCAGACAGGAACCCCACCGCAGACGACAAATCGCATAGACTGCAGAGCTAAACAAGCAACTAACAATACTCGAGCAAGCAGGAACTTCACCGCAGACGAAAAATCGCACAGACTGCAGAGCTAAACAAGCAAGTAACAATACCAACCCAAACGCCGCGAAGACAGTAAAACCCAAGTCGAGCTTTCTAGCATGTCGAGCAGGAACAGCTGGCCGCTGATCAGACCACCATACCGCATGCCCACGACAGCCAAGACAAACCCTCAGTATTCAACCACAATGCCATTAACTTATAACCTTGAACTAACCATGGACTCTTGCATGCACGTAAGAGAAACCCTCAGTGTCTAACCAGAAGACAAACCCTGAGTATTCAACCAGAATGCCATCGACTTTTGCATGCAAGCCACACAGTAGCCGAACTCACCAAACCCACACCGAGTAGGCAGGAACTCGACCAGAGACGAAAAATCGCACAGACTGCAAGCAACAATACCCAGGCAGGCAGCACCTCCACCGCAGACCAAACATCGCACACAACAATACCAAACCAAATGCCGCGAATACAGTAAAACACAAAGTCGATGTTCCAGCATCTCGAGGACGGACACCTGGCCGTCGATCACACCACCAGACCGCATGCAACCACGTGCCCCTCACGCGCGCCACGTGCCATTTGCCTCGAACCATGCGAAGCACGTAATAAGACCCCCAACCACTGCCCCCCCGCAAACCTTAATCCGACTTAGGAAAACCATGAAATATTTCCAAATATCGCCGCGGTCAACCCAAAGTCAGCGATCTATCGATCGCTTATAGTCCCCGGCAGGGACTAATAAATAAGTCAAACAATTAAATTTGTAAAAAAAATTCTATTGCAATTCGACTGCGAATTCGTAGACTCAGTAGACTGCCTAATAAGTCAAACAATTAAATTTGTAAAAAAATTCTATTGCAATTCGACTGCGAAATCGTAGACTCAGTAGACCGCCGTCTTGTGATACTAGATTCTAAAACATATAACTGGGGAGACATTTTTGGCTCTCCTTCGTTGCACATTCATTCCTATAATTTTCTTGTGAAATCGTAGACTCGGTACATTTTCGTTGTTTTGTGATACTAGATTCTAAAACATATAACTGGAGGTACATTTTTGGCCCTCTGTTCGTTGCACATTCGTTGGATCCTGCGGAGACCATATGGCAGGAGCAGAATATGATAGATTTGCTGATGAGAGCATAGGTGTCCGGGCCCATACTTCTCGGCTGTCGAAATTACTTTCCATGACCAATAAATATACAGAGGGCATTTCGATGGACGCCATCGAAGCGTTGACAATTGGAGTTGATATTGCGTCGGACAAAAATTGAGGACAGTTTAAATGTTTTGGGTTTTTATTTTCAATCAAGTTTATTCAAAATTTGGATTCTCTTAAAAAAAAAAAAAACGCGTAATAACTAAATTGTATTCTAAAATGTTAGGCACTTTAATGATTTTACTAATCAAAAAAATTGATTGGACAATTTGAATTTTAGGATGTCAGTATATTCTCTTCGTTGCCACAATATCAATGGATTGAATTCACACTACTAACTTCACTACATATCTAAATCACATGATTAAACCTTTTTTAAATTATTTTTTTACAAAGCTCCATTAAAAATTTACCATGCCATTTGTTAATTGACAGGTATGAGGATTAACCATAATGGGAACACTATAAAATGTAATAGACACATTAAACATACACTTGGAATAGTAGTGGAAAGGTGTATTTCCCAATCCGTTTCAATCCATTGGTAAGTGTATCCAATTCTAAATAACAGGTGTCGGTAATTTCATTAAATTATATATCAATTTCACCCTTTCATGTTGTTAATAATAACTTCAAAGAACAGGTGTATCTATAACTCCAAAAAATAGGTGTCCATCAAATTCACCATTCCACCCATGGTTCCTTTAATCCGCAATGGAAATAGATCTCCCACTCCATGCCTGATTGTTACCTTGAGCAATAGTAGAATAACACCACCACTCCATCTTGAGCGTTTCAAATTGTCATTAAATATTTATTGTACTTGTTATTCATTACCATTCCATATATTATAATCAAATGCTCAGTGGATGCATGCATTTCTTTGTTAGCACTTGGGTTGTTTGAATTGTTGAAGGATTATTGGAATGTTGGAAGCATTACTCTAAAGATTTGAAGGGCTTGTATTGGCTTCTATCTCGTAAAAAAGGTCACAAATCTTTCATAGCCTTCCTTTTCTCCATCTATTATTTTTTCAGGTTTCCCCATTGGAGAAACCCTTTATTAGTGATTACGTTTTTAATTGTTTCCTTCCTCTCCGGGCTGTATCTTATAATTTGGTGTAGTTGGTGTCTGATTGAATTATTTCCTAAATTCTGATGTTAAATTGCATTACATGAAGTAAAGAAGGAATGCAAGAGTTTGGGAAATGAAATGGTTGTGGGGAAGGTGCAAAGAATCAAGTATGATCTAAGGATTCATAATGGATAGACAATAACAACCACCATCTCATCTTACAAGTATCTAGCAAGATGACCTGCATCCATGGGCTTGGTAGCAGCGTGGTAGACTATGTTATTTCCGATCTCCCATTATACAACGAAATAATAAATTTTGACATCTTAAACGACCATGAACCTGACTCTGATCATAGGCCTTTACTTATAACTCTCAATTTTGTCATGCATAGAGTTCCCATAGAAAATAATACTTATAGCCAAAAGAACTTAATATTTGATAGAAATAAAAATGATCTCTTTCTAAATGAATTAAAAACTAATTTGCTTCCTTTATCTAATATAGACAACATAGAAGACCTCTATCATAATTTTACTACAACCCTCTCATATTCTATTAACAAGTTCTCAATTGAAGTTTCAAATAATAAAAGAAATAGCAAAACCAATCCATGGTATGACAAAGATTGTAAAAGTGCAAGGAGAGCAATTAAGGAAGCTGTTGATGAATCTCTTAAAATGGACAAGATAAAAATATACAAAGCCCTAACTAAAAGGAAAAAGAGGCAGTACATTCGTCAAAGACAGGAGAATCTCTTACACCTCTCTAAGGTAGCTCCTAAGAAATTTTGGAGGCAGATTCTAACTAGGAAGACTAAGGATAATAATAAAATTGCTCTTTGCGATTGGAATTCCTATCTTAAAAAGCTTTATGAATCTCCAAATGTCATGGATAATTTGGAAACCCTTCTCACAACGAAAGAAGTTTTCTCTTTAGAAGACATTAAGTTTGGGGTTAATCGCCTCGCTAATGGGAAAGCTAAGGACATTGAAGGTTACCAAGCAGAAATCTTAAAAATTGGAGGTCCTGTCCTCATCCCCCACATCCACAAGCTTTTCAATCAAGCAGTCAAGCAAGGGTTCCCTAAACCTTGGACTGAGAGCCTCATTATCCCTATTTTTAAAAGTGGGGATACAAATAACCCCTCTAATTATCGAACAATTATGATCAGCCCTCTCTTAGCCAAGTTATATGGTAGTATTTTGAAAAAAAAGTTAAGCATATGGCTTGAAAGTGAAGGTAAGCGGGCTAAAGGCCAAGCAGGTTTCAGAAGGCATCACTCAACAACAGACCACCTTGTTACACTTAGGATCATTGCGGAGGAATTTCGTAATGATAAATCCAATTTATTTTGTTTCTTTGTGGACTTTAGAAAGGCTTTCGATACGGTTCCTAGATCCAACCTTTGGAATAGATTAGAAGAGCTAAAGTTTCCTCTCGAGTTGAGAGCTGCCGCTATAAGGTTATACGAGAATGTAATTGCCAAGCTAAAGAGCAATGAAGGGTGGTCGAAAGATATTAAGTGCAACATCGGAGTTAAACAAGGTTGCCCCCTCTCCCCTACCCTATTTGGCATTTACTTCGATAAGCTCGAAGGCTATTTAGAGGAAGTAGGATGTGATGGCACGATCTTAGCTGGGATAGTCGTCATCCTTCTTCTTTATGCTGACGATATTGTTCTTTTGGCAAGGTGCCCATCTGATCTTAATAAGCAACTCAGGCTTCTTAAGGATTTCTGCTCTACCATGGGTATGACTGTTAACACTGACAAAACAAAAGTTATGATTATCAAATCCAAGAAGGACACTTACACTAATTTTATGTATGACAATAATAACTTGGAGGAAGTGTATTCTTACAAGTACCTAGGAATTGATATTCATCACAAGCTCAACTGGAACCATAGCATTGAGAAAAGGATTAATGGGGGGTGGAAAGCTTACTATGGTCTTGAAAATAATTGTAAAATTGCAAACCTTGTAATGTGGGATAAAAAGAAGTTCCTCTTTGAAACTTTAGTCACTCCTGTTATCTTATATGGCTGTGAGGTTTGGGGTTGCAGCATCTCCAGAGAATCATGGAGAAAGATTGAGCAAATCCAGAAGCGTTTTATAACTTATAACCTGAAAATTAAAAGTAATACACCCTATCCTATTCTCCTTATAGAAGCAGGTCTTTCCCGTATTGAGAGCCTAGCTATGCTTAGGTTTCTGTTGTACAAGCACAAAATCAGTAACATAAACGATCATAGACTTCCTAAGCTAGCTTTAAATTCTAGCCAAAACCACCTAAGGCTCAATCGAGGGTGGCATAAAGACACAAGGGCCTGGTTAAACTATTGGGAGATCAACAAAAATGATGCATTGCAAAACATAAATAACATTAAAGATATTGTTACTTCTAAGTTCAAAGAAAAAATGTGGTGTGAGAAAGACTTAGCGGCTAAAAGAAAATTAAGCTATTATAAGAAGGTCATCAACCCCACCCTAGAAGATCAAAAGTATCTCTCTATTTTAACTAGCTCAAAGAAGAAAATTAATATAGCAAAGATTAGAACGAATTCTCATGAGCCCCATAGTGAAACAGGCCATATATGTAAGAATAGGAACATCGAGGATGAAAACCACTTCCTCTTAGAGTGCCCCGTGTATAACCACATTAGATCTCAGTTTCACAATCTTTGTTACAATACTGACCTTCCTAGCCTTTTACAATGTCAAAAATATAGTGAGCTCGGGAGGCTTCTCTCCAAGCTTTTTGAGCATAGGAATAAAATCTTAAATCAAAATAGATAATTTGTTTCTTTACGTCCAATAGACCATTATTTGGTCTCAGCGGACGTTAACCATCATCATCATCATCATCATCTACACATTTTCCTTCTGTAATATTTTTCCACTTTGATTCAAATGAGATGACTAGCCGGTAGAAAAAAGAAGGGAATGGATTGTGTATAAATTCTCCATGATATGACTAGCCAGTAGAAAAAATAAGGTTCCCAAAATTTTTAATGGTTTAATAATTTTGTATTTAATTTCCGTGGGTGTATTTTATGAACCACAGATCTTAAAAGACACGATTTAGGTTGTGGTTTTTTTTTTAAATGCTATGGTCTAATAATTTTATATATACTCTGCTTGAATCGCATTTACACTCTCAAAGTCTCAAAGTTTCTGTTGATGGCGGATGATAATAGATAACTTTCTAGATGATATTAAAATATTAACATATTTAGGATTTTGATAGATAGTAAAATATTTTATAAAATAAAAATTTAATGAATAAAATGATATCATATAATTATAATAAATAAATAAATAAATCTAAAAAGCATAAACTTATTACAATTTGAAATTTGAAATTAAATAGGAGTGGAACTCATTCACATAGCTTTAAATTTAATTAAGACTATCTAGATCTTTGAAATTCATATAAATCATAATTATCTCAATCTTGTATATAATTTTCTATATCTACTCTCAAAATTATTAATTCAAAATTTTTATTAATATAAATATAATTAACCTAATATTAAATTATATAAACTCATAACAAATAGCAAGAAAGCGAGACAAATTCTGTATAAATGAAAATAGATTTTTTCTAGCATGGCCCACCCTCTAAATTGAGAATTTCAAGTGGACACCCATTTCTCATTAGATTATTTGCGAACATTTCGATAGCGCCTACAGGTCTGGGTTTTGAATCCCTTGTAGATCATTCCTATTTGTGCAGTTTAATGACCATTAATTTCCCATCAAGGTTTCTTTGAATTCTTTGCACAACATCTTAGTCAGTATCTTGTCACTATACATCTAGCAGATATTTGTGCAACAGGCCAGCGAATTGGGGTCTGAGACGATCTTAAAATAATATTGTTTAGGTTCTAGTCTTTTTTTAAACACTCTCCCAAAAATTTAAATGGTTTAATAATTTTGTATTTAATTTCCTTGGGTGTAGTTTGTGCACGACAGATCCTAAAAGACACTATTTAGGTTGTGGGTTTTTTTTAAACGCTATGGTGTAATAATTTTATATATATTGTGCGTGGCATTTACAGTCTCAAAATCTCAAAGTTTCTATTAATGGTGGATGATAATAGATAACTTTCTCAATAATAGATAGCTTTTTCTATGGCTTGGGTTTGAGCCTCGAAGATGATCACCATAGTTGGCGGTGTGAGATTATTAATGTGTAGTTGTAGCACCCAACCTCCCGTCTAGGGTTCCACTATAATAAAGGTTATCGACATTTGTTATCGACATTTATTTATTTTAATGAATAAAATGATATATCATATAATTATAACAAATAAATAAATAAATTTAAAAAGCATAAATTTATTATAATTTGAAATTTGAAATTAAATAGGAGTGGAACTCATTCACATACTTTTAAATTTAAATAAAACTATCTAGATCTTTGAAAATTCATGTAAATTATAATTATCTCAATCTTGTACATAATTTTCTATATCTACTCTCAAAATTATTAATTCAAAATTTTTATTAATATAAATATACTTAACCTAATATTAAATTATATATTTGGAATTGTTGAAGGATTACTGAAGGATCCATGCAAGGATTATTAGAACTATTTGAAGGGGCTTCTCTCTGCTTCTATCTCCTAAGAAAGGTGCACAATTTGTTACCTATATTTGTTTTCAATGGCCACTGTTAACTAGATTTGTCAATACTCTAATGTGGAATGGATTTGTTCATTATTGCTGAAGTATTGTTGAACAATCCATACAAAAAATAAATAAATAACACACACACACACACATATAAAAATGAAATAATATATAGATTTATGGCATCCATTTTTCATATTTAAAAAAATAAAAAATAAAATATGTGTGGAAGTTGCACTTGATCTACTTAAATCAATAGCATATGATTATGAAGAGATGGTTTATCAAATGTAATTTTGTAGTTTGTTTTGAGTGTTTTTTGCATATCAATATTGTCTTTATATTCATATTACTTTATGAATAATTTTATATTATTTGTAAATATATTTAAATTACTCATAATTAACCTAATTAATTGTTCACTATAAATTAACTATGTGGCACTATAAATTAACTTTTCCACCCAAACAAGTGGAACATGTTGTTCTATTAAATGTTCATTGTAAATAATGTTACAGCTTTTTCTACTTGTTTAAAGTCCTCGTAAAATATTTTTTTGAAAAAATTAGATATAGCTCTTAAACACTATTCTATTCAATTGGATGGATGTCTTACTCCTGAAATTCTCACATTGCATCTATTAGCAAGCCATCAATATATTTCAATTTAACCTCCATATACCCCATAATCATAATCAAGTGGATAAAGAAACCCAACTTTCCTGCTAATTGATAATGTCAAATCTTATGTGTGTGTGGTTGCTTGAAAAAGGGTGTGAGGTATAATTATGAATATTTACATGTGTATTTAAATGTAATTGGTTGTGATTAATATTGTAGGAATTTGGATGATGTATATGTGTAATATGGTTAATGTAATTGGTTGTTATTAATATTATAGGAATTTGTATAATGTATATGTCTTTAGCTCGAATGTATTAATTTAAATAATTAAATGTATTTAATATGTTATTGAGAATTGTTTAAACATTTTTTTTTGAAAGAAATAGAATAATATAATTATATAAGAGAATAATGAAAAGACTCTTCTCATTATATTACATACATATTACAATATGTTAGAAAACTAATATATGGATTTTATAAAATTATATTATAAAAAGTTTTATTAAATCTCTTACTGTAACCTTTTCTTTTTCTTTCATAAATTATGATTACAAAAAAAACATTGTATTATAAAAATATGTATAGGAATAGATTAATAGAATAAAACAAATTTTTTCAATTTTTCTTTTTGAGAAACTTTAAACACATTTTATTTTATTCTTTCATAAATTATAATTACAAAAAAAAACATTGTATAATAAAAATATGTATAGGAATAGATTAATTCAATAAAACAAATCTTTTCAACTTTTTTAAAAAGAAACTTTAAACACCCTACTTAATATATGTTTGAATTCATGTGCTTTTAGATTTTTTATTCTTTTTAATTTGGCCAAAATTCTTTGGAATTACAAGTAAATTTGATTCAACAAAAAAAAAAAAACTTACAAGTAAATTTGACTAAAGATTGTTTGGAATAACAAGTAAAATGTAGTTAGTTCCAACAAAAAATTCGTTAACATCTACTTGTTAGACAACCCACTAAAATTATTTATAAACACATAAAATACAAATAATAATTCAGTTTTAAGATTAAGATCAAGTTATATATCATTATTTTTTAAAACAATGGAGACATATAGAATTAATTGTTTTAGAAAACACATTTTCTTAATGGTTAAGAACATTTAAATTATAACTATTATGATTAGTGTATCTTTAAAAATTACATTATTAAGTAATAAATACTATTTTAATAAATATTAAGAAATTTAAATAATTAAAAAAAGTTATAAATGTATAAAATTATGTTGGAAAATCTCACAAACATAAAACATATTACATTTTTTATTATTTAAATTTCCTAATATTTATTAATTTAACCTCCATATACCACATAATCATAATCGTGTAGTTTTTTATTCTTTCATAAATTATAATTACAAAAAAAACATTGTATAATAAAAATATGTATAAGAATAGATTAATTCATTAAAACAAATTTTTTCAATTTTTTTTTAAAGAAACTTTAAACACCTTACTTAATATAGTTTTAAATTCATGTTTTTTTAGATTTTCTATTGTTTTAAATTTGGCGAATTTTTTTTGGAATTACAAGTAAATTTGATTCAACCAAAAAAAGAAAAATTACAAGAAAATTTGAGTAAAGATTGTTGGGAATCACAAATAAAAAGTAGTTAGTTCCAACCAAAAATTCGATAACATCTCCTTGTTAGACAACCACTTAAAAATATTTATAAAAACATAAATAAATATAATAATTTAGTTTTAAGATTAAGATCAAGTTATATATCATTATTTTTTTAAAACAATGGAGAAATATAAAATTAATTGTTTTAGAAAACATATTTTCTTAATGGTTAAGAACATTTAAATTATAACTATTACGATTAGTGTATCGTTAAAAATTACATTATTAAGTAAGAAATACTATTTTAATAAATATTAAGAAATTCAAATAATTAAAAAAAGTTATAAATATATAAAATTTTGTTGAAAAATCTCACAAACATAACACATATTACATGTTTTATTATTTAAATTTCCTAATATTTATTAATTTAACCTCCATATACCACATAATCATAATCATGTAGATATTAATGTAGTCCATTAGAATGCTTAGGGTGTGATACTAATGCAGTCCATTACAAGGATTACCTTATCATATTAACAATCTATTGTTTTATTAATAAATAAGTAAAATGATTTTAGATTAGTTCTAAATATGAAAAAAATTAATATATACTAATATGTTGTTTTAGAAATTTAGTAATATAATTCTAATTCGATATTTTTGGATTCATTATGATTGAGACAATTTTTTTTTGTCAAGTTCCAACCATAAAGTAATTTATGTCATTCACATTACATACATAATTAAAACATATAACTAAAATAAATTCACTACTATACAAAACAAGTAGCCATGTGATCTTGAATCTACAAAAAAAACCAAGTTGTTCACCAACTATTTTTTATTAGTTCAAATTTCACTATTAGACAACCATTAACATTTCTTATCCTTAACAAAATGGAAAATTGTGTATGGTAAATTATGTATTTATGTTACTTTTAATTTTATTCAACATTAAATTGTTTTGTTGATATCAAATGCCCCTTTTTTTACTGTTAGGTGATTTCACTGTTTCATCATGGATCCAACTATTTGGAGTTGTCTTCCATTCAAAGTTCTTGAACTTGCCTTCCAATGGCTCCCTTTATTAGTTGTGATAAAGTTTGGTACTGTTTGTAAAAAATGGAAGAATGCTTTGAAAAAGCCTTCTTTCTTTTTACGTTGCAAGAATGTCTCTATGAACGAATCTGGATTTCTTGTTCCTTTCCTCAATAGTGAAGACAATTATTTTGCTGCTCAATACCTTAATCAAAATGGCCACATATATCAATTTCATTTGGGATTCACAGATTCAAGATTTGGAGTATTGTGTATTGTTGGACAAATGGTGGTTTTATCCTTACCAACAGAATGCTCCCAAACACATAACTATTTTGTAAAGAATCCATTTACAAAGGCATTTAAAAACATAGGGCCAATACGAATTATAGACTCGGGATTCTTTTCATTATTGGAAAATTAAGCATGAGAAAATATGACAAGGTTGTTCTAAAACATATCTATGATAGAATGCAGTTTGAATTTTATGTTTGTAGTAGTCTTGATAGGGTATGGTAAAGGGCTGTTGTTCCATTTGGTGGCACTTCACCCCCTAAGAATGTATTGTTTTATAAAAGTAAATTGTTTTGGCTATATCTCGACAAGGAGTATGAAGATTATCCTCAATACAGGTATACAATCTATTGGTTTGACGTAATAAAAAATGAGTGCAATTTTTCATTTGTTCCAATCAGTGACATATGTCGTATGTCGTTCGCAATATACATGAATCAGTTGATATGCCTTGTCAATGATGGCTCCACTTTTGTATGGTCAATTGAAGAATTAGGTCATTTCCAATTTGGTCAACCGTGTGTTGAACGAAGAATTGATCACTTTGAATATGATTGGGGTTTCAGATGGAAGTTGTTGAAAGAAATTTCTGCAGATATAAATAGAAAATGTCCTGGCTATCTTCCATTCCGAACAGTCCATGGTCTGGTTCTTATGTGCAACTGTAGTGAAGTTCCTTTCCTATTATATGACATGGTAACTCACATATGTTTTCCAATAGATATTGATAATTCAACTAATGAGCAGATGTCTCGGTTTTGGTACCCAACATTGGAGGATTGCAATGATTTGGTTGAGTATGGAGATGTTTTTGCAATTGCTCCTCGTATGGATTTTGTTGATGAGATTCCACCATTGGATATGGATATGGATTCTTAGGATATTAGTATTCTTACAAGTTCTTATAAATATTTCCATTTTATATACCCTCTATGGTTGTGGAAAATATTTCCATTTTTGTGTGTATACATACTATGTGTCTTTATGGTAATACTTTGAAATTATGTTTGTATCAATCTTTGCGATGTAAAATATTTAATATTGTTTCCCCTAAAGTTTTCTTATTTACATGTAAATGTTTCTCGACGTCATGCATTTTTCATTGTTTGTATAATTATAATTTCTATGATTTATGTTATACATATTATTTGTATTGGTTTTTGTCATTGATTCTCAAACAATGTTATATGTTTATGTTCAATTTAATATTTATATTTATATTTTGATAGTATATATAGTTCCAAATTTTTAGACATACTTCCAATTCATATAATTCTTAGATTATTGTGTCCCAATAGTATGGGTTTCATTTTGATTATAATATGATACATGGAAATTTAGACTTTTTCCTTTAAGCGATTTGGAAGAATTCATTTCTTTTTTTTGACATTTTGAAATATTTGTTTTTGTTCTTAGCCATTTGGAAAAATCCTTGTACATTTTGATAAGTTTATATGGTTGGAAAAAAATAACATATACACTTTCTATGTTGCATGTTTATGATTCCATAATGAATATTTTATTATTCATTGTAGACATGTCATCTGAAGGCACAAGCAAGCGTACAAGAAAAAGAAATTTGTCACCAAAAACACATGAAAGATCTAATGAAAGTTG
This sequence comes from Pinus tabuliformis, assembly GCA_031772625.1. Taxonomy (NCBI): domain Eukaryota; kingdom Viridiplantae; phylum Streptophyta; class Pinopsida; order Pinales; family Pinaceae; genus Pinus; species Pinus tabuliformis. The sequence continues at coordinate 1,493,723,223 of CM062819.1, read as the reverse complement.
TCGTTTACAGTATCAACAAAACAAGGATGCCATAAATGAGCATAGGAGAGCTACATATGATAGAAAAACGAGTGAAGCCACTCTTCAGAATGATTTTATAATTCCTCGTAACTATCATACTATGGACGATATAATGGAAAGAACATTTCCTGTTGATAGTTCATTATCAGGATATGCTCCTCCTCATCATAAACTTGTTGTTTGATGTTCTTCTAAAAATGTTCATAACATTGGGGAAACATCTTGCAATCGAGAAGAACGCCATATCGATATTGTGGATGCAAATGTCCACCCTAACCCTTCCGTGTGTCCAATTGCATGTTTTGATGGCCAAAGGTTGCAAAACATCCATGGTGGAGGTAATGATGACATTTTGTGTGATGATTTGGATGATAGTTTACTTGGCCATTTGTTTGATAATTTGGATCTAGTTGCTCGAACATCAGATCTTCAAATCCCGCTTCTCAAAGTAATGTGGTCCCACCAAGAGAATCAATCATCCCTGATAGCATTTCGCGTGGAACAATGGAGGTAACACAATTATATTTTTATTTTCGCTGCAATAGTGGTTGTTCTATTACATTCCTATATTTACAAAGTTTTGTTTAATAAACTTATGTTATTTTATTCTCTTCGAATATGATACAACTTGTTTTAATAGAGGTCTAGAAATTAACTCCCAAAGTGTTCCATCTACTAATCTGAGAAGTGAAGATGAAGCATGTCATAATCTTCCTGTGCATTCTCCTTGACGATCAAATTGCTAGACTAATGTAAATTTTCAATGTTTTTTATTTGCTTTTCATTTTTTAAATTTCTAGTTGCTTATACATTGAATTTTATGGCGTATTTTATTTTGTTTGAACAGTACACAAGTAATTTCAATAGAGGCATACAAATTAACTTCGTAGATGTTCCATCTACTCATGTTAGAAGTGAAGAGGAACCATTTCATAGCGTTCATCCACATCACCAAACAAATGTAAATTTTGAGTGCATTTGATATTTTTCTCATTTTTTCATTTACAGTTGCCTGGAAACTATGTTTTGTAACCTTTCATGGAGAAACCATGATCTCATCTCATTGGGTTAGAGAATTGGAATCCAAAACATCAAATTGTAAAACTGATGTAGATGTTCAATGTATTTGATTTCTTTTCAATTTTTTAATCTTTCTTTTTTGGAAATATAGTTTTATAACATATTTATTTTTTGAAACATGAAACAACTCATTTGAATAGAGGCAAAGAAACTACATCCAAAAATGTTCCATCCACTAATCTTAGAATCCAAGAGCAACCATCTCATAACCCTCATCCACATGAAGACACAAATGTAAATTTTGAATGCATTTGATTCTTTTTCATTTTCTTCATTTATAATTAGTTGGAAATTAAATTTTAAAGTATTTTATGACAAAGATACCTTTACATCCTCTCAGGTTCATGAAATGCACACCATAAATTTGGAAAGACATTCTCATAGATCCATTCCACATGCTTCAAATTTGCGAAGAGAATCTCATGTTCTTGAATATGAAGTAAATGTTAGAAGAGATTTTACTCATCCAAATGGTTTTGAACATGGTCCCGTGAGTAGAGATCATATTCGATGAAAACATGATTGCAATGCATAAAAGGTTTCGAGCAAAGATAGATAGCTTGTCAGTTGTCCAAATGTGCCACATTTTCCAAGAATCATATCCCAAAATCCATGTTGTGAGACATTCTGAAGGACCTGTTTGCAGATGATGTAAGAGTGAAAGAGGAGCCCATCATTTTTGTCGATATAATAACATGGATCCTAGTGAGCAACCTCATATTTTAAGAGTTCTTACTCAATTTGAAGAAATGCTAATAGCATGTGTGAATCCTATTTTGCAAGTGACACATGCTCGAGGTGGGCAATATAAGTATAGTGGTCATACAATTAGACTTCCTCAAGATATTTCTACAATTGTATAAAGCCTTCCCCGACATGTTGAAGATATTGACTTTCTAATTGTGAGGAGACATGGCGCTCAGTCCAACTATTATGAAGTTATGTCAAAATATCTCGAGTGATGGCTGCATTTCTTTTCAAAATCCCACATGATCAATATTATCGAGATGTTGTAATTGAATATGATTCAGTGAATTCTCTCCCTGAAAGCTCAATAGATGTCTCCACTAGGCTTAAATTTTTTGATTGTGATATTGAAGAATCTGAGATCAGTGAAACTAATAATGAAGGGTTTCATGCTGAGCATTTTCCCTCTCATCCTTCTTCTTTTGTTGCTTGCCTACCAAACGAATAAAGAGAAGTGGAAGAAATTAGAGCATTTCTTGATAATGTTGATTCTTCACATGTTCAAGACATGGATTGGCCCGTTATTGGAACCTCTCCAATGAATGAATATAATATAGAGGGGTTATTAGATATGGCATTCCCAACATTGTTCCCCATTGGTGATGTTGATTGGTTGCAACCACGTATTTTTAGTGTTGAACTTCATGAGTATGCATTGCATCTTCTTAGGTACTATGATAAGAGATTTGGAAGCCATCCTCACTTTTGATATTACCTATTAAACATGATAATGTGGCATCGGAGCCAAGAAACTGCTGTAGTTTTTTCAAAGAAACATTTACATGATAACTCACCTACAATAGTTGAGGAGTTGCGTCACCAACTATCTGATTTACTAGATAATAAGTTGGTTGAGCATCTTATGCGGTTTGGTTCTTCTCTGAGAGGTACAAGGGCATACTAGACTAAGTGTTGATCTGAATTGACGGACATGATTACTCAGTTAGGATGTCCATCTTTATTTTTTACTTTGAGTGCAGCTGACACAAAGTGGCCAGAGTTGCATAACCTCATGCCCATACATTCACATTCTCATTCTTCAAATGAACATTGTATGAAAATTGAGAATGTTATCCAGTATCCTCATACTGTTGCGACATTTATGAACCACAGATTCAATATTTTTCGAGAGGAAGTTATCCCAAAATATCTTAAAGGTAAAGAATTTTGGTACAGGTTTGTGTTCAATTTTTTTTATACTTTTTCAACTTTTATTATGATTCTATTTATATTGTTTGTAGTAACTATATATTCATTTCTTTTAGATATGAGTGGCAACATAGAGGTTCAACACATATCCATGGTTTCCTATGGTTAGAAGGTGCTCCTAAAATGGAAATACTTGTTTGGTCAAATAGTTCTGATGTACAACTTGCAAATATATTCTTCAACAAATATGTAATTGCATGGAATCCACGTGACATACATCGTCGCAACATAATGGTTCCACGAAGCCTCAATGATGACCTTTTCCTATTGAATACTGGTCAGATTTTCTCTTCTAATCCTCATAATGATTACAAAGAATTGTTAAACCATGTCCAAAGGCACACAAAGTGTACTGTAGATTCTTGTTTGCGCAAAAAGGGCACTATTCTAACATGTCGGTACAATGCTCCATGGGATCTTTGTGATGAATCAAGATTGTTCATAGATGATCAAGGAAGAAAAAAATATGAGCCAGCAAGAAATGATGACAGGCTTAATGTACATAACATTGACCTTCTAACAATGTGGCATGCAAATGTTGATTGTCAACTAGTCTTTCTCCCTATGCTATGTTGAAATACATTGCTAAGTATGCATCGAAAGTAGAAAAAAGGCCTGAAAGTTATCATCATATGTTAACTAGAATTTCAAATTCTCTTGGCTCTGAGGATCATGCTTTATGTGCATATAGAAGTTTCTTACAGAAATGATTGTTGACCGTGACATTGGAGCACAAGAAACATGCCATATGTTCCTTAAGCTACCTCTTATTGTTTGTAGTCAGAAATTTGTTTCCTTAAATGTTGGAAGAAAGGTTTTTGGGAAAATATCAACGGATGGCTTGAAATGTTCATCTGAGAATACTTATGTTCAAAATTATCAAAAGAGACATTTTTTCCTTGAACATCTATCTTTGATAGAAACAACAAGATCTTGGACATTTCATAGCAATCATAAACAAGATCCATGGAAGCCTAGAGATGTTCATGCTATTGTAGAGGTTTGGCCATGGTTTTGTTCTATTCCTGGTGAGGCTTTAGAGGAATTTGAAACCTTTTGTTCGACAGAATTGCTATTGTACAAGCCATTTCATGACATTCCTGTAGAAATTGGCCTTTCAGCTGAAATTATTATTGAAAGTTGGAGGAATTTTCGATATCGAGCATGGCATGTTGATTGACATCCATCAATTATAGACAATATTGAAGATGAAGAAGATGGTGATTTTTCTAACCAGGAAATGGATTTTGAAGATGATTTTCAAGAATGGCAGATTTTCTCTCATTTGGTTCCACTAAATGATGTGAATGTTTCTGATCTTCACACCCTTGGTTGAAGGGACTTTGATATATCCTTTGACTAGGAAAGTATAACTATTTCTGATGATGTTGCAGAAGAAGCTATTAATTTTATAAGGAATTCAAAATCAATGGGTGATATTTTTGAACTCTCAAACAGAACGTTTGCATCTCCAGATTCTTTTTCGAAAAAACAACGACTTTCTTTCGAAATTGTCTTAAGGTACTTTGTTGAATATGAGATTCGTGAAGCTCTTCTTATGATTATTTAGGGCACTGTGGGCACCAGGAAGTCTTTCCTTATCCATTGTATTTTTGAAGCTCTTTCTAATTCGTCGAGTAATGGAAGAAGCCCTTTGCTTCTTCTTACCCCAACAGGAATAGTTGCTTTTAATATACATGCAAAAACAATATACTTAGGTCTAAAAATTCCAATTAAAGATATGCATCCACTATAGGGGAACTCACTTGCAGTATTCCAAGAAGAAATGAGACATGTTAGATATATATTGATTAATGAAATGAGCTTTCTAGGATCAAGGTTGTTATGCAAATGTATGCTCGATTATGAGAAGCATTTCCAGAGAAAAAGAATTGTCATTTTGGTGGCAGATCCATCATCCTTGTGGGTGACCTCGGCCAACTGCCTCGTGTAAGAGATAAGCCTTTGTATGCAGGTAATACAGCACGGAAAGTCTTGTGAAAAAAATTCAACATTGTTGTCACTCTTGACACAATCTTTTGCCAGCAAGGGAATAATAAGAAACAATCTTGTTTTCGTAGAATCCTCAATAACATAAGAAATGTAGAACTTGTTCTTGAAGATTGGGAGTTTCTTATGTCATGGGCTGATATGAGGTTGCATCCTAGAGAAAGAGATTTATTTAATGCAGCAGTTCACATGTTTCCAACAAATAATTTTGTCTCCATCCATAATAGGCATATGTTAAAATCATTAAATTCTCCAATTGCACAATGTGCTACTGAGCACTCAAGGTGTTCAGAAATCAATTGTGTTGATGATGATCAATTGGACCCTGAAGTTTTGTTGTGTCGCGGTTAGCGTGTTATTTTGACATGGAATTTATGGGTTTAAGCTGGCTTGTTGAATGGTGCACTTGGTTTTGTTAGGGATATATTCTATCCTCCTACCTCTAAGCCACCTAAACTTCCAATGTTAACAACTGTTGTTTTTCACAAGTATGTTGGTGTTCCACTTGATGATAACAATCCAAACATTGTCCCTATCACCCCAGTGATAAGAGGAAATCGAAAACAAATTCCTTTGAAGATGGCATGGGCTCTTACAATCCACAAGTCACAAGGATTGACTTTAGAACGAGCGTCAGTTGATATCGGGAATAAAGAGCAACAAGGCCTTACCTTCACAGCCATATCAAGAGTGAAATCAATAGATGGTTTACGCATTGCACCGCCTTTTTCTTTCCAACATTATGCCAAGATGAAAGATAGCGCATATGTTACAATTAGGAAGAAGGAAGAGGAGCGATTGAAGTCCATATCACTATGAAATACAACTAATAACATTGTGACCTTCTTTATAGTATGTTTTTTGAATTGCTTTTATTATTCTCTTGATTTACTTTTAATATAATAATCATTTTCATATATTTATTAGATTAATAAATTCATCATATTCATAGTAATATTTGAGAAAGTTGTTTACATCATTTTTCATGTTGTTCATTTTACTTATTTTTTTTTAAGTGCCTATTGCTCTTTTCTTTGCAACAGACCATTCAAACATAAACAATGAGTTATATGAACCAATCATTCCAAATCATTTCTATAACTGGATAGTACTGATATTAATATTGTGGATTCATATTACATCATGAAATGAAAAAATGGAGGTTTTGAATACTGGCCATCACCATGGCCAATATTCATTTTTTGAATATTGGCCATGGTTTTATTCTATTTCTACAGTTTTTTCTATTGCATTTTGAAATGAGGCTTATATTTGTAGAAATTTTTATATTGTTTGGTTCATGTAACACTAGATTGTTTTTTTTCATGTAACACTATAACATTAATTTTTTTAACATAAATAAAAATTGGGTGTTAATGTTTATGTATATGTCTCTGCTTATTTATTTGTGCATGTCTTTATTGATTTTTCTTTTGTTTTTGTGTCTTTCAAATGCAGATATGGACAATAACGATGTCATATATTATTCCAAAATAATACGGGATATTGTTGGAGCTATAAGCTTTCTTTCCTATCTTCGTAACAAGTTTGATAGAAAACATGGGTTCCACCTTGCATTTCTTGATGATCATATTCATGAGCTAGACCAAACAAAAACACACATAAAATATTTGAAACATGTGCACCACACGGAGTCTGGGAGGAGAACAAGAAGGAATTGGTTGGAAAGTGTTAAGTATCATGATCATTATCCTATTGATTTGAATTGGTGTTGATTTTGTCACCGGTCTGGTTGTGTTTTGGAAGAGGCCGCTCCATAGATGACTTTTGAAACATTGTTTGAACTTCAATTTTGTAGTGGAATTATTTGATGTAAAAAAAACAAAAAATATATGTTAAGACTCAATGTTCTTTCTGTGGTTGCAATGTTGGTTAAATTTATTATTTTAAACACTAATGTTGTTTTTATGTACAAAATTGTATATCTCTAGTCTTAAAATGTCCTATTATGTTGTTCTTCTTTAAATCCAATGTGTGCAATTTAGATGTGATTTTTTCATTTATGTTGCTTTGCTCCAATGGCAGTGTTACTATTTTATATCTTTCTCTTGCATTTTTTATCGTTGTGGCCTTTTGTGTGGATCCCTTAACTCTGTTCACGTCTTCCATAAATGAAAGGATTGTTTACATTTAAAATATTATTGTTGGGATTTCATGTTCTAGGTGTTTATATCAATATTCTTGAGATTTTTATTATTAATACATTCATGTATTGATATCAATGTATTTATGGCTTAAATTCTATTTTTTCTTTATAATGTAGTGATATAAATGTGTTATTATTAATGTAATGATGATTTATCATGTTTTAATGCTTTATGGTTTGAAATGTGGTTCTTATATTGGTTTTGGTTTATGTTTTTTATTATTTTTTATCTTAAAGCATTATTTATGTTTATATATTGATGCCATGGATTTAGGGCTTAGGTTCGGTTTACTATTTCCTTGGGTTTGTAACATTAAATGATTAGGTTTATTTGTTCTTTAAGTTTGTAATATTAATAATTCCTTCCGTTTATCATTTATTCCCTTTCTTTTATTAATCCCCAATATTAAGGTTTAAATAATAGTCCTAAGGTTTAATATTAATCCCTTACATTTACAATGTATATTCCTTCAATTTATTGACATGCTACTTTCATAATATTAACAATCCCTAGGGTTTATTGATCCATTAGGTTTATAATATTCATCATCACGTGGGTTGATCAATCCATTGGGTTTAAAAAATCAATTTCTATTAATCCCTTGCCACTTTTGATCCCTTTGGTTTCTAATATTTATCGCTTGGGTTTATTAATTCCCAATGGTTTATAATATCAAATTATTGGGTTTCTTTGTTCTTCAACTTTTTAATATTAATAATTCCTTGGGTTCATAATCCCTTGAGGTTTTAGTGTTAATCCCTTGGGTTTATTGTTCCTTTGGGTTTATTATATCAATCCCTTAGGTTTATATTATGAGTCCCCTTTGTTTAATAATATTTCCTTAGGTTCATAATCCCTTGGGGTTTTAGTATTAATCCCTTGGGTTTATAATATGAATCTTTTGGGTTTATTATTCCTGAGTCAAACATGGTTTATTATAATGTCGACCATGGTCCAACATAGAATTGTGATAGGAATTATCTCAATATGTAAATCAATGATGGTCAATCATGTTTATTTTAAAGTTTGTAATATTTGCCTTAGGGTTTATACACGTTGGGTTTATAATATTAGTCCCTTGGATTTATTATTATTCCCTTCGGTTCATAATCCCTTGGTGTATTAGTATTAATCCCTTCGTCTATTATTCCTTTGGGTTTCTCATATTAATCCCTCGGGTTTATTATTCCCTTAGCTTTATAATATCGATCATGTTAAACCATTGTCAATCATAGCCAACCATGCTTGAATGTCACATTGTGACAAGAATTGTCTCACTATGAAAATAAATAATAATTCCTTGGGTTTATTATTTCTTTGGGTTTATTATATCAATCCCTTGGGTTGATTATTCCCTTGGGTTTATATTATTACTCCCTTTTGTTTAATAGTATTCCCTTTGGTTCATAATCCCTTGGGGTTTTAGTATTAATCCCATGGGTTTATAATATCAATCACTTGGGTTTATTATTCCCGAGTTAAATATGGTTTATTATGATGTCGACCATGGTCCAACATGGAATTGTGATAATGATTGTCTCGATATGAAAATCAATGATGGTCCATCATGTTTATTTCAATGTTTATAATATTTGTCATAGGGTTTATATATGTTGGGTTTATAATATTAGTCCCTTGGGTTTAATATTATTCCCTTGGGATTTTAGTATTAATTCCTTGGGTTTATTATTTATTTGGCTTTATAATATCAATCCCTTGGGCTTATTATTACCTCATGTTTATAATATCAATCATGTTCAACCATGGTTGAATGTCACATTATCACAAGGGTTGTCTCACCATGAATAAATAAAGTTTATTTTTAGTCTTTGTAATATTTATATTTGGGTTTACAAATGTTGGGTTTATAATATTAGTCCCTTGGGCTTAATATTATTCCCTTGTGTTCATAATCCCTTGGGGTTTTAGTATTAATCCCTTAGGCTTAATATTATTCCCTTGGGTTCATAATCCCTTAGGGTTTTAGTATTAATCCCTTGGCTTTATAATGTAAATAAGTTGGGTTTACTATTCCCTTAGGTTTATAATATCAATCATGGTCAACCATTGTCGATCTTAGCCAACCATGGTCAACCATGTTTGAATGTTTCATTGTGACAAGGATTGTCTCACCATTAAAATAAAACATGTTTATTTTAGTGTTTGTAGCATTTATATTTGGGTTTATCAATATTGGGTTTATAATACTAGTCCCTTGGCCTTAATATTATTCCCTTCGGTTCATAATCCCTTCGGGTTTTAGTATTAATCCCTTGGGCTTAATATTATTCGCTTGGGTTCATAATCCCTAGGGGTTTTAGTATTAATCCCTTTGGGTTTTAGTATTAATCCCTTGGGGTTTTATTATTAATGTAAATAAGTTGGGTTTACTATTCCCTTAGGTTTATAATATGAAAATCAATGATGGTCAATCATGTTTATTTTAATGTTTATAATATTTGTCTCAAGGTTTATATACATTGGGTTTAAAATATTAGTCCCTTGGATTTAATATTATTCCCTTGGGTTCATAATCCCTTGGGATCTTAGTATTAATCCCTTCGTTTTATTATTCCTTTGGGTTTCTTATATTAATCCCTTGGGTTTATTATTCCCTTAGGTTTATAATATCGATCATGGTAAACCATTGTCAATCATAACCAACCATGGTCAACGATGCTTGAATGTCACCTTGTGACAAGGATTGTCTCACCATGAAAATAAATAATAATCCCTTGGGTTTATTATTCCTTTGGGTTTATTATATCAATCCCTTGGGTTTATTATTCCCTTGGTTTTATATTATTAGTCCCTTTTTTTAATAGTATTCCCTTTGGTTCATAATCCCTTGGGGTTTATTATTAATCCCTTCGGGTTTAGTATTAATCCCTTGGGTTTATAATATCAATCCCTTGGGTTTATTATTCCTGAGTCAAACATGGTTTATGATGATATCGACCATGGTCCAACATGGAATTGTGATAAGGATTGTCTCAATATGAAAATCAATGATGGTCCATCATGTTTATTTCAATGTTTATAATATTTGTCTTAGGGTTTATATACGTTGGGTTTATAATATTACTCCCTTGGGTTTAATATTATTCCCTTGGGTTCGTAATCCCTTGGGGTTTTAGTACTAATCCCTTCATTTTATTATTACTTTGGGATTCTCATATTAATCCCTTAGGTTTATTATTCCCATAGGTTTATAATATCGATCATGGTAAACCATTGTTAATCATAGCCAACCATGGTCAACCATGCTTGAATGTCACATTGTCACAAGGATTGTCTCACCATGAAAATAAATGATGTTTATTTTAGTGTTTGTAATATTTATATTCAGGTTTACGAATGTTGGGTTTATAATATTACTCCCTTTGGTTTAATATTATTCCCTTGGGTTCATAATCCCTTGGGGTTTTAGTATTAATCCCTTGGGTTTATTATTCATTTGAGATTATAATATCAATCCCTTGGGTTTATTATTACCTCATGTTTATAATATCAATCATGGTCAACCATGGTTGAATGTCACATTGTCACAAGGATTGTCTCACCATGAATAAATCATGTTTATTTTAGTCTTTGTAATATTTATATTTGGGTTTAGAAATGTTGGGTTTATAATATTAGTCCCTTGGGCTTAATATTACTCCCTTGGGTTCATAATCCCTTGGGGTCTTAGTATCAATCAGAGCCAACCATGGTCAACCATGTTTGAATGTTGCATTGTGACAAGAATTGTCTCAACATCAAAATAAACCATGCTTATTATAGTGTTTCTAGTATTTATATTTGGGTTTATCAATATTGGGTTTATAATATTAGTCCCATAGGTTTAATATTATTCCCTTCGGTTCATAATCCCTTGGGGTTTTAGTATTAATCCCTTAGTTTTATTATTTCTTTGGGTTTAGAATATCAATCCCTTGGGTTTATTATTCCCTTAGGTTTATAATATCAATCATGGTCAACCATGGTTGAATCTCGCATTTTGACAAGGATTGTCTCACTGTCAAAATAAATCATGTTTATTTTAGTGTTTGTAGTATTTATATTTGGGTTTACCAAATTTGGGTTTATAATATTAGTCCCATGGCTGAATGTTGCATTTTTACAAAGATTGTCTCACCATGAAAATAAACCATGTTTATTTTAGTGTTTGTAATATTTATGTTTGGGTTTACCATAATAGTCCCATGGTTGAATGTCCCATTTTCACAAATACTGTCTCACCATGAAAATAAATCATGTTTATTTTTGTATTTGTAATATTTACTTTTGGGTTTATGATTTTTGGGTCTATAATATTAGGCCCTTGGGTTTAATATTATTCCATTCGGTTCATAATCCCTTGGGGTTTTAATATTAATCCCTTGGGTTTATTGTTCATTTGGGTTTTAATATCAATCCCTTGGGTTAATTATTCCAACAAGGTTTATAATATCAAACATGGTCAATCATGGTTGAGTGTGACATTATGACAAGGATTGTCTCACCATGAAAATAAATCATGTTTATTTAAGACATTGTAATATTTATATTTGGTTTTACTAATGTTGGGTTTATAATATTAGTCCCTTGGGTTTAATATTATTCCCTTGGGTTTTAGTATTAATCCTTTAGGTTTATTATTCATTTGGGCTTATAATATCAATCCCTTGGGTTTATTATTCCCTTTGGCTGATAATTAAAATCATGGTAAACCATTGTCAATCATAGCCAACATCATCAACCATGGTTGAATGTCGCATTGTGACAAGAATTGTCTCACCGTCAAAATAAGCCATGTTTATTTTAGTATTTGTAGTATTTATATTTGGGTTTACCAATGTTGGTTTTATAATATTATTCCCTTGGTTGAATGTCACATTTTGGCAAAGATTGACTCGCCATGAAAGTAAACCATGTTTACTTTAGTGTTTGTAGTGTTTATATTTTAGTTTAACAATGTTGGGTTTATAATATTAGTCCCATGGGTTTAATATTATTCCCTTCGAGTTTTCGTATTAATCCCTTAGTTTTATTATTCCTTGGGGTTTATAATATCAATGCCTTGGGTTTATTATTCCCCTAGGTTTATAATATCGATCATGGTCAACCATTGTCAATCATAGACAACCATGGCCAACCATGGTTGAATGTCACATTGTGACAAGGATTCGCTCACCATGAAAATGAACCATGATTATTTTAGTCTTTCTAATATCTATATTAGGGTTTACCAATGCTAGGTTTATAATATTAGTCCCTTGGGTTCAACATTATTTCCTTCAGTTCATAATCCCTTGGGGTTTTAGTATTAATCCTTTGGGTTTATTATTAACTTCGGTTTATAATATCAATCATGGTCATCTTTATGTTTCTCTTGTGTTTGTAATGTCAATTCCTTGTCCTTCTTGATCCCTTAGGTTTTTAATATTTATCCGTTGGGTTCACTAATTCCTTAGGTTTTTAATATTAAAGACTTGGGTTTATTAGTTCCTTAGGTTTATAAAATTAGGCCTTTTTGTTTAATATTATTCCCGTTGGTTCATAATCCCTTGGGATTTTAGTATTAAACCATTAGGTAATAATAAACAAAAGCGACTAATATTGTAAACCCAATGTATACAAAACCTAAGATAAACATGAAAAATACTAAAGCCTAATAATAATAATAATATGACTTTATATTATTATAATAGTATTAATATAATAATCATAAATACATAAATATATAAGAATATAGTTTCTATTATTTGTATAGCTATTAATTATCATAAATAATTGGTCTTTATTGTTATTATTGTAATAATATTGAGTATATTATAATAATAATATAATATTATTATAATATTATAATAAGATATTATTATTATTATTATTATACAACATAATTGTTATGACTTTTTTTACAATTTTATATTATTATATTATTTTAATAATATAATGATAATCTAATATTATTATGAGCTATTCTTATTATTAATTAATATATATTAGGAGTTTATATTATTATTATAATATTAATATAATATTTATATAATAATATATATAAATAATCTGTTTCTTAATATTTATATAGTTATTAATAATCTTAAATCTGTTTGATAATATTTATATCATTATGAATAATCCTAATACCAATAATAATTAACCCAATGTATACAAATCCTAAGATAAATATTAAAAATACTAAAGCCTAAGAAGAAGAGGAATAATCATAATAATAATAATAATAATAATAATAATAATAATAATATAATAATCATAAATATATAAATATATAAGAATATAGTTGCTATTATTTGTATAGTTTTTTTTGCTAATGCAAGAGTCGGACATCTCAATTCATTAATAAAAAAATAAAGTACATATAATACATCATGACTCTCATGGTTGGTGGCTGGGGAAAAGCCCTAACAACACGGAACCGTGCACCCTATCTCCAAACATTACATTTTTCATATGAAAAATACACAAGACTCAGATCCGAAGAGAATCTTTGGTTGTTAGCAAAAAAGGCCAGAATGTGGCCTAAAATCTTAAACTGTGGTTTGGTTGCCCTCACGATAAGCCCCCCCCCCCCCCCCCCCCCCCCCCCCCCCCCCCCCCCTTTTTTTTCCTCTCCGGGAACCTCTTTTCCCAGTAATATTAGTCCCTTGGTTGAATGTCACATTTTGGCAAAGATTGACTCGCCATGAAAGTAAACCATGTTTACTTTAGTGTTTGTAGTGTTTATATTTTAGTTTAACAATGTTGGGTTTATAATATTAGTCCCATGGGTTTAATATTATTCCCTTCGAGTTTTCGTATTAATCCCTTAGTTTTATTATTCCTTGGGGTTTATAATATCAATGCCTTGGGTTTATTATTCCCTTAGGTTTATAATATCGATCATGGTCAACCATTGTCAATCATAGACAACCATGGCCAACCATGGTTGAATGTCACATTGTGACAAGGATTCGCTCACCATGAAAATAAACCATGATTATTTTAGTCTTTCTAATATCTATATTAGGGTTTACCAATGCTGGGTTTATAATATTAGTCCCTTGGGTTGAACATTATTTCCTTTAGTTCATAATCCCTTGGGGTTTTAGTATTAATCCTTTGGGTTTATTATTAACTTCGGTTTATAATATCAATCATGGTCATCTTTATGTTTCTCTTGTGTTTGTAATGTCAATTCCTTGTCCTTCTTGATCCTTTAGGTTTTTAATATTTATCCGTTGGGTTCACTAATTCCTTAGGTTTTTAATATTAAAGACTTGGGTTTATTAGTTCCTTAGGTTTATAATATTAGTCCTTTTTGTTTAATATTATTCCCATTGGTTCATAATCCCTTGGGATTTTAGTATTAAACCATTAGGTAATAATAAACAAAAGCGACTAATATTGTAAACCCAATGTATACAAAACCTAAGATAAATATGAAAAATACTAAAGCCTAATAATAATAATAATACTAGTTAAATTGCTCTTGGCCCTAGAAGGGAAAAACGGAGCGCGAAGATGAGCATGGAAGCGGCGTACAGTGGCTAGGGTTAGGTGCAGACCTGCAACGGCAGGCGGACTGCAGGGGCAGAAGCCCACCCCACTGCGGCAAAGCTGCAGATCACAGTCGTAGGGAGTTGGCAGTAGCGGAAAATGCACCCCCGCCAGGGGGCAGGAGGGGATCCCCCAACTAATGAAATGCAACCAGAAAATCAGGACGACTCAAGGAAGGATCAGAGGACGAATGAAGAGGATACTGAGGATATGCCGGATAGGCAAAATGAACAAGCTCAGCCAGAGGACCAGAGAGTGAGATCATCCACATGCAAGCCTGTTGCTCAGCACACGCCAACAGTGGAGTTCCCCAGTCACAGAATCAATGCAAGAATACAATATATGAAGGATCATGCCCTCATTGGCAAATTCATAGGCATTTGGCCAAATGAGAAAGCCCTGAGGACATGGATTAATATTAAATGGCACCCGAAAGGACACATATCCCTGCATTTGGGACCAAAAGGTTTTTTCACAGCAGTCTTCAACTGCTTGGAGGATAGAAACAGGGTCTTTGAGGGCGGACCTTACTTCTTTAACTCAGCGGGTCTCTTTCTCAGAGAATGGATAGAACGATTTAACCCACATAAGGAGGATCTGAGCTGGGCACCAGTTTGGATCAGGCTATACTCATTGCCATGGGAGTACTGGGAGGAAGAATCGCTTCAGGAGATTGGGAAGGCTCTGGGGGACTTTGTCAAGGTAGCAGAAGAAACTAAGACGAAGAAGTACACCTCCTATGCCCGGATCTGCGTCTACATGGACCTAAAGGAACCTCTGCCTGACAAGGTAAAACTCTCTCATGAAGATGTAGAATGGATCCAGTTAATAGACTATGAACAGGTGCCTTTTAGGTGTAGAAAATGCCATGCCTTAGGGCACCTGTTCCGAGATTGTCTGCTAAATAGTAAGTCCACGGAACAAGATCAGGACAAACAAACGACAGATGGGTTTACCAAAGTAGCAAACCGTAGAAGAGGAAATAAGAAACAGCCATCTCAGAATAGGCAGGCCCCGAAGGATCCCTCAAAGCCTTCAACAAGTAACAGCTTTGTTGTTCTTGCAGAGGATGTGCAACACGTCCAAGATCCCCTTTCATCCAAGCGCATCTCAAATCTAGAAACGTCTGAGGAACCCAAAGCGCCATCTAAAGGAATAAATGAGGCACAGGAAGGAAACACCCATAGCACCAAAACGAAAATCTGGAGCCAACCAGAGATGGAAATAGACACAACGGATTCAGGCTCTGTAAAAGCACGGGAAGAAGAAGAAAGCCATCAAGAGGCCCAAAACATGGATGAAGATACAGAAACATTTGACATAGGGGAACTGGACATTCTTGGTCTGGAGCATGCTTGTAAAACTAGGAACTTCAATAAGATAACAGAAACGCAAGTGGACAACCTGGTGGAGGTTCTGCATAAAGCCCAGAAGAAATATTCGCTCGGGGTTCAAACAGGTAGCCAATGGGATGGGAAGTTTATTTCAAAGGACAGCAAAAAGAGAGGAAGGAAGTCCACTCTGGAGAGAACCATCAAGGTTGGAGAGGTCCTGGTGGATTCAGGAAGATACGCTCAGCTAACCAGGTATTTTAACATCAACCCCAAACCTTCCCAATGAAATTGATATCATGGAATATTAGAGGGCTTAACGGCCAGAAGAAAGGTAGACTCCTAAAAAACATGATAATGGAAGAAAAACCAGCAATTCTTTTCCTGCAAGAGACTAAATGTAAACAGGTAGTTTTAGAAAAAGTAGCAGCCAAGGCCTGGCCGGCAGGGCAGGTCACAGCAGTGGAAGCTCAGGGCGCCTCAGGAGGCTTGGCAATCCTCTGGGACGCAAGAATGATACAGTTGGATAATATACATGCAAACAGAAATTTCATCCAAGCCAAGTTTCATCTAATTGGCACAAACATTAATGGGCATATAACAAATGTATATTTTCCACAAGAAAGCCAGCAGAAAGCTGATATACTGGATGCATTAACACAGCTTAATGCAAACCGAACGCATCCGCTATGGATCTCCGGTGGAGACTACAATATGATAGCAACCCTGGAGGAAAAGAGAGGAGGACGATGCAGAATCAACAGAGACGGTACTTTACTCAAATATTTCATTCAAGACAACTGGATGATAGACCTTCCAACTGAAAATGGCCTTTTCACCTGGAGTAACAAGAGAATGGAACCGACGCAAGTGGCCTTGCGACTGGATCGCTTCCTAATTTCTGACAATGCAGTGCATTTGGGGGGAGAATTTATAGCCTCAATACTACCATATTCAGGATCGGACCACTGGCCTATTGCCTTAAACTGGAACAGACCAGGCAAAAGTATAAGGAGGCCATTCAGATTTGAATCTTTCTGGCTATCGCATCCGGACTTCCATGAATTTATAAAGACAACCTGGACAAATTTTAATGCATCGGAGGGGACAAGAATGGCCCTGTTCCAAAAGAAGCTGAAGTATCTCAAAGAGGAAATAAAACGTTGGAATAAATCCACATTTGGTAATATTTTCAAATCAAAGGAAATCCTCATTCAAAAAATGAAGGACACTCAACAAAGAATAATTTCTTATGGCTGTTCTGAGGAGTTGACACAACAGGAACAAGCTATAGAAAAGCAAATACTGGAAAGAGACCTGCAGGAAGAAACCTTGTGGAGGCAGAAGTCGAGGATTAGGTGGCTGAAGGAAGGTGAAAAGAATACAAAATTCTTTCACAAAACAACAGTCCAAAGGCGCATGATCAACCAAATCTCCTTTGTAAATAATGAGCAAGGAATCAAGGTTGAAAATCATGAAGGAATAGAAACGGAGTTCGTCAACTACTTTAAACAGATGAATCAAGAACCAAACATCAACAGATCTGCAGCCATTGATAACATCACCAGGCACATCCCCAGAATAATTACCGAAGATCAGAATACTCTGCTTCTCAAACTGATCAGTCTTCAAGAGGTAGAAACAGCGGTGAATCAACTCAAGGCAGGGAAAGCGCCTGGCCCAGATGGGTTCACGTCAAATTTCTTTCAGCATTTCTGGGAATTAATTAAATGGGAAGTCTGGCAGGTCGTGGAGGAATCAAGGACACTCAGATGGATGTATCCAGCCATGAACGCAACATTTCTAGCATTAATCCCCAAATCTTCGGAATCCAACACTCCAGATAAGTATCGGCCCATTGCTTTATGTAATATTATTTATAAAATTGTCTCTAAGGTTATTGCTCTAAGATTGAAGCCCTTGCTGCCCCTCATCATCTCTCCCGAACAATCCGGGTATGTAGAAGGGCGTCAAATCACTGATGGGATCATCCTAACCCATGAAATAATGCATTCACTCAAGCAATTGAAGAAGCCAGGGATGCTACTCAAAATCGATCTCTCTAAAGCATTCGACAGTATTAGCTGGAATTATTTGCAAAAAACTCTCCTGGCTTTTGGCTTCGCTCCCCCATGGGTCAGATGGGTTAGCAGTCTCATATCCTCATCTTTCTTTTCCATCCTCATCAACTAGATTCCCTCTCCCACCTTTCGTCCCTCCCAGGGCATTAGGGAGGGAGATCCCTTGTCACCCTTTCTGTTTGTTATCCTCGCTGAAGGTCTGGGGCGAAGTATAAAAGCTGCCATTCAAGCGCATAAGCTCAAAGGAATTGCTGTTCACCATCTCCCAGCAGTTTCTCATCAACAATTTGTTGATGATAATATGCTTTACGGCCACCCATCTGTTCAAGAAGCACGCTCTTTCAAATCCATCCTTGACTCTTTTTCACAAGCTTCTGGAGCCCTCATCAATAATGCCAAATCCCAAGTCTTTTTCTTTAATACCCCTCCTTATACCCAAAGAGCCATAACGCGTATCCTTGGCTTCACTAAGGCATCCCTTCCCTCCTCTTATCTTGGAGCTCCTCTTATCGCTTCAGCCCTCAAGCACTCTTCGTGGACAATCCTGCTAGAAAAATTAGAAGCCAGATTGCTCCTTTGGACCTATAGATCGCTTAATATGGCCAGTAGGATTGTGCTGATCAAGGCTGTTTTGCAATCCATGCCGCTTTACTTATTCTCCATCTTAGCTGCGCCAAAATGGGTTCTTAAGGCCATCAAACAATTGCAGAGGAACTTCTTATGGGGCAGCTCAGGACCAAACAGAAAATGGGCTCTCATTAGATGGGAAAAGGCTTGTCTTCCTAGACTGGCAGGAGGAATAGGACTCAGAGACCCAGAACAAAGTAACAAGACCATGGGAGCGAAAATATGGTGGAGGTGGCTTTCAAACTTTAACACCCCCTGGGCACGTCTCTGGACAACAAAGTATTCAAGGAACTTACCCCTCGAAGAAAGGATCAGAATGTCGGAAATCAGTAAAGGATCACTAATATGGAACTCGGCCATTCAGCATAGAGATCTCATCCAAAAACATAGCTTTTGGGAGGTGAAAGATGGTCTTACTGCCAGGTTCTGGGAAGATTCTTGGCAGCAGCTACCAAATCTCAAGGACAGTATGCAAACTATTCCAGAAGGGGAGATAACTCCGCAGGAGAAAATAAGCAATTTCTGGGAAGAACCGAATAACCAAGAGCAAAGAGAGTGGAAAGAAGCAAGCCTTATCTTACCACGAAGCTCAAATCACAACCAACTCTCTCTCCACTCAGAGTTAAAAAAACGCAGGATATTAAAGCAAGCAGGAATGGACACATTGAGATGGGGTTATGAGGAGAGGGGTACATTCACTACAATGGAAGCCTACAGGATCATCATAAGGGACAGAATGGACAAAGATCAAATATGGAGCAAAATATGGAAACCCCCAATCTAGCCGAAGGTATCCACCTTTCTATGGCTTCTTTCATACAATAGAATCCTAACCTGGGATAACCTCAGGAAACGGGGTTTCCTGGGACCTTCCATCTGCCTCAATTGCAATCAGGAAGAAGAATCAGCTCTACACCTAATGCAGACGTGCCAGCTGAGCAGAAAGATATGGGAAAAAGTGGCATTTCGGTGTCAAAAGGAAGGTTGAGTACTGGGGGATTTCAAAGACACAATACGCCAATGGCCTCAAGCTCCTTACCAATGTAAAATCCTAAATATCCTTTGGCAAACAATACCAGGATTCTTGATGTGGAATATCTGGAAGGAACGGAACCGGAGGATCTTCAAAGGTCAATCAATGACACTGGAGCAGGTATGGAAAGGAATTCATAACAATATCAGTGAAACTCTTTCCACAAAGGACTGGTCCCAAGATGATTTCCCAAAGCAACCATAGGAACTGGCTATCTAGAACAATTGGCAGATAAAGATACAAGATCAGATTTCGGTCAAGGTCAGCCCAGCAAAGCACCAAACCCATACTGTAAAGTGGATGCCTCCACCCATCAACGTGTTCCAACTGAATTTCGATGGCGCATCGAAAGGCAATCCGGGTCAGACTGGTTATGGAGGCATTATTAGAGACCATCAGGGTAAACCTCACATTACCTTCTTTGGAACAATAGGGTGGAACACCAACAATGCAACGAAGCTGGAAGGTCAATGGAAAGGTCTCACTCTGGCACAGCAGGGTAATTATCTTCCTTTAATTGTGGAAGGGGATTCCCAAATTCTAATAAACATGGCCTTAAAGCTCCAACAGGGTTCCCAAGTACATAAGGTCAGCAGCAGCTGGAGACTGGCTTCCAGATTAGAACAGGTTCAACATTGGCTACAAGAGAACAGAGCTGTTTCCTTCAAGCATATAAAAAGGGAAGGGAACAAGCCAGCTGATTTCCTAGCTAATTTAGGGGTGGACAATGAGAAAGAGCTCGCAGATGGCCCTCTACATGATACAGTTTCGGCGGATCATCTCTCCACCTTCCAAGCAATACTATATAGAGACATGCAAACACAGGATGATTCACACCCGGATGCGGGTGGCAACTTGACAAATGTTTGAGCTTGTCGTGATGGGCAGCTGGCGTCTTGAGGTGGCTTGCCAGGACGGCTACACTCGTCGGCTCTGCTACGCATTAATGCCTTTAAATGCTGAGGAGATGGCTTTGCAGAAGGGAGATGGTCTCAAGCAGGGCGACTTAAACGCCCTGTACTCTGATACGATGGGGTTCGTTCTGTCTGCATCCAGATTGTTCCGAGCAGAGGTCTATTTAATGGCACATTTGATCCAGGTGTGGTATGTCCGGTATATTGTCATGTTGTTTTATGAGAAGGTTGGAAAGAGGCCGAGCTCTGGAGGTGTGAGTAGTGGCAGAGGCTTCACCTTTGTTCAGTATGCGCTCTCTCGGCTCTTGTTTGTGAAGGGGATCGCGAGGGTCCATAATTTGGTTCCGGTTTCTATTAAGGTGGTTCTGGGTGGAAGAATTAAGGCTTTGCGTCTCGATACTTTGCCTCCTACTGTAAAAAGCACGAGATTTCCCCTGCTCATGGCGCCGAGACAGTGAGGAGTCCCGAGAAGAGGGGGTGTTTGGGGGATAAGTCGACGGCAGGAGGCTCAAGCAAGAGCAATTCTGCCGCTTGCCATTGTGACGCCTCCGTCTTCTCCCTCAGAGGAGTCAGACCCTTTAGAAAGTCAAGTCCATACCTCACGCTTTACCTTCAGGTGCCGGAGAAATCAGTCACTTGTCTCTCTACTGATAACTATAATTGCTACGGAGGAAGAGGAAGACTTGAACAACCAGGAGGAGGACGATGGGGAGTAGGCTCATACTGGTAATGCCCGAGCGATGGCGGAGGTTGGTAATGTTGAAAATCCTCCTCCAGACGATGTCAATCCTGTGGAGCCTGGTCTTGGTCTGGGTTCGCTTCAGCAGCCAGTTCACCCACCGGATTTCCGCCTGGAAGTGATCGAAGATGCTATCATGCCAGAAATCGACAACAATGCACAAGGTGAGCCTCCAAAGGCTTAATTCCTGTTTCTTCTGCCGTTCAATGGTCATGTTTTGGAGTTTTGGAGGGGTTTCTTCTCTTTCTGAGGTGCCCAGTTTTTTGATTTTGGGTAGGGGACCTTCCAGAGTTCGTGGTGTCTCCAGAACTCTGGAAACAATGGTCCTTCTACTCACCTATGTTACAATGCTACCAGCAGCAAGACACAAGAGGCATGCAATGGATCAATGGTTCTTCAATTATGCTTGCTGCTGTTCTTTTTTAGGGATCTCTTTTGTAACTCAGAGGACCACATGCTACTGCTTCGCCCGTGCTCATATCTATCGTCTCTATCTTTGTAATTCAGGTGGCCATGCGCACCTGCTATGTTCTTCTGACAGAGGGTGGCCTTATGCATCCTCAGAGGCTAGTTCCTCTTTGTAAATATTTTTCTTCTTTTAATACAATAGCTTAGTCTTTACACAAAAAATAATAATAATAATAATAATACGACTTTATATTATTATAATAGTATTAATATAATAATCATAAATACATAAATATATAAGAATATAGTTTCTATTATTTGTATAGCTATTAATTATCATAAATAATTCGTCTTTATTGTTATTATTGTAATAATATTGAGTATATTATAATAATAATATAATATTATTATAATATTATAATAAGATATTATTATTATTATTATTATTATTATTATTATACAACATAATTGTTATGACTTTTTTTACAATTTTATATTATTATATTATTTTAATAATATAATGATAATCTAATATTATTATGAGCTATTCTTATTATTAATTAATATATATTAGGAGTTTATATTATTATTATAATATTAATATAATATTTATATAATAATATATATAAATAATCTGCTTCTTAATATTTATATAGTTATTAATAATCTTAAATCTGTTTGATAATATTTATATCATTATGAATAATCCTAATACCAATAATAATTAACCCAATGTATACAAATCCTAAGATAAATATTAAAAATACTAAAGCCTAAGAAGAAGAGGAATAATCATAATAATCATAATAATAATAATAATATGAGTTTATATTATAATAATAATAATATAATAATCATAAATATATAAATATATAAGAATATAGTTGCTATTATTTGTATAGTTTTTTTTGCTAATGCAAGAGTCGGACATCTCAATTCATTAATAAAAAAATAAAGTACATATAATACATCATGACTCTCATGGTTGGTGGCTTGGGAAAAGCCCCAACAACACGGAACCGTGCACCCTATCTCCAAACATTACATTTTTCATATGAAAAATACACGAGGACTCAGATTCGAAGAGAATCTTTGGTTGTTAGCAAAAAAGGCCAGAATGTGGCCTGAAATCTTAAACTGTGGTTTGGTTGCCCTCACGATAAGCCCCCCCCTTCTTTTTTTCCTCTCCGGGAACCTCTTTTCCCAGCCATCCTCTATAATCTTGACCGTTGAATCATAATGATTGATCTAATAGTTGTAGACCAAAGCTCCATGAAAAACTACTCACCCTTTACCACAAGGATCCGTAACACTGCATGAGCGATCTGGTCCACTCATTCACCATAAGATATCCAACAGTGGAGATAGATATTGCACCCACCAACAATCAAGGAAGTTAACGTGCAATAAGGGTGGTTTTCCTCCCGACCCGACCACCACGTGGAGCTCCCCGAGTGGGATCGCATCCGAAAGGGGAAAACCACTTCCCACTTGTATGTGCTGCGAGCACCTGAATACCACTCAGGTCGCAGTGAATAAGACAAAATTGGAGATTCTCTGTTTTTGCGATCTTTGAGGGGTATCTGCTCCCGATTGTTCGCATCATCAATCCTCTTTCACCCGATGCATGAAACATTTGGCGCCTGCCTTCCTGCAACCCCTGAAGCCCTTTCTTCCTCGTCAGAACAACTGGATACTTCATTGACCCAATTAGTTTTGGAATCACCGGTTAACCACTCCAGACCACTTTCAAAAGACTCCATTGGGAGCTTTCCTCTGATCAAACCACTGCTGGTTACTTATACCCACCTCCATGGCTCTTTTAAGGAACACTATATTGTCTTCATTTTCTTGGTTTTGACACTCCATCTTTAGCCTGTTTCTAGGGTGCTCTCGCCAATTCATCACTGCCCTATCATCTGTGTAGATCACTCCTTGATTGGCTAGCAAATCTGCGAGTTTATTGTCCTTTCTTCACACATGAGCAAAATTGATTGTTCTCAGTCTCTGTAGATGACTTTGAATCCATTGGAAGACTTGAACTAGCCTCCAATTTTTAGAGGACTTTTCCAGTTTTGTGCCCCTTCTTATTCTTTTGACTGAGTTAATGACCAGCTCAGAGTCAGCTTCAATGATTGTATTTTGGCAATTTTCCTAAACCAGGAACTCAACACATTGTTCCATGGCCATTAACTCCACCATGTTGTTGGTTGCTTTTCCTATTTGGCCGTGGAAGATAAACAAAATATCTCCCTTGTCATCCCTTAAAACCCCTCCATGGCCTGCCTTGCCCGGATTACCTTTAGAACCTCCATCAATGTTGAATTTAAGAAAGCCCTTAGGGGGAGGGTGCGAGAAATCTAGTTCAGGATCCACAATAGAAACTTTCCTGACTAAGCCCTAAGGAACTAGACCCTACAACTCAAGCCTACAGAGAATCCTCCAGTCTACAGCAGAAGGGGGATTCAATGGAAGATTTCGAATAGTAGTGCTAACCGTTTCCTTAATCTGTTTTAGGATCAGATCATAAATAAACTGGGGAGATTTCTTAACATTCTTGAAGATTCTATTGTTCCTTTCTTTCCAGACATTCCAAAGAATGAAGCTTGGTGTAAGAGCCCATGCTGAACCAAGAACTTCATTATCTGAAAAGTTCTCTTGCCATTTGGTGAGAGTATTGAAAAGACTTCCAGTATCTCTGTCAGAATGTTGGAAGATAGCTGCAAAAGAATCCCATAATCTGGAGGTAAAAATGCAATTGTTGAGAAGGTGTTCCATGGTCTCCTCCTGAGCCTCACAGAGTAGGCATCTAGAAGGCCCAAGGAAACCCCTTTTCCTGATATTGTCCCAGGTCAGGATTTTCCTTTGCAGAACCAGCCATAGAAAAAGTTTAATTTTCATCCAACCCTGATGCTTCCAAAGGTTTTGCCAAATCCTGTCAGGAGCCTGGGAATCAAGTTCAAGGAGAATGAGTTTAGCTTCTTTGAGATTAAAGTTCCCCTCATTGTAGTTGCCCCATCTCAGCTGGTCATTCCCCCTTGAAACTAGAATTTTCCTTTGCTCTAACATTTTCATTAGTCTTTCTGCCTTAGTTTTTAGAGGACTATCATTTCTGAGATCAAGTTTTCTCCATTTTCTCCATTTCCCTGAACTATTAGTTTGATCCCAAAAATCCTTTACCTGGGTGAGCTCCTTGGTATCTGTCTCTACTTTGAGGTTCTCAAAGTCCTCTTGTAACAGAATAGGTTCTTGTTGCCATCTATCCTCCTAGAATAAGGCTAAGTCTCCCTCTCTAATTTCCCAGAAGCTATGGTCTTGAATTAAGCTTCTGTTATCCCAGGCTTTGTTCCAAATATGAGATCCTCTTATATTCCCATCCATCCTTATGTGTTCATTATCTAGCCAAGAACTTGCATATTTTTCTTTCCAAGTGATGGCCCATTGTGCTTCTGGTTCCTTTATCCATCGCCACCATAGTTTTGCCCCTAGAACCTTACAAAGAATCTCAGGATCATCCAATCCAAGACCCCCGTGGTTCTTGGGTTTGCACATTTTTTCCCAGGCAACTAAGGCCCATTTCTTCTTTTCTTCCCCCTTGCCCCAAAGAAAGTCTCTTTGAATGTTTCTCATTTGATGCAGAATTCCTTTAGGGGCAGGGATGGCTAAAAGAATAAAGATTGTAATTGATTGAAGCACAACCTTTGTGAGGGCTAACTTGCCAGCTAAGTTTAATGATCTGATTGTCCATTTCCTGGTCTTGTCTTGTAGCTTACTGATCATCGGCTCCCAAATACTCCTGTGTAATGATTTTGCAGTTAATGGAACCCCCAGGTATTTTGAGGGGAGAGAGTCTATTTAGAAGCCTAGAATTCTAGATATGTTCCTTTCAATAGCATTGTTAGTGTTAAAGAAAAAAATCTTAGATTTGGAAAGACTAGTTTCCATACCAGATGCCATGGTGAAGTCATTGAGGATTTTTTTGTAAGCAAGAGATTCTTTGACAGTGGGTATTCCCTGCAGCATGGTATCATCCACAAATTGTTGATGAGTTAAGGCTTGTCCATTGTCGGAGAGTTGAATCCCCCTGATGTTACCAGCTATTTTTGCATGCTTGATAGCCCTACCTAGTCTTTCCATCATGAGGATGAAGAGAAAGGGAGAGAGAGGATCACCTTGCCTAAGGCCCCTGGAAGGGGTGAAAGTCTCCGAAGGAGAGCCATTGACTAAAATTGAAAAACTAGAAGAAGTAATCAAGGCCAGGATCCATCTTACCCAATTGTGATCAAATCCAAAAGCAATAATAATTTCTTGATATAGTTCCAATTCAGTTTATCATAAGCTTTGGCTATGTCCAGTTGCATGATCATCCCAGCTTTTCTCTTACTAGTAAGAGAGTGCACCACTTCATGAGCTTGGATGATGTTATTAAGAATTTGTCTTCCTTCCAGATATCCAGACTGTTCTTTCAAAACTAGTGAAGGCAAGAGGGGTTTGAGTCTGTTTGCAACCACCTTTGATATTATCTTGTAAATCACATTACATAGAGCTATAGGTCTGAATCTATCAGGGGTTTGAGCCATCTCCTGTTTAGGGATCAGGGCTATAAAAGAGGAGTTCAGAGCTTTCAAAATGGTTCTGTGCCTCCTGGAATCTTCCACTACCTGCAGAATATCCTATTTGACAATATTCCAGCAAGCTTTGAAGAAATCGACATTGAAACCATCTGGGCTTGGCGCCTTACCATTCTGCATTTCTTTGAGAACCCCACTTACCTCCTCTTCGGTCACAGGCCTGTAAAGGTTAACATTATCCTCTCTGGAAACTATCCTGGGTATGTGCTTAGTGAAGTCCTGGATGTAGTGATCTCTTTCATAACAGGTTTCCTGTGCTATGTTTCTAAAGTACTGGACTAGAGCTGCCTCTATATCTTCATGAGATTTGAGATTATTTCCTCTTTTATCCTTAATCAAAGAAATTCTATTATCAGCCTTGTTTTCCATGGTGGATCTGTGAAAAAATATGGTGTTACGTTCACCTTCTTTTAGCCATTGGACTCTAGATTTTTGTCTCCAAAATATTTCCTCTTGTTTGCATATATTCTCCCATTGTTGCTGATATTTGGTGGCTTGATCACTTCGGTCTTTTTCATGGCCCTCTTTGGTAAGGGCTTGATTAAGAACCTGCAGTCTGCCTTCAATCATTTTTTTCTCTTCAAAGATATTACCAAATTCATTATTGTTCCAATCTTTGAGTCGTAGCTTGATATGTTTTAATATTTTATGTAGGAGGAACATTTTGGTTCCCTGAATGTTTAAATCTTCTGCCCACCATTTAGTTACGTTGCTGATGAAATCCGGTTCGGAAAGCCAGATATTCTCAAATCCAAAAGGTTTGTTCGTGGGGTTACCTATGCCCTTAACCTCTAGTTGAACCGGCCAGTGATCTGAACCACCAAAGGGTAGCACTCTTTCTACCATTTCCTTGTCATTGAGCATAAGATCCTCTGAAATTATGAATCTGTCTGATTTGGAAGCTACTTGAGACTCTTCTCCTCTTTTATTGTTCCAGGTGAAGATTTTGTTATTCATTTCAATATCCACCAGCTCCATCTTATCAATAAATATTTTAAAAGCTAAAGAGTCTTTGCCAAGAACTCTAATACCCCCTTTTTTTTCCGTGAGTGATTTAATCATGTTGAAATCTATTATGAAACTAGCTCAAGAAAAGATAGAAAAGATAGATCAACACCTTAGAATTCAACCTCTTTGAGGGGGCAACCTCCTTTACATTACATAAATGAACAATTCTTGGATGATTCAAATGACAATATCTCGTTTCTATATATAGGAGTCTAAGGAGTCACAATATAATCTAGCCGACCTAACAATAATAATATAAAGCCACAAAAATAACAATAGAGGGATTCTATGGGGCACAGTAATAACAATATGGGGGCAATAGGGGCACAACAATATTAATAAGGGGTATAACTACAATAGTAATGGGGTAATCACTAGTATTATAGGGACCCAACATGCCCCTCTCCTTCAAAAAAGTGTTGTCCTCAACGCTTGAGTAGTTTTGGATACTTCTGCATAAAATTCTAATCCTCCCATGTGGAATCTTCAGCGGATAAGTTCTTCCACTTGATAAGATACTCTAAAATTGATCGATTTCGTAGCTGTCGAGTTCTTGTTTCTGTGACTGCTTCCGGTTCCAATATAATTTTTCCTTCCTCGTCAAGTTCTGGCAATATTGTTTGAACTGGGAGCTTGTCACCTATAACCTTCTTTAAACATGAAACATGGAAAACTGGGTGCAATCGAGAAGCTGCAGGAAGCTCCAATTTGTATGCCATAGTACCAATCTTTTGCAACACCTTGTACGGACCATAATACTTTGGTGATAATTTATTATCCTTCTTAGCTTGCTTGAGGGACATTTGCTTATATGGTTGTAGCCGTAGGAATACCCAATCACCTACATCAAAACTTCTTTCACTGCGATGTTGATTTGCCTGTTGTTTCATTCTATTCTGTGCCAACACGAGGTTATCCTTTAAGAGTTGGAGGACTTGTTGTTGATGTTCGATGTGATGTTCCACTGCCTGAACCTTAGAATTTTCTCTTAAATATGATGTGATGGATGGTGGTTGATACCCATAAAGTGCCATAAATGGGGTCATTTTTGTTGCTGTATGGAAGGAAGTGTTATACCACCATTCAGCCAGAGGCAACCATTTGACCCATTGTGTCTGTTTATCAGATACAAAGCAACGAAGATATCCTTCCAAACATTTGTTTACTATCTCAGTTTGCCCATCAGATTGAGGATGATAAGATGAGCTATGAGCTAACTGAGTACCAAGACAAGAAAATAATTCTGTCCAAAAATTTCCAGTGAAAATGGGATCTCTGTCACTTACAATAATCTTTGGGTTTCCATGTAGCTTTTGAATTGTTTCCATAAATGCAGTAGAAACTGTACTGGCTTTAAATGGATGTGATAATGCACAAAAGTGTGCATACTTGGTAAGTCTGTCAACTACCACCATGATGACACTCTTTCCCTCAGACTTGGGTAAACCTGTGATAAAATCCATTGAAACCTCCTCCCAACGTTGGCTTGGAATGGATAAAGGTTGTAATAGACCCGGTGTCTTAATTGTTTCAACTTTATTTTGTTGGCAAACCAAACATTCAGCCACAAACTTTTGAATATCTGATTTAAGGCCATCCCAAAAAAATTCCTTCTTAACCCTGTGGTAAGTTTTTAAAAATCCTGAGTGCCCTCCTAAGGGAGAAGTGTGCAATTCCATAAGAATCTTTTGTTTTAGCTGGGAATTCTTACAGAGGTATAAGCGATCTTTGTACCATAACGAATCATTTTGCCAGCTAAATGTATCAGACGTACTGGAATCTTGTTGTAACTTTCGAATAAGTGCCCACACTTCTTCATCATTCTTCCATTCCTCCCTTGCTTCGTTTATCCAATCTGGTTGGATAATAGAAATGGCGCACAACAATGCTTCCACATCCTCATCCTTTCTTGAGAGTGCATCTGCCACCACATTTTGCTTCCCTTTTTTGTAGATGATTTCAAAGTCATAACCCAACATCTTTGTGACCCACTTTTGTTGCTCTTCAGAGGATAATCTTTGTTCTAAAAAGTATTTAAGGCTATCATGATCCGTTTTTACCTTGAAGTGTCTTCCCATTAGGTAGGGTCGCCATTTCTTAAGTGCATGGAGTATTGCCAACATTTCCTTCTCATAAATAGCTTTGCTTAAAAACTTTCCCTTGATTGGACGACTTTCAAAAGCAATGGGTCTTTCATCTTGCATTAGAACAGCACCAATTCCATTTCCTGAAGCATCACATTCCACAATAAAGGTTTTTGTGAAGTCCGGTGTAGCTAAGACCGGTGCTTGGCACATTGCCTCTTTAAGATGTTCAAAGGCCTTTGTTGCTTCCGAGTCCATGAAAATGCATCTTTCTTCAATAATGTTGTTAGAGGTGCTGCTATTCTCCCATAATTCTTAACAAACTTGCGATAATACCCTGTCAACCCGAGAAATCCTCGCAGATGCTTTATGGATGTGGGGATTTTCCATTCCTTAATGGCTTTAATTTTGCTAGGGTCTACCTTAACTCCTTCATGAGATACAATATGACCCAAATATTCCACCTCCTGGACTCCAAAGAAACATTTGGATCTTTTTGCATATAATTGTTTCTCCTCCAATAGTTGTAGCACCTTGTCAACATGTTCAACATGATCCTTCCAAGACTTGTTGTAGATTAGTATATCATCAAAAAATACTAACACAAATTTTCTAAGGAATGGTTTGAAAATTGAATTCATCAAACCTTGAAATGTTGAAGGTGCATTGGTAAGGCCAAAAGGCATGACCAAAAATTCATAATGACCCTCATGAGTTCTAAATGTTGTTTTCGGAATGTCTTCAATCTTCATTCTGATTTGATGATATCCTGAACGAAGATCCAACTTGGTGAAGTAAATTGATCCATGCAATTCATCCAGTAATTCATCAATGACAGGAATGGGGAACTTATCTTTAATAGTGAGCTTGTTGAGCTCCCTATAATCCGGACACATGCGCCATGATCCATCCTTCTTGTGCACCAATACTACTGGAGCAGAGAAAGAACTTTGACTCGGTTGAATTATACCAGCCTCTAGCATTTCTGCAACCATACGTTCAATTTCATTCTTTTGGACATAGGGATATCTGTACGGCCTGATGTTTGGAGGAACACTTCCTGGAATCAGATGAATAGCATGATCATGATCACGCATAGGTGGGAGACCTTTGGGAGTCTCAAATACCTTGGAATGATTGTCCAGGACTTTTTGGAGATCTAGAGAAATAGATGATTCGGAAACATCTAGCGAACATAATTGTGCAATTACACCTCTTTGCTCCTTTTTTAGAAGCTTTGTCATACCATTAGAGCTGATTATCTTTCCTGGTTTCCCTGCAATACCCCTTAATTCAACTTCCTTTCCTTCGTAGAAAATTTGATGAAAAGTTCTTGAAAATTAAAAGCTATTGTACCCAAGGATTGTAGCCATTGGACTCCTAGTACAACATCAGCACCTCCCATTGGAATGGAAAGCATTGGGCTAGTCAATACATATTCTCCCATGGATAGCTTGATATTATGGCACTTTCCAGAGCAATTTATTGTTCCTCCATTTGCAATCATCACTTGACACTCTGGTGCTGGATATAGGAAGCAATTCAATTCTTTTGCTACCTTACAATGAATAAAATTGTGGGTGCTTCCTGAATCAATCAACACTATTACCTTTTTCTTCTTGATTTGTCCTTCTATCTTGATGGTTTGAGGAGTGGTAATTCCCGCCAATGCATTACAAGATATGGTCGGATTTATTTGTTCTTCATCTAGGCTTTGTTCCTGGAGTATATCCTCTTCTTTTGACCTTTCTTGCTCCTTTTCTTCTTCCTCTTCACAATCTATGTAGAATAATTTCTTCTCAGCACACTTATGACCTTTAGTGTATTTGCTATCACAACTGTAACAAAGCCCTTTTGCTCTTTTTTCTTCCAATTGTTGTGGTGTCAACCTTATAGGTTGTGGAAGACTAGGGCAACAACACTTCCGTCTTTATAGTTGTGAGTGGTATGCTTCCTGGTTGCCATAATTTTGCTTTCCATTTTTCTTGCTAACCTGAATGCCTTCTCTAATGAATCAGGTTCCCAAAGGCGAACATCATGTTGGATATTATCCTTTAAAGACCCTATGAACACATCAATCCTATGCTCCTCTGGAATATCTTTTACCCTTATGTTCAATTTTTGGAACTCCTCAATGTGCTCCATTATTGAACCCTTTTGTTTGAGACTTATCAATTGGCTAAAAAAAGTGTTGCTTTTTGTATCCTCATAATGTGCTATCAATTCTTCCGTAAAAATTGCCCAAGTGATAAATTGTTTACGAGAGCAAAGCCATTGATACCATACAAACTGATTTGGTTCCAAATATAAAGTTGCCATACGTACCTTTTGTGTGTTTTGCACATTATTGAGATCGAAGAATTGCTCCATCTGTAATATCCATGTGGCAGGATCCTTGCCATCAAACTTCCTCATATCGATTTTTGGAATATGGTGAGTCTTCGATCCAACATTAGCGTCTATGGAATCATGATTAACATTTCTTTTGTTCTCATCATGAGTTTCCTTTAGTACCCTTTCACCCTTAGGGACCATTTCTTGTAACAACTTATTCATATTTATCTTCAATTCGTCCATGTCTCTCTTCCAATCTATCTTCAAATCATCCATCTTAGCTTCCACGTCAATCATCTTAGCTTCTACACCTTTCTTTAAACAGTCCATCTTAGCTTCTACACCTTTATTTAAACCATCCATCTTAGCTTCTACATCTTTCTTTAAACCATCCATCTTAGATTCTGTTCCTTTTTGTGCAAGGGACAGTTGTTGCACTTGGTCTTGTAATTTTGATATATCATGTTGCATTTCTTCCTCTTCTTCATGAGTCATGCTAGAGCTTTCAGGTTCCTTACTAGGTGTTTGCATTTTCTTTCCTTGGGGCATCAGTTACCGATAATAATGCTCTACTATGCCCTTTGAATTCCTTCAAAATAAATTTTCAAACCAAGCTTAAGAAAAAATTTAAGAAAATCTACACACCTTTTTTCACTTTGTAGGAGCTCGATATTGCCTTTGATGTATCTTTGTACTTTCCAATCATCTAATTCTAAATTTGTGAGCTGTAGTAGCCCTCTGTGTCCTCTTTCTAATGCCACAAGTCTGACCCAAATTGGATTCTCCAAGGAAGCGTTATGTGAAATCTCCCACAGTGACTTGCTTATAGACTAGTTCAGTAGAGAAAACTTGTACGACGTGCCACAAGTCACTGTTTCGACCTTTGGATCTGAAACATGCATACAAGAAACTACAGTCCGTCCTCTTTCTGTACCTTCTTACGAAATTTCAATCCAATCCCCAGAGAGAGTTATGATGATTTTCCCTAGGTCACATGTTTTGAATGTAATTCAGGAGTCTGCAAAAAGACCAACTTCCTCAGATCATATCTCCGCAAATATCGCACGAAAAGCTCTGAAATTTGGTCCCCACGTTCAGCACGATTTTTTCTCAAATGGGTTTTTTTGTGACTTCTGAAACGTCACAGAAAAAAATTTATAGCGAAAATTCCATGATGACCTGTTTGGAGCAGCGAAACCCTAGAATCCAAAGCTCTGATACCAAATGTTATGAAACCAGCTCAAGAAAAGATAGAAAAGATAGATCAACGCCTTAGAATTCAACCTCTGCGAGGGGGAAACCTCCTTTACATTACATAAATGAACAATTCTTGGATGATTCAAATGAAAAAACCTCCTTTCTATATATAGGAGTCTAAGGAGTCACAATATAATCTAGCCGACCTAACGATAATAATATAAAGCCACAAAAATAACAATAGAGGGATTCTATGGGGCACAGTAATAAAAATATGGGGGCAATAGGGGCACAACAATATTAATAAGGGGTATAACTACAATACTAATGGGGTAATCACTAGTATTATAGGGACCCAACAAAATCACCCCCTAAGATCCGGGGTATTCCTACCTGTTTATTTCTGAGAGTCTCGAGAGAGTTTAGAAGCCTAAGTTTGTCATCCATTCTTTGTGGGCCATAGACATTTGTAACCAGGTAGGTTTCCTTTTCTCCTATTGGTTGAATTACTACAAATAAATAATCTCTAGATGCCTCTGCATCTATTAAGTCAATTTTTTGGGGATTCCAGAGAGTGAGAATGCCTCCTATTGTGTTCTCTGATTTGACTTCTAGAAACTCAAATCTATTGAGCCATGTACTGTGGATATCTCTTATCTTCTGAATGGAACACTTAGTTTCGTGAATGAAAATTACATCCGAAGATGCTTGTTTCATTCTATTACTCAGTAATCTTTGTTTCCTCTTACTACCTAGAACCCTGATATTCCAAGAAGTGAACTTCATAATTAAAGATTACTAAAGGAGTAACTAGATAGGTCTTTCATGTTACCTGAATCTGTCATTAGCTTCCAACATTCCATCAACAGCTCGTTCTGCTTTTCTCTGCCCCTTTTCTTTCCTGGGATTCTGGGTGCTAATCCTGTTGTATTTTTCATCATTTTCACTCCTTCTTTGCCTTGTCTATCTTTGTGTTTTAGTTTGTCCAACCCTGTAGTTTGGGTCTTCCATAAAACAGCTGCTAAACCCTATTGAACTCCTCTGCGGGAACCAAGCCAAATCCTTCTTTGGTTCCTCGATTCAAGAAACCTTCTAAGTCTAGGTTCTCTTTCTCAAGAATTTCCTAGAGTTCATGTTCCTCCATATCCGTCTCATTTTGGGTCATTTCAAGATCCATCACCTGTTCTGTATTACTTAGAATAAATTCTTTTTTCTTGTTGTTTTCTTGTATCTGTTCACTTTCTTCTTCTTTTTCCTCCTCCATTGGGCTTCCTTCCTTTGCTTTAGCAGTATCTATTAGACCTTCGTCTACTTCAAGGATTTGGAACACGTTCTGGTTAACTTACTGTCCAGCAGCTTTGCGTGTTATAAGTCCTCTTTTGCCCCCTTTTCCTTTGTGTTCCACCTTGAAGAAGCTTTCTGGATCCCTCATTGTATTGGCTTTGCTTTTGTTCTCGATTTTACTGAGAGGGCAGTCTCTAAACAGATGTCCATGCTCGTGTCATTTGCAACATCTGAAAGGAATATGTTCATAATCTACCGTTTGTATCCATTCCTCATCAAAAACTTCCATAATAGCCTCATTCGGAAAATCTCCAGAGAGATTCATCTCCACACATATTCTGGCGAAGGAAGTATACTTTCCCCTTCCAGTTGCATCAAAAACTTTGACGAAACACCCTAACTTGTTACCTATGGCTGATAGAGATTCTGTTTTCCAGTAATCAAGAGGTAGACAATAGAGCCTTACCCAGACTGGGACCGAAGTGAAAGTTTCATGTTCCGAAACAAAGTTCATAATCCAAGGTCTCATATAGATGCCTGCCGCAGCATAAAAGTATGGTCCTCCTTCAAACACTCTGTCCTTATCTTCAATATTTGCAAAGAAAATTGAAAAATCCCTTGGACCCAAGATGTAGGTCAATGCTGCCTTTTGGTTTCCAATGGTATTTAATCCACATTTGTAATGATTTTTCAGTGGGCCACATCCCCATGAATTTACAAATGATTGCATAAGTTTTCACGTGATCCCTATGCACCTGCAGCGCTGGATCATTTAAGATGACTCTTGGAGTTACCGCCTTTTTAGGTTTGCATGGTCCCATGTGTGCTTTGTCTTTAGTGCTTTGTTCCTTGATTTCTTCCTCATTTTCCAAGCATCATTGTGCTCCCTTGACTTAGTTCCTTCTTGCTCTACTTCCTTGCTTCTATTCTTTCCCTCTGAAGGCTCTCTGTAATTTTCCATTGGTTTTTTTACCCTGCTAGCCACAACTTGCTTGTTTGAGGGAGTGGAGCCCCCTCCTGTGCGTCCTTTCATGGAGGACTACCTCTGTGACAGTCTGAAACCCTGGTAGTCTTCCTACTTCGTTCCCACCCGCCTCCAGTCGCCACACCTTATTCTCTCGCTATTATTTGTATAGTTATTAATTATCATAAATAATAAATAATTAGTCTTTATTGTTATTATTATAATAATATTGATTATATTATTATTATAATAATAATTATATTTGTATATTATTATCATAATATAATAATAATATAATATTATTATAATATTATAATCAGATATTATTATTATTATTATACAATATAATTGTTATTATCTTTTTATAATATTTATATAATAATATATATAAATAATCTCGTTGTTAATATTTATATAGTTATTAATAATCCTAAATACCGATAATAATTAACCCAATGTATACAAACCCTAAGATAAATATTAAAAATACTAAAGCCTAGGAATAATAATAATAATGATTAATAATACTAATATTATTATGAGTTTATATTATTATAATAATATTAATATAATAATCATAAATATATAAATATATAAGAATATAGTTGCTATTATTTGTATAGTTATTAATTATCATAAAAAATAAATAATTGGTCTTTATTGTTATTATTATAATAATATATTATAATAGTATTGATTATATTATTATTATTATAATAATTATATTTTTATATTATTATAATAATATAATAATAATATAATATTATTATAATATTATAACAAGATATTATTATTATTATTATTTATAATTTTATATTATTATATTATTTTAATAATATAATGACAATGTAATATTATTATGAGCTATTTTTATTATTAATTAATATACATTACGAGTTTATATTATTATTATAATATTTATATAATAAAAAATATAAATAATCTGGTTGATAATATTTATATAGTTATTAATAATCCTAAATACCAATAATAATTATTAATGTGGTTGATATAAGCCTATCAACGTATATCAACCACATTGGAAAATGTGGTTGTATATATGTTTCATATACGTCTATTGGCGTTTATCAATGACATTGGTAAATGTGGTTGTGCTAGCATAAATATGGTTAAAATCCAATTATATTTCAGTTTTATTTAGAGTTTGATTCAAGATAGAATTGCGGTCACAAATAATTAATATGTGTCAATAGATTCTAGTGAAAAAGTAAAAACATAAATTGTAAATTATATTCTAGTTATATTTAGGATTTCATTTATAATGTAATTGTGATACTATGTAATCAACATTTGGGTTTGCCTTTATTTGGGTCTTGCAAAATGTTGTTTAATCTTGCATGATTAGATAGATTACAATCATCTTTAAACCCACATGTGTGGAAGGTGTGGAGATACGGATGTTGTAAGGGCCACGAACTGCAGGTGGAAACGCACGAGTGAAGCACTGTTGTACGGTGGACAAAAATGCGACTAAGTATGGAGAGTTGGTTGAGTTATAGCGTAGGGGTGGTCCTCGGTGAGGGCGCGCTGCCGACCAGCCGACGTGCGGATGAGGTGAGTTGGGGGCGAGCTGACTCGTTTGATGGAGAAGTATGGTGGTCGGCCAACAAGTGAATGTGATGGTTCAAAGGGTGGCGAACCATATATATACTTGGAACTTGGCGTGGAGCTAAGGCAGATTCATTTAAGAAAAGCGCATAGTCATAAGTGAAAGGTGAAGTGCGTGGTTTGAGGTCTGAAATGGGTGAAGGTGCAGGCAGATACGTGCAGGCCGAAGCACCCGAGCTGAAGAGAAGTCGTTCGAAGGCATCGTGCAGGAGGTCATTCAAATTGGTTATTCAAGGAGTCGTTCGAAGGCATCGTGCAGGAGGTCATTTGAAGCCGTCGTTCAGACAAGTTGTGCAAAGTCATTGAGCGAGGGCGTCGTTCAGAAAAGTCATGTGAAGTCATCGAGCGAGCGCGTTGGTGCAGGATCATTCGAGGGCATTCAGGCAGGATCGTTCGAGGTCATTCAACGGCATGGCAGGGAATCCGTTCGAACGGTCGTTCGGGGATTCGTTCAAGGGTATGCCAAGGCGTCTGTCCGAATGACATGAGTTGGTCAAATGGTGAACTGTGTGAAGTCCTGAACGGGTGACATGACCTGCCGGTGGACAAGTTGGGTGTTTGGTGGGAGCGCCCGGTGAGTTGGGCAAGTTGAAATAAACACGTTTGGGTGAACGTACAGAGGCAAATTACGAGTTGGGCAAGAGTCGTGTGGGCGTGCCGACGAGTTGGGCTAATCGAGTTGTGCCGGTGAATGTGAAAAATATTATAAGTGTAAATTTGGGGTTTCCTCAAGATTGAAATTATATATATGTTATTATTTCGAGTAGACTTATTATAGGGAGTTTCCCCTCCCAGTTATACTATTATGTATTTCATGTTAATGCTGATTCATGGTGTCATGAAGTTAATATGATGAATCGTATAACGAAAGATATTCTTAGCTATTGAAACATAAACAAAGTATAGAAAGTAGGCGTAGTCCACAATCGCAAGTATTGGTGAAAGGAAAGTGGTCGGTGGTGCCGCGCCTCCTATAGTGGGGTTGGAAGAGTACTGCTAGTGTAGGGGCGTGATAGGTGGCATGAGAGCTGATGAATGACAGGAAGCTGGAATACTTGACATTCGTGACAAGTGGTTCAGGTTTGCAAGGAAAGCGGATGGGAGAGTTGGTGGAAGGACCTTAGGTTAGAAGAGGTGAATCTGGCCATAATGCAGAAAAGGATTTTCTAAAAGAGGTATTGAAACAAATGGAGAAATGGAGTTCTGAATGGGCTTTGATGAAAGCCGAGAGCATGCAGATGCGGAAAGGCTATGTGAAGATAAAGGAAGAACTTGAAGAACACAAGGACCAATACGAGTATATAGAATGGGAGTATACACAAAAGGAGAAGTTTCTTGGTAAGAAGGTCATTGTAATAGAGCAGGATGAGCTCGAATACATTGACAGACTTGGGGACTACTACCGAAACAATCAAGAAGATGTCCGAAAGCTTAGTTCGATAGAAGAAGTCAATGGGTATTTGATTGGTGCGCTTGAAGGGAAAGTTGTAGAATGCGATGAGGATGTTGCAGATATGACAACGATGGAGAAGGAACCTTAGATTGATCAAGTTGGAACAAGATCGTGTAGTTTGCAGACATTGGTGGATGAGGAAACTCACATGGAGGAGCCTCATGATGGATTAAGTACTGATACTTGTGTTTCAGTGAGACTTTTGGAAGATGAACCGTATGCAGGGAAGAGAAAAGTCAGTTTGCCGATGCAAGGGAGGATCTTACCATGGATGTCTACGAAGAGACTGTGTATGGAAAGGTAAGAATCATTGACTGTTGCAGGACTTGTTGGGGTTGTTTGTGACCTTATGGTAGAAGGTGCAAAGGCCCATGACAAGGGAGGAACGTGATGATCGTTGCGGAAGAATGGGTCATGCTTTAGCCACATGGAGAATTGGCTAAGTGCCCAGCATGACTCATGGACAGATTGGAGAAGGGTACACACTTGAGTATGGTGATACTTGGGTGGACTTCTTATGACCGAGACAAAGAGGAAGTCTTGGTGGGACCTTTAGTGGGGGAGCCATGGTGGAGAGACTCATGTGATGATTATATGTTTGGGTGACCAAGTTCACTAGACCGATTTGTAGGCTTGGATGAGGATGACCGATTGTTGTGATGGGTCCACCTAGTTGGACAACATGGGCAACTTGAGTCATGGACATCAGGTTGGAGACATGAAGCATGGCAGTCTTATGTAGGGATATTATGTAGGAGAACTTGTAGAGGTGTCATTTATGGGCATCCAATGAGGAGTGCCAAGGCAGAGATTTTATGCAGATGGATTTGCTGGTGTGACATGGAGATGTTTTACTTATGAGCCGATGGAGAGGTTGTGCACTCTTGTACAACAAGGCCACGAACTTGGTTGGATTTGTGAGTAGACTATGGAGCATTCCTACTACACGGAAAGCTGAGGCATCTTGTAGAGACCTTTAGGTCGAGACTTGTATGCTTGCTAGGATGTTGGTTGGATATGACTCATGGAGCTCATGATGACATGAGGTTGTGACTTTTGAGGACTTCATATTATGGTGTACTTAGAGGATCTGATGCATTGAGGAGCTGAGATCAGAGACTTTGATGCAGGATGGGGTGCATACTTTTGAGTACACGTATGGGTGTGCTTGAAAGAGTGACTTGATGAGGAGGATCAGTATGGGACAATTTGGAGTGATGGAGTTACAGTGATGATGATGCCTTGGTGGCAACACTTGGGCATGGGTTGAGCCAGGACTTAACCACTTTTGATACATGAGAGATGAGACAGGTGTATACTTGTTTCTGTGACAAACTTGAGAGATGGCACATTATAGATATGATGGAGGTTGCTTCATGAACCTACATGTGGCACATCAAGAGTTGGGTTTGATGAGATGATCTCTTCAATTTGAGGAGACAGATATTTCATAGATGGATGATGATGTTGGGATAGATGCGGCTGATTTCATGTAGCACATTGGTACCAAACATCATGGACGCCATGTTGCAAATGAGATGAAGACTACTTCATGGACCTCGGCATGGCTTACTTAGATGGAGATGGATTCTTAATCGAGTTGATGTTGTGAGAGGAGTCTGAGAAACGACTGATGATGGCATGAGTATGTGCATTCTCATGGTTTGAGCATGACAGTTGGATTAGCTACCCAACTAGTTCGAGTCATGGGGGACGTCAGTGTACGGAGATGTGTTAGCATTTTGTTGGAGTATCATGGCAACAGTTCACATGATGACGATACATGATGAATTTGGCACGATATGTTGGAGCAAGCATGTAGCTTGAGCTAGAGGGGCCAGCCTTCCATAGTGGGAGCAACATGTGGAGATTGTGATAGATGTGGTTGATGATCATGGATTGAGGAGACTTTCCAATGTATGACATACCGGTGGTTTATATGGCATTAGTATGGATATCTTGGTGACAGTTGGTTGCTGGGATGAGAGATTGTTGGTTGCTGGGATGAGAGATTGTCGAGGACGACAATGATTTCAAGTGGGGGAGAATGTAAGGGCCACGAGCTATAGGTGGAAATGCACGAGCGAAGAGCTGTGGTACAGTGCACAATAATGTGACTAAGTATGGAGAGTTGGTTGAGTTATAGCGTAGAGGTGGTCTCAGGTGAGGGCACCCAGCCAACCAGCCGACGTGCGGATAAGGCAAGTTGGAGGCGAGCCTATTCGTTTGATGGAGAAGTATGGTGGTCAGCCAACAAGTGAACGTGACGGTTCAAAGGGTGGAAAACCATATATATACTTGGAACTTGGCGTGGAGATAAGGTAGATTTGTTCAAGAAAAATGCACAGTCATAAGTGAAGGGTGAACTGCATGGTTTGAGATCTAAAACAGGCGAAGGTGTAGGTGGATACGTGCAGACTGAAGCACCCGAGCTAAAGAGAATTCGTTCGAAGGCATCGTGTAGGAGGTCGTTTGAAGTCGTCGTTCAAGGAGTCGTTCGAAGGCATCGTGCAGGAGGTTCTTCGAAGTTGTCATTCAAAAAAGTTGTGCGAAGTCATCGAGCGAGGGCATTCGTGCAGGATTGTTCGAGGGCGTTCAGGCAGGATCATTCGAGGTCGTTCAAGGGCACGGCAGGGCATCTATTCAAACGGTCATTTGGGGAGTCATTCGAGGGCTCGGTAGGGTGTCCACCCGAGTAACACGAGTTGGTTGAACGGTGAACTGGGTGAAGTTCTTAACGGGTCACACGACCCATCGGTGGACGAGTTGGGTGCTCGGTGGGAGTGCCCGTCGAGTTGGACAAGTTGAAAAAAATGCGTTCAGGTGAATGTGTGGAGGCAAACGACGAGTTGGGAAAGAGTCGTGCGATGACCATGTGGGCGCGATGACGAGCTGCACTAATTGAGTTGTGCCGGTGAATGTGAAAAATATTCTAAGCGTAAATTTGTGGCTTCCTCAATATTGAACTTATATATATGTTATTATTTTGAGCAGACTCATTATAGGGAGTTGCCCCTCCTGGTTATACTATTGTGTATTTCATGTTAATGCTGATTCATGGTGTAATGAAGTTAATATGATGAATGGTATAATGAAAGATATTCTTAGTTGCTGAAAAATAAACTAAGTATAGAAAGTAAGCGTAGTCCATGATCGTGAGTATTGATGAAAAGAAAGTTGTCTGTGGTGCCGCAACTATACAATGCGGTTGGAAGAGTACTGCCATTGTAGAGACATGACAGATGCCCTCCTGCTTCCAACCCTTGCTTATGTAAAGGATCTAATCAAGTTAATTCTATGAGGACTGTGTAATTACAACTTATAAAGTTCATTCTATGTAGACTAGATTCCTTGTAAATACGATTTACTATTTAAAGTGTCTAAAAGTTTTCAGAAAGAAACTATAGTATAGTTTTACAAACAATTTCTAATTAAATCGACCAAAGAGACAGCGACATGAATGTTTCTATTATTACCATTTTGGTCTTATGGAAATGCTCAAGCTATTAATATCTTAGCGCATGTAGTAGGTAGTATTAATATCTCTAAGCATTAGTCTATTGCTTCCACATAGATAAAAAATGAAATAAGTGCTAAGGTGGGGTGTGTGGAGAAGTGCAGAGAAGCATTCCTACACATAACTAACAAAACATCACTCCACTCCATAAACATGTACTTTTGTCATGCGTGAAAGATTTCCAACCTAAAACTAGTCTGAACATTAACCAAAATCAATCAGTATTGTCAAGAGAGAATTTGTGATTGT
This sequence comes from Pinus tabuliformis, assembly GCA_031772625.1. NCBI lineage: Eukaryota > Viridiplantae > Streptophyta > Pinopsida > Pinales > Pinaceae > Pinus > Pinus tabuliformis. The sequence goes on along the minus strand of CM062819.1, from coordinate 1,493,680,963 downwards.
TCCTTAAGCTACTTATAGTTTTATGATATAAGCTAGTGTTCCAAGATATTAGGGGTCTTTAGCATTTTCACTGCTTTGATCTCTACCCAAATCCCATTTTGGCATCAAGATCCTTTCTATAGGCCTTTCTTAGCATAATATAAGAAGATTCATTGCAAACATGAACTGTAATGTCCTTCCCCTATCCTTTGATAAATTAAAGCTTTAATTTTGAACAAAAAGAGTAACTACCTTCAAGTCACAACAGAAACCCTTATGTTGCATAAGAAGATGTAATCAATTCTCAACACTCTAACAAACCAAAAAATTTCTTTGATCAAGGAATCGACAATGCATGCAAAATTCATTGTTTATCAAGTGCTTCATTATGGAGAAGCAATGAAAGTAAGAGTAGTCACAACCCCAACCAAGAACCGGCAATGGTCAAATCCTTCAAGGAGAAAGTAGAAGGTGGATTTAAGATTGGAGGCCCAGAGGTCGAAAAGTTTGGAACTGCAGACAGCCCCTGCCCTCCACCCCTTGCTTACGTAAAGGTTTACTATCATGTCATTGTAAAGGTTGTTTATACATAAGATTGTATGTAATTGTAATTGTAACTTGTAGACGAGTTGCCTTTATCCATTGTAAACAATTTGGGTCAGACAACCTTCCAAAAATAATAATGATGATAGTAGTGGGATCACATATACTATATTTTGTGAATCATTGAACTAATATTTGTCATATAAGAATTTAAGCCTCATAAAATGTAAGTTTTTAGATTTTGGATCTCCAGAATACTCGTGTAATGCCAACCAATAAAGTTCATGCTATGCCTACAATGTAATGACAACCTATAAAGTTCATTCTATGAAGACCATCTTCCTTGTAAATATAATATACACCTTAATATGTGTCTAAGGGTTTGGGTTTGGGTTTTGGAAAAGAAACTATAGCATGGTTGTACAAACACTTTCTAATAAAATCCACCAAAGAGGCAACAACGCGAGCGTTTCTATCATTTCTCATTTTTGTCTTGTGGCAATATTCAAGTTATTAATATCTTAGTGCATCTAGAAGCTAGTATTAATATCTCTAAAAATTAAGCTACTTCATTCAGTAACATCAAGCATCAAATGAGTGTGGAGGTGTAGAGGTTTGGGAGTCTGAAGAAGTCCGGAGGAGCACATCTACACCTCTAACTAGAAAGACATCACTCCATTCCATAGACATACTTTTATCATGCATGAAATATTTCCAACGTAAAACCTATCTGAACATTAAGCAAAATCAACTTTGTGAAGAGAGAATTTGTGATGTTTCCTTGAGCTACTTATAGTGTTTCAATATATGCTAGTGTTCTGCCTACATCCGATTTTGGCATGAAAATCCTTGCTATAGGCCTTTTTTAGAATAGTGTAAGAAGCTTCGTTGCAAGCGAGGATTGTAATTTCCTTCTCCTATTCTTTGATAAAGGAAAGCCTCAATTTTGAACAAGAAGAGTAACTAATTTCATGACACAACAAAAGCCCTTATGTATAAGTAGATGTAATCAGATCTCAACCATCCATGAAGAGACCAGAGAAGCTCTCCAATAAAATATTGGACAATTCATGCAAAAAGAAAAGTTCCTCAAGTAGTTCATTATTGAGGAGAAAAGAAAGTAACATGACTCACAACCCCAACCAGGAAGGGAGAACAGTCAAATCCTTCAAGGAGAAAGTAGAAGGCAGAGTTAAGATTGGAGGTGCTGAGGTGTAGAGGTGTGAAAGTCCATGGTCAATAAGAATCTGGAAAGGAAGTCTATTAGATAAGTAATTAATTTTTAAAGACTTGCTATAATATTAAAAAACAGTACAGATTGTAATTCAATGTAAAACTGGAAATTGATATAGTGAACCAATGAAATGAATTAAAATATAAGAATTTGAAAAAAAAAAATCCCGATAACTAATTTTTAAAGACTTGTTATAAAACAAAAATAGGTAGAAATCTCGCTGAAACATGTGATTCTACACATCTTTTCTTTTAAAGAGTTTATACTTATTATTTAAATAAGAAAAACTAATAAAGAAGTTCGAACAAATATGGGTGGGAAATAAGATTTTTTCATTGATTAACACTTTTCAGAACTCGTCATATGCAATTATAAATCATGATGATGATGATGATGATGATCGTGGTTAACGTCCACTGAGACAAGACTTTGGTCTATTGGACCTAGAGAAACGAATTATTTAGTTTGATTTAAGATTTTATTCCTATGCTCAAAAAACTTGGAGAGAAGCCTCCCGAGCTTACTGTAGTTTTGACAACGTAAAAGGCTAGGAACGTCAGTTTTGCAACAAAGATTTTGAAACTGAGATCTAATGTGGTTGTACATGGGACACTCTAAGAGGAAGTGATTTTCATCCTCGATGTTCGTATTCTCATAGAGATGACAGAACCTTTCCAACCATGGTGTTTTAGGAACTACCCAACGACCTATTTCACTATGGAGCTCATGAGAGTTCGTTCTAATCTTGGCTATATTAATTTTCTTCTTTGAGCTAGTTAAAACAGAGAGACACCTTTTGATCTTCAAGGGTGGGGTTGATGACCTCCTTATAATATCTTAATTTTCTTTTAGCTGGTAAATCATTCTCACACCACATTTTTACTTTGAACTTAGAAGTAACAATATTTTTAATGTTATTAATGTTTTGCAATGCAACATTCTCGTCGATCTCCCAATGGTTTAACCAGGCCCTAGTGTCTTTATACCAACCTCATTTGAGCCTTAGGTGGTTTTCGTTGGAATTTAAAGCTAGCTTAGGAAGCCTATGGTCTCCTATGTTATTGAGTTTGTGCTTGTACAACAGAAGCCTAGTCATAGCTAGGCTCTCGATAGGGGAAAGACCCACTTCTATAAGAAGAATAGGATAGGGTGTGTTGCTTTTAATTTTGAGGTTATACATTATAAAACGCTTTTGGATTTGCTCAATCTTTCTCTAAGATTCTCTAGAGATGCTACAACCCCAAACCTCACATCCATATAAGATAACTGGAGTGACTAAAGTTTCAAAGAGGAACTTCTTTCTATCCCACATTATGAGGTTTGTCGTTTTACAATTATTTTCAACACCAAAATAAGCTTTCCATCCCCCATTAATCCTTTTCTCAATGCTATAGTTTCAGTTGACCTTGTGATGAATATCAATTCCTAGGTACTTGTAGGAAGACACTTCCTCCAAGTTACTATTCTCATACATAAAATTAGCGTAAGTGTCCTTCTTGGATTTGATAATCATAACTTTTGTTTTGTTAGTGTTAACAATCATACCCATGGTAGAGCAGAAATCCTTAAGAAGTATGAGTTTCTTATGAAGATCAGATGGGCACCTTGCGAGAAGAACATTATCGTCAACGTAGAGAAGAAGGATGATGACTATCCCAGCTAAGATTGTGCCAGCACATCTTGCTTCCTCTAAAAAACTTTCTAGCTTGTCGATGTAAATGCCAAATAGGGTAGGGGAGAGGGGGCAACCTTGTTTAACTTCGATATTACACTTAATATCTTTCGACCATCCCTCATTACTCTTTAACTTGGAAATTACATTCTCGTATAACCTTATAAAGGTAGCTCTCAACTCAAAAGGAACCTTTAGCTCTTCTAATATGTTCCAAAGGTTGTTTCTAGGAATCGTATCGAAAGCCTTTCTAAAGTCCACAAAGCAACAAAGGAGATTGGATTTACAATTGCGGCATTCCTCCACAATGATCCTAAGTGTAACGAGGTGGTCTGTTGTTGAGTGCTGCTTTCTAAAACCTGCTTGGCCTTTAGCCCGCTTACCTTCACTTTTAAGCCATATGCTCAACTTCCTTTCCAAAATAATACCATATAACTTGGCTAGGATAGGGCTAATCATAATTGTCCGACAACTAGAGGGGTTATTTGTATCCCCACTTTTAAAAATAGGGATAATGAGGCTTTAAGTCCATGGTTTAGGAAGCCCTTGCTTGACCACTTGATTGAAAAGCTTGTGAATGTGCGGGATGAGGACAAGACCTCCAATTTTTAAGATTTCCGCCTCTTCAATGTCCTTAGCTTTCCCATTACCCAAGCGATTAACCCCAAAATCAATGTCTTCTAATGAGAAAACCTTTTTCGTTGTGAGCAGGGTTTCAAAGATATCCATGACATTTGGAGATTCATAAAGCTTTTCAAGATAGGAATTCCAGTCGTGTAAAGCAATTTTATTATTATCTTTAGTTTTCCTAGTTAGAATCTGCATCGAGAATTTCATAAAAATAATCATATCCAATAATTCTTCATTCAGGCATAAATCCTACACCCTCTAAAATTATATAAAAGTAATCATATTTAATATATCAGATCTTAGGAGATCAAATAGCATTATTGCAATAGGGCAATGGGATGAGCTTTGAGTAGTTTGATGGGGAGGCAAAGGAATTGACAGGACGACGGAATCCAGGGAAAAGAATTTCAAAAAATCTTGTAGAAGTAGTGTTTGAATCGTGTTTTTGATGGTGGAAATAGATTCAGCACCATCAAAAACCTCTAAGACACCTAAAATTTTGAAGTTTAACAACTATAACTTAGATTTACAAAAATCCTTGCCGGATTCTCTCTAAATATAGTTGGAATGTCCATAACTTTAGGGGCACCTCCACCTGGTTAGACTACGCGGTTTGATGGCGCGGTGATTTCTGAACAACGCGTATCAGCATGAACTTGTGGATATTCAGCACACATTTTTCTGAACACTTTATGCTCTTGACTTTGCGGGCAGCGCAATCAGATTTGTTCGATCTTTGGGCAGTGGCAGAAGTGGCGGAGCTCATCTTCAGAAGTGGAGGAGCTCATTAACTTTCTAAAAGTACATTATATTACAATAAAATTCGATTTTATGATGGAATTAGCGAAAACAGAAGAAGTTTAAAAGTGGAGTTGAAGCATACTAGGAATGACTAATACACGGAAGATGACGAATACCCTGAAGCCATCATAATAAAAGCCAGGCTATTTATTATTAAAATACTGAGACAGTACGTCGGCAATGAAGGTTCTGACATGGTCTTCCATCATGTCAGGAGGTCGTCATTATTTTTTTAAAGGATAATGTTTTCTTTGATGATAGTTTTTTAAAACCACGGGAAGAGTTTTATCATCCCAATCAGGGGTTAAATTTGACGGGTGACCCTACCCATCAAGGAATTTTTTTATGACGTTTTTATTTTTAAACTGCCCATCATATGACTTTTAAAATTTATTTGTACAAGTTTCATCTAATTTCAAATTGTACAATAAAAGAACAATAGTTGTGAAATAATTTTCAAACCAAAAACATAATGTGCATGATTTCGGATACAACGACCTTTTTGGTGGCTCCCAGCCTTTCCCAACAACCGACTTTGCAGACAAAAAGTTGTGTTCAACCTCATTTCGGACAAAACCCAACAGTCTAATGCTATTTACTGCACAAACCGCTGTTGAAAGTGCAATCCAATTTTTTACAACAAATACAAAACAAAGCTCAATTTTTTACATAACCCACTACTGAAAATTCAGCTGGTTTAATATCCCAAAACATATCTTGAAGATCTAATGTCAACACAGTTGCCATCATTGTGATTTTAACTAATTCAGAAATGGAGGAAGGCAGCATTACTAAAACCATTGCAATTCAAAAATGAAAGAAATATACTAGCAAAACGAAAGTAATCTTATAGGGATATTTGTAATAATAGTTAAAAAATATTCTATACATTAAAGTTAAATTCAACTATGTAAAACAGTGTTGCTCATATTTTCACAAAAAATCTGAACATCAAATAGATATTTTGGGAACATCAAATGATAATGGGTAGGAACTAGGAAGTAGTGAAAGAGGGATTTTGCGAAACAGTGAACCAAAGTAATAAACCATCCTTAAAATTACTGCGTACCTTTTGGCTGTTGAAGAGCGTCTTCAAAAGAAGAGTTTTTCCGGATCCACCCTTGCCAACAACGCCAATGCTCTTCGCCTTGGGTTCAATGACAGAAGTTGAATCATAATCTCCACCACTATCTAACGTCAATACCCTGATCCGTCTATCAACTTTGATTCTATACTAAGGCTTTGAATTCCTTGAGCTTTGCAAAATATAAAGAGTGGACTTAGCAGTGTTCCTAATATTCTACGGGAGTTAATTAGCCATTTTAAAACATATATAACACTATTAAATTCGAAATCTATATGTATTGGAACTATATTTTAAACCATATTCTACGTTTGGACATATGCAACATTCTGAATTCATTTAGGTCTTGTTGTCCATAGGCGGAATTCTGAACAATAAACTCCCCTCCTCTAATGTGCAACATCAAAGCGAAGATTTAGTTCAATTGCATCTGATAAACATACCTGTTGCTGAAGAGCCTAAATATGCGAAACGCAGCAATAAACAGGATCCTGGAGCCGACCCCCTGTCTCATACAATACGCTAACTACTGCATCATATAGTTCTTGAACAGGCAGTTGCATCAACAGGTTAGAGAAGTTGCTCGCTCCGAAGACCTTATGTATAGCACCAAACTGGTGTGCGCCCATTTAGTCAGAGCATAAGTAAGGAGCCAATACACAGCCTTTCACACACTTTCTCCTCAGAAACTTGCATGCTCCGCAAGGTGCCCCTCCGCCTTCCATATTGATACTGTACTGCCGAGCCTTCGGGTTTCGTGGAAGGGATTCGAGCGGGAGTAAATAATCAGAAATAAGCACAGCCTGCAGAGGGCGTGACCGGAAGCGGCATAAGCAGGACTCCGAATGTGAATTGAATGCTAATTTGATAACTGGTAAGCGGTAAACCCGAAGGGCAGAATGTGTTAAATGTTAATTGAATGCAAAATCTGCATCCTGATCTGATCACTGTCACACGGCGGTACACCATATTAAAAATGCGATAGGTTAAATATATATAAAGAAAAATTATAAAAAAAAAATTAAAACTTTTAATTTTTATACATGCCCGTCAATATGACGGTTTTGAAAATGGATGGCAAGTTCGGCATGACGTGGAGGTTCAAAAATAAAACGTATTTTACTGGTAAAAATGCAAAATACGTCCATACGGGCGTCAAATTTAACCCCTGATCCCAATGATTTGAGGATTTTTTAAAATTTTAAAGTATAGAATAAAATTTTACCTTAATCAGTAATTGATGAAAATCCTCATAAGTTTCATATAACTCTATTCAAATTTTATGGTCTCTGAACTAGCTGCTAAATTTTATTAAAATTAAAATTTTTAATTTTGTCTATCGAATTCAAAATTATAAAAATCCTTTTGCTACACTAATAACTTATACAAATTTGCCTAGGCTCATGTTTATCCTGAGAATTCAAGTGTAAGGTTTACGGTCCGTGCTATTGCCTCTGATAATGAACATAGAAATCTCGACTAAGTAACTAAGAAACATTTGTGTTTTCCACTTGTGGCATTTCCTTGACGTGTCCATCCCCTGCCGTAAATTGAAGCTTCGTTGCCATTGCATATTTTGAATGTTCATAGAAAAAAACTTGAGAGAAACCATAAAATACTTAAAAGGTCATAATTTGCAAAGAAAATGGGGCCCACTTCATTTTGAATCAATCGATGATTATTTGTCCCTTTTCCATGCGTTGTAAGGACGGTGAAGGCAATTTACTATTTTATTATTGGTAATCGACATTGAACACAGAGAAAACGCGCGTGCGCCGAGATCAAAGAATAATTTCAGTTAATGGTGAGACAATTGGATTCATTCACTCCACTTCAATTACAACAATTTCCCACCTCACATCGTACGACTAAAAATGAAAAGAATATGATAGAGCACCGACGAGGGATTACCATATCCAAGTTTAATTCATCACGGTTCATCATCCATCTACGAGTGTTCAAGTTTTATGAGAGGTGCGCATGCAAGCAATGTGAGTAATAAACCCCAATATGTAATATGGAATATTATATATATATACACGACAGTTAACATTATACACTCCGGCAAACCATTACGTATTTAAAAAATAAAATGTTCCTTAATATGGTTTGTTATGCTCTATAGACCTAATAGGTGGCACCCCCTTAGAAGAAAATTCTCGCCACAAGGATGTTACTTCATCAATGCACGATTAATTCACTGATCGATCATCAATGGCTTGTTTTTATTCAACCAATTGGAAGAGTCATAGTACCCGCTTGTATACAAATGGTTAAAGACACATGCATACCACATAAGTAAAAAAATATATTATGTATTTGTTATTGATAAGGAGCCACATTTATATCAATATGGTTGGTTGGATACTATTTTTCATAACCCCAGCGTTGTTTTGTTATATATATATATATATAGCTGAGCGTTGGCTTTGAAATCTATCCTCTCATTCAATCTATGAAACCCTTGCTTTATGAATCTGTGATTTTGTGGCTCTGCATAACCTTTTTACTCTAATATCTTCATTCTTCATGAAACAGAGTATGGACTTGAATTTTTACTTTGAGGAGATTGATAAGCTCTGAGGTCTATTGCAAGGGATTGAGCAGTCAACTGAAAGACACTGCAAGTGCGAGGGACCATGGCTCCTACGTCACAGAATACCGAGCGGGTGGTTTATTACCCTCTCTGACGCACTGCTCTCGCTTGGCCACTGGGCATTTAGTGTCCTCTACCAGGATTGATGGTATTACCAACACTAAGTTGTTTCCTCATGAACGACTTTCAATTTTTATCTCCTTGGTAGATGGTGTTTGCCATGGTCGGTTCCATTACGAGCTATATCGCTGATGACACTGTTTTTGGTACGCATGGGTTTCTGGGTATGTGCTGCGACCGATAAACAAAACAACATTTTACAGGTATGTCCCCATCGTTACTATTGAGCCATAATCTCAGGTTTATGCACACTAAATGTGATATCTGGGTATAAAACTCTGTGTTTTTTTCTGGGTAATTGTTTTTAAGCTGATATAATGTATAGTTCCCTACTTTCTTTTTCTGGGTTCAAACTCATGTGACGGTCTTCGTTATCTTCCTGAACTATTTGGGACTTGCATTTTTCTCTGTTCATATTAATTATCTTGGCTTTTGGGGCTTACAATCAAATCCCCTGTCTATTTATCCTCCTAGCTCCACATGTCGTGGGGATTTCAAACTTTAAATGACAGTTTATCAGGTTTCCTTTCCTTCTCGTTATCTATTAAGCAATTTGACTGTCATTTCCCGTCATGGCTCAGTCTTTCTAACTTCTTAATTATCTCTAGTCCCTGTAAACAGTGTGGGTTTCGGTTCTGTAATTTATGGTTTGTCTGTATCTGGTGTTACTTTTGCTGTTTGAATTGCGGATGCTAAATTTTTGTTCTTTGGTTGCATGACACCATGTCTTAATGTATTAGCATTGTTATTTCTTCTTTCTGGGTTCTTTCGCCTCTCTATCTGGATAGTCTTTTCCTCATCGTCTGAGGATCTTCTGCCATAGCCTGCTGCCTTTGTTGGCCCAGTCCCTTTCTCGGCCCTCTCAATAATCAGCTAGTTTTAGATTTTCCCGAGTGGTTTTTACTTTCCCGAAAGGTGATGTGTGATTCTAGCCACATCTGACATCACATGTCATTTATGTCATTTAATCCATATGCATCATCTACATGCATCACAAGACGCATATTTACTACCACATCAGGCCATATCTGCTGTAAAATTCCTCCTGTCAGTTTTTAATTAATATTCCTTTTTTGGATTGTCAATCGACGACGTCCGTCCTCCCGGTTCCAAATATATTTGTACCTATCCTCCTCCTGGATCACCTCTTTCTTCAGGAATTGCTGATCCCAAGGTGGCTGCAATGTTCATTGAGTCAGAAATTCTCATTCCCCTAACGTCAGGACTGTAAAACTTTGCTAGGCTGTCAGAAGTCACTGACTTATATGCTACTTCTTTCCTCAAAATCCTAATCCATGGCAGATTATTCTACTGATGTATCTGCCACCTCTGCTCTCATTCGTGCCACTATGGACGCCGAATCTCGTCGGATTGGTGTTGATATCCACATACGCCAAAATAGTCCTTGTTCACTTGATGCATGGTGCACTATCCTGGGTGACGGCAGTGTGCGAGATGTTTCTCATTTGCCTCTTGCTCAATTGGATGGCGGGCATGCAATTCAATATCGATGTTCAAAGCATCACTCCATAAAAACTACACCACCACCTCCGGCTTTGGCTTTGGACAATGATACCCTAGCAGACCATATTACCAGTCTCCAGAAACATGCCTTAGTTGGTAGATGGTATTTCTTGGAGATGGATGACTTTGAAATGCGTAAATGGATAGACAAGAAATGGAAATCTATGCTAGGGTACTTGCCTATGGTAGTGAGGCTTCTGAAGGGATGGCATAGCTTTCATTTTCTCAGTCAGGAGGACCTGGAGAAAATCATAGCCATCTCATGGATTCATGGAAAAGGCTTGCCCTTCACAAGTGGTACATCAGGTACAATCCTCTTCATAATACACCCTCCAACAAGCTGGTATGGGTCAAATTACCAGGTCTACCTCTGGAATTATGGACCAAACATGCACTCTCTGACATTGGCAATGCCATCGGCAAATTTATCTATGTGGACCCTCACTGACTGGTAGCATAGGACAAGAGGGTTGCGTGGATCCTCACTGAAAAGGATTATCGAGGACGATTTGCAGACCACATCAAACTTCATTGGGGCAACACCTTCCTCAAGTAAAGGTTCGACTATTGGGGGGTTCCCTTCAGATGCTCCTTCTGCCATAGAACAGGACATATGCATGATCAATGCCCTTTCCGACCTGGCGGGCGCTTCCATGGCAGAAGATGCTACAATGGCGCCACGGGGTCTCACTCTAATATGGGTCATCAGAGTCTGAACGGTAAAAGGAATATGCCACATAAGCATCAACCTCATCAACCAGGTATGCATTCACACCAGAACTCCCACCTTCCACATGCTTTTGGATCAATTGTTTCTTCACCCATTACCATCCCATCATCCCTAAATGTTTCCCCCAAATTGGATTTCCCTCTTTTTGACAACCCACCAGTCTTCACATGTCATTTGCCATCTAAGCCAACAACTAGCTAGGACATACCAACTCCCTTTACAGCTCCGCATCCATATCCGGACATTCCGTCCACCTCGCAAGTTGCATATGTTGCTCCTCTGGCTCCACCTCGCCGTCAATCAAAGGATAAAGGCCCATGCCTCAGCATTACTCCACCAAATTCTCCCACAGCTTCGCCTACAAATTCGGTCGGGAGTGACTTGGACTTCCTCTTACAAAGGAAGACTCTTGATCTCCATACCCTCACTATCCACAAACCTGGAGGTCAATCATCTCCCCACATCAGCCCGACCTCGACGGGAAACATTACATTGCGAAGGAAGCAAAATCGTGGTAGTCACCATTTTCGGGGACGCTCCAATAAAAGTCCTTTTTCCTCCCCATTGGATAGGTTTCTGGTTGACATCCCCATAGCTGACATCTCCCCCTCACAGGCCCTTAGAGCATGGATGCCCGAGAAAGATCTTCCATGATGTGCATCATCTCCCTTAATATTCGAGGTCTGGGGATTGCCCCAAAATACTTAGCCCTCAAAAATCTGTTGTTATCTTTACAACCTTTCATTATTCTTATTCAAGAAATGATGCACAATGTTCCCTACACTATCCAATATTTTCAGAAAATGTTTCCGAACCAGTATATATTTGCAACCGCTGCTATGGGCCTCTCGAGTGGTCTAGTGGCCTTATGGGATCCTAGTTGGATCAACATTAAGTCCTACAAATGTTTTGCTGGTATACTGCTGGAAGGTAGTATTTGTGGCCTGCCTAGTCATGTACATATCTTAAACATATATGCCCCATACAGAGATAGAGGGAACTTCTAGGACCGGTTCATATCGTCTAGGTTTATGGACCTAGAGTCGCTTATTATAGCAGGGGATCTAAACTATACTATCAATTTGGATGAAGTTTGGGGATGTTTCAGGAAAGTTGATCCTCTGGCTGGGAAAATTCAGAATGCCATCATCATGAACAATTTTGTCGATATTTGTCCCTCCAAAATTGCCCCTACTTGGGACAATGGGCGCACTCGCTCTGCCTATGTTGCTAAGAGACTGGATCGATTTCTGATCCATGAAAAATTGTTGGACTGTCTGGGGGATGTCCGGGTTAACATAATCAGTAACTTCATATCGGATCATAGACCCATCACACTGCAATGGAGGAAAAGGGAACTCCGCTCCGGCATCCCCTTCAAATTCAATAGAATAGTCTTGGAGGACCCTAACTTTAATAAGCTGGTGCTCGAAACATGGGGTAGTTTTAATACTACAGGGACCTCTCCCATGCTCAATATCCTGGAGAAACTAGACTCCCTCCCGGGAACTGTTAAATACTGGCAGAAAAAGAAAATTAGGGACAACAGAAAGGAGCTTGTTGAAATCCAAAAATGTTTGGACTCACTCCAGTCCTCCATGTCCACTCATTATCTTCCTGATCACATCTGCTCAAACATTCAATCAATGGAACTCAGGAAGAAGCAAATCCTAATGATGGAAGAATCCACATGGCGACTAAAGAGCAGGGCGCTCTGGTTAAAGGAAGGTGATTGCAACACAAAATTTTTCCATAGATATGCTAACCACTGTCGAAATATTAACTCCATATGGGAGATTACGGACTCAGATGGATGCATATACCAGACACAAGAAGGAATAAGTGATGCTGCTATACAATTTTTTCAAAATGCTTATGGAAGTAATGAAAATTCTTCTGTGGAAGACATGGTTTGGGGTACTGATCCATACTCTATCATGTATGATTCAAAGTAAAATAAGGATTTTTTTATGGAAGTCACTGAAGATGAACTATTGGGAGTTCTCAAGTGGTTTAAGAGTGACAAAAGTCCCGGTCCTGATGGGTGGACTATCAAACTTTTCTCTCACTTCTTTGAAACTATTAAGGCTGACCTTTTGGGCATGATTGAGGAATCCAGGACTATGGGCTTCATCCACCATAAGATAACTTCCACATACATCACCCTCATTCCTAAAAACAACTCTGCAAATGGTTTCACTGACTTCAGGCCTATTTCACTGTGTAATGTCATCTATAAAATAATATCGAAGATTATTGCAAGGTGTATGCACAAAACTCTCTCGCTTCATCTCCCCTAAACAACATGGATTTCTTCCGGGCAGACTCATTCATGATGCTGTGGCAAATGCTCAAGAAAGCATGCACTCGATTCACACCAAAAATCTTGATGTTGATATTCTTCATATTGATCTACGAAAAGCATATGACTGTCTGGACTAGGGCTTTCTTAGACTAATCCTTAGCAAGATTGGCTTATGACCCAGATGTATTAACTGGATCATAGCCTGTGTGGATAATGTATACTATGCTATCATCATCAATGGATACCCAACAAGGTTCTTCCGGACTAGCAGAGGCCTCCGATAGGGATGTTCACTATCTCCTTTATTATTCATTCTAGTCATCGACTGTCTAAGTTTGAATATAAAAAAAGCGGTCCTGGAGGATCAATTCCAACCACTGAAGCTAGGAAATAACATCAATATTTCTCATAACATCTTTGTTGATGACATCCTTATAATGGGTATGCTCTGTCATTTTTCCTATTATTATCTTTTTCACATTTTCAGTAGATTTTCAAATGCTTCGGGGTTTTTCATGAATAGTAATAAATATGTTCTATATCATAGTCAATCTGATTTGGTGACTATTGCATATATATAAAAGACTTATTTAGAATTGAGGCTAGACCTATGCAAAATGGCTTGAAATATGGTTATCGACTTAAACCCACCTACTATAGAATTACTGCTTGGAAATGGCTTGTTGATAGGCTCTATAAAAGAATCTTTGGGTGGGAATTTAGATGTTTGTCCTTAGGGGTAAGGGCTATCCTTTCACAAGTTGTTCTATCACAATTGGGTGTCTATTGGGCTCATCTTTTCCATATTCCTGCCTCCATCATTAGCGACATAAACCATCTTATGGAAAACTTCATCTGGGTGGGTAGTCACAGTGCCAGAAAATTCCATTTGACCAAATTATCAAATATTACTCTCCCAAAGGACATGGGCGGTTGGGGAATTATGGACCTTCGTCGCTTCGGTGGGGCATTGCTTATAAAATCCCTCTAGAGGGGTTTATTTGGAGTAGGCACATGGAGCAAGATCATCCAACACAAGTATCTAAAGAATAAAGACTTCAATGTTTGGTACCGGTATGGCTCAATTGGTATCAAACAAGCTTCAACAATCTGGCTAAGTTTCCTAAAAATCGAGAAATACTTTATTCAAAATTTGGCATGGAAATTCTAGACAGGCAATAGCATTCTTATTGGTATTGACCCAATATTGGGTGCTGATTCGAACTTCATCATTTCTGACAGTATCATCTAGCACCTAAACGAGCATGGCATTTTTTTCTCGGCCCAAGTTATAAATGGTTGGCAGGCTATGCTCCCCATATGGAAAAATGCCCTTGAGTTGGGTTTCACCGTCCACATAGAAGGGGAATGGATTCAGACCATTTCAACAACGAAGCAGCTTGGCATTTGCCGAACATGAACACAGGACAAAATTATATGGTTGGGTAAAATGGCTTCTGATAACATTATTGTGGCAGACACATATCATGCATTATCAAATATGGTCACCAGACAAGGGGAACATCATACTCTTTATGCTTTCTAGAAAACTAAAGCTCTAATAAAAATTATACTTTTGACATGGCTTGTTTATCATAACAGAAATATTGTATGGGAAAACCTGCAAAAAAGAAATTGGCATGGCCCTGGTATATGCTCCTTATGCAAAAATGATTTTGAAGATAATGATCACATCTTTTTGCACTGCCAATTTACTACTCAGGTTTGGAAAAAGATTGCTTCCCTTTTTGGCTTCCCATGCATTCAACACTCTTGCATTAGGGACTCATTGAAATGGTGGAGTTCCCAAAAATCTGCCTAGCGGGCCATTCCTCTTTTCCTATTCTAGGAAACATGGAATAGGAGGAACAAAATTATTTTCCAGAACTATAGGGAACATTTCTCTATGTTAATTGAAAGAATCTCCTCCAATCTTTCTTTTTTCTCTGCACAACCAATATGCACTAAGAACACCCCTAAAATGAAGAATAATGTTCAATTCACATACCCTATGGTGGTTTTTGATGGGGCTGCACAAGGGAACATCTGTGCTTGTGGTTTTTGGATTGCCATGACTGCTGATTTGTCATACAAGATGTACTGGAATTGTGGTGGTGGTACAAACAACAAAGCTGAAGCAGTGGCAATCTTGGGTCTCCTATGGTTCAACAGTTTCCTTGGGAACCCCACTCTACACATATAAGCAGACTCGATGATTATAATTGATCAAGTATTGGGGAGGGCATCCATAAACAACCCCATGCTTGAAGGATGGATGGAAAGGATCGAATCTCTATGGTGAAGTCAAGATAACTCCACAATCCAACACATTGGAAGGATCCTCAACAGGGAAGTAGACAAATTATCTAAAAAAGGATTGTAGGGATGTTTTGACAAATGGTATCTGGAGATCTCATGGAAGCAGAACACTTTCAATATGGGGGACTTTCCATAGCTGGTTAAAATTCTTCTCTACATGTTTTTTACCTTCTTTTTTTGTAAATTTTGTTATATAGGCTTATTATCTTCTCAATGCAGCACAATCTGTATAAAATCTTATCATGGGAGCACATTGAGATAATGTGAAATTCATACATGACCTTTTATGTTTGGTAGACTTAGCCTTCCCTATCATATATGCAAAAGTTTTCTAAATGTTATTATCTTTTCATTTTGGGACTCTGGATGGTGATCTGAACACCATATTTCCATTATCAAGTGATCTAGGTGATTCACTATTACTCTGTAGATGGATGTTTGTATGTACTATCATAAGTATTTGCCTATAATATATTATCAAGCTTTTTTCTTACATTTTTCTTACTAAAAAAAATAATATAGGTTTAAGAAGAAACTTGTATGCATGTGTCACAGGTTATTTGGCTCGATGTTAATAAACTGATTCAAAACTTTATAAAGTATGACAACGACCATGAACGAACATTGTTCCGAGAGGACTTACGCATCGGAATGTTAGATTAATTGTTGTGCGTGCGATGATATTTATGGACTATGGCTACGTTGTGACTCATGTTATGTGTATTGTGATAGACCACTATTATATTATATATTATATGCTTGATATATAATATGGTTCATTTTTTGTGGAAAAGATAGATTATGGTTATTCCATGGTTATGTTTTTTGGGCAATGATATTTTTGGAAAATTAAGCGTTAGTCGTTAATGCTGGAAAACTCACCGGAAAAGTTTGTATAAACTTGTTGTTAATTAATTATGAGGTAATGATATGATGGTCATTTAGTTGAAGTTGTACGTCTGCAAATTTGATGCATGCTTTAGTCCACCTCAACATAATGTAACAAAGTCAATGTTACGCCATTTGCTTGGCTATTGCCCATTTTTGATTGGTTGAATTTACTATTGTTCCCTCCACGCCGCACACACATATGTGACAAAGGTAGTGTTACACCATTTGCTTGGCTATTGCCCATTTTTGATTAGTTAAATTTAAGGCAGAGTTTAGACTAGCTTGATGCAAATTCTGTTTTTTGATGTACTTAGTTTCCTTGCTTGCTTAATCTCGTTGTTTGATTTTTAGTTCTCTTGCAGCACATCTCTTCTGACATCAATCCAGCCAATCTACCATCACAATCTCTCTTTGATTTATGCCCCACAGGTCACCCAAAGTTCCTCACAAATCTGCCTCAGTTTTCTGCACTTTTCCCATAGACTTTCCTCTCTTTCCTTGAACAATTCCAACCATATTTCTCTATCCTAGTCATTCTTGATGGACCCTAGACACCTTAACACATCATCCTAACCTTCAGCTACCCTTTCCACCCGCTTTCCTACCTTCAAAACCTCCAAAACTGCTCTCGACATCCTCTTATAGACCTCCTGTAGATCCCCTGTAGCCTCTTGTAGATTTTCCTGTAGGCTTCTTTTTGAAGTCTGATTGTGGGAAAAGCCTCCAAAAGGCCACCTGAGACCTCATAGGATCCATACACACCATCCTACACCTCTGCAAATCCCAAAGTCACCCTACATCGCCACCTAATCTCTGCCACATTCACAATCAAATAAATTACATGCATGACAATTTCACATAAAAATACATAAAAATCCAAAAAGATGATTTGTACTCATTTACTTCTAGAAATAGCTTTAGTAGATGTTGTTTACTTCCTAAGTAGGTAATGGCATTCATTTCATGGTTTTTCATCTCTCTTTCTGCAAAAGTAGGATTAGTTGGTTAAGTAGGGTTTGTTAGGTTTGCTTTACATTTCAGTCTTCTTCGCCTTTTTGCAAATCCCAAAGTCACCCTGCTCTGTTTTGGTTTCCTCCTTCTATGTTTTTGTGTCTTCCTTCTTCCCTGCTTGTTCCTCAGTTTCCTTCCCTTCTCTCCCTTTATACTCTTCCTCCTCACTATCAGAAGGACTGAGATGATATGTGAGGGCCTTTATATCATCTTCTGCTGTCATGTTTTGGAAGATTTCCCATGCTATGGGGATTGTGAAGGTATGGAGGGCTTCTTCCACTAACAGTTTAATTAACCCATGGTGAGCCAACTAATCTAGACCTCCTACCTTCAACTTAATGCTGGAGTCTATGAGGGACTGTAGGAGAAAATAGGGGATGCTGAGTTTTTGGGGTGTTGGAGTGTCCATGCCATATCGCAGCTCATGGAGAAGTCTAAAATGGTAGCCACAAACTATGCTATACCTCCCTTCATAGGAGATATATTTGATAATCTGGTAATTGACCTCATCCCAAGGGTAAGGTATGCTTGTCCTTCTAATGCCATTTTTTTCTTCTACAGTATGTTCATTGTTTTGGAAGAAGTTTTTCTTGGCAGACTGTCCAATTGGCTTTTCATCTTTACTCCAAGGTAATCCAAGAGGAAGGGTGGTAACCCTACTGATAAATTCTGGAGTGATTTCTATGGAGATACCTCTAAAAGTAACAGTGGCATGGGTCCTCGAGTGAGGGACTAAAGAAAGGGAAAAATCCTGGGCCACTTCTTCATCAAACCCTTAGAATGTATCAAAAAATGGAATCCAATTTGCTTTGGTGAAAATGGCTACTACTTCGGGATGTTCATGGAGCCTGGTTGAATTTGTGGGCTCCTTCCTCATGAATCCCCTTGTTATTGTGCTTATACCCCTTTTGAACACCCAAGATAGAGATGGAGACAAAATTTTTGAAGAAAATAGGAAAACAGAGAAAACTGTGTTTCTTTAAGAAAACAGGCAGAATATTTTTATGTAATTCCTCTTCTTCTATGGACTCAATTTCTCCTCAAAATTATATCATTCCTTGCACATATTGATAATCAAGGTGGGTGTGCATAGAACCTACCTCCTCAATACAGAAATCGAGCAAAAACCCCGTGTTTTCTCCTTAAAAATAGCTTACTTCCCCTCCTGTAGAACTTCCTGTAGGTGTTCCTGTAGAACCTGTAAGTGCTCCTGTAGAACGCTAATAGCAAAAGGATGGATGAAAGTGATGGAGAATGTTGGTTTCGAGGCTATGGGGGTTGCAAAGAGCTTGCTGCAGCTAAGTGGACGAGGATGAAATGGAAGAAAAGGTGGTGAAGGAGTTTCGAGGAGGAGTACTTATTTCTTCTTTGAGATATTTCCGGTGATGGGGTGAGCTGGCAAAAATGTACGTTGCCATATTTGGACCGTTGGTCCCCACTGCCTTGTCATCATGGCTCTTTCCTGAAATCACTTCCCATCATTACATCAGAGTTTTCATACCCTCCACTACCTGTCCTTTAGATTTTTCTCTGAGTTGACTAGGCACACGTGTGGTGGCATCTCCGGATAAGCAGAGTCAACTAGATGAGGGTGGCTAGTTAACTGGCCACCTTTTCTCGTTCAACCCTAACCATATCATTCACTTATGCATATTTTCCAATTACACAGATGTAACAGAGGAGAGGGTTAGTCACTTACCTGCGAGTCAAATGTACGTGTTGTGAGGCATTTTGGTTCCTTTTGTTGTTGCATGCTCGTATTTCAGTTGTTGCATGCGTATATCTCTTCTGCTACAAGCTTTTCTGCTTCCTAATGTGTGGCTTGTTTGCTTTGTGCAGGTATCCTCTGGCTGGATCTTGCTTCAGATGTCCTCTTCAATCCCATGGTTGCACTTCTTTTGCTATTGTGGCTTGATTTTAATGGGATCAGTTGCTACAGGAATTCCTACAGGACCTCTTGTAGCTGCTTCGCCCTTTAAAACTATTAGCTAATTTTGGTGCTGGGAGCTGTGAGGATGATGCCAGAGATGCTGAAGAAGATGGAGAGGTACTTGGTAAGCTACAGGTGAGATTGAGGTGTTGCTCCCTTTATTTTTTGTTTTTTTTTTTCTAAAAAATTGGTTTCTGTGTTTTTCGACAGGAAGGGAAAAATGATGATGATGAGGTGGTACAAGTGTGGGATAGATGGCAAGGAGGGAGAATAGCTATAGGAGGGTCTACATGCTCCTCATGAAACCTCCCAGGCCCTTAACTTCTTTCTGGAATCATTTCTGGCTCTCTGTGATTTCTACAGGAGCCTCCTGTAGAACACACAGTTTCCGAAAAAAAACACAGTGGGGTGGAAGAAAGGTCAGAAATGATGGAGAAGAGTGTGGGGCATGTCACACGGAAAAAAGTCTATAATGCAGACAAGATAGACCTTCCTAGAATCTAAAGAAGACCTAATGACAAACAAAACAATCAGCCACTATCCTTTTCTAAATATGCATTTAAAATAAAAGCAACCAGGTGTTTAAGGCTTACCTTTAGTCCAACGATGTTTGTAGCGGCCAAGCCTCTTCGATCCAGATGAGCTCCTCTCCTTGAAGCCTGCATACACAAACAAGCAAACGATTACATAGCACCTGAATAACTCATTTAATAAAACATATTCATCATAAAGACCAAGGAGTTTATGAAACAAATTATATATAACAACTTGTTGAGAAAAATGAACTTAATTGTATTAATTGGAAACAAAAGAAACCTTACAAGCAACGCCTTGGTGTTGTCCAGGTCCCTCCCAGGGTCCAGTAAGATTTCTCCTCTACTTTGATCAGCTCACCTACTTCCAAATGAAGCTAAGAAAAGAATGTGATCTATCCTCTCAAGCTCAACTAAGGAAGTCCTAATTTCACCAGCATTTACCCTCAAAAGTTCAGCTTCTAACCTCCTTGCCTCTGGCCCAATGCCTGTATTTATAATGCTTTGGAGGAAGTTAAATAGGTCCACCATCAATGGGATAAGCCCCTCTTTCAAAGGGATAGCTCCCCTTTTCATGGGATAAGTTCCTCTTTCATTGGGATGCATGAACCATCTGGAGGTGCTCAATCCACGTCAAACCATCTTCTAGAATGCTCTAGAATCGACCGCAAGTAAGTTTTTTGAAGTAAAACTTGCGCCTTTTGACTTTTACAGGGGTACGCACCCACCCCTTTACAGACAGAGCATACAAGTACGCAGGTATTATGTACTTGAGGTGCGGGCCTGCAGGTAAGAGTAAGAGAAAGTACGGAACCAGAGTTATATTGATTTTTTAAAGGCTTTCTCTCTTTTTTGGAGTTTGACATGAGGAGCAGAGGTATAAGACTTGCCAAGGAGGACAGTATGGTTATTGATGGAGCCATACTGACTGCAAATAGTCATGGTGACAAATTTTAGTGTAACAGATTGCCCCCTAAAGTGCGAGGTCTGTAGTAGATGAGGATTTCATTTATCATATAGGAAGAGTGAAGTACTTTATCATTTCAAGGATCATCTTGTGGAGAGCCCGGTCGGAACCTGTAAAAACATTCAATGCAAGATATATATATGAGATCATATCATTGCTGAGGTAGGCATTCCCATACTCAGACTAAAACTAACTCGAAAACTATCTGCTGCTCTGATATAGGAATGATTTCGCAATACATCATAATCATAGACACATGTAGACATAGTATGGACACAGCCATCTATTTATAATTAGTCTACTGTATAATGAATAAAAAACTCCTCGCAGCCTGGATGGCGAAAACTAGATCCAGGGTCTTCATTTCTGCTTCCCGAAATAGTACGATTCTATCCATGTGAATAAATGAGTTGATGTCGAACATGGTAGAAACCACTTGATTACCAGTCAATGATGTAAACTGTTAACAAGTGTGAGAGAGACCACCAGTGATGTCAATGGCTCTCAAAGTACCCAGTACAATCCATGAGATGTGAATGAATGTGTTGATGTCGAACATGTCACAGAATCCCTTGATCGAAGGTCATTGATGTAACCTGTCGTCAAAGGCGAGAAACCTGCCATTGAGGCATGCAGATCCCAAGGTACTGATGATTCCTAGATCATCTTTCTAGATAATGTGCTGATGTCGATAGAAAGCGATCCGTCGCAGGCAAGCCCACAACACGAAATCATAGATCAAGTTGAAGAAATGTAGCTGTAAGGACTGACTCAGGGATGGTCAAGATGGATGACAGATATTTTGCAGATGAATGGTTTATTTGCAAGACTCCTCTTGAACACATAACGACACTACAGATGGTTTGGTGACAATTGTCCCAAAGTTAATACCCGGAAACCGGCTGAAGACTTTCAATGTGGTTTGATCAACTGTTAGGCAAAGGATTTCCCAACCCAGGTGAATGAAAAGTGTCGTGTTCAAGAGTGGTGATAAGGTTTTTCCGAGACAAAGTATAACAAATAGGCTCATTTTCCTCTCTTTTCCCCCACCATTTCTGGCAAGTACCTCTTTATTTTTTACAAGCTTGAGGAGGATAACATTTGCTTGATTATAAGCTCATCCTTCGGATGAATCCAACTTAGTTTAGATTCGAACCCTAAGAAGGAGTGGTCCGTTCCTGTTTGTAATCGAACAGGTCCTTTACTGTGAAATTTTAACGAGTCCAGTATAGGAGAAACTCGGCGTTTTTCAATTTTAGAGAGTCTGAAAAAACTTAAGAAGACTCCAGGGTTGACCTTTTTCGTAAATTTGTGTCTCCCAAGCCTGAAAAAGTATAAAATAATACTTGAGAGAACCGCTTGATCTTTACGACCAAGGAGTACTTTCATGATTAGTGTCTCTGATCTGAAAAGTAGAAAGCGATCAAGGAAACGTCGTTTTATTTCCAATATCGAATTTGAAACGACAAAAATCCGGCAATCTTTTCATGTTTTTACGGTCAGAAAAGGGCTGTAAGAGGACCGTCTTTTTAATCCTGTTTTAACGAGCTAAAAAGAAAACCCGACGATCTTTTCATGTTTTAGGAGTCAGAAAAGAGCTTAAAGGTGACTCTAAGGTTTCACTTTTTCGTACGTTTTAACGAGTTCGAAAAAATGATAAAAATGTACTCATGGTTTTTATTTTTTCGTAAGTTTTAATGAGTTCAAAAAAATGATAAAAATGTACTCATATGGCCGACTTTCAATTTAATTTACGAGCAGGAAAAGACGGAAAGAACTCGGCATTTTCATTTGTTTTACGAGAATGAAAGATAGCAAAATAATCTCAGGATTTTCATGAGTTTAACGAGTCTTGGAAATAACTGAAATTGACTCGAGATAGGTTTCATTTTTACGAAAGCTTGAAACAGAGAAAAACTATGCTTCAAAGTAGTTTCATTTTTACACAAGCTTGAAACAGAGAGAAAACTGTGCTTGATGCCCCCTAAGCGTAACTGCTAGAGCGCATGCTCCCCAGCTTCATTTCATTCAACTAAGTACATTAATTGATAGCTGGATGGAATGAAGGTTCAGTTACGAGATCATTTGAAAGACTCGACCTAAAACTGTAAGAAAATTATGCAAAAAACTGAAATAACTAACCTAAATATACAACTTAACATTTATGAGGTCTAGTCAAACTCTCAACTCAATTAAAGGAGGATTAGTTTCATTTTTTAACGAGCTTGACACAGGAAAATAACTATGCTCGGATCCGGTTTCATGTTTACGCAAGCTTGAAACGAAAAACTATGCTTGTTATAAGTTCGCATGCCCCCAGCATAATGACGCAAATCAAGGTACATGCCCCCCAAGCTTCATTGCATTCAACCAGGTGGATGAAATGAAGGTTTACTTTCGAAATCTTGGATAGACTCGTGGGAGTTGTTTCATTTTTTAGTGAGGTTGACACAGGAAAAGAACTATCCTCAAAATCCTTGTTTCATTTTTTAAACGAGCTTGACACAAGATAAGGAACTATGCTCATGACTACTCTCTACAATCTACCTATATAACCTACAATCTACCTGATTCATTTTTTAATGAGGTTGACTCAGTAATAGGAACTATCCTCTAAAAACCTTGATTCATTTTTTAACGAGCTTGACACAAGACAAGGAACTATGCTCAAAAAATCCTTGATTCATTTTTTAACGAGCTTGACACAAGACAAGGAACTATGCTCAAAAAATCCTTGATTCATTTTTTAACGAGCTTGACACAAGACAAGGAACTATGCTCATGACTCCTTGTTTCATTTTTTAACGAGCTTGACACAAGACAAGGAACTATCCTCGAACCTGATTCATTTTTTAACGAGGTTGACTCAGTAACAGGAACTTTCCTCGTGTTGTGCTCTACAACAACCCCCCATTTCATATCAGTTTTATTTGTAAGTATTAACATATGAAATGGGTCCCTTTAAAGTTTAATTGGTATCAATACTAATATTGTTCAAAAAGGTCCGACAATCAAATGAACTCATTTTATGAAACCTTTTGAAAAACCCATTTAAATAAATAAAGCAAATCTTTGTCATTACGATAAAGTGATCGCAAGATCGCATATCGTAACGACATAAGAAATATAAATAAACGGCACATTGATTTCCGTCGATGCGATATCGCAACCGGCGATCGGCAATACTTCATGCACACTTTAAAGCGCCCCATGCCATTAGCCCCGATGCGATGCGAAATCGGCGATCGGATATAGGCGGTAATCTTCACTTAAGTCTTATTGCGCCCAAAGTTTTTCCCCCGATGCGATACAATCGGCAGTCGGCGATCGACAACATCCAATGCACATCATTAAGGCTCGCAGGTCATACCCCCAATGCGATCCGATATCGCTATCAGCGATCGGCGATACACTATATGTGCACTTTAAAATCCTCATTCTCCCAACGCGATGAGATAAAGCGCAGATTTCAATAAAAAGCCGTTAAAGTGATGGGATATCACGGTTCATTCATATTTAAAGCTTGATCGGTTAAGAAATCATTCACTTGCGCCCAACCGCCAAAATGCCCACTGCACGCTTAAATGAATCATTCGGCCTATTAACGATATAATGGGCATTTAAGGGATGACAGGTTTTAAACGGCCAATTAATGTGATCATAAGTCCTAAAATCTTCCCATGGATTGTGTCCGTGCCCGTTTTAAAGGCTAATCCCTTATTACGCATATGTCTATGTTTTCTCATCACTTGCAAAGTTTTCAAAGCTATTTCTCTGTATTACGTATATTTGCGCCGCTGTGCAGAATTCATCCATAGAAGGAAGCTCAAACAAGATGGGGAAGAAATCTAAGAAGACCGCAGGCGCTTCCACTGCACCAGTAGCAGGACAAGCTGTTGTGGATAAAAAGAAGGGCTTAATTTCTGATACTACGTGTACTGGTCTCACCAGAGTTTCTTGGCGAGGCACATACGATCTGATTGAAGCCGAACAACCAACGAAGACAGTAACGGAAGCAAGCGTAGACTTACTCCGGAAGTCTGATAGCACTCTCAAAGATTTGGCCAACTCTTTCCTTCACAGAATAGCGGCCAGAGAGCATATTCTCCCCTATACAGACGTCGTGCGATGGGCGATTGAAGAAATTCCAATCATGGACAGAACTTTTAACACCAGAGATGGGAGGATTTTCGGATCTTTCAAGGCTGATGATCTAAGGCAAATGTATCATTTGCCCGAGCCAGAGAAGGTTTATAACAAGGCGTTCCTGGAGAAATTTGCAAGCGATAATGAAAAGGAATCCGAACCCATCCGGGATTGGAGGCAGAATCCAGCCAAACACAAGCACGAGTCTTCCGGTAAGTACTCGGTCGATTCTCTGGCTTCTCCATATTGTTATGCGGGAATAATGATGTGTAGACTGTGGGGATTGCATGACTCTGCTAATTTTACCATAGAAATGGTTCCTCTGATGGAAGCAGCCGTCAACAGTATAATTATGGATTGGGCTACTATTCTCTCGGATAAACTAGCCGTAGCTGTTCGTGATTTTAGAAGTAATTCTATTGTCACTGAAAGGAAAATTCCCCCATTTTATTATAGTGCATATATTTTAGATACCTTATGTTTCAATTCTGAGATTCCCATCCTCGATTGGAGGTGGACTGCGCAAGACCCCTCACCCATTCATATATATCACCAGAAATTGTGGAAATCTTCTTACAAGCACCATCTGTACCAAATCTGCAATGGCTTTATGGTGCCCATTTATTATTCCATTTTTGATAAGACCATTCCCAATATTTCCTATCAGGCTTCGTTTGATTTACCAGCGATAGCAAGTTGATTTGGAGAAGAGAGATTTTCCTATATTAGAGTTTTCGGTAGCCTAGCCAATCTGCATGTTCTCCCTTTGTACATTCCAGATAAGTTGCTAGCAAGAGAAATCGCTTATCAGATTACGGCTGAGAGTGTTACAAAAACTCTCAAGAAAGAAAAGAAGAGGGGCTGGCCCTCATTTCCCTTCAGGTGTGGTGTCTATACCCTGCATGATCTCAAACATGCAGAAAAGGAAGCCACAAAGCTTCAATCCTTAACTCTGGCGACTATCCCAAACAGGCCATATGATCCAAAGAAAGTTGTCTACAATGCACTGGAACAGGCCAAATTGACAAAATTTGAGCACAAAGAAGATTTGTTTGACGACCTATTCGTTGCAGCCGAAAAAATAGGTCAAGCTAAAGAACTCGCTAGAATGAAGTATAATGATGAAGGGTTAACTGAGTTCAATAAACTTAGAGAACAGAGGTTGCAAACTCTGCCTCTAGATTTACTGGCAACAACCCCAGCGACATCATCAAGCGAGCCTGCTCGACAACAGTCAAGCCAACCTCCTGTTATAACAAAAGATCAAAGGAAAGAACAGGCAGAAAAGCAGCGGAGAGCACAAAAAGAACAGGTAGAAAAGCAGAAGAGGGAAAAAGAAGAACAGCAGAAGAAAGGAAATGATGAGAGACAAAGGAAAGAGAAAGAGGAACAGCTAAAGAAAGAGCATGAGGAAAGGCAACGGAGAGAACAAGAGGAGCAGCAAAAGAAGGAGCAGGAAACAGTGCGGAAGGAGTCTCAAGCTGAAAAGGAGAAACATACCACCACTGATGTCAATGTGGACACTACCATAGACCCTAAACTATTCCAAGAATGGCAGCAGTTTCATTCCATCATCAGTGGAATGGAATGTTCAAAAGATGGGGACACTTCTAAGACAAATGATACACAGGATGTCACTTCACCTCAGGTTCTAAGCGGAACCAGCGGCCCACCAATATCTAAAGATGTTGAGGTAATTCCAAAAGACCCTTCCGATCAAATCATTCTCCAGGTGGAAGATATTCCTCCCTGGATGTTTTCTACAGCCCAAAGCATAGAGCAGTTGTAAAGCGATCAAGGAAAAGACGAAGGACTGATCAACCTTCTATCTTTCCAGAGCAAGCAGTCACGGGTAATATAGTATGGAAGGAGGAATTGGACCCCTCCGATGACCTAACAAAGCTGTCACAGTATGCGGGAGCCTATTCGGCAGCCACAATTGACAAGGCATCGGAGGTGAGTCTTCTACTGAAGACTAAAGACCAAGAAATTTTTGCACTACAGGCAGAGTTGGCTGAATCAAAGCAGAAGGCAGAACAGGCGGAACAACAATTGTTGACACAGCAACAAATGAATAGTCAATTGACTCAGCAGTTGCAGGCAGAGAAGCAGAGGATCGACCAAAGCGCAATTCAGAAACAGAAGGAGTTATCGGAGGCATTGGTACAATTGAGGGAGGAAAATGAGCAAATGATGAAAACAAAAGATGAGCAAATCGCTCAATTATCATCACAGCTCCAAATAATAAAAGGCGCTCCACAGGTGGATGAGTTCAGAGCAGAAGCATTGCAAATAAACAATGCACTAATATCACAAATTAGGCTCCTTTGTCAACAACTCATTGAGGCAGAGCCATTATGTGAGTTAACTACATCCATTAATCAGTAGGTAGAGAAGGCCAGGAATGAGTTAGACCAAGCTGAAGAAACAATAACCGCATATCTTGATTGGCAAGATTCCGATGTGGGAAAAGCAGCAAAATTGCCCAGGATCCAAGATACATATAAGGATATACTCTTCACAGAATGGCAAACTCAGGTGATGAAAGCAGAAAGGGCGGCTTCAAGATGTAAATCAACTGCCAGCAATCTAGTTGATCTGGTCAACAACACCCTCTACTTAGCAAACATGATTTCCCAGTGTACACCAGGAAGCATAACAACAGCAAATATGATAGAGCAAACGTGTTATCCTGACTTGGAGGAAAAGGGGAGATTGATCGTTGGAGTTAACAGTTTGACCTTCGATGCCTATTGGCTCTTCCTGATTAAGCCACACACACAGCGAGCCACCCTTAAGTGTTTAACAGATGCAATCGGGTGTATAATTCCCGATATTCAAGATGCCACCTATGCCGCCCAACTCAGTTCGCGCCTCAACAAACCTCCCGAAGTTGAGCCAATGCTTGCAATAAGTCAGCTCAGATTCAAGGGAAAGCAGCCGACTTGATGAATCATGCTCCCGCTTGCCAGCTCGCTGGCCAAAAATAGGATCAAAAGTTATTGATGCCAATTATGTAGGATTTCTGTTTATTAGATGTTTTAGATTAATTTAGTATTTATAGACCCTTTCATGTTTTTAGAAAGGGTCGTAAAGTTTTGTAACAGACTTAAAAGACTGAAGTTTGCACTACTGTGCTTCAGTCAATATTCTTTTATGAAACTGGACCAATCGTTCTAAATTTGATAAGGAAGCTTTTTATGCAATTGTGCACTATTGTCTTTGTATGGAAATGTCTCTGTGTTGAAGGAGGAACTACAAGTAGCGATTGATATCGGGAGTGTCTAAACAGCTCATATGGTATTTCTATCTATGTCTGAATCCATTCCTGTTATGTAAATTGTTATTTGGTTATCTTTGCTATTATTGATCGCATGCATATGTTTTAACAGCGGTTCCATATTCGTTCCACTATTGGATGTTTTATAGTCTGCTTTCCTTTCAATCATGCATGTATCAATGATATAATAATGAGTGTAGTAATATCGCTCAATCGCTTTGCTTAACTATTTAGGCACAGCAATCATAAAATGTATTAATATCTGCGTCTGATAGATAGAGTCATCTATATGCCTGTCTTTAGGCTTGGACCATCAAACGCTACACTTCAAAGCTAAATAGATTCCCGGGATAGATTATATTTCTTTTATTTTTTCCAATAGATTTAGTCATTCGCCCATCGCTAGCTCAGTTTTATCATCCATTCATCTCGTTTATCTACCTTTTTGGGAAACTGGTCCCATTATCCCCAGTCGGAGCCACTATTCCAAACGGAAAAGGAGCTGTATTAAGGTCCAGACCGGGTGGTTATCCCCGATGTTGTTGCAGCGATTTTCGAGGCATCAACATTTTTGGTGCTAGAAGGAGGGCCATCAACTGTGAATGGCACATAAGTCAAAACCTATAAGCCATCCTAAGAGTAATTCTCCCTCCGAATCCCCTCGATCTTCCTATTTGCATACTGGTTCGCCGGTATCCAAACAAGAAGAAGAGGAATCAACTACCACTGCTCAAACTCATCATACTCCAGAACAATTAAGTCTTGAATCCCCTGAAGTCCAGTCTCTTATCCACAAACTTCAGAGCTTCTCGATTTCGCCACAGAAATCTGAGGTATCACAAAGCAGTGCGACTTCGCAGTTCAATTTACCTCACCCTCTCACCAGACTTCAGAGCGAGAAGCTCGGTATTGAACCCACTGAGTTCCCTTTACCCAAAAGGAAAAAGGCGAAAAAATATACTGAAGGATCTGATAGTGAAGAGCTTTCATCCACATCCTCCATTGCATCTTCCCCTCTGCAAAGTCTACCATCCACTCCCCCATTACATATTGTTGTTCACCAGGGATTAGAAACCTCAACATCCCAACCTGCTCACTCCTCATCGTTATTTCCTTCCCATACATCTGGAATTCCAACAGTAGTATCAACCACTGTTGCTATTATAATGGCAGACCCATGGACCAGGCCAGGTGCAGTCAACATGCCTACACCATTGCATCCTTTACCAGATGCTCCTGAAAAATGGCTACCTAAATTTAACCCAGATAATGGGACCCAGGCTGAGGAACATATCAATAATTTCATGTTGGCAGTCAACTTGAAAGGAGTAACAGAAGAAGATGTTGTCGTTAGGCTTTTCCCTTATACCTTGCAAGGATCAGCAGGATCCTGGTATTTTTCTTTACCCTCTGGTTCCATTACCAGTTGGAACACTTGCCAAGAGCAGTTTCTTACCAAATATGGAGATGATAGGTCTTTGGCTACTTTAATAAACGATCTCTCCAATCTGAGAATAGAGCATAGGGAACCAATAAAGGAATTTAATGCTAGATTCAATAAGCTCCTAAATAAAATCCCTACTGCCTCCAAACCAAGCGAACAAATTCGAAGCGAATGGTATATCACCGCCCTACCTGCCAATATAGCCATTTTTGTAGACAGGGCAGGGAAACCTACCTTAGCCGAAAACATGAAAGAAGCGCTTGCCGTGGAAAAGCGCATCAATGCTCTAGAGAAGAAAGCTGCTCTGGAGGATAGAAAAGCCAAAAAAGTCTCTTTCAAAGAGGATTCTAAGAAGAGAACCCCAAAGGACCCATATGACATGGAGGGTTTGCAAAAGGCCCTGAAAACCTTGTCTAACGAAATGGTTGACATAAAGAAACAGGTCGCCGAGACCTCAAACAAAAGACCCTTTAGGACTTATAAGAGAACTGAATCAAAACCACCGAATGTCATATCTAACGCAGATTCAGAGCAAGAAGAAGAGGAAGAGGAAAGAACCTCACAAACTGATGATGAAGAAGAAGTAGCTGAATGCCACGGAATGTGGGATTTTATACTCCCTAACTCTGATACCGATAATGAAGAAGAAGCCTTCCCGGTCACTACTAGAAGTAGATGTTGGAAATAATACTGAGAGGGGGGGGGGGGGGTGAATCAGTATTATCAGATCATTAAAAACTTTTTCAATGCTCAAAACATATACGCTACTTAAGTTAAGTGAACCCGCGTGTACACGCTACTGTGTATAAAGCAACTAGCGTATATCCAGAAATCTTATGATTCAGTTAGCTTATCTTCAGTAAATGCATCAGAACATTATTAACCATATTAACAGTAAACAGGTGCAGTATAACAGAACAGATCATCACACAAAAGCCACACACATGAACACAAAGATATAAGGTGGAAACCCAATGTGGGTGAAAACCACCTGCTGCAAGTCATCTCAATCTTCTTCTTAATAAGAAAATCCTTTTACAATATTTGTACTGGTGCAGTCTTATACCAGTACGGGAGCTACAACCCCCTTTGCTCTTGTACTAGCCGATCCATTTGCTAGTACGCAGGCTACTACCTGCTACAATGCTCCAAAGATCTCCCTTAGCTTTTGTACTAGCTTAGATACTAGTACGTAGGTGCTTGCCTACAATCTTCTCACCTTCAGGTACCACGTTTCATCAATTTTCAGACTGGATACACTGAAGCACAACACATAATCTGAAAGGCCACTTTTCATCCAATTTTCGTACTGGACCCATAACTATCATTGAAGCTCAAAACAATCATCAAACCCTGAATCACTGAAACCCTGTTAACAACAGTCACCAGAACACAGAGCAGACATAGAACTCTGTAATAACCATCAGATCCATCTGCAACTTCAAATATCAAGCTTTACAATGTATACGCTACTTAGATGAATCAAACCCGCGTGTATACGCGCTTTTGGAAATAATACTGAGAGGGGGGGGGGTGAATCAGTATTATCAGATCATTAAAAACTTTTTCAATGCTCAAAACATATACGCTACTTAAGTTAAGTGAACCCGCGTGTACACGCTACTGTGTATAAAGCAACTAGCGTATATCCAGAAATCTTATGATTCAGTTAGCTTATCTTCAGTAAATGCATCAGAACATTATTAACCATATTAACAGTAAACAGGTGCAGTATAACAGAACAGATCATCACACAAAAGCCACACACATGAACACAAAGATATAAGGTGGAAACCCAATGTGGGTGAAAACCACCTGCTGCAAGTCATCTCAATCTTCTTCTTAATAAGAAAATCCTTTTACAATATTTGTACTGGTGCAGTCTTATACCAGTACGGGAGCTACAACCCCCTTTGCTCTTGTACTAGCCGATCCATTTACTAGTACGCAGGCTACTACCTGCTACAATGCTCCAAATATCTCCCTTAGCTTTTGTACTAGCTTAGATACTAGTACGTAGGTGCTTGCCTACAATCTTCTCACCTTCAGGTACCACGTTTCATCAATTTTCAGACTGGATACACTGAAGCACAACACATAATCTGAAAGGCCACTTTTCATCCAATTTTCATACTGGACCCATAACTATCATTGAAGCTCAAAACAATCATCAAACCCTGAATCACTGAAACCCTATTAACAACAGTCACCAGAACACAGAGCAGACATAGAACTCTGTAATAACCATCAGATCCATCTGCAACTTCAAATATCAAGCTTTACAATGTATACGCTACTTAGATGAATCAAACCCGCGTGTATACGCGCTTTTACCAAAGACAACCCACGTACAGATCTAAAAATAATTTCTCTTAACTTGCAGCTGTACCAGACATCAGTCATACTCATAACACTTATAGAACAATACATGCGTCAGTATGTAGATCTAGAATAAGCATCATAAAGATAGTTCATTTCAAACCATTTGATCCCGATCTCTCCTTAGATCTTGTTCTCCATCAACCGGTGAGATCTCTCCTTAGCTCAGATCAAGCAATGCATCATCAACCCATAACCCTGCATACTAGATCTAATGCTTCATTAGATATTCAAGACTTTTCAGATACATTTGCCTAACGATTTCCTTCTCCTTATATAGCCTTAGGCCTTGTTCAATACCAAGGGCCACAACCATAGAAATCCAATACCATCAACTTCAAAACTAGGGATCAACACGTCCGTCGAGACACCAAGGTCCAAAACCATAGGCACAACTTCCAAGGAATAACCGCCATGGACCAAAGATAAGTTTTCCATATACACGCTCTTTTAATGAAGAAAACCTGCGTGTACACGCGACTTGGGCTTAATGAACCTGCGTGTATGAACTTTCTCTTCTTCTTATAGTCTGATCATCAATTCCTTGTTGCTGTCCTTCTGCACTAAGATTTCTCATCAATGTGGTTTGCCATCAAGGACAACACTTGTCTCATAATGCCAACAATCTCCCCCTTTGGACTTGATGGCAAAGCTAACTTGTCACACTTAGAACTATCATCTGATTCCTTTGAGCCGTCCTCCATCAGTCACATCTGATATCTCTTCTGAAGATTCATCCAGTTATACATAAGTGATATATTCTTCTATGAGAGGGTTGCCATCAAGTACAACACATGCATCATAATGCCAACAATCTCCCCCTTTGGACTTGATGGCAACAACACCAAATCACTCTCCCCCTTTGACATCAAGGGCAAAGGGTGGACCAAGATATTCTCTTCCTTTGCTGAATCATTCCACTGTCCATACTCCCCCTGAGTACCTGCTGAAATCTCTGAATAATCTCCCCCTTTGTATATGCCAAGGTGTACCAATCTGTCCATGCTCCCTCTGAGTACATGCTGAATCTCTGTACCGCTGAAGTGTGCTGTTCATGCTCTTCCTGACTCTAGGCAAGATCTACAAAAGATGTTCTTCAAGAAGAACATGACTCTATACATCATAAAAGACCTTCCTATCACCAAAGACTCATACATACATCCATCTCTCAACTAAGTGAGGATATACAAACATTGACTCATCCACCCAACCAAGTGGGGATACATCAAAAGTTTACATATGACAACCAATCATATTGCATCAATCATCCCAGGCATAGTGGGGAAACCAAAATAGGCCGTTACATGACCTTGACACCATGAAAGAGATACCATAAAAGAGATATATGACATAGAGACGAAATATCTAAAGTAAGACTTATGAATGTCACCAATAGCATCTGATAATCACCATTCAGATCAGCAACCAAGAGATCCTTCTGTTCTCCTTTCGCCTTTGTTCCACCTGAATCAACAACAAATGTGAACTAGAACCAAAGGCTTTAAGATAATGCCAACAATGCATCATTGGAAGATTATCTGCTCCCCCTGAACCTGTGCCAGATGATCTCTGTCAGACCCATATCAGACTTTCTGCAACCAACATCTGTCCCTGCTGATTTCCTTCAAAATTCCATATACGCGTCTGCATCCACATAAACAAGCGTATATACGCGGATATGCCTTATGAAACTCGCGTACAACCATTTTCATATCAACAACCTGTAAATGTCCTGCAGCAAGGTATGTCTGAACATGGATGTCAACTCCTCCTTTTAAACATCATCATGAAATCATTCACATTACATGTGAAACCACCATAGCCATTACATCAACGTCAAGATCTACATGATCCAAGTATCATTACTTGGGAACATCTACATCAATCAATATATGTAAGTATCAACCTATTATCATATGGATAAGAACTCATCACCATGTCTCCAACAAAGCAACTTTGAGGAGTCATCCATGTATCAACACTATGTATCTTGAGCTCAACTCTTTTGACAAAGCTTCTTGATATCATCATCAGCAACAATCCTTATCCACATGAGTGCCTGCATCATAACTGTATGATCTTTATGCATATGACAACAACAGTATATGAGTGACTCATCATCAAGTGAGGAAGATGTGTATTCAAGCTTTGTACTTCTCCTTGTCCTTATGAAGATCACCATGTAAGCACCATATATGCATCATCAAAGAATCAACCATAAATCTGATCTGAACATCTTCTATGTAACTTCAAGAATCATATGAGAGTTTATCATAGACAACTCACAACCACATCATAGCAAGATATATCATTTAGCCATATAAGAATCATCACCAAGGATTATAAACCATAATGCCAACAATGAATTACTAAAGGCATATGCTCCCCCTCAGCCAGTGCCATCTGTTAGATCTGATCATGCATATATCAGCAATAAGCATCAAAACATCATCATCCTCAAGTTAGGATCAAAAACACTTCTAGACATCATACAAGTAACAAAACATTTCCACACATCCTCAGCAGACTGTAACCAATAGAGCAAATAACAGACTGAATCATATCAGATCCTTTTTCTGATCCTGTCCCCACTGCTTTTCCTCAGACTGACATATACACGACTTTGCAGTGTCTAACTCGCGTATATACGCGACTTCCCTTTAAGGAACTTGCGTATGAGATTCAGAACACTGAAGTTTTACACTTTCAGCTCCCCCTGAGTCTGATATGTCTATGCTGTGCTGTGTCTCAGTACATTGTGCTGACTGTACTTCCTTCTTCCTCCATATCTTCAAGTGTGATGAGGTTTTCTCCTTTTGGTGTGATGTCCATCCTTTGTTCCTGCATTCCTTTGCTATATGTCCAGGCTTGTTACATGTATAACATCTTACATGTTTCATATTCCTCCTGTAGCAATCAGCAGCTTTGTGACCATACATATTGCAAGCAAAGCAATATCCATTAAAGTACCTTGATTGAGATGACCTGTCCGCATAATAGTCTTGAACTCTTCTTCTTCTACATCTAGCTACAACATGTCCAAGATTATGACATACATAACATTCAACATTATTCATAGGAGGAGTAAAAGATTTTCTTTGAAGACTTTCTTTCCTTGGTTGATGATGAGATTGACCTTTCATCTCCTTGTTGATCATTTTGGATTTCTCTTTAGAGTTCCTTGCCTCACCTTGTGAACTAGATTCACCTTCAACAGATTCATGGAAACCAAGACCAGTCTTGATAGAAGGAGACCTTTGACTACTAAGAATATCATCCAAGACTTTAGAACTATCTTGAAATCGTAAAAGCTTATCCTTTTCTTCTATTTTACCTTTCAAGATATTTACCTCAACTTGAAGTTGTTCCTCCTTTTCTAGACATTGCTTCTTCATGTCTTCTCCATCTTTCCTTCCTTCTTCCAACTGATGCCTTAGTTTGAGAATCTCCTTTTCTTGTTCTTCATTCAGATCCTGCTGCATTTGACGAACTCGGAAGGCACATTCTAGTTGAGATTTTAAGCTGGTGACTTCGTTTTCTTGTTTTGCAATAGCTTGGAGTAGATCTGTATTCTGCTTCTTTGATTCTTCAAGATCTCCTTTTAGTGAGAGGATTGTAGCTTCAAGATTTTCATAGTAGCTGGATCTATCTTTGAGTTTCTTGATGGTTATGCTTCTTTCATTGACTTCTTTTCTTAATGATGTCACTTCATGCTGCAATTTTTGACATTGGTCTTCCTTGTCCTTGAGTAGCTTTCTTACCTTGTTTCCTTCTTCTAGTTGGGCCTTTAGTTTGGTAACTTCTTCTTTGAAAGCACATTCCATTTTGTTTAATAGATCTTGTTGATCTCTAACTTTGTCTGCAAGCCTTCTAAATACTGCCTCTATTTGATACTTTTCTTGCTCACCCATAAAAGCATGTTCAGTAGTTTCACTATCACTTCCATCACTTTCACAAGGAAATATAGCAGGAACATCAGAGGATAACACATTCATACCTGATAATGATTCTGAATCTGATTCTGAATCTGAAGAACTTCTTATACCTAATCCCCAATCGACTCTCCCACTGTCATAGATCTTCTGAGATGTCTTCTTCTTCTTATGAGCTTTCTTCTTAAGCTTCTTTCCCATTGTTCCACGGATCTCCTTCAAGCGATCAAGCTTCTACCAAAGGACCTGCTCTGATACCAACTGTTGGAAATAATACTGAGAGGGGGGGGGGGGTGAATCAGTATTATCAGATCATTAAAAACTTTTTCAATGCTCAAAACATATACGCTACTTAAGTTAAGTGAACCCGCGTGTACACGCTACTGTGTATAAAGCAACTAGCATATATCCAGAAATCTTATGATTCAGTTAGCTTATCTTCAGTAAATGCATCAGAACATTATTAACCATATTAACAGTAAATAGGTGCAGTGTAACAGAACAGATCATCACACAAAAGCCACACACATGAACACAAAGATATAAGGTGGAAACCCAATGTGGGTGAAAACCACTTGCTGCAAGTCATCTCAATCTTCTTCTTAATAAGAAAATCCTTTTACAATATTTGTACTGGTGCAGTCTTATACCAGTACGGGAGCTACAACCCCCTTTGCTCTTGTACTAGCCGATCCATTTACTAGTACGCAGGCTACTACCTGCTACAATGCTCCAAAGATCTCCCTTAGCTTTTGTACTAGCTTAGATACTAGTACGTAGGTGCTTGCCTACAATCTTCTCACCTTCAGGTACCACGTTTCATCAATTTTCAGACTGGATACACTGAAGCACAACACATAATCTGAAAGGCCACTTTTCATCCAATTTTCATACTGGACCCATAACTATCATTGAAGCTCAAAACAATCATCAAACCCTGAATCACTGAAACCCTGTTAACAACAGTCACCAGAACACAGAGCAGACATAGAACTCTGTAATAACCATCAGATCCATCTGCAACTTCAAATATCAAGCTTTATAATGTAAACGCTACTTAGATGAATCAAACCCGTGTGTATACGCGCTTTTACCAAAGACAACCCGCGTACAGATCTAAAATAATTTCTCTTAACTTGCAGCTGTACCAGACATCAGTCATACTCATAACACTTATAGAACAATACATGCGTCAGTATGTAGATCTAGAATAAGCATCATAAAGATAGTTCATTTCAAACCATTTGATCCCGATCTCTCCTTAGATCTTGTTCTCCATCAACCGGTGAGATCTCTCCTTAGCTCAGATCAAGCAATGCATCATCAACCCATAACCCTGCATACTGGATCTAATGCTTCATCAGATATTCAAGACTTTTCAGATACATTTGCCTAATGATTTCCTTCTCCTTATATAGCCTTAGGCCTTGTTCAATACCAAGGGCCACAACCATAGAAATCCAATACCATCAACTTCAAAACTAGGGATCAACACGTCCGTCGAGACACCAAGGTCCAAAACCATAGGCACAACTTCCAAGGAATAACCGCCGTGGACCAAAGATAAGTTTTCCATATACACGCTCTTTTAATGAAGCAAACCTGCGTGTACACATGACTTGGGCTTAATGAACCTGCGTGTATGAACTTTCTCTTCTTCTTATAGTCTGATCATCAATTCCTTGTTGCTGTCCTTCTGCACTAAGATTTCTCATCAGTGTGGTTTGCCATCAAGGACAACACTTTTCTCATAATGCCAACAGTAGAAGTACTTCTGAACCTGTCCAGGCAACTTCAAAGAAAAGGAGTGCAGGTGCCACCACAACAAAGGAAAAAATTCCTCCAAAGAAATCACCTGTAGTAGTTCCCCAAAACCAACCTTCAACTTCTAATTCTCCTTCAACATCTAAAACATTAGTGGTATCCGATTCAATGGAATATAATATTGTTGATGATATGAAGAAAACTAAAGCAGACATCACCATGTTTGAACTTAGTAAATTAAAGCATCAGCAGAAATTACTTCTTAAAGAATTGAATGCTGTTCCTTCTACACCTATTCCCAGTGCAAAAGCTGCTAATGATTCAGGCCAACCTCCTCCCGGTATGGTTGAAGCTATCGATTCAGTTCTAATTGGAGATAAATCAAATTCTCATACTCCACCCTTCCTGCTGACCTATGAGATTTATAACAGAAACCTGCACAACTGTTTAATTGACTCAGGGGCATCATCTAACATAATGCCAGCTTCAGTTTGTTCTAAACTGAACATTGAACCCCAGAAGTCTGCTATTCATATTGTACAGTTGGACAGGACCAAAGTGCAGGTTGTGGGTGAAATTAATTCTGTAACTATCAGGTTGTCTGCTGATCCCAGAGTAGTACAAAGGATTGACATCCTAATAGCCGATATACCTGAATTTTACGGTTTAATTCTGAGTAGGGATTGGTCCGAAAAATTGCATGGGTACATTTCCACTGATTGGTCACATATGTGGCTTCCCTACAAAGGTAAGCCAAATCAAATAAGGATTGATCGTGAGAAACATATGACCCACACAATTACTGAATTTGAGCAAGAAAACCAACCTGTAGCGTTCAACAACAACATTTTGGGGAATTATTCGTCAGAGTCGTTCTTTGGCAACTTTGTTGCCCAACCATCTCCTTTTTCAGTCAATCATTTTACATCTCAGATTGAGAATTTTTCACAAACAGATAGGTCTAGATGTTTCAATGATGATG
The DNA here is from genome assembly GCA_031772625.1 of Pinus tabuliformis. NCBI lineage: Eukaryota > Viridiplantae > Streptophyta > Pinopsida > Pinales > Pinaceae > Pinus > Pinus tabuliformis. Next base: position 1,493,642,167 of record CM062819.1, on the reverse strand, counting down.
AAAAAACTGTAAATATGTTTGTTAATACTCCTTTATTTTGGTCTTTATATTTTGATGGCTCCAAGTCTAGTGAGGGCTCAGGAGCAGGTTGCATTTTGGTTAGTCCACAAGGAGAAAAGACAATGCTGTCCTGTAGGCTAGAATTTGAATGCACTAATAACACAGCCGAATATGAAGCTTTAGTCCAGGGATTATATAAAGCAATCGGCCTTAAAGTGCAATATCTAAAAGTATTTGGCGATTCTGAAATAATTGTTAAACAGGTGAGAAATGCAATTCATTGTCTCTCAAATCACCTCAAGCATTATCAATCGCTAGTGCAAGATCTTACCTCACATTTTTCGGCATTCAACATTTCCTCCATTCCTAGGTCACAAAACTCGGCAGCCGACCTACTAGCCAATGTAGCTTCCAAGCTTCTACCTTCGGAAGACTACAGCCCTGATAGATTTTCCGTAGAATTGATTTTTAGGCCTTCAATTCCTGATAATATCACTAATTGGAGAGTATTCAACCATGATGAGGATATTTTGCAATTCTTAACTTCTGAAAAGTCCTATGATAATCAAATCATTGAAGAAGATGAGCATGACTCCCAAATGAAAGAAACACCTCAAGAAAACGCAATTCCTAAGCCTGTAGTAAAGCTGGAAGGTCTTTATGATATTAAAGACAGGTTCAAACCTGTAATTAATGCAAAACTCCAAAGCTCTACCCTAAGGTTTGAATTGATAAATTTAGGTACCGAGCAAGCCCCTCAAAATATCAATTTAGGATTAGGACTTTCTTCAGACGAAAAAGAGGCATTCATTAAACTGTTAAGAAAAAACAAACAAATTTTTGCTTGGAAATATGATGATTTGAAGACATATGACACATCCATTATCCAGCATACCATTCCTATGCTTCCCGATCAGAAACCGATTCAGCAGAAGTTGAGAAAAATACATCCAAATTTAGAGAGCCAGATAAAGTCAGAACTTAACAAACTCTTGAAAGCTAAGATTATTTTTCCTGTCCGACACTCAAACTGGGTCTCTAATATGGTGCCAGTCAGAAAGAAAAATGGCGACATTCGAATTTGTATTGATTTCAGAAACTTGAACAAAGAAAGCTTGAAAGACAATTTCCCATTGCCTACTATGGAGCAAATACTTCAATCAATGGCAGGCTCTGAATTGATGTCCTTTCTTGATGGTTTCTCGGGATATAACCAAGTTCTAGTTCATCCTGATGACCAGCTTAAAACCACATTCAGGACGAAATGGGGAACATATGCATATCAGAAAATGCCTTTTGGGCTTATAAATGCAGGAGCAACATTCCAAAGAGCCATGGACATAGCTTTTAGAGGGTTAATTAATAGAACAGTAGTTGTCTATCTAGACGATATTACTGTATTCTCTAAAGAGAGATCTAATCACTTGCACGACTTAAATCAAATTTTTCAGCGTTGCAAAAGATATGGTATTTCTCTTAACCCTAAAAAGTCATTCTTTGTTCTTGATCAAGGGAAGCTCTTGGGTTTTATCGTATCCAAAGAGGGCATTTATATTGATCCTGATCGGATCAAAGAAATCTCTAAAATCCCATTCCCTCACAATAAAAAATCAATGCAGTCATTTTTAGGCCAGATCAATTTTGTTAAAAGATTTGTTCTAGATTTTTCTTAGATTATTTTGCCACTTCAGATAATGATTAAGAATAATTCAATATTTAAGTGGGGATCAGTAGAAAAGGAAGCTTTTGATCTAATCAAGCAATCAATAATCAATGCCCCAGCCTTAAATACTCCAAATTTTTCCAATCATTTTACATTGTATACCATTGCATCCGACTTATCTTATGCTGCAGTACTCACGCAATTAAATGATGACAATTTGGAAGCACCCATCTCATTCTTTAGCTCAAATCTTCAGGGTGTCGAATTTAATTACTCCGACGTTGAAAAGCAAGCCTTTGTTGTATTTAAAGCAGTCAAACATTACAGACCCTTCCTTCTGAAAACCCATACAAAAGTAATAGTTCCTTTCCCGGCAGTTAGGCAACTATTAATCCAAAAAGAGTTGGGTGAAAAAAGGGCAAATTGGGTCACAGCGCTTCAAGAGTATGACTTAGAAATTAGGCCAGCAAAGATTGTTAGGGGCCAAGGTTTTTGCAGGATATTGGCAGGAGCATCCAACATTCCAGAATCAAGCGATACAGATCAAACTCAAGAAATCAATCAGATAAGTGTTACTGATTCTGAATCTCAATATGCAGATTTAATCTTTTACTTAAAGAATGGTTATGCACCTCCAAATCTGTCTTACAAAAACAAAAGGGCCATCAGGTTAAAAGCGAAGAGTTTTACAATTATTGATGATGTGCTTTTTAAGAAGAATTATGATTCTATTTTATTAATATGCCTTGAGAAATATGAAGCCCAAAAGGTTTTGCAGGAGTTACACGATGGACCAGCAGGAGGACATTTTGGAGCTGACACAACAGCTCACAAAATTATTCATGCTGGATATTATTGGCCCACTCTGTTTAGAGATGCCCATGAGTATGTAAGGAAATGCCTCAATTGCCAAACTTCTAGTGGAAGACAACGAAAACCGGCCTTCCCTTTGCAACCAGTCAACATTGAAGAGCCCTTTGAGCAATGGGGATTGGACATCATTGGGGAGATTAATCCACCTTCTTCCAAACAGCATAAGTATATCCTTACTGCAACCGATTATTTTACTAAGTGGGTTGAGGCAATCCCTTTAAAGACAGCAAATTCTGAAGCAATCATTGAATTCATAGATCAATTCATCATTACCAGGTTTGGTGTCCCAAATGCTCTTGTTTTTGAAAATGCTTCTTATTTCTCAGCCAATTCAATGTTTGATTTCGCTATTAAAAGAGGGTTTAAATTAAAGTATTCTGCCAATTACTATCCTCAGGGTAATGGTCTAGCAGAGTCTACTAATAAGAATCTGATCAAAATTATTAAGCGAACGATCGAAGAGAATCATAGAAACTGGCACAAATCCTTAGTATTTGCATTATGGGCTGATAGGATAACACAAAAAGCTTCTATTGGAACTTCTCCGTTTAATCTTGTATATGGAAAAGAAGCAGTACTACCCACCAATCTTGTTCTTCCTTCTTTAGCCCTAATTCAGTTCATTGAGGAAAATCCTTCATCTTCTATTCAGCTTAGATATGATCAAATTTTAAAATTAGAAGAGGAAAGGGAAAAAGCCAAGGTTATCCATGCCAAACATCAGCAAGTCATCAAAGCAGCTTTTGATTCAGTCTCATCCGGTTCAAAACAATTCCAAGTCGGTGATTTAGTTCTGAAATGGGACAAAGCCCATGAGGACAAGGGTAAACACTCCAAGTTCCAGAAGCTGTGGCTTGGACCATTTCAGATCTGTGAAAAGATAGGCCATTCAACCTTTATATTGCAAGATTTATCAGGGTTGAGAGATTCTCTCCCTGTTAATGGCCTTATCTTGAAGAAATTATTTAATTGAGGAGGTAACCCCTTCTCCTTTTAGTTTGGTAAATTTTTGTAGTTTGTAGGTTTTGTAGAAAATAATGTTGCAAGATATCTTCCATTGACCTTTTGCTGTGTTTGAAAAGTTGTCCCACAGAAGTAGTATGAATATTTGCTTTTAAATAATAGAACTCTTAACCAAAAGGGATAATTTCTAGGAAATTAGGTATCTTTGTATTCTGAAACCACAATTTAAGTTTTGTGAACCCCTCTCACAGCATAGAAGTATTGTAAATCATTTTCTGTTTTCAAATTGGTCTCAAAAGGTTATCAATATTAAGATAGAAGCCAATCCAATCTCAGCATCCTCAACTCTTATCCTGTCATCCATTTACTCTTAAGGAGAAAATTGTTCATCCCATTCACTAAAGTTTATGATTATTCAGAGTGTAATTCTAAAATATAAGATATTAAAGATAAGAGGTCTTATTGCAAGCCTGCTTACCAGGTTCATAGGGAAATAGTTTGACTGACATTACCAATACTGCATATCAAAACAGGGTAATGGCTTGAAATTACAAGACAAGGGGTCTCATCACGAGCCAGCTTGTTCAGTTAGATTACTACCAGTGAATGGCATTGTCAACAGCTGGCCACCAAACCAGGACAATGGCTTTTTATCTTATCAATAACGAAAAAAAGAAATGAAATACAAAATATGAAAACATATTTTGAATTCATTCTGTTAGTCACACTCTTAATTGAATGGAACAATGGACAATAGCATGGTTAAAAGGTATCCCTGTCGAAACTATAAACGTTTGCTGGCAGCAGAGGCTCTACCTATGACGGAGGAGTTCATTTTAAAAGCTGATTTGGAAAAGTTTTCTGTTTTATCACTATAAACCAGTAAAGGCCTATTTTAAAAGCTTAGAATGTATTTATTTTCTTAGAAAGGAGAGGAAGTTAACAAAATAGTTTCATTTTATTCATAATACATATATATCTAGTTATATTAGAATTTTTCCCTTTTGATTGAAACTCTATTTTGAAAAAGTTTAAGTATTTTTATCATTTCCAGAGATAACTGGTTCTTCCAGCAAATCGCCAATTGTTGTGCTCTACAACAACCCCCCATTTCATATCAGTTTTATTTGTAAGTATTAACATATGAAATGGGTCCCTTTAAAGTTTAATTGCTATCAATACTAATATTGTTCAAAAAGGTCCGATAATCAAATGAACTCATTTTATGAAACCTTTTGAAAAACCCATTTAAAGAAATAAAGCAAATCTTTGTCATTATGATAAAGCGATCGCAAGATCGCATATCGCAATGACATAAGAAATATAAATAAACGGCACATTGATTTCCGCCGATGCGATATCGCAATCGGCGATCGGCAATACTTCATGCACACTTTAAAGCGCCCCATGCCATTAGCCCCGATGCGATGCGAAATCGGCGATCGGATATAGGCGGTAATCTTTACTTAAGTCTTATTGCGCCCAAAGTTTTTCCCCCGATGCGATACAATCGGCAGTCGGCGATCGGCAACATCCAATGCACATCATTAAGGCTCGCAGGTCATACCCCCGATGCGATCCGATATCGCTATCAGCGATCGGCGATACACTATATGTGCACTTTATAATCCTCATTCTCCCAACGCGATGCGATAAAGCGCAGATTTCAATAAAAAGCCGTTAAAGTGATGGGATATCACGGTTCATTCATATTTAAAGCTTGATCGGTTAAGCAATCATTCACTTGCGCCCAACCGCCAAAATGCCCACTGCACGCTTAAATGAATCATTCAGCCTATTAACGATATAATGGGTATTTAAGGGATGACAGGTTTTAAACGGCCAATTAATGTGATCATAAGTCCTAAAATCTTCCCATGGATTGTGTCCGCGCCCGTTTTAAAGGCTAATCCCTTATTACGCATCTGTCTATGTTTTCTCATCACTTGCAAAGTTTTCAAAGCTATTTCTCTGTATTACGTATATTTGCACCGCTGTGCAGAATTCATCCATAGAAGGAATCTCAAACAAGATGGGCAAGAAATCTAAGAAGACCGCAGGCGCTTCCACTGCACCAGTAGCAGGACAAGCTGCTGTGGATAAAAAGAAGGGCTTAATTTCTGATACTACGTGTACTGGTCTCACCAGAGTTTCTTGGCGAGGCACATACGATCTGATTGAAGCCGAACAGCCAACGAAGACAGTAACGGAAGCAAGCGTAGACTTACTCCGGAAGTCTGATAGCACTCTCAAAGATTTGGCCGACTCTTTCCTTCACAGAATAGCGGCCAGAGAGCAGATTCTCCCCTATACAGACGTCGTGCGATGGGCGATTGAAGAAATTCCAATCCTGGACAGAACTTTTAACACCAGAGATGGGAGGATTTTCGGATCTTTCAAGGCAGATGATCTAAGGCAAATGTATCATTTGCCCGAGCCAGAGAAGGTGTATAACAAGGCGTTCCTGGAGAAGTTTGCAAGCGATAATGAAAAGGAATCCGAACCCATCCGGGATTGGAGGCAGAATCCAGCCAAACACAAGCACGAGTCTTCCGGTAAGTACTCGGTCGATTCTCTGGCTTCTCCATATTGTTATGCGGGAATAATGATGTGTAGACTGTGGGGATTGCATGACTCTGCTAATTTTACCATAGAAATGGTTCCTCTGATGGAAGCAGCCGTCAACAGTATAATTATGGATTGGGCTACTATTCTCTCGGATAAACTAGCCGTAGCTGTTCGTGATTTTAGAAGTAATTCTATTGTCACTGAAAGGAAAATTCCCCCATTTTATTATAGTGCATATATTTTAGATACCTTATGTTTCAATTCTGAGTTTCCCGTCCTCGGTTGGAGGTGGACTGCGCAAGACCCCTCACCCATTCATATATATCACCAGAAATTGTGGAAATCTTCTTACAAGCACCATCTGTACCAAATCTGCAATGGCTTTATGGTGCCCATTTATTATTCCATTTTTGATAAGCCCATTCCCAAGATTTCCTATCAGGCTTCGTTTGATTTACCAGCGATAGCAAGTTGGTTTGGAGAAGAGAGATTTTCCTATATTAGAGTTTTCGGCAGCCTAGCCAATCCGCATGTTCTCCCTTTGTACATTCCAGATAAGTTGCTAGCAAGAGAAATCGCCTATCAGATTACGGCTGAGAGTGTTACACAAACTCTCAAGAAAGAAAAGAAGAGAGGCTGGCCCTCATTTCCCTTCAGGTGTGGTGTCTATACCCTGCATGATCTCAAACATGCAGAAAAGGAAGCCACAAAGCTTCAATCCTTAACTTTGGCAACTATCCCAAACAGGCCATATGATCCAAAGAAAGTTGTCTACAATGCACTGGAACAGGCCAAATTGACAAAATTTGAGCACAAAGAAGATTTGTTTGACGACCTATTCGTTGCAGCCGAAAAAATAGGTCAAGCTAAAGAACTCGCTAGAATGAAGTATAATGATGAAGGGTTAACTGAGTTCAATAAACTTAGAGAACAGAGGTTGCAAACTCTGCCTCTAGATTTACTGGCAACAACCCCAGCGACATCATCAAGCGAGCCTGCTCGACAACAGTCAAGCCAACCTCCTGTTATAACAAAAGATCAAAGGAAAGAACAGGCAGAAAAGCAGAGGAGAGCACAAAAAGAACAGGTAGAAAAGCAGAAGAGGGAAAAAGAAGAACAGCAGAAGAAAGGAAATGATGAGAGATGAAGGAAAGAGAAAGAGGAACAGCTAAAGAAAGAGCATGAGGAAAGGCAACGGAGAGAACAAGAGGAGCAGCAAAAGAAGGAGCAGGAAACAGTGCGGAAGGAGTCTCAAGCCGAAAAGGAGAAACAGACCACCACTGATGTCAATGTGGACACTACCATAGACCCTAAACTATTCCAGGAATGGCAGCAGTTTCATTCCATTATCAGTGGAATGGAATGTTTAAAAGATGGGGACACTTCTAAGACAAATGATACACAGGATGTCACTTCACCTCAGGTTCTAAGCGGAACCAACGGCCCACCAATCTCTAAAGATGTTGAGGTAATTCCAAAAGACCCTTCCGATCAAATCATTCTCCAGGTGGAAGATATTCCTCCCCTGGATGTTTTCTACAGCGCAAAGCATAGAGCAGTTGTAAAGCGATCAAGGAAAAGACGAAGGACTGATCAACCTTCTATCTTTCCAGAGCAAGCAGTCACGGGTAATATAGTATGGAAGGAGGAATTGGACCCCTCCGATGACCTAACAAAGCTGTCACAGTATGCGGGAGCCTATTCGGCAGCCACAATCGACAAGGCATCGGAGGTGAGTCTTCTACTGAAGACTAAAGACCAAGAAATTTTTGCACTACAGGTAGAGTTGGCCGAATCAAAGCAGAAGGCAGAACAGGCGGAACAACAATTGTTGACACAGCAACAAATGAATAGTCAATTGACTCAGCAGTTGCAGGCAGAGAAGCAGAGGATCGACCAAAGCGCGATCCAGAAACAGAAGGAGTTATCGGAGGCATTGGTACAATTGAGGGAGGCAAATGAGCAAATGATGAAAACAAAAGATGAGCAAATCGCTCAATTGTCATCACAGCTCCAAATAATAAAAGGCGCTCCACAGGTGGATGAGTTCAGAGCAGAAGCATTGCAAATAAACAATGCATTAATATCACAAATTAGGCTCCTTTGTCAACAACTTATTGAGGCAGAGCCATTATGTGAGTTAACTACATCCATTAATCAGCAGGTAGAGAAGGCCAGGAATGAGTTAGACCAAGCTGAAGAAACAATAACCGCATATCTTGATTGGCAAGATTCTGATGTGGGAAAAGCAGCAAAATTGCCCAGGATCCAAGAAACATATAAGGATATACTCTTCACAGAATGGCAAACTCAGATGATGAAAGCAGAAAGGGCGGCTTCAAGATGTAAATCAACTGCCAGCAATCTAGTTGATCTGGTCAACAACACCCTCTACTTAGCAAACATGATTTCCCAGTGTACACCAGGAAGCATAACAACAGCAAATATGATAGAGCAAACGTGTTATCCTGACTTGGAGGAAAAGGGGAGATTGATCGCTGGAGTTAACAGTTTGACCTTCGATGCCTATTGGCTCTTCCTGATTAAGCCACACACACAGCGAGCCGCCCTTAAGTGTTTAACAGATGCAATCGGGTGTATAATTCCCGATATTCAAGATGCCACCTATGCCGCCCAGCTCAGTTCGCGCCTCAACAAACCTCCTGAAGTTGAGCCAATGCTTGCAATAAGTCAGCTCAGATTCAAGGGAAAGCAGCCGACTTGATGAATCATGCTCCCGCTTGCCAGCTCGCTGGCCAAAAATAGGATCAAAAGTTATTGATGCCAATTATGTAGGATTTCTGTTTATTAGATGTTTTAGATTAATTTAGTATATATAGACCCTTTCATGTTTTTAGAAAGGGTCGTAAAGTTTTGTAATAGACTTAAAATACTGAAGTTTGCACTACTGTGCTTCAGTCAATATTCTTTTATGAAACTGGACCAATCGTTCTAAATTTGATAAGGAAGCCTTTTATGCAATTGTGCACTATTGTCTTTGTATGGAAATGTCTCTGTGTTGAAGGAGGAACTACAAGTAGCGATTGATATCGGGAGTGTCTAAACATCTCATATGGTATTTCTATCTATGTCTGAATCCATTCCTGTTATGTAAATTGTTATTTGGTTATCTTTGCTATTATTGATCGCATGCATATGTTTTAACAGCGGTTCCATATTCGTTCCACTATTGGATGTTTTATAGTCTGCTTTCCTTTCAATCATGCATGTATCAATGATATAATAATGAGTGTAGTAATATCGCTCAATCGCTTTGCTTAACTATTTAGGCACAGCAATCATAAAATGTATTAATATCTGCGTCTGATAGATAGAGTCATCTATATGCCTGTCTTTAGGCTTGGACCATCAAACGCTACACTTCAAAGCTAAATAGATTCCCGGGATAGATTATATTTCTTTTATTTTTTCCAATAGATTTAGTCATTCGCCCATTGCTAGCTCAGTTTTATCATCCATTCATCCCGTTTATCTACCTTTTTGGGAAACTGGTTCCATTATCCCCAGTCGGAGCCACTATTCCAAACGGAAAAGGAGCTGTATTAAGGTCCGGACCGGGTGGTTATCCCCGATGTTGTTGCAGCGATTTTCGAGGCATCAACACCTCGAAACATCCAATTTCATTTTTTAACGAGGTTGAGAGAGGAACAAACTATCCTCGTACTCACTGATCATGGCTTCCAACTGGAAGAAAGACATGTCAATGGACACACCTTGATCATGGCTTCCAAGGGGTCTTCATCAGAAGGAAGAATAGTTCTCTGGAAGGAACACATGTCAAGGGACTCAAAAGGGATAAGAACATCGTGTTCAAGTAATCCCATAGAGTTTTCCATGTCAATTACTGGATCTAAATCAAAGGAAGATGAGCAAATAGTGAGAGGCTCACTTACATCGGTAACTGAAAACATGGGGTCAGTTGCCACATAATTAACCCGTGGTCACCCTTACAAAGCCTGCAAGGGTATTTGGGTTTACGATGAATGTTAGAGGTTTCCTCAACACAACTAACATTTACAGCCATGGTTGGTTGGTTGACTTCTTTCTTATCTTGCTTCTTCTTCTTCTTCTTCTTCTTCCCTTTCTTCTTCTTCTTAGCCACCTGGTTACTAGCATCAATGCTTTTACCAAGCGAAGAGGAAGAAATGGAGGAAGAAAAATTAGGCGAAGAAGGTAAAGGGTAAACAGAAGGTTGGTGATGTTGAGATGGTGAACACTGTTGAGGTGAAGCATTCGGTTCAGGTGGAACAATTGGAGTATTTGGGGCCAACGAAGTTGAAAATAACCATATCGGTAAACCTATTGTAAATCCAGGTAATGACAAAGTAGCCATATAAGGAGGACCAACATTTCCAATGTAAGGAAAAGTACTAGGATTCTCGTTAAGAGGAGTTCCTTGGTTGGTAAATTCTAGAACATTTGCCATTATATTCAACTTCAGTGAATTTTATTAACAATTTAAAACTAAAATTAACAATTCACAATTTACACCTAACAATTAAAATTCACAATTCACACCTATGGTCCCTAAAAATAAAAACAAACAAATTAACACTCGCTATCAAATCTAGGAGTCAAACCACACACAAATAGTAACTTTCCGTACCGAAAACACTAGTTGGTGATGAAATCCAACGTCGCGGAATTGAATACAGAAATGGCGGTTGGAACAGTTACCCCGGCAACCTGCTTAATGAATAGACTGGCATAAGTTCCTCCACTAAACTGTCTCGAGTGAAGAGAACCCCCCAGAAAATCCAAGTGAGTCTGGCCGACGTCTGTTCCAGGTACAGTGGGATCTTCCCTCCACCGTCACCTTAGGAAGAATCCTAAAGAATATGGCCACTAAGGTTACCAACTGAAACAAATATACCTGGGAGAACAGTCTACGATCCGATACGCACGCAAGGGCAGAGTAGCAAGCTCAATCCCCTTGAAGGCTCCTTGACATAATCCAAGGTTTACCAACAAGTGACCCCGGGCTCCTCGACAATGGTTAATCCGAGGTTTACCATTTTTAATACGTGAATATCTAGCGTCGTTCCCAATGAGGAAGGATTTATTCCCACACTGGTTCGGACACGATCTCGTGCTTCTCCTTTAAGAGGAGCTTTCCCAGAGCACAAATGCAACAATTGGATTTCTTCCCTACCGCAAGATCGACTACTTGTTTGTTTTACTGTCTTGGAGTGTTAACTAAAACCTATTCCAAGACACTAGCCTAAGCTAGATTGGTGGAAAGAGCCCTAAAAATGTAAAAATTACTAGATGAATTTTAATTAAGCGTTGTGTTATTTAGGCTGTTATTACTCAAAAGGGTAAATGGATAAGAAACCAATGGTGTTATGACCCGACCCAAAACTGAATGCAATCGAATATGATAATGTAATCTTTTCAATTCGATGAATCCTAACTAAAGTAAGGAGAGAGTTTCCATTCACTTCCAACAATGCAAAAAATTGATCACTAAGAGAAAATATAACAAATTCTCTAATGCACTAATTTCATCAAGAAAAATTAATGCAAATCAATTCCAAAACAAAAATTTTTATTTTTATTTTTGTATGTTAAAAACAAGAATAAAAATAAGTAAATTCAAATCAAAGAAAGTTGATCTAAATCTACAATTGATTTTTCAGAATGTAAACTATGCAATTGTAATCTATGCACAATTCATTTGAAAAGTATGCAAATGTAATCTATGCACATTTTTCATTCATATTCCGAAAATGAGAATTCTAATTATGCAAATGTGATCTACACAAGAGAATTCTCAAACACAAGATGATTCTAATGTAATCTAAGAACCAATCAAGTGCAAGTCAAGAAAATTGGGTGAGAGTTCCAAAGATCAAAAAATAAAAACACTCAAAGGCGATTAACACTCATACACAATTTAGCCCCCGCCGGCGAATGAGGGGGAAATTTTTTTGCAAAAACAAAAGCAAAAAAAAGAAAAATTGTGAAAAGACTGAGACAAACCTCCAAGTAATGACCAAAGGAAATCAAATTACGAATTTCTCAAAAAAGAGACTCAAAACACCCAATTGATAAAAGCTTAAAACAGGAATGCCAGTGGAATTAACCAAGGAAAGTTTCTGACAAGTCACATGCAGGTCTGGGCAGTGGCTAAAACCTATAAACAAATTCTAAACTGATAAAAAAGAGAAAAATTTAAAATTTTTCAAATTTTTGACAGGGTACGCAGGCAACCTGTTTACACAGGTGCGTCCACGCTCTGTGCACAAAGCAAAGGTGCGTACTGGTACGCACTGTGCTTAACTCAGAGGGTGCGTACCTCTCCCAAAACTATGAAAAATGAAAACTAACTCAAAATTAACTAAATTCACCCAATCCCACAATCATCAAGTCAAAAACAGAAACAGAAAATACAGTTTCTCAGGTCAAAGTATAGACAAAGAAAACAATCAAGTTCCCCAGTGGAGTCGCCATTCTGTCACACGGAAAAAAGTCTATAATGCGGACAAGATAGACCTTCCTAGAATCTAAAGAAGACCTAATGACAAACAAAACAATCAGCCACTATCCTTCTCTAAATATGCATTTAAAATAAAAGCAACCAGGCATTTAAGGCTTACCTTTAGTCCAACGCTGTTTGTAGCGGCCAAGCCTCTTCGATCCAGATGAGCTCCTCTCCTTGAAGCCTGCATACACAAACAAGAAAACGATTACATAGCACCTGAATAACTCATATAATAAAACATATTCATCATAAAGACCAAGGAGTTTATGAAACAAATTATATATAACAACTTGTTGAGAAAAATGAACTTAATTGTATTAATTGGAAACAAAAGAAACCTTACAACCAACGCCTTAGTGTTGTGCAGGTCCCTCCCAGGGTCCAGCAAGAGTTCTCCTCTACTTTGATCAGCTCACCTACTTCCAAATGAAGCTAAGAAAGGAATGTGATCTATCCTCTCAAGCTCAACTAAGGAAGTGCTAATTTCACCAGCATTTACCCTCAAAAGTTCAGCTTCTAACCTCCTTGCCTCTGGCCCAATGCCTGTATTTATAATGCTTTGGAGGAAGTTAAATAGGTCCACCATCAATGGGATAAGCCCCTCTTTCAAAGGGATAGCTCCCCTCTTCATGGGATAAGTTCCTCTTTCATTAGGATGCATGAATCATCTGGAGGCACTCAATCCACGTCAAACCATCTTCTAGAATGCTCTAGAATCGACCGCAAGTAAGTTTTTTGAAGTAAAACTTGCGCCTTTTGACTTTTACAGGGGTACGCACCCACCCCTTTACAGACAGAGCGTACAAGTACGCAGGTATTATGTACTTGAGGTGCGGGCCCGCAGGTAAGAGTAAGAGAAAGTTCGGAACCAGAGTTATATTGATTTTTTAAAGGCTTTCTCTCTTTTTTGGAGTTTGACATGAGGAGCAGAGGTATAAGACTTGCCAAGGAGGACAGTATGGTTATTGATGGAGCCATATTGACTGCAAATAGTCATGGTGACAAATTTTAGTGTAACAAGGGAGATGAAATAGGATCTGTGGCATCTTCTCTTGTTCCTTGTGGTCCACTTGTAACCTGTAATGCATATTAAAAGTCAATTCTCTTTTCCTTCCTTTCTCTATTTTTTTCTTCTCTCTTTTATTTTTTTTTGAAATACAACTAGGGCGCCTCAAGGAGGTTTTCACGCTATTTGCTTGCCCTGGGCACCTCCAAGGGAGGTTTTCACCTAGAGATCTTATTCTCTCTCTTTGTTTTGTTTTTGTCATCACTGGGCCTCCTCAAAAGAGGTTTTCAACCCAATGATGGGCCTCAAGCGCCTCATGGAGGTTTTCACTTGAGTCCTTATTATCTTTTCTTTTTTCTGCTTCTTCAGTGAGTGGGTGAAGTGGAGGCTAAGACCTGCTCCACTACCATCACTATATTATTCATATCTTCAATGAACTCTCACTTGGAGAGGGGCTTATTGTAAATCTTCAACCTATATCCATTGACAAGCATGGGGATGGCTTCCTCATCAATGGTTCTGATCAGAACTGAACCATTGTCATTGCATTTTTCCACAGTGTAGGGTCCCAACCATCTTGTCCTCAGCTTGCCTTTGAAGTCTTTATACCTTGAGTGCCCAATCTTCCTCTTGGAATTGCTTCTCCTTGATATTTTTATCATGCCATATCTTCCTCTAAAGCTGAACTACCTCTGTGTGGAGAAGGGCCTGCAATCTTTGTTCATCCAATACATTGAGCTAGAGTAGTCTTTCCCTCTGTGCATGGCTGAGGTCTAGGTCCAGTTGAGCTACCATCCTTAGTGTATTGTATTCAAATTCTATTGACAGCAAAGCCTTCTTCCCATAGACCAGTTCATATGGTGTGAACCCTGTGGTGGTATTCCATGTTGTGTTGTAGGCCCAGGTGGCCTCAAATAATCGGTCTACCCAATATTTTATGTTGCTGCTCACTACCTTGGTCAGAATTCCCTCCAAAGCTCTGTTAGTGACTTCCACCTGCCCATTAGCTTGTGGATGGTAAGGGGTGGAAGTCCTGTGCTTGATTTTATGATGGGTGAGCAGGTCTTCAATAAACTTGGAAGTGAACTGACTGCCTTGGTCTGTGACCATTTCTCTTGGATACCCGAACTTATAGAATATGTTTTCGCTCAAAAACTCCTCTACTTTTTCCTCTGTTGCTTCTTTGATTGCTTTTGTTTCTGCCCATTTTGTCAGATAATCGGTGAACACAATGATGTATTGCTTTTGTTTTGAAGGAGGGTTGATAGGACCCACAAAGTCCATGCCCCACTTCTCAAATGGCTCAAAGGTCACTTGAGGTTGCATGGGCATCTCAACCTTTGGAGTAGGATTCCCCATCCTTTGACACTAATCACATTGGCTGGTATACCTCCTCACATCTTGATGAAGAGTGGGCCGATAGTAGCCTGCTTGCAATATTTTGAAGGTAGTCCTCTTTGCTGCAAAATGGCCTCCACAAGGCCCGTCATGACAAGTCAAGAGAATGTCAAAAACTTCCTCCTCCCTGACACATCTTCTCAAGATCTGATATGGGCCAAGTTTTAAGAGATTACCCCCAATCAAGGTGAAAGGGGAGCTTTTCCTCACTATCTTTCTCTTCTCCTTTGAGGACAAGTGTGGTGGGAACTGTGCTGAAACCAAGTAGTTTGCTATATTAGCAAACCATGGAGAGAGTACTGAGATAGAAAACAGATGTTCACCTGGCATTTGATCATCCACCATTCCTTCTTCACCTGTAGGCAAATTTAATCTAGACAAAAAGTCAGCAACAACATTTTCTTTACTAGGCTTATCAACAATGGTCAAATCAAACTGCTGCAACAAAAGGAACCATCTAATAATGTGATCATTTACATCTATTTTGTTCATTAAATATCTAATTGCAGCATGATCAGTGTGTACAAAGGTTTGATAGCCTGTGATTTAATGTTGGAATTTGTTTAAGGAATGCACTACAGCTAGGAGTTCCTTCTCGGTTACCGTGTAGTTTAACTTTGCCTTTGACAAATTTTTTCTTATAAAGTATATGGCATAAGGTAATTTTTCATCAATTTGTCCTAAGGCTGCTCCTATTTCTTTGTTCGAGGCATCTGTGTGAATGTGGAAAGGCAGGGCCCAGTTTGGGCATCGTAAAATTGGGGCAGTCACAAGTTTGCTTTTCAAGGTATCTAGGGATTCTTGACAGTTTTCAGTCCATATGAACTCAACATCTTTTCCTAAAAGACCAAACAATGGAGAGGCTAACTTACTAAAATCTTTAATGAATCTTCTATAATATCTAGCTAAGCCTAGGAAACTTCGGACATCTCTCACCTTTTGAGGAGGTGGGACCCTTTGGATGATGGCAATTTTGTTGGGGTCCACCTACAATCCTTGTTGAGATATTGCATGACCTAGCATGGTCCCTTTAGTCATCAAAAATTCACATTTTTCTGGACTGGGGGATAGGTTCATTTCAATACACTTGTCCAAGACTTTTCCTAGGTTAGATAAAGCTTCCTGAAAGTTAGAATCATAAGGAGTAAAATCATCCATATGTATTTCCACTGCAGCATGAACCAAGTCAGAAAATATACTCAATACTACTCTTTAGAAAGTGGCTGGAACGTTGCAAAAACTGAAAATAAGGACCTTATATGCAAAGGTACCCCACGGACAAGTGAAAGTGGTCTTATCTTCGTCTTCTGGGCTGATTTGATTCTGATTGTACCCGCTAAACCCATCTAGGAAGGAGAAAAAATTTTCCCTGCTAGACCATCTAACACTTGATCTACGAAAGGCAAAGGAAAATGGTCCTTTTTAGTGGCTTTGTTGAATTCTCGATAATCGACACAAATTCTCCACTTACCATTTTTCTTTGGCACTAGCACCAAAGGAGAGACCCATTCACTGTCAAATATTGGGTAGATGAATCCTTCATCAAGTAATTTTTGCAATTCTTCCTTAATAGTGTCTTTAAGGGCTAGATTCATCCTCCTTTGAGGCTGCCTGACTGGTTTGCAATCTTCCTTAATGTATATATGATGAGTACATACTGAAGGGTGCACTCCCTTCATCTCCTTATAACTCCAGGTGAAGGCATCTAAATGTTTTCTCAATAAGCTGCACAGCTCCTTCTCCTAGGAAGTGGATAGGGATGAATTGATTTTCAAGGTTCTTTCTGGGCCGAATTCTATATTCTTAACACGGAGAGAGGTCAGGTCAACCACACAGAGATCAGTTAAGGGATTGTTTTGGGTTTCTTTCAGTATATCTTCGAATGGCAAGGTAATTGAGGGTGGATTCTGGATTAAATTTTCAATGATATCATCCTCATCTTGTGGTTTCCCCCCACGACAGTTTCTAATGCACAAAGCAGTGCAGAATAGACTTCATCCTCATCCTCCTCCTCCAACCAAAGAGGTAGATCATATTATAGCAAGGGTTGGGCAGGAGGGTATAGGATTAACTGCTTGGACATATGCCCGTTCTTGATGGTCATGTTCCCAGCTTGACAATTGATATAGGAATACACAGTAGCCAACCAGGGTCTTCCCAGGATGAGAGGATACCTAGTGAGCTTTGCCTTCGGCTAGAGAACCAAGAAATCAGCAGGGTACTCCCAAGAATCAATGGAGACCATCACATTTTCAACAATCCCCTCAAGGGTCATTGTGGAGTGGTCTGCTAGCTACAGTACTGTCATGGTCTTCCTCAAGGAGCCCTGGAGGTTAAGTTTGAGCATGGTGTCCTTTGTCATCACATTAATGGTAGCTCCCAGATCAATCAGGGCATGTGAGATCATGGTGCCATTGATGTGGACATCAACTACTGGGCTTCCAGGGTCCAGATATTTTGGACAGATTACCTGCCCCAACATCAGGTCGGACACTTGTCCTATGACATTTATGGTTGGGGCATCTCTCTTGCGCCTTAATGGATGCCTAAAGAACTTTTATTTGATCAACCTATTGTAGATAGGCACATCCTTTATGGCTTGGAGAAGTGGTATCTTTACACATAAATGTTTCAATTCTCCTAGAAGTTTAGTTTCTTCTGGGGTGGGCTGTGTTGTCCCAGATAGTCTCTTAGGAAAGGGTGGAATTGCTTTAGGTTCACTTTCCTCTTTATCTTCCTCAACCTCCTTAGCAGGAGGCTGGCTATCTGGGAGAACCTTCCTAGATCGCAGGTTAATCTCTTGAATCTCCATAGCATAAGTTGGGCATGATGGTTCCCCACTATATACTTGCTGAGCCTGTCTATTGTTCGGGTTTGGGTTCGGTTAGGCAGGCATTTGGGCTTGCCTTAGTGGAGCAGGAGACAATAGTTGTGGTTGAGCAGGTGGTGGAGGCAAAAGAGCAGGAGGAGACTTGTACTAGGGCCTCCACCCCTGATGAGTTGCATTCCACTGAGGTTGTCGCTAAGAATAGCATTGAAATGAATGAGCGGCTGGTTGGGCATGATACTGAGATGGATAGGACCAAGGAGGAGGCATGGACTAGGAAGGATGAGCAGGAGGACCCCAAGAAGGTATGGGAGTGACTTGGTTGGGGTTGTAGTATGCCTGAGATGTCCCTTGCATCCCCTACTGGTATGGTCTAGGTCCATGCAGTCTCCTCTGGTTCATGAAATAGAGTGGTTCAGTGGCTCCTTCGGCCCCCTGGTATACAGCTTTAAGTCCGGGCAAGGAAGGGCACTTGTCTGTAGAATGATCTTCTTCACAGACTGAACAAACCTCTATAGAGTTCAATGAGCATTCGTTCCTAAGATGTCTCCTGGTGCACCTTGGACAAAAAATGGCCAAAGCCCTCTTTGCTTCCTCTTGTTTCCTTTTGATATGCAAGGTATCCATTTGCATGGCAAGAGTCTGCAGCATCTCACCCTTAAAGTCTTCCAGCATGTTTCCAAGTTCATCTTTGATGGATGAATTGGATGAGGAGGTACTCGCTATGGGTTGACTCCCCCTACCTCTCTTTCTTGCTGCTCTAGAATGATTTCTAAAGACAACCTTTATGTCCTTATAAGGTAGTTGGTAGACGTCTCCCCCAGCCAGTAAATGGAGGGTGCCTAAAAGGTCTTCCAGGATTCCCCTGAGTAGGACCAACTTCAGAGATTCAGGGTCAAGTGTACACCTGGCCCTTTTGTAACTAAGCTGGAACCTCTCTTCATAATCTTCCAAGGATTCATCACTTCCCATGGTCATTTAGAAGATTTCTTCCTTGGTATCTTTTGATCTACAATAGTCTCGGTATTTGTTGTTAAAGGACTGCTGCATCTGAGCCCAAGTTGTGATGTTATTGGCAAGTAACCCCATGAACCAGCGCAATGCTGCATCCTTGAGAGTAGAAGGAAATAGTTTCAACTTTTTCTCATCTTTTGCATAGTCATAGGTTTGACAGATGACAGCAAACTCAAACAAGAAGGTGTCAGGATCTTTTGTAGTCAAACCATGGAAGTGAGGTAGGGCTGAAGGGCTTATTTTCATCATTTTGGTGTCCCCATTGGTCTCTTGGATGGGAAAGGTACCCTATAATCTTTCTCCGTTCCCCCTAACATTTCTGTTTTTCTTAGGAGGGATGTCTTCTTCTTCTTCTTCCCCTATAGGTTCTTCAAATATCTCTGGTTGTTCACCTAAAGGTTCTTCTTGATCACTGCCACCGAAGAAGAGAGAAGGGTGGCTATGTGATGGAGTGGGGGTGTTGGGCAATGATTTTCCTGAATTATCTCTGTTCCTACAAGGCATGAAAGGAAATCTTTTTGGTTGGTTTTTTTTTCACTGATTGTACCTGCAAAACTGAAATTGATTGAACAAACAAATTGAAACTAACTAAAATGAACTTGCTGAAATGAAATTGCAGAATTGAAAAGGAAAGCAAATGAAATGCAAGACTGAAAGTAACGAAATGACTAATCTACTTTTGCTGAAATGGAAATTGCTGAAAGAAACAACTACTCTACTTTTGTTGTAATAAACTACTTAGCAGAAGGTTGCAATAGAGGAATAGAAGAACGAATGCAAAATGTTCCCTACACTATCCAATATTTTTGGAAAATGTTTCCGAACTGGTATATATCTGCAACTACTGCTATGGGCCTCTCGAGTAGTCTGGTGGCCTTCTGGGATCCCAGTTGGATCAACATTAAGGCCTACGAATGTTTCTCTGGTATACTACTGGAACATAGTATTCATGGTGTGCCTGGTCATGTACATATCTTAAACATATATGACCCATACAGATATAGAGGGAACTTATAGGACTGGTTCATATCGTCTGGGTTTATGGACCTCGAGTTGCTTATTATAGTAGGGGATCTAAACTGTACTATCAGTCAGGATGAATTTTGGGGATGCTTTAGGAAAGTCAATCCTCTGGCTGTGAAAATTCAGAATGCCATCATCATGAAAAATTTTGTCGATATTTGTCCCTCCAAAATTGCCCATACTTGGGATAATGGGCGCACTCCTTCTGCCTATGTTGCTAAGGCACTGAATCAATTTCTGATCCATGAACAATTGCTGGACAGTCTAGGGGATGCCTGGGTTAACATAATAACTAAATTCATCTCAAATTAGAGACCCATCACACTATAATCGAGGAAAAAGGAACTCCACTCGAGCATCTCCTTCAAATTCAATAGAACAGGCTTGCAGGACCCTGACTTTAATAAGTTGGTGCTCGAAACATCGGGACATTTTAATACTACAGGGACTTCTACCATGCTCAATATCGTGGAGAAACTAGACTCCCTCCTCGGAACTATTAAATACTAGCAGAAAAAAGAAAATTAGGGACAACAGAAAGGAGCTTGTTGAAAACCAAAAATGTCTGGACTCATTCCAGTCCTCCATGTCCACTCATTATCTTCCTGATCACATCCGCTCAAACAGTCAATCAATGGAACTCAGGAAGAAGCAAATCCTAACGATGGAAGAATCCACATGGCGACTAAAGAGCAGGGTGCTCTGGTTAAAGGAAGGTTATCACAACACAATTTTTTTCCACAGATATGCTAAACATCGCTGAAATATTAACTCCATATGGGAGATTACGGACTCACATAGACGCATATACCAGACACGAGAAGGAATAAGTGATGCCACTGTACAATTTTTTCGAAATGCTTATGGAAGCAATGAAAATTCTTCTGTGGAAGACATGGTTTGGGGTACTGATCCATACCCTATCATGTATGATTCAGAGAAAAATGAGGATTTCTTTATGGAAGTCACTGAAGATGAACTACTGGGAGTTCTCAAGTCGTTTAAGAGTGACAAAAGTCCTGGTCCTGATGGGTGGACTATCGAACTTTTCTCTCACTTCTTTGAAACTATTAAAGCTGACCTTCTAGGCATGATTGAGGAATCCAAGACTATGGGCTTCATCCACCATGAGATAACTTCCACATACATCGCCCTCATTCCTAAAAGCAACTCTACAAAGGGTTTCACTGGCTTCAGGCCTATTTCACTGTGTAACGTCATCTATAAAATCATATTGAAGACTATTTCTGGGTGTATGTGTAGGACTCTCTCTCACTTCATCTCCGCTGAACATCATGGATTTCTTTCGTGTAGACTCATCCATGATGCTGTGGCAAATGCTCAAGAAAGCATGCACTTGATTCACACCAAAAATCTTGATGCTTCTATTCTTCAGATTGATCTCCAAAAAGCATATGACTCTGTGGAATGGGGCTTTCTTAGACTAATCCTTAGCAAGATTGGCTTATAGCCCAGATGTATTAAATGGATTATAGCCTGTGTGGATAATGTATACTATGCTGTCATCATCAATGGATACCCAACAAGGTTCTTCTGGGCTGGCAGAGGCCTCCGAAAGGGATGTTCATTATCTCCTTTATTATTCATTCTGGTCATGGATTGTCTAAGTTTGCATATCAAAAAAGTGGTCCTGGAGGATCAATTCCAACCACTGAAGCTGGGAAATAACATCAGTATTTCTCATAACATATTTGTTGATGACATCCTTACAATGAGTATGATCTGCCGTTTTTCTTGGTATTATCTTTTCACATTTTCAGTAGATTTGCAAATGCTTTAGAGTTGTTCATGAATACTAATAAATCTGTTCTATATCATAGTCAATCTGATTTGGTGACTATTACATATATAAAAGACTTATTCAGAATTGAGGCTAGACCTATGCAAAATGGCTTGAAATATCTTGGTTATTGACTTAAACCCACCTGCTATAGAATTACTTCTTGGAAATGGCTTGTTGATAGGTTCTATAAAAGAATCTCTAGGTGGGAATGTAGATGTCTGTCCTTAGGGGGAGAGGCTATCCTTCACAAGCTGTTCTATCACAATTGGGTGTCTATTGGGCTCATCTTTTCCATATTCCTGCCTCCATCATTAGTGACGTAAACCGTCTTATGGAAAACATGATCTGGGCGGGTAGTCACAGTGCCAAAAAATTCCATTTGACCAAATTATCAAATATTACTCTCCCAAAGGACATGGACGGTTGAGGAATTATGGACCTTTGACGCTTCGGTGGGGAATTTCTTATAAAATCCCTCTGGAGGGGTTTATTTGGAGCAGGCACATGGAGCAATATTATCCAACACAAGTATCTAAGGAATAAAGACTTCAACGTTTGGTACCAATATGGCTCAATTGGTATCAAACAAGGTTCAACAATTTGGAAAAGTTTCCTGAAAATTGAGAAATATTTTATTCAGCATCTGGCATTGAAATTCCAGATAGGCAATAATATTCTTATTGGTATTGACCCAATATTGGGTGCTGATTCGAACTTCACCATTTCTGACATTATCATCCAGCACCTGAACGAGCATGGCATTTTTTTCTGGGGCCAAGTTATAAATGGTTGGCAGGGTACGCTCCCCATATGGAAAAATGCCCTTGAATTGGGTTTCACTGGCCACATGGAAGGGGAATGGATTCAGACCATTTCAACAATGAAGTAGCTTGGCATTTTCCGAATAGGAACACAAGACAAAATTATATGGTCGGGTAAAATGGCTTCTGATAACATTATTGTGGCAGACACATATCATGCATTATCAAATATGGTCGCCAGACAAGGGGAACATCATACTCTTTATGCTTTCTAGAAAACTAAAGCTCCAATAAAAATTATACTTTTCACATGGCTTGTTTATCATAACAAAAATCTTGTATGGGCAAACCTACAAAAAAGAAATTGGCATGGCCCTGGTATATGCTCCTTATGCAAAAATGATTCTGAAGATAATGATCACATCTTTCTGCACTGCCAATTTACTACTCAGGTTTGGAAAAAGATTTCTTCCCTTTTTGGCTTCCCATACATTCAACACTCTTGCATTAAAGACTCATTGAAATGGTGGAGTTCCCAAAAATCTGCCTGGCGGGCCATTCGTCTTTTCCTATGTTGGGCAATATGGAATAGGAGGAACAAAAGTATTTTCCAAAACTGTAGGGAAGATTTCTCTATTTTAATTGAAAGAATATCCTCCAATCTTTCTTTCTTCTCTGCACAGCCAATATGCACTAAGAATGGCCCTAAAATGAAGAATAATGTTCAATTCACATACCCTATGGGATTTTTTGATGGGGCCGCACAAGGGAACACCTGTGCTTGTGGTTTTTGGATTGCCATGACTATTGATTTGTCATACAGTATGTACTGGAATTGTGGTGGTGGTACAAACACCAAAGCTGAAGTAGTGGCACTCTGGGGTCTCCTATGGTTCAACAGTTTCCTTGGGAACCCCACTCTGCACATATATGCAGACTCGATGATTATAATTGATCAAGTATTCGGCAGGGCATCCATCAACAACCCCATGCTTCAAGGATGAATGGAAAGGATCGAATCTCTATGGCAAAGTCAAGATAACTCCACAATCCAACACATTGGAAGGATCCTCAACAAGGAAGCAAACAGATTATCTAAAAAAGGATTGCAGGGATGTTTTGGCAAATGGTATCTGGAGATCTCATGGGAGCAGAACACTTTCGATATGGGGTACTTTCCATATCCTAGTTAAAATTCCTCTCTACATGTATTTTACCATTTTTTTTGTAAATTTTGTTATATAGGCTTATTATCTTCTCAATGCAGCACAAAATGTCTAAAATCTTCTCATGGTAGCACATTGAGAGAATGTGGCATTCAGACATGACCTTTTAAATTTGGTAGACTTAGCCTTCCGTGTCATATATGTAAAAGTTTTCTAACCGTTATTATCTTTTTATTTTGGGACTCTGTATGGTGATCTGAACACCATATTTCCATTATAAAGTGATCTAGGTGATTCACTATTACTCTGTAGATAGATGTTTGTATGTACTCCTATTCTTGTTCTCCTTTCATTTTCTTGATGTCAGCATTTCATTTATAGTTCGTGCAAAGCCTAAATTTCTACAAATTTCCTCGAGTTAATTACACTCTCCATCGTGCGTATGGAAACACAACAAGCCCTTTAGGATTAACCCTTGGGCTAATGATGCTAGGAATCATAAACCTGTTTTTCATGGATAATCTTTGGCTTTTCATCTTTGTTTGACCAACGATGAATAGTTAAATTTGTTAATTAAAAAATGTATTAACGTGTTCTGTAACCATCAGGATTATATGTTTTCGAAACTCTTGCTAATTAATTTTAAGAAATTATTTATATTTTGTTGCACCAAGGGAGTGACAAAAATTGAAGGGAACAAAAGCAGAGGATTGCTATTTTTAGTATTATAAATCAATAAATGACTCCAACGAAACTAGGCTTAAACTGGATTAAGTGAAACTGAACTAGGACACTTGGAGGGATGGTTTTGATGCATAACAAGTGGCTGGAATTATATTCTTGAACATTCCCCTTTAATTACAACCACATAAAAATTTAATTGAGATGATTGTTGGTTAGCTAGGATTACAATTTAAAAATTGACTTCAACTAAATTTATTTTTCTTCTTCTCTTCTTCCACATTCTTTAGGCTCTAAATTGTTTCAACTTTTTCTCTTTTTTGTATTCTTCAAACCTCAGTTTCTTCATTTGTTGGTTCAGCTCTTCCATTCTTCGAGAGTGTCTAAGCATATCCTGGACTTCTTCAAAAAATGACCTATATGTGAACTGTTGCCACATATTATCTTTTGTAGTGTGTTTCTCATCATCAATCTGTTGCAACATAAGACCATAATACAATTTCATCTCTTCAGGACTCCAATACCTGAAAATTTATTTCTTCATCATGCATGGTGTCTTCAACATTCATTTAAGCATCTTCTATGCAGACTTCATCTAGACATGGTGTTGCAAGCCATGCTTCAAGGAAATGTTCTTCCAAATTATTCGATGTATCTGCACAATGGAAATAATGTTAAAATAAAAAATATTTACAGAACCATATTGGTTCTGCTGTGTAATGAGAGCTTTCTCCTATTGCACTTACAGCTCTGCTTATGCTTATGTCTTTGTTTTCTCTTTGTGGGCTTCTTTGTTTGTCTCAACCTCTATATTTCTATCTCTGTCCTTGTATCTTCCACTTTTGTACTAAATTGTGGTGCTACAGACAGGTTGTCTTCCACTTGGCTTTCAGATTCACGTGGGATTATCTCACTAAATAGTATCATTTCAATATGATGCTTTTGGTTGCATCATCGACAACCATTCATAATTAGCCAACAATTCTGCATCAAAGTTTACATCAAAAATATTAATTGTTGGATTCACCATAGCATTGACTGCTCCAATGGAAGCTTCATTGTCCTCAGCAAGCTCTGTTGCTGGATTCACCAAAATTTCATCAGCAAGCTTTGTTGTTGGAAATACCAAATCTTCATCCACTTGCAGCTGTGCACATTGAGGTTCGTGAGAATCTACGTGATCTTTCTCTCTTGCCTCTACGACTTCTTCACAGACATCATCCACTTGTGGCTGAGCACAGTGGGATTCAACAAACTTTACGTCTCGTTGTAGATTTGATGTTGTAGATCCACCTTCATCTTCAACTTCAGTGCTCCCCCTTACACCAAAACTCCTCTCAAGGGTATCCCAGGCCTCCTTGGTTTTGTTGGCTTCTGAAATCAGGGGAAGCCTCTTGATTTTTCCCATTTGTTGAGCGTTGACTCACTACGAATCAACAAGAAAAACAAATTGTAGACATTGCATCTAACTGCAATAAAAATGCCTCTACTTCCTCAATTCCACAACAAATTTTCACAAAAGTGACGTCATTGCAAAATCTTTAAAAAAAATCACAATTCCCTTTTTTTAATTACAATACCCACTACCTATTTGAACAATGTCCCCTTTGCCTTTAACATACAAATTTGATTTTTTGTTTTTTTTTTTTAATTGCTTTTGAAAAACAATACAAGAGCATTTAAAAATCACTATCTTTAAAGAAATTGAATGTAATCCTTCTTTTTGAAATTACATGAGCATTCTTAAAATAATTCTGTCAAAGTCTTTATAAAAACGATTCCATCTTTCATCATAGCATACTCTGTTTAAGAGATTAAAAAATGATAGGATATGATTTAGGTCATGTACATTGAATTTTCCAGTGAATCATTGTACCAATCCTCTTTGTGCCTTGACCTTTGTTCCCTCGTGCCTCCTGGACACTTATTATGGGTAACACTTTGTGGGATGGGAAGAACCCACTGAAGTTAACGCGGATCCTGTTAAACTTTCTTTGCTCTGTTAGTAATGCCTTGGACTAACGTGGATTTCTTTGGACTAGCCTGGTTATGATAAATTGTGTACGCATTAACAACGTTGCCTTCTAGGTTGTAGGGTGCTACCTTTCATGCAAAAACTTTTCTTGTTTCTCTTTTCTGCCAACTCACCTATTCCCTTTGCTTTTTTCTCTTCTCTCAAGTTGTTGTTCTCTCAGGGAGTCTTATGAAAACTAGCCTATATTCTCTTCTGCTACTCTCAAGGAGTCTCATGCAAGCTAAGCTTCAATACCATGAAAAAAAAAAAAAGGAACAAAAACAATGGAGTAGAGGATTTCTATTCTTAGTATTACAAATGACTTAAATAAGATTATATTGGAAACATCACTAATAAATGACTAGACTGAAACTCTACTTAAACTGGACTAACTGAAACTGAACTAGCACACTTGGAGGGATGATTTTGACACCTAACAAATGGTTAGAATTAGATTCTCCAATAGGGAACCCTAGTTGTCTTGCGACCTTGGAAAAAAACCTTGGCTTTCTCATACGCATGGTTTTTTTTATCCTTCTCCACAGTAAGAAATTACATATCACTCCTCCCTCCCATTTACAGTTTGTAAAAAGACTTGCGGAAAATAAGTATTGGCGCATGTCGATGTTTTCATTATATACCATATAGTCTCGTATATATGTGTTTTGTGAAAGTTTTGATTGGTGAATGATTGTATGGACTTGACTTTTTGTTTTTCCTTCAATAAAGCCTAATATGTGCCATGGTTTGATGTTAATTCGATGCTATTTCATTTAGATGTGTGCCTGAAAATCATATATGTCGTATACTGGAATATTCTATCTTTCCTTTTTTTATTTAAATCCTTCACTTGGTTTACATGGTTGTAAATAAATTGTCGTCGTCTATTCCTTTTCCAGTTTAATGTATCATCCTAGTCAATGTTTAAAACTCAATTTGCTTGATATTTGTTTATGAATAGTTTATATTCTTATTACCTGCAAGTAATTGAGTGAATATATAATGTAGAATGATTTTTTATAATAGAAACAAGGGAAGAAGCAGGAGAAAAAGGGGCACAAATACTAATCAACACCTAGGTCTCATAGGGGAAATGGGACCAAGGATTTAGTTCATTTTAATGCAAATTCTCAATTATTAAGAGTGTTATTACACTCTTAGACGCCTAATCTATTAGGGTTGCCCCATAATTAGTCTAAAGCACATCCTCAGTCACAACAAGCCATTTCTTAGCAGCCTCCTAATGCTGGTAGTTTTGTTCCCTCGCATACATCTTCCCTTCTAGTCAATCTGAATGATGATGGTTGGGAATATCTCATTCTTACACAACCTTTGAATTCAAGGAAAGGTTGGATACATATGCCCCTTCCTAATTATCCTCGTCACACTCATGCATCACGCTTATAGTTTACTACCTCTTGTATCATACATATGCGTCATGTTGCACCCCAACCATCTCCTCCTTCACATCATGCCTTTTGTACACAAAAAGATTCTCAACAACACAGAGGCCTACCTAATTTTGCTGGTCAACCATTTAAACTCCCTATCATCCCCTCATCTGCTTCCAGCGAGAATGGACAAAAAACTCAAGTTGACTCTTCTTGTTTTTCTCATGGATCATCACACTCAGTGTCATCTTCTTTATGACAAGGAACGAAGCAAGAAGAATCAATCCCCTCTCACACGCAGGAGGATTAATTATGTTTTTATTAATCACAAAGTCACGTTTTGTTGATATTGTTTTTTACCTGTTGTTAGAAAATTAATTTTTAGATTATCTGTTGGGTGCTATGTTATATTTTGATGATATTTAAAGACTGGAAGAACAAGTATGGTTTCACAACTTTACTTATAAAATGAAATAAGGAGGAACAACCTGGAATGGAGGTACAATGTTTCTTATATCGGTTTACAATGTGATGATTTTATATGGTCATGCACATTTATTTAATTTTAGTGGATTATGGTTATGGCATAACTTTGTTATGTTTATTAGTGGTCAAAATTTATAAGGTAAATAGATTGATGGTTTCAATTTAACTTATAAGGACAATGAGGCCTAACTGAATGTTAATGAGGTTCACACCTATTAGTGTCTAATACTTAACTTTAAAAACTCCTAAACTAGGTTTTAGAAGTCTCCCCTCTTAATCCTAATCATAGTGATTAGGAAAAAAACTAATCTGATTTGTTAAGATTCGAAATTGTCAAAACCACTCAAGGCCTCATTGAAAGAATGAGAGCTCTATGAACGAAAGAGAGAGAAAGTTGTGAAGAGAGGCATGCTACAAAAAAAGTAGGTTGTTCTTTATTCCTCTGATTTTGTTATTTGTAAATTAGATAGTTGAACTTAATGGTGACAACCGTTCTATCTCGAATTGAGAGACCATTTAAGGTGAATTCCCTCATTTATTCAAGGATTTTTGAAGGTATATTGCATGTCTTCTGATCATTTATTTGATGTTTTCATTTCTCTTATTTCTATTTTTGTTAGTGCTAACAACAATTATTCTACATAAAGCAAGTTTCCCACACATGTAAATTGCTTGAAGGATCACTTTGTTGCGATTTTCATTGGTTTTCCTTGGTTGTTGTATATGAATCTATACATTGGAGTAGTTTGAGTCTTAGAACTAGTCAATGGTCTTTGTAGGGACCTGCTATTGAGATTTGGGTATCATTTTTAATAAAATCGTCTTATTTTTTATACAATATGATTTTTTATATGCCTCTCACATTGTGTTAAATTCATCTATTATTTTTCATACCTTATGCTCTATAGGATTTCAAGGTGTTGGCCTAGAATCATGACTAGCTCGTTGTTACTTTAAAGCTAATTTTTCTTTCATTTCCCTCTAATCATTGTTGATCATTTATCATGTTATGAATATCTATTACAAGTGTATACATCAGTTTTTATGTATACATTTACATTTAATTTTCGATAATGTAAAAGAAAAAACACCTAAGTAATTTCCTTCATTTTGTATATTCCAAGAAATTTGTCTCACTATCTTGTCGTGATAACAAAATTCAAGGAGTCGTATAGTTTAGTTTCCTTATCCTAAACAAAACCATCAACATCTTTTGGCGACAATACTAGGGAGAACATCCTAGGTTCTCTTTGAGTCAGTCTTAATTATGACCATCCAACCTCTAGAACAACTTGACCTAGGGTTATGGATTTCTGACCAAACTAATATTGTACATTCTCTGCTTGGATTTATTCTTCAAAATTCATCCCTTGACGAGGAATGTGCTAGAATGTGGGAAATGATTTCCCAAGGAATTGAGTTAGAAGAAAGAAAATAATCCTTGTGGAGACAAAGGCTGTAACGTAGGTGTCTTAACCATGTTTGAACTATCCTCCCAATAAGAGTCTCGCTTATGTCAATCCATGACCATATGGTCAAACATACAATCTAGGCTAATCCATCAGTTAAATGATCAACAAAACATTGCCAATTGATTGCTCGATTACATCCTAAATAGTGCTTCTAATATTTAATAATTGAACCATAACTAGTCAGCCATAGCCCGTAAAATTAACGAAGTTGATCAACACAAGGTTCTCATTAATCAAGAATGTGAACGTGAATGCTAATGCATGCACAATCTTCATCATTAACCTTGCATGAGTACTAAACCACAAAGTTCCCAACATATTAGAGGTGATAGCCTTGAATACACTCCTATTAAATAAATGCATAAACATATGATAATCTTAAAGGTAGAAGCCCATCGAAAGTTCATTCAAGGTCTTACTAGTTCTTCTCAATTTGCTTCACCCACTAGAAGGATCATGTCTAGGACACAAAGTCAATTTTCAAGTGGCTCCCAAGGTTGCATCTCCTCAAGTTCACCTTCATCCATTTCAAGTTCAATAGCAACTCCAATGATCTCTATTGTATCTATATACTCTCTCTTCAGTCCACATCCATTTGGAACTAATCCTAACAAGGTTTTCAGGAAATTTGTGCTTTTTTAGTTTGAAAGAGATGATAACAACACCCCTTAGCACATTCAATCTCATATGCACCTTCCCCCTACTAATGCACCTCTTCCTATGTTTGAAGATCATTCACCTAAGTTCTCTAAAAATGTTACAATTACTACTAATGAGCACCTAATTTATTTCTAAAATGCTTGCCACAACATTCGGGAAAACAACAATGATACTTTTATGTCATTGTTTGTTAATTACTTAGCTACTAGGGTCACTACCAATTTATTCTAATTTCATTACAAGGCTTTTATCCCCTGGGATGAGCTATGTTACTAGTTCAAGCCTACTTATGGGGCACCACAAAATCCTAATGACTTATTACATGGCTATAACAATGTTTCCTTCCCAAAAGGAGAAAACAATAATACTTTTAACCTGCACTTTACTAAGATTTACAATGACTTTCCTAAAAATAATTTTCCCATAGAATCAAGATGCTATGATGTAATACTACATCGTGTTATCTCTTATCTACAATCAATGGCTTGAGGAAAAAAATGCCACTAGTTTGGAATATGATTTTCAAATATGTTTATAATACTAATATCAACTTAGGAGAACATTTGTCCCTCTTGAGGCTCAAACAAATCAAACCGATATGGCCTCAATATTATAAATTATGCAATATATTAGAAATAGGTTGATATCACATGAATAGAGATTAAAATTATAGCCTTTGAACCATATTCGTTCACACACTCACATGGCTCAACAAGCCTATCAAACCCCTTCCCTTCTCTCATGACCATGGTGCGATTTTTGTGAATATCATCATGATTATAAATTTTGTCAAGTATGTCAAGCTACTAGGAAAATAAACTTTGGTAATAAACTCAATTCTATTGTAGCGAATATCAATTAGGTCGATGAGGATGACGTTCTAGCAGTGGAAACAAGAGGTTCATATAGAACTAGAATCGCTAAAGAACAATTTTCCAAACAACTCTCAATCAAAAGACCCTCAAATATCATTCGCAATCGCCCATATGCAAATAAATATACTTCAAAACAACATGTACATTCTTCCCCCTCTTCTTTTCCCTCTTAGTTGCCTGATTTTAAAATTATCACTCAGATGGCTAGTATAAAAGTTGATGTTTCATTACTTGACATGGCCACAATTCCCAAGAAATAGAAACAATTAAAAGAATTCCTTGATGGGAAAATTTCCACACTGATTAATTATCTAGATGTTAAATCAGAAGGAACTATTCAAGAGGATATTATGCTACTAATAATCCATTATCCCTTTTTAGAACCCCTCCTTTCTACATATCATTGAAAATTTATGACAAAATCACTCATTATTGTCTCATAGATGGAGGGTCTGCTCATGTAGGTTTTAACCCTTTACAAAAATTACCTGCATACAATTCTAAAAGTAGAAAATAAACAATGGCGAGAGCATAAAACATAAAACATATATACAAAAAGATTTTCCTCAGGATCCCAAAACCAAAACTACCAGATTGATTTTCATTATGTTCCTTTCCATGTTACAATACATATATATACACGTCGAAGCATCCATAAACCCCAATCCATTAACCCTGGATTAGAACATAACCTTAGTTGCCTTGACCGAATCTACAAAATACCATGGACAGAAAACCATTATGCAAAACACCATGTGCAAAATCCATGCACAAAACCATAAGTAGGTCTAGCAACCTAATATAGGGTCCAAAAAACATTTCCCAGGGCGTTGCCAGACCCTGTGCAGGGGGGCTAATTTTCCACTGTGACCCTCTGGCAGCAACCCACACAACGTATAGGAGGGGCTTCCACCCACCCTGTGACCCCCTTGCGATTGGGGTAGTCATGGAAAGAATATAACACAACCCAACATTCTCCCACTTGTTGTTTTCTTTCCACAGGGGGCCACAGGAGAGCTTATTCATTGATCCAGCCCTACAATGCCCATTGTTTCTTTACACCAAGATAACTTCTCAGTTCTCACAGACTTTGTCAATGCATCTGCAGTATTCTTCAAAGTGTCCACTTTTACTAGTAACACCTTTTTGCCTCAACCATATCCCTCACAAAGTGAAACTAAACATCAATGTGCTTTGTCTTTGAATGATAAGCAGGGTTCTTTGCCAAGAAAATTGCACTTTGGTTGTCACAACCTATCCTTGTAGCTCGCTATACTAATGCCATGCTTGAACACAATCTCTACAACCAAAATTATCCCTTTCTTGCATGAGTGGCTACCATGTATTCTGCCTCTATAGTTGAAAGTTCAACTACATACTATCTGTTACTGATCCAACTGACTCCACCTACAAATAGGTTAAACATATACGCATTTGTAGATCTTCTCTGATCCAGATCTCCAGCCCAGTCTGCATCAACAAAGCCACGGATGTCCAAAACTCTATCCAATCCTGGTCTTCCTTGGTAGCACAAACCATAATCACTAGTGCCATGCAAATACTTGAAAACATGCTTCACTATTGTCCAATGCTACCTCCCTGGTTTTGACATAAACCTTCTCAATAATCCCACTACATGTGCGATGTCTGGTCTAGTACAAACCATTTCATATATCAAGCTACCGACTGTACATGCATATGGAACAAGGGATATGTCCTCTTCCTCTTCTTGTGTCTTGGGACACTCCTCGGGAGATAAATTTACACCTATAGGAATGGGAACCTTCATTGGTTTACTATCCTGCATATTAAACCTATGCAATATTGTCTTGACATACTTTCTTTGGTTTAACCAGAGCTTCCTCTTTGCTAGATCTCGTTCAATTTCCATGCCCAAAATATAGTTTGCAGCACCAAGATATTTCATGTCGAATTTGGAGGACAATTGGGTCTTCAAATCCTAGATAATTTCTTTGTCATTTCCAACCAGCAACATATCATCCACATACAATACCAGATAAATAAAATGGTCACCGATTATTTTAAAATAAACACACTGATCAACTTTTCTTTTGGTGAAGCCAAGTCCTCGTATAAATGTATCAAATTTCTGATACCACATCCTTGGTGACTATTTTAACCCATACAAAGAATTTTTTTACTTGCATACCAGTTCTTGTTTACCCTTCACTACGAAGCCTTCAGGTTGCTTCATGTAGATCTCTTATTTCATATCCCCGCGAAGAAATGTTGTATTCACATCCATCTGTTCTACCTCAAAATCTAAATAAAAAAAAACAAATAAAAGTAATATAATATAAGCTACCTTGGAAACAGGAGAAAAAATATCTCCACATTTCCTTCTCCATTCATCTTCTTCTTAAACACCCATTTGTTTCCAATGGGTTTCCTTCCAACCAACAACTCCACTAGATCCCAAGCCTCACTTTTGTGCAAAGACACCATTTCATCAACCATTTCCTCTTTCCAAAGTTTTCCATCCTCTGAATTTACTACTTCACTCACAGTTCCAAGATCATCATCAGTAATAGATAAAGAAACATTTGAACATAAAGCAGATGGACTATACGTTTCTCACTGCTTTCTTTCTCAAACTGATCTTCTCACAACTAGAGTTTATGGCTCTTCATCCTCTGATGCCTCTTCAGTTGTAGAGTTTGATTCTTCCTCCTTTAGCTCAAACTATATCTTCTCAGGTTCCTTTCATAGAACTTCATTTCTAATAACATATTTCACCTCTCTAAACACCACATCTCAATTGTACACAACCTTCCCTGTTTTTGGGTTCCAAAGCTTATAACCTTTTAAATCATCCTTATACCTAATAAAGATGAAATTTTCAGGTTTACTATACAACTTTGTTCTTTTCTCCTTTGGAATATGTACATATGCGTCACATCCAAATACCCTGAGATGTGAAAGAGAAGGTTTCTTACCAGTCCATACCTCTTATGGAGTCTTATCCTCCAACGATGATGAAGGTGATTTGTTGACTAGGTAACATGCAGTCTACACCACCTCTACCTAAAATTCTTGTCCTAACAAGGTATAATTGAGCATGCTTCCTGCCCTTTTGTTGGCTTTTTGGGCCTTGACCTAGGTTCAACGTTAGTTAGCCAAATAGATCCCTACACTACTGGCACTTTCGGCATAAGCCCGTGGACTGCAGACTGAAGCCTCACCCGTAGTAGTATGGGGGGATGCTGGAACCATGTTTCCACACCCTGAGATGGTTGTGACATCGGTTTATACCCTTCGGCCCTACTTTTGCGTAGGTCACTAAGCCTTAGGGTTCTATTAGTTTACCCTTTATTCCACCCTTCAGTACCTCCACGAAGGTGTATGATTGACCTTCGCGCAGCCCTAACCCATGGTCCAGGTACTTTCACACAGCTATGACAATGTATTGTATAGGTTCCCAAGTTATCTCAAGTGTTTTACTTATCTTACTAATCAATCACAGTTAGCGTTGTGTAAACTGATATCCTTACTTGCATTCAATTAACCAATACAATCACATATATTTGCGCAACAAATAAACATTATAAATTAAACTCAAAACACAATATAATCATATGCATTAACAGGAACTAAATACACAGTAATTCAATAATACTTCTCTTTATTGATATCTTTCAGTTTAATACATGCTCTATCCACCCTGCACACACAGCTGCAGGGGTCCGCGCACTCAGCTGCAGAGCCTCTACCTACGCTAAGATATGAGAACAATTAGACTTCTCCACTTGAATTTTCTAATTTCTTCCTTACATAACTACATAGAGCTTACTTACTTAGCTCCTTTTTATACAATCCCATGGTCTGCAGACCATGGGTGGATCTTTACAGTTGACTTGACACTTTACAAAATAAGGGTGGACAACCCTTTATGACTCTTGACACCTTCACGCTCTATGACCACAAAATGTGGAGACTTTACAACTTTATTACAAAATTATCCCAAAACATGGGCTTTTAGCCCCAAAACTGCTCTTGGGGGAACCCGTTCCCAACAAGCCCTCAACACAAACATGGTGACTTGCCCTCGAGTCACTCTATGGGCATGGAGATCTTGGTGCAAAGACCTCCCAACTCGACTTGTATGACTACCACTTAGGCGATGCACTGCATGACCGCCTTCTTCACTTCTTCAACCAACTGCTTTATCGCTGGTCTTGAACTGTCAGCTTGAAACTTCTGCTGAGTCGCTTGTATCTTATCAAGCTTGCTTTTGATGGAGGCCATGACTGAATAAGCTTCATCCAACCAGGACTTCAAGCGCGCATTCACCACTGCCTCTTTGTGTTGTGCTGCATCTACCTATTCCTTTAATGTTTTGGCCTCTTGTAGCTTCGCCAGTCTCTGAGTGAGAGTGACGGTGTGCATTATACCTTTTACTTCATCATAGTGCTGCTACAGTTCTCGCGCCTCTGTCTCTAGCCATTATACATTAGGATCCTCCTGCAGACTCATCAGGACCTTGAACGACTGTTCAAACAGCCATGTACAGTCTGCTACTGCACTGTCTATCACCGATATCACCTCTATGATAGAAATTGCGTGCTGCTCCTTTTCTTCCAATGGAGTTGAAGGCTGGGCCTTCAACTGTAAACCTGCAATATGTAGGTTCAGCTCCAGCTAAACCTTAGCCAACTCTTTGCGAGCATCGCTCACCCATGTAGCAAGCTTCTATACCTATTCATCTATCTTCGCATCCTTAGGAATGGCCAATTTGTGGACCATTCGGTAGGCTTCCCTCATGGCCCTAATCATGCACATATTTGTGTTAGTATGTTCCACCATGGAAGTAGGGGCGCTGTCTCACTGCAGGGCCATCTATACATTATTAATCTTATGCTCACTGATTATCTATAAAGGGCATTGTTTGTGGGCCCTCAGCTCCGTGATTAATGACCCTCATCATTAGGTAATTATATGGGCCTTAATTCACCTCCTAGCTTAGTCAAACCCATTATTCTCACAACTTATTGCATTACTTTTGATTATATTTTGCTTATGAGATGATTTAGAGTTGGATATTTTGCTTTGTGATCTAATGTTCATTTAACGCAGGATTAAAGGATAAAAGCAAGGAATTTTGGAAAATATCTTGGTAAAAACTCAAATGGGACAAGGGAGAGGAATTATAAGAGGTAAATCCTCCTCATTTACCACCCCTCCATTCGAATATTCCTCCATCAGCTCAGAGTACAAATAGCCAAATCATGAGGACTAGAAGGTAGCCAAGCAAGTGAAAGTCAAAGCACCAGTTTATCTCGAGTTTGGGAGCCGAGCCTCCCTAATTTTAAGGAAGTCGTTGGAGACTTTAGTTGTATAAGTAGAGAAGCCTAGGGCCTGAGTAGGATTCAGACTTTTTATTGTAAAACTCTACTTTATTTTCGAGCTGCAAGACTTGTGATAGTTTTTGATGTAATCCATTTTTTTGATAATAAGAATGAGTTTTGTTTTGAGAAAGCGCTGAGTTAACTCAAAGAGCTGAAGCTCTTGGGTTATGGCCCAACCCTAGCAACTAAGGCTCCTCTTTATTGTACATGTATGCTAGCATAGATTCGTGGTTTAATTATTCATTTGCTTAAGTAGCTGCATTTCCATTACAGCAGTGTAGCACATAGATTCATGGTTTAATCATTCATTTTCTTAAGTAGTTACATTTCCATTACAGTAGTGTAGTGTAGATTAGTTGTGTTTTAGTTTTCTTCCATTTGTGCCTTCTTTCAATTAGCAGGTTAGGTAGGAGTTCTTGCATGAAGTTTGTTGTCTTGATCCAATATGAGGTTCATTTCATTGTTGTCTTTTTCCATCACTTTTTTCTCATATGCTCATTTCCTTCAGCACGAAACACTTAAGCGGAAGCTAATAAAACATGTCTTGATAAGAATATACTCGTAAATTTCCTTATCGTCCGATCCACAACAAACTTGACCAATCACCATCCGATTCATTTCAACGCTTGACTTTATGCGCTCCAGATCTCCACTGTCGATATGTCTAGCTTGATCCAATGACTATCACGAATCCTTCCACCTACTTTATGTGCTCCAAATCTCCACTGTCGATCTGTCATGCCCTCGATCCAACAGCTATCGTGTCACCTGATCGCCAACTAGCTTGGCTGATCTCCACCGTTGATCAATCCTGCATGATCCAACGACTATTGTACACTCTCGCACAAATTATTGCACGGCTGATATCCACCCGAGAGCATGTGAGAAAAGTGGTTTTCCTATGCTACGTGTCACTCACATAAACTAATCGCGTGAAAATTAGAAATATAGCTTACAACTTTAAGGGCACGTGAGAAACTGCTTACCACCTACTAAACCCTCTCTATCATTCCGCACGTTTTTTTTCTTTTGTTTCCACATGAATTAATGTGATCCATCCATCTATTCACTTAATCCCCGCAATAAGATCTCTTTCATTCATCTCCTGTTAGTCCTGTTCGTCCATCTGTTGACTTAACCTCTCGCAATAAGATCGCCACCATTCATCTCTCGTTAGTCCTGTTCGTACATCTATTGACGTAATCTCCTGTGATAAGATCTATGTTGCTCATCTCCCGTTCATATTGTTCCTGACTGATCCAATAGTTCCCATACACTGCTACTTCGTTATGTCCTCCTTTCACTGATTATGATCTTCACTTTCTCTTCTGCTTGACTCCTTGCATGCTTGATTTTACCAAAAAAACCAAAAATGTGAAAACAGATTTAGTTTACTTTCCTTTCTTACACATTAGTTTGGTTTGATGCTCTTTACTTCTGTAACTTAGATAACAACATTAGGTTAGCGTTGATTTAGCAATTCTGCTTAACATAGCTATTTAAATGGTAGATTAGGATATGGTGTGATTTAGCATTACATGTTGTTTTCTTCATTACTGCAGTAGAGTAACTTTATTAGAATAGATTTGCTCTTATTCCATCAAAGAATCAAGCTTCTTCTGACTCTATAGAAGTCTGGCTTGGAACCCCTGGGGTCTCTCACCATATGAACAAGTGACAATAGGCAGGACCTTCACTTCTACTTGTGCATATAGCACTGTCACCTCCAAGTTTGTACAAACCCCAGGTTGATGAGTAAATCTGGTAGCCTAGGAGTTGCAGCATCCTTGTTGCAATACTAGCACTCATCACTTTTTGGTGTCGTTGCCGAGGAGGTGTTTGAGTAGAATGTGAGTACTTCTCTCTTTTCTTCTATTTCTAGTCTACTTTATTTTCTTCTATTTCTAGTATTCAATTTTCTTCCATTAGTTTATTTCTTCAAAAGTAATCTAGTAGCTTCCTTTCTTTCACTTGTCATTATCTGCTTTCCTTTCTATTCTACAAGTAGAATTTCAATTTAGCTAGTAAAGTTTCTTTCTATCAGTAGTTTGCATTCAATCAACAATTTAATTTTTGCAAAGTACTTTCCAGCTTAAAAAAAAATCTTATAAAAGCCACCAAAACATTTCCTTTCATGCTTCGTAGGAATAGGGACAATTTAGGGAAATTCTTTCCAAATACCCCCACTGCATCCAACAACCAACCTTCTCTCTTCTTTGGTGGTTGTGAACTGGAGGAACCTTTAGGTGAGAAACCTGACATATTTGAAGAACCTATAGGGGAAGAAGAAGAAGAAGAACCCATTCCTATTGAACAAATGGATGAAAACCAAAATGATAGAGGAAATAGAGAGAGAATTGAGGGTGCCTTCCCCATCGGGGAAATTAATGGGGACACTAAGATGAAGAATATAACCCCCTCTGCTCTACCTCATTACTGTGGCCTAACCATAGAATATCCTGACACTTTCCTATTTGAGTTTGATGTTATATGCCGAACCTATGAATATACAGATGATAAGAAAAATTTAAAACTATTTCCATCTACCCTCAAGCATGCATCATTGTGCTGGTTCATGGGTTTACTAGGAGATAACATCACAACTTAGGCTCAGATGCAGCAGGATTTTAACAACAAATATAGGGACTATTGTAGGTAAAAGGATACTAAAGAAGAGATTTTTAGGATGACCATGGGCCAAGATGAAACCTTAGAAGACTACGAAGAAAGATTCCATCTTAGTTACAAAAGGGCCAGGTGCACACTTGACCCCAAGTCACTAAAGTTGGTCCTGCTTAGAGGAGTAAGGGAAGATCTTCTGGATTCCTTACATTTTTTAGTAGGAGAAGATATCTACCAATTATCATATGAGGATATCAAGACTGTCTTTAGAAATCATTCTAGGGTAGCGAGGAAAAAGGGTAGGAGTAGTCAACCTGTGGCTAGTACATCATCTTCCAAATCATCCATCAAGGGTGAAATTGGAAATATGCTGGAAGATTTCAAAAGTGAGATGTTGCAAACCCTTGCCTTGCAATTGGATACCATGAACATCAAAAGGAAGCAAGAGGAAGCAGAGAGAGCCTTGGCCATCTTTTGTCCTAGATGCACCAGGAGGCATCCTAGGAACGAATGTCCATTGAACTGTATTGATATTTGATCGGTCCTTGAAGAAAACCACTCCACACACAAGTTCCCTTCTTTACCTGGACTCAAAGTTGTATATCAAGGAGCTGAAGGGGTCACTGAGAAGCTTTGTTACATCAACCAAAGAGACCTCTTGGGCCTAGACCATACTAGCAGGGTATGCAAGGGTCATCCCATACATATTACAACCACTACCAAACCACAACTATACCTTCTTGGGGACCCCCTACTCATCCTTCCTAGTCTACACCCCCCTCCTTGGTCCTATGCATCTCAATATCATTCCTAGCCAGCCAACCATTCATTTCAACCTTATATTCCACCACAACCTCAATGGAATACCCCACACCAAGGGTGGAGGCCCCAATACAACAATGCTCCAGCTCTATTGCCTCCACCACCTACCCAACCACAAATCCTACACTCTCCTCCAACCAAGCAACCCTAGTTGCCTGCCTAGCCAAATATGAACCTGAGCAATAGGTAGGCTCAACAAGTATACAGTGGACAGACATCATACCTAGCTTATGCTGTAGAAATCTAGGAGATCAACCTAAGATCTGGGAGAATTTTCCTAGATAACCAACCTCCCTCTCCAGATAGGGAGGTTGAGGATGAAAGAGAGGAAAGCAACCTTAAAGTAAATCCACCCTTTCCTGATAGGTTAGCCCAACCACTCCAACCTACCCCAGAAGAGCTTGAACTTTAGGGAGAATTGAAAAATCTATGTGTAAAGATCCCCCTTCTCCAAGCAATAAAAGATGTTCCCATTTACAATAAGTTGATTAAGGAGAAATGCTTCAAGCATCTAGGAAGAAGAAAAAAGGATGCCCCTACCATTAATGTCATTGTGCAGCTGTCTGACTTAATGTTGGGGTAGGTAATATGTCCAAAATATTTGGACCCTGGAAGCCTTGTAGTAGATGTCCACATAAATGGCACCATTGTCCCACACACTCTGATTGATCTTGGGGTTGCCATTAATGCGATGACCAAGGACACCATGCTCAAGCTCAACCTCCAAGGGTCATTGAGGAAGACCACAACAGTTCTACAACTTGCAGACCATTGCACAATCACCCTTGAGGGAATTGTGGAGGATGTGATGGTCTCCATTAAATCCTACGAGTACCCTGCAAATTTCCTAGTTCTCTAGCCTAAGGCTAAGCTTACTGGTTACCATCTCATCCTTGAGAGGCCATGGTTGACCACAATTGATACTTACATTGTCTGCAGAGCTGGGAATATGACCATCAAGAATGGGCATATGTCCAAGTAGTTAGTCCTATACCCTCCTGCTCAACTTTCTCTAGAGCATGATTTACCTTTATGGTTGGAGGAGGAGGATGAAGATGAGGCTTATTTAGCCCAAATTTATGTTTTGGAAGCAACCATAGGAGGAGAACAATAAGATGAGGATGACTTAATTGAACAGCTACTCCAAAGTCCAACTCCTAGTTCATTACCATTAGAAGAGGAAGTAAGGGAAACCCAAAAAAATCATCCAGTTGACTTATGCTTGGCTAATCCCAGCCCACTCTATGTCAAAATCATAGAATTTGGCCCAAAGAAAACTTTGAAAATTAATCAATCTCTTTCTACTCTTGAAGAGGAAAAGCTATGCAACATGTTGAGAGAAAATCTAGAAGCCTTTGCTTGGAGTTACAAGGAAATGAAGGGAGTACAGCCCTTAGTGTGTACTCACCACATATACATCAAAGAAGGTTGCAAGCCAGTCCAGAAACCACAAAGGAGGATGAATCTAGCTCTTAAAGATATAGTCAAAGAAGAACTACAAAAACTACTAGATGCAAGATTCATTTACCCTATCTCTAATAGTGAGTGGGTCTCTCCTTTAGTGTTAGTCCCAAGAAAAATGGTAAGTGGAGGATTTGTGGCGATTATAGTGAATTGAAAAAAGCCACAAAGAAGGATCATTTTCCCCTACCCTTCATTGACCAAGTGCTAGATGACCTGGCACTGAAGAAGTTCTTTTCTTTCCTAGATGGATTCAGTGGGTTCAACCAAATCCAAATCTGCCTAGAAGACCAAGATAAGACCACCTTCACCTATCCTTGGGGTACTTTTTCCTATAGGGTCCTTTCTTTTGGCATATGCAATTCTCATGCCACTTTCCATAGAGAAGTCTTGAGTATTTTTGCTGAATTAGTACATGATGTGGTGGAATTTTATATGAATGATTTTACAACTTATGGTTGTGATTTTCAGGAAGCCCTGACTAACCTAGGCAAAGTATTGCACAAATGCATTGAAATGAACATGTCTCTCAGTCCAGAAAAATGTGAATTCTTAATGACTGAAGGGACTATGCTAGGTCATTCAATATCTCAGCAAGGACTATAGGTGGACCCAAACAAAATAACAATCATCCAGAGGGTCCCACCTGCTCAAAAACAGAGGGATGTCAGCAGTTTCTTAGGGTTAGTTGGATACTATTGAAGGTTCATAAAGGACTTCAGCAAGTTGGCCTCTCCTTTATTTGGGTTGTTGGCCAAATATTTTAAAGGGTAAGTTAACCACCGCACCAATTCTTCGAGGCCCAAACAGGGCCCTCCGTTTTCATATTCATGTTGATGCCTCACACAAAGCCATAGGAGTAGCCTTAGGTCA
Source organism: Pinus tabuliformis (assembly GCA_031772625.1). Taxonomy (NCBI): domain Eukaryota; kingdom Viridiplantae; phylum Streptophyta; class Pinopsida; order Pinales; family Pinaceae; genus Pinus; species Pinus tabuliformis. Next base: position 1,493,599,873 of record CM062819.1, on the reverse strand, counting down.
GGTAGAGAAGAAATTTCCCTATTACATCTATTTTATTAGTAAGAACCTTTCAAAGGTTGAGCTAAATTATACTGTGATCGAAAAGGAACTCCTAGATGTTGTGCATTCATTAAACAAATTTAGGCATTACATTACAGGCTACCAAACATTTGTGAATACTGACCACGCTGCAATCAAATATTTAATGAACAAACTCGATGTGAATGCTAGAATTATAAGATGGTTGCTTTTATTACAGCAGTTTGATCTAACCATTGTTGATAAGCCTGGTAAGGAAAATGTTGTTGTAGATTTTTTGTCTAGGGTGAATCTGCCTGCAAGTGAAGAAGGAATGGTGAATGACCAGTTACCAGACGAGCATTTGTTTGCTATTTAAGTTCTCTCCCCATGGTTTGATGATATAGCAAACTATTTGGTATCAACACAGTTGCCACCAAACTTTCCCTCCAAAGAAAAGAGCAAGATAGTCATGAAAAGAACCCCTTTCACCTGGATTGGGAGCAATCTTTTCAAACATAGCCCAAATCAAATCTTGAGAAGGTGTGTAAGGGAAGAGGAAAATTTTGACATCCTTCTGACCTATCATGATGGGCCTTGTGGAGGTCACTTTGCAACAAAGAGGACAACATTCAAAGTGTTACAAGCGGGCTATTATTGGCCCACTCATCATCAGGATGTGAAAAGGTACATTAGTTAGTGTGATCGGTGCCAGAGGATGGGAAAGCCTACTCCAAGAGATAAAATGCCACTACAACCTCAAGTGACTTTCGAGCCATTTGACAAGTGCGGCATGGACTTCATTGGGCCTATCAACCCTCCTTCAAAGCAAAAACAATGCATTATTGTGTGCACTGATTATTTGACTAAGTGGGATGAAACTGAGGCGATTAAGGTAGCAGCAAAAGAGAATGTGGATAAGTTCCTAAGGGACAATGTCTTCTACAAATTTTGGTACCCTAGAGATCTAGTCATAGACCAAGGCAACCAATTTACCTCCAACATGATTGAAGAACTACTCATCCATCACAAAATCAAGCATAGGACCTCCACTCCCTATCATCGACAAGATAATGGGCAAGTGGAGGTGACCAACAGGGCACTGGAAAGTAGCTTAACCAAGGTAGTGAGCAGCAACAGGAAGGACTGGGCAGAGAGACTAGTTGAGGCCCCCTAGGCCTATAATACAACATGGAAGACTACCACTTGATTTACACCCTATGAGTTGGTCTATGGGAAAAAGGATTTATTGTCCATTGAGTTTGAATATAACACATTGACGATGGCAGCCCAACTATATTTGGATCTCAGTCATGCACAGAAAGAAATATTGTTCCATTTGAATGGCTTCGTTGAATTTAGAATGCAGGCCCTCCTACATACAGAGATAGCTTAGCTTCATAGCAAGATCTAGCATGATAGACATATTAAGGAGAAACAATTTCAAGAGGGCCATTGGGCATTGTTATATGATTTTAGGTATAGAGACTTCAAGGGGAAGCTAAGGACAAGATGGCTCAGACCTTATGTGGTGGAAATATGCCATTATAATGGTTCAACGCAAATCAGAACTATATATGAAGAAGCAATTCCATTGCTTGTTAATGGACACTGATTGAAAATGTACAAGAGGCCTTTATCAAAGTAAGAGTTCATTGACAATATCAATAAAACAGTGATGAGGTGGAGCAAGTTCCAGCTCCTCCCTCATCAGGTCACTGAAAAAAATAAAAAGAAAAAGAATAAGGACTCAGGTGAAAACTTCCATGAGGCGCCTGAGTCCCATATTTGGGTTCAAAACCACGTGAGGCAACCTAAGGATGACAAAAAAATAGAAAGAAGAATAAGAAGATCCCTGGGTGAAAACCTTCCTTGAGGCGGCCAAGGCAAACATCTAGGGTAAAACCCTCTCTGAGGAAGCCTAGATGTTTTTCAAAAAAAAGAGAGAGATAAAAATACGTAATTCTTATTTATAGGTGGACGAGAAAGATAGTCAAGGAGTTAAAACAAGATCCAAAGGGAACCTTTCCTCACACATATCCATCTCCTCCACTCCTTACCATGCATCACTCCATTAATTCCATTGTTTTTTCACTTCATTGCTTCAATTTAGATGAAGACTGTGTTTTCTACAAGATCCCTTGTATTCTTACAAGATCCCCTGAAAACCTACAGGGAACAACTCGAGGGTGAATGGTAGGTTGGTTAGGTCTGGTAGTAGCCTATCCCACAAAATATCAATCATCAGCTACAGGTCTTCACTAGGATGATCCAGGAGCTCTAGACAGCAGACAACGGACAACAGACAGTAGACAACAAACAATAGACAACAGATAGCAGAGGAGGAAGAAGAATGACCATGCAGCAAATAAACAATGCAACACCTTTGATCTTTGACAACTCCAACATGGCATCGAGACCACAGGTAAGTATCCCGCTTGTTATACACATTTTTGGGCACTGCAACCCCAAGTATAAAATGTCCATAAACCAAGGGCTCCTAAGTCCCTAAAAGTGTTGTTCTAACCCCTAAAGGAACAAGGTAAACTGATTACAGCTTCTCCCAGAAGTTCTCCATGAAAAATTGCTCAGAACTGGTCAGAACGGGATCATTTCATCTGCTCCATAGGCAAAGTGCGTTGCATCTCACCTAAGTACACTCAGTGGGTGCGTTGCATTTCAGAAAGCCCTTCTATAGGGTGCGATGGGCGGGAAGTGACAAATGGCAGTGTCAATCCGCGAGGTGGAGAGGCATGGAATCTTCCAGAAACTTCTCCTGTGACACTTGCCTCTCTGAATTCGACCAAGGATGAGTAAGAGATAATCAATCTCCAAGTGGAAGCAAGAACTATCAGAGGGAAGACACTAATCAAGTCACAAGCTGACTCATCTCCCTTACAGATATCTATATATGGATCCCTCATCCCAGAGATCCAGAGGCTAGAATTTTGCATCTTGTAAGGAATTGTTGTTGGTTTCTTGAGGCAACATCATAGTGTTGGGTGATCTAAGCTTTGCATGAGGTGAAGAAGGGCTTACTTGCTGAGAGGATGATGCTGGGTCAGAACAACTAGTTGTAACTCTCTTGGCTCTTTCTTGATTATCAATAAAGCTATTCAAGTTTTCCTCCATACTCTTGTGTCATTTATGTTTCATGCATTTGTATGGTCAATTTACATCTGATCCTAGATTGTTTATGATTATAGATCCATGTTCTTCTATAGTGTTATGCTACTTTGATTCTACAGGCACTCTGTGAAGTTGGGCATACAAGGAAGCAAGTAGCAAAGGACTATCAGAAGAGAGAGGAATCGAACTAGGAACCAAGTGCAAGACAGAGGTTGGTCTCCTTTATTCTTCTCTCATCTATATTTCATAAAGGAAAAATGAAAGTAGCTTTACTTTGTTTGTTTCTAAGGTAGCTACCACACCTTAGTGGGATTAGCAGTTCTGCATAGATAATTTTCCCTGTAACATAAGTCATGCTCAAATGTTCAATCACATAGTTCAAGGTCGTTAGAAAATAAACATAAGTCATGAGCAAATGTTTCTCCCCGCGTTTAAGCTCATTAAAAAATGAGCTATTTCCCAGTAAATAACCATCGTGAATGTAGTACTTCAACCTTTAAAGCCTTGGTCGTGTTCCCATCATCACCTCCACTCTGTATTGGCCGATCATTCACCTCCATTTGATTTTTTACCCCTTTTGAGGAACAGCTGCGAAGAGTGATCCCGCTAGCCATCCTTGTAACATTGTCGTGATTGGAAAATTCCAAACCTTACCTAGAATCAGCTGCTACCCAATCTTATCACTTGTTCCTCAAAAACGAGTCTCCTTTAAGCTCTTTTCAATTGACTTGTAAAATATGAAAAGATTGCCGAGCCATTGGCCTCTCCAGGTTGTTAAAGGGACCGGAAGTGTTATCCCTCCTTTAGATTTTAATCTTTTTGGACCTGAGGGATTATTACACAAAAAGATCGAGCGCTTGTTTTGTTCGGCTCGTTAAAAGTATCGAAAATTCATCCCTTCTATATTGTTTTATACTTTTTCAGACTTAAGGGATTAGATGACGAAAAAGGAATTTTGGAGTTTCCTTTACGTCCCTTTTCAGACTCTCTAAAAATGAAAAGGACCGAGTTATCTTTGTCGTAAAAACTTGTTAAAACCTAATAGTGACAAACTTGTCCATAGCAGACAAGAACGAGTTTCACTATCTCTAGGCTTGTTAAAACATAGTGATGGGTTTGCCCGAAGGGAAAATTATAGAACAAGCATATGTTATCCTCCTCAAGCTTGACAAAAATAAAGAGGTACTGGTCAGCAATGACTGGGGAAAAATTGGGAAGAAAACTTGAAGAAACTTTGTTGGTAGCAAGTCGCTCTTGAGCATGACACTTTCACTCCGCATCCAAGTTGGGTTGGGTTGTTTCATTCACCGGTCACATCACCATGGTCCCATCACACCATCCACATTTGGGGTTAATGCTACTAATCCATCGCGTCAGTGTCGCCGATATGTTCAAGAGAAGTCACTCAGAGAATTCACCTGTGTCTCACCCGCTGCAATACATTTACGCTCCATTCTTTCATGACTGCCACCCTGAACCTTATATCACCAGATCGTTTTCACCTCCATTAAAATCATTTGCTCCATTCCATGTAATTGATGTGGGATTCAGTAAGGCCCTCCTATGATGGATCGATTCTTGACGACATCAGCTCATTATCCAAGAAGTTGATCTAGGAACACCCCTTTCAATACTTTGAAGCTTGCATGCCTCAATGGCAAGTTTCTCACTTCCGGCGACAGGTTTACATCAATGGCCTTCGACCGAAAGATTTTGCATGGTGTTCGACGCCAAGTCCTTTATTCACACCATGTGAATTGTACTGCAGTACCTTGAGGATCATTATCATTATTGGTGATTCGTCTCGTGCCTATTAACAACTTACATCATTGGCTGGTAATCAGGCGATGTCTTTCCATGTTCGACTCCAGAACATCTCTCACATGGATCGAATTGTACTTCGAGTGAAGATCGAATGAGATTGAAGACCCTAGATCTAGTTTCATCGATCCAGGCTGCGATATATATTCAGGGAAATAAAGACATCAAATGTACATCATTGCTGCACAGATAATCGTCCAATCAAAGGGATGATGGCTCTACCAGAATCATCAATCTACACTCAGACGATTGTCTGTCCTAAGTACATGAAAATGAATTTATAAAGTTGAGCATGGGAATGCCCACCTCACCTAGATCATGAAAACATTATGAAGATAATGTATTGTATTGTATCTTATTACAGGTCTCCTCCCAACTTAAAGAACTTCGGATCCTCATGATAAAGCATTTCACCTGACATCAAAAAAGATTAACGACCTCATGCTTTAGGGGGAAACCATTATAGACATTTTTGGGCACAACCCCAAGTATAAAATGTCCATAAACCAAGGGCTCCTAAGTCCCTAAAAGTGTTGTTCTAACCCCTAAAGGAACAAGGTCAACTGATTACAGCTTCTCCTAGAAGTTCTCCATGAAAAACTACTCAGAGCTAGTCAGAATGGGATCATTTCACCTGCTCCATAGGCAAAGTGCGTTGCATCTCACCTAAGTACACTCTGTGGGTGCATTTCATTTCAAAAAGCCCTTCTATAGGGTACGATGGGCGAGAAGTGACAAATGGGAGTGTCAATTTGCGAGGTGGAGGGGCATGGAATCTTCCAGAAACTTCTCCTATGACACTTCCCTCTCTGAATTCGACCAAGAATGAGTAAGAGATCATCAATCTCCAAGTGGAAGAAAGAACTATCAGAGGGAACACACTAATCAAATCACAAGCTGACTCATCTCCCTTACAGATATCTATATATGGATCCCTCATCCCAGAGATCTAGAGGCTGGAATTTTGCTTCTTGTAAGGAATTGCTGTTGGTTTCTTGAGGCAACATCATAGTGTTGGGTGATCTAAGCTTTGCATGAGGTGAAGAAGGGCTTACTTGCTGAGAGGATGATTCTGGATCAGAACAACTAGTTGTAACTCTCTTGGCTCTTTCTTTATTATCAATAAAGCTATTCAAGCTTTCCTCCATACTCTTGTGTCATTTATGTTTCATGCATTTGTATGGCCAATTTACATTTGATCCTAGATTGTTTATGATTATAGATCCATGTTCTTCTATAGTGTTATGCTACTTTGATTCTACAGGTACTCTGTGAAGTTGGGCATACAAGGAAGCAAGTAGCCAAGGACTATCAGAAGAGAGAGGAATCGAACTAGGAACCAAGTGCAAGACAGAGGTTGGTCTCCTTTATTCTTCTCTCATCTATATTTCATAAAGGAAAAACGAAAGTAGCTTTACTTTGTTTGTTTCTAAGGTAGCTACCACACCTTAGTGGGATTAGCAGTTCTGCATAGACACTTTTCCCTGTAACATTGCTCACTCACTCATATGCATCATTTGGTCAAAAGTTGTAAGAGTAGCGAGGTAGTTGGCTTATAAGTGAAAAGGTGGCCAATTAACTTGGCCACCTTCATTCAGTCATCACATACAAAACTAGGTGTCCTCTCGCACTTGGCTGCAGTCAACTCAAAGACATAGGAGGAGTAGGACAAGAAGTGGTTAACTATAGATCTATGAGGTGGGAGCTAATTACAAGGAGTGGGAGCTGATTATGAGGAACCCCACCCTGAGAAGCCATAAAGGGAAACAAAACATCGTTTGCATGCATTCATGCATTCCAACACCTCGAAACTCCCTCACGCAAGTCTCTCTCATAACTCTGGCCATCCACCAGAAGCGAGGATCCATTGTTCTGCAAGAGAAATTCTATAGGAGCATGCACAAGAATTCCTACAGGAACAGTCTACAGGAGCAGTATACAGGATACACGGAGGCATTCTACAGGATAGGCAGAGAGGGGTTCAAGAGGGCATATCATGAGAATTCTCCACTGCCACCATTCTAAAGAGGTAGGATATGAAAATCCATCCCCATTTACAAGAAAATGAACTAGAAATGTTCTAAAAGCTAGTGGATATAACAACTGTGGGAGGTGAATTAAATACATAGGAAACTTTGTTTTCTATTGAATTTAAAATTCTTGTGTCAAACCTCTCATTTCCTCCTCAAGACTCACAAGAAAGATGATAGGAGGGTTTAATAGGAGAGAATCCAAAAATATAGTGAGGATACAAAAACACCCCAAAGTGCTTGAAATCTTTATAAGACACCAATGGATGGCGTTTTTCAGAAAATTCATAGGGTACGATGATGAGGTGGCTCAAGAATTTTCTCATTCCCTCACTCCACACAACAGAATCCATGCCACTATCATAGTTAGAGGGCTCACTATATATCTCACCCCAGAGCTCATCAGTAGGGTCACCACACTTCCCCTAGGAATTATATGGAGAAAAGAAAAAAAAGCAGACAGTCAGGTGGAAAAAAGGAAATTTTTTTTAGAAGGTGAAGAACCCACAGAGGATAAAAATGGAGTAAGGAGGGACATTTTTCCATACCCACAGAGTTAGGTAGGTTACCAACTCATCAAATATATCTCATGTGAGGGTAGATACAGTGTTTTTTATGGCTACCATTTTAGAATGCTTGAAGAATTAAGATTTAGGATAGAAACACTAGTTCACCAAAGACTCAGCATACCCTATTTCTTGATGTAATCACTCATAGAATCTAGCAACAAACTAAAGGAAGGGAATTCCCAACAATTGGCTCACCATGGGTTGATCAGGATCCTCATATAGGATGCCCTCCAAAACCTCAGTATCCCTATAACATGGTTAGTCTTCATAGACTTACCAGGAAAGGATGACATCAAAACCCTCACCTATGATGCTAGTCCTTCTATCAGCGAGGAGGAGGCAAAACAACAAGAAGAAGATACAGAGCTAGATATGGATAGATGGATGAAGAAGAAACTAATACAGAGGAACATGATGAAGTAGAAGAAGAAGGAGGAGAAGAGAAGGAGGATGATGCTATGACAGAGGACGAAACTAAGGAAGGAACTGATGGAGATGAGGAAGAACAAAAAGATGAAGAAGATAAGGAAAATAGAGAGGAAGAAGGGATTGAAACGAAGCTCAAGGAAGTGGTCAAATAGCTAAGTGGCTTAAGGGAAAGAGAAGAAATAATGAGAGATCAACTTGAGAGGGAAAATGCATGGCTGAGGGGACAACTGCAGGGAAGGAAAAACCAACTAGCATGTATGGTGAGCCTCTCCTTGGAGGCCATCCAGTGTAGGATGCCAGCTAAATCCTATGCTCTTTACCTCATAGAACAATGGTTGCAATTTTAGATTAAAACACTAGCATAAAGGGGCACCATCCCATTTCAGCACTACATTCAGTTTATTGATCTTTGTGATCAAAGTACACTAGAGGATAGGGCCAAAATGGCTGGGTTTTACTTGCACAACATGGCCCTCAGAGACATGAACGTTTGGGATCCTAATTCTAAGCTAAGAGATCTACAATTAATGGCTTTGGAATCATGGATGAACCATGAGGAGTCAAGGGCTGTAGAGATGAAAATAATATTGGCCAAAGAGAAAAATGAACCTCTTTTCATCAGAGATGAAAAATCAAATCCCATGGCCCTAATCAACACCCATAATCTAATTTCAAATGATCCTCACCTGTCACCTATATATCTTGTTGCCCAAGAGCAAGAAATTTCACATTTTGAGGATATGTTTAGGCTGCTAGGAGATGATAGTATACATGCCTGCTTAAGGAGATGGAACATACTACCACAGAACTTGAAGATCAGAGAATATCACTCCCCTCAAAGGTCGAGAGAGGCACTCAACACGACACCTATGTATAAGCAAACAATGCGAAGGTTGAAGGTCAATTGGATAGGCCTAAAACTCAGTCAACCACTACTCCTAGGGATGCTAGAAGGGAGAAAAGAAGAAGAGGAAAAGAGGAAGTGAGAAGAAGTAGAAAGGAAAGCAGGCTTCTATGAACAAGAAGAGATCACAACAGAGGCATGGGATGTCAGAGAGGCTACCAGAGCCATGAAGGACATGGATGTTGACTAAGTTGCTCAGAGGATGAGCAACACTTTCAGTAGGGGGTGATGATGAGCCCCATCATTGGGTAATTATATGGGCCTTAATTCACCTCCTAGCTTAGTCAAACCAACTATTCTCACAACTTATTTCATAATTTCGATTATATTTTGTTTATGAGATGAGTTAGAGTTGGATATTTTTCTTTGTGGTTTAATGTGCATTTAAAGCAGGATTAAAGGATAAAAGCAAGGAATTTTGGCAAAGACCTTAGTAAAAACTCGAATGGGACAAGGGAGAGGAATTATAGGAGGTAAATCCTCCTCTTTTACTACCCCTCTATTCGAATATTCCTCCATCAGCTCGGAGTGCAAACAACGAAATAATGAGGACTAGAAGGTAGTCGAGCAAGTGAAATTCAAATCACCAGTTTATCTCAAGCTTGGGATTTGAGCCTCCCTAATTTTAAGGAAGTCATTGGAGACTTCAGTCGTATAAGTAGAGAGGCCTAGGACCTCAGTAGGATTCAGCCTTTTGATTATAAAACTCTACTTTATTTTCAAGCTGCAAGACTTGTGATAGCTCTTGATGTAATCCATTCTTTTGATAATAACAATGAGTTTTGTTTTGAGCCAGCACTGAGTTAACTCAAAGGGCTGAAGCTGTTGGGTTAAGGCCCAGCCCTAGTAGCTAGGTCTCCTCTTTATTGTACATGTATGCTAGCGTAGATTCATGGTTTAATCGTTAATTTGCTTAAGTCGCTACATTTCCATCACCGTAGTGTAGTGCATAGATTCATGGTTTAATCATTCATTTTCTTAAGTAGCTGCATTTCCATTACAGTAGTGTAGCGTAGATTAGTTGTGTTTTAGTTTTCTTCCATTTTTGCCTGCTTTCGATTAGCAGGTTAGCCAGGAGTTCTTGCATGAAGTTTGTTGTCTTGATCCAGTACGAGGTTCATTTCATTATCGTATTTTTCCATCACTTTTTGCTCATATGCTCATTTCCTTCAACACAAAATTCTTAAGCGGAAGCTAATGAAACATGTCTCTATCAGATTATACCCATAGATTTCCTTACCATCCGATCCATAACAAACCTAACCAATCACTATCCAATTCATTTCAACGCTTGACTTTATGCGCTCCAGATCTCCACTGTCGATCTGTCTAGCTTGATCTAACGACTATTGTGAATCCTTCCACCTACTTTATGCACTCCAAATCTCCACCGTCGATCTATCGCGCCCTCGATTCAATGGCTATTGCGTCACCTGATCGCCAACTAGCTTGGCCGATCTCCACCGTTGATCAATCGTGCATGATCCAACGACTGTCGCGCAATATCGCACAGATTATTGCAAGACCGATATCCACCCGAGAGCACGTGAGAAAAGTGATTTTCCCATGCTATGTGTCATTCACTTAGGCTAATCATGTGAAAATTAGAAATATAGCTTACAACTTTGAGGGGGCACGAGAAACTGCTTACCACCTAAGAAACCTACTCCATCATTCCACACAATTTGTTCCTTTTGTTGCCACGTGACTTAATGTGATCCATCCATCTATTCACTTAATCCCCGCGATAAGATCTCTACCATTCATCTCCCGTTAGTCTTGTTCATCCATCTATTGAATTAACCTCCCGCGATAAGATCACCATCATTCATCCCTCATTAGTCCTATTCGTCCATCTATTCACGTAATCTCCTGCGATAAGGTCTCTGTCGCTCATCTCCCATTCATACGATTCCTGATTGATCCAATAGTTCCCATGCATTACTGCTTTGTTACGTCCTCCTTTCACTGATTTTGATCCTCACTTGATCTTCTGCTTGACTCCTTATATGCTTGATTTTACCAAAACAACCAAAAACACAAAAGCAGATTTTTAGTTTAGTTTCCTTGCTTACACATTAGTTTGTTTTGATGCTCTTTACTTCTGTAACTTAGATAGAAGCATTAGGTTAGCGTTGATTTAACAATTCTACTAAGCATAATTGTTTAAATGGTAGATTAGGATATGGTGTGATCTAGCATTACATGTTGTTTTCTTCATTACTGTAGTAGAGTAGCTCTCTTAGAATCGAATTTCTCTTCTTCCATCAAAGAATCAAGCTTCTTCTGACTCTATAGAAGTCTGGCTTGGAACCCCTGGGGTCTCTCGCCAGATGAACAAGTGACAACAGGCAGCACCTTCACTTCTACTTGTGCATATAGCACTATCACCTCCAAGTTGTATGAAACCTGGGTTAATAAGTAAAGCTCATAGCCCTGGAGTTGCAGCATCCTTGCTGCAATATTGGCACTCATCAGTGATTATCCCATCTTGTAGTAGGTGGAGCACCTCACCAGGAAGCACTACCAAGTTCAACCCTACTCCCTTGAGGGAACTAACAGCGGGCCTGTCAGCTTCATTTTCTGATGTCAATGTTCCATCTGACAGCACTGTTGCTTGGGAGTGCTTCGCACGCAGCATCTCGACAGCTTCTGAACTACCGATAGTAAGGCTGGAGGACACTGTTCCAGCCTATGATCCGCAGATATGTAGCTCATGCAGACCCATCTGGATTGTCCCCAATAGTTGTTGTTGCTGCTCGAAGTTATGCAGTACCTCCATGGTGACATCCTGCACCGTGTCTCCAATGTCATTCAAATATTCCTCTGTTATGGTGATTGGGTCCAACGACGTCTTATTGGCCTTGGATTTCTTTCGCGGCCCTAGTTTTTCTTGTTCTCTTGGATGTTTGATGTGGTACGGCGTCGTCTGTGGGTCTGCTCCATGTTGCTCTATTGGTTCGTCCGTTTCTTCCTCCGTTTCGGGCAGAGGTGACCTCGCAGCTTTGTCAGAGCCACGCTCTATTCTGCCTGGTTGGTGGCATTGTACTCTGCCTGGGCCTTTTTAGTAGCCTCCTTCTTCTTCTTCTCGGCCAGTGACACCGTCTTGAGCTTGGCCTCCTCCATTTTGCACTGGGCGATGGACTTTCTCGACCCCACCACCAAGTCTTAGGTAGTGTGCCACTTTGTCGGCCACCGATCAAGAACTGCATCAATCGTGTCATCTGTTGGCAAGTAAGGCAAGTCATGCCACTTCTACTTAGGGTCCTTCTATGCCCTGATCGTGATGCCTTGAAAGTCTACCTTGAACTCCACGTACTCCTGTAGTTTGGAAAACAGAGTAGGCGACAATAGCCATGCGTATATTCATTTCCATCAAGATCCAGGAGATATTTCTATCCTTGATGCATTGAGCATCTCTGGTCATCCACAGTGAAGTGTCCTTTGCTGTTTTTGGCAGGTCCGGTGCAACCAAGGGGAATTGACTATCTTTCGGCAGCTCCCAGGCTACCAGCACAATGGATAGCAAGAGCCACACATAATGGAAGGTCTTATTGAGCTCTTGTGCCTCGTGACAGTTCTCGAGGAAATCACCGCATAGATAGTGCACCCAATTAAACTGGTCTCCTTTGGTGCATTTGGCTACTAGAGCAATGACGGATGATGACACTTCATCTATGCGACACTTCTGCATAACATTTCCCGCGAGGATTTGCATGGCCACCTTGACCGCAGGGTCGCAGATACTCGAGATGGCATAGCCGCGTGACTTCTTCATGAGCTTGAATTTCTCCTTCTTGGCCTCCATGAGGGCTTGCTCACCATCTTTTCCGCCAAACATCATGGCCAGATTCTAACTTGTATAGGGCAGCCACGTGATCCTATGGATCAACCTGTCAATGATGGGTATCATCTCCTCTAGCCATAGACACCCATCGTGCACCAAACATAGCAACTGGTTGATGACCAATACTGTAATGGGTGTGTAATTATAGTGCGGCATCCATAGCAGGTTGAGTAGACCTACTTTGTCTACACCCCTGAGCCACTTTCATGGTTTCAATGCAGTCATCCTGGTGGTTGTGTGAACAACGCGGTGCATTAGTTGTTCTATCACCAAGTGCAGGAACTTCTCATTGTCAGGTAAGTTCTAATCTTTGTGTTACAATAGAGGAACCCACCCGAAGCACAGACCTTCAAAGACAAAGTCGTCCGGTAGTAGAGGTATGTGCAAGGCGACCTTGTTTTCATCAATGTCCTTTGGCACTTTGGTCTTGCCTTTGCGTGGAAGGATGTATTTGGGAAAATTAGTGATAGGGTCAGAATCCTCGACTTCAATGTCCTCCACGTCCACCCCCAAGTCCTTATCATCCATCAGGATGTCCTCAATTTCTTCCTCCTCTGGCTCCAAGTTAATGGTTTTTCCCTTGTCCTGTGTAGTGGGCTTGTCCTTCTATGGGTTTCTTCTAGGCGACGTGCACACCAGTATTGCAGCTTGCTTGCCCTTCTTATCCTGCACACTCTCTTTGTTCAGGGTAGGCTTTGGTGTAGGTGTCCTTGGTGACTTGGGGACTTCAGCTAGTACCTCTGCAACCTCTGGAGCAGCTCCTTCTTCCTCCATAACAACCTCGGGCACAACCCCCTCGGCTATCACTACTTCTATGTCCATAGCTTCAAATCATTGGATAAAATCATGGATGAAATTACGGTTGGACTCTGGAAATCGATCAAACACTAGGCAGTCAATCAATTCTTCGAAGAATGCACAGATAATGCATGTCTGAGAGTTCACCAACTCAATTTTCAAAATTCCAAGTGTTTTTTTTTGGGCCTCCATCTACAATTTATAGGCCATTTTGAATTCAAATCCGACTGTTCCCCCCACATTTGGTTCATTAATGCCGAATTAGCAGCAGATTTCCAAGGATTTTACCCACAAATTTTGTCTTAAATGCCAGCTGCCCACTCCATTTGGCCGCATTCTCATCATCAAATCATGAACAGTGACTTTAACGGTCACTTTCCAGCTGACCTGCATGGTTTTTCCCTAGGTAGCGCAACTCTCTTCGCGTTGTCGCGAACCCTGTGACATTGCCTCGTTCCGCACAATCCTCCAATCACGCAGTTCCCCAACCGAGAAGTGTAGCTTATAGTCCCACGCCTCCTTTCAGCTTCCTAGAGTGCTAAGACTATTCTTACTTCATATAGTCATCTGGCCGATCATCGGTGTATGGCTTCAATCGGCTTCCATTCACCTTTCTTGGGAAGGGATTTCCATTCAATTTAACCTACTGAACTGCTCCACCATCGGTAATCTCCTTAATGACATAGGTTCCTCGCTAGGCCTTTCTGAATTTCCCTAGAAATTTATCAAAATTGTTGTCATATAACAAAACCAGATCATTTACCTTAAAGGTGCACAATTTAACATGTCGATCATGCCATGCTTTTTCGCACTGCTTTTGGACCTGTTGGTGAAATCTAGCGAGAAATGTTTCTTCCTCAAGCTCTGAAAGCTACGCGAGCCTCTGTTTCAGGGCTTCGTGATTTGTCATACCCGTGAATGTTGTTATTGGTAAGCTAGGCGCAGTGTATTCCATGGGCATCACTACTTCAACAACATATACAAGCCTAAAGGGTGTCTTCCGAGTCAACTTTTTGCATGTCGTTCAATAGGCCCATAGTACTGCGGGTATGCACTGGTCCCAATCACTGCACTAAGCATTTCAAACCTTGGTCAGCACGTTTTCAAACACTTTATTGAATGCATCCACTCTTCCATTAGCCTGTGGGTGATAAGGCATGCTTTTCTGGTGATACACTTGGAATTTCTCCGTCAGTGCACTGATCGCATCATTCAAAAAGTGCATACCACAATCACTCATCAAAACCTTTGGACACCCAAATTGTGTCAGTACATACTCAAAGAGAAAATTCGTAGCAGTCGCCCCTATGCAGTCCTTCATAGGCTGTGGCTCCGCCCATCGAGTGAAATACTTAGTCGCGGTGATAATGTACCGCACTTCTGTCTTCTTTCCTTGGGGATGAATGGGTCCCAAAAAATCTATGGCCCATTTCTCAAAAGGGTGTAATGTCATCTGTGGGTTTAGGGGCATCTCATCTCTTTGCGAAGGCATACCAGTCCTTTGACACATGTCGCATGCCCTGCAGTAGGCTTTCAAATTCTGATGGAGGATTGGCCACCACAACCCTGCACGTACAATCTTCTATGTGGTCACTCTTCCTGCATAATGGCCTCCCGTGACACCCCCATTAGCATCCACTAGGATACTGCTTCTTTCAAACTCTAGTACATATCGTCGCAATACTTCATCAGACTCCATTTGTACAGATGTCCAGCAATGACAGAAAAGTATGTCGTGCACACAACTAACTCCTTTTTTTTCTAAATGGTGTAGCCTTCCAGGGTAGTTCCTGTTGTTAGGAAGTGTATGATGTCTTCAAAGTGACCATCTATGACACGCACTATAAAGAGCTGCACGTCAGGCAATCCCTCCTCAAAATTAGTGGGCTCTTCCCCCATTTCGATGCACGACAGATGGTCTGGGCCCGCGTTCAGTCCTCCAGGCTTCACAATAATTTCAAAATCATACTCCTAGAACAATAATAACCACCTACAAATTCTCTCCCCCAACACATGCTTATTGACTAGGTATTTCAATGCAGAGTGATCTGTATACATTTTAAAATGTCCACCCAGCAAATAGTGTCTAAAATTCTCAAGTGCGTATACCATAGCTAACCCTTCACACTAAGTGGTGGAATAGTTCTTATTAACCTCGGATAACCTCCTACTTGCGAATGCTATAGGATGGTCGAGGTCTCCTCCGTCGGCCTATCTCAGTACTGCTCCTAGTGTTATACATGACACGTCTACATGTACATGAAACTCCTCCTTCCAATCTAGGAAGACTAAAATTAGCACGGTGACCATTTTTCCTTTTAGCACATCCAAGATTTTCTAACAGTCCTCATTCCAACAGAACATGACATCCTTTTTCAACAGCTTCTCCATAGGCATGGTGATTTGGGCATAGCCCTTGATAAACTTCCTCTAGTACCCAGTATGTTCCAAGGTTGCGCACAGTTATTTCACACTCCTCGATGCCTCCAAGTCAAGTATCACTGCGATCTTCATGGGATCTACCATCAGTCCTTGTCTAAAAACGATATGAGCCAGTAGAGTCCCAAAAGGAACACAAAACAAACATTTCTTCAGATTGAGCACAATCTAGTACCTTCGACAAGTATCTAGCATTAAGCGAAAACTAGCCACATGGAATTTTACCAACCCAAACATAGTCTAGTCATCAAAGTACACCTCTAGAAACTTATGAATGAAGTCTTTGAATGCAGCAATGACTACACGTGGAAAAATTGCAGGCACATTCTTCAATTTGAAAGGCATTACAATGTATTGAAAACATCCCCATTCAGTCACAAAGGTCGTCTTGCTTCTATCTTCAGGCATAATTTTGATCTGATGGTACCCAGAAAACCAATCAGCGAAGGAGTACGCTTCCTGGCCACCTACATTATCCAATACCTCATCAGTGAACAGAGTTGGGAAAGGATCATGTATGCAAGCATCATTCAACTTCCTGAGATCTACGCATATCCTTATTTTATCCTTTTGCTTCTTTTCCTGTACCATCATCCAGCTCACCCAATCAGATTCTTCTATGGGCTCAATGATGCCTGCCACAAGCATCTTATCTAACTCTAAGTGGACCTTCTCCTTATACTTCGGATTGAGATGGTAAGGTATTTTCTTAATTGGCTCCGCGTTGGGTTTTGACGTGGTCTTCATAACGCCCATGTCTCCTATTATCCCCTTTAACTCTGTAAAATTGGTAGGGAACAAATCCTAGTATTCGCGGAGCAATTCGACGACCTTATCTACCATTGCACCATCCCAGTAATCTCAAACCTTCACAAATTTGGGCTCCGCCTCCATACCAATATTTACCTGTTTCATATTTAGTGGTGTGGTTATATCCGAATTCTCGATCTATGGTCCATCGACCTCGCGATGACCCTCAGTTTTAGGGATATCAATCTTTTGGAGGTCCTTGTCTTCTTCTTCAATTGTCACGTCATATCATTCCGTTGTGTGGCTTAGCTGAGTAGTCCAATCGAGTTGAATCAAATCCAAAGGATCCTACGTTATCATAAAGATTCCTTCTTTAACTTCTTGTAGTGCTTCATCAATACAGTCAAACCCGTCTTCGAAGCTGAACGTCATTATGAACCCTTCGAGAATAATATCCCATTCGCCTATGCCATGGCGGAGATCTGTCTCGAAGTACTAGTTCATCGAGATGACATCCAAGGTGTGACAAAACAGGTGCACCCATTTAGGTTGGGGCTTTGCTCCATAGGCCTTAGCCGATTTGGCCAAGTGTGATCACGGATCATCCTTCCTGTCATACTTGTATATCATGCATACCTTTGGCTTCCTAAAGTGTGTTTTCATCATCCTCCTGAACTTGAGCCAGTCATCAAAAATACCCTTGTGCGTACCCCACCATCTTGCTGGCGTAGCACGCAGTGCCCAATCCAAAGCCTCGAAGTGCTGCTTCTCTGGTACTTCCCTCTCAAATGCATCCAAAAACACATCCACATCATTCAAGCCATCATAAGTGGGTAGATTTTGTACTGCTAATGACACAAAATGTTGCGACCGGGTCATCATGTTACAACTGAGCGTAGTTAATTCAGGTAGCTGATTCTACCAATGCTCTAATTCTTCATCTGGGTCTGAGGTGCAGGAACTCTCACAATCCCATGAAATTATGCCATCCTCTCTCAGATTCACCCAATCTTGGTATCGCACTGTTATTTTATATATGTAGTCCAAATCGTCATTGCTTTCATAATCGCAGACTGGTTCAGTATAGCACGATGCTTCAACAGGATCTAGGGGTACTATTACGCAAAGTGATTTGTTTTCAAATATCATCTTTCGCTTCTTTAGGTTGATTACCCCGTTCATATCAGTAGCCCAATCAATGTGAAGGAGCGCAGGGTAGGGGTTACTGTCAACCACAATTACTATCACTCCAAAGTTAGCCAATGCGCTTGCGCCTTCAATATCTATGTTTACTCCTTGCAGTCGTCCCATGGGGATGATTTTTTGCTGATTTTCCATCCTTAACTGAATCGGAGACCACTATAGTGCGAGTCTCCCCATCTGCTCTGAAGTCTTCTTCGGCAAAACGTTCGCTTCTGATCCCAAATCCAGAATAACCTAATCCATTTCATATTCTCCTATCTGTGCGGGGAGTCTCATCTCATGCCCTATCCTTGCCTTATGCTTACCAATCTTCCGTACCATGCGTGGTTCACCCAGAGTGTTTTCGGCGCATCTATTTATAAGTTCCTGTAACCCCTTCATAACCTTTCTATCACACAGTAGCTTCATGCATGTCTCTAGATAGGTCATAAGCATAGAAGGGTCCAATTATTGAACAAGCTTATCCTGACTTCTTGAGGTAGAGGTGTCAGCGAAGCTGTTTTTTACTTCCATGAACATTTTGTGTGTGCACTCCAAATCAAATTCAACCTCCTTCGCCGAAGCTTTGTGAACCCATGCACTATCTTCGAGTTGTTTCCCCTTATCGTCGCCCATTTCAGTTCCACTTCGGAGCACTATATTCACATTCAGATCCTCTTCACGAGGCTTACTCCTCATCATCTGCAGGTTTTGAGTTGGCTGCGGTGCTAGCACCCCTTTGTCGCGTATCCTCGCTATCAGTGTAGGACAGTCCTCTGTCTCATGATCAAACTGAGTACGTTATTTGCACGATGGACGTGTTGGGTTAGTTCATTCATGGGCATAGTGTCCTGGTCCTCCAAAATTGTAACAGATTAGCTGTCCCCAACCTCTACCAGGCCCTCCTCTGCCTCGGCCTCGTCCACGCCCCTGAAAGGCTATTCGCACCATCCCAGTGCTCTAGTCAGAAGGCCGCATTTCTGCCTGAACTCTATAGGTGGGTGTTTTGTCCATCATCAATTCATAACTTCAGTAGTTGCACTGGTGATGCCCTATCGACCTACAGAAGTTGCAGAAAAATTACTACTGTGTTTGTACAAACTTCTGCAACAAATGACAATTATTAGTCATATGTTTCCCTCCTACCTGACATATAGAGCACCATAACATAGGCCCCGTGCTCAGTCCTACTTGGGCTTCCGGCCTCAAAGGCGTCGGCCTTCCTCCTACAAGATAGTTCGCAAAGACTAGGTAGTGGTCTTTGTCATGCCCTTGACCCTTACATTTCAGGCACCATATCTCTCCACATGCCTCTGGTCGAATTGTTCTGTCTTGCTTCAAGCTTTGCATTTTGAGGCAAAGATTTTGCAACTGCGCATTGATCTGCTGAATCCCTAGATTCATATCTTGGATCGACGTTTCATGCAGTCTTATTGCAATCTCCAAGGCCTCTGCCTGAGTGGTAATTTTCTGTTGTGACAGTGCAACCCTTAGGTGAGGCAGGAGCGAAGACATAAACCACTCATGGTGTTGTCCATCTTTTAAGTTCATATTAGCTTCATGGATTTTACACTTCAATCTCTGATCCAATTCCTAAGGTGTCTCACCTGGTTTCATCACAATTTCCTTGAATGACACAATTGACCACGCCTCACATTTAGGCCTATTGAACTCTTTATTTAGTGCAGTCTGGATCTCTGCCAACCCAACATTTGGGTTATCGTTAGAGTGCTTGATGTACCAAGTTAGAGCGTGATCCTATAAAGCACTAACCAACATTGCCTTCTTCATGTGATTGTCTATAATGCCCTGAGCTTTGTATATAGCTTTTATGATGAACCAAAACTGGTCCGGGTCGTCATTTCCCAAGCCCTTAAACAAAGGTAGCTTCACTGAATTCACCATGTTGAACTATGGTGGAGGTGGTGGTGGTGTGGGCGAAGTCGCAGGTGACAATGGTGAAGTTGGAGGTGGTGCAGGTGGAGGTGACAGCCGCGAAAATCCTTGTTTTATCAACTGAACTTCACGTCGCGGAGAAGGTTGCGCTACTCCCTCTTCATTACTCAAAGGAGGTGAAATTAGTGGGCTATATTCAGGGCCCTTTCTTTCTTCGTTCCTATAAGTATTTCCATTTCGTGTAGCTCTGAACATCATGGTAGCTACATAACATGTTTTTCTCACAATAACATCTTAATCCAAGTATTTAAAGACTTCACGTACTTACCTCATGGACCTTTGAAAAAGCACTGCTCCGCCTCACTGTAACTGACTAAGGTATTGACCGTGAATTCAGTCACAAATCCTCCTATGATACGATCAAGCCAATGATCAACAACGCAGACGATCTCATCCTAAGAAGCTTCCAGTGTTTGTACTAGCTTCGGGGTCCAGACAATAGGACCATCAAGTCTCCACCTCCCTTGGCTATCTGCTAGCTTCATGATCCACTCGTATAACTCAACTGGAAAGGAACAGAAAAAGATCTCATGGATTTTTGTATACAGGTATCGGTATATCTATTGTTCCTTTGTCATCCATGAGTTTCTATCCTCCTATGCCATGAATTCGTGGATCTTTCTATCCAACCAGTCCTCGATCTTATTCTTGGTTGGATTCCAGTGATATGACATCACACATCTCTCATGCAGATTCTGGTCCCGACAATGGAACCATTTGTTGGCTTTTTGGGCCTTGACCCAGGTTTGAGTGTTAGTTATCCAAATAAATCCCTACACTGCTATCCCTTTCAACATCAGCCTGTAGAGCGCGGATCGAAGTCTCACCCGAAGCAGTAAGGGGGGATGCTGGAACCAAATTTCCACACCCTGAGATGGTCGTGATGTCAGTTTATACCCTTTGCCCCTACTTTCACATAGGCCACTAAGCCTTGATGTTATGTTAGTCTACCCTTTATTCCGCCCTTTAGTACCTCCGCGAAGGTGTATGATTGACCTTCATGTAGCCATAACGCATAGTCCACGTACTTTCATGCAGATATGACAATGTATTGTATAGGTTCCCAAGTTATCTCAAGTGTTTTACTTATCTTACTAATCAATCACAGTTAGCGCCAAGTAAGTAGATATCCTTAATTGCATTCAATTCAATGATACAATCAAATATATTCACGCATCAAATAAACATTGTAAACTAAACCCAAAATGAAATATAATCAGATGCATTAATAGGAACTAAATACATAGTAATTGTAGAATACTTCTCTTTATTGATATCTTTCAGTTTAATATAGACTCTATTCGCTAGGGACTTCCACCCTAGGCCTCTGCGCACTCAGCTGCAGAGGCTCTACCTACACTAAGACCCGAGAACACTTAGAATTCTCCACTCTACTTCATTACTTTCTTCCTTACTTAACTACTTAGAGCTTAATTACTTAGCTCCTTTTTATACAATCCCATGGTCCGCGGACCATGGGTGGATCTTTACAGCCGACTTGACACTTTACAAAATAAGGGAAGACAACCCTTTATGATTGTTGACACATTTGGGCTCCGGGACCACAAAATGCAGATACTTTACAACTTTACTACAAAATCATCGCAAAACATGGGCTTTTAACCCCAAAACTACTCTTGGGGGAACCCGTTCCCAACAACTTTCTTCAACGTCTTTTTCATTCTTTTTGCAACTCCATTTTTCTGAGGTGTGTATGGAGTAGTATTCTGATCTACTATACCACACTTCTTACAGAACACTTCATATTCCTTCTTGAATAACTCTCCACCATTCTCTATTCTCATCACCTTTATCTTCTTCTCTGTTTGGTTTTCGACCAGAGCCTTAAATTATTTAAACATGTCAAAGAGTTTAGATTTCTTCCTGAGGAAATATGTCCATGTATTCCTTGAGAAGTCATTTATAAATGATACTTATTACGTAGAATTTCCCAGTGATGGAACTGACATAGGTCCAAACACGTCACTGTGCACAAGCTCTAATATATGTTTCGCCCTCTTACCACTAGAGGGGAAGCTCACTCGATTTTGCTTCCCATATACAAAATTTTCACAGAAATCAAAATCTAGAGATAAATTAGACATACCTTCTACCATACCATTACCATGAAGTATTCGAAGGTCCTTCTCTCTAATATGTCATATTCGAAGGCCCTTCTCTCCAATCTGTCCAAACCATTGATGCCATAACATGGTATTTTCTCTAGACACCACTAGATTTTCTGGTCCAGTTTCAAGAACCACACAACTATTGCACCCACAAATAATAGTGCTACCCTAAAGCTTGTACATAGTTCCAATACTAACTCCTCAGATCAATACCAGTGCTCCTTGAACCATCTTCCATGTATCTTTCTCGAACATTGTTTTTACACCTGCATCGTCTAATTTTCTTATAGAAATCATATTTTGGGTCAATGCAGAAATATGTTGAACACTCGGAAGTGTTCTAATCCTTCCACCTTGCAACTTCAACTTGATTTTTCTGCAACCGACGATTCTAGCCTTCCTATCATCTGCTAAGAAGACATCACCACCATCATATTTCTCATACTTGCAGAACCACTCCATATGGGGAGTGAAGTGAAAGGATGCACCTGAGTCAACAACCATGCCTCATGATCTACATGTGTACTTGAATAAGAGGAAAAGTACACATCCCCTCCATCTAAGGTGGTCTTTTCCTCTGGAGCATCATCACATCCCTTTCATTCCTTAGGAGCTTTAGTTTTATAGTCACTTTTCAAGTGCCCTTTCTTTCCGCATTTCCAACACATGTTTACAGGCTTTTCTGGAGATTTAGATCTCCCTCTAGATTTATATCTCCCACTCAAGGACTTATTTTTGTTTCTCTTCCTGGCCGTACTCATAAATACAAGGCATCACCATTCTAGCCCTCCATATTTTTCCATCTCATCTCCTCTGATAGCAAGGATGAGACTATTTCATCAAACTGCAAGGCAGTTTTGTTGCTACCTATTGCAATAACTAGACTCTCACAAGAATCTGGTTGAGAACAAAACAAACTGATGCACCTATCTTCATCTGAAATTTTAATATCAACAAATAATAACTGGCTTACCACAGTATTAAATGCATTTAGATGCTCTATCACCAAGTCTCCATCTTTCATCCTTGGGTTATACAACATTTTCTATAGGAACAATTTATTCACTAGAGACTTTGATTGGTACAAAGTCCCTAACCTCTCCCACAAAGCCTTTACCAAAGCTTCCCCTGATACATTCAACAATATTGAATCTGAGACACACAATCGTATTGTGCTCTTTGCCTTCTAATCCAACTTCACCTTAGCTAACATGGCTGTTGGTTTAGTACTCGGATCTACCACGACCCACTGATCTTTATCCACCAGAAAATCCTCCATATTGAGTTTCCACAACTCAAAACTCTAACCATTACATTTTTCGATCTTTATCTTTCCATTACTCACCATCTTCTTTCAGCACAAGAACCGATCCCGTAGATCTCCCACTAAACAAGGTCTACCACATGCCCGAGAAAAGAACCACTTAGCAGTAAAGGCATCCCCTTGAAGCCAAAAAATCTCTGATACCAAATGTAGGTTTTAACGCTGTACAGAAATTACCTGCATACGAATTGAAAAAAAAGAAAATAAACAATGGCGAGAGCATTAAACATAAAATATATATACACAAGTATTTTCCCCTATATCCCAAAATCGGGAATACCAGATTTATTTTCATTATGTTCCTTTTAATGTTATAATACATATATATACATGTTGAATCATCCATAAACCCCAATCCATTAACCCTAGATTAGAACGTAATCATGGTTCCCTTGACTGGATCTTCAAAATACCATGGATATAAAACCATCATGCTCAAATCCATGTGTGAAATCCATGCACGCAACCATAGGCAGGTCTTCCCACCTAATATAGGGTCCAAAAAAACATGCTTGGGGCACTACCCCATACCCTGTGCAAGGGGGCTATCGCTCCCCTACATACCCCACGACAAGGGGGCCTACCACCCCCGATGCAATGTACAGGGGAGCCTACCACCCCCCTGTGACCCCCTCGCGTGTGGGGTGGTTGTGGAAAGAATATAACACAACCGAACAACCCAAATATTATTCCTAAAATCATCATGGAAGAACTAGGATTACAATGCATCAATGATACCCCTAAGAAGATCATAGGCTTAAATAATTTTCTACAAGAATACATAGGCACTATCAAGGACGTCATTTCATCCATTTGCACTCATTGTGAAATGAGAAACTTGTAACATACAAATGGTTGACATACATGTATAGAAGTACTCTCTCATACATAATAGATATTGGCAAGTCTCAAGTATTGGATATCTATCACTTTATGGGAGACATATGACCATTGCAAATAATGCTAAAAATATAATCATATTTTGGGAAGGATGTTTTCTCATCCACATGTTAATTATGTCAAACAAGGCATGGCTGTCTATCCCCTTTTTACAGAGGATGACATTCCTCCTCCATTAGAACATCTATTCGATGACCAACTTTGTTATCTACATTTTGATGGTGCCTCATCCCACGAGGGCAATGGAAATAGTATCCTTCTATACTCACCTTATGGAAAAATACATCAATATGCCTATAGACTTGAATTCGATTGTATTAACAATGTGGCCTAATTTGAAACCCTCCTCCTTGGGATGAAGCAAGGTCTTGCTTTAGGATGTAATGTCTTAACTACCTACAGTGACTCTGAACTTGTTGTTAAACTTGTAAAAAATATTTACTCTCCTAATAAGAACATTATCAAATGCTATACTTAAGCAATCTAGGAAAAAATATATGTTCTAAATGTTTACAATATTACACATATTTGTAGGGAATTGAATTCTTTAGCTAACCAGCTTTCTTCATGCACATATATCGTTTCATGATAAACTCTTCTTGATAGGCTTGATTGTATTTTCCAAACCTTACATAGGCCTCATCTTCCAAATAATGAAGAAGATTGGAAAGTCTTTGAAGATGACGAAAGTATATCTTCCTTTCTTCAGAACTAACGAGATAACGATAATAAAATCATTTCTATAAAAAAGAAAAACTTTCCTTGAGACCTTTCTCCTCTAGAAAACTTATTTTCACCTAGTGATGTCCCCACATCGAAAAATAATTAAATAGAGGAAATAAATAGAATGATTGTTGAAACCATTCCTATCAACATTGGAACTCTTGCTGATCCTAAAACATTACAGATTGGAGCCTAATTTTCTAATCAGGAAACAAAGAAGTTTGTTTCCATTTTTAAGGAATTATCAGATGTCTTCGCCTGGTCATAAAAGGACCTTCGGGATTTTGATCTTGGTATTATACAACATGCTACTCCAATCAAACGAAATGTGAATCCTGTTAGGAAAAAACAAAGACATGTCAACCCTACTCTTGAAGCAACCCTATGTCTTGAAGAGAAAAAGACATGTGAATCCTATTAGAAAAAAATGTTGAATGCTCATATCATTTTTTGTGAGGATATTTCAGAATGGGAAGACAATTTTGTCTTGGTTGGGAAGAAAAATGGGGATATTAGACTTTGTGTTCACTATAGATATTTGAATAAATAAAGTGTAAAAGGTAATTTATCTTTGTCGAATATGGCATAATTTTGTTATGTTATGTTTATTAGTGGTTTTAAATAGATCAATTGTTTCAATTTTACTTATAAGGACAATGAGGCCTAATATAATGGTATTGAGGTCCCACCTATTAGTGTCTAATCATTAAGTTTAAAAATGCATAAACTAGCCTTTGAAAGTCTCTCCCCTTAATCCTAATCAAAATAATTAGGAAAACAACTATTTTTATTTGTCAATATTCAAAAAATATCAATAATAATAGAGCCCTCTTTAAAGGAAGGAGAAAACTATAAAGGAAAGAGAGAGAACCTTGTGAAGAGAGGTATGCTATAGAAAAACTAGGTTGTTCTTTATTCCTCTTATTTTATTCTTTGTAAATTTGAGATTTGATATTAATGGTGACAGTAATTATATCTCTAAAGGAGAGACGAATTAAGGTGAAATTCCTACTTTTTTCAAGGATTTCGAAAAGTATCTTGCATGTTGTATGATCATTTATTTATTGTTTTAAAGGTATGATTTCTATTTTTATCAGTGCTAACAACAATTTTTCTGTAGAAATGAAGTTTCCCACTCAGGTAAATTTCTCGAAGTATCATTTTTCTACTACTTTCATTGGTTATCCTTGGTTGTTGTATATGAATTTGTACATTGCAGTAGTTTGTCTTAGAACTAGCCAGAGCTCTTCATAGAGACTTGTTGTTGAGATTTGGCTATCATTTTTAATAAAATCATCCCGTTCTTTATACAATATGTGCTTTTGTCTACCTATTGTATTGTGTTAAATTAATCTACTATTTTTCACAACTTATGTTCTACATGATTTCAAGGTCTTGGACTAGAATCGTAACTAGCTCACAACTACTTTAAATATTCTTTTTCTTCATTTTTTCTTTAATCATTGTTGATCATTTATCATGTTCTGAATATATGTTATAACTCTATACATCAATTCCTTTTAGATGCACATTTACATTAAATTTTTCTATAATATAAAAGAAAAACCACCCAAATATCTTCTTTCATTTTGTACATTCCGTGCAATCTCTTTCATTATCTTGTTGTGATAACAAGTTTCAAGGAGTTGTGTAGTTTAGTTTAATTATCCTAAACAAAAGCATCAACAATGTATAAAAGAATTGCGAAAAGTGGCTCTATTGACTTTATTCATGAAGAGTTGGACTCCCACAAAGAGAGTTACTCCTCTGATGCTTTTCGAGTGCAATAGTTAAAAAGTTAGACCTATTTCAACTTCTTGAAGGGGGGGAGGGATTACAAAAAATGAGGTGAATTGTCATGACTTGAGAAAATGATATTGTCATAATTTAATGTTATTAGGGGATAGCTAATAATTAAATAGAGTTAATTATAATTAGCAAAAGAGCTTAAAACATATGTGTTATTCACAATAGTTATCACAGAATAGTTATCATACATGACCATATACAAGAGAAACAATATATTGTAATAATATGAAAGAAAATGCTAACATAAAAGAATGTAATGTAAGGAAATATAAATACTTGCATATTACATTGTTGATAATATACCAATTATTTGAACAAGGCACTCATTCTATTGATATTCAGAATGGACAAATACATCATTCTCAGAATATTATCCACTTAGTGAATATATGGACATAAGGATCTATAAATATGTAACCAACAAAACACTTAATCCCTCAACAACTAACTAATAATCAACCCTTTTCATCATACATACTCTCCCTTGGGTACCATGAATCGACTCAATGATTGATATTATCATCACATAGCTAGTGTTATCAACATCTTCTTCTTGATCTCTCACATCTCTATGTGATTGATGTCAATGTTCAATCATTATCTTATCAAAACAAGCGATTCCATCCATTAGAGTCCTTTGCAATTGACTTTTCCTCTAGTTATCCTTCTAGTCCCATAGATTTGTGTTTCAGCACTAATTACATTTTTATTAAATTTCCACCATCATGTCTACCATCAAAATTGAAGGGCTAACAAGCCCTTACCACACATGTTGAGGCTAGCTCCTACACGTATTTCCATAAATATATAGATTGTTGAAATTCTTGCAAATTTCCTTACCATATACCCAGTACTATGTTTGGTCCTACAAAAAATATTAGATCTTATTCTAGGTTTCATGAAAATCTTATTTGGTTGATGGATGTCCAGTCTTTACCTATCAAATCTAGTAACTTTTGGAGGCTTTTGTATACTTTTTGAGCAATCAATAAAAATTGGCGAAGTTGGGAATATGGATAAAAACAATATAAATATATCATCTAATTATTCTCTGGGTTTGTATATTTCAACCAAATTTTATTTTATTTGGGCATGAACTATTGATTGATCAACCTCAATCTATAAGTGCATAACATTTGACTAGATTTTCTTTGCTAACTTTTCCTATAATGTTTATCCATTTTGTATGTTGTTCTATAATTATAGAATTACTTTACTGCATATTTGATAGGATAAATAATTGTGACAAAAATGTTAAATTACTCATTTTAAATGTCAATCGATGTTTAGTACAAACTTTCCATGTAACACATTATATGTGAAAATTTAAACTAAAACTACTATATCTGAAAAATGAAACATGTAAATTATAAGAATTTAATAAGTAATTGATGCAGGAGCATGTGACATAGAGGGAAAAAGTCTTCATACATATTCCAAAAAAATCCAAAAAAGTTTACAGGCAAGGGAGTGGGGTCCTTTAGCTAGCAATTTCCATGCTTTCCTAGGTTAGGATAAGAATAGAATTAAGAATAAATCATGCTAAAATCATCGCTTATGGATAGCTGTAACAAAGCTTTACGCTTTAAATCACTCTAGGTAAAAGCATGCTTTTTTAAAGGATAATGGCCGAGAAGGCTTTATCTATTATTTATAAATAAGAAACAACGAGACTCTCAGAGAAGGTCGAGCCTGGAAGCATTATCGTTTTGCAAAACCTCTCTCTGTTCATTTGAATTAATGACTCTCTGTTAATTGGTATTTTATACATGTATCAGTCCTGGTTCTGTGTGGTTCTGTGTGTATTAATGGAGATTAAATTGTTGTTTTTCAATTAACTCTTAATATTAGACCTATTGAGGAGTTTTTCTTTCATATCAGCGAGCGCAGGTTCTTAAATCGTTGCATAGAGTTCCACGAGAAAACTCTATTTTACATAGAGAAATCATGATATTTCCTTAGGCGGAACATAGTTCTGGACCTGAAACTTTATTGGATTTGGTTGATACCCATATCGGGTCTGAATCGATATCGCAATATTACAAGTGGAGCGTGGAAGGGACCTTTGGAACTGCCGAGTGCCGAAGCCCCGATAGTCCGAACCCGAAACATTATAGAGCAAGGTGGAAAGGGTGTCGGGTTCGCAAGTGTATCACGTCGCAAGTTCGGAGTGGGGAAGCCAAGTCCTTGGAATAGAAGGATTGCTGATCGTGATCTACGATATATACATATACATATACATATATATATATATATATATATATATATATATATATATATATATATATATATATATATATATATATATATAGATATATAGATAGATATATAGATATATTGCATCAGAAGGGGGAAGGAAGAAGGGCCATTAAACGCACTGATAGTGTTAATTCTTCAGAGTTAACATAAAGATTGTTTATAGGCCGTGATAGTGGTTCTAAAGCACCGATAGTGTATTTTTCTCCTTTGGAACAAAACCTTCGTCGATAATGTATATTATGTTATAAATGCATTTTCACTTGTTTAAGAGCAATGATAGTGTATTACTGTAATTCCTTTGGAATTACAGTCCCGATAGAGGATAAGGGCTCTATCTGAGAAATACCACTAATAACAAGGATTGGGGCGATCAGAGGGGAATCCATGAGGTTGTCAGTTAACAATAAATGATTGATACACCAATACAAATAGAGGGAGGAATTTGGCCTGATATTAAAGAAATTGTAGCCAAATTTGAGAGGCTGTCCATATCGCCTGCACCCAAGCCACCATTAGTGGTATCAGAGCAGCCAGCTGAAATTGGATTGAATCTTAGAAGCAGGAGAAGAAAAGTTACTATGGCTTTCAGGTTTAAAAGGGGATGAGGACATGGTGGAAGAGGATGACCTTTTGCTAACACTTAAGTAATGGAAGCTGTGCAGTAGATGCAAGCTAGATTGGATGCATTAACAACAGGTAGAAACATAGAGATGTTAGTGAACTTGAGATTGAAGCTGCAGAGGAGGAAGTTGTAGCAGTTACTCCTGAGATGAGGTTCTTTTAGTCAGTGTTGAGATCCATGGCCAGGCCAAAGATCGAGGTATAAATATATGAAGGAGGACTGAATCCAGAAGAATTAATAGACTGGATTAATGGCATGGAGAAATTCTTCGATTATGAAGAAACAGAAGATGAGAAGAAAGTCATGTTTTCTGTCACCAAGTTAAAAGGCCATGTAGCACTTTGGTGGGATGGTGTGGAGGTAGAAAGGAAGAGACTTGGCAAGAAACCAATCAAGAATTGGAGAAGGATGGTAGCAAAGCTAAGAGGTAAGTATTTGCCAAGTAATTATCAACAAACCTTGTTCAGATAGATGCAAAATCTTAGATAGAGGTCTATGATAGTGAAAGAATACATAGAGGAATTTTACAAGGTAAGCATAAGAGCTGGAGAAGCCCGGGACATAGATGAGAAGGTGGATAGATATATGAATGGTCTCAGGATGGACATTCAAGATGAGCTAAGTCTACTATCTCCTAAAACAGTAGAGGAAGCTTATCAGATAGCACTAAAAGCTGAAGAAAAACTCATGAGGAAGTAGTCTGCCAGAGGGAGAGCTACTTTCCGAGGAAGGGGAAGTTAAGGTGGTAGACGGAGATCTACAACACCTAAAGATGGAGCTAGTAGCAACTCAACCCAACATGCACCCATAGGAGGTGATGCAAGAGGCATAGGAAGAGGAAGAGAAATAAGATGTTACAGATGTAACAAGCTGGGACACAGAGATTTTGAGTGCCCAGAGAATGCAGAAATGAATAAGAGAAATGCCATTGTTGCTCAAGTTGAGGGAGAAGCAACAGCATTGGCAGTGACAGAAGAAGAAAATATACTAGAGAGAAGAGAATATTTGGTAGTTAATAAAGTTTTTCTCAAGCCAACAAAGGAGATGGCTGAACCATCACAAAGGAAGACTTTGTTCAGAGCTGTGTGTAAGGTTTAAGGGAAATGTTGCCAGATGATCATTGATAGTGGAAGCACTGATAATTTGGTCTCTACAGAAGTGATGGACAAATTGAATCTGAAGACAATGAAACATCCAACACCTTACAAGGTGTCATGGGTGCAAAAGTGACATCAACTGTTAGTAAATGAATAGTGTGAAGTGGAATTTCGGGTGGGCAGGTATAAAGATAATATTGTTTTCAGGTGGGCAGGTATAAAGATAAAATTGTTTATGATGTGATGCCAATGGATGTGTGTCACATACTACTTGGAAGACCTTGGCAATATGATAGAGGAGCCATGCATGATGGGAAAAGAAACACCTATAAGTTTGGGAAGGATGGTGTCAGTCATACATTGCTGCCTCTACAAGAAGAAGATGTGCCAGGAAAGAAGACTGATCCAAAAACTCTGTTACATGGAGGAAAGGAATACTTGAAGCAGATTGAAGAAAATGAGGTAAATTTTGTTGTAATCTGCAAGCCCAAGGTAATAATGACTTATAATAAAGTTTCTGATTTACCCATTGAAATTCAAGAAATGTTGGAGAAATATTGTGATATTATTGTTGATGATTTGCCTAATGAATTACCACCCATTAGAAGAATCAACCATCATATAGATTTGATACCTTGAGCAAGTATACCTAACAAAGCAGTTTACAGAATGACTCCTACAGAAAATGAAGAGGTTAGGAAGCAGGTGCAAGAATTACTTGACAAAGGGCTGATCAGAGAAAGCCTGAGTCCTTGCGCAGTACCAACAGTGTTGAGTCCAAAGAAATATGGAGGATGGAGAATGTGTATAGATTCAAGAGCCATCAATAAAATCACAATCAGGTATAGATTTCCTTTGCCTAGAATTAAAGATTTAATCGATTTCTTGAGTGGAGCAAAGCATTTTTCAAAACTAGATCTTAAAAGTGGGTATCATCAGGTAAGGATAAGAGAAGGGGATGAGTGGAAAACCGCTTTTAAGACAAATGAGGGACTGTATGAGTGGAGAGTAATGCCTTTTGGGTTGTCAAATGCACCAAATACATTTATGAGACTCATGAATGAAGTTCTTAAAGAGTTCATTGGTAACTTTGTAATAGTATATCTGGACGATATATTAGTTTACAACAGGTCTAAGGAAGAGCATATGACGAATTTAAATTATGTTTTACAAAGGCTGCAGGAAGAGAAATTATTGTTGAATTTGAAGAAGTATTCATTCATGAAAGAAGAGATAGTGTACTTGGGTTTTGTTATTTCTGTTGAAGGACTGAATATGGATCTAGAGAAGATCAAGGCAATCATGGAGTGGCCTTCACCCAAGAGTGTTTTTGAGGTAAGGACTTTTCATGGTCTTGCTAGCTTTCATAAAAATTCATCAAGAATTTTAGTAAGATTAATGCACCTCTTATTGAGACCATAAAGAAGGATAAACAACCATTTAGATGGACTGCTGAAGTAGAGAATAATTTTTTGTTGTTAAAGAAGAAAATCATTGAAAAGCCTATTTTGGTTCTGCCTGATTTTAACAAACCTTTTCAAGTGAAGTGTGATGCTAGCGGAGAAGCAATTGGAGGTGTTTTAAGCCAAGAATACCAACCAATAGCTTATTTTAGTGAAAAACTAAATGATTCCAAAAAGAAGTATTCTTCTTATGATAAGGAGTTCTACGCAGTTGTGCAGCCATTGAAGAAATGGAGGCATTATTTAATGTCAAAGGAATTCATCCTTTATTTATATAACCATGCATTACAGTTTATAATGCAGTAGCCAAAGCTCAACCAGATACATGCTAAATGGGTAGAATATCTTCAAGGTTTCCATTTTGTTTTGAAACATATAAATGGCCAATCAAATAAAGTTGCAGATGCCTTAGGTAGGAGAAATGTATTGCTTCAAGAGAGTCACATGCAAGTGTTGGGTTTTTATTTTCTTAAAGAATTGTATGAGACTGATTTAGATTTTAAAGAGGCATTTGAGGCTTGTAAAAATCTGGTTTTGGTGGATAGAAGTAAATGGTTGGATTACTTCTTACAATATGGGCTATTATTTAAAAAAAATCAGCGATGCATACCAAACTGTTCAATGGGGGAGAATTTAATCAAAGAAAAACATAGTGGAGGACTTGCAGGACATTTTTGCATAGAGAAGACTTTTGAATAGCTAAACAAGTTTTATTTCTGGTTGAAAATGAAATCTGAAGTGGAGAAGTATGTGAGAACTTGCAAAATCTATCAATATGAAAAGGGAAGGAGCCAAAACACAAGTTTGTATATCCCATAACCAATTCCAGATAGGCCTTGGGATATGGTAAGTATGGATTTTGTGTTGGGCTTACCAAAGACTAAAAGAGGTAATGGTTCAATTTTTGTTGTAGTGGACAGATTTTCAAAAATGGCACACTTTATTCCATGTTATAAAACTAGTGATGCTTCTCACATTGCTAATTTGTTTTTTATGGAGATTGTAATATTACATGGATTGCCCAAAAGTATTGTATCAGATAGAGATTCCAAATTTGTTGGACATTTCTGGAGAACACTTTGGAAGAAGCTAGGAACTAAATTAAGTTTAAGTTCTGCCTATCATCCACAAACTGATGGATAGACTGAAGTGGTGAACATGAGTTTAGGAAATCTTTTAAGGAGCCCTATTGCAGAACATCCAAAGCAATGGGATCAAGTATTGGACGAAGTTGAATATGCATATAATGACTCACCTAACAGGAGTACAAGACAGAGTCCATTCCATATTGTTTATGGAATGCATCCAAGAGGAATATTTGAATTAAGAATATGGGAAAAGAAGAAATGAGAAGTGCAGAGGGTGAAGATTTTGCTTTAGAAATGAAAGCAATACATGAACAAGTTAAACAACAGCTCATGATAGAAACATCAAGTACAAAACCAGAGTAGATATGAGTAGAAGAGAGGTGAACTTTGAAGTTTGGGATTTGGTTTTAGCACATCTCAGAAAGGAGAGATTTCCAAAGAGGGAGTATAATAAATTGAAGTTCAAGAAAATTGGACCGTGTAAAGTATTGAGGAAATTCTCTACAAATGCATATGATATTGAGTTTCCCAGTGATGTTGGGATATCACCAATTTTTAATGTTGCAGACCTGTACAAGTATGAAGATGAACCTGCAGATGATACAACACAAGATCAATAGACCCAAGAGATTGAATGGGTAAAACAGTTACCCAGAACAAAGGAGTTGTAGCCAAAAAGAATTTTGGACAAGAAGGTGTTTAAGAAAACAAGGGGACAAGAGTACTTCTAGTATTTGTTAAAGTGGAAGGATCAATCAACCGCTGAAGCTACTTGGGTTATAGAAGACATGCTACAAAAACTAGGTAGTTCTGTAGATGAACTGCCCATGAAGAATTTTGTTCTCAGGAGTCTCGTGAAGGAGCATGTGACTTAGAGGGAAAAATTCTTCAAACATATTCCAAAAAAATCCAAAAAAATCTACAGGAAAGGGAGTGGGGTCCTTTAGCCAACAAATTCCATGCTTTCCTAGGTTAGGATAAGAATAGAATTAAGAATAAATCATGCTAAAATCATCGCTTATGGATAGTTGTAACAAAGCTTTACACTTTAAATCACTCTATGTCAAAGAATGCTTTTGTAAAGGATAATGGCCGAGAAGGCTTTATCTATTATTTATAAATATGAAACAATAGGACTCTCAAAGAAGGTCGAGCCCGGAGGCATTATCCATTTGCAAAACCTCTCTCTATTCATTTGAATTAATGACTCTCTATTAATTAGTATTTTATACACGTATCAGTCATGGTTCTGTGTGGTTCCGTGTGTATTAATGGAGATTCAATTGTTGCTTTTCAATTAACTCTTAATATTAGACCTGTTGAGGAGTTTTTCCTTCATATCGGTGAGTGCAGGCTCTTAAATCGTTGCATAAAGTTCCGCGGGCAA
This sequence comes from Pinus tabuliformis, assembly GCA_031772625.1. Taxonomy (NCBI): domain Eukaryota; kingdom Viridiplantae; phylum Streptophyta; class Pinopsida; order Pinales; family Pinaceae; genus Pinus; species Pinus tabuliformis. The sequence goes on along the minus strand of CM062819.1, from coordinate 1,493,565,221 downwards.
ACTCTGTTTTACACAGAGAAATCGTGATCTTTCCTTAGGCGGAACATAGTTCTGGACCTGAAACTTTATTGGATTTGGTTCATAGCCATATTGGGTTTGAACCAATATCGAAATATTACAAGTGGAACATGGAAGGGACCTATGGAACCGCTAAGTGCCGAAGCCCTGATAGTCTGGACCCAAAACATTATAGAGCAAGGTGGAAAGGGTGTCGGGTCTGCAAATGTATCATGTTTCATTTTTGGAGTAGGGAAGGCAAGTCCTTGGAATAGCGAGATCTCCGATTGCGATCTCCGATATATACATATATATATCGCATCGGAAGAAGGAAGGATGAAGGGCCATTAAACACAACGATAGTGTTAATTCTTTAGAATTAACATAAAGATTGTTTATAGGACGTGACAGTGGGTCTAAAGTGCCGATAGTGTATTTTGTTCCTTTGGATCAAAACCTCCGCCAATCATCTATATTGTGTTATAAACGCATTTTCTCTTGTTTAAAAGCAATGATAATGTATTACTGTAATTCCTTTGGAATTACAGTCCCGATAGAGGATAAGGGATCTGTGTGAGAAATACTGTTGATAACAAGGATTGGGGTGATCAGAGGGGAATCCATGAGGCTGCCAGTTAACAGTAAATGACTGATACACCAATACAAATAGAGGGAGGAATTTGGCCTGATATTGAAGAAATTGTACCCAGATTTGAGAGGTTGTCCATATCGCCTGCACCCAGGCCACCACTAATCAAGGAAATGAATATAAGTCAAATGCTAATTCTATTATAGGAAAATTTGCAAATAAAAACTACATTACAACAAATGAAAATAAAGTAAATGTGCATGAAGCAAATGAACTAACAGTAAATTTTCAAAAAATAAACTATTCTAATAGCAAGAAATAACAAATCACAAAGTTTTTTTTCCTTAATGAAAAACCATAAAGAAAAAAATTTTGATTTCAAATCATAAAGAAAATAAATAAAGGAGATACAAAAAATTAATCTCATTCCTAGAATTAATTTCATGATTCAATCCTCTAGAGGATAATTCATCTTCTACTTCAAAGAAAATTCCTATCTAAGTTTAATAAATGCCTCGAGAAATTGTCCCAAAATATCCTAAAATCATGCATTCTATTTTATGGGATTACTCCAGTGTTAAATAGAAGGTGAAGGTACAATATCCCTTAAAAATATGAACAATATTCAAGTTTGTCTAGAGTCAATAATGTGAGAAATCAATATTGTCTTTCCTACTCCTAACAGTTGGGATGATATTAATCTTCATATATATAACAAATACAATAATAGAAACCATAAATCTCAAGCATATGTCATATTTAATCTTGAATTAAATTAACTAGGAATTGCACCACATGTTTCAATGGGAATGCCATAAGGTAAACCTCCTATTTTACCACTGGATTTAGGATGTTTTCACATAATATGCACACCCAATCAAAGCTTAGCCCAACACATAGTATTTTACAGTGCGAAACGAAAGGTCATCAGAACCACCATGGTTGAGGGTTGAGGTGGTATGGCCTCTGGAAGCCTTGGCTGGTTCTATTTTGATTTAACCTATATGATCCCACATTCATGCTTGGAATATTGCACCGGGGTGATTGGATGAAAGAGAGATTTTCTTTAGCCCAATCTATTTTCAGGTGGTATGTGGAATTCCTTGACTTTGTTGGATTTTGCATATGTTAATACAAGTTATTTTCTTATTCTGATCTATGAGCACTTGTACTAATTATCATATCGATCTTATCGCTGATTTTCAAGGTTTCTATTATTGTCATATGCTAGTTATATGCAAGGTTCTATGATCTGGTTTGACTATGGATCTCCTTGATGATTTCATAATCTATTGGATGGTTGATGAATGCATTGACTAATAAGTGTTATTGCAACTAGATTAAGAGAGAATCAAGTATTTTTTTGTGTTTTTCAAAGGAAGTTTAGAATTTTATGATCAAATATGCATTCATGACCTATAGCTTATATGTTTACTATCTGCTTGAGGAAATCTCTATCTTGTATTAGGAATGTCTAGTTCAAGATCTTTCTCAAGTTTTTATTGTTCATAATTTGTATCATCGATGTTATTATTCTTTAAAGTTACAAGTAGTTGTGGGTATTAGTTTCGAGGCTATCCTAAAAAATTGGCGCAGATCTCACGACCTCATGCACAAAACAAAAGAAATTTTGGTCATAACCGCATGCACGTAGACTTATGGGTGTACTTGGAGCCTCATAACTACATGCATAGTGTGTCAAGCATCTAGTTGGGGTGTTGGGTTTGTGAATTTTTTTTTTTAGCTCGGGATATGATCATCACAGGTTGTGGACTAACTTCCGGGTGATTTAGTGCCCTTGAGAGGTATCCGAAATTTTTCGATTTGTTCTCCCCACTTCAAGAACTAGAACTTGGAGGTTGGGTCATGTCATAGTAACGCTCAACTCATGTTTATCCTAGAGGTCTCGTAAATGTGGGTAAATGTGGGATGACATGATTACAGGTTCATATTAGAGAAAGATTGTAGCACTGGACCTCAAGGTAAAAGCAGATCATCATATAAGTTTATATTTTTGGCATGCAGGCATGATGGTTAATGGTTGTTATATGAATTGTGGTTATATGCATGCCCATCATTATATTGCTATTGTGGTTACATGCATGCTATATGCTAGTTGATTAAAGCAGTCATATGCACATGCATATGTTAGTCATGCATGCTAGTTAACTTCTTGTTATATGCATGATGATTATTGTCATTGAAGTTAAGTTCTTGATATTATTATGTATTGTGCTAATATATAATGAGTTGCGTAGATATAATAGCCTCCCCTGAGATACATTGAGGTATGATTTTGATTATGACTTATATTTAGTTTCACTAACATGGTATATTGTAAGGAATAGAAGTCCAAGATATGAAAAGAAAAATAGTTGAGTACAGTTCATACGACTCTCCATACAGGCCTGAAGAGACATTGGTAGGATGGGAGATATCAGTTGAGTAGCAGGGAGAGGGACATTCTCTTAGTTTTGTGGATACATTGAGATGTTTGAAGGAAAGAATTATAAGTTGCAAGGCTGATAATGAGAGGTTTATTAAGGCACCAAAAAAGCTTGCTAGAGCTTAGGAAAAGCAAATTGAGGCTAATGTAGTGATTATTTAGATCCTTACAGATTTGCAGAAGTAGGGACAATTGGGAATCAATCATGATGGCCAAAGATGATAGAGTCAGAAGTGGAATATATTTGGATACAGCTGACAGATGGGCTAGCACTCATGGATTTTATTCTAGATCCAGTTCTAGGAGACATCATCACCATTACTACTAGCATCCTTATAGGAGGAGTGAGATGGGGTAATTTCTAGAGGAGTTCAAGAAAGACAAGTCTTCTGATTTTGATGGTGAGTTGACTAAGTCAGAAGATGAAAAAGAATGACTACATGGGATGAGTTTGAGAGACGCTTCAGGAAGAAGTACATATTTGAGGGGTATTATGATAGAACGATCAAGGGGTTCTATCATGTCAGGATGTATGTGACAAGGAAAATGTTGGACCCCATAATGTTTGAATGAAGCTGAGAAAGGAAAGGGGTCTTATCTTATGTAGAAACATAATAAAGGTAATGGAACAAAACCATTCCGATGTTGAACCTATGAAAGAAATAATCGTAGGAAGAATTTCTTTTGGTATCATGGTGGCGCAATAGACGTATGGAAGGCCTTAGATATACAATTAATAGGAGACACAGATAGTTGGGGATGTAGGTCAGATAATTCCTCAGATCTATGCAATAGGGTAGTGAGTAGGGAGGCCTTCAGGTATCCATCATTTAGGTGGAGGTGGAATTAGAGGGAGAATTTTAGGCAGATCCTCAATGCATCTTGCAGCAGAAGGATCACACGCTCTAGGAATGAACATTAAAGTAGGTTCAGGTGCTTGGAAGAACTTTGGGCCAAGGAAGTTACATGTATGATGATTGATCATATGCAGGCATAATAGCTAGTTTCTAGTTATAGATGGATTCATCAACGAAATTGGAATCCCTTGAGAGATGATTTGTGTTAGATTTATGTTACAGAGTAGCGTGTTGGGCACAAACAATTAAGTTAACTAATATATTTGTATATTTATTATCCACTGATAATTTTGTGTTTATGGTAGCATGATGCAGGTAATTGCATGGAAAAACAGACTACCATAGATGTTGAAGAAGGCTCAGGATGAGCTATCACTCATGAACTATTTGGAGCACTGGGAACCATGGGGCTTGAGTCATGGCTTTTGTTGAGATTTTTTTCATTTGGTTTTTTGTGATTTGTTTCTTCTTGATTTGTGGTTTTGACCATGCCACTTAGTTTGTGATTTTGTATTGTTGTTTGGTTTTCCTTGTTTTCTTTATCTTTCCTTTTGTTATTTCCCTTTATGTTTTGAGGGTCTTTGGAATTGGTTGGGGAAAGAGGAAGTCAATGGAGATCAAGGAAATCTGATTGAAATCCAAAAGGTAATGTAATACCCAAATGAAGCCTAGTACATGAATAAAGGGAAACTGAAGGCAAAACTATGGCATCCAATTGGGCTGGTTTAGGTTCATTGGGACAAATGGACAATGGTAAGACAATGATGAGAAAGGTAGGAGGAAAGGTAAATTAAATGGATTTGAGGAATTATATGCCTTGGTGAAGTTGGGAACTATTATTCGTAATTTTGTGCATGCATTGCATGGATAAAAGAAGTTCCCTTAACCTTGACCTCATGAACACTAGTAATTATGTTGTGATAATGATTATAGTAATGTATACATATATGTATCTATGTTTGAATGGCATTGCTTGACAAGGTAATCAGGGATTGTTCTTGTGGAGTAATGACTGATTTATGTAGGTTAATGGCATGAAAAGGTTCCTAGATTATGATGAATCAAGTGGGTAGTGTAGCCCTGGAAGATCTATGAGGTTAGTATCACGTGGATATTGTTGGGTTGTTAATATGCCATTATTATTATCACTTTTGAACACTTATTCCACCCATTTCTACCATTCTTCATCACGTCATTTATCATAATTTATCATATAATTCTATTTTACAATGATTTATGCTCTTATGTAAAAATATTATTTATTCTCCTTTATTTCTAATAAATTGATGATTATGCATGATTTTATCAATGAAAGTTTAATAAATTGGTTATAACATTATTCACCATTTTTAGCCTTCAAGATAATTTCCAGATTGAAGATTTGATCATTAAAAGTGCCAACTCAGAAATGCGCTGGAATAAGAAGTGTCAGTTTTGCGGTTGAGATTCTGAGCAAATGAAGCCGAATATAGAAAATTTGGAACATGGGTTATGTCCAGAACGGACCCAATTAACTTTATCAAAGAACAACTTGCCCAAATTCGGCTTGTACTGAGAGAAACGCAGGGTTCTTTGAGCACGATTTTCTAATATTTGTTGTTGCGGCCGTCCTCCAAATCTCAGCTGCAAAGCCAAATTCGTCTTTCTCTTGTTGAAAGATGGATGGAAATATATCTTCTTATTGATCAATTGGTTGGAAACAATCTAATTTTGTAATAGAAATTATGTTGTACTTATCTTTATTGTAACTTCTCTCTGATCTCTCTCTATTTAAATGAAAACAGAGATCAGAGATGGGGATGATTTGGGAATGAAAAAAATGGATGGACTAAAATGATGGAATTGAGGATTTAGAATTAGAGATTTAGAATTAAGAATTCATGAGAAGATAGGAGGAAGAAAGGATTGTTTCATGCTGTAAGTCTCAAAGCTTCAGCTGTTGTAATGATTTTACCATTTAATGATTAATACCTGATTTGGGAGGAGTTGTTCATTCTTTTCATCTGAAGTAGCCCAGCAGCATCTGCTGGCGGCTAAGGGCCCAGCCTCTGGTGGAGTATGCTGCTACTGTGTATCATATCTTTACAATTGCTGCCGTGTGATGGTTTGATTTATTTCCTATTCTTTTGAATTGCATTATTTTACAGTTTCATGTTTTTATAGTGTGTTGTTAGAATATTTCATGGAATTGTTTTATTGCACAAGTTGAGATTGAATCGCGTGGCTATTCTTTTCCATCATAACATAGATTATTATCCTTTTCAACTTATATTGTTATGTTGTTCATTTCAAATGTAAAGCTTCGTTGTTCATTTCAGATTGTTGGTTATTCGATTCCACTAATTAGAGTTTGCTGTTCAGATTTATTAAATATGATTCGTTGTTTAATTCCTTTAATTATAAGTTTGTTGTCCATTTACTTCGCTGTTCAGTTTGATTGATTAATTGCAAGAGTTTTCTTTTGAAGAGTTTTCCTAGTTTACTTTCAATGGAAGCTTTAGTTCAATTTCTATTTCCTTTTAATTGCTTTAAAGCAGGACTGTCAACTGTAGAGAACATTGGATATTGCTTCCTCATTCCCAGATTGATTGTCTTGTTCTAGTTTGATTTCAATTGCATCAATCTCTAGATGAATAAGTTTTTGCTACTATATCCTTAATTGATGTTTGCTGAGTGAATAGTTGGATTTCAGAGCATTTGGGTTTATGTTATTGTTTGATTTCTTTTTCAAGCATTCATTTACTTTTGTATTTTAAGCACTATACTACAAAACATTACTCTTGAGTAAATAGCCACCTCAGACTGAGTACACTCTTGAAATAAAAAGTCGTCCCTCGGTTTACAATTAATGTGAAGGTAATTAGGAGTTAAAAAGACACCTTTTTATTGCTCCACAGATATGATTTTGATATTATGTGCTTAAATATTACTATATTTATGTTATCACATACAATGTTAAAGGATACATTAGTGGAATTAAAGCAATGTGATCTACGACATGCTAGGACAAGCATGGAAAGTGGAAAGAGCCACAGATCTAGGACATGGGTTGTGGATGCATGGTGTAAGGTGTGGGAAAGACATTAGAGACACAGTTTCTTTGTAGAGATGGTGTGGTATATGGATGTGCAAAATTTCTATTGCGTACATGTTGTACATGTTATGTTGTGTACATGTCATACATATTTTGTTGATTACATGTGGTATTGTGTCATGAGTATTGTGTAGTCATTGTATCACTATATGTGTATTCATTGTGTTGTACTAGGAGTACTCATATGTGTTGTGTGGTACACCATATGGAGGTGTATGTATTGTGTTGTACATAGTGTGTGAGTGTATGTGTTGTGATATACACTATGTGTATGTGTATGTGTTAGGGATTTGTTCTAGGATCCTTAGAGGCTGTGGGCTTAAGCCCTATAATAGATTTGGTTCCCTGGAAGCTATGGGTTAGAGCCCTGTAATAGCTTGGGATCCTTGGAGGTTGTAGGTTGGGACAGAATCTCTAGAGCCCTATAGAATCTTTGGTTCCTTGGAGGCTATGGGTTGGAGCCTTGTAACAACTTGGGTTCCCTGCAGGTTGTGGGTTGAGATAGTAATCCTTGCAACCTAGGCAAATTAGGAGGAGACCAATATTGAGTTGCCAATATTGAGGGTAGAGGTAGTATAGTCTTTGGATACCCTTGTTGATATTGAGGGAGGAGGTAGTGTAGACTATGGATTCCATCGTTGCCTTGGAAGAGAAGAGAAGGCACTTAATGCTTGCTAGGTTGGAAAATGATCCAATGTGTGTACGTGGTCAAGAGAAGAGAGGTCATTGGTTTCTTGTTGGGTTATGAAATCGATTCACTATGTGTATAGAAAGGACAAAGAACAAAGGCAGAAGAAAAGAAAAATTTGATAAAAGAAATGGTTAATACTGTGGGTTGTCCAGCTTCTAATTCAAAATATATAAACCACAGAGGTCTTAAATCCAGAATTTGAAAGATAATTATCAATACTTTATTTTAGTTTTAATTATGCACATAATATATGATTCTGATTTATGATGGTTGAGTCCTGATCTAACCTAATGTGATATGTTTATACATGATGATTTTATCAAAGTGTTATTCTGACTTTTTGTGATGTGAAGTAAATAAAATTCCAACTGTACATTATTGATGAGCTATCAATGAGGTATGATTTGAATTTATTTCAATTCCATTTGAGTATAATAGAAATTATGTGCCTGGTAGACGAAAGCATGAAAATGACCTGGTTTGGGTGGTTGGAATTGATTGTAAGAGTGTTAGCCATAGCAGTGAAAGGAATTGGAACATGCAACAGTGTGTTGGTAAAGCATTTAGGAGCAGGACCATTGTGGGACACTGGTACCCAATACTGTCCATTGATTGCCACGATCATGCTATGACCAATATGATAGTTTTGAGGCAGGTATATGCCTTTGATTTTGGACCTTCCAATGTGAGGAAACCTTTTGAAGGGATGGATCACCCGATAAGTGGATGTCGGGGAACTTGGAAGGTGAGTGTTTGCACAAAACAAGGTGACCAGATTTCCCAAGGGACTGAGAAGAAAAGAAGGGAAGGTTCGGGAATAAATTTGTTTTGATCATTAGTATTTCCATATGGAATAAAAATCACATTGGGAGTGTGCCCTAGAACAATGATTTAGTAATTGTTCATTGAGATAACAAGTAGTGCAACGATTGTACCGTTGGACATTACACGAAGACTTTGATCTTAACAATGGATTCTAGACTTCCTAGGAAGGAGGTGAATCCTAGTACTACTTGGAGGGTGGATGTGTGAGCCTCTGGATTCCCTCGTGGTTGTTGGCATCATATCCTTTTATTTTTCTATTAAAGTAAATATTCATATGTATATATGTGTATATTATTGTAAATATTATATCGAGTTATCTTTATAAAGATCCATAAATAGTGTGTTTATTTTCTCATTGAAGCAAATGTGCATAGGCTTATATGTGTACATTATTATGAATACCACATTGAGCTAGGTTTATAAATTCCATAAGAAATATATTTTGTTGGTCATAAGAATCATAGAACACCAAGGACGGTGTTCCCCCAAGGGGTAGGGGTTTGTAATAGCCCCTGGTTGTTTTTCCATGTAAATAAAATAAGATCAAGGTCATGGAACACATATTCCAAGTTGAAAGGTTGGCATACATTATAGTGGGAAAAACTTGTGGTTTATTAATGGATATGGAAATTGGAAAAGTCATTGGCGAAGGAAAAGGGAAAATAAATGGAAATTTAACTAAGTAAATAAAGGAAAATAGTAGAAAAGGAAAATGACGAGACACAAATATGCATGCAAGAGAAATTAGAGAGAAAATGAGGGAAAATTAAAGAAAAAAGTAAAAGGAAAGAAAGAGTCTAGAGATCAATTATAAAAGGGAACCTAAGAAACTATTGACAACTTTTTCTCAAATTTTGATCAGGGGTAGGAAAGGAGAGAGAACAAGTACTTGGACAAGGAAGCAATGGAAAACAACAGAGTGGAAGAGGCAGTTTGGACAATGGGAGGTAAGGAAAGAATTAGCTTTGGATTGTGGGTAACATTGTGCATGTGAGATTTAAAATCTTGGGATTCTATTGCATGGCACATGAATTGGTTTATTATTTATTTTTGTTGTCATTGTCGTGGAGATTTTCTTGGATTCATAGTTGTTTTGTCCTTTCCTTTCCATTTCCTAAATAGACATGATGTAGTGGGTTCCCTGTTTGGATTTTTATATTAGTTCTTAGGTTCACTATGGTTGCAAGTTGGCATAAAATCTATGGAACCCTAGAGTAGCTTTGGTTCCCTTGAGGCTATGGGTTGAGATGGGAGATATCTGGAGTTCTGTAAGATCTTGGTTTCCCTAGAGGCTATGGGTTGAGATAAAATCCTTGGAGCCCTAGACAACTTGGGAAGTGACCAATCTGGTGGGTATTAGTGATTACCAGACCAGTTAAGTGAAATAAATATGGTGTAAGGTTGAGGTGGTATGGCATCTAGAAGCCTTGGTTGGTTTTATTTTTGTTTAACTCATATGATCCCACATTCGTAATTGGAATATGGCATGGGGTTGATTGGATAAAAGAAAGATTTGGTTTAGCCCAATATATAATCGTGTAGTATGTGGAAGTCCCTAACTTGGTTGGATTTTGCATATGTTAATACAAGATATTTTATTATTGTGATCTATGAGAACTTGTACTAATGATCATGTTAATCTTATTGATGATTTTACATGGTTTCTATTATGGTTATATGCTAGTTATATGCATGTTTCTATGATGTTCTCTAGCTATGGATCTCTTTCATGATTTGATAAGTTATTGGATGGGTTATGAATGCATTTGTTAACAAGTGTTGTTGCATCTAGCTTAAGAGGTCATATATCCTTCTCGTCAATTCTTAGATCAAGTTCAAATGTTTTTTATTAGATATGCATTCATCATATGTATCTTATATGTTTATTATTTGTTTGACGAAATGTTTATCTTGTATTAGGCATGTATAGGTCAATATCTTGCTCAAGTTTTGATTTATTAACATTTTTATCATCATTATTATAATTCTGGAAAGTTATAGGAAGTTTTGGGTAGTGGTTTGGTGGCTATCCTAAAAAAGTGGCATAGATATCGTCACCACATGCAAATAACAAATGAAAATTTAGTCATAACCACAGGCAGGAAGGCTTTCGGGTGCATTTGAAGCCTCATAACTACATTAATACTATGTTAATGGTGCAACTTGGGGGTTAAGTTTATGAAAAAGTAGTTCCAACTTAGAATCTGATCATCAAAGGTTGTGGACTAGCTTTTGGGTGATTTAGTGCTTGTGAGAGGTATAAAAAAGTTTTCAGTTTGTTTTCCCCACTTCCATAACTGTAACTTGGAGTTCAGGTCATGTCATAGTAACACTCAACTCATGTTTACCATGGAGAGCTTGTAAAAGTGGGTAAACTTGGGATGGGGTGGTCACACTCTTGCTAGCCATCATCTCTAAATACCTCATCTCATGCTGAAAATATTCAATAACTGTTTTAGAATATTCTATTAGAAACTTAAATTCATCTTCAAGAAATAGTTTAGAATCTATTTATTTAATTACAACTTCATATTTTTCATTTCTTCTTGTTTCTACAACTTCATAATGCATTTGAAAATAAAAATTTACCTCTATTCCTTTAGATGTTGTAAGAACCTCTTCCTGGTAAGGTATTGTCGAACATTCCTCTTCTCTAGTTGTAAATTCCTACCTAGACTTCGACTTCATCAAAAAAAATTCCATCAATGCTAAGTCTACTTCACATTTCATAAGCACCTCATTCAAATTCTTCATTTTCTCTTACCTGTCCCTACTAGTAAACCTGATTCTATTTTCTGTAAGAACATATTTCTACAATTTGCCTTTAAAAATTGGCTTCCTTGACTATGTATAACCTTCTCTTTGATGATCCCTATGTGACTCTAATGTCCCATCCTATTTTAGAACATGATTAATATTCTATCAACTTTTTTCCAATCTTAAGATAATTTTTGATGGTGGCGTATCATCTTCATCAAAACCTGTAACCATGCACAACTTGTCAGCTTAAAAAAACAAGCCTTTATAGCCTCTATTCATGTTTTGGTCATCAAATCCACATAGTTCATGAGACTCTCATGAAGTCTCTTAGAATCATCTTTTTCATATTCTTCTCTTACTAAGGGTCCTCACTATGGTTCACAAATGCACACATTCATCTCAATTGTCTTATTCCCTTCACCCCTTTGTTGAGTACATAAACTATCTTTAATCTTTACCTACAACTTGTGCCACTTCACCTTTTTCCATACACCCATCTACATTTATGGTCTTCAACATTTTTTTGTAGTAAATATTTAAGAAAATTCAACATTTATTTCATCTCAGTGAGTTCCTTATCAAACTCTTCACAAGTCATCCTCCTCTTGATGTCTTTTTCCTTGACATCCTCTTTTCTTATTTTGTGGCTTCCTCCTAAACTTCTGTCATAATTGTTCGTAGTTATCTCGTCTTCTTCTTATGTGAAATTAACCTAGTTCTCTATTAGTTGTAGTCTAGTCTGTGTAAAAATCCTAGTCCAATGAATTCTTACCCATTACCTCATCAACCTCCTCCTCAACTCAGATTGTTGGTATCCCACTGGTTCTCTCAGTTACAAGCTCCTTGAGCACTCATTGCTCCTCTAGCGACTACACATACTTACTCAATTCTATGAGAACTTCCACTTATTTGCATCCTCTTTCTCAAGTTTCTTTTCCAGAAGATTTACTTTAAATATTTTAATTTCTCTATTCCTCCTCTATAACAACTTTCCAGATACAACTTTGTGCCACTATTTCCATATGTAATCAACTATTTATTTGACACATTACTTGAAAACATAAAAGAACATTTACATCTTTTCCAATCTCATTTGAACATGTGCCACTACTATAATTTCTCCCAATCTACGTGCAAATATTCATTGTTCTTTTACTATCACAATTTCTTTCTCATGAGAGCTCTTCTTGCTTCCTTTTCTTTTAAACAAAGTCTTTCGGTAAAAATCACATGAGAGAATTTTTTGGCCGATGCGTTTTGAACCAACAATTGTGGTTCATCATCAGGACCAAATGATGAACCACACTTGTTGGTTCGAAATGCGTGGGCCAAAAAAATCTCTCATGTGATTTCTATCGAAAGACTTTGTTTAATCCTTTTCTTTTATCACAACTTTACTTATTCTAATGGTTTCTATTAGTTTTACTATTTTGTACCTCTATCTTACTCTACGCCTTAAGAACATCAATTTTACTAGTTCCTTTCAAAGCTTATTCTTGAAATAATTTATCCTCTACCTCACTATAGAATGAAAATTAATCTTTTTTCCAAAAGTTCAAACATTTTGTTCCAAGCTTAAAAGAACATTCTAGCTCTGATATGAAATGATTCCATCCTAAAATTGGCTTTGCCAATTTTCCATTCTTATTGTCGACAAGGAAAAACGTATGGCCAAAATGAAACTCCTTAACCCCAACATAGGGAGATAAATCCATTTTTAATCCTTGTTTAAATTTAAGTGGGACGAGTTGCGAGGGTAATAGAAAAACCAACAGATAAAAGATTTGTTCAAATATAGCCACTAGATTCAAGACCTTTTCATATAATATGCAAGACTGTATCCTAGGTACCCCAACTGCTAATAACCCTAGCCTGCTCCATTTAATTTGACAAGAGTTCATGAAGCATTTATGCATTCAATATAAAAATATGAATTTATTATGATAACCATCTTAGATACCATAAATTGGTGCAATGGGCATGCCAAAAGAAGACTTAGATACCAAGAAATAGTCAAAAATGTTTCTTTTGTGCAGTCGCTATGAAATAATTACATAACACTCAAAAATACCTATACGCACTATGAAATGATTTTGTAAGACTTTATAAAATTTTGTGTTGAAAAATTCAGGAAGCTGAAACGACTCGACACTCTGAAAAGTGACTTTCCATGGCCTTGACTTGCTTCCTGAATCAGGGTATGATCCCACTCGAATTCTCCTCCTTATGGTGTGCATGGTAGCTCAAATTTTATGGCATAATTCAATATAAAGGACAAGGTGACATTCAAAATAGGGGTATCTAGTTTAAAGGATCAATTCCCCATAACTACCTCGCTTTGTCACTACTAAACACCATGGAACTTTACTCTATGGGTTTTGAGACCCTTTCAACAAGTAAACACAAAATATATGAACCAATCACAATGATGAAGGCTTCCATACTTAGATTCTTGGTGTAATTTGATTGAACAAGTGCATATTTTAAAGATAAAAAACACACATGAATAAAAATTACAATTTGGAAAAGGTTTATAAATAGAAATCTATTTGCTTCAATGCTAGACTTCATTTAAATTAAAAATGACATCAACTTATAGTCCCATTGGCCATTCAATGGTTCCGTTCACAGAGAAAAAAAACTTCCCTATTGACATAGAAGGAAGTGCAATGCATTGCAACCTACAAAACTACAATTTCACAGAGAATAATGAGCCCTGTCTTCTCCTCCTTCTTCTATTTTTTCTTCTAGGAATTCTCTTTCTTTCAAATAAAGATAACATGGGACAACCTATAGTCACACGAGATGAACAATTTCATCTTCTGTATAAATAGGGAAACTAAAACCATATTTACAACAAAAAATATCTCCTCTACTTATTAAAAAGAATCAAAACTCCTCCTAGATGAAATATTTACAATTTCTTAACAAAGAACCCCAACCCCCAGCATTTCCATGTGGCCATTCAATCATATTGGCAAGATTTTGTTGTATCTTCATCAATTTTTGTGCTCCATCTATGCACCTGCCTCACGCTCCCCAAGAAATAAAATTTTATGAACTCCTTCTCATAAGTTTTTCCACATAATAACTTTATTTCTGTAGAGTTTTGACATTCATCCAACTATAATCTTCAACCCAATGATCTTCCCACTCAATCAAGTATTCAATATATTCTTGCACTCTAGTCTTCCTTGCAACCTATTTGTTCAAAATCATTTTAGATTCCAATATTTTTTCCAATGAATCTACTGCTAAGTCATCATGGATTCCATATATTATATTGGTTCTTTCCATTTTTTTTACTATCTTTCTATTTCCTTACTATTTTCTGCAACCTTCCAGGATTCGAAATCTTCATTTTCTACATTATCATCTTACCCACAAACTCATTTTCAGCCTGCTTTATTTTATTTTCACAACCTTGTTTGATATCATATTGGTCAACCTTAATATATAAATATATCCCTTGTTTGTACACTACCCTATTATCCATATCTTGTCTCATTTATGCATACAATGTTTGTATAACTTTTCTTATTCGTTTACTGTATTCATGCTTTAGAATTTCTACTCCATCATAGGCTTTACAGTTCTCATATCTCTAAGAATAATATATCAAAATAAGTTCTTGCTGCATCATTACATCAACTAAGTCTTGATGTGAAACAATCATATAAAGCCTCCCTCGAGGCCATCTATTGTAAATATGCAAAATACATAACTATTCATACTTGCCAATATATTGCTCAAAAAATTCCAGAAAATGATAGATTGTCTCTTCACACAACCAACTAAACCTTCCTACTTTCCTTTTGTCAACTTAATCTTCTAATTTAGTCCATGGCTGAAAATTGATGTCTTTAGGTTGTTTTTTAGGTTCTCTTGTCACAAAATTTAAAAAATCTTCATTTAATTTTGGTTTATTTCTTTCCTTTACAACTCATTGGTTATAGGTTGCAGTTTCATATTCATTTTCATCCAAGACAATATTCTCATTTTCTAATTTTTATTTTCCATTCTGAATATGAAGTCCTTGGTTCATTATTCTCTCTTTCAAGAATTCCAACTCCTCTTATAATTCAGAAAAATATTCTTGAATTGTATTTATAACCTCTATGCAATATCCATCACATGGACCTTCTGCCAACCATTCCTCCAAAAATCTAACTCTTCATTTTTGCTTGCTTTCCCTCCTATAAATTTATCATTTTCAATTTCAAGAATTGAAGACTCTTTAAACATGTCTTCATGAGGTATTTCCTCATCCCCAGTTATTGTATTACTATGACATAAAAGTGTTAATTTATGTTCTAAATTTGCAAAATAGTTTGTAAATGATGACGTTTCACTTCCATTTAAAACATAAATTAAACTTTGTTTCCCTATGCCTTCTTCACAAATTTCCATATATATGACATTTATGATTTTTAATATCACAAAATTCTCAAATTTATGCTGCTAACAACATCATCATATAATCCTCCATGTCTTGCATAATATCTCCATATTGGTCCTCTCTAGAATATTTTTTTGTCATCAAATGATTCCTTTCATTCCAGTCACTGTAATAAGTTTTATTATCTTCATATTTACTTCTTGTGTCAACTTCCCTGTCAAATTAAAAATCACTAAAAACATGTTCAAAGTACTCCTCAATCTCAACCATTTCTTCAAAAAGTTTCAATTCCTCATCAAATTGTACAATCACATTTTTAAATTGTTGATATTCACCTGCAAGCACACACAAATTGTTAGATTTAAAAATATGATTTTTTTACTTGATGTCTCAACTATTACATCTTCTTGTTAATATGAACTATTCTTATAGTTCATCAACCTGTCAATCAACTCCTCTTTAATTTCTTTGATTTTCTCTTCATTAAAGAATAATCTTATTTAGAATTTACATACAAAAACAATCATTTCACACTCAACTACTCTGAATTCTTCTTCCAATTTTACATACTTCTTCTTTATCAACTTTCTTTGCAAGGAATTCCATCTCACCTTATTCTTTCTCATTATCCAACCATAACTCAAGTCATCTTGACTTTCTTATAGCAATTTTTTCACATGATTGAGTTATTCTCTTAACTAAACCATCTCCTCCACAAATTCTTCATCACTCATTCCTTTCATTCCAACTTATTTAGCACTTTTCTTCTTCTGATTGTGAATTTTCTCAGAATCCCTACTATGAATAATAATATTCATCATCATCTCTTCCAATTTTGAACTATCCTTGTCCACTAGTGAGTTGCAACAATCCCTTCTTTTCTGTATAACAAATTTTCTACTTGTCACCCATACCAAGTCATCCTCTTGGTATCTTCTCTTCTCTAGGTTCTCTATAGTAGAACCTCTTCTTGAGAACTCTTGCTCCTCAGATATCAAATATGTTGGCTATTGCATATTCAATTTCTCACTCTTCTTAGTTTTCAACAAAGTTAATCTTCTATTGGGTTGTGTAACTATTTCTTCATCTAAAAGATTTCGCTACTCCTTTTCATTTGATGGAGATTACCTTTTATGGTAGCTATTGGAAATTTAGTCCCGTAAACATGATTGTTTTAATGACCAAGTTAACATAAACATCATACTCGATTTTATAATATCTATAACAAGATCACTTTTTCCATAATATTTCTTGCATCTACTTGTTGAACCAATTCCTTTCCAACCAAGAGACTTGTTTTTTACTCAAGAGCATATCAACTCTTCACTTCCCTACAATCATCTCACTTACTTACTAAGAATTCAACTTGCCCCACTCTTGATGTAAAGTTCTTCTTCTCTTCAACCTACAAATTTTAATTCGTTTTTCAAATCATTGAATAAAATAAAAATGTTCACCAATCAAATTTCATTAAACCTGATCGTTTGCAAGTTTAAAATTTCAAATTATCACTGTTAGTTCTAAAGTTTCACCCTCCATTTGTATTCCATAGTTATTTCCACTTTCACCATAAAAATGTTTAAAAGTCATTTCCTCTTGAACAAAACACTCTATTATGTTATGTCCTATCTATCCAATTATGCTTCTACTAACCTGCATAACCTCACCTCAAAATACATCAAAGAATTCTCTCAACCCTGTCCATGTTATTCTAAAGGATGTTCTCAAACTAATCCTCAACCTGGCAATTTAAATTTTGTTGAAGGGATTTGTTTATGTTGTAGCAACTACAAATCCCTCCAAAATTTTGGCCTACATCCAAATTTCAAAGCCTTCCTTGGTTTTCACTTGGTAGTTGCAAACAATCGGGCTCATCCCATGAGCTCTTGTTGAGTTTTCACATCCTCTATGCTTGATCGATCGTGGGTCGTCTTTTGGCATGTTGACCGCTATGTCATGCTTGTGATTTTGTTTTAGAATTTTGAAGGTTTGTCTTTGTGTGTATGAGTTGTTTTCACTCTATTGACATCGATCGCATTCACACACCAAGTTGTAAACAATGTCACACAAGTGTCGCCGTGGTCATTCAAGGACATATTTCAATTGTGGCACTTGTCACTCTCACCCTTTGAGTCAGTCTCAGTGAGCACATGTTCTCTTGTTGGTCTGAGGTGCCTTGTTTTTGAGTCATGCTCATTGTGTGATCACATTTTCGTGTCTGCACAAGTACACTTGCTTTCACACTTAGTCAATTTTCCTAAAAATTTGTCGACCGGAAAACCCTTCGTCAACAGGACCCGATCTCGGAGACGTTGCACTTCCACCTAAAACTGTGCAGAGCTTGAGGTTGTCCTCTAGGTAGTCTACTCTGTGAAATTCTAGAAATGAGCTAACTCACTGACTCCTAGAAATACATAGAACTTTTCCCAGAAGCTGATCCGCTTTGCGCTTCGCACAAGACCTCCCATCCAGCCTCCCACTGGTCAACTGGAGAAAGAACTTCAGCTATGACCCTGGGTTGTACTGACCTCCAAAATTGTGCAGAGCTATCCTGCCCTAACCATCCTACATGCTTTACAACCAACCTAGGAATTGCACAGAACTGTCCTGCCCTCTCCATCCTCCCCGCTCTACAACCTGAGCAGGAATTGTGCAGAGTTGTCCTGCCATGCCAACCCTTCTTCCCCAGTCTGAAACTAGCTTAGGAATTGCATAGAGATGTCCTGACTAGCCCTAATTCCCTGCTCTGCAACCAACTTAGAAATTGCGTAGAACTGGCCGGGACCAGACTGTCTCTCAGTATTGCACAATTTTGACCAACAACTTCTACAACCCGGATTTGTGTTCCTCTAGAAAACTGTGCAGATTTTTCATCCAGTGCCTCTTGCTACCTACACTGTCCTCGGTAGGGAAATTACACACATCCCAATTGGATGTTAGGGTCCAACCCTAACCCCTTTATTTATGTAACAAGTTAAATGGGCCAAGTCATACTGATTGTTAGTTAGAGAGTAAATAAATCCCGCATTAATAATTGTAAGTGGTTGACCCATATTAGAGAAAAGGGACCACAATTAGTTTTAAATGAGCCACAGTTAATAAATAAAGTGGTTAACCCATGTTATGGAAGGGGCCACTAGTAGTTAGGGTTTGGGATGTCATTTAGCTATAAATAGTCTTATTTAGTAAAGAAATATCATCGAGTCTTATTGTAATCGATCTCTACTATATTGGAGGTTGCCTCCTTGAAGAGGCAGGTGAACATTGATTCTATTTACGAATAGTAAAAAACGTGTTGTTTTTCTCATTTTATTTGTGTTCTAGGCTATATTTCTTTGCATTTTTGGTATTCTGTAATTTCTCGTAGGTTAAGAGAATAAAAGGTATTATGAGAGCACTTTCTATGGTTGGTTGTACCTCCAATTTGAGGATAATTATTTTTAAGCTAGAGACATGTTCCAACGTCTTTAAACCACGTGATTTGTCATTGAGTGCATAAAACTGCAATTGTTGGACTCCCTTGTAACCCCTGTGGATACCCCTTTGAGTAGTAGTGCATTAGACAAAACCAGACACGGACTTCACTTCCACGTACCCTTGGGTATATCAGAAGCCCCATAGACTCACCTGAAACCTAGCCTTAGATAGGCTATCGACCATCTTGCTGCTACAATACACTAAGAACAACACTCGAGGAGATTACTCACATGCATGATAGGGTAGTTTAGTTGTACGGCTAAGGGTATGGTCGATCCTCCTTAGTTAGCACCCTAAAATATTGGGTCGAGTACTATTGTTGGACCCCTATGTATATTGTGATCTGTAGCACCTGACACTCCTTTGTGACCATAGTTTCCTCTCCTATCTGAAGATGACCCACTACCTTATATTCTAGATCAGATCCAACAGTTGGGGTTTTGTCACCGTAGTGAAAATCATGTCCAGCAGTTGGGGTTCTGCCACCACCGTATAAATCAGATACAATAGTTGGGGTTCTGCCACACCCTGCAACTCACATTCAACAGTTGGGGCAGTGTCGATCATAATCTTTGTGCAGTGAGGCTTGCTGCTACTACAGTCTGGGCCCATCCAAGGATGATTACAAGGGATCTATCCCATAAGCTTCACAACAATAACATGATCGTAGTGGTACCATTCACTTATTAGCCTCAAATTTACTGTGGTCCCAATTTTTTCTGAACTGACTTCAAGTGACCCCCGCCAATAGATTCTTGAGCTTTCCCTCTTTCCAGAAAGACTACCCTTAATTAATTGATTGGGTTTTTTTTATGGTAGCTACTAGATCTCAATTCATGGCCTATGCAAAGATCGAGAGGCTTGAAAAAAGGTTGGATGAGTTCTAGGGAAATATTGGCAAAATTACCTCACAGCTTTGATGACTCACCAATATGATGGAGGGGTCTCATCGAGAGGATCATAGTGTTGGTGAAACCTCAAAGGAGAATCTAGCCATTAAATTAATTTCCATGGAAATCACCAACATTCCCACCCTTGCCCACCCAAGCAAGACATGTACAAATTTGATGGCTCTAATCCGACAGTATGGGTAGCACAAATGGAACAATATTTCTCCCTTAATGATATCTGCAAAGATCAAACTAAAATATGTGTGGGAGCCCTTTAATTGGACCAAGAGGGATGGCAATGGTGGATGTGGCATCAAAAATGTTATCTCGAGAACATAACCTGGCACATGTTCTCAAAATTTCTATGTGACTCTTTTGACAAGGAATCTAATTTTTTGGGCCATCTCACTAAGCTCCGATAGACAGGTAGAGTAAAAGACTACATTACAGCCTTTGAGACATTGCCCATTAGAATTGACGATCTGGGAGACAACTTCTATTTGGAGGGTTTCATCAATGGTCTCAAAGAAGCCATCCAAGCCCATGTCTAGATGCACCACCCAGCTACATGGATGGATTCCTACAAAAAGGTCGTCGAGGTGGAACTTTCCTTAGCTGCCGAGTCCACTATTCCAAATATTGTAGCCAAGGGGCATCCCACCCAAGCTAAGGGCCTTACCCAAACACTTAAGGTTCAAAAGGTGTCTCGAGCAGAAATGGATATAAGAAGAAAACAAGGAAACAAGGATTGTGCAACTACTGTGATGAAAAATACTCCTCAGGGCATAAATGAAACGAACCAAAACTATTTCAAATTGATACTACTGATAACAACTCATCTGAGGAGCCCACGGGGCTTTGAATTGACGGTGAATGGGTGCGCTGTTAAGGCACTCCTTGCGATAGGTCACCGGTTCAAATCCCCGTGGGTACTTAGGTTAGTCTTAACTAGAAAAACAACTCATCTGAGGAAGTCCCACCCCTTTAGGGGTCTGAGGATGAAGTTGAGGAAGCCCAACCTAATAATGATCTCACAAATATGCCATATGAACCAACTATCTCACTACATGATTTGGCAGGGATTTATTCGCCTCAAACTCTCAAAATTCGAGGCTTCCTTAAACATCCATTAGTTGTGGTATTGCTTGATAGTAGTAGCACTCATAACTCTATCCATAAGCAAGCTTTCGAAGCTATTCATTGTTTTGTGTGTATAGTCTCTAATTTCCAAGTCCTTATTGCTAACAGGGGGACCATGAAATGTGAAGGCCGTTGTTAAAATATTAAACTTCGCATGGGAGACCACCTCCTAAAGAACCACATGTTTTCTAATTAAATGGGTGGTTATGACATTATCTTGGGTGCTAAGTGGCTTCACACACTGGGAATGACCAAATTCATACATTACGTGGACTCCAGGAAGGTGATGCTACTATCATAAACTCACATTGAATGGAAAATATTTTGGAAAAGGTCCATCATGGAGTCATCGCCCAATTTAATGCCGTCTAGGCAATTGAATCCACTACTCCTCATATTCTTCCTGAGATGCAACAGGTCTTAGACTGCCACTAGCAAGTATTTGGAAAACCTATAAAGCTTCCACCCTCTAGGGTTGAACATGATCATAGCATCCCTTTGGTCCTGGGGGCGCAATCGCCTAATGTGCGCCCATACTGATATCCTTTCACCCAAAAGAATGAAATTGAAAAAATCATCAAGGAAATCCTTGAAGCCAGTGTTATTCGTCCCAACATCAGTCCTTATTCATCACTAGTGGTCATGGTGCTAAAGAAAGATGAAGAATGGCACATGTCTGGAATTTCATGCCCTTAACAAGCTCACTGTCAAAAAAAAATTTCCTATTTCAGTTGTTGATGATCTTCTTGATGCATTACATGGTGCTCAATTCTTTACCAAGCTACATATTTGCTCTGGCTATCAAAAAATAAGCATGAAGGTAGTACACATTCCCAAGACTTCCTTCCAAACTCGTGAAGGCCATTATGAATTCTTGGTCATGCCATTTGGTCTTTGTAATGCTCCATCTACTTTTCAAAGCATCATGAACCACCTTCTAAAACCATATCTCTGAAAAAATTTCCTTGTCTTCTCTGATGACATTCGCATCTATAGCGTAACCTGGGACAAACATCTTCATCATGTAGATCTGATTTTACCACTGCTCTGGAATCACAAATTATTTTTGAAACTGTCCAAGTGCAATTTTGTTGTGTAAGAGGTCAAGTATTTGGGACACATTGTGGGTCGTGAAGGAGTGAGGGTTGATCCAAAAAAGATACAGGCAATGAAATATTTGCCCTAGCCAAAAACCTTGAAGAGTTTGAGGGTTCTTGGGTCTCACTGGCTAATAACGCAAATTTGTCCGCAATTATGGTCGCATTGCTAGAACCCTCACTAATATTCTCAAGAAAAAATAATTTCTCTCGACTGATGCAGCTCAGCATGTCTTCGTGGCTCTCAAATAGGCCATGTGCTCCACTCCCGGGGGCCAGACTTCACTAAATATTTTGTGATTGAATTTGATTTTTTCAGTACTGGTATTGGTGTTGTATTAATGTAGGAAGGTCAACCATTGGCTAGCCAACAAATGAGTGGAAAAAATCCGGGTCAATCTACCTATGAGAAAGAAATGATGGCCATCTTACATGCAGTAGACACCTAGCGACCATACTTGTTGGGGTGACATTTCCAAAGTCACACAAACCATCAAAGCCTAAAATATTTTTTGGAGCAACATCTATCATTGCCACAGCAACATAAATGGCTGGCAAAAATTCATTCTAATTCATAATTCGACTACTCTTGGAGGGATGATATTCTTCGCTACAAGGATAGAGTAGTTATATCCCTGACATCCACCCTCAAAACCATCATTTTGGAAGAGTTGCACTCATCTCCAAATGGAGGGCATTCATACTTTTAAAAGACTTATGCTCACACTTGTCATTCCCTCTTTTGGACTCGCATGAAGAATGACATTCTTTATTTTGTAGCTAAATGTGATGTGTGTCAATGCAACAAAGGAGAAACAGTCAAGTTACTGGGAACCTTACAGCCATTGCCACTCCCTACTTCTGTCTAGACTAATGTTTCCATGGATTTCATCACTCGTCTCCCAAATTTGGGAAACAAATCTTTCATCATGGTGGTTTTGGACAAACTTTCTAAATATGCTCATTTTTGTGCTCTACACCACCCATTTACCCCCACTTTGGTGGCTCAATCTTTCATGGACCATATATTCAAACTACATGGCATTCTGACTTCCATCATGTCTGATCATGACCCCACTTTCACCAGCAATTTTTTGCAAGAAATTTTCAAGTTACAGCGCACGCAACTCCAACTAAGTATCGCCTACCATCCCCAAATCGATGGTCAAACTGAAGTTGTCAACAAATCTTTGGAGACATATCTAAGGTGCGTCACTTCAGAAAAGCAACATCAATGGGTACAATGGCTACCTTTATATGAGTGGTCATATAATACTAGCTATCATGAAGCCACCAAGATGACTCCGTACGAGGTGGTGTATGCCCAACTCCCACCTTCACTTATTTCTCATATCCCTCGATGTTCTAAGGTGCAGGAAGTTGATCAACTCCTTCAGAACTGTGCCACTGTGATAGCTCATCTCAAAGATAATCTACATCAAACTCATAATCGAATGAAGCAACAAGAACACCATCATCATTCTGAGTGCACATTTCAAGAAGCGGATCAAGTATTCATGCAACTACAACCATATAAACAAACATCTCTCAAAGAAAAAGGTTGCCAGAAACTAGCACCAAATTCTATGGACGTTATTAGATACTTTAGTGTATTGGAGCAGTCGCCTACAAACTCGTCTTTCCACCAACTTCAAAAATCCATTCGATCTTCCATGTGTCATGCTTGAAGAAAGTGGCGGGGAACAATTGCAGAATTCAAACATGTCCACTTGAATTGGATGAGGAAGGATAACACTGGCTCCAACCAAAATAGGCCCTTGATACCTGTGAAAGACATCTCTATGGCTGCACAATCAATGAAGTCCTTGCCAAGTGGAAAGACACCTCTCTAGAATATGAGACCAGGGAACGAGCCACTATTATTCAACAATTTCCACAGCTTCAACCTTGAGGACAAGGCTTCTTTTGATGGGGTAGGGCATGTTAGGGTCCAACCCTAACCCCTTTATTTATGTAATAAGCTTAATGGGCCGATTCATAGTCATAGTTAGTTAGAGAGTAAAAAAAGCCCGCATTAATAATTGTAAGTGGTTGACCCGTATTAGAGAAAAGGGACCACAGTTAGTTGTAAATAGGCCATAGTTAATAAATAAAGTGGTTAACCTGTGTTATGCAAGAAACCACTAGTAGTTAGGGTTTTGGATGTAATTTAGCTATAAATATTCTTAGTTATTAAAGTAAATGTCATCGAGTCTTATTGTAATTGGGATCTAATCTGCTGGAGGTTTTCCCCTCGAAGAGGAAAGTGAACATTGAGTCTGTTTTTGAATAATATAATACTTGCTATTTTTCTCATTTTATTTTATGTTCTAGGTTATATTTCCTTGCATTTCTCGTATTCTGAAATTTCTCGCAGGTCAAGAGCATAACACCGGATGACTTGGCCAGTGCTCCCTTAGAATATTGCGCAGTTTTAGCCCAACGATTCCTGACACCATGCGTAGCCTTCCTCCCAGAAACTGCACAGTGCTGCCTCCTAGCTGGGTTTTGCCCCACAGTTGTGACTGCTCTCCTGGATTGAAAAAATTTGTATCCCAGTGACATCTGTGTAGTTTTTCCCAACAGTTCTTCGGAGCATCGCATCTCGCCCTTTGTTTTGTCCCCATAGTCTCAGTTCCTTGTCCCTCTCTCGGTCACTTGCACCGAAATGGCAAACAATACATCATGATAGACTAGGAGAGTTTTTGTATTTCATGCATCTGGTCATGAGTGATTGTAGGAACATGTACATCGATGAAACATGGGGCGACGAAGAATGGGATGGAAAAGAGGTGCATGCTAGAAGAGTTTCTCACTGTGAAACGAACATATGAAGCACAACGAGCAAGTGAGTGAAAGGGACACATTCACATGCACCATCAAGTAAATACCAAGACCATCAAAGACCCCGCAAACTTTTACATGTAGAGGTGAAGACATGTTACACCGAGAGAATTTCATCACTTAGCAGCAAAACAACTCGACAGGGACACCATAGTGAGCCACTACATGTTGGTAGTGTCATGTCAAGTTGTGTCATGAGTTGTCTCGACCGCATTACTATTATGGGCCATAGTTGTTGTAATAAATGTAATATAAAGTGGAAGTACAAGAGACCCACATATGAATTCGAAGAGTCACATAAAGTCAAAAAGTCATAGGAAGTCAAACAATCATGAGGGAAGTGAAAGAGTCATAAGGGTTAGTTATACCCCCTTGGCTATATATACCCCCTCATTGTCTGAGAAAACAACTTTTCACCTTGGCTCCTCTCACATAGCATTGAGGGTTTGTAGTTCGTTCTTTGAGGAGCGAGGAGTGGCTCTAATGTCCCACTACTGGGACTGGTGATGTATGTTGTACAAATTTGTCTTAGATATTTTTCTCAATTCAGAAGCCTATCTCAAGACCGCATGTTTCCATACATGTTTTGTATCCATTTTTAAGACTATTCTTTAAATTTTTGTAATGCATGTTTACTTAACCTGTACTATAATAGTTGTACTAGTTCGGTTATTTTAGTACTCATATTCTTGAATATGTGTTGTATTATTTTTCACTGTTGTCCCATCCATGTGGACTACTCCATTGGACATTAGACAAACCATATTTTTGTATTTCTTGGTGTTAAAGACCGTCACCCCCGTGTGGACTATTCCGCTAGATGGTTTATGTGTTTTCCTTTGAACTTTGGTTTGCACGACTGCCTCATCCACTGTGGAATATTTTGTTGGATGTTGGACAAACCCTTTTTGTTGTGCACATTTGTTTCTTCCTAGGTTGGGACTATTCCCTCTCATCAAGAGGCTCACTTTTACCTTCCCCTTTTGAGATTAAGAGAACCCGGACAGAAAGTTACATTAAGCACTAACTAGTCACACTCAGCTCACTTTCTTGAAGTTACAATCATAACACTCTCATGTGTTGAACAAAAAGAGCTAAGGTAAATCTCTATGATAATGGAAGCCAGGCCATCATAAGATAACTTTGGGTGAGAGAAAGTGTGTGAACCTGCTGAGAGTCAAGTGTGATGCATGAAGGTTCTGACACATAAAGGGGAAAAGGTAGTGCGCCTCTTAGAAGCCTATAGTAGTACGTAGCTTGAAAGGAACACACGAGTGGAATGAAATCACAAGATAAAATGAGGAATAGTCCAAAAATTAAATTGAAGGGTTAATCCAACAACACGCATTCAACAAGATCATACAATTGCATACAAATTAGTTCATAAGAAAATGCATAATTTAAACAACATACATTGCTAAAGCAACCAAAATAGTCCAACTACAATAACAACATATGCATAAAAGTGTGTTGGCTCTGTTATTATTATTATCAGTGAAATTCACATCCATACATACACTATTGACGACCAATAGCCCCAATAGTGGAACATTACAGTCCAAAACACCTACTCCTCCAAAGAAGTAGACTCGCTCTATGCTATGGAGAAGCTAAGGCTCGTCACAATACTCCCAAGCATTTTCTAAGCATTAGCCTAGTGAAAATCTTGGCTCCCAAAAGCATATTCTATGAGTTATGAAGTTGTATTTATAAAAAAGGCTGGGGTGACCCTTTAAATTCCCCTTTGTGACTCTTTGACTACCCTCATGACTCTTCAAATTATTTACAAATAACTCATTACATAACATGATGACCTTTCACATTCCACTAATGACACTTGGAATTTCAATTACAACATATTTACAAATAATATTAAATTTTCCACATGTACCCATGTAAGATAAAATAGGCTCTGGGGAAAGACTGACTCAATAACCTCCAGTGGGTGCTTCTCGGTCACATATTGATGCCAAGATTGGAGCTCAGTGATGATGTCTCCAAACTTCTTGATGGTGTCTTTCTGATAGAGGACTCTTGCCTCCATAGCATCTAGGTATATGGTCTTGGAACCTATATCCAACTCGTCCTAAATCATGCACAACATGGTGTTGACCATGACAGGACCACCAATGTACTTCTGCATGTTATTTGCGCTCAACTCCAAGTCATCCTTGGTGGCCTCTCGCCTTAGATGCTCCATGTACCCATCAATCTCTAGCTAGAATTGGTTCTTGGGTCTAGCCTCGGTGAGGGAACCGATTGACGGGATCTTGTGCATTCTCAGCATGACATCCAAACTCTTTTACAACCATGCATATGAGGCTTGTATGCTGCTAACTAATGGGGTGAGTTGCTCACATTTTTGGATCAACATCTAGACCTTTTCTTTATCCACGTCTTCCTGTGGCTTCATCTTCTTTGGAAAGTGAAGTGAGGCCCCTTTGTACCGCATTTTCACTCTTGCACATGGGTGATGGGCAGGGGAAATTTTAAGGATGGAAACTTATCTTGAATTTTAAAGATATTGGCGAATCTTACTAGTCCCTAATATGAAAACTAGAAAATGTTTATTGATGTATTTGTAAATTTATTCAAATTTATAATGATTTTATATATACTCTCTACATAATGTTGATTATTTTTAAGGTAATATAATTTTATATTTTAAAGTTTGGGCAAATCATTTTTATAAAAAATGGAAATTGGCAAATATTTTTTCAGAAAAATCCTAGAAAATTAGCTCACCTACAAATGTTAGCCCCTAAAATTTTCCATTAATGGGATCTTTGAGAGGATGAGAGGATACGACGATGATGTGGCTAGAGAATTTTTCCTCTCACTCATACCCGTCACTAGGACCCGTGTCACTGAAGTGGTGAAGGGTTTATCAGTAGTAATTACCCCTAAGGTTATAATCAGAATCACTACACTCCCCCTAGGGTTACCGTGGAGAAAAGAAGACAAGGATAACAACACCCTTGCAAAGAAAAGCTTCTTTTTGGAAGGAGAATAACCAATATAGGACAAAAATGGGGATAGAAAGGAGAGGGTTCCATACCCTTGGAAGGAAGTCAATTACCACCTCATCAAATATATTTCATGTGAAGGGAGATATAGTGTAGTGTATGGATACCACTTCATACTCCTCCAAGAACTGAGATTTGGAGAGAAAACACCTCCTCAAAATAGATTGAGTATACCCTATTTTCTTCTACAATCCATGATAAACAGGAGCATCAAGGTGCAAGAGGGAAAACATCATCAACTAGCCCATGAAGGGTTGATCAAACTCATCCTTGAATATGCTCTACAAAACATAAGATTCCCTATTGCAACAACATTTCTAGACATGCACACATAAGGAGAAATTCAAGCTATTGAGTATGACAGAAGCCCTACTGCTAGTGAGGGATAAGAAGAAACAAAGGAGAAAAATGAAGAAGAGACATAGGAAGAAACTAAAGAAGAAACATATGAGAAGAGTGAAGAAATAGAGGAAGAAAAATAAGAGGAAGGGGGAGACAAAGAAGAGGATGAAAAATAAAATATAAAAGAGGAAAAAGGACAAAAGGATGAACAAAATTCTATAGCTCAAGGCAGAGAAGAAGAAGAATCACCAAGGGTGTCTCTAGATCCTATAGAGGAAGAGGCAGCAACTACTCTAATTTCCCTAAGTACACCTTTCAAATCAAATGGAAAGAGACAAAGACAAGCCCCACTGTACTTTAGGACAGGAAAGAGCACTAGCATTAGAAAAGGGAGACCTCAAATCCCCAAAAAAACTCCAATTATCATTGAGGATTCACTAAAACAACAAGAGAAGGCAGTCCCTCTAAAGAAAAATGAAGGAGAAGGAACATCAAAACAAGCTTCTTCCAATTATCCAATCACCTATGTTAGGAGGCATGTGACAAGGTCAGCATCATCAAAGGGAAAAGGTCTCCTATAGGAGAGATAGACAAACCTACAGGAAGAAGAGACCATCCTACAAGAAACTTTGTCAAACCTACAGGAAACACAGAAAAGAGACCAGGAAGGAATTACTCAAGAAGAAACAAAGGAAGAGGGCCAAGAACTGAAAGAACCTAGCCCATAGCCAAACCTCAGCTCCTACTATAGGTTCATTGAAGGAGGTAGGGTGATACCATAGAAGTTTTCCATTCCCCTATTCTTTGAACTTGAGAAAGAGAGGGCAAGGACACATAGGTGGACAAAAATTTATAAATCAAAAGGGGTAGAGGATGTAGGCCACATGGAGGGAAATTGTAGGAGATGGGCAGAGAACTAAGTAGCATAAGAGATAGAGAAGAAATGATGAAATCTAAGTTAGAGGCTGAGAACACATGGCTAAGGAAGTAGCTACAAGAAAGGGAACGCCAATTGGAAACTATGGCCAGTTTGTCCATGGAGGCAATCTAGTGCAGGATGCGAGCAAAGTCATATGCCTTGTACCTTAAGGAACAATGGCCATAATTCCAAATAAAGGCCCTAGCACAAAGAGGAACTATGCCCTTCCAAGACTATATACAATTCATTCATTTCTGTGATCAAAGCACCTTTGAAGATAGAGCAAATATATCTGAATTTTACCTACACAATTTGGCCTTCATAGATTTAAATGTGTGGGATCGAAATCTAAAGCTAGGGGACTTCCAATTGATGGACCTAAAATCTTAGATGATTCATGAGGAAGCAAGAGCTACAAAGACTACAAACGTATTGGCAAAATAAGAGGTTGAACCACTTATGATCAGAGCAGAACAATCTAACCCAATGGTTATCATCAGTACCCACAACCTCATTGCAAATGATCCCAAGCATGCACCAAGGTACCTTGTTCTATAAGAACAGGCAGTCACACACTTTGAAGACATGCCAAGATTTCTAGTAGATGACAGCCAACAATCCTACCAGAGGAGATGGAACACCTTACCTTACAGCCTAAAAATCAGATAATATCATTCTCCTGACAGAATGAGAGGCACTAAATATAACCCCAATGTATAAGCAGGCACTACAAAGACTCAAAGTCAATTGGATTGGCTTGAGGCTCAGTCCACCATTTCTTTTGGGAATGTTGGAAGGAAGAAAAGAAGAAGAAGAAAGAAAGCAATGGGAAGAGATAGAGAAGAATGCAGGGTTTTATTCACAAGAGGAAGAGGCTACAACAGAAGCATGGGATGTCAGGGAAGCCACCAAAGAAATGAAGGACATGGACATAGATTGAGTTTCTCAGAGGATGAGCAACACTTTTAGTAGGGGGTGATGATGAGGCTCATCATTGGGTAAAATATATGGACCTTAATACACCTCCAAGCTTACTAAAATCAACTCTTCTCATAATTCTTTACATGTTTTAATTATATTTTTCTTAATGAGATGAGTAAAAGTAAGATGTTATGTCTAGTGGTCTAATGTGCATTGATTGCAGTTTTTTGAGAGAAAATTATGGCTAATTAAGGTGTAGGAACTTGAATGGGACAAGAAGGAGAGATTACAGGAAATGGATCTCCCTCATTAAATCCTCACTCACTCGAAGATCCCTCAATCGAATCACACTAACTCGGAGTTACAGGCAGTCGAGTCATGAGGATCATTGGTAGCCAAGCTAGTGATAGTTTTGAACTAGTTAATCTTTAGATTGGGTCCAAGCCTCCCTAGATTTAAGGAAGTTGTTGTCAACTTTAGTTGTATAAACAAAGAGGCCTAGAGCCTCATTAGGATTCAGATTTGTTATGCAATATAGCTAAGCAGTTTTCGAGTTGAAGGATTGTGACTAAATATTGTTATGTATTTTTTGATATGATAATAAAAATGAGCATTCCCTTAATCCACCAATGAGTTGACTTAGAGGGCTGAAGCTCTTGGGTTAGGGCCCAACCCTAGCAGCAGAGGTTCCTCTTACTGTACTTGTATGCTTATGTTATTTCATAGAGTACTTGTTAAATTGATTTTGGTGTTATTACATTGCAACTATTGGTAAATTCGATTAGTTTTCTTCCATTTGTGCCTAGATTTAACAATATCATTAGAGAGATAAGAAAATATTCAAAAAAGGCTCATAACATGTGGAACTTACCTCATTCCTCCCTTCAGGGACCATGGTTTGAGGAAGAACTCCCTTTTAGTCCCAAAAAGACAGAATTATGGTTTCTTATGAATTTTAGGGTTTTTCTGCTAATTAGTTCATCATCTTTCAGTTTTAGAAGATAGTTTTTAGTTTCCATTTATGATATCTTAAATTTTGTATTAGATTTCACATTTATTTCATAATAGGTTTCAAGCATTTCCATGCATGAACTTGGCAGATAAATGATGCAACTTTTGTTTCCTTATATTGTTGTAAACTTTTCTTGTTTTGAAATGATTTATGGATAAATGCCAACAATGATTTATATGTTGCAGGAGTTTCAATATTATAGGAAGACCTCATATCATCAGCCTCAACCAAAACATATCCACCCATGATCACCAAAGGACACTAAGTTCTCAATCCGAGTTATCATTTTACAAGGACAACTTGCCATGCTTGTTGAGAAAAACAAACCATCATAGAGCTTCTGTTTGAGTTGTGAGTGAGTTCCAACCAATTCCTTGCCTTATTCCTTCCATCACTCACCTTCCCTAAGCTCCATACCACTGTCCAAATCACTCCTTATGATTTCGGCCTATTCCTATAGGAAAATAGGGGATCCTGTAGGTGAACTAGGACATCCTGTAGGAAAACCTGTAGTGGCTTGTTTTGAGCCCGATTTGTGAAAAATGCATCACGAAAGCTAGGAGAAGACCCCTGCTTGCCTCCCAAGCCATTTGACCCATCACACTCATCTCCGTCCACAACCTATCCCACCTGCCATGCAACCAAGAAGGATTAGCATCCATGTTTTCACAAAAATACAAAACAAAAAAGGTTGTTATGCTTATTCATGTGCACAACAGTTAAGTGCTTGTTTAGATCAGATTTCATGCTTAGGCTAGTTAGGATTTCAGATGTGTTAAATTAGAATTCTTTTGAAGCAAGGTATCTTAACAAATAGCTAGATGATTTGTGTGTTTTAGGCATCTATTTCAGTCGTTCATTGGTGCAGTAGGTAGCATTTTAATCCTTTCAATTAGGGTAAAATTCTCCTTTCTCAATTCGTAATCAAAATTCTTCTAAATAATTAGAAGGATTGTTTGAGAAACCCTGGTGGTCTATCGCCCCAGCTCAACAGTGACAAAGAGTGAACCCATTACATCTATTTGTGTATACAACACTATCACCTCTAAGTTTGTACGAACCCCAGGTTGAGGAAGTAAAGTTGGTAGCCCCAGGAGTTGTAGCATTCTTGCTACAATATTGGTTCTCATTAGAGCCATACATAACTGTTGTCATAAAACACACATATAACCAACATAATAACAACAAAATACTCATGAAAATACATCCATATAGACCACATATAATCCATCAAAATTCTCATAGAAATACAAGGAGAAATAACCTTTCAATAATGATGTAAAAACAAAACCCGAGATGAGACTTCCAGCTCCAACCAACCATAGAATGGCTGAGCCAAACCTCTCTTCAACCATTCACCCCCGTGCCATATTCCAAGCATGAATGTGGGACTCAAACCAAAAGAACCAACTAAGGCATACCAAGGCTAAACCACCTCACCCTCATCAATAGAAACCAGGCTTTACCATAATCCATCCCAAATCACTAGGCCAACATAACGAACACATCATAATAGGATTTATTGTGATCTCTACCTTCACTAGGGAACACAAGCATGGATGCCACCATATTTCTCCACCTACACCGTGAGGAATTTTCATCTCTCCTAGTCTCTTAGGCTTTACGATAATCCAAACTTGGATCACAAGGCCTTAAATCGAGACCCACTCTCCAGGCTTTATTGCATATCCCAAACTCGGGATTACTAGGACCAACAAAGAGAAAACCACATCTTGGATTTACCATATATCCTATCATTCACCAGCAAGGATTCCTAGGACCACCGAGGAAACACAATCCTGGCTTTACTGCAACCCCCAGTCTAGCTCATGGGTGACTAGGTCAGTAGATTTTCTATGATCCATAGTGTGGTTCAGGGACCACTAGGCCATGTGCTCTATCATTCGGAGATGCATCCCACTCAGCTTCGAATCCATCCAGAAATCAATTACAACCAAATCATGAGAATCCCATCACACCATGGCTATTTGGAAATGGAAAGGCTTGGTTGAAAGCACTGTTACACCTAGAAAATCCCATTCCACAATAGAAAATGAACCACATGCAATACCATACACGCCAAATATAGCAAGGAAAATACACATGCAAATCGATACCTACAATGAATCCTATTGTAGCTACTTGATCCTACCTTTCCCTACTTTATCTTTTCTTCCTCTCCCTACTTGATCCTTCTCCTTGCTTGACACAATGCCAAAATGCTCCAAGAAAACTCTAAGTTTCCACAAGTGAGAGAGAGAGAGTATAATGATAGAGCTCCAAAACTCAACCGACAAAAGGTTACCAACTAATCCTTAGAAGCCTTTTTATGTATGAGGCCTCTATTTTCTTCATTTTCCATTATTTTCCTTCAATTTCCTCCTCACATGCGACCTGTGACCTTTCACCTCCCTTTTCTCCTAATTTCCATTATTTTCATAAATAAATGTGCCAAAAATGATTTTTTTCCTTTCCAAAGCCTTAGCCATTTCCTTTTTCAATTCCCTTAGCCATAACCAGGAAAATGAACACCCACTAGGATGTCTTTCCAACCATTCATCTTGGAATAAGTGTCCCATCAACCATGTTTATTTTTTTTTCATTTATAAACTTTTATTACATCGAATTTTCACCAGGGTTGTTACAAAACCCCGCCCCTTGGGGAACATAATCCTCGGTGTTAGTCCACCCCAAAACCTCAGCAAAACCATTGAAAGTAAACATACTGCTCATGGAGCTTTATAACATATCTCGATGGAGAATTTACAATGAACACCCTACTAAAACTAAAACCAACATCATAAAAACATGAAACAATAATGACCTGACACCATACATCTTATTGAAGCTTTATAACTTAGCTCATGGTAGTATTTGTATCAACATCACCAAAAAATATACTAAAACATATATGAAAACATATACCAAGACATATACCAAAACACCATACCAAAACTACTTTGCCTCAATTGAAAAACAAGGAAGGATACATAGCCCACATCCAATCCACCATCTCACATGTAGCTTCATCGGGCGCAAAGTGCTACGAGTGCACTTTAACTTGCACGATTTCTTGGTTCCTGACCATGAGCACCTTTTTCTGCAATATACACTGAAGATCTGACTGGAATTCTCCATATGATTCCACCTACAATACAAAACATTCAATCACATCATCAACATCTCTAAAATAGTTCTTAAGCAATGATACATGGAAAACATCATGGACTTTCACTGTTGGAAGTAGTTCAAGTTGATAGGCTACTAGCTCAATCCTCTCAATGATACTGAACGGTCCACAAAATCATGGTGCCAGCTTGGCACATGATCCAATCCATAAGGAGATCTTCTTCGATTTGTTACACAAGTACACCTCTTCCCCAACCTCAAACTCCTTGAACAACCTATTTTAATCTGCATATCTCTTTGGCCTATCCTATGCTACCTTTAGATTCTTCTTGATTACCTACATTTGTTGTTCGATGTCTACCGACATATCTGGTCCAATCAACACCTTGTTAACTTGATCACTCCAACTAATAGAAGTATTGCAACTTTGCCCATAAAATGCCCCAAAAGGACTCATCCTCAATGACTCTTGATAACCATTGTTGTATGCAAAATCAACCAAGAGAAGATACTCCACCCACTTCCACTATTGATGCATCACATACATCCTCAAAATGTCCTTCAATTTCTTGTTAACCCTCTCTATCTATCCATCTGTTTGCGAATGATAAGTTGTATTGAAGGACAAATCTATGCCCAAACCTATAAATAACTCCTTCTAAAACATGGAAGTGAACATTGCATCCCATTATCACACAGTCTTCTTTGGAAGGATGAATACCTATGCTACATCACTAGCTAAGAATGCAGACTTCACTGGAATGAAATGTGAAACCTTTGTTCACCTGTCCATAATAACCATGATGGAATCATGTTGTCTCACTATCCTCGATAATCTTGTAATGAAGTCCATGGAAATGACCTCCGATTTCCACTTTGGAATTGCAATAGGCTATAACATTCCACCTAGATGTTTGTACTCTACCTTCACACGCTGACAATCAAAACACCTAGCAATAAACTATGCTACATCCCTCTTCAGATTTCTCCAATAATAGAATTTATTCACTACAGTCAATTTCTTTTAAGAACCTGGGTGACTTGAAAAAAGTTTTGCATGAAACTCTCTCAAGATCACCTTCTTGAGCTCACTTCTATTTGAAACATATATCCTATATAAGAAAATGACCAATCCATCTACTGTAAGACAATAATCCACACCCTATGCACCTACACATGTGAATGTACCTATACTACCACCTATACCTATACATGCACTATCACCTATACCTGTACCACTACTATCACCTGTACCTAGACATGTACTCTATTGTGACCTATGTAAAATCTCCATATACCTAACATCCTGCTAACTTCCCTGCAAGATCCTATCCTCTAGAGATGTCCTATAAGAGCTCATATCTACCAAGTGATTTACCTGTACATGCCTACTGAGAGCATCTACCACCCTGTTCTCTTTTCCTTTAATGTACCTGATCTCAAAGTCAAACTCACTGATCCTAGTCAAGCATCTAGCCTGTCTGGCATTTAGATTCGTCTGGTTAAACAAATACCTCAACCCAATATGATCACTCATCTGTACAAACCTCCTACCAAAAATATAGTGCCTCCAAATCTTCAAGGCATGTATGATATTTTCTAACTCGAGGTCATGTGTTGGGTAGTTCTACTCGTTATCATTCAGCTTTTGTTACTCATATCATAGAACTTATCCATCCTACATAAGGAATCCACCAGGTCCTTTCTTGCAAGCATTTGTGCATACTACAAACTCTTGGTTCGGATCTGCAATCTATAGCACTGGTGCATGTGTCAACAATTGCTTTAGCTACTCACAACTAGCCTCGCACTCCTCTATCCATTCGAACTTCTTACCTTTCCTCTATAATGATGTGATAGGATAATAAATATGAGAGAATTTCCTAATGAACCTCCTATAATAGCCTACCAGACCCATGAAAGATCTCACCTCATCCACATTCTTAGGGGCTACCCATTCCATAATGGCTCTTATCATTTCTGGATCTACTGTAATTCCCTCCTTGGAGACAACATGACCCAATTAGTATACCTCAGTCTGAAAGAAACTACACTTGTTGAGCTTAGCATACAAGCGATGCTGTCTCAACAACCTCAACACTATTGTGAAATGCTCGGCATGTTATTCCTCTTTTTTATAATATACCAATATATCATCAATGAACACAATAACAAACTTATTCAAGTACAAACGCAACACACTATTCATCAAACAAATAAATGTAGCTGGAGCATTAGTTAAGCCAAATGGAACTACAAAAAACTCATAATGCCCATACCTAGTCCAGAAAGAGGTCTTGTAAATGTCCTCCTCTTTTATGTGTACCTGATGGTATCCAAATCTCAGATCAATCTTCGAGAACATTACTACTCCCTTCAATTGATCAAACAAGTGACCAATCCTTGGTAAGATATATATGTTATTGATGGTAACTTTATTCAACTACCTATAGTCAATGCATAATATAAGAGTTCCATCTTTCTTCTTCACAAACAATACAAGTTCACCCCAAGGTACACTTGGCCTAATGTATCCCTTGTCGAACATTTCCTTCAACTGTAGCTTTTACTCAACCAAATCAGGTGTGCTCATCCTGTAGGGTGATTTTGATGATGGATCATCCCCTGGCACTAAACCAATAGAAACATCTACCTCCATGTGAGGTGGGAACTCTGTAATGTCCTCAGGAAACACATCCTGAAACTGCTGCAAAATTGGGTACTTTCTCAATGCATTGGCTTCCTTAACCTCCTTATCTTTGTCACTAGAATTTTTCATTGAAAATAACATACACCGTCTCCTATGACTATGCTTTCCTTGCATAGTTGTCACCATCCTAACTGATGTGGATGTCTTCTTACCCTGTAAGACTCTTGGTTCCCCACTGTCATAAACACACCCAATTGCTTTTTCATAACAGTTTACCTTGGTTCTATGAAGATACAACCAATCCATGCATAACAACATATTGTATGATACCAATGGTAGTACATTTAGATGTGTTGCGGTAGGAATACCATTTAAACCAAATGCACGAGATCTTACCCAATGATGAACTCACTTCTTTGTACCTGTAGCCAACTGCACTAACCAAGAGTGTGCATGCAACTCTCAACTCAAACCACACTTATCCACCATGTCAGGACTGACATAGCTATAATTAGATCCAAGGCCAATCAAAATAGAAATAGCATGATCACAAATCTTGCCGTCCATCTCAATGATAGATACCTAGTGTTTTTCCTGCCTATTGTCCACAACCTCATAAATATGATGAATGCTCTAGCCTACATCCCCAACATTCTGTGCCTCCTGTGCACTATATATTTGAAGCCTACCACCTTTCTTTCATGGATAATATCTTTTAAGGTGCTCCTTGCCACATGTCCAACACTCCAACTGCCCAGGTACCAACACCTCTATGCTACTGCTACAAATCATGTCACTGTCTAGCTACATTAATCCTCTTTTGTGGTGCCACATTTTCTTTCTCATCTACATTCTAATGCCTTATTCTGTTAGGCTACCATTTACCTCTACCTTTGTCTTTTCCCTTGCATCCTTGCTGAGATTCATTCTTACGCTTTGAATGCTAATAACAGTGTTTCAATTTCCGAATGAATTCCTCAAGTGACCGAGGCTCATCATACTCAATTTGATCTCTAAATGCTAACAGAAAACCACTAACAAAACATTGAACTTTATCCTTCTCATATCTAAGATATGGTACATACCTCAAAATCTCTAGAAACATGGTCATGTACTCTTCATCTACCATTGATCTCATATTTAACTCATAGAACTCTTTGGCCTTACTATCGTAGTACCTTTCTGACAAGTATGTATTCTTAAAAATCCTCTTAAATGCATGCCAACTCAAATCACCTATCCTAATGTCTCTGACCCACTTCACATCTTCCCACCAAATGTCTGCTTTACCCTTCAAACTAAATATTGCTACTCTACACTTCATGTTATAGGTGTATTTATGCAACTCAAAGAATTCTTTCATCCCAAGTATCCAAGCCTTTGCATCTTATGTCTTCTTCACATCTCCCTCGAAAGTAGGTGCTTCACTCTGATAAACTCATCTGGAAAGTATCCCTTATCATTCCTCCTGTAAGGATGATAACAATGACGATCATGATGTCTATCAGAACTAGAATTAGAATAGTACCTGTATCCATCACCTCTCCTATCTGGAGTATCCAACAACCTGTTATCTCTCACCATATCAGTTCTATCTAACCTGTTTCTACCAGGAGACCTACTTCCATATGCCCCATTAGTTCTATCCTCCTGCCCATGGCTGATCCAAAGTGACTCTTCTCCCTACAATTTTGACAAACTTTGAAGAAGTATAACATTAACCTCTTCTTTTTTCTCTTGTGCTTGTATGATCCTCTCATTTTTATCCTTAAAACTCGTTATTTCTTCCTTCCAGCTTCTCAATGTGTCTACCAAATAAGAAGAGTTCCCCACACCACGCTACTCATTTGATTCATAGGGAGATTCTACGTAGTCTACCATGTTGCTAGGACTTTTATCTCTTTCATGCAATGCATACTATGTCAGCTAAACCAAATCACAATAAATCAACGTAACTTAGCATAGCTCGAGGAGGATACGTTGTCTGCAAAATCAAAATATCAACGTGATACATGTATAAAATAAACATAACAACATATATACATACACAAATAAATGCATCAACACATAACCATCATTCTAGTTAGGGTCCAATCATCAATGCAAGGCCATATAAAAAATGCATTTTATGACCTCATGCATGACAACAACCATTACTCCATTGTACACATTGCCACATGGAACCATCAACATGCATAAGAAATGCCTAATCAACTACACATATGCATAAACATAGGTAGTGGAGCATAAGCGCTAAATTCTTGTAACCAAACCTACAAGACTGATACATGTAATAAAAAATACAAAAAGATAATCAATCAACATATAATAAAATGTAAGCAACATATATAATATGTAACCAGTCGTACACTCACAACGATGCATTCCAAAAAATCAACATCAAATTACACATGATGACATCACTACAACCATGCTCAACATTATGCAAATTCCACAAGAACATGGAATGCAAGTGTAAGAGACACACATGCAACTGACATGCATGCATTACCAACACATAGCCCATCTAGTTTGAGGGGTGAACCATGCTTCGATACCACTCTAGAACACCCTCCTCCCACATCTACCCAAGTAACCATGTCGACTGAGGTAAACATGCGATGAGAGGATACTATCATTAGATTTGACCTCCTATGTGACCTTAAGGAAGTGGAATTGACAGAAACATATCATAAAGATATTCAACATCAACTTTGGGTCCCTCAGGACCCAATCCAACACTTAAGACAACTTGCGTTTGGGTCCTACTAAAGTTGTGACAAACTTAAGACTCAGTTTCTATCATATTATAGGCATGAAGACATCCAGAAACCCAGAGTCACTATCACAGGATTACCTACCAACGTACAGAGACTTATTTTGCCAATTTTGTGCCAACAACCCTATATTTTAGCCACTTTTTCAGGCCCAGATCCCTTGTCGCTGCCCAGAGTGGAATGATAACTTAGGATAAGTAAAATAATAGGGAAATAATAATGAAAAAGTAATAAGTTAAACAATACCTTAATCACACCCCTACTAGCCATGATAGGCATTTTGTCAAACATGTGGTAAGCATGTAATCTGCATGTGTAACCAACAGAATTAAGCATAGGGATCTTGTACTTATATGAGAATCACCGAGAACCGTTGTTCCTTCATGTCATTTACTACATAACCATCTATTATACCATACATACATTATCCATTCATAAAACATGCTAAGATCCATACATAGATGTTGTCATAAAATAGACATATGACTAGCATAATAACAACAAAAATACTCATGAAAGTATAGCCATATCGACCACATATAATACATCAAAATTATTATATATAAAAAAAGGATAAATAACCTTTCATTAATGACGCAAAAACCAAACCTGAGATGGGACTTCCACATTCCACCCAACCATAGAATCGCTTAGCCAAATCTCTATTCATCCATTCACCCTCGTGCCATATTTCGAGCATGAATGTGGGACTCAAACCAAAAGAACCACCCAGGGCATACTGAGGCTAAACCACCTAACCCTCATCAATAGAAACCAGGCTTTACTATAATCCATCATGGATCAATAGGCCAACATAGTGAACACATCATAATATGCTTTACAATGATATCCACTCGATCACTGGGTCAAACAAGCATGGATGTGACCGGATTTCTCCACCTACACTATGAAAAATTTTCTTGTCTCGTAGTCTCTCAGGCTTTACTGCAGTCCAAACCAAAATCACTAAGGCCTACATCAAGACCCACTCTCTAGGATTTACCACATATCCCAAACCAAGGATTACTAGGCCCAAATAAGAGAAAACATCCTCTTGGATTTACTGTAGATCGTGTCATTCACCATCAAGGATTCCTAGGCCCACTGAGGAAACAAAATGTTGGTTTTATTGCGATGCACAGTATGGCTCAAGGGTCACTATGCCAGTGGATTGAACGTGATCCACAGTCTGGTTCAGGGACCACTAGGCCATGTACTCTATCATTCAAAGATCAACCCCAATCAACTTCGAATCCTTCTAGAAATCCAACTCAACCAAAACATGAGAACACCATCACACCATGGTTATCCAGAAATGGAAAGGTTAGGGTGAAAACATTGTTACACCTGGAAAACCCCATGGCACAACAACAAAATAACCACTTGAAATACCATGCATAACAAAAATAGCAAGGAAAATACACATCTAAATTGATACCTGCAATGAATCATGTTGTATTTGATTGATCCTGTCTTTCCCTGCTTGATCTTTGCTTCCTCTTGCTTCCTTTTCCTTTCTTGATCCAATGCCAAAATGCTCCAAGAAAACTTTGTGTGCAAGAGTGAGAGAGCGAGAATAATGAGAGAGATCTAAAACTCAACTGATAGAAGGTTACCAATTGATCCTCAAAAGCCTTTTTGTGAATAAGGCCTCTATTTTCATCATTTTCCATTATTTTCCTTCAATTTCTACCTCACATGAAACTTCTGACCTTTGACGTCACTTTTCACCTAATTTCCATTATTTTCATAAATAAATCTGCCAAAAATGACATTTTTCCTTTCCAAGGCCTTAGCCATTGACTTTGCCAATGTCCTTAGCCATAAACAACCAAATGAACACCCACTAGGATGTCTTTCCCAACATTGAGCTTGGAATAAGTGTCCTGTCAACCATGCTTACTATTTTTTTCCTTTATTAACTTTTATTACATGGAATTTTCACTAGCGTTATTACAGACCTCCACACCCACTCTCTTTTGTTGGAAATATGTTTTCATTGGTGTAGATAGGGTTTTCATTAACCAGATGGTTGGAAATATGTTGTCAATAAGTGGTAGTAGGTGGCACAGGTGTCAAAGAGATGTCTCAGAAGAGCAGGTTCTAGGCACAAGAAGAAGGATGAAGGTGTAAAGAATAGAAGAGACTTTGATTTTTTTTTTAGGAATCATATCAACTCAAAGTAAAAAATGGATCCACTCAATTGAAAATTTATCTAAAGTATCTTTCTAACGGTATATAGAAGTCTTTAAATGGCCTCATGGATCAAAAGATATAGGAAGCCAAAGATGGGCCTACAAAATTCAAAGATGAGCACAATCATGGAACCTTGGAACCACAGAAGCCCATAACAACATTGCTCCAGAGTAAAAAAAAGTATGCCCAGAAGCTCAGAAACCCATAACCTTGTAACGAATATTAGAGTGGTGCATCAGGGTTAGAAGGTCGGAGGCTCGAAATCCAAGAATCCTGTAACTTTCTAAGAATTGGAATTTCATGAAAATGTTGAGCTTGAGAGCACCTAGACTCTAATATATACATAGAGAATATATAGGAGACACATCTAGCAGAAGAAAAGTGGGCGATTCCAAGAATCCTGTGAGACTGTAAGCTCCTTGTAATTATAATTTCTAAAAGCATCAAGATGAGGGGCTCAGGTGGTTGATTATTTGCGAAGAAATAAGACCGAGTGTACATAGAAATTATAAAGGAAAATAGGCCCCCGATAGGACTTTAAATGGGCTTATCACTAAAAATATTATCTGACGGTGAGAGATATCACTCCTATGGTGAAAAGTAATAGGTTCCAGAGAAAAAGGGGTTAAAGGCCTAATTTGTTAGATTTGGTAAAAATTTCTTTTAGAAATTAGAAATGGTCGTGAAGGACTTTGTGCCTATACCAAAGTTCTTAGGCATGCCAGATGATTCATAAGATATTTTGGAAGCAATTATTGTCAACAAATCCTTTGGGCTTTGGAATGTACGATTCAACACTTATTTTTGGAATAATTGATGATGCAATACACTTGCATGGACACTTGAGTCGACAGCTTTAGTTTAGCAAGAATTGAATTTTGGTAGTTAACATAAACATAACGGAAGTTGGAAACTAGATTTGGAACTAAAAAGAACACCCTTGAGTTCCAATACTAGAATAGTAGTTAAGAGGCAGATTTGGAAATTATGGTAAAACTGGAGGTTGAGCAAATCTAGAAAAGCCTCGCTAAAACTTGTAACTCACCAAAATTAAGGAAAATAATAGTTTTACCCAGAAATTATTGAACTAATAGGTGAAAAGAAAAATTAGACTTAAAGAATAGGTTCATTAGACAAATTTTGAGCAAAACAAAGGAAAAAATTATAAGAAAACCATATAATAGATCAATGAACAAGTTAACTTAAAACTGAAGCCAAAAAATATTAGTCTAAAATTCTTGCAAAGTAGAATTTGAGCAACAGAGTTAGGGTGATGGGTTGAAGGACTATGTGTGGTAGAGTGCGTGGATGAGATTTGTTTGTGAAACGTTATGCACAATGGTGGTATGCATCAATAGTGAATTAGAGACAAATCTTGGTATCTAAAAAGTGTTTTAGATTTGCAGAGAAGTACATGGATGATTGGTGTTGATGTTTCTAGTGCATATAGGATGGTGATATGTTCAGTAATGAAAAATTGCTAAAGGTGATGGTGTTTTGTATTAGTAATGAAGGATTGTTGAAGGTGTTTGCATCAATAATAAGATATTGTTGAAAGTTTTTGTATGGTTCCTTTGGTGAGCAATTGAAGTGAGAAACGTTGATGTGTTTATGAGGTAA
This sequence comes from Pinus tabuliformis, assembly GCA_031772625.1. NCBI lineage: Eukaryota > Viridiplantae > Streptophyta > Pinopsida > Pinales > Pinaceae > Pinus > Pinus tabuliformis. The sequence goes on along the minus strand of CM062819.1, from coordinate 1,493,521,523 downwards.
TAGGTGTATTGGTTCTAGATATAAAATGAATGAAAGATAAATCAACAAGGCCAACAAGTGGTCACCTGCAGATCAGGGGCTGGAGCTCCTTCCATTGGGTAATTTTTAATTTTGGGGGAAATAGTACCTTTCAACAGACACTAATAAACGAGCAGGGGCAACAGTCCCTTCCAGTAAATGAGTAGGGGAAGAAATGCCTTTTAGTTGTAGCTAATAAATAAGTAGGAATAGAAGTTCCTTTTAGTAGAAGATGATAAAGATACAAGTGGTAGTAGGGGATTGATGTAATAAAATTGAAAATTTTAATAAAAGGAATTTTGATATCTTGTGTTTATGTCTCCCATCTGCTTATGATATTATGTTTCTCATGATTGAGTTGTGTTCTTGATCCATGCACTATTGCTAAAGTATTGAAAAGTCTAATTTGTGAAAAATTATATAATTTTCTCAGACTACTAATTCACCCCCCCCAGTAGTGTCCTAATTTCTATTATATCTAACAATCAGTATCAAATTCGAGTTACTTCAAATCAGTTTAACAACTGTAAGAAAGATGAGAGACCATGGAAAATTGGGAACAAGGATATACCAATAGGGCACCAATGTTCAATGGAACAAACTATGTGGTTTGGAAAGTGAGGATGAAGACTTACATTCAATCACATGGATTTTATGTGTGGGATGTTGTGGAAGAAGCATATCAAAGGCCTCCAATAGTGGTTACCAAAGATCAAAAGTTGGAGTTTACATGAAATGCTATGAAAATGAATGCTCTGCTTGCTGGTCCACCTGAATCGAAGTTGTTCAAGGTAATGGATTTCACATCATTTGAATCTATCTGGGACAAGATGAGAAACTACTATGAGGGAGACATCAAGGTAAAGAAAGATAAACCCCAAAATTTCATGTTTAATCATGCATGATGATGAATATATTACACAATAGTTTTTGAGAGTTGATAAAGTTCTAAACACCATAAGAGGGCTTGATGAGAAGCTATATGAATCTATGATAGTTCAAAAAGTGTTAAGATATCTTCATGAGATTTTTAATCCCAAGGTGTTAGTCATTGAAGAAATGACCAATCTAATCACTCTCACTTTAGATCAACTTCTTTGAATAGTCACTGCCTAAGAGATGAGTATTTCTAAAGGCAAGTCTATAACCAAAGAATCAACCATCAAATCAGAAAATAAGTTTAATAAAAAGCACAAAAATAAGACTAAGAAGAGAGGTTTTTTATGTTCAAAAAGAGAGTTATTGAGAAATTGAACCTATTCAATCCTCATATGAGGAAATGGAGGGTGAGAGCTCTAAATATTTTATGCTTATGGCCATAGAAAATTTGCAATTTCAGGCTGTTAATTCTAATGATGAAGAAGGAGAGGTAGACCTTGAAGGAGAACTGTTAATTAGTCTTGATGAAATAGAAAGGTTGAGGAACACAAATAAAGTCCTCAAGGAGTCCTTAACAAAATAAAAGGCTCAGGTTGTTGAGTCATTGCTCTTGCAAATAGAACATGATAATAAAATAAAATAATCCTTGAACCAATAGCTGAATGAAAAGGTTCAAGCATGTCAGAAGTTGGAAGGAGAGGTCATGTTGTTGAGGAAGGAGTTGGAGAAGGCCAAAATGTAGCTTAGTTTTAATAAAAAAATTAGTAAAGAAACTAAGTATTTAAATGAGATATTGGAGGCTCAACATGTCACTGAAGATCATAGTGGTATTGGCTTTAAATATAAGTCCAACACAATAACTGATTTAAAAGGAAAGAAACAAATTACCTTTATTATAGCAGCTAAAGAGGGGCCTACACAACATCAAAAGAGGGACATGCAACCCAAAGATTAGATTCATAAAAATCACTAGTAGAAAAATAATAACACTAGCCAAGAAAATCAAAGTGCCCAGAATTTAGTCCAGCGCAAAAGAAAATTTTCTAGGTACAATGATAGTTTCCTACGGTGTTGCTTCACATGTGATAAATATGGCCACAGAGTAGCCAATTGCAAAGTCAATCTATGATACAAGTAACTCATATGCAAGAGAAGACTTCATCAAAGGAAAAACAGACCCAGGTATAATAATTCTTTTTCTCCCTTGAATTATCAGGTGCAATGTTTTAAATGTCAAAATTTTGGGCATATAGTAGTCAATTGTAGACTTAAAGAAAAAAGGACAAAGCTAGTAATTAAGCAAATTAAACAAAAGCCCAAGGTCTAAAATGAAAAGGAGAAATCATAGTAATGTGATATTTCTTTTTATGCTTAGAATGGTGGGATTCATTGGTATGTGGATAGTGGATGTTTCAGGCACATGGCAGGAGACAAAAGCAAGTTTTTTACATGGAAACCAGTTGACAAAGGTAATGTGACTTTTGGCAACAATGCTCCTAGGAAAATAATTGCAAAACGAGTGGTTAGTCTACCAAATGGAAAACGTAAATCGAAAAATGTTTCATATGTACATGGACTGAAGCACAAACTGTTAAGTGTATCTCAAATGTGTGATCAAAGCTATGATGTACTCTTTAAAGAAAAAAATTGTCAAATCAAGTCCACAGTTACAAGTGAGATAGTTGTTGAAGATGTAAGAAAAAACAATAATGTCTATGTGCTCAAAGGGAAGACAAAAATGTGTTTCTTATCAAATATATATGAGTGTTGGCTATGGCACGAAATTCTCGGAAATTTGAACTTTCATCAGATAGTCGAGCTAAGAAAGAGGAATTTTGTCAATTATTTTCCTAGGATTTCAAAACTAGAGAATACAATATGTAAATCTTTCCAACTAGGAAATGAAGCTCGAGTTCCATTCAAGAAGAGGTAGAACTCATCATCAAAACCATTATAGTTGGTACACATGTATTTGTGTGGAAAATCTAGAATGTAGATACCCACAGGTAAATTACACATTATGATAATAATTAATTTTTTCAGCACAATTATATGTGTTTCCTTCCTCAAAGAGAAATCTGAAACATTTGAGAAATTTAAAGAGTTCAAATCACTGGCTGAGAATGAAACAAATTACAAAATCAAAAGCATAAGGTCTAATAATGGAGGTGAGTTCAAATCAAAATAAATTGATGAATTATGTAAAAAAGAATCCCATAAAAAGGAAGTTTGCAATAGAAGACACTCCCCATCAAAATAGTGTGCAGAAAGAGAAAATCGATTAGTACAATGTTTAGCCAGAGCAATGATGACAGAAAGGAATGTTCAGTAGTGGTTTTGGTCAGAATTTATTCATACAACAATAGCTATCCACAAAAAATCTCATTCTAGAATGAAGAGTTACAAAAGTCCTTATGAGTTGTGGTATGGAAAACCTGAAATAGTCAAACACTTCATAGTTTTTGGTAGCAGATGCTACCTCAAGAGAAATTACGAAAAATTTGGAAAATTCAATGCTGGCGTAGATGAATGCATTTTTTTTTGTTACTCATGCAATAAAAAAGGATAAAGATGCTACAATAAAGTCACTAAGAGGATCATCGACTGTATCGATGTAAATGTGGATGAGAACATTGATCAAGAAGATAAATAACCCGTAAAAAGTAGCGTTGATGAACTAGTGAGCATTAGTGAGCAGCATGATGAGGAATATACAGAAGAAATGAATGAAGAATCCTATAGTAATCAAGCTAAGTATCCTCCAAGGTATATAAAATAACACCACCTCACTGATCAGATCATTGGTGAATTAAATTTTGGAGTGTAGACAAGAAGCAAGTTGCTAGATTCCCACACGCAAGCACATGTTTCCTTGTTGTCCATGGATGAACCAAAAGATGGTGTTGAACCCAGTCAAGATCAATATTGTTTAAAGGAAATGAATGAAGAATTCTATCAAATAGAGAAAAATCATACTTCGGAACTTGTTCCAAGGCTTGCTAACAGGAATGTCATTGCCACAAAGTGCGTTTTCAAGAATAAATCAAATGACCTTGGAGAAGTGGTAATAAACAAGGCTAGGTTGGTATGCAAGGGCTATGCTCAAATAGAAGGCTTGGATTTTGATGAAATATTTTCTCGTGATGCTAGATTAGAAGCAATAAGAATGTTTTTATCATTTCATTTCTTTAAGAAATTCAAAATCTATCAAATGGATGTCAAATCTTCTTTTCTCAATGGAGAGCTAAAAGAGGAAGTTTATATAGAGCATCCAGAAGGTTTTAAGCTAACAAAGAAACTAGAATATGTTTTTAGACTTAAGAAGGCTTTGTATGGTCTCAATCAAGAAACAAGAGCTTAATATTCCACTATTGACAACTATCTGCCCAAGTGTGGATTCAAAAGAGGTGCACCTGAAAATAAATTATTTGTCAAAGAAAAATATAAAAAACTCATTCTAGTGGTTGTATATGTTGATCATATTAACTTTGTCAGTAATTCATATTTTTTGACCAAGGAATTTGCAGCTGATATGAAGGCACAATTCGAGATTTCCATGCTTAGAGAGATTTCCTACTTCCTTAGTTGCATATTGCACAAACCCCCATAGGAATTTTTCTCTCTCAAAGCACATATCTCAAATAAGTGTTGAATAAATTTGGCATGGAAGAATGCACTTTAGTAAGAACTCCAATGGTAACAGGTTGCAAGATTAGCAAGTGAGTCTCTAGAAGTGAACCACAATTTATATAGATCCATCGTTGGTAGCCTCTTATATTTGACAATTTCAAGACCAGAAATCATGCACGTTGTTTCTATAGTTGGAATATTTCAACCATCTCTTAGACAAAGCCATCTACTAGAAAGAATGAGGATTCTTAGATATCTCATAGTGATAAGGGAATATGGTTTACGATACTCTAGAGGTAAATATTTTTAATTAACTATTTATACTGATGTTGATTGGGTTCGTGATGTAGATGATCGAAAGAGCACAATGGTGTTTATTTCTTTCTAAGAGAATCTCTAGTCTCATGGTTGAGCAAAACGAAAGATTCAATTTCCTTATCTATAGATGAAGAAAAATATATTGTAGTAAATTATTGATGTACTCAATTACTGTGGACGAAAAAAACCTTGCATTATGTTCAAGTGTTCTATGATCAACCTATTCCCATTATTTGTGACAACACAAGTGCAATAGGCATGTCAAAGAATCCAAATTTTCACTCCAAGACAAAGCATATTCCAATCAAGTATCACTTCTTGCGCAAGTAAGTTGCAAATCAGGTTGTGAAATTGGAGTATGATCCTAAAAAATAACAAGTTGTTCATATTTTCACTCAACCACTTCCTACAGAATAGTGTTATAGATCTATTTGGGCACATCACTCCTAACGATCCGATGAGTACAATTACGGCTCATCAAACCCTAGACAAGTCATCACATCGAATTCTTCCACCCATGAAAGTTTCCTAGCTTGAAACCCAACTGAAATGCCTCCTTGGGATAGCAGCACAGGCTTGGTAAGGGTTAACTGTACTGCAAAGCAGGTAGGCCATTTGGACCTACACTGCAGTGCACTTAGGCCCACTTTGACCTACACTCAGCGAGGATGAGCGAAATTTGCATAGGATTCTAGGAATATTCCTTGATTCTAGAGAATTCTAGAAGGATTCCTAGCTCTTATCTCATCCTATGAGCTCGACATTGGATAGGCTATGGAAAAATTAGCCCTCTATCCTCTCATCCCTTTCTCCACGGAAACTAACTCCAAATATGGAAAACCATTCAGTAACCTATTTATGAAAAAACCATTTGCATTTCCCTATAAATTGACCACTCATACTAGTGATCAGGGACTGGAACTTGAAGATTGTAGAGAAATACTGTTGGTTTGAGATTTGAAATCATTGTCAAGTAATTTTATGCTACTAGATTTATGTGCTTTTGGTGTGATGAGGGTTTGGACTAAGCTGGATGACTGATAAAGGATCGAACTACATTGGTTGTAACTCCTCCTTTTATCAATCAATAAAGTTGTTTATTCCTTTTTCTATATTCTTGTCTATATCTATGATGAATATATGTTCAAATGTTGTTGATTCCATTTGTTTATAGTAGATAGATCATATGCTTTGATCGTTGTCAGCTTCTGTTTATGTTGGCAAGTACCAATTGAGCGAATTCAGTTTGAGAGGGAGTGACCGGAGCAACTCAAAGGAGATCAAAGGAAGCGAATGATCACAAGTAGGTTCCTTTGTCTTATCTATCTATTGTAAGGAAAGGATAAACTTCTTTAATTCTATTGTTCTAAGTGTAACTACCCACTTAGGGAAGATGTACTTATCCATAGATATAAATTCCATATAACAAATTGAAGACTCTACTAGGGAAAGGCCATCGTTTCTGGTAGTTTGCCCTTATCATATTAAATCCTAGTAGACTTTACATGACTTCATTGATCTCTTTCCGGTCATTTTGAATCTTTTTTGGTCAAAATTTGCACTAGAATGCCTACTCTAGGAGTGTGTTGTTACTAGTGCACCCTTGGTCAGGGGACAATGCACCCTTGGCTTAGAGATACTGCACTGCAGCACACTATCTCCTACTTAGGTCTGCGCTGATCCCTGTTAAGCAAAAAAACCCATCTTTTGCTTGACTTTATCCAAAATTTCTTCTAATCTTGTTTGTTGAATGGTCAATGTTTCTCTGTCCCTGAAGTCCAAATTAGTATTTCTTTTCCATGCCCACTTTGGCTTTGTTTTTACAATGTTTCTTTATGTTTTCTTTATCACCTTCGAATCAATTCGAAAGTTAGTTTACATTGATTAGTCTTTACTTTTTTTAAAAATAATTGTTGTAAAGTCTTCATTTCTTTGAAAAGGAAACTGTCGTAAAATCTTTGTTTCTTGTGAAAAGCATTGATTCATCGTTTGTGCACTTAGTTTCTTTATGTTCATCTAAACAATAAAGGGAATGAAAACAAAAACTTGCATTGTGCATATTTTTTTTGAATGCTTTCTAGGAATAGCTAGGGAAATTGCATTAGGTGTGCTCTTTGTTAAAAATCTGATTACTCTATCCCTTGCTAGCTATGATTTTCATTGTTTAAATCGAAAGAAAAGAATGTTTCTCATATTAATTGCATTCTAGGAGTTTCAGAAACATCACGCAGAGAACTTGAAAGGAAAACTTTTAAACAAGATCAACTAAAAGTTATCTCAATTAACCTAATGGAGCATTGTAACTTAACACATAACATTTAGAGGTCTAGGATAGAGACGTGTTCTGACATCGTTAAACATAGCAGTTGTTGCTAATGGTCTGTGACACATTCCGAGTGTGATAACTCATTCCACGTATGTAAGTATATCGTAGCTCTTCCATGTACTTTCGGGTATATCGGGCGATGTTATAGTATGAAAAGTATAAAGGAATGCTCTCACTGTGCAATTCCGCATTAGACAACGCTAAAAGGGATTGGTCCTTGATGTACTTTTAGGTATATTTAGGAGGACTACATTAAGTTGCTATCCATCCATAGGTAACTGAGTCAGCCGCCTTGTATACTGTGATACACCAAAAACAACATTTGGGGAGATTGCCTACACGTATGTTAAATCCTTGGTTTACTGAGGAAGTATATTGCAGTTCACAGTTACTTGGTAATACTTTTTCCTAGATTATCCCTCTTTTATTTTGTTATGTTATTTTGATTAAATAAATTAATTGACCACTGATAACATCCTCCACGTCACTTTTTAGTTGATCTTAGGTTGAAGCATATGGCAACAACTCTGGAGTCCACCGATCAAGGAATTCCTTTTGGGAACTACAACCCCAAGCATAAGTGTCCATAAACTAAGGGATCCTAAGTCCCAAAAGCTGTTGTTCCAACCCCTAAAAGAACAAGGTCAACTGATTACAGCTTCTCCCAGAAGTTCTCCATGAAAAACCACTCAGAACTGGTCAAAACTTGACCATTTCACCTACTCCATAGGCAAAGTGCGTTGCATCCCACCTAAATACACACAGTAGGTGCATTGCATTCAAAAATCCCTTCTATGGGGTGCGATGGGCGAGAAGGGACAAATGGCAAGGTCAATCCGCGAGGTGGAGAAGCATGGAATCTTCCAGAAACTTCTCCTATGACACTTGCCTCTCTGAATTTGACCAGGGATGAGTAAGAGATCATCAATCTCCAAGTGGAATCAAGAACTATCAGAGGGGAGACACTAATCAAATCTCAAAAGCTGACTCACCTCCCTTGCAGACATCTATATATGGATCCCTCATCCTAGAGATCCAGAGGCTGGAATTTTGCATCTTGCAAGGAATCGTTGTTGGTTTCTTGAGGCAACATCATAGTGTTGGGTGATCTAAGCTTTTCATGAGGTGAAGAAGGGCTTACTTGCTTAGAGGATGATGCTGGGTCAGAACAATTGGTTGTAACTCTCTTGGCTCTTTCTTGATTATCAATAAAGCTATTCAAGTTTTCCTCCATACTCTTGTGTGATTCATGTTTTATGCATTTGAATGGTCAATTTACATCTGATCCTAAATTGTTTATGATAATAGATCTATGTTCTCATATAGTGTTATGCTGCTTTGATTCTACAGGTACTCTGTGAAGCTGGGTATACAAGAAAGCAAGTAGCAAAGGACTATCAGAAGAGAGAGGAATCGAACAAAGAACCAAGTGCAAGACAGAGGTTGGTCTCTTTTATTCTTCTCTCATCTATCTTTCATAAAGGAAAACAAAAGTAGTTTTACTTTGTTTGTTTCTAAGGTAGCTACCAGCCTTAGTGGGATTAGCAGTTCTGCATAGACACTATTCCCGGTAACACATAAGGTAATTTCTCTTCCACCTGTCCTAACACTGCTCCTATGTCTTTATGTGAGGCATCAGCATGAATGTGAAAGGGGAGGGCCTAGTTTGGGCCTCTAAGGATTGGTGCAGTGGTTACTTTATCCTTTAAAATTTCCAAGGCCTCCTGACAAGTCTCTCACCATATAAATTCAGAATCTTTAATCAATAATCCAAATAAAGGAGAGGCTATCTTGCTAAAGTCCTTTATGAATCTTTTGTAATATCCAGCTAGCCTTAAGAAACTCCTAACATCTTTCTGGTTTTGTGGAGGTGAGACCCTTTGAATGATTGCTACTTTTCTTGGGTCCACTTGTAGTCCCCTCTGATATATTGAGTGACCTAGCACGGTCCCTTCAGTCATTAGGAATTCACATTTTTCTGGACTGAGGGACAGGTTCATATCAATGCATTTGCATAATACTTTGGTTAAGTTAGTCAGGGCTTCTTGGAAATCACAGCCATAAGGTGTAAAGTCATCCATATAGATCTCCATGGTGTCATGAACTAATTCAACAAAGATACTCAGGACTGCTCTCTAGAAAGTGGCAGGAGCATTGCACAGGCCGAAAGGAAGGACCCTATAGGCAAAGGTACCCCAAGGATAGGTGAAAGTGGTCTTATCCTGGTCTTCTGGGCAGATTTGGATCTGGTTGTACCCACTGAATCCATCTAGGAAATAAAAGAACTTCTTCCCTGCCAGGCCATCTAACACTTGGTCAATGAAGGGTAAGGGAAAATGATCCTTCTTGGTGGCTTTGTTCAGCTCCCTATAATCGACACAAATCCTCCACTTCCCATTTTTCTTGGGCACTAACACCAAAGGAGAGACCCACTCACTGTCAGAGATAGGGTAAATGAACCCTGCATCTAACAGTTTCTGTAGTTCTTCCTTGACTATGTCTTTGAGGGCTAGATTCATCCTCCTTTGGGGTTGCCTCACTCGCTTACAACGTTCCTTGATGTATATGTGGTGAGTACACACTAAGGGGTGTACTCCCTTCATTTCCTTCTAGATCCAAGTAAAGGCTTCTAGGTTCTCTCTCAACAAGTTTCGTAGTTGTTCCTCCTCTGAAGTAGAGAGAGATGGATTAATCTTCAAGGCTTTCTTAGGCCCAAATTCTATAGTTTTGACTTGGATTGGGTTGGAATTGACCAAGCATAAGTCAAATGGATGATTGTTCAATGCTTTTTTACTTCTTCTTCTAGGGGTAATGGACTAGGAGTTGGAATTTGGAGCAGGTGTTCAATTACATCATCCTCATCTTGTTGTCATCCTCCTATGATGGCTTCCAAAGTATACAGTTCAGCAGAGTAAATCTCATCTTCTTCCTCCTCTTCCAACCATAAAGGTAAGTCATGTTCTATGGAGGGTTGCGCAAGAGGGTATGGGACTAATTGCTTGGACATATGCTCATTCTTGATGGTCATATTCCCAACTCTGCAGCTAATGTAGGCATCAGTTGTGGCCAACCATGGCCTCCCAAGGATGAGAGGGTAACCAGTTAGCTTAGCCTTAGGCTGGAGAACTAGGAAATCTGCTGGGTACTCCCAGGAATCAATGGAGACCATCACATCCTCCACAATTCCCTCAGGGGTGACTGTGGAATGGTCTGCAAGTTGCAACACTGTTGTGGTCTTCCTTAATGACCCTTGAAGGTTAAGCTTGAGCATGGTGTCCTTTGTCATCACATTAATGGTAGCCCCAAGATCGATCAGAGTGTGAGGGACAATGGTGCCATTGATGTGGACATCAACTATAGGGCTTCTAGGGTCTAAGTATTTTGGACATATTGCCTGCCCCAACATTAAGTCAGATAACTACCCAATGACATTAATGGTATAGGCATCCTTTTTTCTTCTTCCTGGATGCTTAAAACACTTCTCCTTAATCAATTTATTGTAAATAGGCACTTCTTTGATTTCCTGGAGAAGGGGAATCTTTACACATAGGTTTTCCAATTCTCCCAGAAGTTCAGTTTCTTCTGGGGTAGGCTAGTGTGGTTGGGCTAATCTTCCAGGAAAGGGTGGATTTTATTTAAGGTTGCTTTCCTCTTTTTTTTCCTCAACCTCCTTCTGTGGAGAGGGAGGTTGGTTATCTGGGAGAATTCTCCTAGATCTCAGGTTGATCTCCTGAATTTCAACAGCATAAGCTGGGTATGATGTCTCTCCACAGTATGTTTTTTGGGCTTGCCTATTGTTTGGGTTTGGATTTGGCTGGGCAAGAATCTACAATTTCCTAGGTGGCGTAGAGTGCAGGAGTTGCAGTTGGGTAGGTGCTGGAGAAAATAGAGCTGGAACATTGTTGACTTGGGGCCTCCACCCCTGGGGTGGGGTATTCCACTAATGTTGTGGCTGATTGTATGGTTGTAATGACTAGTTGGGTGGATGCAAATGATATTGAGATGCATATGCCCATGGAGGGGGTGTAGACCAGGAAGGATTGGGAGGGGGTCCCCAAGAAGGTGTAGCCGTGTTTTGATTAGGGTTGTACTATGCACGGGATGATCCTTGCATACCCTGCTTGAATGGTCTAGGCCTAGGATGTCTCCTTTGGTTAATGTAGCAAAGCTGCTCATTGACCCCTTCAACTCCTTGATATATAGCTTTGAGTCCAGGTAGGGAAGGGCACTTGTCTGTGGAGTGGTTTTCTTCACAAACTAAGCAGATCTCAATATAGTTTAATGGGCATTCATTCCTAGGATGCCTTTTGGTGCACCTAGGACAGAAGATGCCCAAGGCTCTCTCTGCTTCCTCTTGCTTCCTTTTGATATTCATGGTATCCCATTGCAAGGCAAGGGTTTGCAGCATCTCACTTTTAAAGTCCTCTAGCATATTTCCAATTTCACCCTTGATGGATGAGTTGGGAGACGAGGTACTGGCCATAGGTTGACTATTTCTACCCTTATTTCTGGTTTCCCTAGAATGGTTTCTAAAGACAATCTTGATGTCCTCATAGGGTAGTTGGTAGATATCTCCTCCTGATAACATATGTAAGGTGTCTAGTATATCCTCCCTTATTCCTCTAAGTAGGACCAGCTTCAGTGACTTAGGGTCAAGTGTGCACCTAGCCCTTTTGTTGCTGAGCTGGAATATCTCCTCGTACTCTTCTAAGGATTCATCATGGCCTATGGTCATCCTGAAAATATCATCCTTAGTATCCTTTGACCTACAATAGTCCCTATATTTGTTGTTAAAGGCCTACTGCATCTTAGCCCAAGTTGTTATGCTATCTCCAGGTAAACCCATGAACCAACACAATGATGCATCCTTGAGGGTAGATGGAAACAATTTCAACTTTTGCTCATCATTTGTGTAGTCATAGGTTTGGCAGACAACAACAAACTAAAATAGGAAAGTGTCAAGGTCCTCTGTGGTCAAGCCGTGGAAATGAGGTAGAGCAGAGGGGCTTATGTTCATTTTAGTGTCCCCATTTGTTTCCCTAATGGGGAAGGCACTCACAATTCTCCCTCTATCTCCTTTGTCATTTAAGTGTCCAGCCATTGGATCAGTAGGAATAGGTTCTTCCTCTTATTCTTCCCCCGTAGGTTCCTGAAATATGTCAGGTTTCTCACCTAAAGGGGCTTCCAATTCCCCGTCAGTGAAGAAGAAAGGAGGTTGGCTATTGGATGAGGTGGGGGTGTTTGGCAAGAATTTTTTTTGGGTTTTTGTGAGATTCTTCTTGACGGCTGGAAAGTAATTGTAGAAAGGAAATTATTGATTAAATGAAAAACTACTTAACAGAATGGAAACTACTTTGCAGAATTGAAATTGCTGATGGAATGAAAACCACTAACAAAAAGAAACTACTGACGGAAAGAAAACTACTTACTGAATTGAAATTATATTTGCAGGAAAGGAAACTAGATTAACTTGTAGAATGGAAAGGAAAGCAGATAAATGACAAAATGACAGAAAGAAACTAGATTACTTTTGCAGAAATAAACTAATGGAAGAAAGTTGGAAACTAGAAAATAGAAGAAAATAATAGTAATCACTACTACTTTGACAACTCCCCGGCAATAGTGCCAAAATGTGATGACCCTAGGTATTGCAACAAGAATGTTGCAACTCCTAGGGTTACCAGCTTTACTTATCAACCCAGGGTTTGTATAAAATTGGAGGTGACTATGATATATACACAAGTAGGAGTGAAGGTACTGCCTGTTGTCACTACTCATCTGGGAAGAGACCCCAGGGGTTCCAAGCCAGACTTCTATAGGATCAGAAGAATCTTGAATTTGATGGAAGGAGAGAAAACCTAGTTTAGGGGAGAGTTATTCTACTGCAGAAATGAAGAAAACAACATGCAACCCCAAATCACCATAACGTCATTAATAATGAAAACAGCGAGACTAAGAAGAATTGCTAAGCACCAATAATCTAATGCCAACTATCTAAGCTGCAGAGGTAAAAGAGCATAAAACTGGACTAAAGGTCAATCCATGGACACTAGGCTAAGTCTGTGTCTAAGCGGGAGAACAGTCAGAGGCCAAAATGGCGAAAGGAGGACGTGGGGGAGCAAAAGAGCATGAGGACTGTTGGATCAGGTGGGTGAAGGGTAGATGAATGGTCGAGATCAGACAGTAGGAGGGTACGTAGGCAAATGGGTGGACATGGTGGCCTAACAGGATGGATGGCTAGGATTATATCATGCAGGCAGTCGGCAGATGGACGACGAGATCGCGGGCAAGAGAAAACGTGTGGAAATGGTATCAGGTGAAGCAACAGCCGTCAGATCTGGCAGGGCAGATCGACGATGGAGGTTGGAGCATGAAAAGAAACATGCAAAAAGTGACAAGTGGGTTTGGAGGGCAGTAAGCGGGATATCGTGTGCCCTCAAAGCCGTAAATGGTTTTGGGTAATTTCATGCGATTAGCCTCCCTAGCCGACATGTAGCATGGGGAAACCACCCATATCACGTGCCCTCAGCCCAATAATGGTCAGGTGGAAGTCCATGTGATATGGCACGAGGATCGTTGGATTTGTCAATGAAGATCTACGGTGGAGATTGATCAAGCAATTTGGTGAGCAGGTGAGTGATAACCGTCGGATCTGTTAAAGCAGATCAACAGAGGGGATTTAAAAAGGGAAAAGTCAAATGCAAAAAGGGAGTGGTGATTGGATGATTTAGCTTGCAAAAGACGATTTACAGGCAAAGACCATTTGAACGTGAATTCAATAGTCCCCTGCTTAGGCATTTCGTGCTGAAGGAAAATAGCATGGGAAGGTGAGTGAGGTCAAATGACCATGAGAGAGAGAGATCAAGCTGATGACCAAAAAAAGGGTAGAGTGACAACGAACTCAGTGACTGTGTTTGAATGACAAAACTCCATGAAAACCAAAACCTTGTGTTTTTGGGGTTGTTGCAGGGTTCCTTCCTCATACCATGGTCCCAGAGGGAGGAGGTGAGGTCAAGACACATGTGAGAAACCTTGTGGATCTTTTTCCTTGCCAACCTACTGATTAGATGAAAGCATGACTGGAACAAACTTAAACACAGCTAATCTGCCCTGCACTGTTGCAATGAAACTGCAACTACTCAGCAAATGAATAGTAAATAGGAAACCACTTCAATAAATGAACAGAAGAGCCATGAATCTATGTTGAACCACTAGAATGAACATGCATCTACTTAACCAAATGAACAATCAAACCATGCATCTATGCTACTACTATAATGGAAATGAACTGCTTGAGCAAATGCACAGAAAGCATGAATCTATATTGTCGTTGTAATGAGAATACATATGCTTAAGAAAATGAACAAAAAGTAGCAAGCTAAGCTACTTGAAAATACAATAAAGAGGAGCTTTGGCTGCTAGGGTTGGGCCCTAACCCAAGAGCTTGAGCCCTCTGAGTTAACCCAGTGTTGGCTCAAATCAAAACTCATCTTCATTATCAAATAACATTGTATTACATCAAACTGTTACAAGTCAAAAGGTCTGAATACTTCTAACTGATTGACTGCCTAGCTTACTAACTTATGACTGGCTAAAAAAACTTAGATCCTAAGCCTCTTTAATTATACATTTGAAGTCTCAACGACTTCCCTCAAAATTAGGGTGGTACAGCTCCCAACTTAATGGTAACTTGTCCTTTCACATTCACTAGCTCGGTTGCCTTCTACTAGTGAGGCTGCTTGCACTTCAACTTGCTTGGTTGTCTTGTTGTACTCCTAATTTGGCTGCGTGTACTTTTAGATAATGGAGGGATATTCGAATGGATGGGAAGTAAACGAGGAGGATTTACCTCCTGTAATTCCTCTTTCTTGTCCCCTCCAAGTTTTTACGAAGGTCTTTTACCATAGTTCCTTGCTTTTACCTTTTATCCCCACATTTCCTTTTCTTTTATCCCTTTATTCCTACATTACATGCACATTAGACCACAAAGCAAAATATCCAACTCTAACTCAACCCATAAGCAAAATATAATCAAACGTATCCAATAAGTTGTGAGAATAGTTGGTTTGACTAAGTTAGGAGGTGGATTAAGGTAAATTAAGGCCCATATAATTACTCAATGATGAGGTTCATCACTTGTTTTACCTATTTTTAACTGTTTCTTGGATTTTTTGAGGGGATTTTAGCAAAAAAAATTAGTCGGCACCGTGAACATAAAATTTCCAACTTTTTGCCTAATTTCTCCAATTGGATCCAAATTTTTCTGGCCAAGGACGTTTATTGACCTGATTCTATGGTTTTGCAGGGAAAACATCGTGAAAAATGGTGGATTGGAAGGAACATGAACATGAGGACATTGAAACACAAGCAATGGAAAACCCAAAATGCTTGAATGCTCTGAGGATCTGTGGTCTCCTAAAATTCTTCCTCACACCAGGTCTTCAGGCTCAATCCAAATTACTACAGTACCTGATCACTCTCTAGGATGTCAATTGGGAATTTTTTATGATCCGTTACTAAGAACTAGAGTTGGAAACTTCTGACATTTATTTCATCACAGGATTGTCCCAAAGAGGGGAGCTAGTCTATCTATATGGGTGCAAGCCTATTGGGGCAAGTGTGACCATGTTACTTGTAGAACACTACCCGGAAGCACTAAAATCAAAGAGCGGCAAGATAGAGATCATGATTGTTTGAGATCTTGTGCTGAGAGTGTTTTTGTTGACCATAAACAGAGTGGTTTGGGCTCAAGCACAACATAAAACCAACAAGTTGAAGTTTCAGTACGTTATCAACTATACGACACCGACTATCTTCAACTGCGCGGAAGCCATGAAGGTAAACATGAAGTGCCAGCTATCAAAAGCCAAGGCGGGAAACTTGAAGAAGTTCTAGTGACCTTCTTTCTAGATCACGTCCTGCTATTTCACTAACATCTTGCTGAGGTGGAACAACCATTGCCACTAGACCCACAGATGGTCCATTGGAGTGCATTGATGCCTAGGATTATCGGGGGCCAACAGATGTCCTATAAGCATGCCTTCTTCTCACGGCTACAATGACAGGTTATCGTAGTAGAGGATTGGCCCTATAGCGGTACCAACTTCCACGGTAATCTGGATATTCCACTCCCAAAGGGAGAGGATTATGACGAAGGAGGTAAAAACAAACAATTTTAATTTTTGATTTTTTATTGTTTTTGAAATATATGAATTTATGACATTTTCATTTTATAAATGCAGATGTTGGACCAGAGTTTCCTGTCGGGATGTCCCCGATTGCCAGGTGCATTGCTTAGCAGTTTGATGCCTCTCCTTATCAGGAAGGAAGCAATAATGATGAGGAGATTGTGCAGAACCTCGAGGGATTGACCCACAGTATCCCAGAGTATGCCCAGGTGGGTGACATCCCATGCTAGTATCAAAGTCATACATTGGGGGTATCTGATCGGATTCGCCGACTGCTGACTCCTATAGTACGAGCAGTTACATGCTACCATGAGCATCATGTCGATTAGTTCATAGGTCTAACATTCCACACTTTTTAGGCCTATGAGCCACAAAAGTATCTGAACACACATATTATTTTTTGGGGTTTTGATGTATGACAAAAAATTTCAACATAAATATATATATATATATATATATATATATATATATATATATATATATGCTATATTTCCATGTTTACTATGATACAAATATTTTGGTTTTTAGTTTTCACATGTTTCGCAAATGTCTATCCAACACATAATTAGCTAATGCATCTGTCAATGTATTCATATGCCTAGGAATATGATGATATGTAATGTAATAAAAATTTCTCTCCAATAGACGAATACATAGATACATTCTCAATATTTGAGAGTTTTTGACGAAATATCGCCCGTTGAGTTGAAGCATAACAAGTTGTGAATCAAGGTTGACAACCAATTCCCGGATGTCAAGAGCAATAGCTTATGAAAAAAATTCGAGAATTGTGTTATAATCAACGATGTTATTAGTTGTTAGACCTAGAAAAATACCTTGAAGATCAATCAACTGACCATGGGGGTCATAAATGACCCATGCCGCGGATGATAGATTCCAGGTACTATGGCAAGCACCATCAGCAAAACCGATGTGAGGGGACACCGACATCTGCAAAGTAGGTAGAAACATAATAAGGAGGAAATCTTCTTGCAAAACAACACACCAAACCACACTGCACAAAAATGAGTAACACACTATTGTACAAAAGTAGCCATGCAAGATGACCTAGGAATAGCACTTTTTGAGGGAGTCCATTCTCATACTCGGGTAATCAATCAACCAATATCAAAACCAGAGTTTTACCATTGACATGATGAGTGAGCATCAACTCGGCCAAATAATAGAGTAGAACTCATATAAGGTTGTGCCCCCATGCCCCCTGGGCAAGGGAGGGTGATGAGTCAGAAGATGACAACCCCATTGCAATAATGGGCAATGAGTAAAAACTATAAGAGGGAAAAGAAATATGAACCTACGAGGAGGTAAAGGTGTCTTTAGTTGAAAGACCCTGGCACTATCAAGATAAGCTAACATGTCAATGTGCAACGAAGAATCAAACTTCTCAAGACAAGCAGACATGTCCACCGAGCTAGGAAATAACAAGGAACGATGATGAGTATCGTTCCAAGGTACTTCCTCCAGAGACATTACTTCCATGATACTCTCATCAAAAAGAAAATTCTTGGCTAATGGATTGGGAGGTTCTGAAGAACCAAGCCATGGGGATTGAGAATACACATCGAGAGATTTTCTCGAAACAAGATGATCAGAGGATACCGAAGGTGAAACCGAAACAATTTCCACATAATTAATTTCGGCAGGACTTAACAGCATAACCTCGCCCCATGTATCAACGAGATATGGTGAGGGAATGACATAAGGATTAGAATTGACTGAAATCATGTCGATAGAGGCAACATGGGGAGGTGGGAGTGGAAAAATACCCATTAAGGCAGGACGTTTAAAGAGTCATGCCCCCACACTCTCATAAGCAGCACCGGTGTGCTTTACATATGGAACATTTCCATTTGAGGAGGAAGAGGCAAAGAAGGATAGCTGGTCAACTACGACTATCTTCCCTTTATGGGGAAAACAAATCACATGGAAAAGGGACGAGGCTACAGCATGCATGGCATGGGTACAGCTCTGTCCAAGTAGAAGATTGTAGTTAAGACTAGCATCAATGATCTCTACTTTGATGTGTATTAACTTTCCTTCCAAAGTAATGACAAGGCTGGGAATGACACCGAATGGTCACGAGTTGTGTCCGTCAAAATCTTCCAAAATGTTGGGGGATTCGTTCAGAGTAGGAGAACTAATTTCCTTCCAACAAGCAACTGACATGATGCAGGTGGAAGCACCTTCATCTATGGCAGTCCTATGAATGGTTTTATCATTTATGATCACCTGAATGAGAAAGGCAATCTGATGAGGTAAATGTGGAACGTGGTTTTCCAAGTAAAAAAAAATGATATTAGAGTCTGTCGGATCAATACCCCCAATAGCTGGCAGTAACGATTTCCGCTAAGAAGGACAACTTTGAAGGATCTCGAGAGTAGACATAGCGGATGGTGCTTGAGACAAGTCTTCAACAATATTATAATGTTGAGTGGCTTGAGCATTTGGATTGTACGAGGACTTTCGTAGCACACCTCAAGAAGGTGGTGGAATGGCAGAATCAGGATTAGGTCACTCTATATGGAGAGGACCAGAACTGGATGGGGCAAAAGAAGAAGTGGTACCTTCTTTATCTTTCCCTGCTGTCGAGGTAGGAGTTTGATAATATTTTGACCTGGTAGCCACGTTAATCAATGTATTCATCCTAAACACTTGTGAACCTATGGAAGCGGATGATTGAGGCTGGTCTACCATTTGGGTCTGCTAGGACAGAAAGGGTTCTTTTAGGACAACTATGGTCCCTTTGAGCAAACGATTGACTTCAGATCGTCTGGGACAATCCTTAGTATAGTGATCCTCCTCACAGATGAGGCATGGATATTTGGGCTTCTATTGGGAAGCATCACCAGTAGATGACTTAGGAGGACCCTGTTTCAGGGCATCAGCTTTACCCTTTCCTTTGCCTTTCCTCTTACCTTTAGAGGATTTCTTCTCTATGGTAGACTGGATAGCATGAACCTCTGAGGTTTTATCAGGGCCAAGTGAATTGTGAGAGGAATCATTGGAAGCAGTGTTGGAGAACGACTTCTGTTTGGAAGACGATTTTGTAGGGGTTTGAGTTACTGAAAACTAATTACTCCATCAACAGGAGGCATAGTCAGAGACTTAGATGTCGTCAGATTAGATGATGGTTTGGGTGCATCTCGTAACACAACATATAATGTGCCAGATTGTGAATAGACGAGGTCTATATACTAGGCACGCACGATGGCGTGTTCCTCAATGATGCATCCACCCATAGAAATGTCCTCAGTAATTTTGTTGATGAATGATTTAGTGAAAAAATCGATCAACAACTGATCAAAAATCTCAAACTTAATCAGGTGACGCCTACGTCTGCATTCATGGGTATAATCAGAGAAGTGGATCACATTGTCTTGCTTAAGCAACGTTAGCAGATGGGTGCCAGTTTCATAATGAACCGAGAACTAGAAATGTGTGAGAAAGGCCATGGAAAGAGTGTTAAAGTCATGATAGGTATTTTGAGGTAGCTCTATATACCACTTGGTTGTAACAGCTGTAAGTGTTCGTTGGAAAAGCCAAAGATGAATGGAATCATCAACGTAGGAATTTGAGGAGCAACAAAGATGATATTTCATATCTGGGCTTGTCGATCCTCTTTTGATTTTCCTTCAAACTTCAGACAATCGCTTGGGATCTTGGATGGAACTAGAGGTTAGTATGGCAAATGAAGAATCGGGTCATTTGCGAGTCTAAATACACCTGGAAATTCCAGTATAGCCAAGAATGTAAATTAGGTATTGAAAGGCATTTGAGGTGGACAAGGGGGCCCAAGTGGCAGAACCCATCCCTACTGGTAAGGATTGTGTCCCCATAGTTGAGGGTTTTGTCCATATGGCATTTTATTTCTCCCCCACTGTAAGTTACCTTTCCCATATGGAGGATTCTAGCCTTGAAAGCCCTGAAACTATCCAACCATATGTTGTTGATAAGTAACATATAGGTTAAAAGGTTGTTGAGTCTGTTAGCCTTGGACATATGGATTTCGCACCTCATGTCCCTGAGCATAAGGGTTTTGGACCTACTGTCCTTGAACAAAAGGGTTTTGGAGTTTTTGCCCTTGGACATAAGGATTTTGCACTTACTTCCCTTGGACATAAGGATTTGGACCTACTGTCCTTGGACAAAAGGATGCTAAACCGGTTGCCCTTGGACATAAGGATTTTATGCCTACTACTACAGGACTTGACCTTGACCTTGCCCTTGCAAAGGTTGACCCTGTTGATATGAGTATAAGGGTTTCTTTTCTCGGGTTGACCTTGTTGCTGCAAGGGCTAACCTTGCAGCTGTAAAGGTTATCCCTATGGCTACAGAGGTTGACCTTGCGAAGGCATAGTGTGGGAGGATTGTAGCACATACTACACCTGTGACTACATGGTTTGTTGCAACGGTTGCGAGGATTGCCCCCGCGGTTGTTGTAGTTATCCTTGCTACGGCATCATCTGGCCTTGTTGCTACATGGATGGCCCTTGCTACAACAAAGGTTGCCCTTGTTGTTGCAGAAGCTATCCTTACTGCTGCAAGGGTACTTGAACAGTTCTCGGAATGACCCCCTGAAAGTTCCCAAACTGTATCTGGCCATATCCAACAGGTGCAGCAGATGGACCAGGCTGGACATAAGCTCCAAGCTGAGGGATGTAGGGCAGATTAACCATCACTTGTTAACCATATGGAACATAAGGAGGTTGGTACCGAACCTGAGCCATATTAGGCTCTTGGCTCTCGATGTTACTTGGCCCATAGGGACCGACAGGGTTCAGCTGTTGGTACAGGACATTACTCGATCCAGCAGGACCAAAAGGGCTTAGAATGTCATACCAAGAGGGTTGGTTCATTCCAACCATGTGAGCACTCACATTCATTGTCCCGGACATCATAGAAACATTCTGACTTTTCCTGCCAGGCAGTGGCATAACCTATCCACATATTGGAGGGATCGAAGAACTGACAGAGAGATAACTCGATACCATCGGTTGAATCGGGCGGGTTACTTGAACCGATGAAACAACAGGATTCAGAATGGTGGGCTGTGCCAGAACTGAAGTAACTGCAGAATCCAACATCAGTTGGGAGGTCGAGTTCTTAATGAACGGACCTGAGGTAGGCATAGGTCCAGATTCCTAGATAGGGTTGTGATATAGCAATGAGATAGTAGGCGTACCTGAAACCAACTGAGATAAAGTCACGTAATTATATGGTAACACAGGATGAACACTGGTCAGAATTCTTCCCGTGTAAGGGAAACCTTCAGGAGGGAAATGATATTCCTACTCCTAGATTGTGCATGGAGTGGAAACCTCTGAGTGACTTGGAGAGGAGACTAGGATTTCACCTTCTGATTCCATGGGTGAAAACAGGCGACAAAAGACTACCGAAGATCATCTAGGGAATAATTCCAAAGGAATACCCGTATAATCGTACGGAATGTACAGACACTACAGTGATATCACAACAGGATCAAACAAAGGATTCAGAGGATAAACAACCAGTTCAAGCTGACCTTCAGAAGTTGGCGGACTCTCAGGAGTCTGGATAGGATTATCCAGAGATTCCAGGCCAATATCTGAAAGTTACCCAATATCTGAGGGAGGAGGAGGACGAGATGACAAATTTTGAATGCTCAGCAGAATTCCAAGTTCAACACCTTGGTACTCAAGTGACTACGGCAATTCAAGAAAAGGCTCCTCAGACGATCTTTTAGATGGAGGAGGGGAAGAGGCACTGAGTGAACCTGATGGTTCAGCCACGATGATTTTGTCTCAATTAACCAAAAGAGAGAGATTGATTCCAAGGCTTTAAAATGTATTTATAGGTGTACTCATGATGTGTTCTAGAGAAAGACTAACAGGAATTTTATATGATCGTGGGCAACAAATTTTTAAGACGCAAAAACAAACTGGTGCTCTTTCATGTTTTAAGAGTCGAGAAAGAAGCAAAGGTGACTCTATCATTTTCAGTTTGAAATGAGCTCGAAAGGACAAGTGCTAGGATGATCTTTTATATTTAGGGAGTCAAAAAGATCAAAATGACTAGTCAGGATGATCTAGGAAAAAAGGATTACCAGGTAACCTTGAACTGCAGAATACCTCCTGACGAACTGAGAAGTATGGGTAGGCAATCTCCTCGAATGTTGTGTTCGATTTATCACATTTACAAGGTAGCAGACTCAGCTTCCTATGGATAAGGATTGCAACCTAGTTGGGTCTCCCTTTATATACGTGATGGTAAGGGGAGCACAAGTTCGTACTAGCATTGTCTAGTGCCGAAGTGGACGAAAATTGCTAGGTTTAAAGACGTCAAAACACGTCTATAGCCTAGACCTTCTAAATGTGATGGTTAGGTTTTAAATGTTCCTTAGGTTAATTGAATACATTTTAGAGTTTATCTTGAAATTATGTCTCTGTTTCCAAGCCTCATCGATGCAACTTGAAAAACTCCTATATGCAGCTAAATGAGACAAGACCCTTCTAATTTGATGAATTGTTTACACTAATGAGAGTAGAAAACACACTCAATGCAACAAACAAGCAATTGAAAGAAAAATGACCCTTTAACTATTTCTCTTTTTTAAAACAAATTGATGAAAAACTCTTTCCAATTCCTATCTTTCCTATCAAATGCACTTCAAGTAGTCCTTTAACTAGTAAAGAGAATTCATTTCTTTTCCAATGCAAATGACGATGTGACTCTAGTCTTCAATGATGCTAACTAATGTAACATATTCATTCAGAAAACTAGAATTATGTATTCTTCAATGAAATGAGAAAACAAATATTTCACAAACACTTCAATGAAAAATTTTCAAATCAATCAACCTCAAGCAAATGCAAGGCACAAAAATAATTGATTCCAAAGTAATGATGCAAAGACTCCACCAAAAACAAGATGAGCAATGTGATCTATGCTTGAAAAGAGACGCTCAATCAACACACGGATATTTTCAAACTTCATAAATGGAAATCAAAGAAACAAAAGGACTAACAAACGAAATGCAAGGAGCAACTTAATGATCGACTTGACTTGCTGAACACACAAACAGGTGAGTGGATGAAGACCTATATGCCCTAGGGTTACAAACCATCCAAGAACTCAAGAAACCAAGTGAAGAAAAGGAAAACCAAACAAGCATATAAACCAAGCTAATAGAGCTTTCCAGTCAGGGAGAACACAATCAAAACAAGCAAAGAGATATAAATCAAAAGAGCAAGACACATTGGTTATGATCTAGGGGAAATCCTCATCTTCACGTACAGGAATCGGCGCGACTCCCTAACTAAAAACAAGCGCTAGAAGGGGATCAGTGTGACTGTCAGAAAAATAAAAGCGTTGACCAAGGATTCAAGGAAAAAAATAAAATAAATTCAAAGGCTAAAACAAAACTTGCCACTGTAAATGTCAGGCTTAGAGCAGTAAACCAGGCAAATCAGAGAACACTAAAGGGAAATGGTGATACTAGAAATGTTCACACAAAATGATAAAAAGACGACCAATCAAACAGAAGGATTGGCTCCCCAATGGAGTCGTCAATTTGTGGTGTAGGTAAATTCTCAATGCGGACACAAATATTTCCTCTAGCCCGAGAGAGTGGGTCTAGCCAAAAACAAACAATCTATGGAAAATATCCTTAAGCTAGAATGAAATAAGAGGGCCTACCTCTTAGAACGATATTCTGCTTGGTGATGATCTTGCTTCCTTACTCCATCTATCTTTCATTTCCTTCCTTCGAATACCTGAAATGAGCAAACAAACAACAACAACAAACATGATAGCATACAAATTGTATTCAGCCTACTTAACAGGTCAAGGAACATTAAGCCATAAAGGTGTAAGATAACACTTCATCTAGGAAATCAATCAATACTTGTATTCATATAAATTCAGAAAGAGATTACAACCAATGCCTTGACATCGTTGGTCTCCTCTGACGTATCGGGGTTCCTACACTTCTGCTAGCATCTCATGGATAGCCCTAACAATGGAAGTTTTAAGGCCTCTTCCCTTTAGTATCAAATCAAACCAAATGCACTATTCTCCCTCACACATACATTAGAAAGCTACAAGTTATAGATGTCTTGTTGCTCATTCAAACTCACTCCAAAACTAGTTTAGCTTGGGAAAAAATAGGTTTATATAGCTTGGATGGAGGGGAGATGGTTCCTCTCATCATGGGAGGAGGTCTTATCTCTTGGGTTTGTTCCATCCTAATAAGGGAAAGGAGCCCAAACTGACTTCCTCGGCTCCATCCAGCCCAACCATTTACTAGACTTCCATTACGAAACTTCTCAACCTAGAAGCTTCGACTCCATATTTAAAAGACTTGGCAAAAGAGGATCGGTGCGACTGGAAAAGGGCTCAGTTTCTCTTTATGGTTCTAGTCGTAGTTTTAATCTCCGAAAATTGGCACGAGGAGGAAACTGGTCAGTAGCACCGGTCTTGTAAACTGGGGAAAATGAAGATTCTTAGGAAATGATGCAAAAGGGAATTATTCTGCTCATGAAGAGGGACATACTGGGAGTTTCTTCATGATGGGAAACCATGTAGGGTTCACTGTAGAGGTCATCCAGGATCATGGATGGGGAGTACAGGGATAGTGGAAAAATTATGTGTAACACAAACCAACAGAGTGTCTGAAGGAGGAGTAGAGGTGATGTATAGATTCCATGGATTTGATGCAGTCCTATGCAGAGGCTAACGAAGATGAGCAAAGAGGCTTTTTTCCAAAAAGATCAATGCCAGATTCTTTGAGTGACAAGGTGAGAGGATATCACTACTTGTTTTGTCGAGTTTAGTTCTGTATTGGATAGACAGTTGGGCATCGAATGAATTGTACTCAGAAATTACTACTTCATAATAATAAAACCATTAGCTGCTACACCGATTTTCCCAAACTAGGTTTTTCCAGGGTTATTTGTCCAAAAATAACTGTGTAGATGTGTTGTATCTATTTCTTTCTCAGTTTCCTGTTTCTGCATTTTATTTAAATGGTCAAGGCTGCAGTGTATTAGTTTCGGTGTTTACTGTTGGAAACAATAAATAATTCTGTTCAATAACTAACAAATAAAAGAAACGTAATCAGTTGTTGCAGTAGAAATTTGGGCTTCCAAATTTTCACATGGTATCAAAGCTAGAGATGAAACAAGAGAGTAGTGCTGGAACAACCCAGCGCTGAAGGAAGAAGGGAAGTTAAACTATTGTATAGGAAGAAAATCAAATTCCTAGAGGGATTGCACAGCTCAAGCCAGGATATGTCAACGGCAGAGGGAGTAGCCTAGCAGTAGCTTCAACGAAGATGGATTTCTAGTGTGATGTAGTTTTCTAAAGGTAGTTGTCGAGCAGAAAGACGTCAAAAGGAAGAAGAGACACTTTAGTGAATTTCTTCCTCAAAGAATTCCTAGCCAGGGAATTCAAATTCTCATTTGCTAAGCAGTAGCAGGAGAGAGGAGATCATTCAAACTTTTCAATTAGCAGGGATGGCATCTAGTGGGTTGGGAGATAAGGATCGGTTGGATGGTGCATCCAACTATGTGATATGGAAGGCAAGGATGTCATGCCTTTTGGATGAACACTTTCTCAAGACCTACGTCGATAGTGTGGTAGCTATTCCAACAGATCCAGAGCTGCTCAAGAAGTATAAGGGAGAAATTGTGAAGAGAAAGAGAGTGATGTGCAATGGAGTGAAGAAACATGTGGTTTGTCACATCGCTAGCAGAGGGACTGCCATCAAGATGTGGGATGAATTGTCAACATTGTATCAAGGATCTTCTAAGCAACAGAAGATGTAATTAGAGAAGAAGATGAGATCCACACAAATGCAGAAGGTGAATGCATTTTCATTCCTTGCAAAGCTTTAGGAGACTTGAGATGAGTTAGTAACTGTAGGAACTACACCTCAGTGTTCAGAGATGGTAATATTAGACCTCAATTCAGTTTCAAAGGAGTGGCAAATATTTGTCCAGAGCATCCTGGGCAAGGAGGGAGAACTTGCTGGACTGGGAAGGAATATGGGCAAGTCTTAAACAAGAGGAGATGAGGAGAGACTTGGTCAAGTGTAAACTTGACGAAACTAGTAGCAGTCGGTGGAAGGCCAAGGAGGAGGCAGAGAAGGTAGCCCTCGGATCCAAGGGGCAGCAGAAGCAGCGAACGTGAAAGAAGTATGTCTCAAAGATTAAATGCTTCAGGTGTGGTGAATTCAGTCACTAAACAACACATTTTCCTCTCAGAAAGAAGGACAAAGATGAGAAGCATGATCTGAAGGCTGTAATTGTGAAGATCGAGGAGGAGGATTTTCCCATGACAACCCAGATACCTCTAGGAGGGAGGTGGGGTGATCTAGAGTTGTAGTTCATAAGGACTACAGATGGGCAGGATCCTTGAGGATCCCACCCCTTGGATCAATTCCTTGATACATGAGCCCATATATGAAGTAGAAGGATGGACCAGTGTCATTTGTTGGAGAGGAGTTCCGGAGTGAAAGTTGTAGTGGCTTGGAGCATGAGAGACTGAGTAGCATAGAGAAAAGTTGGCAGTAGTGTAGTTCGCACAGAGTTGAGGTCAGTAGTATCACAAAGGATTCAGAGGGTCAGCGTAGAGACTAGCAGCAGACAGACTCATGAAACGAGATGCATCATACTGAACACTTGTTGAGTAATTTGGGATGTTTTTCCATTGTTGATGCAGAAGCAACAGCAGTTGGAGAAGGATGCAGTGTTGGCAATGGTAGGGCCAACAACAACACGAATGTAGAATTTCAGAGGGAGTTGCAGTACACATGCAATGTTGACAGTGGCAGGGTCAGCAGCAGTATAGATGCAACATTTGCATAGTAGTTGGTGGATAGGATGTCAAACATCAGTAGAGTTGAGGGAGATGTTACAGAACAGGGTAATGTTTGAGCAGGTTGCATTGCTAGAGCACATTCCTCGCTAAGAGGGAGTGTTTATTTTTGGTAGCGTCATATGTTCTCTAAGTCTCAAAATTTGCAGGGAGGCTTAGACATATGCATTATGAAATACCCAGGAATAATTATGGGAAATTGCACATGGAGATAGTTATATTAAAATAATTAATTATTTTTAACGGGTCCCTAAGTCTAAACTTAGGAAATTAAAATAATTATAGGCTATTAATCTAACTATGGGTGAAACTTATAAAAGAAGAATTTTATCGATTTGAAATGATTTGATCCATTTATTAGAATCTAATATGGGTTGTTTATTCTCAAATAGAGGATTATAAGAAGGACATCGATGCACACTTGAAGAACATATCGAGTAAATATCATAAGATTGAATTTCCGAAGCAAAGCAACTGTCAGAGAGAAATTTGAAGCGATCTTTTTTTTTTGGAGAATTTGGTATCTACGGATAAATACTAATTCCCTAGATAAGTATCCATATCTAGAACAACATTTTAAAGCACTTTAGCCTTTTCCTATAAGCAATAGATAAGACAAAGAGGATGAGAAGACCTACTTGTAGTTTTGCTTTCCTCTTGTCTCCTTTGTATCGGTCCTGTCGCTCCTTCCCATACTTAACATGCTTGAGAAGTACTTGTAAACATCAACAAAAGACAAAGAACCAATCAAAGCAAAATATCTATTGATTACAAGTAAATGGAATCAAATACATTCACACATATAAGCATCATATAACAAGATAAGCATATGGAAAAATGTTCAAATACTTTATTGAATAGAAGGAAGAATTACAACCATGAAGTGTGATTCGAGGTCACTCCTCCAGCTTTGATCCCATCCACATCACATCAAAAGCATGACAAAATTGTAGCATAACAATACTTGTCTCAAAGTCAATTCTCATAGCAAAATTATCTCCTTACAATTCATCAAAGTCCAGCCCCTAATCACTTAGATGAGTGCTCAAATTATAAGAAGATGGAGGAGGTTATGTCATAAATGGGGGTATTGAATGGCCTTCAATACTTAGAATTAGTTCCATGGAGGAAGGGATGATAGGATAGGATGCATCTTAACTCATACCTCATCCATTTTCGAGCTCGTAGGAGTTAATAAGTGAGGGAAACTTCCAGAAGACTCCAAGAGATAAGAATATTCCCCAAACCCTATGTGAATTTCACTCAATCTCACCCAACACAGGTCAAAGAGGGCCTAAGTGCTCTGTAAAGAACCTTGGCATGGACTTAACTACTCTGCAATGCACCCTTACATGGGCCTACCTGCGCTGGTCCCTTTAGATATCATTTCAGGATGTCTTCAAGTCATGAAACTGTCTGGGAAGGAGGCATTCAAAAGGTTGACTTGTTTAGGGCATGTAGCAACTGAAATTAGGGTTTGATGAGCCCTAAAACACTGATTGGAATGAGGGAGTGATATGCCCAAATGGATCTGTAACAGCTGTCCCCTAAAACATGAAGTCGAAAAGTGTAAATGTGGAATGAAATTCTTTGCGATGTGATGAGGAGGTTTTGAAGTGGAAGGTGACCTGCATCAATTACAATACATATATCATGGTATTTTGATTTTTTCTCATGAATTACTGAGGGAAGGCATACCCATGCTCAACATATAAAATTTCATTACATGTACATAGATAGTCATTTACATTTATAGACCCATAAAATGATGACCATCAGTGTAAAGCCATCGTACATATGATTTAGTACTCCTGAAATCGGAGCCCGGATGGATGAAACTAGATCCGGGGTCTTCTATCTCATTCAATCATTCACTCAAGTACAAGTCTAACCATGTGAATATGTGATCTAAAGTCGAACATGGGAAGACACCATCTAATTACCAACCAGTGATGTACGTGGTTAACAGACACGAGAGAAATCACCGATAATGATAATGATCCTCAAGGTACTGCAGTACATTCTACATGGTGTGAATGGATGTTTTGATGTCAAAAACCATACAAAGTCTTTTGTTCGAAGGCCAGTGATGTCAACCTATCGCCGGAAGTGAGAAACTTTCCATTGATGTATGCAAGCCTCAAGGTACTGGAAGGGTGTTTCTAAGTCAACTTCTTAGATAATGTGTTGATGTCGACAAGAAGTGACTCGTCACAGGAGGGCCTTGATGTATCCCACGTTAATGACAACAAACGAGTGTAATGATTTTGGAGAAGGAATTTGACTGACAACACAAGGTTTAGGAATGGCGGTCATGAAAATGAAGGTTTATGGTATTGCAAAGGATGAATTTTAACTCGATGACATTTCTTGAACATGTCGGCAACACTGAAATGAATTGGTAGCATTGACCCAAAACAAAGTGATGGATGGTATGATAAACCAACGATATGATAACCATCAAGCTGATAACCCAACCCAAGTAGTCACAGTGATGAAGTGAAAGTGTCATGTTCAAGAGCGACCTTCTACCATAAAGTGGTTTTCCCCTTTTTCCATTTTCACCAGTCATTGCTGACCAGTACCTCTTTATTTTTTATCAAGCTTGGGGAGGATAACATATGCTTGTTGTATAATTCCACCCTTCAGGTGAATCCATTGCTATGTGATGTTTTAACGAGTCTAGAAAAGGTGAAACTCGGTATTGTCTAGATGGACAAGTTTGTCGCTATTTGATGTTTTAACGAGTTTAACGACAAAGATAACTCGGTCCTTTTCATATTTAGAGAGTTTGAAAAGGGAAAAAAAGAAAACTCCACAAGTTCTTTTTTTTAGATTTGTCTCTCAAGTCTAAAAAATCATAAAACAATACGAGAGAGAACCTATTGATCATGTTCGATCAACGTATTCCTTTTTTATAGTTAATCTATCTCAGCCCAAAAAAGGGTTAAACTTATACTGAGTAGATGTCATTTCCAATCCGTTAACGAGCTGAAAAGGACAAGCGCTCAACAATCTTTTCATATTTAGAGAGTCTGAAAAGAGCTTAAAGAGGACTCCAAGGGGGTTCCTTTTTCATTATTTAACAGAGCTCAAAAAAGAGATAAAAGTATGCTCTGTGGTCAAAGGTACAATTTACAATCGATCACGTTAAATTCTGAAAGTTAGTTGTAAAACATGCTCAAAACACCACCAAATGGATTAAAAATACATGTTTCATACATAAAAATAGGTAAATACTAATGTTTACTCAATTAATGAACATGAAATAAACATAAAACAAGTTTTTACCATGTAATTTTACCATTTGATACTTACCATTCAATTCTGTGCTCTGGGCTAGTTTTTTACCTCAAACTTTAGCAACTGATTGCGAGAGATTTTGTGGACCATTTCTCGTGCCGTCTAGACCAGGTAGGAGATCTACCCCTCCTCATTCTTTTCAGGTCATTCTTTTACTATTTCATGTAAGTTTTTTGGTTTTTGGGGCCTCCGGGGTTTGATTTTTTCACCCTAGGATTAGCGCGGGCTTTCACATCAGAAATTGTGCTGAAGAGCACCCTGATAGAAGGTTGCCTGCTGTTTATCACACTGTCTCTGTGCCTGGGCTGTGCTAGGTGAGTTTCACAAACTTGATTTAGCTGTTTGCTCCAAAAATTGCCCTATTTTTTTCTTGGAAAGGATCATAACTAAGCTTATGATTGGATTTCAGGCCTTCATCGGACCAGAATGTTGATTACATGGCGAGAAAGAGAGCATGAAGAACAAGACATGGTTGTCCTAAATAATCCGGGTATAGTTGAGGCCCTCAAAAATTGTGGGTTACTCAAATACTTCAGGTTGTCCAGAATGAGGCAACAAATATAACTATTGCAGTTCCTTGTTCATGCATGGGAACTGACAAATCAGACTTTTCACATAGGTGACAAAATGGTCCCTATTATAATTGATGATATTTACTTTCTTATCGGACTATCAAGGCGAGGCGCCCCCATCTCACTTTCTGGATTTTCCCGTGGAGGTTAATCGGTGAGGGATTACATTCGACAGTTTTGCCGGCGAGGTACACATCCTAGCAAGAATAGGAAAATAAACATCAGGGATGTAAGTGATTTTCCTTTGAGAACGAACCTCTTCACAATCACAAAGTTGGCTGGTAGTGTGACACTTCATCTGGCGAACAAGTCATATATGCAGTATGCACTTGAGTGTCTAGAGCCAAAAATATTCAACTGGTGTGAGGTCGTGCTTTCTTCACTGAAAGAGAAACTGACCAAGGCAAAAAGTGGTAAGATGAAGAATTTCTGCTATGGTTCGATCTGGTCCTAGAGATCCATGGATGCAGGGGTGGGTCGAATTGATGGCTCGAAATGCAGGTCAGTCAACAATCATTTTTTCCACTGTATTCTTCAGTTGGATCGATTGAAAACACATTTTCATCGAGGAGCATCCATACTCAGGTATGGATTTTTATAGATATCCAGACTTGATTCTACCAGTTGGAACACAATGGGGTGCTATAGGTAAATTTTTTAACCAAATTGTTTTTTGATTTTTAAGTTTCTACATGTTTTTTTGTTTTTAATGTCTCCAAGACTAAACTCAAATCATTCTCATGCATGCAGATGTGGGTATTGTTTGACCTAGGAGACACCAACAGTAGGCTGGTGGGCCAGTGTGGAGAAATATTGGTAGAGAAGTTCTCCAGGACTTGGATTTGGCCGAAACACTCGCAGAGTTGCAGGATCACATAGAGGGATTAACCCTTGGTATTCTGAATGTCCAGATCGAGGAGTTACCTATGAGGCTGTAGCGCCACACTATTGGTGTTCCTAGCCACTGGATGAGGCTTTTGCACATGATAGCATAGACTGTGACCTGTTATCATGAGCATCACTAGGTCTACTTAGGAAGTTTTTGCATGCATTTTGATTTTTTAGGTTAGATGACCAAACATGTCTTGGACACAAATTTTGTAAAAATATTTAAATCATCTATCTTTTTTTACTTTCAGAGTTTTCTATGGTTATGTGCAATCCTATTCAACTAATGATGTGAATTGAAAATGTTACTTTTACATGTGTTGCAAATGTCTATTTAACACATAATTCGCTAGAGAATCAGTTAATGTGTTAAAGTTTCTGGAAATATGTTGATATTGAATGTATTCAAAATTCCTTTCCAAAATACGAACTCTAAGGAACATACAAAAAATTGTTGGGTTTCAGACGGTATACACACTTGCAACGAGTTGTGAGTCCAACCTAACGATGATTCGACAAATGCCAAGTGAAATGGCATCAAAGAGAAGTTTGATCAACACGCTATACTCAACGATATTGTTCGTTGAATGACTGATACAAATCCCGTGAAAGCTCACTAACTCGCCACTTGGAGTGAAAATAGCTAATGCTACAGAAGATAGGTTTTGCGTACTATGACTAGCACCATTGGCGTAACCAACAAATGGTTCTGAAGATTTCGACATCTGCAATAAATGCAAAGCAGATCACTAACTAGATAAAAAAAACTCTAAAAGACATATTGACACACACATGCAATGAAAGCATATATATAGTGAGTTTTACTACACTCAATTAAGCATAGTAACGTTTGAGGTACAGCCCGTTTCGGGGTTGCAACAATGGAATCCCATCATAATCCACTAACTCATAGGCACCTTTTGCCAAAACATGCTTGACAATATAAGGATTGATCCATAGCGGTTCAAATTTCCCTGCTCCAAGTTTATCAGCTTCCTGATCATAAAGTAAGACCATGTCTCCTTCTGAGAAGATACGAAGCTTGAGATTTCTATCATATTATGCCTTGATTCATTTCTTACGTGCTTTGTTAGCCAATACGGCACCATGACGGGTTTCATTGAGATGGATAAGTTCCACAAAATGCGCTTCTTCTTCCGAAGTGTTGGGTAATAGGTCAATCGCGAGTTTGAGTGATGAAATTTCACATTGTATTGGTAAGATTTCTTCCAAACCGTACACCAGCTGAAAGGGTGTGAATCCAGTTGCATTCCTCATCGAGGTTTGGTATTCCCACAAAGCTGAGCATGGGATTAAATGTCAGTTTTTTTTATGAACCCCTATCATTCTTTGCAATATTCTCTTAAGGACCTTATTGATAGCCTCAATTTATCCATTAGCTTAAGGGTAATAAGGAGTAGAACTATCATGTGATAGTCCTAACTTGGCAGTTAACTCACTCATCATGTGATTGCGAAAATGTGACCCATGATCTGTAACTATGGCCTGTGGTACACCAAACCGGGCAACCACGTGGTTGAAAAAGAAAAGAGCAGTCGTTTGGCCACTGTTGTTTAATATTGGCATCGCCTCGGCCCATTTTGTAAAATATTCAACGATGACTAACATTTTTATTTCATGTTAAACTATACTAGAGTCAACACCTGGCATCTCCTCATATGACCATGCAAATATATCTCAAAATTCACAAAAGAGAGTACGTTAAGTATCAAGTTCTGATGGAGAACAAGATTTGCTGACATGAATGCTTTCTACAACATTAGGTTTGGTCGAAATATTAATAGAAACCATTTCTTCAATATTTGACAGGTTTCGCTCGGAATCTACTATATCTATGAAAACAGAATTTGAAAGGAAATCAACAACTGAAGGGTGGTTAAGTTCATTTGAATAATCTTCGATGTCATCTGGAAGACAGGAACAATGATGATAATCTTCCCAAGGTTCTTCTCCTATCATCATTGATTGGACGATTCCTTCATCCGTAGAAAACATACGTGAAAAAGGATCTGAAGAAGTACCATATTTTAATGAATGGTCTACCCATAAAATTGGTGAAAGTGGATTTGGGTTCGCCATGCAAGCCAAAAAAATTGATTGCTATGCAAGCTCAATGGGGCTTAGCGACATAACTTCAGTGTTACTATCAACTTCAGTGTTAATATCAACTTCAGAACTATTGGTAATCCTCCTTCAATTAGATGAGGTGGAGGAAATCATGTTGCAAGTCTCTACGCTTGCCACTTCCGCCAAATCAGATGGTCATGGTAGTGTAAAAGTACCCATTAGGGAAGGATCTTTAAAGAGACCTACACCAACATTTTGAAGTGATAGCAGGGGTTTGTGTACCAACGAAATGCTTCCAATAGCCTGAGAAATAAATGCAAAGAAGGCAAGCTGATCGATAATTGTGATTCCACCTTTATGAGGGAATGCAATCATATGAAAGTACATGGAAACCATAGCAGCCATAGCATATACCCATGGCCTTCCTAGTAAAATGTTGTAGTCGTGGGGTTCGTCAACTACGTCAACTTCAATAGTAATTTTTTTGCCCCCTAGTTCAACTTGCAAGTTACTCAAAATCCCACAAGGCATATATGTGCATCCATCGAAAGCTCTTAGTGTTGTTGGTGATCGTGACAATGGTGGTGAACCAAGTGTTTTACAGCAGCTCATTGACATAATGCAAGTAGATTCCCCCTCATTAATAATAGTTCGGTGAACATCTTTATTGAGAGGTTTTACTTGAATGAAGAAAGCTAACTATGCCGGTAACTTTGGTGTATATCCCACATGGTTGAAAACCACAAGATTGGAATCTGTAGGGTCTATTCCACCAATTGCTGACAGCAAAGCCTGCTTCTAGGAGGGACAGTTTTGTAACACCTCAAGTGTCGACATAGCAGAAGGTGATTGAGCAAGGTCTTATACTATGTTATAGTTCTGAGCTGCTCGAGCTCGAGGGTTAAATGTCGATTTATGTACAACTCCCTTTGGTGGTTTTATTGTCAATTCTGGCACAATAGGTGGTGGAATATTTTCAAATGAAGTCAAAGTCGAAGGATTAGGTTGATCAGTGGCCTGATTATTCGATGATGACGGTGGATTTCCATAATCTTTATTTCGTGTCAACATCAAAAATTCATTTTAGGCTTTGCAACGAATAGCATAAGTACTTGGGATGTGGAAGCATGGTTTGTCGCAACCAAATGTGTCTTTGGGTTTGGAAACGGATCAGTCAACACAGCAGATGTGTTAGAAGTCTTTAGAAGCTTAGATACTTCTAAGCAGTGTGGACAATCTATTGTAAAATGCTCATCATTACAGATTAGACATGGATAACGAGGTTTCCTTGCCGAAGTAGAGGAATCAGATGATTTCTCTTGACGGGGATTATCTTGTTTCTTCTTTTTTTTCCCCTTCTTCTTGCCTCCTAGTTGCTTTTGATTCTTGACTTTGTCAGATGACATAGCATTGACTTCGGAAGTAGGAGTGTTTTCTGATGCATTTGAAGCTTGATTGGAAATGGTAATTGTTTGACCAGATGGTCTA
Source organism: Pinus tabuliformis (assembly GCA_031772625.1). NCBI lineage: Eukaryota > Viridiplantae > Streptophyta > Pinopsida > Pinales > Pinaceae > Pinus > Pinus tabuliformis. The sequence continues at coordinate 1,493,485,950 of CM062819.1, read as the reverse complement.
CCTGTCGTTTGTGTGCTGGAAGAGCCAATCACATCGTCATCGGCATGAGAGTCCTAGGAGGTGGATAAGCTACTAGGAAGGATGATCTTCCCCAGTATGGTTGCCAATTTGTTTTGGAGAATTTGGTATCTACGGATAAATACTAATTCCCTAGACAAGTAGCCATATCTAGAACAATAGTTTAAAGCACTTTAGCCTTTTCCTTTAAGCAATAGATAAGACAAAGAGTATGATAAGACCTACCTGTAGTTTATCTTTCCTCTTGTCTCCTTTGTATCATTCTTGTCGCTCCTTCCCATACTTAACATGCTTGAGAGGTATCTGTAAACATCAACAGAAGACAAAGAACCAATCAAAGTAAAAGATCTATTGATTACAAGTAAATGGAATCAAATACATTCACACATATAAGCATCATATAACAAGATAAGCATATGGAAAAAGGTTCAAATACTTTATTGAATAGAAGGAAGAATTACAACCATGAAGTCTGATTCGAAGTCACTCCTCGAGCTTTGATCCCATCTACATCAAATCAAAAGCATGAAAATTTGTAGCATAACAATACTTTTCTCAATGTCAATTCTCATATCGGCATTATCTCCTTACAACTCATCAAAGTCCATCACCTTATCACTTAGATGAGTGCTCAATTTATAGGAAAGTGGAGGAGGTTATGTCATAAATGGGGGCATTTAATGGCCTTCCATACCTAGAATTAGTTCCATGGAGGAAGGGATGAGAGGATAGGATGCATCTTAACTCATTCCTCATCCATTTTCGAGCTCATAGGAGTTGATAAGTGAGGGAAACTTCTAGAAGAATCCAAGATACAAGAATATTCCCCAAACCCTATGTGAATTTCGCTCAATCTTGCCCAGCGCAGGTCAAAGAGGGCCTAAGTGCTTTGCAGAGCACCCTGGCATGGACTTAACTGCTCTGCAGCGCACCCTTACATGGGCCTACCTGCGTTGGTCCCTTTAGAGATCATTTCAGGATGTCTTCAAGTCATGAAACTATCTCGGAAGGAGGAATTCAAAAGGTTGAATTGTTTAGGGCATGTAGCAACTGAAATTAGGGTTTGATGAGCACTAAAACACTGATTTGGATGATGGGAGTGATATGCCCAAATGGATTTGTAACACTTTTGTAGTGAGGGTCGAGGATAGTATCCGAAGGGAAATTTTCTTGGTTGGAGAGTATAAGGTAGAGAGGGTAGAACGACGTCCAAAGTGGTTGATGCTGGCCCACACAGAGCTGATGTAGTGGCAGCGCAGAGCCTAGAGGGAGATCAAATTTTTATTGAGGAAATTAAGTTTCAGAAGCCGGGAGCCGAGGTGTTAGACCGGAAGGAAAGAAATAGAATTTTCCATCCAGCACAGGGTTTGAAGGGGGAGTAGCGTAGTCCCCAGTAGATGTGAAAGATAGACAATGTGGGGTTGACACAATTTTTCACAAAGGTTGATGCAGAAGGGTCGTAGAGGCTCTTCTCTAGTGATATGAGTGTCAGATTCTTTCAACATCATGGGCATATCATATCACTACACTTTTTATCAAGTTTATCTCCGTATCATATAGCTAGTTGGGCATCCAACGAATTGTACTCAGAAGTTACTACTGCATAATAATAAAACCCTCATCTGCTGCACCATTTTTCCCGCATTGGGTTTTTACGAGGACATTTGTCCAAAAATAACTATGTAGATTTGTTTTATTTATTTCTTGATCAGATTCTTGTTTTTACATTTTATTTAAAAGGTGAAGGATGCATTGTATTGGTTTTGGTGTTCACTGTAGGAAACAATAAATAATTTTATTCAATAATTAACAAATAGAAGAAACATAATCAGTTGTTGCAATAAAAATTTGGGCTTCCAAATTTTCTCACTAATCTGATTTGGGAGGCACACTACATTCCAATCATACGACAATTTTGTGTGGAGAAAACTGTGGTTGTACTACAAAAGTACTTTTATTAACAAAAATTTTGACAGTATGTTGGGAAATTTATCAGATCCTACATTTCTTGTGCCATCGCCAATCCAATCATGGAGAAGCAAGACCTATACACTCCTATGACTACTCCCAACTAGCCTTGGGAATCCATCTCCATGGTATATATCTCTGGCCTCCCTTCTACCAAGCATGGTAATGACTCTGTATTTGTGGTCGTGGAAATATTTTTTAAGATGGCTATATTAGTGGCCTGCAAGAAGAGTACCACAATAGAGAAAACTACCAAGATCTTCTTTGAACGAGTGTGGGTACACTTTGGGATCCCATAGACCATTATATCAGATCATGATAACAGGTTCCTGAGCACATTTTGGCCAAGCCTCTAGACATCGTTGGAAACCAAGGCCACCAAGTCGACTACATTCAATCCCCAGACTGATGGCCATAAATAGGTCACTAACAGGATGATAGTGCACATACTCTGCATGTACAACTCCAAGAATCCATGAACCTGGGATGAGAGTCTTCCCTATGTGCAACACAGTTACAACAAAGCTCTCCATATCTCGACTCGATGTAGTCCCTTTCAATTAGGTCTAGGATTTCAACCATTATGTCTAAATGATATTGCCATGCCTCATGTGACTACATAGATCAAATCCAAACATGTATTATCTAAGGATGATAAAGAAACCAGATTTATTGAACATATCCAACACATTCACCACCAGGTTCATGTTATCTTGGAGAAGTCCAATGCCAAGTACAAGCAGCGACATGATCAACATCGGGTGCTACACAAGTTTCAGGTGGGAGACAAATTTTGGTTGCATTTGCAGAAAGAATGCCTTACTAGAGCTCATCGAAAGCTCATACCACTCTGATATGGGCCTCACACCATTACCAAGGTTGTGGGAGACAATTATTTTGAGTTCAGCATTCCCCCATTCCTTGGTCTACACCGAGTGTTCAATGTGGACTGCCTTCAACCATACTTTCCCCCATTACTAGACAAATCTTATATTGCAAAACAATTCACATCAATAGAGTTAAACCCAAATTGCATGGAACATGCCACAACTGATCAGATCATGGAAACACAGATCAAGAACACTCACTAGTAGAAGATCCAACTGTATTGGGTTTTCAAAGTCGGCCAACTTCTGCACCAAGGCAAGTGGCTCACTAGAGACCAAGTTCAACAGAAGTTTCCCCATCTCATGGAAGCACTCAATGCAATGGGGACCATTGCTTCCTAAGGGAGGAGGACTGGTCTAGGTGAATATTTGTGGCCACCTTCCTATTCCATTCGAACGCCCAACATTGTTTCTTTTAGTTTTTCAATTTTCTTAATTGTAGCAAAGTTTACTATTTTTGATAGTTTTTGGGGTCCTAAACGTCCGAAACCATTTTAAGTCCCTAAATGACGTTTTTTTGAAAAATGGAAAGCGCGAGCCTTTAATAAATATTATCCATCAAAATTCATATTCCTCAGATAAATGTTTCTAACGAGGTATCGTGTGCATCAAAAGGAGATCGTACGCCAAAGTTACAACCCTGAGAAGTTGATGTACCAGTTTATCCCAACAAACCCATAGTTTTGGTGCTTCATCTCCTAGGGTTAGGTTTTTCGATATTTAGGGTTTTCCATTGTCTCTCAACAATAAATATGACTTCAAGCCTCATTGTAACACAGTTTAGAGCCATGTAGCCACCACATCTCTTCTTATAAATAAGCTACCATCACTCGAGCTAGTTTATTTCCATTTTGTATGTAATCATATTTTATTTCTTTGATATAAATGAAATGAAGTTTTATTTTTGCTCCATCTCTATGTTTATGTTTATATTTGTATTATGTTGCATTCTTGCATAAGTCTGGATCACATATATTCATATTTCCAATGAAACCAAGAAAATTCTTTATTACCTGCACAAATATACACTTCATACATTAGTAAAAGTATTAAAGAAAATACTAAACTATATACAGTAACCCTAGAATGAGCATACCTATTAATCCATAAAAATAAATACAAAAGAAATCTATAATTATAAAATCTTCGAGGTCAAGATAAATCCTATCGAAATATGTACAAACTAAAGAGCTATCCATATTACCTTTAAGAATACAATAAATATTAAATTATGAAGACAATATAATACTAGAATAACTAGAGTTAGTTGTCCCAAAAAGTTTAAAGGACCATCTTTTTCCCTCGTGATATATTGATCATTATAGGAAAGAGAAAAAGAAGAAGGATTCTTAAAGTTATATATTATATGTACAAGGACTCTGGTAAACCCATGATTATTTACAAAGGTAAGAGGGCCAATAAATTATTGTATTAAAAAATATTTAACACAACAAGTTTCAAATTTAATATTATCATGAGTAATATCGAAAACTTGTAATGGAAGTTGATGATCCCAATTAGATTGAAAGGAAGTGGGTTTTTCATAGAAAATGAATCAATAAAACAATTTTCTATGACTAAAGCAAATGATCTGTAAGGATAAGGATAGTTATTAAATATCACATCCCTTTCCCATAGTTTATAAGAATATTGATAGTGAAAAAAGGATGAGTAGAAGTTTCTAAACTAATATCAATAAGTAATTGATCATTTAGAGACACCCCTTGAACTCCATGATATAATTCATTCTTAAGATTTGAGCTAGTAAACATTCTGGCAGGTTGACCCATGCAATTATTATGTTGGAAAAAATGATAACCAAAAGATAAATTAGTAGAAGCTCCCTCAAAATCACCATTTTCAATTTCTCCCATTAAATCAATAAATGATTTCTGGTTTGATAATATGTCATTTTTTTTCCAAAATTGAACTTAGCTCATTTTCTGAAGAAGAATTATCATCATTATTATTCACTAAATCTTGATGTTCTATATAATTTCACTTTATTTAACTTTACTCATTATCACATACATAAGGAGATACAACATGAACATTTTTAGGTGTAAGATTTTATCCCAGTGTTGATGGTTGAGGGTGTTAGGTTCCTATACCAATAGGTGTCATATTTCATGATTGACTGGAGAAGTGCCAAATATGTTTATCCTTTCCATTCTACAAAGGTTCCATACTTTCTAAAATAATAAAAAAAAAAAAATTAAAAAATGAAAAGAGGGTATGCCCTAAAAGAAAAATCAAAGGTCAAAAAGAAGGAAATGGTCAAGAGAAAAATGAAAGAAATGAACCCCAACCAAAAGACTAGGAAAGTGTGCCAGTTCAAATGTCACTACTGTTACATTTTTGAAGAAATTCATTGTGTACAGACAGTGGACTTTTGTCACAATTGATGAAGGGCCAAACAGCTCAATCTTGGCCAAGTTCATAGTTAAATTTAATTGTCTTAGAATAGAGAAAGAAGCATGTCCAAACTGTTCAATCTTGGCAGGTAAGTAGCTAGGTAGAGAAGCAAGGTCACTCGCCAGCTAAATCTGAGTGCCTGGAAGAGATAAGGGTAGACTTATATAGGAGGGCAGCTAAAAGAAAAGAAGAGAATCAAGGTTTGCTAGTTAAAATGCACCCAATCAAAAGGAAGAAAAAAAGTTAGGTGTATTAGGTTGGGTAAGCAGTTTGATGTTGCAGAAGTAGGTTTGTGATCAATTTTGTCTTTTTGAAAATGATCTATCTCATGGATATCACAAATACCATAGCAAGGTGACTGCAAAACAATTGAAGCATGACTAACTTCCCCTCTCATTTCCCCAAGAACACTTACTAACATCCCTTCAAGGACAGTGAGATCTGCTCACTAGTCCTACTTCATTTCATTTTATGCAGAGTACTAAGTGGAACTCTGTGTTTACTTAGCCAAAACAAGCCACATTTCTTGTGTAAAAGGATCCTTCCATTTCCCTAAAAAACCTAAGTTTTTACCTTACAAACTTAGCCTTCTACATTCATAAAACCATATTAACATTAACTTTATTGTATATCACCCTTATAATGTTTCCCCGCCCCTATTTTATAAAAATACATAAAAAATCCCAAAAATATTATAAATATCCCCCCCCTGCGGCCAAAGTTATGGCCATATTATAATTTTTGTCAGGAGCTCTTGGTCCACTTGGGGCCAATAACAGCCCTCCATGCACTCTATCGGGATTTGTTTAAATGCTTGGTTAAACAAATAACCAAGGCTGCCAACATAAACCACATCAAAACCCCGATAACCAAGGTTTTATACCCTGCAAAACATATAAAACGATAAATATATCGGGCAGGCCCCGTGTCATAAACCTCTGCCAACTTACCCCTCCGTCACCCGTCCGATTCGGGCTTTCCCATCAGACGATCCACGTCGATATCAGAAGCGCCCTGATGACCGAACCATAGGCTCCGGGAGATCGGTGGTTTTCCCACCGTACAATGTCCACGCATCGCCACCATATTGTATCGCGTCTGTTCTGCCAAAAACCACCATAGTACATAAAGTGGTACGATAAAACCATAAACCACTCTCCCTTCCCGCCGCTGATGTCATTGCCCACATCAACGCCCATGTCATCGCCCACGTCAGCTACCACCTCATCACCGTTTCATCCGTCGTGTCTGCCACGTCAACGCCAAGTCACCTTCCATACCTCCGCTACCCGACAAAGATGACGTCATGCTGACGTCACCCGAACAAAGCACGCCAAAAACCCACCAAAATCAAAATTTTGTTAAAAAGTCGTTTAAACGTCGTTTTTGTCCATTTCTCTTTGTTTTTCTATGCAAAGCTCTTCATGGTTATTTACATTCTAAGCACCATTTTCGCTGCACAATCCGCAACCCAGTGGAATTCACTCCACAGCTCAAGCCCTCAGCTCAGTGTTCTACCTGCATTTCGCATCGGGCGTCCATAGAAACAGGTATTTACCCGAAACTTGCTCATAAACCCTGTTTTTCCAAGCTTTCTCTGTAAAAATCGCCCGGGAACTAAACTTCGAGTTAAAATGTGGTGCTTCCTACAAACCCCTACATTATAAATCACTGTTTTACCCATTTTTCAGAAGAAACCCCGTGAAATCCACCTCCCTTTGCAAAATTCGTCCGTTTAAGCTAAAATTCAAGCGTTTTCCGCCTGTAATTTCCACAGGAAAGCCCGCAAACTATCATTTTACCATACTGTTGTTGCAAAGGCGCTAACTACAAGTTAAAAGCTCATTAAACAACTTGAAAATGGAGGCTCCGGTGGCCTTGAATGTTGCTCCCTTGAATGCACCACACAAAGAATTAGAATGGCTGCCCCTTGCTGACAAAGATTTCCAGATTAAGGATATGGTGGGTGACAAGCCTCACCTTCAAGATTTTTGTGAAATTATGAATAGCTACAGAAGCAACACTGATGTCTTTGGAATCTGGGAGTCCAACATGCCTATCTACTACCTCCCTTCAGTAAATGTTCTCCCTAATATCATTCATCTATGCTGTGCTAATTATGATCCCACACAAAGAGCAGTTATGGCTCCATCTGGGAATGTCTTGTTTCACGTTACCTCTCAATCCATAAATGAGATGATGCACTTTAATCCAACACAGCCTCTGGCTCCTCTCACGATGGGATTTTTGCTTGAACAAGGTGCCAAACTGCCCAGCTCAGAGATAACCAGACTTGCTCAGTTATTCATGAGGCCGGACTGTCAGCCCCAACAACCTCCTCCCTATCTGCATGCTTGGTTCAATGAGGCAGGGAGATTCATTGTAGACATGATATCCTACATCTTAGGATTCAAAACCAGTGAGTTTGTTGATGAAACAACCTTAGTTTTGTTGTCTAAGCTTACCCCAGGACAACCCCCTTCTGTCAAGTATGATTATGCTACCTTCATAGCTAATAAGATCCATGAGCAATTCATGAGTGTGGAGAGAGAAAGAGTGTTTAAATACACATCATACATATATCATTTGCTGCTGTACAATCAATCGGATAGTTTTCAAATTCCTGTTAGAAAGTTGGATCTCAAAGGAGAGTCGAGGTCTGTAATCTTCTGGACCTCAGTATTCCATAGAGTCTATAACTCTCCTTATACATATTGTGAGTTCATTGACCTGTTCATATATCCAGCTACCTCTCTATTGTTGACAAGTCCTCCAGATAGACTTTCTGATGAAATGAAGAGAATTTTACAGCTCTCTAAAAGCTACAGCATAGGTGACTGGTATTTTTACCAGAATCACACAGTGTTCAGGATTTATGGCTGTGAACTATCCCCCTACAAGCTGCCAAAGTATGTCCCTATGAGACTGTTTTCCCTGGAATACTTTAGGCAATTCATTAGTTCAGATTTGACTCATTTCTATGGAGCTAGGAAAAAAGCACGGCTCAAGATAAGAAATCAATTGGGCCCTTTTATCTTCAACAAAAGGGAAGCCTGGGAGAAGGCTGATAAGATTTTAGGGGAAGAACTTATGTTGAAACCAAGCTTTTATTGGGCACCATATGACCCTGAACATTTCATAAGTTATAGGAAAGTGAAAAACAAGCTGACAGCATATGTTCACCACCAAATCCCTGAAATTCAACAATATGCTAACCAACAAGAATGGGTAGAAGGCACACTAGTAGAAGAAATTACTGAGGAAGAGAGATTGGAAAAAGAAATGAAAGAGCTTGAAAAAACACTTGACCTGGACTCTTTTGGATAGATCCCTTTCAAGTTACCTCAGCACATTGGAGCGAGCACATCATCTGCTACAACTTCACAACAACCTGCCTAGGAAAGTACTCCACCGGCAGGGACATCCAAAGGCAAAGAAGTGTAGCATTCAGAGAAGTAAGATATAATGGCATACCAGCCAGATACATCAAAGGGACAAAGCCAAGGGCAAGGTCCTTCAACACAAACAAAGGTACCTGAAATCCTTGTGTTAGAAACTCCTCTCAATGAGGAAAGAACCAAGAAAAGAGATAGGCAAGAAGACACACCTATAAGTGGATCAACAAAACAGCAAGGGGAAAAGAGGCAAAGGTTAAATCCTTACTCTGAAGAGGAACTCTTGGAAGAGACAACAGGCAACCTGAGAGGTGAGGGAAGAACTGTACAGCACACTCCCCCAATTTTGGAAGCATGAACTAGCTCATATCAGGAAGAGCTAGAGAGGCAGCATGGTGTGGAGGTTACATCCACCAGGCCACGTAGCAAACAACAGAGCAAGAAAGGCTCAGATATCAAGAAAGCATTTACTGAAATAAAGGCTAGAAATGAGCCAATAAGGATCCAACTTTATAATCAATTGTTGAGAATGGCCCCCACAAATCAGCAAAGGTTAATGGCAGCATACGATATACAAGAAGGAAAAATGACCCTTAGTCACTTCAAGACCACAATGCAGCAGCCACAGCCAGCTGCTGATTATATTAGAACCAATCTGGAAGTTCTCTCTAAAGACATCCACCCAGTGGACCAGATTGAATTACATAAACAAACCGGAGAAATGGTGTACTCCACCTTGGCAGACAAAGCATTATTAGCTCACAAATTGCAAAATTCATTACATAGTACTTCTACCCAATTGGAATTGGAAAAGGATTCTTCTTTGGCTAAGGATAACATAATTAAAACCTTAGAAGAAATCATCATAGAGCTGGGACATGATCCCAAGGATCCCAAAGGCATCCAAGCATTAATAAGAAAGAAGGAAGAAGACATTGCAGCTCTTAGGAAGCAGCTCAGGCTGCCCATTACAATGCATCCACAAACCACAGAAGTTGCACAACAGAAAGAAGAGGAGGACATTGTGGGTTTACTGATGAGAAGAATGAGAGATTGGCATAAACAGAGAAGGCATTGGAGGAAGCACTACAAGGAAAGCAGGGAGAGTTGGCCTCTCAGCCATCTCCAACAACTCCACTTGTTAGAACTGCTCCTTCTACAGTCACAACAGTAGTCCCTCCTACTAATCCAGCATCAACAACACCAAGCACTACATCAACAACAGCAACAACAACAATAGTACCAGATACCAGCATGAGCATGGAAAAGATGATGGAGGAAATAAAGGCCTTATAACTCCAAATGGCAGAACTGAAGGAAGGAAAAGAAAAACTGGCGAAGTTAGAGGTAAGCTATGATCAATCCAAAATAACTGTGGCTGAAAAAAAAAAGAGAGGTAAAGGCCTTGGAAAATAAGGTAAAATCCTTGGAGAAAGATCTTACTCTTCATAAAACTCTGTCAGAAATCAAAACAATTTTATGGACTAAAACTGGCCAGTCCATCACTGATCAATGGACATCCACACAGATTATCCATGAGCAAATTGAATTGATACGAATGGCTCAAGTAGAGATTCAAAAGGCTAGAGCATTATTGGGAAACATGCTCGAACAGGCAAATAGACTAATTCATTTTATGAATACTCATACCAAAGAACAACTACCAGCTGTAGATATCAGGGACAGAACAGGTACCATTTTGACAGCTAAAAGGGTGCTGACTATGATAAATTTTATACAAAATTTGGAGAGAAAGTGTCAAGAAATGCAGGTAGAAATAAATTCTTTTACAAAAAAGTTTACAATATTGCAGCAAAAGGATCTACCAAGTTTGTTAACCAACAATTAGAGATTGTTGACACATGAACAATATTCTCATAGGGTGAATACATATGTTACCAATTAGATCACAGCATCATCCAGCACTTCAGAAGACATAGTACCTCCCTTTGGATAGAGCTTATATGAGAAATTTGAGAATCTGTTCTATATTGAGCATGAAATAAGACATCTTTTTGAAATCCAGCCCAATTTCTACAGGTATACTGAAGCTGATGAAATATTTGTAAAACTACAAAGACACCAGTTGCCAATAGACCAATGGTGGCAGAGCATGCTAGAGGTTTTACTAAGGTAGTTTTGGTTCTCGTTTTGTTTTTTGTCATTTTCATTTAATCAAATTCAACGCACGTGCCACATATTATAAAGGTAAAAACAACAAAGGAAGGCCATCAAGCTACAACTGTAGCTCATTTAAGCGGAATCAAGCGTAGATGAAAGGGTTGGGACAGCAACGGAGGAACGCAAATTAAAGAGACAGCTACCAGCCGACTTCTTGAGTCAAAAAGTCAAATATATTAGACCACCTAAGGCAGCCAGTACAGCGGAAGTTACTCCTACATTCATTGCACTCTGTTTTCAATGTCATTTACTTCTTTGAAGAAGTAGATGGATAAATTTATTGCTTGATATTTTCTCTATGAGATGTTTTGTAACTCTTTTTGTATAAATACCTCCTCTAGAGATGTATTATTGTTGGTTGGTGAATATCATTCTGGACCTGTGCTGTAAATTTTGATAATTCTTCTAAATAAAGATTGCTGGAATGCTTTGCTGATGAACTCTCTAGTTATGGAATTGATGACAGAAGCTTATGATGCAAAATTCTTGGATTATCTCATGATCAATAAGTTCTTTTAAACTCTTGTTTTACTATCTCTGTGTTTTATATATCATCTAAGTATCATATTCTAAATTGTAGGAAAAAAGAATAGCCCATAATTTACTTTGTTGTACTCTGTGTTCAATTCCTATCATTTTTATGTTTTCTTCAGGACTAGCATAGGCAGGAATTCTTGACTGCTCCCGTCTCCCTAGTTCTTACACTCAGAATTTAATTAAGGAATTATTAACTGCTCCTTAGTAATATTCATACACTTTCCCTCTGTTAGCATAATGAAAGATTCTTAATTGCCTTTCATTCCCTGACTCCATTTCATCTTATTCCAGCTTGAAAATTGTTCCATGGTTAATTATCTTGCTCTGTAGTTCCTCCTTTGTCAAAGAAACCATACCCAGAAGTTTATTTTCATTGACTCCATTAACCCAATGGTATGAACTTCTCATACTTTGCAACCCTGTTCTATTGAATGTCACCATCCAAACATCAAACAACTATCTGCACTTCATAACTAGCCTAACATATAGCAAAACAAAGCTAAATCATAAAGAGAGAGCCCTCTCTGGCTGCAGATTGGCTAGAATCTGCATCTAAAAGATTGTTTGGTGGTTACCTCGGCTGTATTACCTTTTCTCACAGCTTTTGGGGAGCAACCTGAGTGATAACATCATTGGCGACTCCACTGGGGACTGAATGACTGTGTTTTTTACTTCTGTCTATTTTCTAAAGCTATAGATGGAGCCTGAAGTTAGCCAGATAGCCTTTGAAACTGTTTTTGCTATGCAATTATAGGAGTAAATAAAAGCTGCTTCAGTCTATCTCCCGTCTAGCTTTAGGCTTTAAACAGCCGTCTCTAAAAATTTGATCAGTTTCCTTTTGTTTTCTAAAGTTGTTCAGCAAAATTCATAGACTATCACAATCTATAGTTTCCTAGAAAGATATTGTCAAAACTGTGATCTTCATATATTTCCAGAAAATACCAAAAACAGATTTAGAAGCTGGTTCCAAAGAAGAAAGTCCATTACACAAGATCAAATCCTGATCCAAATCCTCCAACTATTTTTGAAAATCCTAATTTGATATCTAAGAGCCTTAGAAGACAAGAAAGTCTAGAAAATTCTGTTGATTTAGACCTCGATATACTTCAGAAAAACCCTACAAAATCTTAGCTTGCCCCTAGGAGAGCAACAGTCCTTTCTATCAATACTACAGCCTCTCCGAGTTCTTCGTCCACACCTCAAAGTATCCTTTCCACTCCCTGATCCACTGCACATATTTCCACTAATGTCCCTGCTATTCCAACTGTCCTATTTCTTCCTGCTGTCCCATTTATCTTTGTAAATATGGCAAACAGATATGCTCCTCTGCAGTTACCTGCAAATCCAGGGGCTATACCCCAAGATTATCAAAGTAAAATTACATATTTTGATGGTACTGGCTCCTACACAGCACAACAACATAGTAAGAAAATGATGGACTCCTTTGAGAACTATGAAATTGATGCGGATGATGTGAGAATGAAAGTCTTTGTTCAAAGTTTAACTGGTGATGTGAGGACTTGGTCTAGGGCACTCCCTGCAAACATAATTACTGATCCAGATACCCTCTACCAAACCTTTTTGAACAGATGGGAAAAGAAGGACCCATTGCATATCCTATCTGAATTTGAAAGTTTGAAAGGAGGCCCTCAAGAAACTGTCCAAGACTATTGTGCTAGATTCAATAATGTGTGCAATGCTATTCCTCAAAACCTTAGACCTCCACCTGGCTTAGCCTTGATCAAGTTCCCTGATGGATTTGATTCTGACATGGCATATCAACTAAGGGAAAGAGCCCCTCCAAGCTTAGAAGACATGCAGAGCATAGCCGTTAGTGTAGAGGCCGATCTGATCTCTAAAAGAGCTCGAGCTAGAGCTGAATGAAGGACTCCCTTCAAAGAAGAGCCTTTCGCATTTGAGCAAAAACTAGATGCAATCATCAAAGGAATGGATAGACTGGGTGACAGAGTGGAAACCATTGAAAGAAAATCTTCTTGGGAAGGTCAACCAAGTAACACCACAAGAAATCCAAATTTCAGGAAAAATCAAAATCCTAATACCGGGAAGGCTGGTCCTGACCAGAATATCAAACCTCCATTTCAAGAGAATTATGCTGAAGCCTCAACCTCTAGTGAGCCAATAGAGGATACTCAAATCAACCTAATGGGTCTGAATAGTGAACAACAAATCTTTTTAACACAAGATGACCAAGAAGCTCATAATTTCAACCAATTTCAAACCAAATCCGGAGAATCGTTTGATTTCAGAGAAGGATATGATGCAGCTTTCTATGAGGTTCATAAACAATACAAATTAAGAAGTAGAATAATAGATGTGCCTGAACCCAACAAGAAGAAAGATACTTAGCAGCCGAAAAAATCAAAGGATAAAACTACCCTGACAGAACTCCCTGCTAAGATAGACCTCAACCCAAAAGAACCTACGATTGAGGACATATCAGACGTACAGCCATCAAGTGATCATCCATCCACTTCCTTTCCTCCAAAAAAGAATGTAAGAAACTCTCCTGAAAACAATTTCAAAGCAGATTTAGTTCATAACAACACTCATGATGAAGAAAAAACAAATGAAAACATAGCAGAAAAGGAAAACCTTGCTGCCTGCAATACAAAAATTCAAGTGGAAAAACCTTTCAACCTAGAAACAGAAATAGGTAAGTTAAAAGTAGCCATTCCACTGTCTGAATTGGCTAAACATGAGGTTTATAGGGAACAAATCAGCAGGTCACTTCAAATATCAGAGAACAGAGACGCAGTGAATGTTTTAGATGACCAACCAGAATTAATTTTTGGTCCTGAGGTAAATGGTAAAACGGTAGATGGAGGAGTTCCTCCATTCTATGTAAGCCTAAACATTCATGACAAAGTACTACATAATGCAATGTTTGATTCAGGAGCTTCCCGTAATCTAATGCCTAAGTCTGTGATGGAAAGATTGGACCTAGATATCACAAGGCCATATAAAGACTTGTTTTCATTTGATGCTAGTCAGGTCAGGTGTCTAGGCCTAATCAAGGATTTGTGTGTATCTCTAGTGCAATACCTTGCCAATACAATTCTAATGGATGTAGTGGTAGCTGACATCCCACCAAAGTATGGAATGCTTTTGTCCAGATCTTGGGGTGCTAAACTCCAAGGATCTTTGCAGCTAGACATGTCTTATGCCACCATTTCAGTCTTTGGCCAGCCAAAGAGATTATACCGGGAAACATTGATGAAATATGTGGTCAGCAGTCAAGAGAAGCCCCAAAATTTCCCCATTTATTCCATGCACTCTGATATGGATTCCTTTATCTTATACAATGCTGAAATGTGTCCCAAAACTGTTGACAAACTTCTAGAATCAGCACAAAATAGAAGCATTAATGAAGAATCCACTGCTCAAGATCTACAAATTGTTGAAGGGATTGATGTGACACAAGCACAATGCAAAACATATGAGTTACAAAATCCAAATCTACCCACTAAACAGGTTTTCAAAACTCCTAATGCTAAGTGTAGTCAAGAGATCTTATGACACTTAGAGTTTGATGGATCAATGAATAAATTAGGAGCAGGGGCAGAGATTTGGATAATATGCAAAATGATCATGCTGAAGGACATGCATATAGGCTGAATTTCAGATGTACAAACAATATGGCCGAATATGAAGCCCTTTTGCTAGGTCTCAAATTGGTTAAAAGTCTAGGGGCAGCTAGGATTTCAATTCTGGGAGACTCTGATCTGATTATTCAACAGATGAAGGGAAACTTTATTACAAATGATCTCAGGCTAAGAGCTTACAGGGGAGTAGCCATGGAAATACTTAATACCTTCCTAGAATCACAGCACACCAAAATTCCAAGAAACCACAATTTACATGCTCACAGTTTGGAAACATTTGCCAGCACTCGTAAGCTACCATTCCAGCCCAACCATCACTTTACTGCTAAAATTAAACACAGGCCCTATGTTCCAGACAATATTAAAAATTGGCAGGTGTTTGAAAATGACACAAATTAATAATTTCTTGACTTTGAAAGAGGAATTTTCAAATACAAACATAGACACAAGTACCATTGGTGAAGAACAAAAAATAGACAAAATAAAAATTAATATATCAGCTGAAACAACAAACCAGATTTTGCATCCAACGATTTTTACCAGCAAAAATTTACAAGAGCTCAAGCAAAAGGACTTTGATGAAATTGCTGAGGGAGAATCGGAAGTAATTGAGTTGAAAGATAATTTTTTACCCACAGGCTTGACTCCATTGGAGGATATTTTTGACTCAAATGATATTCCAAGAAAACCAAAAATGCAACCATTAAACGCAGAAATTGAGGACTACAATATTGGAACCACAGAAAATCCCAAAATGATAAAACTGTCCAAAACATTGCCTCCTAACCAAAAGCTGAAATACATTGAGTTGTTTAAAGAATTTCAAGATGTTTTTGCATGGAGCTATGAATACCTCAAGTCCTATGGTACTTTTGTGATCCAACACAAAATACCCTTAAAAGAAAATCAAAAACCTTTTAAACAAAAGCTTAGAAGGGTGAATCCCGTCCTCCTCCCCCTTATTGAAAAGGAAGTCAAACAAATGTACAAAGCTGGAATAATTGCACCTATTAGATTTTCAGAATGGATTTCAAATCTAGTGCCCACTAGGAAGAAAACGGGAGAGATAAGACTGTGTGTTGACCTAAGAAATTTGAATAAAGTGTCTCTCAAAGACCACTACCCCTTACTGAAGATGGATCACATTTTACAAAGGGTAGTAGGAGCTGCTAGAATTTCACTGTCTGACGGATTCTCAAGCTTTAATCAGATCCTAGTTCACCCAGATGATCAAGATAAAATTGCCTTTACAACACCTTGGGGGACCTTCAAATATGTAAAAATGCCTTTTGGACTTAAAAATGCAGGGGCCACATTTCAGCGAGCAATGGACATAGCCTTTGCAAAAGAAATCCATGATTTTTTAGTCATATATCTTGATGACTTCACTGCTTTTTCCAAATCATATCAAGAACATTTATAGAATTTAAGACAAGTGTTCCTAATCTGCAGAAAATATGGCATATCATTGAACCCAAAGAAGTCATTATTTGGCCTAGAAGAAGGCAAACTCCTAGGTCACATAATCTCAAAAGATGGCATTAGAATTGACCCGGACAGAATCAAAGCTATTCTCCAAGTGCCTCACCCAAGAAACATCAAAGAACTGCAAGCCTTCCTAGGAAAGATCAATTTTCTAAGAAGATTCATACCCAACTTGGCTGAACTAATAAGATTGCTCAACAACATGCTGAAGAAAGATTCCAAAGTAAAATGGACAATAGAAGCTAAGCAGGCCTTTGAAGATATCAAAATAGCTTTAACTAAAACACCGGTCCTCACAAGTCCGAAATTTGATAGAAACTTCATAGTCTTTTCCTTTGCATCAGAACATACTATTGTTGTTGTCCTATTACAAAAAGATGACCAAGGATGTGAGAAGCCCATTGCTTTTTTCAGCAAAGCACTTAGAGATGCACCACTCAAATATCAAATCATGGAGAAACAAGCTTATGCCCTTGTAAAGGCCATCAAGGATTTTAGAGTTTATATCTTATACTCTCATGTAATAGCTTATGTCACAAATGTTGTAGTCAAAGATATTTTAACTCAAGAGGGACTTGAAGGCAAAAGAGCCAAATGGATAGCTAACATCTTGGAATATGACATTGAAATTAAACCAACAAAGCTAATAAAAGGACAAGGATTAGCTAAATTGATGACTGAAACTAATTTTCAAGCCCTTGACATCAATGAGCTGGATAACGAGCAGGAGATGGCAACTCCACAGATCAATAAAGCCTTTTTAGAATCACCTTGGTATGCTGACATATGTTATGTATTGTTAAACCTGCAAGCTCCTCCAGGGTTATCCAGAACTAAAAAGAGATTCTTGAAAATGAAAGCTTCAAAGTTTTGTATTCTAGACAATGTTTTATTTTGGAAAAATCATGAAGGCATTTTACTAATCTGCCTAACAAAAGATGAAACTGACAAAGTGCTGAAATAATTTCATGTAGGGGACTGTGGTGGACATTTTTATTGGAAATCAACTGCTGATAAAATCTTAAGAGCTGGTTTTTATTGGCCCTCCCTATTTGCTGATGTAAGGAAATTTGTAGTTTCTTGCCACAAATGTCAAATCTTTGAAGGCAAGAGAAAGATGTTACCTTTACCCCTAAAACCAGTTTCCACAGAAAGACCATTTCAACAATGGGGTTTAGATTTCATTGGAGAAATTCACCCTGCCTCTTCTGGCCAGCATAAGTGGATTTTAACTGCCACAGATTACTTCACCAAACAGATAGAGGCCATCCCTTGTAGACAAGCCAATGACTCCATCATCATGCAATTTCTAGAAACCAATACCCTATCTAGATCTGGTTGTCCAGAAAAGATAATAACTGACAATGCTGCTGCCTTTAAATCCAAAAGAATGATCAATTTTTGCCACAAATACCATATTACCTTGGGCCATTCCACAGCTTATTACCCTCAAGGTAATGGTCTTGCTGAATCATCCAACAAGAGCCTGATCAACATCATAAAGAAAGTATTGGAGGAAAACAAGAAGAATTGGCACAAAAAGCTTGTTAATGCACTTTGGGCAGACAGGTTGACCACAAAAAGATCCATTGGAACAAGCCCCTATGAGTTGGTCTATGGCATGGAGGCAGTGTTCCCTTCGTCCTTGGGAATCCTTGTGATAAAATTGCTGTAAGAAATTTAGGCAGAACCTAATGACATTCAGAGGAGAATCAATCAAACAATTCATTTTCAGCAGACTAGAGAAGAAGTGTATCAAAGAACTCAGATTCTACAAGAGAAACTAAAGAAGATTTTTGATAAAAGGACAAAGGCAGAAGATTTTTTCATGGGAGACAAAGTGCTAAAATGGGACTCCAGAAGGGAAGATAAAGGAAAACATGGCAAATTTGATTTCCTATGGAAAGGACCTTTTGTCATTTAGGCTGTACAAGGAAACAACACCTATTTTTTAAGAAACCTGGATGGTACAGAAGCATGAGAAGGGCCAGTTAATGGTCGAATGCTTAAGAATTATTTTGACCCACTTTGTTAAGATGTTAGGACTGTATTTTGTACATAATAGTGTCTATTTTCTGCAGTTTTTTTACAGCAATAAGGTAGGGACTAAGATGCAGCAAATTTTGAGGAAAAGAAGCAAAGAATTCAGCTACTTTTTGTATGATATTTTGAGCCTATTGGAAGACTGAAGGAAGAAGACTTGGGAGCTATAAAAATGATGACAAAATACTCGGATAATGTCAGAGATAGAGTTGTAATTGTTCAAACCAGCTTATGAGAAGCGTATATATGTCACAGAGATACAGTTTTGTTTGTTTACAGCAGAAGGAAATTTTAGATTGCAGCAAAAGGTGAATATAAGGCCATCTGACCTGTTGTTCTTGGCTTTTCACCTGGAAAAGCCATCCCCAAGTGGAGCAACTGTTAGGTTCCTATACCAATAGGTGTCATATTTCATGATTGACTGGAGAAGTGCCAAATATGTTCATCCTTTCCATGCTGCAAAGGTTCCATACTTTCTAAAATAATCAAAAAAAAGTTTAAAAAATGAAAAGAGGGTATGCCCTAAACGAAAAATCAAAGGGCGAAAAGAAGGAAATGGTCGAGAGAAAAATGAAAGAAATGAACCCCAACCAAAAGACCAGGAAAGTGTGCCAGTTCAAATGCCACTACTGTTCCATTTTTGAAGAAATTCATTGTGTATAGACAGTGGACTTTTGTCACAATTGATGAAGGGCCAAATAACTCAATCTTGGCCAAGTTCATAGTTAAATGTACTTGTCTTAGAATAGAGAAAGAAGCCTGTCCAAATTGTTCAATCTTGGCAGGTAAGTAGCTAGCTAGAGAAGCAAGGGCACTCACCAGCTAAAACTGAGTCCCTGGAAGAGATAAGGGTAGACTTAGATAGGAGGGAAGCTAAAAGAAAAGAAGATAATCAGGGTTTGCTAGTTAAAATGCACCTAATCAAAAGGAAGAAAAAATGTTAGGTGTATTAGGCTGGGTAAACAATTTGATGTTGCAGAAGCAGGTTTGTGATCAATTTTGTCTTGTTGAAAATGATCTATCTCATGGATATCACAAATACCATAGCAAGGTGACTGCAAAACAGTTGAAGCATGACTAACTTCCCCTCTCATTTCCCCAAGAACACTTACTAACATCCCTTCAAGGACAATGAGATCTACTCACTGGTCCTAGTTCATTTCATTTTATGAAGAATACTAAGTGGAACTCTGTGTTTTCTTGCCAAAACAAGCCACATTTCTTATGTAAAAGGATCCTTCCATTTCCCTTTCATTTCCCTAAAAAACCTAAGTTTTTACCTTACAAACTTAGCCTTCTACATTCATAAAACGATATTAACATTAACTTTATTGTATAGCTCCCTTATAATGTTTCCCCACCCCTATTTTATAAAAATACATATAAAATCCCAAAAATATTATAAATATCCCCCCTGCGGCCAAAGTTATGGCCATATTATAATTTTTGTTGAGAGTTGTTGGTCCACCTGGGGCCAATAACAACCCTCCATGCGCTCTATCGAGATTTGTTTAAACGCTTGGTTAAACAAATAACCAAGGCCGCCAACATAAACCACATAAAAACCCTGATAACCAAGGTTTTATACCCCGCAAAACATATAAACAATAAATATATCAGGCAGGCCCCGTGTCATAAACCTCCGCCAACTTACCCCTCCATCACCCGTCCGATTCGGGCTTTCCCATCGGACGATCCACATCGATATCGGAAGTGCCCCGATGACCGAACGATAGGCTCTGGGAGATTGGCGGTTTTCCCACCGTACAATGTCCACGCATCGCCACCATATTGTATCGCGTCCGTTCTGCCAAAAACCACCATGGTACATAAAGCGGTGCGATAAAACCATAAACCACTCTCCCTTCCCGCCACTGATGTCATTGCCCACGTCATTGCCCATGTCATCACCCACGTCAGCTGCCACCTCGTCACTGTTTCGTCCGTCGTGTCCGCCACGTCAGCGCCAAGTCACCTTCCATACCCCCGCTACCCGACAAAGATGACGTCATGCTGACGTCACCCGACCAAAGCGCGCCAAAAACCCGCCAAAATCAAAATTTTGTTAAAAAGTCGTTTAAACGTCATTTTTGTCCATTTCTCTTTGTTTTTCTGTGCAAAGCTCTTCATGGCTATTTACGTTCTAAGCACCATTTTCGCTGCACAGTCCGCCACCGAGGGGAATTCACTCCGCAGCTCGGCCCCTCAGCTCAGTCTTCTACCTGCATTTCGCATCGGGCGTCCACAGAATAGGTATTTACCCGAAACTTGCTCATAAACCCTTTTTTTCCAAGCTTTCTCTGTAAAAATAACCCGAGAACTAAAATTCGAGTTAAAACGTGGTGCTTCCTACAGACCTCTGCATTATAAATCACTATTTTACCCATTTTTCAAAAGAAACCCCGTGAACTCCGCCTCCCTTTGCAAAATTCGCCTGTTTAAGCTCCAGTGGCCCTGAATGTTGCTCCCTTGAATGCACCACAAAAGAAATTGGAATGGCTGCCCCTTGCTGACAGAGATTTCCAGATTAAGGATATGGTGGGTGACAAGCCTCACCTTCAAGCCTTTTGTGAAATTAGGAATAGCTACAGAAGAAACACTGATGTCTTTGGAATCTGGGAGTCCAACATGCCTATCTATTACCTCCCTTCGGTAAATGTCCTCCCTGATATCATTCATCTATGCTGTGCTAATTATGATCCCACACAAAGAGTAGTTATAGCTCCATCTGGGATTGTCTTGTTTCACATTACCCCTCAATCCATAAATGAGATGCTGCACTTTAATCCAACACAGCCTCTGGCTCCTCTCACCATGGGATTTTTGCTTGAACAAGGTGCCAAACTGCCCAGCTCAGAGATAACCAGACTTGCTCAGTTATTCATGAGGCCAGACTGTCAGCCCCAACAACCTCCTCCCTATCTACATGCTTGGTTCAATGAGGCAAGGAGATTCATTGTAGACATGATATCCTACATCTTAGGATTCAAAACCAGTGAGTTTGTTGATGAAACAACCTTAGTTTTGTTGTCTAAGCTTACCCCAGGACAGCCCCCTGCTGTCAAGTATGATTATGCTACCTTCATAGCTAATAAGATCCATGAGCAATTCATGAGCCTGGAGAGAGAAAGAGTGTTTAAATACACATCATACATATATCATTTGCTGATGTACAATCAATCGGATAGTTTTCAAATTCCTCTTAGAAAGTTGGATCTCAAAGGAGAGCCGAGGTCTGTAATCTTCTGGACCTCAGTATTCCATAGAGTTTATAACTCTCCTTATACATATTGTGAGTTCATTGACCTGTTCATATATCCAGCTACCTCTCTATTGTTGACAAGTCCTCCAAATAGACTTTCTGATGAAATGCAGATAATTTTACAGCTCTCTAAAAGCTACAGCATAGGTGACTGGTATTTTTACCAGAATCACACAGTGATCAGGATTTATGGCTGTGAAGTATCCCCCTACAAGCTGCCAAAGTATGTCCCTATGAGACTGTTTGCCCTGGAATACTTCAGGCAATTCATTAGTTCAGATTTGACTCATTTCTATGGAGCTAGGAAAAAAGCACAACTCAAGATAAGAAATCAATTGGGCCCTTTTATATTCAACAAAAGGGAAGCCTGGGAGAAGGCTGATAATATTTTAGGGGAAGAACTTATGCTGAAACCAAGCTTTTATTGGGCACCATATGAACCTGAACATTTCATAAGTTATAGGAAAGTGAAAAACAAGCTGACAGGATATGTTCACCACCAAATCTCTCAAATTCAACAATAGACTAACCAACAAGAATGGGTAGAAGGCACACTAGTAGAAGAAATTACTGAGGAAGAGAGATTGGAAAAAGAAATGAAAGAGCTTGAAAAAACACTTGACCTGGACTCTTTTGGACAGGTCCCTTTCAAATTACCTCAGCACATTGGAGCGGGCACATCATCTGCTACAACTTCACAGCAACCTGCCTAGGAAAGTACTCCACCGGCAGGGACATCCAAAGGTAAAGAAGTGCAGCATTCAAAGCAGCAAGATATAATGGCAGACCAACCAGATACATCAAAGGGATAAAGCCAAGGGAAAGGTCCTTCAATACAAACAAAGGTACCTGCAATCTCTATGTTACAAACTCCTCTCAATGAGGAAAGAGCCAAGAAAAGAGACAGGCAAGAAAACACACCGATAAGTGGATCAACAGAACAACAAGAGGAAAAGAGGCAAAGGTTAAATCCTTACTCTCAAGAGGAACTCTTGGAAGAGACAACAGGCAACCTGAGAGGTGAGGGAAGAACTAAATAGCAGACTCCCCCAATTTTGGAAACATCAACTAGCTCATATCAGCAAGAGCTAGAGAGGCAGCATGGTGTGGAGGTTACATCCACCAGGCCACAAAGCAAACAACAGAGCAAGCAAGGCTCAGATATCAAGAAAGAATTTACTGAAATAAAGGCTAGAAATGAGCCAATAAGGATCCAACTTTATAATCAATTGTTGTGAATGGCCCCCACAAATCAGCAAATATTAATGGCAGCATACGATATACAAGAAGGAAAAATGACCCTTAGTCACTTCAAGCCCACAATGCAGCAGCCACAGTCAGCTGCTGATTATATTAGGACCAATCTGGAAGTTCTCTCTAAAGACATCCACCCAATGGACTAGATTGAATTACATAAACAAACCGGAGAAATGGAGTACTCCACCTTGGTAGACAAAGCATTATTAGCTCACAAATTGCAAAATTCATTACATAATACTTCTGCCCAATTGGAATTGGAAAAGGCTTCTTCTTTGGCTAAGGATAACAGAATTAAATCCTTAGAAGAAATCATCATAGAGTTGGGACATGATCCCAAGGATCCCAAAGGCATCCAAGCATTAATAAGAAAGAAAGAAGAAGACATTGCAGCTCTTAGGAAGCAGCTCAGGCTGCCCATTACAATGCATCCACAAACCACAGAAGTTGCACAACAAAAAGAAGAGGAGGACATGGTGGGTTTACTGATGAGGATGAATGAGAGATTGGCAGAAACAGAGAAGGCATTGGAGGAAGCACTACAAGGAAAACAGGGAGAGTTGGCCTCTCAGCCATCTCAAACAGCTCCACTTGTTATAACTGCTCCTTCTACAGTCACAATAGTAGTCCCTCCTACTAATCCGGCATCAACAGCACCAAGCACTACATCAACAACAACAGTACCAGATACCAGCATGACCATGGAAAAGATGATGGAGGAAATAAAGGCCTTAGAACTCCAAATGGCAGAACTGAAGAAAGCCAAAGAAAAATTGGCCAAGTTAGAGGTAAGCTATGATAAATCCAAAATAACTATGGCTGAAAAAACAAGAGAGGTAAAGGCCTTGGAAAATAAGGTAAAATCCTTGGAGAAAGATCTTACTCTTCATAAAACTCTGTCAGAAATCAAAACAATTTTATGGACTAAAATTGGCCAGTCCATCACTAATCAATGGACATCCATATAGGCTATCCATGAGCAAATTGAATTGATAGGAATGGCTCAAGTAGAGATTCAAAAGGCCAAAGCATTATTGCGAAACATGCCCGAACAGGCCAATAGACTAATTCATTTTTTGAATACTCATACGAAAGAACAACTAGCAGCTCTAGATATCAGGGATAGAATAGGTACCATTTTGACAGCTAAAAGGGTGCTGACTATGAGGAATTTAATACAAAATCTGGAGAGAAAGTGTCAAGAAATGCAGGTAGAAATAAATGCTTTTACAAAAAAGTTTACAATCTTCCAGCAAAAGGGTCTACCAAGTTTTTTAACCAGCAATCAGAGACTGTTGACACATGAACAATATGCTCATAGGGTGAATACATATGTTACCAATCAGATCACAGCATCATCGAGCACTTCAGAAGACATAGTACCTCCCTCTGGACAGAGGTTATATGAGAAATTGGAGAATCTGTTCTATATTGAGCATGAAATAACACATATTTTTGAAATCCAGCCCAATTTCTACAGGTATACCGAAGCTGATGAAATATTGGTAAAACTACAAAGACACCAGTTGCCAACAGACCAATGGTGGCAGAGCATACTAGAGGTTTTACCAAGGTAGTTTTGGTTCTCGTTTTGTTTTTTGTCATTTGCATTTAATCAAATTCAACGCACGTGCCACATATTATAAAGAGAAAAACAACAGAGGAAGGCCATCAAGCTACAACTATAGCTCATTTAAGCGGAATCAAGCGCAGATGAAAGGATCGGGACAGCAACGCAGGAACGCAAATTAAAGAGACAGCTACCAGCTGACTTCTCAAGTCAAAAAGTCAAATATATCAGACCACCTAAGGTAGCCAGTACAGCGGAAGTTACTCCTACATTCATTGCACTCCGTTTTCATTGTCATTTACTTCTTTGAAGAAGTAGATGGATAAATTTATTGCTGGATATTTTCTCTATGAGATATTTTGTAACTCTTTTTGTATAAATACCTCCTCTAGAGATGTATTATTGTTGGTTGGTGAATATCATTCTAGACCTGTGCTATAAATTTTGATAACTCTTCTGAATAAAGATTGCTGGAATGCTTTGCTGATGAACTCTCTGGTTATGGAATTGATGACAGAAGCTTATGTTGCAGAATTCTTGGATTATCTCATGGATCAATAAGTCTTTTTAAACTATTGTTTTACTATCTCTGTGTTTTATATATCATCTAAGTATCATATTCTAAATTGCAGGAAAAAAGAATAGCCCATAATTTACTTTGATGTACTCTGTGTTCAATTACTGTCATTTTTATGTTTTCTTCAGGACTAGCATAGGCAGAAATTCTTGACTACTCATGTCTCCCTCGTTCTTACACTCAGAATTTAATTAAGGAATTCTTAACTGCTCCTTAGTAATATTCATACACTTTCCCTTTGTTAGCATAATGAAAGATTCTTGATTGCCTTTCATTCCCTGACACCATTTCATCTTATGCCAGCTTGAAAATTGTTTCATGGTTAATTATCTTGCTCTGTAGTTCCTCCTTTGTCAAAGAAACCATACTCAGAAGTTTATTTTCATTGACTCCATTAACCCAATGGTATGAACTTCTCATACTTTACAACCATGTTCTATTGAATGTCGCCATCCAAACATCAAACAACTATCTGCACTTCATAACTAGCCTAACATATAGCAAAACAAAGCTAAATCATAAAGAGAGAACCCTCTTTGGCTGCAGATTGGCTAGAATCTGCATCTAAAAGATTGGTTAGTGGTTACCTCAGCCGTATTCCCTTTTCTCACAGCTTTTGGGGAACAACCTGAGTGATAACAGAGGGGAATAATTATTTTCATTTCAGTGTTCAATATGAGTAATTGTAGGATCAATACTTATTAGTGGAGATTCTTATTTATGTTCATTATGAGTTATTTTATCATGTTTTTGAATAATTGAGGTAACTTTTTCAATCAAAACTTGCTTAGGGGGTAAATCATCATGATAGAATTTGTAGCCTAATAACATAAATCTATCAAAAGATTCTCTAATAGTTCCATTTTCATTGATGATCAAATTAACAAATTCCAACCACAATTTCTCCTAACTATAGTTGTGATGAGCCCAAAAGAATACCTGCATGAAGTGATTCAAAGAGTGAATAGATTTAGCTAGTAGCATCTTGTACCACTCTCAAATCCTTCCTTGAAATGCAAGAGTAAATGACATGCAAATTTCATTTTCATTAGTGATGTAAAAACAATTACATATATCTATAAATCGAACAACATGATCAAAATCAGAAATTTCACTCTCACAATCATATTGTAATTCAGATATGGATTTAAGATGCCTCTTCTGTATGCCTCTAGTAAGTTTGCTTGAGTCAAAAGCATGACCCAAAGTAGGAATGCACAAAGGATCCATAGTTAGTTAGAAAGTATAAAACAAAAATCCACATAGACCTTTTATCCGTGACCCTCCTAGCGCGAAAAATGTTAATGGGAAAAAGTGACCTCCATCAACATCAAAGGAGACCACCAGGTCAGGGCCCCAAACAAGACCCTTTTCTGTTTGGAATGGTGGTTCTGACTGATTCTATTGGGTCCAATTACTTGTTCACCTAAGACTAGCCTAAGGTTAACCTAAATTATGTATTATTCTAACCTAATCCTAATACACATAAACTATATGTAATATCAATTGTTAGTGATATTATTTTATGCTAATATAAATCTTATATTATACATATACTAATATTAATGTTATGTTAGTTACTAAAATATTAACCTATACTATGCATCAATGTACTTAATATTATATAGATATAATATAAGCTATGATGTAATACTATATCTCTATATATAGCACTATGTATTAATATATATAATAAAATAAATCTAATATAATCTATAATATAATTATAGTGTATATTTATTCTAATTCTAATTATACTATCTTGAATCTAATATATATATATATATATAGTGTATACTTATTTTAATTTTAATTATGCTAACTTAATTTAACATAAAATATATATATGTTACTATAATATATAATATTCTAAATACACTACATAAACTTATCACTACTCTACTAATACTATGAAAATTTATAATACTAATATATTATAATACTAAAATGTAATTACAATATAATATAATACTATTTTATATCATAAAAGTAAATATTAATTCTAGGTAAATGTTCCTTATTCTAAAATATATATATATTACATAATATTTTATTTTTTTTGTAAGCTAAGGCGATACTCTGTTTTCCATTACTGCAAATAAAAGATAATACAAAGTTGGACAGGTCTCAACCCGCCCTTAAGGGAAACCGGGTTACTTAACCATCTAAAGTTTTTCAAAGCCATCCAAAAAAAGTATGTTACCAACCTATCTATCCACGCTAAATATGCATCTATTCTTACTATGGGTAAATTGTTTTCCTTCTGATACAGTATCATGTATATTACCAAAAAAACAAAAAACAGTATATATAAAAACCTCCTAGCAGCAGCTGCATCCTCTACTGATTCGGTGCATCTGTCTTTGGTTCTTTCTCGACCTTGACGCCCAGTCCACCCGCTTGAAGCATCTGCAGGATATCATCCATCTTTCTTTCTTGCATGAGTAGAGTCACTTGAATATTTTTCAATTCCCTTTTCATGGTTGGAATTCCCTGAACCAGTTCAACCATTTCTAGAGCCACCTGTTCCATAGCTTTAGCCAATAGTCGCTTCATTCCCCAATATACATGTAAAGATTGTTTATACAAGGACATTCGTCCTCTCGTATGTCCAGGATCAGGGAGGAATTGCTCCCAATCCTCCATCTCAGGCTCTGAAATCTCCTGTAGAGCTTTTTCCTCCAAATGCTCTATAATCCTTCTGATATTGGGATTAGTATCATGGACATATGCTTCTTCTGCTTCCTGTAATCTCCTCCTCATGTCTTTCTTACCCCTCTTTCTTCCTCTTACCTCAGTATCTGCTCCCTCCTCAAATTCCGAACGTACATTCCTATTCCCTCGGCTGCCTCGACCTCCAGGCCTCCCTCTCCCTCTTTGGTTAGCTCTTCCTCGCGCTCCTCTACCCCGACCGCGTCTCTCCACCTCCACTTCATCGTCGGTCTCCTCCTCTCGGTCCCCCGCTTCCATCTCTTGGACCTTCCCCATACCCACTTTTCCTTGCGCTGTTCGTTGAGGCTCCTCATCTGCAATATAGTTGCGAATGTCAAACTCTTCGTCCGAATCATCCTGGATAGTAAAATATATCCTCTGCATAACTTCTTCGACCGTGCTCTTTCCTTTTTCCGCTGGAGTTGCTCCCTTACTCCTCGTCCACCTTCCTGCTCCCCTGTCCTGGTGCTCCGCCATCTTACAGTCCTTCCTCTGTTGCAATTTCTCTCTACTCTTCCTCGCTATTCTTTGCTGCTCTTCTGAGTTCGCGTTTGGCCTTAATCGATTCCATGCAGTCCCTATATTATCGCTATGCTGCCACCTTGCCGTCTTGAAACTTCGCTGCAGTCTGTCATTATCATAAATACCCATTTCATATATTCTTCCATGATGGGAAAGTAGTACTGACTCGCTGGCGTTACCACCTCTTCTCCTCGGTACCTTACCCGATTTCCTTCTTGGGATGCTCAATCTTCCGGTGGATTGAGTACTGCCATCCTTCATGCCTTTAATCCCATCATCTTGATCCTGCAGACGCTTTGATCGAGCATTGAATACTCTGTCCTTCCCCCTCCTTACCATAATCCGGAGGCTCCTAATTATTCCTTCCCTGTGCGGTCGCGTCATCATGATCCTGACTTAATATAGTTTTTAACCCGCCCCACCTTGGATCATCCTGTAATGATATCCAGCTGCAATCGACGCTTCTGTTCGGTTCTCCACTACCCTAAATACTAATATAATCTCTATTATGATACTAAATACCAGCTAAATAATATAATATCTATTATATATAATACTAAATACTAGCTAAATATATAATATGATATAACACTAAATTAATTCTATTTTATAATACTAATATTATAAAGTTAAATATGAATTCCAAATTAATATTAGTATTCTGATATATAACTATTTATTATTACACATACTTAATAAATGTTATAATAATAAATGGTATATTTCTATGTTTTTATGTATTAATCTTGGTTAAAAATTATGTTATGATCTATAATACTAATGAAATATTAAAATTGACTTTGTAATTATAGGTTAGAAAATAAATAATTACAAAATATCAAATTTTTATAAATTAATATACTAACAATACACAATTCCTCTTGCTCGATTTTTAATGGTTTGGAATGAAATATCTATATCATGTAAATATGGTTCGGTTTTGGTTTTTCTCATTATCTTTTGGTTTTGTTTCCCTTCAGTTCAGCTGTTCTCTCCAGATGTTGATGGTCTTAATCTTCTAATGGTGTTGTTTCCAGTGGTCGCAGGTTCTCCAAGCTTGATGTCTGTATATCTGGCTTTCGGGATGGCTTTTTGCTGATGGCCGATAGTTATGGTCTCTTTTGGCTTAGCGGCTAGATCTTGTCTTCTTTATGCACAGTTAGACTATTTTAGACACATATCTCTCATGGCTGTCAGTTTTTTCTGGCATGCGTTGTTGATGCCCATCTGTATGGCTTTTGCTTATTTTTTTTGTGGCAAGTTCTCGCCATCCCTTTGCATAGTTTGACCTATATGAGACATATATCCTCTAATGTATTTGTACATATATGCTATGTTTATATTTCTGATATAAATACAATTATGCTTTTTCGTCCTGGAAAAAAAAAAAAAAACTTATTGATTAAGTAAGGATCTGACACATAAATAAGAGTTTATTATTTAAAAGGAAAGAAGAAAAACTGAAATTGAATATTAATCAAATATGAAAAAAAATAAAATCAATAATTAGATATATTTAAATCTAATTTAAATATAAATTCATTTGAAAATTTATATTGTGTAGGGGAACAATTTTCCCTACAAAATATAATATTTGGTAAAATATAATATTTGGCCAGATTGCAGTTAATAGACTCATAATTTTCGCAGAAGAATGCATTTTGGGGTTTCTATTATGAATTCGGGGGTTTGCAGCTTCGCAATTCTGGGATTTTCTTCTTAATCATTAGGTCCCCATTCGTTCTCATCTTTATAATTAATACTAACTAAGACATGAGCCAGAATGATTGCGGTTTATTCTGCCATCCAAGCGACTTTGTTCTAAATAACGTAGCTGTAAATAGAGGAAATTAAGCTTTTAATACGCGAATCACAATAAAAATATTAAATAAAATTCTAAACTCTGGAATCCAATCTAAGGTGGCAGTGTTGTGGAAGTTTTATTGGGTAGGGAAATTGAGTTTCGACGTTAGCCGGAGAAGTTAATAAAACCGACGTCATATAGGATGTGACTAGGTTCGAGAAGAGTGGGACTCACGTGGCAATAGGCAGGATGCTTTCATACAAAATGCAAGTGAAGTAGGTTTTCAAATGCGGCCATGCTCCAGGCTTGTCTTAATATAATGAGAGCCCTTTTACTTTTCTAATTCATCCACCTGTGTTTGGTAATCAAGTTTTGCTGGTCAGGCATTCACAAGGATGGCCCAGGTGTATGACAACTGTTTTATCTCTGATGCCATGTGTCTCAATAATCTTATCACTTAAAAGTTCTACTTCTACATTTATCATTTAATAATGTTATCACTTAAAAGTTCTACTCATTGAAAATGATAAATGGATTCAGTAATCTCGTTCTTTTGCTCGACAGTTTGGACGTATTAAGTTGGACGTGAGTCTCAAATGTAGAGATTTAAATTTTCTTTTTAGAGCATGCGGGTATATTTTTTTTTAGAGTTATGGGACTTAAAAATTATTAAAAAAAATTTGGCTTCTAGTGATTCCAGTGAATTTTTATATGTGATTCCAGTGAATTTTTATATGGTTGTGAAATGTAGGTCAGCAGTACATATATCTGATGTGGAAACAAAGGAAATTCAGAAGCTTTTGATTACAAACAAATTCAAAATTAAAAATTCAATTCCTTATGCTATTTTGTTAAGTGAAACAGGATCCAGTGTGCAGTGGAAACAAAGAAAATTCAGAACCGTTTGATTACAAACAAGTTCAAAATTAAAAGTGCGATTCCTTATGCTATTTTGTGAAGTGAAACAGGTACTACTCCTATTGAAGCAATTACTATGGTGCGGGTCATAAGGTATTAAAAAAATTTAGGCAAATGGAAGAGAACAAATGACCTAAGGTTTTCTTTAATGACATATGGTGCAAAAGGAAGAAGATTTGGACACAGGCAAATAACAAATGGTTTAGTAAAGGGGGTATTTCCTTAAACACGTGTCCTATGAACAGTAAAGAGATAAAAGTTTTTGTTACGGATAAGTTCCACACACATATTTCGGATAAGGAGCTAGAGAGAAAGAAAAAATACTATATTGAAGTGTTTAATCCCACTTAATCATCAACAAAAAACATACATAGAGGCCAATATTTTTTGGAGAGCCAAAATTTGTATTGCTCAGTTAAGGACTAACTCTCATAAAATCCATTGTGAAATAGGGTGCTGGAAAAGGCCAACAAAAGTATGGGAGGAAAGAGTCTGTATTTTTTATTCTTTCTGAAAAGTGGAAACAGAAAAGTACTTCTTTTTAGAATGCTAGGCTTTCAAAGAAAACATGGAAAGTTACCCAAATATTTTGGCACCTAGCTCTTGGGATAATCTATTTAGCTAGGAATTTGTCGAAAAGCTCAGAGTATTTATTATAAGGTTTCATAGAAAAAAAGTCCAATACATCAACTAAATGAAAAAACAATTTGTCCCATAAACTATCTTTAGCCTCATAAAAATTAAAATATTTTTCTTTCTTTCTTTTCTTTTTCATACACCATACAAATAAAATAAACGTGATTTAAATATGTAGTGAGTTTGACCATGAGTGTGATTTAAATATGTAGTGAGTTTGACCATGAGTATTCTTCCTAGGTCGATGGTTATATGCTATTTATGGGACGTTAGGTCGATCGTTATATGCTATTTATGGGACGTTAGGTTGATGGTTAGTGCTCAAAACGTGATTTAAATATGTAGTGAGTTTGACCATTAGTATACTTCCTAGGTCGATGGTTAGTGCTCAGGTTTGATCATTGAGATTGACTTTGAGGCATATGCACTGCGATTTTCACAATAACAAATTTTTATATGTCATACTTTATATAAATAACATTCGCTATGTGCCAATACAAATGGTTAATTCTACTGTATATATTATATTAATTATACAAATATATGGATATAACTATTTTACAACATGTTATACTACAATGTGATGTAATATTACATATAATACACTACTGACTTATTGAATTTATATAAAGTTATTACGGTTGAATTTGTATAAAGTTATTACATTATTCGTAATGTGGTTTTATTTAAATAATAATAATATCAAAATACATATTTATAATATATACCCAATGTTTATAAATGTGGTTTCTATATATATATTTACAATATAATATATATGTTATTTAATATATTCATAATTCATATTTATATTTATATTTTTATATATAGTTAAAAAATAATTAATGATGAGTTTTTTAATTAATGCACGTGTCAATTTATTATAGGAGATAAATAATCAATGTGACTTGATGGGCAATGTGGAAATTGAAGGTGTCACATCACTTTCTTGTGATGAGTAAGAGAGTGTTTTCATGAAAGCAAAAAAATAACAAAACGACGCTAAAAAACCAACAAGCAAAATAATAGCTATGCTCAAAAGGATCAAAATCCAAGCAATCCACATAATGAATCATGAGTCTCTATCATGCTAGTCTTTTTCATACTCAAAAATGGAGGGGTCACATTATTGTTATCAAGACAATAATATAATAATGGAGGTTGTTTTGCCAGAACAATTGGATACAAAATATTTGAATAAAGGATTACATGTAAATTGTTTGACAAAATATAAAGATGAAAATCAAGTTTTTTCAAATGTAGCTAGCATAAATTTAGTAGGGGTATGTGACAAAGTGGTGTAGATATTACTATCAAGCTAATAAAAAGGATGAAATTTGTGGGTACCCCGTAACCTCTATAAGTAATTGTGGGTACTCGATATGTTACAGTGGTATTACAAGTTATTTTAAAGCACATGCAGAACAACATATTTGATACCACATATTCTTAATCGAACATTAAGGTATGAAATCTATTACATTCTCACTAAATTATTTCTCTTATGAAAATATAATTTATAAATGTATAAATTAATATATCATTAAAATGATCTATATTTTTAAATATCTATTCATACATTCTAATTAAAAGTATATTTTTATAAAACTAAATATTGTAACACTCCCTAGAACCCCCTTGTACTATTTCAGGCTACAGGAGGTGTTACCTATTCATTTTATCTAATCTCCAAGGTTTGTTATCAACATGGGGTTAAAAATACTCTTTTTCCGATTTCAAAACTTAGAACAAATGACATCATCATGTTTAACTTGTTGAGAGTTTTCTAGCAATATAAATTTTATCTCAATCTAACTTCGAGATTGAACATTATTTCCATTTGAGTTAAGTAAATCATATAAAGCCATACCAACATTGAATTTCCATGTGGCATTTGCATAGCACCTATTTGGGTGACATGGAACTACCATATCAACATAATGTGCAGTACTGAATAATGAGTCCGTACATGTGATTAGATTGAAAATTGTGTATGGAATAACATGTTAAGGGTTTTTGACACCCAACTTTTCAAACTTCAAAGTGAGCCCATTATTTAAAAAGAAAAGTAAAAGAAGTAATAGAAATTGAGAAAATAAAAAACACTATGAACCGTACTGATGGAAAAAAACTTAGCATTACCTGTAAATCATTATTAAAGAAAATCAACTATTCCTAAAGGCAACATGAATTAATTCCTTTATATATATATATATATATATATATATATATATATATATATATATATATATATATATATATAGATATGCAAGGAACATTTAATATTCTTAATGTAAATGTCGTTCCCCTGAAGATGGACTCACTTAGAAATATGAAATGTTGGGTTTAAAAAACTCTTAACAAGTTATTTAACACATAATTTTCAATAATGTGCGATCCATGTCATCACAAGGTTGCCTTGCGGCATCCTTGTATGGAGAACACAATGTTTCCACGTCGATATAATGGGTGTCAATTTCAACAATGGGTCCGCATGTGGCATCCAGATGGTCCCTATAGGGTCCTTATGGCACTACCATGTCAAATTGGGCGTGATTCCCACCACATCCTCCTCCTTCTTATCTTCATCCTTTTTCTCATTATAGTCGGTCCATGGAAAATATGACATTTGAACATATCAATGTTTGCAAATAGGGATCCATCCTACACACATAGGTGATGGCCCTTAACACTACCAAATTGTAGATGCACAAATATAATACTTGGAAGGGAGACCTGCACGAAAGTGAAAAACTATTGATAAGGATATCTATCATGTGCAATATCAAGGCCATGCATAAGAGAAATTTTCCTTGTTGGCCCTAGACCCCTGATGCCTTGTTATGAAATTCATTTGAATGAATGATCTAACATAGGTGGAATTCTTCCTACACACATAGGTAATGGCCCTCACCACTACTAGATGTTTGGATCATTGAATTTCCTACAAAGGAACTAAGGTAGGGGGAGAGAGGATATATAGGAAGTTTAGAGATCTTTCTTAAGACAAGGGCATCTACCCAAAATGCCAAATTTTAGAAGGTAATGACCAAGGCCTAAGAAAAGACTTTCGAAGGTATTGTTCCATGTCAGGAAGAAGATAAAGGGGAATTAGCAAGAGCAATTTGTACCATATCCAAAATAAGAGAATGACATAGATCCAAAGGCTAAATTAACTAGGTTCAAGCACTAGACACTTTGAATTATACAAATAAGTCTAACTCTAATTATTGGAGGGTAACTAGCATCTATTATTAGATAGGTCTTCTTCATTCATCTTCAAGGAGGCATATAGGTTTGTATGAACATTCATAAGAGTTATAATCTATCATGTGTTAAATAATGAATCTCATTATTTTATGGTTGGTTACTATTCTTAATTACAATAACATATAAGTGTGCATAAACCCATGGAATCATCATATCATTCATAGGCGGAGTGACCATCAACTCTATCCGTATACTCATTTAAGACACAACATATAAATTGGTTTCATAACATGTAATATAACCTACAATCATGGGTATGCCAGTGAATTTCCCAATAAATAGACATATAAGATAAGTGAGAAATTATAATATAACAGGTGAACTGAGTGAAATTAAGGGGATCGGTCATAATTATGTAAGCAATCCTACAAGGTGAGAACAATAAAAAGATTCAAGTAAATTAATATCACCATATATATATATAAAACAAATTTTCGACGATGAATATGTAGTGATTTTATAAGGAAACTTTTCATGAGTAATACATAACTTTACATCTATCAATAACATATGTGAAAATCCATAAACTAATTACGCATAAACCACTATACCTATCTGAGTGTATTGTAATAGTTAGCAATGGAATGAGGGACTTTCACTCTCCACATAACCAAGGAATGACTAGACTTCCCTCTCTCTTATAACTGACAACCCCTGAGCCAAATCTAGAGTTCGAGGAAAAATGCTTGCATAGGGAAATGCACCATAGAGAGCACTAGGTGGTTAATCATCCAAAGAACAAGCACTTAGTGGTATAACCATATATTCAAAAAGCACTTAGTAGTTCATTAATTAAACAACAAGTATTAAGTGGTGCATCAACCAAACAATGATCACTTAGTGGATCATAATCCAAATATCAAGCAATAAGTGTTCAATTATTCACTAAGTTGCTTACTAATCACACAAATTTAAACAAAGCATTCAATGGCCTTAAACAAATTCACAAGAATTACCACCTAGGATCACATAATACATGCTCAAGGTCACAAGAACAAACAAAAAGTCAACTCTAGTGTTGCTCATCATCCACATTATGCTCCACATATTCTAGAAATTTATCCTTGCATCCTTCTATTTTTTAGGAATAGTAAGGGTTCCCTTGAACCCAAATCAAAGGGAAAGAGAAAGAACCAATCTTCACAAACAACCAACAATCATCTACCAAGAACTAATATTAGAACCAATAGAGTACAAGCCAACCAAAGGAAAATATGAACCCTAAGACGACCACCTTTGTGTGAGGACCAAGCATTGCCAGTTAACCAGTGAATTCCTAATCAAATGATGTACATCCAAAAAAAAATATGAAACCCCAAGAGAGAGAAATCATAAACATGAGAAAGTGAGAGTACTGTGCATGTATATAATTTTATCCCACCCTGGTGTGTTCTGAGATAGAATTGACTTGGCTCTTTATTGTTGCCTTCTGAAATGTTGTCTCTTTGATCTGCAAGGGGAGAATGTGAATGGGCACTGCCCTCTCACTCCATCATTGTAATCCAATCTCATAGTTACTATCAATAAACTCTATGAACCCTAGTTCCCCCAAACCTCATAACAATGAAATATGTGAGATAATGACTTCATGAGTTTGTAAGTGACTTTGAAGCAATTAAGTTTAGATGGGTGATGGCATTTCAAAACAAGTGGGAAAGTAAATGGTTTCCCTCTGGAAAAAAATCCATAAGACTATCTTTTTTTAAAATTTTTAAATTAATTTTAAATAATAATTTTTAAGTTCTTAATTATGTATTAGAAAGTTGTTGTTTTATCTCATATTGATATTACATTCACATTTATCATTACAAGAAATAGTGGTATGTGACAAATATTACCTATATAATTATGTTTTTTATAACAACTTATGTTTTGAGAAAAAATAAGAAAACATATAAATATTTTAAATTTTATTATCTAATTAAAAATAAAAAATTATTTTATATAAAGAACTTACTTTATATAATTGGTAAGAAAAATTTATTATATCAAATCATTTTTAATAAATCAATTTAACTAAAATTTTCAAAATAAATTTCGACCCTTCGTTAATCTACTATGAATAATGGATATTTTAGAGTATTGCGTAGAAATTACATTCATGCAATATTGGTACAAAATCTATTCAAGCCAACCTTCTTTTACACAATTAAGCAACCAAATAAGTTAACTGCATGTATTCATAAATTTAAAAGATAAATAAATAACGGCTATATAACTTCTGTGACAGAAGGTAAGATGGAATCAAAGTGTTCACAATCTGCCGGTTTAGCCAGCAGTACTTGAACAAAAAACAGAAAAGAGTTTAGACATAAAAGCATAATCATATTTTTGCAGCATTGGTTAATAGATTAGTCTCGGCGGAACAGGGTAAGCGAGGAAATGTCACTAGTTTTCATTATCGAATCATGTTTCTGCATCGGTCAGCAGAATGGACTCGGGAAAGGAGGACATCCAATGTTTTCCCTTATTAACATACACTTACTCTCTAATTAAACAGTATAGAGTGTCTCCCATAACTGCAGAGGATCTATGCCGTCTACAACGGGCGAATTCATCTCTGGCGGGATGTAAGCATTGAGCTCTGAGACTTCATGATATCCATAGATGATGCTTAAAAGATTTGCATTTTGCTCAGTAATCCTGGCTACTCCTGCTCGTGTGACAGCCACTTGCGACTGCAGCTCCGACACTTTATTTTGGAGATCATTGATTACTCCTACGCACCCAAAGACAGGATCTCGAATTCTCTCCCTCGCTTCGTACACCATGCTGTTTACAGCATCGCCTCTCTTCTCGACCGGAAGATTCTGTAACACAATAATGCATCACCACACACTTAGCTTTTGCAAATCTGAGGGCGTTCAGATCAGTAGAGGAGCTTAATTATTACCTCCAAACACATCTTCATGCGATAAAAGATAATGTTAATGCACACAATTATTTTATCCTCCAATTTCATTCTGATTTACAGAGCAGTATTCCAGAAATACGACTGTGAAGATTATTTATTCTATGCAAAATAACTGTAGACAAATTTAACGCAGTTGAAAATTGAAGTGTATGATAGTAAGTATTAGAGCTTTCTATTTTATATAAAATAATTGTATTGTGGGAGATGAGATCTGTAATTCCGTGCATGTTTAGTACATGTAAGTTTAAGATCTAATTTTGTTGTCAATAATGTATATTCTGGG
The DNA here is from genome assembly GCA_031772625.1 of Pinus tabuliformis. NCBI lineage: Eukaryota > Viridiplantae > Streptophyta > Pinopsida > Pinales > Pinaceae > Pinus > Pinus tabuliformis. Next base: position 1,493,447,673 of record CM062819.1, on the reverse strand, counting down.
TAGTTGGGAGGGTTTAATGATAATCTTTGGAGTTTAATGATAAGCACCTCATCTCAATTCTACTCACAAAACATGACTGATAAATTTACCCAAGACCCTAGTGAGATTTTTTGAAGACCCGAAATGAAAGGATTTCTTGGCGACTCACACAAATAGAAATTGCCAAAAAGATTATGGAGTAAAGAAGAAATTGCCAAAGAGATTATAGAGTAAAGAATGAAATTTCTATAATTTGGTTTGTATACACTTATAGGAGATAAAAATGAGTGGTTGGAATTTTCGTAAGAGTCATGTCACTATGTTTTTAATGGGTAAAAGATAAAGTTAATGCACACCATTATTTTGTCCTCGGATTTCATTCTTATTTAGAGAGCAGGATTCCAGAAACTCGTGATAGGAGCGTGTAGACAAATTTAATGCAGTTGAAAATTGAAGGTGTATGATAGTAAGAATTAGAGCTTTCTATTTTATATAAAATAATTGTATTTTGGGAGATCACATTTGTAATTCCGTTCATGTTATGTTTAATACATCTGAGTTTAACATGTAATTTTGTTGTCAATGATGTATAGCCTTGGTGGTTGGGAGGATTTAATGATAATCTCTCATATTTAATCATAACCTCCCCACCCAGGTTTTACTGACATGACATGATTATGTTAAATAATCCTGAAAAAAGCTTGAAGTACAGCTATGCCAAGGCTTCTTTAGTATTGAAAAAAGTATTGAAAAAAAAAAGTTTAACATATACTTGATATTAATATTCAAAAAGAAATATAAACATATTGCACTTTATTCCAATAATTTGAAACAAATTATGTTATTTCTTACAGATTTAATATGAAATTTTATTTCAAATTATTCTTTTATATTTACAAATTATTGAAGTAAATTTTTAACTATTTAATATTTTTAAATTTTTTTATAATTAAAAAAAATTAATTATATATATATGAAATAAGAATTATATATATATATATATATATATATATATATTAACGACATTGTAGTTTTCAAATTCTAATTCATAATTTGTAGGATATAATTATAAATATTATTGATGTCTAACTACCAATGATGTAATGTGTAAGCATCGTATATTAAAAGTAATAAAATGTAACTTAGGATTGGCTCTAAGATAGATAACGACACAGTTAGGTTGCTAGAACTCCACACGAGAGGGGATGTCTCAGGGGATGTCTTAAGAAAAATAGACATGTTTATAATACTAGGTCATTTTTCTAAATTAATTGTCATTTTTTGTTATTTTACCACTATAATTAAATGTTTGTATGAGATTGTTAAAAAGATAAATTTATATATTTATTAAAGATGGTGTAAGTACACTCATGTAAGGGGTTTAGGAGAGATTCAATTCGCTTAGTTAAAATGACATGGGTAAGTACAATTATCATTAAGAAAAGTGATAGTCAAACATGAAGAGAAAATTTAAGTAGAGAATGTAGTGAATCATGCAAGCAACAAAAAGTGTAAGGAAGTAGAATTTATTGCTGGCAAAATTAGAAGCTATTACTATGTGTTGAGAATAATTTTCGATATTTGGTGGTTAAGTTGGCAACTAGGCTAGCATGACTGTGAAAAGTTCTTATTGAGAAATTTACCCAAGACCCTAGCGGGATTTCTTGGAGACCCAAAATGATGGGATTTCTTGGAGAGTTGAAATGACAAATTGCTTGCTCTATCTTGTATCATAACCCTTGAATGGATTGAAATTGATTGAGAGATTATGGAGTAAAGAATGAAATCTCGTCGCTTGGTTTATATACACTTATGGGAGATAAAAATGAGTGGTTGGAATTTTTGTAAGAGTCATGTCACTATGTTTTTAATGGGTATTAGTATATGTTAATGGACTATATATGCCAATATGTGCTTGTTCATTATGTGGACTCGTAGCCTCATCTTAGGGTTTACTTGCAAAGTATAGTTTTGAAGCAACAAACTTTATGGTTAGGAAGAATGTCTAATTTTTGGATGTGGTTATGTAAAGAATAATAAAGATAATTGTTGTGGTTACTATGATTAATATTGTGTAAATGATGTCTATGAATGTTATGTCTAATTCACTAACTATGCGTTGAAATGTTGGTTTGCATGTTTAATCCAACTTCCTTTACGATTTTAAGAATTATTTTAGATACACATGCACATGAATATTCTGATGTGTGTATTTCTACATATTAAGATGGTATCATAGTCGAATTTGTAGTAACATGGCCCAATAATACAATTAGATACATTACAAGGTGGCATCAGAGCTCGGGTTCAACACTAGACTAATATCAACTCATATAAAGATGGTATCATAGTCGAATTTGTAGTAACATGGCCCAATAAGACAATTAGATACATTACAAGGTGATATGAGAGCTCGAGTTCAACACTAGACTAATATCAACTAAATATCAATGCAACTTTGACAAATTTCTTGTTATAGAGTTTTCATTCACTTGATCCTCGGAAGATTATTGTACTGAAATACAAAAATCCTATGTGAATTGGGTATGAATTTGGAAAATGGTTGTGAAATTAATGAGGACACTATAGAATTAAAAAATGGAAAGGTGAGTAGATAGCTTCTATGGTTGATAAAAGAGACAAAAACTCTTTTGGCTAGCAGTTTTTAAAACATTGTAAAATATAAAAAAAAAAAAAATGGAAGAAATTATATATAGATAATAATGTAGATTGTATCCTTCATGGAGAATAACAAGGTCCATAATGGTTGAGCCATGCCAACAAAGACCTTAGGGTATCAGAACATGTATATTTTTGGACCAATGCCCTTGATTACATTCAATTCTTAAATTAAAAACCTAGATTCATTTACTTGTCAAAAAAAAATCATAACTTCAATAACATGGGAAAATTTTAACTTCATCAATGAATTTTTTCTAAAATTGATTATAAGGTTTTTCTAAAAGCACCTAGAGATACAATATTACTAAAGAAAACAAAAGGTTTAAGTTTTATATAAATTACCAATAAGAAGCAATGTCTAAATTACTGAAGATAAAATAGAAAAAGAAATGAGGATTTTAGAAAATGTTGAAAAGAAGAAATTCTTCCAGAAACATTGAATGAAAATTTGATAAATTTTCCCAAAAGCACTAGAAATTTGACCTTAAGTAATGAGGCCAAAAACCTTGGTAAAATTTTTAAAACTAGATAAATGAATGAATTTCAATTAGTTGGGCGAGACCATTTTGGGGAATTTTAAGAAAAATACGAAAAAGATGTTTCAGTGATTTGGCTAAAGGCTATTCAGTAAATTTTCCCAAATTCGTTCAAAAGAATTCTATCGAAATCAACCAGAAGAAGAGATGCACTATTTTCTTTTTAAAATTTCACTATTTAAGCTTTAGTGAGTTGTCCAAAAGAATCCGTTAGTGAATATTTGAAAACCATCCTTGGAGACTTTTGAGCCAACCAGTGATGATGATTTTTAGAAAGTAGTTGCTGGAAACTCTTGCGAAAATCATTGTTGAAACCTATATAGGAAATCACCCATAAAAGAATTTGATCCACCATAATTGGAGACATTCGAGAAAATTGTGGATGGAAGTACTTTGCTAGCTATGACGGAAGGATTTCTCTAACCATTGACTAATGATTTTGTCAACCACTGATTCAAAATTTTCCCATATCATGGATGAATGATTACATTGAACGTGGATGAAAGAATCAAGTGAGTGTTCTGTTGAGATTTTCTGTTTCATAAATTAGGCAAAAATCTCTAATGTGTGACAACAATAGGAATTTGTTGCTATATTAGCTCCAGGTTGTTGGGAGGGAGTTAATGCATCCTAAATTTGAGTTGAGAGGATTTATGAGGCAGTTAGATTCTCCTTGCTATAAAATAGGTATCCATACGGATTGTTTTTGTGGTGAGAGAGTTTGTGAGGATTTGATTTATGAAATCTCCTATTTGATTAATAAAGATTGCCGATGCCTATGTTGTGTTGACGTAGCCCAGATTGGTTGGGTGAACCACGTTAAACCTCTATGTCTTATGTGCTTGATTTATTTGCTGAGTATTTAGTTGAATTTGCTGAGCATCTGATCTCCAACAAGTGGTATCAGAGCATTGTTGGAATGCTGATGCGTGAAGGAGCGCATGATTGCTACGTAGTTGGGGGCGATCGCCTACCTGCGTATATATGAGAGCGCGGAGTTTTTTTTGTTTTTTTAAACTTTCTTCAACAGCCGTGTTGGAGGTGAAGTGTATTGCTGAGGTGCGTGCTGGAGGTGCTAAGGATTAAAACCTGCTGGTGCGTGCGTGGAGCATCGATTTGTAATCAGGCGAGCACCGTCGTGTTTTTAGCTTGTCTTTTACCCTCTCCAGCATCGATTTTTAATGGGGTATCGTGAACTTGCCTGAGAAATAATTGACCGAGTGACTGCTAGTGCGCTGAGTAAAGTCTGCGTGGAGATTGCTGGTCTATTTGTTGAATTTCTGGTGCGCATAACTGCTGATGTGTACACTTACCTGGTGCGTTGCCTATGGAAGATTCTGTAAATCATGGCATATGACAACAGAGTTTCCCTCAGAAGCTACTTTCATCGTTACGTTGGGTGGTGCAGTTCATATGTTACCGGCCTCTGTCATACTATATATCTCAGTGGTATGTATATCTGGTGCGTGAAGATTTATGTGCTGTGATATATATACCTGGTGCATATGTGTTATTGAATTAGTTTGTTGAGGTTGGTCGATATCCCAGAACTTTGTGAGCATTGAGTTTTTTTTTTTTTTTAAAACGTATTTTTTAAAATATGAGAAGTGCATATGGCAGAAATTTTTATGTGAAGTACAAAGGGCCGATATTTGTTTGTTCTTAAAAGCAAAGGCATATAATGCATAGGCAGTTTTTTTGTTAATTGCTGGTATTTAAACATTGGTTTTGGAGATTATTGTGGTTTTTTGGTTGATACAAATGGCGAAAACTCAGAGTGCCCGGTTTGAAATTGAGAAGTTTAATGGCAAGAATAATTTCGAGATTTGGAAGGTGAAAATCTACGATTTGCTTGTCCAACATGGTGTGGCAAAGGCGTTGTTGGGCAAATCCAAACAGCCTTACAACATCACAGATAATGAGTGGGCCGAGATGGATGAAAGAGCGATAAGTGCTATTCGACAGTGTCTAGCTAATGATGTCCTGTTTAATATCGTGTCGGAGACAACAGCGGCTGGTTTGTGGATGAAACTGGAGAAACTGTACATGACCAAATCCTTAACCAATAGGATTCTCCTGAAGCGACAATTGTACAGTTTGCGAATGAAGGAAGGTACATCGATTGCTGATCATTTAAATGCTTTTAATACTCTTCTTGTGCAATTACAAAGTATAGAAGTAAATATTCAATCCGAGGATAAAGCTATTACTTTATTGTGCTCGTTGCCCGAATCATGGGATCATTTTGTTACTTCTATAAGTCTTAGTTCATCAGAAACTATTGAGTTTGATGATGTAGTTGCATCCTTATTATCGGAAGAAACAAGGAGAAGGTCGCATTCCGAAACCTCTACATCAGAAGCTATGATGGTTAGAGGTCGTTCGAAAGAAAGACACTCGAGGAGGCTGAGTGACTCACGTTCAAAGTCAAAAGGGAAGAAGAGTAAGCTAAAGTGTTGGTTTTGTGGCAAATCAGGGCATTTAAAGAAGGACTGTTGGAAGCGACAGCAGCAAACTTCAAAAGCAGATTCTTCGACAGAGAAGAAGGAGGCAAATACGACAGATACAGGTTCGGCATCTGGTTCAGGTATGAGTGATGAAGTATTATCAGTTAATGTGTCAAATCATGGGAAACATTGGTTGTTAGATTCTGGTGCATCAAACCACATGTGTATTCATAAAGACTGGTTTAAGACATATAAATCAATTGATGATGGTGTTGTGTACATGGGTAATGATGTAACATGTAATATTGTGGGGATTGGGAGTATACAACTGCAAATGTTTGATGGGACAACAAAAATATTAACTGATGTGAGGCATGTACCAGATTTAAGGAAAAATTTGATTTCATTAGGAGCACTTGATTCAAATGGATATAAAACTGTAATTCAAGGTGGAGTAATGAAAATTTACAAAGGTATTTTACTAGTTATGAAAGCTAAGAAGGTAGGAAATCTATTTCAGTTAGAAGGAAGTACAGGGTCAGATTATGTGTCTACAGTGTCTAAACATGACACTAGTTCCATTCGCTTATGGCATCAAAGATTGGGGCATATGAGTGAAAGAGGGTTAAAAATTTTGGCTGATCACAAGTTACTTCCAAATCTAAAGTCTGGAAAGTTAGATTTCTGTAAGCATTGTCTGTTTGGAAAACAAAGTAAGCAAAAATTTAAAACAGGAAAACATACTAGTAAAGGCATACTTGATTATATCCATTCAAATGTTTGGGGACCAGCCCCTACAACTTCATATGGTGGTTCGTCTTATTTTGTATCATTCATTGATGACTTTTCTAGGAAAGTGTGGGTCTACATGTTGAAAAGGAAGTCTGATGTTTTTTCAGTTTTCAAGCAGTTTAGAGCATTGGTAGAAAACAGCAGTGGTAGAACAATAAAATGTTTAAGAACTGACAATGGTGGTGAGTTTGCCTCCAAGGAGTTTGACAGCTATTGCAAGGATGCAGGGATCGAGAGACATAAGACCATGGTTTATACTCCTCAGCAGAATGGAGTTACTGAACGCATGAACAAGACTCTTCTAGAGAGAGCAAAGAGCATGCTGAGTAACGCTGGGTTGCAAAAGGAGTTGTGGACGGAAGCGGTGGCAACAGCTTGTTATGTGATAAACCGATCTCCATCAACGACAATAGGCTGCAAGATTCCGCAAGAGGTATGGAAAGGACACCCTTGTGACTATTCTAAACTCAGAGTGTTTGGTTGTGATGCATATGCTCTAGTGCCTAAACATCTGCGAACAAAATTAGATCCAAAGTCTAAAAGGTATATCTTTGTTGGGTATGGTGTTGGAACAAAGGGATATAGATTGTAGGATCCTACTACCCGCAAAATCATCATCAACAGAGATGTAAAGTTTAATGAATCCTCTCTTGTACAGTTAGATGTAGATAGTAGATTGAAACAGGATGATGTATCTGACTTTCAGCACATTCAGTTTGATAGCATTTATAATGATAGTCATGATGACCATAGTTCAGATACTAGTCATGAACAGGTTTCAGAATCAGAACATGAACAGGGTTCAGGTTTAGATCATGAACAGGTCTCAGATACTGATCATCAAGAAGTTCCTACAGATGGTAGTCAGTCAATCGAGGAAGCGCCAGAAACATCCTTAAGGAGGTTGACAAGAATCAAATGGCCACCGAGAAGGTATGATGATTATGTCACTTCTGTTTCATTTACTGCTAATGACGATGAACCTCTGTGCTATCAGGAAGCAATAGAAGGTTCGAAAAGTGACAAGTAGAAAGCAGCCATGAAGGACGAAATGATGGCCTTGGGTAAGAACGGCACATGGGATCTGGTTGAGCTTCCGAAAGACAGGAAAAATGTGGGGTGTAAATGGGTTTTCAAGCTGAAACGGGGTGTGAATGATACGGAAGACAGGTACAAAGCGCGGCTGGTTGCAAAAGGGTTTTCTCAGAAAGCCGGTATTGACTTTCATGAGATTTTTTCACCAGTGGTTAAAATTGTTTCAATTAGAGTTGTATTAGCATTAGTGGCTTTGCTTGATTTAGAGTTGCAGCAATTAGATGTTAAGACTGCATTTCTACATGGAGACTTAGATGAGGAAATATATATGGAACAACCGGAAGGGTTTGTTCAGCATCGCAATGAGAAATTTGTCTGCAGGCTCAAGAAGTCATTATATGGCCTGAAGCAGTCGCCTCGACAGTGGTATAAGAAGTTTGATTCTTTCATGTTGAGTCAGAAATATGTTAGAAGTGAATATGATCATTGTGTTTATTTTAAACAGTTAAATAATGGCATATTCATTATCTTGGTATTGTATGTTGACGATATGCTTTTAGCAAGCAAAAGCATAGAAGAAATCAACAGGTTGAAGGCTCAGATGGCAAGGACATTTGATATGAAAGATCTAGGAGCAGCAAGACAGATTTTGGGCATGGAGATTTTCAGAGACAGGAGCAATGGTAAGCTATGGCTATCACGACAGAAGTATATTGAGAAAATACTTTTGAGATTTGGTATGAATAATGTGAAGCCTGTGTTAGTCCCTCTTGCTTCCCATTTCAAGCTTTCTTCGAGTTTATGTCCTAATTCAGATCAAGAAAAGGATTATATGTCTCGAATTCCATATGCTAATGTAGTAGGGTGTTTAATGTATGCGATGGTGTGTACGCGACCAGATATTTCACATGTAGTTGGGGTTGTCAGCAGGTATATGGCAAATCCAGGTAAAGAACACTAGTCAGCAGTGAAATGGGTGCTTCGGTATTTGAGAGGCACAAGTAGTTATTGTATTACTTACAATAAGAGTAGTGAATCTGTTTGCGGATATGTTGATTCTGATTTTGCAGGTGATTTGGATAAGAGAAGGTCAACTTCAGGGTATGTCTTTACTCTTGCAGGTGGAGCTATTAGCTGGATGTCAAAGCTACAAAACATTATTGCTTTATCCACTACAGAAGCAGAATACATTGCTGCTTCGCATGCTTGAAAAGAGGCGGTTTGGTTGAAAGGTTTGCTTAGTGAGTTTGGTAGGTTACAAGACAACATCAGGTTACTTTGTGATAGTCAAAGTGCAATACATTTGGCTAAGAATCCGGCCTATCATAGTAAATCAAAGAATATTCCAATTAAGTACCATTTTGTAAGATAGGTTATCACTGAAAGGGGAGTCTCTCTTGAAAAGGTGCATACAAAGGAAAACTGTGCAAACATGTTCACGAAACTAGTTTTGTTGGAGAAGCTACGCTGGTGTTTGGCTTCTCTTGGCTTGCAGAAAAGATAAAATAATAAACAAACAGGGCATCAGGCTAATTGTTGTCAAGGTGGAGATTGTTGAGATTTTCTGTTTCATAAATTAGGCAAAAATCTCTAATGTGTGACAACAATAGGAATTTGTTGCTAGATTAGCTCCAGGTTGTTGGGAGGGAGTTAATGCATCCTAAATTTGAGTTGAGAGGATTTATGAGGCAGTTAGATTCTCCTTGCTATAAAGCAGGTATCCATATGGATTGTTTTTGTGGTGAGAGAGTTTGTGAGGATTTGGTTTATGTAATCTCCTATTTGATTAATAAAGATTGCCGATGCCTATGTTGTGTGGACGTAGCCCAGATTGGTTGGGTGAACCATGTTAAACCTTTGTGTCTTATGTGCTTGATTTATTTGCTGAGTATTTAGTTGAATTTGCTGAGCATCTGATCTCCAACATGTTCATAAGTCTTTTCTTTAGTGCACTAATAATGTTGATAAAATGGTTGAATTAGGGGATAACAAGTGGACACCAATGCCACATTGAAATCCATATTCCATGCTAGTTCATCTAGATGTTAAATCAATAAGATGATGGTTTATTATTTAAAATAATTGTTCAGCCAAAAGCTTTTTTGGGAAATACAACAAAACTAATTAACTCCAAATAAGAATAAATTTGTTTGTTAATTCTATAATGACAATGCCTAAAGAAGACCTAGTTAGGATTAATATCAAATTCTACACCAAATCCCCAAAGATGAAAATTATGGTTTTTGAATAACAAGGCACCCATACTTAATAGTTTATTGATGTATTTTAAGATATAGTTTTTGTTCAAAATTCTATATTTATAAAATAAAAAATAAAAATAAAAATCTTAAAATGTGAAAATTTGAGAATTTCAAAATCATGGATAATTCGAATTATGCATCCAAATACTAATATGAATGTTGATGTGTACTCATAATCATACATGGTCTCTACATCTGATACAAAATTTTGTCTAGTCCTTAATGGTTTTTCTTCTACATGTGGCACAAGTTAGGCTTTGTGAACTACAGTACTAGCTAAACAAGTACAAAAAGGGTGAACTATTGATTTCGAAAGGTTGTGTCTTTTCATTCAAAAAGTAGAGTGGAATGTGGGTATAATCATTGGAAATCTAGGTCGGAGGAGATTATTTTTAAAAATTCATAATATTTTTATTTGTATCAATATTTTTCATAAATTAAGATGAAGAGCGAACTATATCCTAATTCACTAAATATTATGCAATACTTGTAACTCTTATTATAATTGTTGCATGGAAATTTTGTAAAATTAGAGGTACAAGAAGATTTTTTTTTATTATTGAGAAATAAGTTCTAGAGAGATGGAGGATGCATAAGGTTCGCATAAGCATGGATATGAGATCAAAGGGTTGAATATTGGCCAAAGAAATGTAGAGACAAAGTCTGATGGATATACAAGGAGAGTTGATCATATAGCGTTGGTTGAGACCATGAAGAACTTACAAAAGAATGTATGAAGCTATAGATTGGAGAACAAAATGGTGATAAGAGATTAGGAGTAGAATCAAACTAATAGTCCATTGCTATAGGGTCTAAACAATCTATAGAGGAAAATTCAAAAGGATTCCACCACAAGACATGCAACAAATGCAACGTATACAACATATCATAATTCTTGTCAAAGTAGATATGAAGAAAATGAGTCTAGGAACTCAATAAGTGATATTAGCCATTTTCATTCACTAAGGATTTCAGCGTGAATATATCATTAATTCTTAAGATCAAACACTAGCCCAAGCTTTGACATTGAATACATAAAAAAGGATGATTCAGTTGCATTCTTTGTGATAAGAGCTTAGAAATATATGCCAACCTACATTTGGTGGAGATCATAAGAAACATGAAAAGGTTGAAGCATGCTTGTTAGTTATGAGAAATTATTCATAACTTCATAGTTATTCATCCAATCTCAAAGGAAGGATTTATGTCCATCACGTTTATTAAAAGGTACCAATATAATGGAGCCAAGTGAATCACATCAAGCATATCAATGAGAAGAAAATTTCTTGGAATCATTTAAAGAATTTATTTTAAAAGAAATACTTGTTGGAGCATCACAATGACAAGAATATTGTAATGTCCCAATCCACTTAGGAGACATAAGGAAGGGGATTCATGGGCCTAATAATGTTCCCATATGGTAAGGAAAGAAAAAATTAATTAGGGTAACACAATTGGCATAGGAGAAAACATTACAAAAGAAAAAGTGTTGAAAAGGGAACATGGGTCCTAGGCTAATGAAAAGTTATTTTTAAATTTTAAAGTGAGGAAGCCCACTAAAGTGACTTTATTAAAATAAAAGGGTAAAACATTGATAAAAGTGGTAAAAATTTGGTAAGAGTGTCTCCTCAGTCTTGCATTTACTTACTTGATAAAAATAAATTTGGAGATCTCTTGGGGAAGAGTCTTGGGTTTTTGGAAACTCTAATTCTGATTTCTATTTTCAGTGTTGAAACTATAAGCCCTAGCCAGTTCAAGAGAGAGATCACTCATATTTCACCATCGTGGTTCAACGAAGAAGAAGATATTAGTATAAGTACATAAATGGTGTTATGAGTTGACATTAAGCATCGAATTTTGGTATTCTATAAACCTCTTATAGGCTAAGTTACCAAGCTAAATATGTGGCATGAGTTGAGGACGAAGGGATGAGTTTTTCTTTCACTAGAGGTCGATTTTTTCTCTTGTGTTTTCTCATTGAGTTGTTGGTGAAAGGGTGAGTTACCCACTGCTAAAGAGGTAAGTTATTACTATTGGAGGGTCAAGTTCTACTATGTATTTTGGGTCGATTTTCATTACCCTGAAAGGGGTCGAGGCTACTCTCTTATTGCTTGCAAAATTTGAATGATTTAAGAGGGACGAGTTTATCTTCCTAGGGGGGAATATACATATCTTGTTGATTGAATCCATGGACTAAGTACCTTTGCATCGAGGGATGAGATCTATAATAAATTTGAGAGCCAAGGTTCATAAAGAGGGAAGTACGTATCAAATCTTTTAAAAGGAGGTATGTTTGTCATAAAGGGGAATGAATATGTTAAAGAGGTTGAGACTGATAAAGTGAGGGATAAGTTACTGATTTTTGGGTTAGTGTTTGGTGATTGGGAGGTTGAACCATGTCTACATAAGTTGTTGAAGCTTTCATGTAGCTTATATGAGTATTCTGAACCAATCTTCTATAGATAGGAATTTGGGTGAAGTACGTTATCAATTATTGTAATATTTTCATCTAATCTTGTTGCAGATAACTCCTACCACTCGTATCTGTAATCTTTGAGTTTAATGCAAATCATTCATTGTTATGTGAAGTAAATTTTGGTTCTTTCAGTGGTATTATGTTGTTATCTCATATCAAATATAAATGAAAACACACTTATAGCCAAATATATCCGATTTATTTGAAGAAATGTCATTGTGATACATTTAGATAAAGTTTAGAAAACTTGGTGGAAACTATAAGGTATTATGAGGGGGTATTATGCACTGGCATCACACATGGTCTTGGGAAACTGTGTGGTTTGAAGGGAAGCCTATACTATTATTTTGATGAGTTCAAAATATAACTGATACAAAGGTGCCACTTATAGAAGAAATTATCAACTCAGAGAACACACCCCACTATCGGAAGAAGAAGAAAAAACTCTAGGAAAGGGGAAAGAAGAAGACGTTCCATCTGAAAAGGAAGAGATAGTCATGGGGGATAAGAAGAATCAAAAGTCCAATAACCTGATTAACATCCTAAATGATTTGGCTAAGGGTTGCAAGGTGATGGTAGACCTAATGGGGAAACTAGCCAACGATGGAGGTTCTAGTGCAGTCTCACGGGGAGAGGAGTTAAAGAAGGGTCCCACTAATCGTGAAGGATCTAATAATGGAGAATCTAAACATGCTCACAGAACAATCCATTGCCACCCACACATATATAGAAAATCATCTAGACCCACTATGTCACAATTGTTAAATGAGACAACAACTGGTCATGAGGAGTATAATGATTAGGACATACCTTTTGGGGAATATGTGGAAGAGTATATGAGGATAGGATGGGATTTTCGAGTTTCCAGGTGTTTCACATATTTCTACCAACTCTAGATGAAAACAAAATCTTGAATGTGCTCAAAAGCCCATGAGGCAAAACGATGGGCTTCAAAAGACACTTGAGAAAATGTTTATCCCATGTTTTGATGGGTGATCAAAATGTTTAGCTAGACCATGGGGTCAAAATTTGGACACATACTTCCATCTACATAAGATGACAGAGGATGATTCCATTAAGTTGGCCACATTTCATCTAAATGGAAAGGCCCATGAGTGGTGGTACCATGGGATAATGACCTTGGGTCATGCGAGCATAACTTCATGTTTCAAGTTTACTCAGAGACTCATATAGAGATTCATTTCAGAGAGTTGGCACAACTCAAGAAAAGTAGCATTCTAGAGGCATATATCTCTAAGATTAAGATGTTAACAGTTATGGTCACCGACATATCTGAGCAATGACTAGTGATGTTATTTTTTGAGGGGTTATCTGAGCCTCTATGTGATTGGATGGTTATCAGCTCACCACTCTATGAGATGCAGTTGGTAGAACCAGAGATATGTAGGATGTTGTTCTAGGGAGAAAATTTCTTACCAAACCATCATTTCTTCAAAAGAATAAAGAGACTAAACCATTTGAAAAGGAGTACAAAGGGAAATCAAAGTGAGATGAAGAGACCTTGAAGGAGCTCAGGGAGAGGAAGCTTTAGTTCAGCTATTAGGAGTCTTGGGAACCACAACATAGATGTGTAGGAAAGGACAAACTAGGCAAGGCAAACTACATTAAAGTCTACTCAGATAGTAACAATGATGAGGACTTGGGGCAGGGACATACATAGGAACAAGGACATCTAGCAACAAGTCGGGAATCATCCTAGGCTGGGGCTAAAGGCCTTGTTATTGGATCGACGACAATAATTCCAAAGTACCATGTATTAAGAGTTAGGGGTGTCATGTTAGGGCATAAGGTGATAGTGTTCACTAATGGTGGGGCATCCCACTACACATTGGCAAATGACTTCTTTATCATGGACATACCAGATACCAATGTGGTACTCGATGTTCAATGTCTTTACTCCATCAAGATATACACTAGAGATGAGAGGAGGATGGAGATGAAATTCATAAATCATGATGGCAGCACAGAAATAAAACAAACAATAAATTGCATCAAAATGTTTTAAAAAATAGAACATTACAACCTCTCAAATTAAGCAAAAATAATCAAAATTCTTACCACTCTCAAATTAAGCAAACATAATCAAAATTCAATATATCCAGATATGAGAAGAACTGGTCTGAGGGATAGAAGCTCGAACAAATTAGCATTAATCTATTGGCTGATGTGGTAGTAAATGTTAAGCAGCAAAGCCTAAATACCAAAACTGCATTAGAGCAATGGAAGGAACCTTGAGCAGTTTGATGACGCGGCTATTTCCGAACACCCTGCGTACCGACAGGAATTTGTGGATATCCTCCGGAGGAAAATATGGTGCCAGCACGCATTTTTCTGAACACTTTTTTCGCCGGACTTTGCAAGCAGCACATGCAGGTGTGGTCGACGAAGTGGCGCAGCTCATCTACCAAAAAAGACAAAAATAGCCTGTATGAGAACCTTCTTATCACTGTTTTTCTAAAACAACATTATATTCGCATACCATTGCCTACCTTTCAATTGTTTGTTGGAATAATGAAAACAGAAGAAGTTGAACGGTGGAGTTGGAGCATAACAGGAATGAGCTACTTATAAGCCAAACGTCGGAGAATGACAAATACTTATAAGCCAAACTATCTGATGTCAGAGTTTCTTCATGTATTTTCTTTGAAGTCATGTCACAGTTTCATTATGTAATATTTTTAATAAATAGATTTTTTAACAGGAAGAAGACCTATAATTAACTTGTCAGAATAATGTCGTGAAAAACTTTAAATTTATGGTTTTAGAATATTGCATAAAATCTTAAATCGATCCAAAACTGACAAGTCAGTCCAGCAAAGAAAGTGCTGAATTTATTAGAAGATCTAAATTTTGGCGGAAA
This sequence comes from Pinus tabuliformis, assembly GCA_031772625.1. Classification (NCBI taxonomy): domain Eukaryota; kingdom Viridiplantae; phylum Streptophyta; class Pinopsida; order Pinales; family Pinaceae; genus Pinus; species Pinus tabuliformis. The sequence goes on along the minus strand of CM062819.1, from coordinate 1,493,432,584 downwards.
TTTTGATATCCCAATCCATATGTACTGAGAAAAATCTATGAAGATATCATATCATTTTACACAAAAGTTTAAATTATAATAAAATCTTGATTCATATTTGAAATATCTGCCGACTTTTATCAAAATTCATGATTTTAGATTTTTGTCGGCCAAATTTATGATTAAAAATAACTTGAGAAAGATTGCTGTGGTTCCTGTTGACCCCGTAAATTCAAATGTAAAGTTGACGGGCTATTCTATGGCCGCTAATAATGAACCCAGAAATCCTAACGAATAAACAAGAAATGTCGGTGTTTGCCCCTTGACTCGTTTCCTTGACGCCCGATTTGAAACAAATCGATGGCTCCCCGCATCCCAGCGGTGCCCTTCGCAATTTGATAACATGTATGGCTGTTTCTTCTCCCCGCATCCCAGCGGTGCCCTTCGCAATTTGATAAAATGGATGGCTGTTTCTTCTCCCCGCATTCCAGCGGGGTCGCCATTGGATGGACGGTGGACGGCCTTTCATTTTATTATTAATAATTGAAATTAGAGAGGCCGTGAAAGGCTCTCACTTATGCAAACCAAATTATTATTTGATCATTGATAATTAACATTAGAGACGGAGAAAAGGTGTGGGCACCGACTATTAGACAACAATTGGCCATATACAGTAATATTCTACGTCATCACATCGTCAAGTTCCTTTGGGTTATACGATGAAAATTGTGACATATAGAGTAATATTCTACGTCATCACATCGTCAAGTTCCTTTGGGTTATACGATGAAAATTGTGATGAATATAACAGTCAGGAAGATGAATTCACGATGTAATGAATTCGACTCCCACGAATTTAGGGCCGACGATGAAAATAGGAGTAGTTTACCTAGCCGGAGGAATTGCGGGGATGACTAAAAGTCGTTAGAATTGGGGTAAAAAATTTCAAAAAATTTTGTAGAGGCCGTGTTTGAATCGTGTTTTTGATGGTGGAAATGAATTCAGCGCCATCAAAAATGTCTAGGACACGTAAAATTTTGACCGGATTTTCTCTAAATATGACAGGAATTTCCATAACTTTGCGGGCAATTCCTCCGGCTAGTTAGACTACGGCATGAAAATATGATAGAAAAAATAGTCCGCTGGGTAATGGGGAAATTATTATTTTTATTATTAATAATAAAAATCAAAATATTTCATATATATTATATATTTTATTTTATTTTAATGTATTTTTTTTTATAATTAAATTGGAAAGAAAAATGTCATAACTATTTTGAAATAGCCTCTATTTGTGATTAAAATGAAAACTTTTGTGTATATGTAAATTGTGGAAGCCCTATTGGGAAATAGATAGGTCTATCAACTTGACAAGAGATATATCATATCAGAACAACATGAAAAGTAAATCAATATAAATATACATTATTAACATAATAAAAATTATTTGAATAATGATTTTGATTCTAGAATAAAGAGTTTCATTCCACTTACTTTCAATACCAACAAATGCATTGTTGTAACAATATTATAGACTTCATCACTCTATGGACATAAGGCTCCATAAAAGCACTTAATCCATCAACAACCAACTACTAACCAACTCTTTGTATTATACTTATCTTGGAGGATGATCTCATTCAACGATTGAGATTGTTATCACATAGCTATTAGTATTGATATCTTCTTCTTCATATCAAACATCTCTATCAGTTTGTCTTATCAAAACTAGGTATTGCATCCCATAGATTCATTCCTTGTCTCTATACCTTTGTTGCAATTGTTTTCTCCTCTATATATCCTCCTGGTCCCAAAAATAAGTATTTCAACCTTTATTACATGTTTGTTAACTTTGCCCCTTCATTTCAACCATCAAAATGAAGGGGCCAACAAGCCTTAATCACACTTGTAAAAGCTAGCTCATGGACCTTCTACACTAGTATAAAATTCTCAAATTCTTGAAAATCTTTTTATCATTTAGCTAGGAGTATGTTTGGTCCTCCCATAAACATTTGAGCTTGTTCTAGGTTTCATTCAACTCTCATCATGTAATATACCCCAACTTCACACTATTTTTTTTCTTCAGTTCATTATCATCAAGTTCCTGTTGGATTAGTATCATGATTGTGTGCATTAACTCACTTCTTCCTTTTATTTGTATAGATCCATCCATTCAATGTTTTTTTACTCTGATTTCATAATGTTACTCATGCTCACATTTTCCACCTTATGCGAGAAGGATTTTATTCCAAGACACCCTCTTAATTTTGCCAAGAACAATACTCATACTTATGTAAAAGGTTAAGACTTAAATGTAATAAGGTGGTTTTGCCACCTTACCTCCATACAATGCAATCCTTATGTTATTGTTTATACCTTCTATTATGTGTTGTTGGGGCTCCTTACCTAGTTTATAGTCATGATCATTTGACAAAAAGGCTTATGAGAGTATTTTGAACCCACGAAATTACATTTAAAAGTGGATATACCTTGCCATTACATTGATGCTTCAACCTTATGGTTGGAAACTAATGTTCCTTACCCATGTGACAATGTTTTATGTGAAATTTGGCTAAGTGGCTTCTCCTACAGTGTTTGACCCGGACCCGAGCACGTGAAGTGTCAACAAGGGATGGCGTAAATCACTTGCATTGATCCAATGGTGGGGAAACTCCTAGTCCCATTCTAGTAGACTAACCTACCTCCTGGTTGTTTCATTTTCTTTGCTCATTTGGTCACGATGGTCTCTGTGACTAAGGATGAAGGTTTCTACCTCATGTTCTTTGGCTCCTTTGAAAATGCTCTTCCATGAATTTTACCCTATTCCCCTCTTTGTAGGAAATTTTATCAGGTAATTTAGTGGCTTCCCGAGTGTTCTTTCCCCTTGGTGCTCTATTAATTCTTCATGACGTAGGTTACTGGTAAGTGATTGTAGCTCATTTGTTTTCTCTTCTCTATTTTAGGTGTGTGAATAAGTTTTTCCTAACTACTAGCGTACTTGTTATCTTTGAATTCAAGTTCCATTAAAAACCCCTTAGTAACTTTGACATTTTAATAATTAAGATCTTACATATATATCTGTTCTGATTTTCTTTGGTTTCTCTACTCCTTTAAGTTATTAACTAGACTATGATGTAATTGCATGTTATTCTCAAAAATCTAAATTTCAACTCAATGATTAAGGGTTTCCTCCGAACCCTTGGATTATTTTGACGGTTATAAAGAAGGAATTCTATTACATTGCCCTTTTAAGTCCTATGTTGTGATTTTCCATGTATTGTTCCTTTCATGAACCCTAACCATTTTGTTGCTTTTCCTTGTTTCTACACGTTTACCCTCAAACTACCTCTGATCAGGTTGAATTAAATTACCCAGCCCTTTTTTCTTTATTTAGCATAAGGGTAATTTTTTTATTTATTTTACGGTCGAATCCATTCGAATTGTTCACTTGGGTTCATACGAGGGAATTTAACAAATACCCATATGGTTTCTTAGACACAAGATTCCTCCTGAGGAAGGGGAAAACGATATCCCATTGACTTAAAAGGTGGTTCTGGAACTACCATCTAGATACACTATAAATTGAACTTCTATTTGTGTTTTAATTGCCTTCGATTACTAGCTATACTTATTTATCAAAGGAGTTTTTGTACTATGATTTTAATATATCGTTTTTTGGGTTGCAGAAACCCACATTTGTCACGGAGTACTTGATATTTTGCATTGGCTTTCGTGTCATTTTTTTACAAGAAGCATACATATATTATTCGCCCATGATATGGAACAGAACCTTGATGCTTGCCATCAAGTATAATTTCATTGCAGTTAGATATATTATGTTTTCTATTCGAGTACTCAATAACTTTAATTCTTAGGTTTCCTCCTCCCGTATAATTTCGTTGCAGTTAGATATATTATGTTTTCTATTCGAGTACCGGTTTCCTCCTCCTTTTTTTATTATTATTAGACTATTGATTGTAATAGTTTTATGAATAGGCCATGGTAGTTATAGTAGCTAAGTGAACTAGCCCGTAATTTCATAACCCTACTCTTTTGGTTTTCTCTGTTTTGGGGCTTTAATGTAAACCTTGAAATTACTTACTAACTATAGAATTATTTTCTGTTTGCTATAAGTTCGACCTTCAACCCTATCATATGTTTATCCAATATTAACTTTTTTTACTGGTGCTATACAAATTTTGTTCCAAGTACTAGGTTCCCATTAATCCTTTTCCTTCTCATGGTAGGGTTTCCTTCCATTGTAATTGGCTTGTTATGGCAAGAGATACTTTGTCTCCCTTCGTGGACCATAACTTGGTGCACTTTATTGTTGTTAAGCTATTGTACTATACTGCAATTCGGGAAACTTCATGTTTGGTTAATTTATTTCATTTTAACTAATTTTTTCTTTTATTAATACTCATTTTCATTTTTGTAATTGATGCTTACTTGTGGTTGACTTGAGTTTATGAAACTCAACTTTAAAAATACATTTAATTTTTAAATTGGGCCTTCTATACTCAGTTTAACTATTATGAATATTTCATCAACAAATTTATATAGACTATTAAATTTAAGGCATTTTGAGTAATTTGAGTTTCTTATATATGAATTATCCATTGGACTCTCAATAAAATTTTAGATCTCATTGTTTCTATTATGCTTCATATTAGAGTTTATCCCCTTTTATTCATGGCTTATCTTTCCATAAATAGTTAACCACATATCCATTTGTAATAGCTAATGCTTCTTTAATATTATAGATTCGTTAATACTTTCTAGTTGTTTATCTTCTTTAATTCCAGGTTATTTTATACCTCCCATCTTGTGAGATCATAATAGATATCTACTAGAAGACATCGATGCATACTAGTATTATAGTTATATACTATAAAATGTTAATGAATGGGTAACACCTATAAACAATTGGATATAACATAATGTTATCTCGTAGGTTAGGTGTAATACCCCTGGAAAGACTTATTTTATAAATTTTATAAATTTTATGACTTTTATTTATTTTGAGAAAATGGAAAAAGACATGTTTTGAATTATTGTTTTATTTTCTAACATAAAGAAAAAAATATAATTAATGATAATTTATATTATAATTACGCTGTAAGGCATTCCCCTCTTAATGAACTTCCCCAAATGCCTTTCTGTCCTAATGTTAACTGTTAGATCCATTGTTAGACAATTCAAGAAAGATCCGCAGTCCAAGTTAATTAGAAAATTTTAAAAAACATTAAAAAAACTCTTAAGTTAATTACTTAATTAGTTAATTAAAAAATTAATTAATTGTCGTTTTTCGTTATGTTACCTTACCCAACTCGTCCGTCTACCCAACCGGTCCATCATGTACATGCGGATAGCCGCGTTTGCTACAGAGGAGGGTGGGGGAAGTGCAGAGGAGGGTGGGGGCAAATACCTTTGTTGTAGGAGGATCAAGAGGGTCACGGAGGATGGGGGGAGAATGGCTTCTTCTTGGCTGCATGACGATGAGGAGGTCCAGGAGGATGAGGAGGCCCAAAATGAGGATTAATCAGTTGGCAGTTTTTCCCTGCATCCGAATCTGGCGGCCTCTACATCAGAACTAGTTATGGTGGTAGTTATTAGGTTATGGTATACATTATGGGGTTGTTGTTCTCATTTCTCATCTCATATCAGTATTTGCAGTATTTTCAACCTTCTCATATTAGTACTAGCAGTATTTGCAGCCTTCACATAGTAGCCCTAGGAAGATTTGTAGCGTTCCGCATGTTAGGTTAGTTAATTTACCTCCATATTTCCCTTTTCATGTTGTTGAGCTTTCTGTCGGCACTCATTCATTCTACCATCCGTCTTTGCTTCTTGTTTTCTACATTTACTATTGTCAACCATTGTTCCATTTTGATTATATGCGTTGTTGTTCCTAAGAACCCGTAACTCAGCTGTATGGAGTGTTTTCTTGTCCTGTTTCAACAACATTTATTGCTTTTGTCAAAGTTTATGTATAGAATTTATAGTGTAAAGAGTTGTAACAGTTTTAACAACTATGTTATGTTAGCAAGAATTACTATAATGTCTACAAAAGCTATTGATGCCACTTGAATGCATGCAGAGGTAACTGCCGATTTCAAATTCTCAACTTTACATCTCTGGGTGGCATGAATGCATATTTTTGGCACTCGAAAGTATTAGACAGTCTTTAAATTTTTTACTGTTTGAAAAAAAAAAGAAAAAAATGAGGAAAGAGATTGAAGGACTTTCCATCCTCTAAAACTCTGTGATTCGTTTTAGTTTGTGGGAGCTCTGTTTTTACTTGTTCTAATTCCACTGTACATTGTTTTTACTTGTTCTTCTAATTCCAATGTGCATCTCTCTATCTGCTAAAGAGTAACTATGTTTATAACATGTCATGGTTGGAGTTAATTAATGTATCTGATATGATTTTATTTTACCAAGTGACAAGTCATGGTCAAATTATTTACACGCTGTCAGTTAATTCAGTGGAGAAATCATCAAATTGGAGTCTGTGTAGCATTCTGTCTAGGCTCACTAAATCTTAACATAGGAAAAATAGGCTACGCTTGGTTATACCTTGGCCCCAAGCCACTAAATCATATGGTATGATCAAACTAGAAATAAAACATACACATTGAGGCCTTAGAGATAGAGTGGAATGTGGGCTTCTACCTAGGTTCATCTTCTTGTGCAACGAAATGGGGGGCTCGGAGTTGTTCGTTTCCTGGTTGTGGGTTTTTTATGTGGCTTATTTAAAAAATGTTTGGAATATTCAAGGCTCAGGTTAATTGTCTATGTTTTGTAGGATTGTAAATATTTTATGGAAGATAATATCAATGAATCAAAAAACAATGTTTGCAATATTCAAGGCTCAGGTTAATTGTTTATGTTTTGTAGGATTGTTTCTGCTATGCCTCAGGACAAAGCTCCAGTTCTTTTCGAAAAAATATCTTCACCAACGTATTAGGAATTGGAAAGGTATTACAAGGTACCTGTTGATAAGCTTCCCTCTTCACCTGAAAGCCTATGCCTATACTTGCAACAAGCTAGAAACAACAAACAAAACCAAACAGGTGTGTGTTTCATTTCGAACCTAACACATTTTTTTGAAATAGTTCATCATTTTGGTATTGATAACCAACAAACATATAAACGAAACATTGCATCTACTTCATAGCAATACATAATCGCTTCGGTAGATTGTCTTACTGTGGTGGTGTGGAAATTTTATAAAAAAATTGCACCCAGACAATCCATCAGCATAACATAATTATATATGCAGCTCCATCTGCACATATAATCAGCAACACATCTACAGTACACGTTTACAGAAGCATAAAACATCTACTGATAGGGCTTCCATGGGAGATGATCAACCATTAGAGTTTGAGATTTATTTGGGTTTGTGACCGTTCTTTGGGAGAACTGGATAGATTTTTGTCCAAATCTGTCCCAGGTCATTTTTACACAGTCACTATTGTAAATATTTTATGGACTTCTTGTAAAATTTATGCAAGAAAAATGCTCTTACCTTATTTCCTAGGTGAGAATTATTCTCCACCAAGGATACTTAGGGAACATGGGAGTTTATTTAAATAGGTTTGGTTTCCTTAGATGGACTCATCAAAATAAGTTCTTTGAACATATAAACAAAATGAACTATCTTAGGCTAAATGCTTTACTAGCTTCACAACTAATATGGGAATGTTTAACTAAGGATCAAAGGAAATGAGGACCTATGGGCTATCCTAACTTTAACAAAGATTTAACCAGATGTGAATGCTATATATCCTATTTGAAACAATGTGAGACTCAATGTATTGTCCTACAATTTCATTTTCTAATTGTTGGGTGTGGAGCCTGATTATCTTCTTTATTCAGTGCTATCACTGCATTGGACCCTAGTTCATAATGTGGTGGCAATGCCGCCCTTAATATTTTGTGCTGCAAGAGGGCTCTAGGGGAGGGGGCGGGGTGGTAGCGATCTTTAGTAGCCCCCCTCCCTGGCGGGGGATCGGGGGCAGCGCTCCCAAAGCTAAAAATAGATGTAAAATTTCCTTGTAAAATGTTGTAATTTCGTAGTCAATCTAGGTCGTTCATTAGGTGGATATTTGACGGTAGAAGTTATGTTTCATTTTGGGTTTTTTGCCCTAGAAGGCAACCCCTCGCTATATATGAGTGAATTGTATTGCGTCTATGTCGATATGTATTCTGAGTGAGAAAGAGAAAGGAGATTGTGTGAGAGAAAAGAGGGAATTACATCGGATCTGTTGTAGGTTGTATCTCTTCAGTTTGTTAGATAATATAAAAAGGAAGGACTAGCTGTTTCTCCATGGACGTAGCCCATATTGGGTGAACCACGTATATCTGTGTCTCTCTTGTTTTATGTGTTTTCTGTGTTTATATTTCTGCAATATATTTTATGTGTTCCATTGCTCTATAATAATAATTTTCTAACAACTGGTATTAGAGATGAAGGTCTATTTGTCTGATAAAATCGTAGGAGAGATGGGTTACTGGTTCGAGTGGGAGTAATGGTGGAAGATGGTAGGTTTAGGGTCAAAAAATTTAACGGCCAAAACTACCAGCTGTGGAAGATGCAAATGGAAGATTATTTGTACCAAAAAGAGTTGTACCAACCATTGAGCGGAATGGAAAAGAAGCCGACAAGTATGACAGACACATAATGGGATATTCTTGATAGAAAGGCACTTGGAACAATATGGTTGTTCCTAGAGGCATCAGTAGCATTTAATATTTCAAAGGAAATGACAATAGAGGGTTTAATTTCGGCATTGGACAAACTATATGAAAAGCCCTCGACCTCAAATATGATATTTCTTATGAAGCATTTATTAATATGAAAATGTTAGAAGGTGGACTTGTTGCTGATCATTTAAATGAATTTAATACAGTTACCAGTTAGTTAAGTTTTGTAGGGGTAACTTTTGATGATGAAGTTAGGATTATGTTATTTATGTGCTCATTGCGAGAAAGTTGGAATGGTTTAGTTATGGCCATTAGTAACTATGTCTTTGGATCTAGTACCTTAAAGTTTGATGATGTTGTTGGTGCAATCCTTAGTGAGGAAATGTGACAAAAAAGCTCCGACAAGACATTAGGTAATGATTTGACTGCAAAGACTAGGGGAAGGAAAATGGAAAGAGGAAAGAGCCCAGGATATCGCAGTAAGTCAAGGAAAGGTAGATCCAAGTCCAAATCGGGGATAGTGTGTTGGAAATGTGGGAAGAAAGGACACCTGAAGAAAGACTGCAAGTCTCAGAAGGGAAAAGAAGGAGACGCGCAGCAAGAAAACAATCATGAAGTGAATGTGACACATGATGTGTTGCAAGATGCTTTGATTCTTTCATTTGAAAATATTATTGATGCCTAGGTGGTAGATTCAAGGGCCTCATTCCATGGCACACCTAATAGGAAACATTTTCATGATTATGTTCAAGGATATTTTGGACAGGTTCGATTGGGTGATGATAACCCTGTAAAATCCTTGGAATGGGTGCGTTTTTCATAAAATAGCAGAATGGAAATAAATGGCTATTAAAGGAGGTAAGACATGTTCCAGATCTGAAGAAAAATCTAATTTCAACAGGGAAGTTAGGAGGTGAAGGCTGCGTAGCTACTTTTACGGATAAAAATTGGAAGGTCACTAAAGGAGCCCTGGTAATAGAAAAAGGAGAAAAGGTTGGTACATTGTATTTATGCAATGGTATTTCTAATTTTGTTAATGCTTCAACCTCTACAGGAGAAGATACAACATTGTGGCATCATAGGCTTGGGAACATGAGTGAGAAGGGGATGCAGATTCTTCACTCAAGAAATTTGTTGCCAGGTTTGAAGGATGTTGATTTAAAATTTTGTGAGAATTGTGTTTATGGAAAACAAAAGAGAGTCAGATTCCTCAATGTTGGGAAAGAAAAGAAGAGCGAAAAATTAGAACTTGTGCATACAAATGTATGGGGACCTACTCAAGTATCATCTCTTGGTGGTTCTCACTATTATGTTACTTTTACTGATGATGCAACTAGAAAAACCTGGATTTATTTTGTTCGAAATAAATCTGATGTATTTGATACTTTTAAGAAATGGAAAGTTTTGGTTGAAAATGAGACAGGAAAAAGGTTGAAGTGTCTCAGATCAGACAATGGAAGTGAATATTGTAGCAAAGAGTTTGATAGGTACTATGCAGAGAACGAAATTTGCAGAGAGAGGAAAGATCTAGGAACACCACAAGAAAATGGTGTGTCAGAAAGGATGAACAAGACAATCATGGAGCGTGCAAGGTGCATGAGATTGCATGCAGGATTACCTTTACAATTTTGGGCAGATGTTGTAGATACTGTTGTTTATCTAATAAACAGAGGGCCTTCAAGTTCCTTGGATGGTGGTATTCCAGAGGAAGCATGGACAGGTAAAAATGTAAACTACTCATTTTTAAAGACTTTTGGTTGTGAAGCCTTTGTTCACATTAATAAAAAAATAGAACAAATCTTGAGGCAAAATAAAAGAAATGTACCTTTATTGGATATGGTGTTAATGATTTTGGTTATCGCTTTTATGATTATGAAAAGCACAAAATCATTAGGAGCAGAGATGTTGTATTCAATGAAAAGGTTTTGTATAAGGATCAGTTGCAGGAAAAGAAACAGGAAAAAGGAAACAGAGAATACATAGTGCTTGATGAGATCACAGAAAAAGTGAAGGTGCCTAAAAATCATAATGATCAACAACGAGAACAAATACAACAACCACAAAATCAACATGCACCTCAAACACCTGAAAGTGGTGTTAGAAGATCTACTAGGATAAGTAGACCCCCTGAATGATATTCTCCTTCATTATATTATGTATTGTTGAATGATTCTGGTGAACCAGAATGTTATGAAGAAGCAGTGCAGGTAGAAACTAGGAAGAAGTGGGAACAAGCCATGAAAGAAGAGATGGACTCCTTAGCACATAACCAGACTTGGGACTTAATTAGGTTTCTTGCATGTAAAACAACATTATAGGATAAATGGGTTTATAGGTTGAAGGAATTAGATGGAGGTAGGAAAAGGTATAAAGCTAGACTTGTGGTGAAGGGGTTTGCACAGAAAAAGGGTATATACTTTGATGAGATATTTTCTCCTGTTGTTAAAATGGCTTCAATCATAACTATTTTAAGTCTAGTAGCAGCTAAAGATTTGCGTCTTGAGGAGCTAGATGTAAAGACAACCTTTCTCCATGGGGATTTGGGGGAAGAGAGATATATGCAGCAGCCATAAGGATATGAGGTAAAAGGGAAGGAGAAAGTAGTGTGCAAGTTGAAGAAGAGCTTGCATGGCTTAAAACAGGCTCCAAGATAGTGGTATCTAAAATTTGACAGGTTTATGTCTGAACAAGGTTATACTAGATGCCACTCTGATCATTGTCTTTATCTCAAAAGGAAAACTGATGGACGCTATGTTATATTGTTATTATATGTAGATGACATTCTTGTTGCAGGTTCTAACATGCAGGAAATAAATGTGCTCAAAAGAAAATTGGCAAACTCATTTGCAATGAAGGATTTGGGTGTTGCAAAACAAATCCTTGGTATGAGAATAACTAGAGACAGGAAGAATAAAAAATTAGCATTGTTTGAGAGTGAGTACATAGAAAAGGTGTTGAAAAGATTTAATATGCAGAATGCAAAACCAATTAGTATACCTTTGGCTAGCCATTTCAAACTAAGTAAGGATGTGTGTCCCAAGACTCAGGAAGAAATTTCATATATGTCTAAAGTTTCATATGCATCAGCAATTGGAAGCTTAATGTATGAAATGGTATACACGAGGCCTGATATTGCACATGTAGTGGGAGTTGTAAGCGGGTAAATGAACAATCCAATAAAATAACATTGGATGGCGGTGAAGTGGATTTTCAGGTATTTGAGAGGTACCACAAATCAAGCATTATGATTTGGTGGTTCAAACATTACTCTACAGGGATATCTTGATACAGATATGGTAGGTGATAGAGATAACATCAGGAGGACAATAGGGTATGTGTTTACTATAGGTCGAAAAAATGTCAGTTGGGTTTCAAAATAGCAAAGTGTTGTTGCACTCTCAACAACAGAAGCAGAGTATGTTGCTGCTACAGAGGCTAGTAAAGAAATGATTTGGTTACAAAGGTTTCTAGATGAATTAGGTAAGAAGCAGGAGTTGGGCAGGTTATACAGTGACAGCCAGAGTGTCATACATCTTGTAAATAACTCTTCATTTCATTCCAAGACAAAACATATACAACTCAAGTATCATTTCATATGGTTAGTATTGGAAGAAGGACAGTTGAAGTTGGAAAAGATATACACTAGCCAGAATCCTACAGATATGTTAACAAAAGTTGTAACTAGGGAGAAATTGAGATTGTGCTCGGTTGCAATTAGTCTTCAAGTATGATGATGAAGATGAGAAACAACCATGTCCAAGGTGGAGTCATTTTCTAGCAAATGAAGGAGTAGTGGAGTTGCTATAATTAGTCTCCAAGTGGGAGATTGTTGGGTGTGGAGCCTGATTATCTTCTTTATTTAGAGGTATCACCGCATTGGACCCCAGTTCGCATGTAGCACCAATGCCGCCCATAATATTTGTGCCACAAGGGGGGTCTAGAGGGGGCGGCATCGATATTTATGAGCCCCCCCCCCACTGGTGGGGGATCGGGGGCAGCACCCTCGAAGCTAAAAATAGATGTAAAATTGCCTTGTAAAATGTTGTAATTTCATAGTCAATCTGGGCCGTTCATTAGGCAGAGATCTGACGGTAGAAGTTATGTTTAATTTAGGGGTTTTTTCCCTAGAATGAAACCCCTTGCTATATATGAGGGAATTGTATTGCGTCTATGTAGATATTTATTTTGACTGAGAAAGAGAGAGGAGATTGTGTGAGATCGAAGAGGGAATTACAACGGGTTTTTTGTAGGTTGTATGTCTTTAGTTTGTTGGATAATAAAATAAGGAAGGACTGGCTATTTCTCCATGGACGTAGCCCAAATTGGGTGAACCACGTATATTTGTGTCTCTCTTGTTTTATATGTTTTTTTTGTTTCAATGAGAGTGTGGTGTTCTATTTAAAAGGGATCCATCCTGACTTGCCATTGCTCCCTTTAATATCTACCTTATAGTGGCTAAATTTTCTTTGAAGGAACCCAATCAGATACCAATTATTTAATTCACAATTTTACTAATAAGGGTGGGGAGAGGGGGCGGCGATGAATCGATATAATATAATTTCACACAACTTAAATTATTCAATCACAGAAAGACACCAATCGCATGAGAACATTGAACACAAGATATATGTGGAAACCCATTTTGGAGGAAAACACAAAAATTTTAATTAATTGATTTATGTAGGCACCAAGATATTACTACAATCTTTGTTGGAATCCACCTACAAGGGATAATAATCCCCTGTAATTTGCAAGCACTAACTCGTTGGAGACACTAATCTCCTCTAATTTTCAAGAACCAATTTTGGAGACACCAATCCCCTCATATTACTCGTCCAATTTATTCTTCCTCCTATATCCCATTTTCTTCACATTCTCAAATTATATATACAAATTTTTTGTTAATCCTACTAATTTAGACTCCGTGGTATTCAATCTTCCTCCTTTTCTCTTTACTACAATAGTGATTTGTTATTTCTTGGTTAACTCACATACCTATCATACCTTGCACAACAATACGCTCTACTTTGAACTTCTCTTTGGTGGCATGTATATCACATAGTGTTCACCCCCCTGCCCACGCACAATTTTTTCGCATTGTTCCTTCTAGTTTATTTTTATTTAACACTTCATTCATATTTATTTATGATGACACCCTTTAATTTTCCCTTTTCTCTTGACTTAGAAATTTTTTGAGCCAATGTGCTTAATTTTACCTATATAATTCTCCTTTTACGTTTTATCTATGTTCCATACAACCACATGAAACAAAACATTTGATCCCTTTTAACTTGACCATTCTCTCTTAGCATGTCCTTTGGAGAAACTAGGACACTTGGAACATTGATTTTCCATACCAAATATTTGAGTTCTGATATCCTCCACTCTCAAATTCCCTAGTACTACTATGATTAATGGACTAAGTAGACAGATGTTAATTCACGGACTCCACATTTTGATGTCATTTTTCCCATCTCATTGAAAGAATACATACAAGAGGTTGTAACTTTTCATTCATTTTGATACTCTAGTACCGTAGTGCCTACTGACGGATGAGATTTTCGCAAAAAAAAATTCATAATCTATTATTTTTAGTGGCTACTCTATCACATTAGGACATTCCATACTAAATTTCTCTATCATTAATCCATTACATTACCCTAGAACCCTTGCACAAGGCTCACAAGGGCTAACACCTTGCGTCATTACATTTTTTCCCATAACCTTATATTTTTGGATTCTCAGTCAAAACTAAATAGACATGAAAACATTACCAAACATGGTCCTAGTGCAAGTTTCCATATCTTTGGACTTGCCACATTAAACTAGTATCATGGACCAATCACTATCTGCCACATGTTACATCTTCCATGTCATCTTCCATATGTCAACCTTTGACACTACCACGTGTCACTCACAAAAGCCCCGTGGGCTATCCAAAAGTTCAATTTCTTCTTGCCAATTTTCATTTACATATTCTACAACGTCATAATATCTGCCACTTTTCATTTACATGGAAGTGCTATGTTTCCTCCTTGCCATGCCATAGCACAACCATATGATGTTCGACGCATAGTACCTTGTTATGGTCCCATTCAGTACTAGTATTCATTAGCATGCTAAATATGTTAGACACTACTAATACGGTTTAATCATGGTTAATCATAAATTAGTGGGTGAGATGATGGAGACAAATTTTCACAAAAACGTAATTTTATTTGGTTTTAAAGTTCTTAAATTATTTTATATATTGCACTCTGTGGGCCTTTATACTATTATAACACCTTCATTTTCATATACCAGCACCATGCATATTCTTGTATAAACACCAAACTTTGGTTAGTGTAGGCACATTGTGGAAATGCAAAATTTCATTCCATGGAAACACCAAATTTCATTAATTGGTATTGATCCTTCTCAGTGTGTTAAGCATGTTGAGACCATGTAACTACTAAATGACTACCCATAACCTTTACAGTCATGTATCCACTGAGGACACTCCCTAAAATTGGCATCAATGGCAACATGATGTTCAACATGACATTAATTCTCATAACTCTTTGTGTAGTTCTTGGAAAGGATGACTATGTTCAACAAAGTACATATCCAATGGAGATCAAGAGACAAAGCTTCGACGATTAAAAGGAGGTGGGAATTCAAGGGAGTGCCAAATGATGAATTCTTTGTATGTATTTTCGAATTGTATGAATTTTATCTATATTTCTAAAGAAATCTATCTATATAAAAGCATGGAATTGTTGCTTAAATGGGACACTAGAGCATATAATCATATATTTAGAATTATACTTAATTATTATATAGTTTTGAAACTACCATAAATGTAATGCTTATAGGTTTTGAGTAGCCCCGTTTGTTGAAATAATATAAATCTTGTTTTCGTAAAAAGAAGAAACTAATAAAAAAATTAATCTTCTTTTCTAAAACCATTCCATAACCTTAGCTGAAAGAGGAGTGGTCATTATGGTTATGTTTTTCGATTAAATGTTTTTCTCACCATTTGTAAAAATTAAATGATATGATTTATGTAGTGCTTTATTATTGTAAGTAAATTTTATAAATTTGATGACAAAGATTAGACTCCATTTTTTTAGGATTTCTATGTTTTAACATAAAATTCCATGATATTGAATGTAGAAACCTATCTTTTTGTGAGAATAACTTGTGATATGTGTGGGATTCATACACCCTTTTAAGATATAAATTCTAATCCATTATAAAAATTATATTGTTTTTTATATTTTTTATAATGGGTTTATTTTCATTTAATGAAATAATATTAAGGGCTTTTAATATGAATAAGGACCATTATCATTTCTGTAAAATTTAACACTTTAGTTATGAAAGAGGGTATTTCATATAATATAATCATCTATCATGTCTTCAAACCCATGAGTACAAATATTTTGAATACATTTAGGCTAATGTATGAAATGATTGCAAATTATTTAGCAACAATTATCAAGTTTGAATAATTTTCTAAAAATAAACCTTAATTGAATCTTTAGTGTTTCTTTTGTATATGTAAACTATATTCAAATCCATGAGTACAAATATTTTGAATACATTTAGGCTAATGTATGAAATGATTGCAAATTATTTAGCAACAATTATCAAGTTTGAATAATTTTCTAAAAATAAACCTTAATTGAATCTTTAGTGTTTCTTTTGTATATGTAAACTATATTCAAACCCATGAGTACAAATATTTTGAATACATTTAGGCTAATGTATGAAATGATTGCAAATTATTTAGCAACAATTATCAAGTTTGAATAATTTTCTAAAAATAAACCTTAATTGAATCTTTAGTGTTTCTTTTGTATATGTAAACTATATTCAGGTCATTATTTCACTTCAATTGATTAGTGTTAAACATGTCACTTAGGATTATAAATTTATTGCTTATCATTTTAAAACTAAAATTCTCAAAAGAAATAAAACTACCTTCACTTGTGTGTGACACCCTTATCATTATCCCAAATTTTGTAATGTAATTATGAACATATAATTCTGAGGTTCTGATCAGGGTATTATGATTTCAATATCTATTATATGATGTGATGTTTATTTTTATTAATAAAAATGCTAGAGGGGAAGAAATGGGGGAACCAATAAATTATGGTTCCTTTAGGAGGGGTAAATTGACTTAACAAAAAAAATATACCTTTGGTCAATATTTCCATTCGTTGTAATGGTTAGTATTTCCAAGAAGCAGAAAGGTTTGGAATATGAAGGGTCAATGTATGATTATAAAAATAAGAGGGAGGAGTAAACACAGAGTTCTTCTTCTTGGTTTATAAGTTTCTATATTTTTTCTTTTCTATTACTCGCTCATTTTTCCCTCTCCCTCATAGAAATTACAATTGGCATCAAAATTGGTGGCAACTTGTGTTAGAGGAAATGAATGTGTTGTAGTCATCTTTCTTTATGATACATGGTTTTGAGGGTTGGAAATTGTCCTAATTTTGTGTGGTATACAGAGGACTAGAGAGGTTATGGTCAAGGGACTGCAGATATCAAAGAAGGACAATGTTATTTTGGGTATACCTGCATGGTATTTTGTGAATGTTAGAATATTCAAAGATGGAAAGGTTAATCACTACATTTTCTTCCATGTGTGTCAAGGAGAATGACCTTCACTTTTCATGTTAAATAAGGTCTGAATTTCAGTGTGTGAAACACCCCTTTGTGAAATTCTCCTCAAGGAATCAATATCTAGAACAAGGGTGGCCAACTATGAGAAACTTTACAGCACAACTAAACCTATGGTGGGGTACAATGTGGCTCACCCTACTTTATTTTCTAACATTTTTCTAGCTGCAATAGATAAATATTTATTTATTTGTTAATAATATTTTTGGCCTACATGGTATAGTGACATGAATGATTATTTAATTTCTCTTTTTAGAAAGCTTATATGTACATGCATTTTCCCATCATCAAATTTATCATGGTTTTATATGTTATACTATTTGGAGGTATCTTTCTATATGTATTAAATTTTGTAACATTGTTGGATGAGGAGAATACACTTCCTAAATTCTTCTTTAAATAGGTCATGTTAGAATTTATGATATAACTATTTTTCTAGGAGGTTCCAGAAACTAAAACTTGGACCATAGTGAGGGGGAATACTATTGATCATTTTGTCTAATTTTTATATCTTCGATCGCAAAACTTTAGGAAATAATATAAGAGGAAGTTAGAATTCCTATAGGCATCTTTAAATAGGTCATGTTAGCATTTTTCCTGTAACTTTTCTTTGGGTACGTTCCAAAAGTTGAAGCTTGGACCATAGTTATGGGAATTCACACTTGTCATCTAATTTAAATTCTGGACCTTGGGCTGCAATATTTTATGATATATGATTAGAGGAATTTGAGCTTCTTGGATGCTCCTAAAATAATGCATCAAATAGGTCATATTGGAATTTTTTCTATATCTTTACTTTTGGGAGGTTCTAGAAGATCAAACTTGGAACATAGTTGGAAAAATCCAGCTTATCATTTGGTAAAACTTACAGATTTTGTGTCATGATATTTTAGGAGATACGATTAGAGGAATTCAAGCTTCCTTAATTCTCATAAAATCACACATCAAGAAAGTCATGTATTTAAGGGTGTTTCATGGACATTGAGTGGTTGTTACATCCATGGGAAAATCCAAGTAGATCAACCTGAAGGGATCTACCCATCGGCCAAACTAGCAAGGGATAACTGCAAGGGATTCGAGGATATTTGACCTCGTGACCTCCCAAAAAGCGAGGTACTTAGCAACAGGAACTCGACCAAGTGAGTTATCCCTTGGGGGTATCAAGCAGGTCATGTTGGAAATTCTACTATAACATTTAGTCTGGGAGGTTCCATTAGCTAAAAATTGGATCATAGTCAATGAAACTCCCGCTAACCATTTGGTTCAATTTTCAAAGATTGTAATGCTATAGTATAGGATATATTCCCTATGGAAATTACTATATTATTTTTTATGCAAAGTGTTCGAAGAAATGACTAAATGGTTTAATGATTCATTGCATACAAACCGTTTGATGAAATACCCCAATGAAATTTTGTTTTGTGTATGGGGATTGTATTATTGTATGTTAGCATTGTTGTATGATGGTGTTGTTATAGCTGATCCATTCTTATTTGCATGCAAATCATTTGAAGGAATGTGTTTTATTACAATTTGTATACAAACTATTTGATAAAATACCTCAAAGAAATAAATTAAAAGTTGCATGATTGATTAGTATATTTCAGTTATTAAGTTACAAGTGGAATCAAAAAAAAGTTTTATAATTAATTTCATACAAAACTTTTGACAAAATATACATAATAAAATACTACTTAATTGGTGGAATACAAAGTATTTGAAGAAAGGTTTACAGTAAAGTGTGTGAGAAGTTATATGAGAGATGAAAATCAATTTTTGGCAAGTGTAGCTAGGATAAATTTAGTAGGGGCATATGAAAAAGTGGTATCAAAGCTTATTTTCATGCTTGTAAAAGGAAATTAATTTGTTGGTACCATGTAACTTCTACAAGTAATTTAGAGAACTAGATATGTTACAAAGTGGAATCAAAGATAAGGTTCAACACTAAACCTGAATGGCCTCAAGAAAAAATGAAATGATATAGTTATGTATACATGCGTATTTATATGTTTTTTTTTATTTTGATGTATAGGTGGATATAATGATGTTGTTTACAGACTAAAATGAGTTTGATGAGGCAATATAAACATGTAAGATACATATGAACAATGATGAATTGATTCCCTAGAGTATATGAGTAGAATTACAAATGTTTATTGTTGAGTGATGTATCCATAACTATGAGGGGGGGTATCTTAACTTATCTTTGGATAGTTTTAATATTTTTCATTAACTTTTTGAAAAGTTGTCATATGTTGATTAGTAATACCATATGAATGATAAATTATAAGAAATGAAATAGTTAATAGATGCATGTCCATTGGATATATATTAAATAATAATATGTCAGATGCGTGAAGATATGACAGGTGCTTACAGTAATAGACGTGCATGCATAAATACTCAAATATTTCCTCTATCATAGCATAATCTAGATAACTAATAGTGGTTAATAGTGAACATGTAACCAAGAAGAATTTGATATCATGGTTGGGAAGCCAGTGAAGTTGTTGCATGTAGTCTTATGGAATAAAGGATAAGGAATATAAGGTGATGATGAGAGAATAGTGCAAATGGAACCTATGCATGTTAATGTGCATATTCTGACAATGTTGTGACTACACTTCTTAGGTTTCCTTGTGGAAGGCTAGAAACCTGGAGGGAGGAGTGTAGGGACAAGTGTTTGTGTGTGGGATATTGAGAGTACCTAGAGCCCCATATGAAGGTGAAATTCCTATAAGCCACATGGATATAAAACATCCTTGGCCATCCCATGGTGGTTACCTTGGAAGGATAGATGCATAACCCAAGGGATTTTTTTGATTATATAAGGGGGATGTACTACCTTTTATCTAGTGGGATAATAGGGGAATGTGACTCCACCGCTTCGAGGTTGTTAACGTTGATACCTTGACCCTTGTTTGTTTTCAATATTTTTTATCTATCATACTATGCTCTTGATAAGCTAATGTATTTACGAAATCATGGCCAAGCCTAAGAATGAACACTATTAAACAAAACAAGAGCAAAAAACCTATGGCTAGGAGAAAATATGAGCCGATATGAACAAGACTACAAAGGGGAGGGACCCCATAACTATTACATGGAAATATTTTAATTTTAAATAGAATAAAGATATGGATAATGGATCATTAAATAAGGGGTTGACTTGGTCAATATGAATGATATGAACATTGAAGTCACGATAGTGAAAATGGCTTAAGAAGGGAGTTTCCCATAATTGAAATTTGTGCTTTGATGATATGTTCCATATATGACAATAATATGATGGTTGGAATGGTAAACATATAGAAAGTGGAACCTACCAGGTTTTGGGTAATGTGTAATGTTACCTATGAATTCCAAATTCGAGTAACGTTACAGTTGTATGAAGAAAATGTAGGGATTGTACTTTTGTTCATGAGTCCATGAGTAATGTCCCAATGGTTTCTAAGCTCAAGACAAGTGATTCTATACGATAATGTATATTTTTTTGGTAAGGATTATGTAACTATGGGATTGGTTTTTCCTAGTTAATATGGAAATTGTATGTAATTATTACTATATGAAAGCAAGTTTGTCATTAATACTTGGTGGGTTATGAAAAAGGAAAGAAACCTTCAATGTGTAAATATTGCTTGAATATATTTTATGCATGCCATGAGTTACTATGACATGAGTAGGTCATGAGAATAATATTATGTATCATGATGCCATATATTCTTGGGGTATTGACTCCACACATGATTATATGACACAATAAATTGCATAATTGAATGTGATGAAAAGAAATAACTTATAATATTTCTAAGCAACTTTTTGAATAGTGGAATGACTGGCACAAATATCTAATCCCCTAAGGAAAAGTGGAAGCTAATTGCTCAAGAATTTAGATATGTTTATCTTTCAATTTTAACCTATTGGTTTTTGAAATAATTGTTTGAATGCATTATTCAATGCCTACAATGATTTTGATGAAAAGAAATATTGAAATGGTAGCTTCATTTCAATTTATTTTCAAATCAACTAAAAGTGATTGAATTATTATGTGTATAATAATTCTAAGATCACTTGAGGGGATGTTATAAATCTTACAATGAAAATATTTTATGTATTAACACTTACCATTACTTCGATGATTGAAAATATAGATTGTAGTTGATATGGCCTTTGTTATGATAATGAAGGTTGAGTAATACCATATGATAGAGTTAAACATCATTAGAAGAATATTATAAATTTGAAATCTCATTCCTATATCAAGTAAGTTTGTAAATGAAAAGAAAAAGGAAGAAAATTTGACTTAAATTATTATGATTAATCTCACAGAAACTATATGCTTGTATTACATGTGAGATTATGATTTATCCAAGAAGGATAGATGATGGTTCTGAAGCTAAAAATCCCAGGGTGACGTTGTAGTGACATTGGAACTCTATGACATACACTGATCACCGTGAGTTATGTTATGACAAATGTGTTGTGCTATTTAGAAGAAGTCAGAGGGACATCTTTGTTATAAGATTCCATAAGTTTTAAGAATCTTCCTATGGGAGTAAGCCTTGCCAGGGAATGGATTTCTCAAGGGACTATAGAGGTAGGGAAGGGTATGCCTAAACTTGGAAGGTGTGTGATTGCAAACAAGGGTAAAATAAATGAACTGGTTTTCAAATATCCATGTACATACTCATCGAAATCGTGAATGCATTAGGTGTGTACATGAAAACAATGAGATGAACTTGTTCCCTTTGGAAACCTTATGAAGAAATGAACAACCATGCAAGAACTTGCTGGAATTCTTTAAGATTTAGGGTAACTAGACCATAAAAAGTGAATTACATTGTTGAAAGTGGCAACCAAGGACATGGAAAATGTTTTCAATATGGAAGTGGTGTATCCCTCCTTTTGCATAAAATGGTTCTATAGATAATAGAATACCAAGGAAAATGTTCCTTAAACGGGTAGGGGATTGTGAAACCCATTTCATTACCCCAAATTTCGTAATGTAGTTAAGATCATATCATGATGGGGGCGATAAAATTGATGATATGATGTCAAATTGTATTATATTATGTAATGTTTATTGTTATTAGAGAAAATTCTAGAGCTTAAGAAAGGAGACAACCAACAAATTATGATGCATTGGGGAAGGGAAATTTTCACATAAGAGGGAAAATATACCTTGGGTGAATATTTCTCTTTGATGTGATAGCTAGTATTTGAAGGAAGCTAAAAGGTTGTGAAGATGAAGGGTCATTGTGTGATTATAAAAATAAGAGAAAGGAAAAAATAAGGGGTCCTTATTCCTGGTTTTTAAGCTTCAATATTTTCTCTCTTCTATTAATCTTTCATTTTTTCCCTCACTCACTAAGTAATTTGAATTGGCATGGGAATTGGAGATAACTTGTGTGACAGGAAATCAATATGTTATAGGACCCTTTCCTTGCACTAGATGGCTCTAAGGACTAGGAATGGTCCTCGTTGTGTGTGGATCATAGAGAAATGAAGAGGGGAGGGTCAAGTGACTAGAAATATAAGATAAGTACTCCCTTGTTCTATGCATACATTCATGGTATTTTTGTGAATGTAAGCCTAGTCAAAGATGGAAAGGATAATCATTGAGTTTTATTACATGTGTGTGAAGGGGAATGACCTTCACATTTGGTGTGAAAATATAGTTTGAATTTAAGTGTGTGAAATACCCCTCAATAAAGTTTTTCTCAAGGAATAAATATCTTCCACAAGGGTGGGAAACTAAACTTATTGCACAACTAAGCCTATGGTGGGGTGGAATGTGGCTCACCTTACTTCACTTTTTAATATATTTTTGGATGCAATAAGCAAATATTTATTTTTTTGTTAATAATATTCATTACATAAATGGTTTAGTGACATGAATGCTTATTTAATTTCTATTTTTAGCAAGTTTATATGTACATGCATTTACACTTCAACAAATTTATCATGGTTGTAGTTGTTATACTATTTTGTTGTATTTTTGTTATGTATTAAAGTTTTTAACAACATTGATTCAAGAATATAGACTTCCTAAATTCTTTTGTAAATAGGCCATGTTGACATTTCTATTATATATTTTCTTTTGAGATATTCCAAAAGTTGGAACTTGGAACATATTGAGGGTAAATCATACTAATCCTGTGGTCCAACTTTTAGATCTTGGGGCACAAAATTTTATGAAATATGATCATATGAAGTGGGGCTCCCTAAATGCATCATTTAATAGGTCATTTTGGAAATTAATCTATAACATTTCTTTTGGGAGGACCGTGAAGTTAAAACTTGGACCTTAATGAGGGGAAATTTTGATAATCATCTAGTCCAATTCTCATGTATTGGAACGTGATATTTTAGGGGACATGATCATAGGAAAAAAATCTTCTTGGATGCTCCTAAAATCATTCATTGAAGAGGTCATGTTGGGATTTCTACAATAACTTTTGTCCGGGGAGGTTCTACAAGCTAAAACTGGACCATAGTGAGGGAAATCCTATTGATCATTTGATCCAACTTTGAAATCTTAGGTCACGACATTTTAGGATATATGATCAGAGGATGTTGAGCTTCATGAACGCTATAGAGTCTAAAACTTGGACGAAAAAGAGGGGAACTCACATTTATTATTTGGTTGTTTTTAGATGTTGGACTATAATCATTTAGGAGATATGCATTCATGAAGTTGTTATATTACTTTTCATGCAAAGATTTTTTTTTGTTAAGCGTGGTAGTACCTATTTTTTCTATTGATTTGACAACAAGTTACAACTAGTTTTTAAAATAGTTAGCTAACCTCAACTTGCACTATGGGAAACCATGTTTGTTGGCCACCTAACGACATGGTATGCCATCCAAAAATGAAAAGTATTGAGTCTTTATAAAAAATAAATATATGATTGTATGTCTATGCTTATCCTTCTATCTACTTGCATATTGGCATAACTTTAATTACAAGGAAAAGTAAAATCTATCCGCATGAAAAAACTATAGAAAGAGACATCATTTTAACTATTATGCTTCCTTTGCTGAAGAAAATTCCACTAGTGCAGTATCTTTTGCAGTAGACCCCGGGAGTTCAGTCGACCAAAGTATGCAAGGTAAATGATTTTCAATGCGCTGGAGGCGCCCATCCTGCTTCTGCATTCAGAACAAGAGCTTCTAGAAGTCTTGCGTATAGTTCGGGAAAGCCTACACTGCGGTGGTCATGTTCAAAGCTATTTGTTCCAGGGCCTTGCCCAAAATACCCTTCATTGACTAGTAGAGAAACAATGTTTGTTTAAAATGGGTCACTCGGACTCTTGTATTCCCTGGATCGGGCACTAAGATCCACCAATCCTCTGCATCGATCTCCATTGATCCTGCCTGGCAGTTCATATTCACCTCCCATTCCTCTATCAATTTCTTAATTTCCTCTACTGTGCCTTTGTGGTAATCTTGCGTAGCTTCATTAATGATGCTAACAGACAACTTGTGGCCTCTCAGTTCGCCTCCAAGGTTACTGGATTAACCTTGTTCCTATTTTCCTTTATTTTTCCTATCGCAGCCTCACAAGGTAGGTCTTCGAGTTCAAGATTCTGCACGAGCCATGGTGTCCTTCTCACAACTTGATGAAATGTATCACTGAGTGCTTTTCGGTGGTATAATCCCCCATCCGCTTAATTAACGATTTCTACTACCAACCTGTTCGCCTATCCAGAGACCAAAAACACTCTGTAAAACTAAGACATAGTTCGTGCTGGCCTCTTGTGTTTCGCAACAAATTTTAACAACATTTCCAGTAACAGCCAGAGGTTCCCACCCCTTGTACAATGAAAAGTTTGCAGGATTGAGGATACGACACAACACAGACCCATTTGCATTGATACAACCCAAGGGTTTTCTCCCACAGAGCTGCCAGGGAGTCACTTCAGCAGCAAAGACCCCCCATGCCGATTTACCCAGCACCCACCTATCATAATTCCTCGCAGAGTTACGACCGCCATAATTCCAAGGCTTTGCTAAACTACCCTATATCCTATATGGGACTTCCCTGCACAGATGCAGAGCCATGGGTTCAGTTATCTCAGGGAGGCCAAACATAACAAACACAAGAGTTTGTCGAAACCAATTGTCATATATAAACCCTCAAGCCCACTCGTTCATTAGCAAGACGTGCCGCAGTCCTTCTAATCCCCACCCCTTTCGATACAGCCATCCCTCTTTTCGTATCCAAAAGAATCTCTTCATACAGGCAGAGGAGAGGTAGCAGACTACAATTATCCCCTGTCGGGACAGGTAGATGCCAAACTGAACAGAAATAGGGACGTGCCTGAAATTCCTACAACTTAACCCTAGTGTAAAGCATGCACTAACAAGTCTTGACCTAGACCCTCTAATCCCCACAACAACATACCCTACTGACCCACATCGAAAATCCATAAGCCTCTCTTCATGGAGAAATCAGAAAAGGAATGAGCAACATACCAAATAACCAGTGCTAAGGGCAGAAGAGTGCACACCAATGTCGACCTTTCTCCACAACTGGTAAGTCAGCTCGCCACCATCCTTTGAACCAGGGCCAGCATCTCTACTCTAGGCCACTGCATGGAATGAACCAAATTCTTACGTTGAGAATGGCTTCCCCTGCCACCACCCACGTTAATATTACTATCTCACCTACATGAATCAACCCTGCTAGCGTTGAAACGCTTGTGGAGGGTGGTGGGTTTGTCCTTCGAGGCACATGAGATTTAATTGTAGTGATTGTGCCGATGGTGTCATACATACCCCGATTGGGGATTTATGCATACACACTATTTCATGAAGTGCCCCAATGAAAATGTTGTTTTGTAGATGGGGATAATATTAATGCATGTCATCATTGTTATATGGTAGCGTTGTTTTAGATTATGTATGGTTATTTGCATGAAAATCATTTGAGGGATGTGTTAAATGTGTTTTATTACAATTTTCATACAAACTATTTGATAAAATACCTGAATGAAAGAAATCAAAATTTGCATGATTTAGTTGTATATTTTGGTTGAAATGTTACAAGTGGAACCAGAAGAATGTTTCTTAATTTATTTCATATAAAATATTAGACAAAATTTCTACAAGAAAAAGACTAATTGGTTATATACCAAATATTTTAATAAAGCCTTACATGTAAATAGTTTGAAAAAAAATTTAGGAGATGAAAATCAAGTTTTTTCAATTGTAGCTAGCATAAATTTAGTAGGGGTGTGTGACAAAGTGGTACCAAATCTTACTCTCAAGCTAGTAAAATGGAAAAAAATAATTTGGGTACCCCGTAACCTCTATAAGTCATTGGGGGAATCGAGTACATTATAGTGGTATTAGAGCTTATTGTTAAGCACACGAAGAACAAAATATTTGATACCCCCTACTCTTAATCCATCAATAAGGTACTAGATATGTTACATTATCACTAAATTTTTATTTTTGTGAAATTAAAATTTAAATATGTATAAAATAATATAGCATTAAAATGATTTTTATTTTTAAGATATTTATTCATACCTTTTAATTAAAAGTATTTTTTTATGAAAGTAGATATTGCAATGCTCCCTGCCACCCCCTTGTACTATTTCAAGTCGCACGTGGTGTTACATATTCATTTCACCTAATCTCCAAGATCTATTATGAAGATAGGATTAAAAAATACACTCTTTCAAATGTCATCAAAACTCAAAAGAAATGTCGTCATCATGTTCAAATTGATGGGATCTTTCTGGTGATATAAATTTCATCTCAATCTAACTCCAAGATTGAATGTTATGCCCATTTTAATTTTAGCTAATCATCCAAAGCCATATCAACAATGAATCTCCTTGGTCATCCACATTACCCCTATTTGCATGACATGGCACGATCATGTCAACATAATGCGTGGTCCATGACATCATAGTGCTACCATGTGGCATTCATGTTTGGGTGACATTGTGTTCACTTGTCAGCATAATGGGTGTCTATGTCAAGCATGGGTCCCTATGTGACATCCACATGGTCCATGTCAGTTCCCCATGGCATTGCCACATCAACATAGTTGTGGTGCCCAAAAAGTCTTCCTCATTTTCTTTTGCATCCTTTTCTCAATATAGTTAGTCCATGGAAAATCTGACACTTCAACATTGTATTAGCTAGTACGATCCCTAGATGTTTGGATCTAGATAACCATTTTTGCTTGGAGGTAATCCATCCATATCCACGTCTGGGCCTTTACGTATGCATGGACCCTTCGTCACCCTCATATCCTAGATCCCCCAAATATAATCCAACTTAGAGGTGATCCATCCCTAGCCACATTCACCACTTGACTTTTCTTACCATTTCCAGAGCCCAATTCCCTAGATCCCAGTGGTCACTTGAAGGTAATCTAGGTAAGTTACATGTGGCCTATTACAAATTTTGTTTCTCCTTCCACACCGTAGACACCTAGATCTTAAATGTGGGTTGTGTGGAATAAGGGAAAGTTATCTTGGATAGGATCTGTTAACACTCAGGTTGTTCCCTTTGACTACAAAGGGAATACGGCCGAGGTAACCACTAACCAATCTTTTGGCCACAGGCCCTAGCCTACCTGCAACCAGAGAGGGCTCTCTCTTTCTGATTTAGCTTTATTTTGGTGTAATTTTAGGTTAGTTATTATGCACATGATTTTGTTTTGAATTTGTTGGGATGATGATTTCAGTTGGAAATGGTACATTTTTTCAGAATAATCTAGGCCATTGGGCATGGAGTCGATGATGGTGTACTGCTGGAAATGTTTCTTGAGAAAAAGGGTTATGCTACAGAGCTAGATAGGCATCCATGGAACAATTCTTCAAATCTGTAATATGATGGCATGAAATCAGGGAATGAAAGGCAACGAAGGATCTTTCACTATGGTGATAGAGGGAAAAGTGGGAACGTTATCTAGGAGCATTTAAGAATTCCTGAATAACATTCATAATGATAGAATGAATACAAACATGAGCAGTTAAGAATTCATGTTTATGATTAATTCTAAAGAAAACATAGTTAACAACCAGAGATTGAGCAGAGGGTGCATTCAAACAAGTCCTCAGCTATTCTTTTTCTCTTTTGCTAAGTTAATGAAACATATATTTGAATTAAGCAAACATAGAAAGACAAAACATGGTTTAGAATAACTTATTGCTCCATCAAACAACACAGGAATTTTGTAGCAGAATGCGGATCATCACTTTGACATCAAACAGTGCAGAGATCATGAACTTTCCCAACCATTTGTATTAGATAGTCTGAAAACTTACAAGATAGTGTCGTAGAGAGAAAATCACCAACGCCAAATACGTTCTGTGGGGAGGTATATATAAAAAAATAAGATACAAAATATCTAGCTGATGAGTTAATAGCTCATAAATTCTATGCCAACTTTGAGGAATTATACCTGAAAGAGTAAATGCTGCAGTAAATATTTAATGCATTAGTTGTCCATTCTGTCAGAGAGTTTTGACTTTTGTGACCAAATGAGTCGGTTGGGGCTCCGCTGTCTAAAATCTGCGTTTTCTCCTTTTTGGGCTTGCTGTCCCAGTATTTTGCTGAGTCATTGTTCTCACCTGCTCTGCTTGTTGTCTCCATGCTGTGCCTCGTGCTTGCGTATTAAATTCTGTTGACCTGAGGTTGACCAAAAAGAGACAGGACCGAGATCATTTTGGCAAAATTTGCAGCATTGCTTGCCACCAATCTTCTTTAGGTAGTTGGTGTCTTCGTATTTTTATTAAAGTCTCATCTGCCTCTGTGTATCTGTAAAAATTGGGTGGGACCTCAAACAAGTGATTAATTTCATGTTCAATGTAAAATAAATTTTCCAGCTTATCATACAGGCTCTGTCCTAATGGAGGCCCTGTTTCTTCTGAGGTACTTGTGGATGCTGTGATCTGATTGGAAATGAAATTACTCATCCTGGTGGCATACTGCTCACGGGTCAGCAGTCTTCCAGTGCCGGTCAGTAGGCTGGGCAATCCTTTACCTTGCAATGCTCCCATTCTCAGCTTGTAATCATCTACCTCTTCCTGCATTTCCTGACATTTTCTCTCTAAACTTTGCACAAAATTTCTAAGGGTCAGCACCTTTTTTACTGTTAAAACAGTTTCTGTTCTGTTACTGATGTCTAAGGCTGCCAACTCCTCTTTAATGTGAGTGTTCAGGAAGTGTATCATCTTGCTAGCCTGCTCAGGCATATTTCCTAGTGCTTCTCTGGCCTTTTGGTTTTCAATTTGGGCTTGGCCTATTAATTCGATCTGCTCATGCACAGTTCGGATTGATTTCCACTGTCTAGTGATAGAGTGGTCAATCCTAGTCCATAAAATCTTCTTTATTTCAGCCAGAGTCTTTTCTAAATTCAGCTCCTTCTCCAAGGCCTTTATTCCGTCCTTCAGGGCCTTAATTTCTCTAGTCTGTTTAGCCACTGTCATTTTGGATTTATCATATTTTGCTTCTAGCTCAGCCAATTTTTCTTTGGCCTATTTAATCTTTGTTGCCTGAAGCTCTAGCTCCTTGACAGCTTTTGTCAATTCATCCATGCTTATGCTAGACTTAGGAGCTGTTGTTGTTGCCGTTGCAACATCTGTAGTTGTTGTAGTTGCTATAGTAATAGGAGGGGTCACTGCTGCTTGTGTAGCTGCAGAAGTAGTTGGGGCAGTTTGAGGTGGCTGGGAGGTCGACTCTCCCTGCTTGTCTTGCAGTGCTCTCTCCAATTCTCCCTCCATTTGAACTATTCTCTGGTTCATTTGCATTAGCAAGTCCAATGTATCCTCAGCTTCTTTCTCTTTCACCAGCTCTCCCGTTTGTGGGTGCATAGTCGAGGAGAGCCTCATTTTCTTTTTCAGAGCAG
Source organism: Pinus tabuliformis (assembly GCA_031772625.1). NCBI lineage: Eukaryota > Viridiplantae > Streptophyta > Pinopsida > Pinales > Pinaceae > Pinus > Pinus tabuliformis. Next base: position 1,493,402,346 of record CM062819.1, on the reverse strand, counting down.
CAATATCATCCTCCTTTTTCTTCATTAGGGCCTTGATAGCTTTGGGATTCTTAGGATCATGCCCCAGGTCCACAATAATGTCCTCCAATGTTTTAATTCTGTTGTCTTTGGCTGTGGAGGACATTCTTTCTAAATCAAGCTGAGTATTTGTGTTTCTCAAAGATTCCTTTAACTCATGGGCCAGTGTGGCCTTGTCTACAAGTGTGGCATAGACCATTTCCCCTGTTTGCTTATGTAATTCTATTTGATCCATGGGGTGAATGTCCTTTTCCATAACCTCTAACTTTGTCCTGACATAGTCTGCAGCTGACTGAGGCTACTGAACCTTGGGTTTAAAATGGCTGAGAATCATTTTTTCTTCTTTGATGTCATAAGCTGCCATTAACCTTTCCTGCTTGGCAGGTGTTGCCTTAAGAAATTGGTCATATAACTGTACTCTTAACAGTTCATTTTGTGCCTTAATTTATTTAAAGGTGGCCTTGATGCTAGCTGGCCTCTTGCTTTGCTGTGTGGAGGAGGACACCTCCATGCCATGTTGTCTATCTTGCTCTTGTTGGAAAGAGCTTGTAGCTGTTTGTTGACTGTCTTCTCTATCTTTCCTTGGACTTCCAAGGATTTCTTCACTGACTTCCTCCACAATTGGAGAATCAACCTTTTGCCTCTTGGCTTCAGGCTGCTGAGTGGACCCACTAGCAGGTGTGGAGTCTTCTCGGTCTCGTTTTCTGCCTCTTTCCTCATGGGCAGGAGTCTGTAAGGCAGGCACTGTTGGTGCTTCTGTTTGTTGTAGAGGAGCCTGTACTTGAGGTTGCTCCATTGAAGAGGCAGGTTGTTCTGTAATCACTTCTTTCTCTGCATCCATTATCTCCTTCCCTTTTGCCGTACCTGTTGCTGATGTAGATGGTCCCTGGGCAACTTGTGTGGCTACAGCAGCGGATGTGCCTTCTCCAATTTGATGTGGCAACTTGAATGTTACCTACTGCAAAGAATCCAAGTCAAGAGTTTTTTCTAAATCCTTGACATTTTTCTCCATTATTTCTTCTTGAGTCAATTCCTCAACTAATGTGCCTTGCAATCACTCATCTTGGTTGGCATATTGTTCAATTTGTGGATATTTACAATGGTCATAACCTAGCAACCTGTATTTAACTCTTCTGGCACTAATAAAACCTTCCGGGTCATAAGGGACCCACCAGAAGCTCCTCTTTAACTTATATTTGTCCCTGAGAATTTGATCAACATCTTGCCAACCTTCTTTCTTGTTCATAATGAAGGGGCCTAGATGGTCTTTGAATTTGAGGTGAGCTTTCTTTTTGGCACTATGAAAATGGGTAAGATCAGAACTAATGAGTTGCCTATAGTATTCCAAGGCAAACAGTCTCATTGGTACATACCTTGGAAGCCTGTAAGGGCAGAGCTCACAGCCATAGATTCTAATGACAGTGTGATTTTGATATAGGTACCAATCACCTATTTTGTAACTCTTGGACAGCTGCAAGGTCTTTTTTATGTCAAATGACAATCTAGGAGGAGGGGATCTCATTAGGAGACAAGAGACTGGGTATACAAATTGGTCAATGAACTCACAGTAGGAAAATGGAGAGTTTTGAACCTCATGGAAAACAGATGACCAAAAGATGACAGACCTCTTTTCACCCCTAGAATCCAATTTCTTGATGGGGCATTGGAAGCTTTCAGACTGGTAATACATGAACAAGTGGTAGATATATGATGAATATTTGAATACTCCCTCCCTATCCACTTTCAATAGCTGATCATGTATTTTATTAGCTATGAACTTGGCATAGTTATACTTGTAAGCAGGGGGTTGTCTTGGACTATATGCAGCTAATAACACCAACACTATTTCATCAATGTGCTCACTTGTTTTAAAACCCAGCACATAAGAGATCATATCAACTAGTAGCTTGCCCACCTCATTGAAATGGACATATAGGAAAGGAGGTGGTCCTGTAGGCTGGCGGTCTGCCCTCACGAATGTCTTGGTAATTTTTTCAATTTCAGAACTGGAGAGTTTGGAGCCTGCATCCAGCAAATAGTTCATGGAAAAGGGAAACAATAGCTGAGTCTGTTTGAAGTTGAGCATTTGGTTGATCGAGTCAGGAGTAATGTGAAACAGTATGCTCCTAGATGGAGACTTAACAGCTCTCTAAGTTGGCTCATAGTTCTTGGCACATAAGCAGATGATCTCAGGAAAAATATTGACAGATGGGAGGAAGTAATAAGGCAAATTGGACTCCCATATACCATACATGTCAGAGTTGCTTTGATAGCTGTTTCTCAACTCGCAGAAGGTCTGCAAGTGATTTATGTCGCCAACTAGATCTTGAATAAGGTAATCTCTATCAGCAAGAGGCATGGCTTCAAGCTCTTTGTTTGGTGGATTCATAGGAGTGACACTAAGAGCTGATGGAGTAGCCATTATAGAACTTTTCAGATGTTATCTTTAGAGTGAAGTTTTTGAATAGAAACAAACTGAGGATAACTGCTTGTGAGGATTTGTAGAGGGGTGGCAGAATGATTTCAGCTGAACCAAAAGTCTTCAATATTTGTGGCTGTGGTGAAAAGAACAAACTTTGCAGAGTTTGATTTATACTTTGGTTTCTTTTTAGCAAATTCTCTGAATTTAGAGACTGTGAGGGCCAAATGCAGAGGGGAAAGGGATTATCACAGCTCAATGCACTGAGGTTTTGTAGTGAAGCGCGGCAAAAGGGAACAATGCCGAGCAGGTATGAAATTATATCGGGAATTCAAGCTCGAAAATGGATTTTGGCACGGTGAAATCGTGAATGGACCGTGGTTCTCTTAAACAAGGGGTGTATCAGTAAATTTAGGCCAAATTTATTAGGGACAGAACCATTAACTTAGGGGATTGCAGGTAATTGAGTGAACAAATTCGAGAAAACGGGAAGAACAGGGGTGAACAAATGGAATTCGGCAAATACCTGGTTAAACTAGCGCCAAGGGTGGTTGAGCTGATTTAATGGCAAGTACTGACTTCGAATTTCCAGGTGGCGGCATCCAAATTGTTCAAACTTTAATTCTGGAGGTAATATGGTGTGAACAGCAAAACGACGCTCTCCAAACTTTCCAATTTAAATGACCAAAAAAGGTCACTTTGCGTGTTTTTAATAAAAAATTTGGTACATTGGCGCTTTTGGTGCTTTTCCACGATGACGTCAGCATTGTTAGGTAAAATTGACTTGAGATAGAGTCAAAGTTTACCAGGTTAAACAGTGATGGTTTTGGGGCACATGGTATTGTGCACCCATGGTATTCTGCCCGTGGTATTATATGTAATGGAGCTTATAAAAAGCTGGAAGGACTTCATTGTAAGGCAAGACCTGGAGGTTAGCGGTGAAGGCTCACTTGGTCGGAGTGGTCAGGGTTTTGGCCAATGCTAATAAGATCTTATTAGGTTGGGTTTTTCCCGGATTTGGGGTTTTTCCGGATAAACATTTGTGTTTATGTGTTTATGGTTGTTGCTGGTTATTTTTATATTTATTCCTCTCAGTAATTATTTATGTTATGCAGTAAATTTCTTAACAACTGGTATCAGAGCCAGATTTTGGCTTCAAAGGGATTCTTTGATGCCACGGGTTTATAGTGCTTGATAAGATCAATGCAGCTTCAAAGGGATTCTTTGATGCCAGGGGTTTATAGTGCTTGATAAGATCAATGCAGCTTCAAAGGGATTCTTTGATGCCAGGGGTTTATAGTGCTTGATAAGATCAATGCAGCCTTTTTACAGATCTGGGTCTGAAAATAATGGTGGAACAATCGTACGCGGAACCTCGAGGAGAATGTGCGGAAGATAGTGCCGTAACTGCCAGGGATCACAGTGCATTTGCGATATTTACCGGTTTGGAACATGTTGACGAATTGTTTGGTATTCATGCGGCTTCGAAAATTGTTCGTTTTCTGCTACGTGAGGCCACCGGTGCTGGAATCTACGAGGTTCTCGTCGAGCTTGCAGTTGGAGCAGTTTGATAGAAGTTTTCGAGCAAATCAAATTGAGAGAGGATGGATCAGAATGGCAGCAGCAATAAACAAAAAAAAATATTTTAATGAAGTCAAAATTATTGCATGAAAATGGGCATACTGCTGTAAGACCTGGTAAGGCATGTGTACCCCTCGGTGATCATCAGTAAAGTCTGGGTTAGACCTAGGTGATAGGGGGGATGTCAGGTTAACAATACCCCAGGTAAAAACTTTGAGGGGGTTAAGGGCTAGAGTGAGTGGGATTGTCTCACTTAGCAGGTTTGGCTGGAGTTAGTCAAGGAACCCCAAGTCAAGTTTAAGGGGGGAATTGTTAGGTAAACTTGACTTGAGATAGAGTCAAAGTTGACCAGGTTAAACAGTGATGGTTTTGGGGCACATGGTATTGTGCACCCATGGTATTCTGCCCCTGGTATTATATGTAATGGAGCTTATAAAAAGCTGGAAGGACTTCATTGTAAGGCATGACCTGGAGGTCAGCGGTGAAGGCTCACTTGGTCGGAGTGGCCAGGGTTTTGGCCAATGCTAATAAGATCTTATTAGGTTGGGTTTTTCCCCGAATTTGGGGTTTTCCCGGATAAACATTTGTGTTTATGGTTGTTGCTGGTTATTTTTATATTTATTCCTCTCAGTAATTATTTATGTTATGTAGTAAATTTCTTAACAAGCATGACATCACCGGCGGGCCCCGGCTACGGCAGGGTGACGTGGACGCTGACTCGGATGACGACGTGGCGGGACACGGTGGCACAACATGGATGCAGGCGGACAAAGTGGCGAGTGACATGGGGGAGCAGCGGAGACAGGGTGGTGACGTCATGGCTGACGTGATTACTGACGTGATGGGATGGATGGTGGTATCTGGTTTCCCCGCACAACCTTTGAGCAGAGGTGGTTTTGGGGGAGGGGCCTCCGAACACCCCGGGCGGTCGACACGTGGTGGGGGTACGGCAGGGAAACCGCCCATCCCCCAGACGTTAACCCCCGGCATGTTGTGGGCTGAAAACACCTGCCCACCGTTGGATCTGGTGCGGTGGGGAACGGATGGCTGGCGGGGCGTTTTGGAGCGGCGTGCAGCTTTGGAGCGGGTCCCTCCCGTATATTAAATAATATTGCACTGCGGTGGGTTGAAACTTTGGTTTAGGTGGGTTTTGTGGGTTGGGTTAGTGCGGGGTAATATAGCTTAATGTTTTAATTTAAAACATTTTAACATTAAACGTTGGGATTTGACTGCGGGGGCAGAATTGCAAGGTTTAGATGGGTGGGGTTTTAGGTATAGGTTATTAATCCTAACCAGAGGTTAGATTAATTTCGGGGTTAGGACGCGGAAGGGTTGATAATAGCCCCAAATGGACTAATATCTCCCATAACTATGTTACCTAGCTATAATGCTAGGGGGTGGGATAGTTAATATGTTTTTTGGGAATTTTATATAGTTTTTTGTAGAAAATAGGGGTGGGGATGTAACTAGGGAGCTATATAATAGAGTTAGGAGTTAATATGGGTATGTGAGGTGAAGTGTGAGGGAGAGGTTAAGCTTGTGAACTGAAAACTTAGATACAAGAAATGGATGGAATATGAAATGAGGGTTTTACACAAGAAATGTGGCTTCTTTTATTGAAGAAGGTCAAAACTTGACATGATTTTCTCAAGGGGGAAATGCAAGTAGGACTGGTTAGGCAGATCCTAAAGTCCTCAAGGGGATATTAGTAAGAAACTTTTTAAGGGGAGTGAGGGGAGTTAGACATGCTTTGATAGTTCTGCCATTTAGACCATTGCTTTGACCCTTCTCTTTTTGATGAGATAAGATATGATTTTCAATATATCAGGTGGTCAGACCTTGCTTCTGCAACCTCAACCTACCTACCCAGCCTAGTACACCTAACATTTTTTCTTCTTTTTGAATGGGTGCACTTAGCCTTGCAAACCCTGATTATCCTCTTTTCTTTTGACTGCCCTCCTATCTAAATCTACCCTTATCTCTTCCAAGAGCCCAGATTAAGCAGTTGGGCTCCTTCATTTCTCTATCTAGCTACTCATCTGCCAAGATTGAACTGTTTGGGCAGATATTCATTTTCTAGCCTAGAACAAGCAATTTAAAACATGGCATGGTCCATTTTGAACTGTTGGGCCATCTAGCAAGCTAGCAGTGGCATTTTGGTTAGCCACTTTCCTGGTCTCTCTTTGGGGTTCATTTCAATTATTTTTTCTGACCAATTCATTTTCTTGCCTTTTGATCATTCTTTTAAGGCATACCCTCTTTACATTTTTTAACTCTCTTTTCTTTTCACAAAATATGGAACCTTTGTAGAATCAAAGATGAACATTTTTGGCACTTCCACTGTCAATCATGAAAAATGAAACCTATTGGTATAGGAGACTAACAGGATCCACCTTTTGCACATAGGTGATGGCCCTTACCACCACCAGATGGTGGATGCCAAGATCTAACACTTTGAAGGGAAACCTACCTAAATACAAGCAAATTTCGAAAACAATATCTAGCCTTGTCTCATATCATGGTCATGCAAAAGAGAACTTTTCAGTGTTCACCCCAAACCCTCGATGCCTTAATATGAAATTCATTTGACTAAATGATCTAGCCTGGGTGGGTTTCAGCCTACACACCAAGGTAATGACCATTACAACCACTAGATTCCTAGATCACATTTTTTTTTGTAGAAGCATTAAGGTAGGGGAGAGAGGAAACCAAGGAATTTTACAAAGATTTCTTAACACAAGGGAATCTATATAGAATGCCAAATTTCATAACGTAATGGCCAAGGCCTAAGAAAAGACCCTCAAAGGTACTAGGCCACGATAGGAAGGAGATAAAGGGGAACCAACAAGACCAATTTATTCTAGATATATAGCAAGATAATGACATAGCTCCAAAGACGAAATTAACCAAGTTCAAGCACTTCACATGGTCAATTATGAAAAGAAGTCTAACTCCTTTGACTATTGTAGGCCAGCTAACCTCTTTAATGAGATAATTCTTCTTCATTCATCTTCAAGGAGACATATAGGTTTGTGTGACCATTCATAGGGATTATATATCATGTGTTAAGAAATCAATCTCATGATTTTACAATTACTTAGCATTCTCAGTTACAACAATATATAAGTGTTCATAAACCCATCGAATCATCGCATCATTCATAGACGAATTGATGATAAACTCTAACTAGATACTCATTTAAAATACAACATATAAAATAATTTCATATCATGTAAGGTAACCTACAATCATGGGTATGGGAGTAAGCTTCCCAATAAATAGACATATCAGACCAATAAGAACTTATGAGATAACAAGTTCACTAAGGGAAATCACAAGACAAGTCACGGTTATGTAAGTGATCATGCAAGATGGCAATAGTCACATAGTTAAAGTAGTTCAAATATATAATACAACTTGTCAACCATGAATATGGAGTGATTTATGTAAACCTTTCATGAGTAATACATAACCATACATCTATTAATAAAATACATCAAAATCCTTAAACCAAATATGCATAAACCACTACACTTATTTAAGTGTATTGGAATAGCTAGTAGCATAATGAGGGACTTCGACTCACCACCTAACTAATGACTAGCTACACTTCACTCTCTCTTATCACTGACACCTCTTAGCAAGATCTAGACTTTGTCGAAAAATACTTTCATAGGGGAAATTCACAAAATGGATTGCTCAAGCACTTAGGAGATGGATTCTACTATTGTGGTGGTTCTTTAACTACTCTCAATTAGTAAGAATCATAGTGAGTCACTTACTCTTTGAGTTTCAAATCATAGGGGTTCACCCAACTTCTAGAGGAAGTATTTTACCTAGTTCCAAGGGATTGAATCCACTATGAAGGTGTTCATTAGCCAACTAGAAAGAAATTGTCAGCTCATCAACCAAACAACAGGGACTAAGTGGTTCATTATCCAAATACCAAGCATTAGTAATTTAATTAACCATTCAACAAGCACTTAATGGTTCATCAGCTAAACAACAAGCACTATGTGGTTCTACAACCAAAAAACAAGCACTTGGTTGCATAACAATCTATTTAGCAAGCACTTAGTATTTAATTAACTATACAGCAAGTACTAAGTGGTTCATCATCCAAATAGTGAGCACATAGTGGTTCATCATCCAAACCGCAAGCACACTAAGTGTTTAGTTATTCACTAAGCTTCATACTAATCACATATATTTAAACAAATGGTTAACGGTTTAAAACAAAGTCACAACCCAGGCTCACATAGTATATGCTTAAGGTAATAGAGAACAAAATCAAAGTCAGCTCTAGTGTTGCTCATCATACACATTATCCTCCATAGCTCCTCACCTTCTAGAAATTTAGGCCTGAACCCTTTTGTCTGCTAGGAAAAATAAGGGTTCCCTTAAACTTGAATGAGAGGAGGAGGAAGAACCAATCTCCACACACAATTAGCAATCAAATCCCAAAAACTAATGTCATAGCAAAGAGAGTACAACCAGAGTACAACCCAACCCAAGATAAATATGAAGCGTAAGAGGACCATCTTTGTCCAAGGACCAACCATTACCAATTAACAATTGAGTTCCTGATCAAATTATGCCCATCCCAAAACAAATATGAAACCTCAAGAGATAGCCAACGGGAACATGAGGGAGCTAGAGCGAGAGTGCCCTCCATTGTGCGTATATATATTTTTCTTCAATAACCCGATGTGTTCTCGGAGACAATTAACATGGATCTTTAGTGTTTCTTTTGAATTGTTGTCTCTTCGACCTAAAGGGGAGAATGAAAATGGGAAGTGCCCTCTCATTCCACTATCATAATCCAACCTCATAATTACTGTCAGTAAGCTCTACCAAGCCCAGTTCACCCAAATCTCATCAGAATGAAAATTTTGAAGTAATGGCTTTATGGGTCATTGCATTTTAAAATTGTTGGGGTAATGAAGACATCCAATGTTTTCCCTTATTAACATACAATTACTCTCAAATTAAAGAATAGCGAATCATTGTTGTTTATGATCTAAAACGGGCGAGTTCAGCTCTGGCGGGATGTAAGAATTGAGCTCTGAGACTTCATGATATCCATAGATGATGCTTAAAAGATCTGTATTTTTCTCAGTACACTTTATTTTGGAGATCGTTGATTACTCCTACGCAGCCAAAGACAGGATCTCGAATTCTCTACCTCGCTTCGTACACCGTGCTGTTTACAGCATCGCCTCTCTTCTCGACCGGAAGATCCTGTAACACAATAATGCATCACCACACACTTAGTTTTTGAAAATCTCAGGGTCTTCATATCAGTACGATCATATCGAATTGTACGTAGAGGAGCTTAATTATTACTCTTCAAACACTTCTTCATGCCATAAAAGATAAAGTTAATGCACTCGTATTTCATTCTTATTTACATAGCAGGATTCCAGAAACTCGTAATAGGAGCGTGAACATTATTTATTCTTTGCAAATTAACTGTAGACAAATTAAATGCAGTTGAAAATTGATAGTAAGAATTAGAGCCTTCTATTTGTTAAATGTGTAATTTCAGCGCAGCCGAAAACCACCAAACAAAACCATCTATCTTGTTCGCACCGCCTTTTGGCAAAGGCTGTTTTTCCTTGGAGCCCTCCGAACACATTCACTGGCCGCCACGCGTCCCATGTACGAGCACCCAAAAACCACTTTCCCCGGACGGTAAAGTTCGTTTGTTTTGCCCGAGGTTGGTGTGCGAACCTCGTTGGATCAGCCAAGTGATCTGGGCACGAAATCTCCGCCGTTGATCTCCGGAAGGTGCACGGGCCCATGTCAAATCAATTTTTTTTACGTGGAGTGAAGTTTTGTTTCGTTGACCACCGTGAAGGAAACATTGTAGTTTTAATGCATTTACGTAAAATTTGGTGGCAGCTTTTATTATGGTAATGGGCATACGTCCCATGCCTTTAATACGATATGGGAATATAGTTAATTTTGGTTATGGGCATTGTCCCACATGCCATACGATTTATATTTTTTTTTATATATTTTTTTGCATACGTTGTTATATGTTAAAAAAAACATGGCTACGTGCTGTAGTTTTTTCTTTTAAGTTTAGAGTGGAGTGGCTGCGCACAGTAGTGGGATTTTTTTTTGTAAATGCACAGCAGTGCTATATAGATTTTGGAATGTAATGCTTTGTATTAGTTTTTTGAAGAACAGAGAGCTGTGTATGTAATTTCCACAGCAGTGGAAGATCTGTGAGAGTAGCAGAGTTTTTTTTGTAATTCCCTCTTTGCACAGAGGATGAAATATGTATCAGTTTTTTTTTGTTTTAATTAATAGAAATGCTTTGTGACTGTGTAATGGTGTCTTCTGAGTCATTTTGATTTTAAGAGGTTCTTGGCAAAAGATTCTGGACAGAGTAAACAGAGCATTGTCTCTGTGGTGAATAATTTTATTTGGTTTTGGTATTTCTCCATTAAAAATACCCAACAGTGGTATCGGAGCAAGGCTTAGGCTCTTTGTAGGAGACAAAGAAGCTGAAGGGAGAAGGTTGTTGCTGCAGCAAAACCTCTCAGGTAGACAGAAGACTCAGACAGCGAAGGATTCAGGTATTCCCCAAAAGCATTTCTCTTGTTATTGCTGAAGACAGTCAGTTTTTTTTTTAAAAAATCACAGTCAAGGATTTAAAACCATAGTTCAAGATGCAAGGAATGGCAAGCACAAGCATGGGTATGTTCAACACCCAGCTCCCACACTTTAATGGGAAGAACTATGACTACTGGTCTATAACCATGAGAGCTTTGTTCATCGCTCAGGATATATGGGAACTAGTAGAATATGGGTTTGAGGAACCAGCAGATGAAAATGAGTTCAATGCACTAACTCAGGGAGAGAAGGATCAGCTGAAGCTCAATAGGAAGAAGGATGCAAAGGCCATTGTTTTGTTGTATCAAGCAGTGGACCAGAGTATATTCCCAAGGATAGCAGCAGCTACAACATCACACAATGCATGGCAAACCCTAAAAACTGCCTATCAAGGCATGGAGAGAGTGAAGACAGCAAAATTGCAAATGCTGAGAAAGGATTTTGAAAACTTGAAGATGAAGGAGTCAGACAACATTGAATCATTCTTCACTCATGTGATTGGTGTAATCACACAAATGAGAACTCATGGAGATACAATTGAAGATAGAAGAATAGTGGAGAAAATATTGAGGGTCTTACCCTCAAGGTTTGATGCCATAGTCACCACCATTGAAGAGACAAAGGATCTCTCAAAATATTCAGTTGATGAGCTACATGCATCACTGATAACTCATGAGCAGAGGTTGAGTAGGAATGAAAACTCATCCCTTGAGCAAGCCTTCAAGACCCAGATGTCCTTTGGAAGAGGAAGGGGTCAAGGAAGAGGAAACCGAAGAGGAAGAGGCAGAAGCCAGAACAGAGGTGGAAGGAACAGCCCAGCAAATGCACAAGGAAGAGGCAGCAATCCAAATCAGAACCAAGGTCAAGGCAGCAGCCAACAAAGAGATCAGTATCAGGCTCAAGGACAAAGGTATGATAAATCTAATGTTCAATGCTATTATTGCAAAAAGTATGGACATTATGCTAGTGATTGTAGAAAGAAACATCATGATATGAACAGCAGACAGAATGCAAATGTTACAAGAGAAAACAGCAGTCAAGAAAATGTCCTGTTAGCTTGTAACATGGCTGAAACACATAGTGAAGACATTTGGTTTTTAGACTCAGGTTGCAGCAACCATATGACAGGGAATGTAGCCCTCTTTTCAGCCTTAAATCAGAATTTGAAATCAGAGGTCACACTAGGAACTGATTGTAAAGTGTCTGTTATGGGAAAAGGGGAGGTAAAAATATTTACAAAACAAGGAGAAAGGAAAACCATAGCAGATGTATACTATGTCCCCGGAATGAGATGTAACCTATTGAGTGTTGGACAGCTTATCCAAAAGGGTTACAATGTTTATTTTGTAAATGATGTGTGCACCATCATGGACATACCACCCAGCAAAAGATGCATTGCTGAAGTGAAGATGACAAGGAACAGGATGTTCCCTCTCCGGATCAGGGCAGACATGAAGAACAAAAGGGAAATGGCAGCAGTCACCCAAGAGGCCTTCCAAAGCGTGCCAAAGGATGAGAACTGGTTATGGCACTTGAGATTCGGGCATCTAAATTTTGGAGGTCTAAATTTGTTGAGCAGAAAAGGAATGGTAAAGGGATTACCATTGATAGAGAAGCCGGACAGCCTTTGTGAAGGTTGTATATTGGGCAAACAACATAGAGAGAGTTTTCCATCAGGGAAAAGCATAAGGGCAAAGACACCCTTAGAGATTATCCACTCAGATTTGTGTGGACCAATGCAAGCTCCATCTTTAGCTGGCAGCCTATATTTCTTGACATTCATTGATGATTTTACAAGAAAGACTTGGATATATTTCCTCAAGAACAAAAGTGAAGTCTTTGAGAAATTCCAAAACTTCAAAGCACTAGTGGAGAACCAAAGCGGGCTGCACATAAAAGTATTGAGAACTGATAGAGGAGGTGAGTATATCTCAAATGAATTCCTAAAGTTTTGTAGAGAAAATGGAATACATAAACAGTTCACAACTCGGTACACCCCACAGCAAAATGGAGTTGCTGAAAGGAAGAACAGAACCATCATGGAGATGGCAAGGAGCATGTTGAAGGCAAAGCATTTGCCAAATGAATATTGGGCTGAAGCTGTACATTGTGCAGTTTATATTTTGAACAGGTGTCCTACAAAGGCAGTCATGAACAAAGTGCCAGAAGAGGCATGGAGTGGGAGAAAGCAAGGAGTCACCCACATGAGAGTTTTTGGGTGTGTGGCCTATGCACACATTCCGGATCAGCTAAGGAGGAAGTTGGACAGCAAAGGGGAGAAGTGTATCTTTATTGGATACAGTGATGAATCCAAAGCCTACAGGCTGTACATTCCATCTACCAAGAAGTTCTTTGTCAGCAGGGATGTTCAATTCATTGAAGAGGAAGCTTGGGATGGAAGCATAGAGAAAACAGTGAACATTAAAAGCTGTTTGCCTCATGATGAAGATGAAGAGGAGGTGGCTGAAATGAATCCCCAAACAGCAGCACCAACACAAGGACAGCAAGGGACACCATTGAGGATCAATGAGAGTGCTTCTCCAAGCACACCACAAGGAGGAAATTCAAGTGCATCTTCAAGCACTTGCACACCAAGTGAAAGAGGTAAGAAGTTTAGAAATCTAAGTGACATTTATGATGAAGGAATGAATTCCTTATTTGCCTTGTTTTGTCATGTTGATGATCCTATTCATTTTGAAGAAGCTATTAAAGATAGGAAATGGATAGAAGCTATGGATGAAGAGATGAATGCCATAGAGAGAAACAAAACATGGGATTTGGTTGAGCTACCGAAAGGCAAAGAAGTCATTGGTGTGAAATGGGTCTACAAGACCAAGAGCAATGCTGAAGGCAAGATTGAAAGGCATAAAGCAAGGCTGGTTGTCAAAGGATACAAGCAGCAGTATGGGAGAGATTATGAGGAGACTTTCGCCCCGGTTGCAAGAATGGAAACCGTGAGAGCAGTGCTGTCCATAGCAGCTCAAAACAAATGGAAAGTCTACCAAATGGATGTGAAATCAGCATTCCTAAATGGAGTGTTAATGGAAGAGGTCTATGTGGAACAGCCTCTCGGATATGAGAAGAAAGGAGAAGAGCACAAAGTGTGCAAATTGAAGAAAGCTCTTTATGGGCTGAAACAAGCGCCAAGAGCATGGTACAGCAGGATAGATTCATATCTATTGGAGAATGAATTTGACAAATGTGAAGGAGAACCCACAGTCTACATCAAGGAAAAGGATGGTAAAATTTTAATTGTTGTCTTGTATGTAGATGATGTTATTTTCACTGGAAATGATATTTATCTTATTGAGAATTTTAAATCAGTCATGAAGAATGAATTTGAAATGACTGACATGGGTTTCTTGAGATACTTCTTAGGCATAGAAGTAGATCAAAATGAAAAAGGAATTTTTATATCTCAAGCAAGATATGTCAATCAAGTTTTGGGCAGATTTAAGATGCAAGAATGCAAGGCAGCCATCACTCCCACAGTGATGGGATTAAAACTCAGCAGAGAGGACAGCAGCAAGGATTTTGATCCTAGCCTGTACAAAAGCATTGTGGGCAGCCTTATGTATTTAACAGCAACTAGGCCTGATATTATGTATGCTGTTAGTTTGATTTCCAGGTTCATGGAGAGGCCAAAGGAGGCACATTGGCAGGCAGCAAAGAGAATTTTGAGGTATGTCAAAGGCACTAAAATGTTTGGAATTTTATATCATGCCTCAGAACATTCAGATTTGGTTGGATACACTGATAGCGATTGGGCTGGAAGTGTAGATGATCGGAAGAGCACTTCCGGTTATGTTTTTAACATGGGTTCAGGAGCCATTTCATGGGCTTCCAAGAAGCAGTCCATTGTAGCATTGTCTACAGCAGAGGCAGAATATGTGGCAGCGACAGCAGCAGCATGTCAGGCAGTATGGATGAGAAGGATGTTGAGAAGCTTAGGCCAAGAGCAGGCAAAAGCGACAGTGGTCTTTTGTGACAATAGCTCCGCTATTGCTTTGTCAAAGAATTCAGTGTTTCATAAGAGAACGAAACACATTGACACAAGGTTTCACTACATCAGAGAATTGGTGAGCAATGGAGAAATTGTCTTAGAACATTGCAGGACTCAGGAACAGGTAGCAGACATTTTGACAAAGCCACTGGACCAGAAAAGCTTTGAATTTTTGAGGAAGTGTCTGGGTATGACAGAATGCCCAGCTGTTGAAATTAAAGGGGAGTGTTAAATGTGTAATTTCAACGCAGCCGAAAACCACCAAACAAAACCATCTATCTTGTTCGCACCGCCTTTTGGCAAAGGCTGTTTTTCCTTGGAGCCCTCCGAACACATTCACTGGCCGCCACGCGTCCCATGTACGAGCACCCAAAAACCACTTTCCCCGGACGGTAAAGTTCGTTTGTTTTGCCCGAGGTTGGTGTGCGAACCTCGTTGGATCAGCCAAGTGATCTGGGCACGAAATCTCCGCCGTTGATCTCCGGAAGGTGCACGGGCCCATGTCAAATCAATTTTTTTTACGTGGAGTGAAGTTTTGTTTCGTTGACCACCGTGAAGGAAACATTGTAGTTTTAATGCATTTACGTAAAATTTGGTGGCAGCTTTTATTATGGTAATGGGCATACGTCCCATGCCTTTAATACGATATGGGAATATAGTTAATTTTGGTTATGGGCATTGTCCCACATGCCATACGATTTATATTTTTTTTTATATATTTTTTTGCATACGTTGTTATATGTTAAAAAAAACATGGCTACGTGCTGTAGTTTTTTCTTTTAAGTTTAGAGTGGAGTGGTTGCGCACAGCAGTGGGATTTTTTTTTGTAAATGCACAGCAGTGCTATATAGATTTTGGAATGTAATGCTTTGTATTAGTTTTTTGAAGAACAGAGAGCTGTGTATGTAATTTCCACAGCAGTGGAAGATCTGTGAGAGTAGCAGAGTTTTTTTTGTAATTCCCTCTTTGCACAGAGGATGAAATATGTATCAGTTTTTTTTTTGTTTTAATTAATAGAAATGCTTTGTGACTGTGTAATGGTGTCTTCTGAGTCATTTTGATTTTAAGAGGTTCTTGGCAAAAGATTCTGGACAGAGTAAACAGAGCATTGTCTCTGTGGTGAATAATTTTATTTGGTTTTGGTATTTCTCCATTAAAAATACCCAACACTATTTATATAAAATAATTGTATCGTGTGAGATGAGACGTGTAGTTCCGTGCATGTTTAATACATTTAAGTTTAACATGTAATTAATATTGATATTCAATGAAAAATATAAATATTGCAGTTTATTTCAAGCAAATTGTGTTATTTCTTAAACGTACATGAAACACTCATGGTTGGAGACAAGAGTTATAATATATTGGTCAAAATTGCTCCGCGTGTGCCTTCTTGACGACGACAGAGCGTAATGGTGTGGACAACAAAACGAGTAAAATGTGATTAATACAAGGTGTGGTAAGTGAGGAATATACAATTGGAAAAGAAACGATCGTGGTCGTTGTGGTGTAGTGGTCAGTATGACTGACGGTCATGGGAGAAAATGGATGAAAAAGGTGGGAGGACAATTCAAATGAATGAAAAGTGGTAAGAAAACTGAAAAATGGAGTCGCGAGGTAGAGAGCACAGTTTGAAAATTTTCAGCCTCTTTCAGCAAGGAAGAATTATGAAAGAGGTGTGATTTTATACACGGAAATGAAATGATATTTTAAGGTTCATAGACTAAAAATAGTCGATTATTAGTTCTCTGTTTTTTGCTTTTTGCAATTCAATATTTTTCAGATATAAATTGATGATGAGCTAGCCTAACTTTCCAACAATCTCCTCGCATTAAAAAGATAATGTCAAGAAATTGATGCTAACATGTTCTCATAAATTTCTCTCATGTCTTTGAATGTATCACCGGTGTTGCGGGGGAGCGCCCCCCTCGATCCCACTCCCAGTCCGCGCTCTGGGCAGGAGCGGCTCGGGAGTGCGCTCCCGATAAAAAAATTTGCGCTCCTTGCCAAATCTGGGAGCGACTTCGGAAGTGTTGCTCCCATCGCCTCAGGAGCGAAATTTAAAGCCTTGGAGCGATTAGGGAGTGATCGCTCCGGATTGCTCCCGAGCTTTAAATTTCGCTCCCAGAGCGACGCACGCGGAGGCCAGGAGCGAATGCGGCAGAAAAGAAATAAAATAAAAAATAAATAAAAAAAATCGCGCGCTTAAAAATTGATTTTTTTTTATATAATGAAGGCGGGAGGGCTTTTTTGAATCATTGTGACTTGAGTTAGACTGAGAGAAAGGAGTGACACTGAGAGCAAGGTGCCAAGGAGCAAGGAGCAAGGAACAAGGAGTCTTGGACGCATTTGAGGTACGTTAGCAATATATATATTTTTTTTATTAATTTACTCCTAATTTTTAAATAAATAAATAAATTTTTCTCTATTTCGGTTTCCCATTGGGCCATTCCCATTCCCATCCCATTTTATTAAATTCTGCAGATTCAAAACTACAAATTTCAAACATCATGGTTATATTTCTTGGCATTTTCTTCTTCTTGGTTCCTTTTCTGGTTGTTATGGTGCTGGAGAGTAGGAAAAAGAGGGTTCAAAATGAAGAAGGGGGACAAATTGGATTTGATGAAAACTTCGGTGAGGAGGAGCTAGAGGAGGGTGAACATGATTCAACAGCTAAAAAAACTAAACAAGACCAAACCCCATTGTGGAAATATGTTAACAGGCCTGAAGCAGGGAAAGGGGGTGGAACCACTAAATTTCATTGCCCCCATTGCAACAATAATTACACAAGTTCATACACCCGTGCCAGAAACACCTCTACGGGAAAATGCCATGGGATGGAGATAAACAAATAGGAATCAAAACTTGTGCAGGTGTATCAGCAGCAGATAGAGCCAAATACATAAGGGAAGAGGAGGAAGCCTAATACAAATCTAAAAAATTAAGGGGTTTCTTTGAACCAAGCTCATAATCACAAGCACAAAGAACTCCTTCAGCACCCTCCCAAGGCAGTGGATATGGAGGCACAGGGTCACCACCTTTAAGGTGTAGAACTGTATCAGATTTCCTTGATGAAGGGTATATGAATGATGTGGATTCAAAAGTTTACAAGTTTCTCTATGCATGTGGGATACCGTTCAATGTTCTTCGCTCACCTTATTGGCATGAAATGGTTTATGCCATAAATGATGCCCCTAAAGGATACAAGAACCCTAGGTATGACAAGGTAAGAACCGTTGGACTTGATCATGAAAAAACAAAAATATCACATTCTTTGAATAGAATGACAAGTTCTCGGACTGACCATGGGGTGTCCATTGTATCTAATGGATGGACAAATGTAAAAGGCAAGCCATTGATAAGTGTTCTTGTTGTGTCTGTTAGTGGTGCCACCTTTCTAAATGCATATGATTACTCAGAGAAGTTCAAGACCAGCATCAATATTGCAGAAGCATTACTTGAAACAATTAACCGTATTGGGCCATACAATGTCATCCAAGTCATCACTAATAATACTCCTAATTGTAAGTCAACGGGAGCAATTATTGAGGATAAATACCCCAACATATTTTGGTCTAGGTGTTTGATTCACACATTGAACCTTTTGATTCATGATGTTGTTAAGAACAAAAATGAACACTACAAATGGATTGGTGATTTGTACAAGAAAGGCAAACAAATGATAAAATTTATTACAAATCATAGCAATACCCATAGCCTTTTCTACAGTCACTCAAGATTGGAGTTGTTGAAGATTGCGAGGACTAGATTTGGTAGCTATTACCTCACCTTCAGGTGCCTTTTGAAGTTAAGAGAGCCATTGGCTAGCATGTTATCAAGTCCACACTGCCAGGTATTGAAGGAAAGGGATACAAATGCAGCTGATAGGCGATGTTTTGAATTGGTGGAGGAGGCCACTCTTGATGGTATGTTTTGTGCACGTGTGAGGCAAGTATTGGATTTAAGCAAGCCCATTTATCACATGATTCGGTTTGAAGATACAAATAAACTAGTGATTGGCGAGGTGTATGAGCAGATGGATACCATGTTGGGGAAAATAAAAGATATTGTTCATAACAATGATCCCGACTTGTACAAACTAATTCATGATTGTGTGCGTGTACGGTGGAATAAAATTAATCTTCCACTACATTCCTTGGCGTATATCCTTACACCAAAATACTACTCTACATCTTGGCTGGGCCAACCTGCACTAGGGGGTGGGGTTAGGACCAAACCCCATATAGATGAAGAGGTATCTAAAGGATATTTGGAAGCATTAGAAATGTTGATACCTAACAGGGAGGAATGTGCTAGTGTGCGCCTTGAAATAGGCAGATGCTTCAGTGGCACTGGTTTGTTTGGTACCTTCCATGCAATGGAAGACAGAGACAGATTTGATGCTCTCACATCGTGGGAAACATATGGCAGCCATGGAATTTTGCCAAAATTGGCAAAAAAATTTCTATCACAGGTTGTAGATACTTCTTCTGTAGAGAGGTGTTGGAGCACCTACAACTTCATACATAATGTGAAAAGAAACAGACTCAATGAAAATCGGGCAGAAAGCTTGGTTTATGTGCACTACAACTTGAGGTTGTTGAGTCATTACTGTGATCGGGCTTCTAAGGATCCAACATATAAAATCTGGGACAACCACCCAAAGGATGACAATTTGGAGGATGGCACTATACATCTTGAAGAACTCGAAGAGGAACTTATAAGGGAAGAAGATGAAGTAGCAGCCATGCCACCTGCACCATCCAGTAACAGTGCTCCAGTTCCGAGTCTTGTTCCTTTGCTATCGCCACCTCCATCTACACTTTCTCATAGAGGGCATGTGCCTTCTAGTTCTGGTCGTCGGTCTGTGCGGGAGACTCCTAGAAGACCACCACAACCTGCTCATACATTAGACTCTCATGGCAAGGGCCACATGCAGTAGTAGATAATAGATTTACAATTTACTTGTCTTTTCTAGTTTCTATTAGTTTTCATAACTATTGAGTCTTGACTCTTGACTCTTTCATATCACAATGATATTTTTTGTAAACAATATATGACTGTGACAATGAAAGTTTGAAGTTTGAAGTTGGCAATTATAACTCATTGGTAATGACTTTGAATTATGAATATGATGCTTCGTGAAAATTGTTTCATTTCATTTTATAATTAATTTTATAACATTTCATTTCATGTTAATAGTTAGATCTTATTTCTTGTAATGGTTAAACTTAGCTTACAAGTACAACTTTGGTGATCAATGATGATAAATGTTATATATTGAATTTTCAATTTTGAAAGCTTGAAGTTGAAACTTTAAGATTGATGAATCATGATTCACGAGACTCAATATGTTGTAATATGTATGCTACTAACTTGTGGACGTGGTTGATCAAGATTATAACTTCTAGATGATTGATGTGATATGGTTCAATAATCACTCTATGTTTTTTTATGTTTTTTATATCTAATTCATCATTCTGCATGTTTTTGTTGAAATATATGTATCAAAATATAAAAAATATAAAAATATATATATATTTAAAAAATTGCTCTGGGATTCGCTACCAAACTAGGAGCTTTTGAAAATGTCACTCCCACTCCTCGCTTTCGCTCCCGCTCCCAAGTAACACTGTGCATCACATTCCAAAATGAAATGTTTTCCGATTCCATAGCACCAGATGTGCAAAATGTACACACCCGTTCTTCCCAAGCATCTTTAAGCCTTTTCCACCATCCTGTTTCACTCCGAAGTTGATGTGAGTTGGTCCTTAATTGAGAAATAAGAACCTTTGTTGTCCACGAAACACTAACTCCAATGGACTCTTTTTGTTGTAGATCACATGTAGGGTTGAATTCTTCAATGTAATATTTCTTCTTTCTACCGGACTCTTTTCCCCATATCTTTTTACGAAACTTCTCACAAAAAGAATGAAATTAAATCATCCCCGTAATGGTGTCCAGAGATGTTAACTCCCCATAATAGAGTTAATAGTGCCCAAAGATGTTAATTCCCCAGAATAAGAGTTAATGTTACCCGGAGATGTTGGCTCCCTAGAATCACACTATGTTGTGTTGTAATGCAAAACCTGGAAACATCTAAAGATGTTTATATCCACTTTTTGACTAATGAACAAGTTCGACTTCAGAGGTCGGTTATGATCTTCAGCCATGCTACCGACTTTTTCTTTTATATATATGCCATCATCTTGTGCTTGAATTTGCCCAAATTGGTAATTTTGGGAGGAAGGAGGATGTACACAATAACGTAAAATAATTAAACCAAAAGGAGCCTCCTAATGCAATTTATGCTAATCAAGCCCTGACACATGCACACACACTTTTAGGTAGGAAGACTTACTGACATAATGCTCACGCCAGCAAGGTATGGGGTCAGCGTGATGGGCCCATGGAATAATTAATGGCTGTGAGGGACGTGCGGCGCGCTTTCACGCTGTTGAGCCCCTAGCCGTGGAGGGCCTATGGGTGGTGCAAAAGGGACAAGAGAATGAAACATGTTTCTCTCCGCACTTCGTGACTCGGCTAAATACCATGTGGCTTTCTGGTGCAAGGCCGCTTTTCTGCCAAACTTGGTGTGACATTAGGGCGATGAACGAAGTGGTGGGACTCCGACACATGGAAGGTGGCGAATGGAGGGAAAGAGGACATGGCTACAAACATGGCAGGTTATGTGGTACATGAGGTGGACGCAGAGAGAGGGACACGGAGGTTCACGTGGAGGCTGACATGGTAGCAGGTGGCAAGTGATGGGTGGTGTGGTGCAGTAACGGGCCACAGGCCGACATGGAGACAAGCAACAACATTTCGCGAAGCGTGAGAGGGGATTTCAAGTGACGAGGTCATGTGGAAGGCCTGTGATGTGAACACATTGCTTGCTTTGCATGGTCTCCGTGAATTATCGCGCGTGTGGTTTGCGTGAGGTTGGTAACCATCTCATCTACGAGTGCCTCCGTCATTAGATTGGGTGGTGCGCAACTTCCCTAGGATCCATTCTGCCCGTCAGCTTGGCCTGCTACGCCCCAATACACACGCCCTTGGGCATGCCCGCCGGTGCCCAACGCCCAATTTTGAGGTGCGAAGCGGCCCGAGTGGGAGTTGGGAGGTACCTACTTATGCCCTTGCCATGATGATTTCTGGTGCCTAGGAACAGGAACATGACCATGCTATAACTAAAACATTGGCGGACTACATCCAGACTTTGATCGTATCCACCATTGGATTCTCACAACCATTAATAATAATAATAATAATTTTTTAATGTGAAATGTGTTATTAATTAAGGGATAATCTAACATATAAATGAAATGGTTTTTTTCACAATATTTTTTACGGTTAATTTTAACCAAAATTTGAAAGATATTTTTAAAAGTTTGAGTTTAAATTGTTTGATTTGTAGAATTCAAGTATCTCGGGATTTTTCTCAGGATGAAAAAACCATTTTTCTATTCAAAAATATATGTTAATAACAAAAAATCACAATCTTGCTTGAAATTGTAAAGCCAAATTCTAATGAAGAAAGCTATTTTCTTTCAATTAAACTACACCTAAATAAATATTTTGATAAGAGTCTTGTGCAGAAATCACATAATAATACATTTGTCGACGAGTTTCGAACCAGCAAGTGTGGTTCATCGTCAGGACAAGTTGAAGAACCAGATCATGGAAGGAGTTTAAATAGAGAGAGCAAATCATCCAAAGGCTATAATTGTCCAAGAAACGGCTATATTTGACCACGAAAAGGCTATATTTGAACAGGAAACTATACTTGGGATAGGGCCATTCAAAAAAGTTTGTTATGTTAAATTTATTACTAAATTAGAATAAATTTAACTATTTATATTAAATGAGTATAAACTAATATTAGATTTATTATTATTATTAAAATTACATAAAATAAATATAAACTAATATTATTAAACAAAATTAAAATCATATATTTAGTTAATTAGATATTAAATCAAAGGAACTTTCTTACTAAAATTATTATAAAGTTATTAGTTAAATTCTTTTTCATTTATATTAAATGCCCGTGTTTTTGTTGCCAAGGTTGTGCATTTCCACCACCAAAAATATAGGGAAGTTACAGAAATTGATAACGGTTGGAATATTAGTAGTTGTTGGGTCCCTATCATTTCTTCCTAGCGGACTTCCCTCCGCCTCTTCCCATGCGTTGTTCCTTTCTAGGAGGTCTTCTTTGTTCTTTTTCCCTTTGTCTTCTAGTTCATTTGTTTTTCATTTTTGTCTTTGATTTTTTATGGATTTTTAGTAATTTTTTTTTTTTTTTTGTATAGTTCACTTTCCCTCCCTCTAGATTAGTAAGTAATAATAATTCTTTTAATTATCATTATTATATAAATAAATGAAATTAAAATTGTTGAAGGAATTTCAAAGTTGTGAACTATTGATCTTACCAACCCTTTGGATATAGTTAATAATGAATTAACTAACCTATTAGAAATAGCTATATTCTTTCTCATTAGTTATTTATTGATTTTAATTTAATTTCCTAGTTGTTCTAATTTGAAGAATTTACTTCATATTCCATACTGTTAGATTTCTTTAATTTAGTATGAGGTCAATTAGTTAATCTACTTAAATAAACTTTTATTAAAAAAATTAAGTTCCTCAATAACTTTAAGATATTGCCATTATCTAAGTAAGTAAGTAAGTTGACCCCTTAATAAATAATTTTGAAAATTTCTTATTATTTCATTCCATATTAATAATACTATTTTGTTTTTAATTTGTATAACTTTAATAGTAATAATAAATCTATCAAATTAAATCTTAGTTAATTATTAGTAATAATAGCCCCTATTTGGCTGACATGGCACTAACATCTCAACATAATGTGTAGTTTTGATTGATGAGTCCATACAGGTGATTCGATTGAAATTTTGTATGGAATAACATGTTAAGAGTATTTTTAACCCAACTTTTAAAACTTCAAAGTGAGCCCATTATTTAAAACGAAAAGTAAAAAAAGTAATAGAAATTAAGAAAATAATAAACACTACGAACCGTACCGATGGAATAAAACTTAGCATTACATCTAAACCATTATTAAAGAAAATCAACTATTCATAAAGGCGACACGAATTAATTCCTTTATATATATAAGCACATTTAATATTCTCAACGTAAATGACGTTCTCCTAAATATGGACTCACATAGAAGTCTGAAAAGTTTAGTTTAAAAAACTCTTAACAAGTCATTCAACACACAATTATCAATAACGTGCGGTCCATGTCAGCATAATGTTGTGTGTGGCATCGTTGTATGGAGAACACAATGTTGCCACGTCGATATAATGGCTGTCATTGTCAATGATGGGTCCCTATGTGGCATCCACATGGTCCCTGTAAGGTCTGTATGGCACTACCATGTCAAATTGGGCTTCATTCCCACCAAGTCCTCCTCCCTTTTCTTTTCATCCTTTTTCTCATTATAGTTGGTCCATGGAAAATCTAACATTTCAACATTGTATTAGTTGTTACCATCCCTAAATTCCTAGATCTACATATCAATGTCTGCTTGAAGGTGATCCAACCCTGGCCACATCTGGGCCTTCACATATGCATGGACCTTTTGTCAACCTCATATCCTAGATCTGCCAAATCTAATCCTTCTTGGAGGTGATCAAGCCCTAGCCCACATTCACGCTTGATAGTGCTTATTATTTTTGAAGATCAAATACCCAGATCTCTATGGTTACTCAAAGGTAATCTATTTGAATCACATATGGCATGTCACAAATGGTATTTCTCTTGCCACACCTTATACGCCTAGATCCCATGTGTGGGCCACATTGAATGAGGAAAAAAATTTGCATATGGGATCCATCCCACACACATAGGTGATTGCCCTTAACACTACAAAATTACAGTTGCACAAATGTAATACTTGGAAGGGCCCGAAAGAAAGCAACTATTGAAAAGGATATCTATCATGTGTAATATCAAGGTCATGCATAAGAGAACTTTTCCATGTTGGCCGTAGACCCATGATGCCTTGTTATGAAATTCGTTTGAATGAATGATCTAGCACAGGTGGAATTCGGCCTCCACAACAAGGTAATGTCCCTCACCACTGCTAGATGTTTGGATCTTTGAATTTCCTACAAAGGAACTAAGGTAGGGGGGGAGAGGAAATAAGGGAAGTTTACAAATCTTTCTTAAGACAAGGGAATCTACCCAAAATGCCTATTTTTAGAAGGTAATGACCAAGGCCTAAGAAAATAACCTCAAAGGTATTGTTCCATGTTGGGAAGAAGATAAAGGGGAATGAGCAAGAGAAATTTGTACCAAATCCATAGTAAGAGAACGACATAGCTCCAAAGGCTAAATTAACTAGGTTTAATCAATACACACTATGAATTATACAAATAAGTCTAACTCCTCTAACTGTTGCAGACTAACTACCCTCTATAATGAGATAGGTCTTCTTCATTCATCTTCAAGGAGGCACACAAGTTTGTATGAACATTCATAAGAGTTATAGATCATGTATTAAATAATGAATCTCATTATTTTATGGTTGGTTACTATTCTTAGTTTATATAAGTGTGCATAAACCCATTGAATCATCATATCATTCATAAACGGAGTGACCATAAACTCTAAACATATACTCATTTATGACGCAACATATAAATTGGTTTCGTAACATGTATTATAACCTACAATCATGGGTATGGCAATGAACTTCCTAATAAATAGACATATAAGATAACTAAGAAATTATAATATAGCAGGTTAACTTAGTGAAATTAAGGACATCAGTCATAATTATGTAAGCGATCTTGCAAGATACACAATTCAAGTAAATCAATATCACCATAGATATATAAAACAACTTGTCAACCATGAATATGTAGTGATTTAAGGAAAATTTTCATGAGTAATACATACCCTTACATCTATCAATAACATATATGAGAATCCATAAACTAATTATGAGTAAACCACTATACCTATTTGAGTGTATTGGAATAGCTAGCAATGGAATGAGGGACTTCCACCCTCCACCTAACCAAGGACTAGCTACACTGCCCTCTCTATAATAACTAACAACCCTTGAGCCAGATTTAGAGTTCAAGGAAAAATGTTTGCATAGGGGAAATTCACCATAGAAAGCACTAGGTGGTTAATCATCCAAAGCACAAGCACTTAGTGGTATAACCAAATATTCAACAAGAAGTTAGTGGTTCATTACTTAAACAACAAGTACTAAGCAGTTCATCAACCAAACAATGATCACTCAGTGGATCATAATCCAAATATCAAGCAAGTGTTCAATTATTCTCTAAGTTGCATACTAATCACACAGATTTAAACAAAGCATTCAATGGCCTTAAACAAAGTCACAATAATTAAAACCTAGGTTCACATAGTACAGGCTCAAGGTCATATGAACAAACACAAAGTCAACTCTAGTGCTACTCATCATCCACATTATGCTGCACACCTTCTAGAAATTTATCCTTGAATCCTTTTGTCTTATAGGAATAGTAAGGGTTCCCTCGAACTTGAATCAAAGAGACAATCCAAAATCATCTCCCAAGAACTAATATTAGAACCAATATAGGATAAGCCAACCAAAGGAAAATATGAACCCTAAGAGGACCACCTTTGTCTCAGGACCAAGCATTGCCAATTAACCAATGAATTCCTAATCAAATGATGTACATCCAAAAAAAAAATGAAACCCCAAGAGAGAACAATCATAAACATGAGAAAGTGAGAGTGAGAGTGCCCTCCACTGTGCATATATATAATTTTATCCTATTGTGGTCTGTTCTGAGATAGAATTGACTCGGCTCTTTATTGTTGCCTTCTGAAATGTTGTATCTCTAATCTGCAAGGGGAGAATGTGAATGGGAATTTCCCTCTCACTCCGTCATTATAATCCAATCTCATAGTTACTATCAATAATTTCTACGAACCATAGTGCCCCCAAATCTCATAACAATGAAATGTCTCATATAATGACTTTGAAATAATTAAATTTGGATGAGTCATGGCCTTTCAAAACTAGGAAAGCAAGTAGTTTTCCTCTAGCCAAAAATCCATAAAGCTATCACTTTTTTAATATTTTATTTTATTTTAAATAATAATTTTTAAGTTAGATTTTAAACTTATGTGGTAGTTTTTAGAGTAATAATTTTTAAGCTTTTAATTTTTGGAGTAATAATTTTTAAGCTTTTAAGCATGTATTAGGAAGCTATTGTTCACATTTATTATTACAAAAAGCAATGGTATGTGACAAATATTACTTACACAATTATGTTTTATATAACAATTTATATTTTGAGAAAAGATAGGACCATATATAAATATTTTAAATTTTATTATCTAATTAAAAATTATTTTATATAAAAACCTATTTTATATAATTTATAAGAAAAACTTGACATATATACAAATAAAGCATAACCCATTAGATAGAACAGTGTTGATATTCAATTATTTTTAAATAATCAATTTAATTAAAATTTTCAAAATAATTTTCGACACTTCATTAATCGTGAATAATGGACGTGCATGACAAGACGGCTGGGGCGGTTGGCTTTCGCACCCCCCAGCCGTGTTCGAATCCTGTCGCGGCTCTCTCTGCCCCTTGCTTCGGCCATTTGTAACGGCTATGCCGTATTCTGCTGGCTTCGGCCATATTGATTGTAAATAACTGTAGGCTTCGGCCATATGAGGATTTCTCTCTGAAAAAGAATAATGGATATTTTAGAGTATTGCCAGAAATTACATTAATGCAATATTGGTAGAAAATCTATTTAATCCAACTTTTCTTACACAACTAAGCAACCAAACAAATTAACTACATGTATTCATAAATTTAAAAGATAAACATATAACGGCTATATAACTTCTCTGACGGAAGGTAAGATGGAATCAAAGCGTTCACAATCTGCCTATTTAGCCAGCAGTAGCTGAATATAGAACACAAAGAGTTTAGAGATCGAAGCATAATCATATTTTTGCAGTAGAGTTCATTATTCGCATGCATTTATTCTCAAACACAGCAACAGCGAATCATTCTTATTTATGTCCACAGTGGTTGTAAATGCAGAGGTCGTACGCCGTCATAATCATATTTCTGCATCGGTCAGGACAATGGGCTCGGGAAAGGAGGACATCCAATGTTTTCCCTTATTAACATACAATTACTCTCAAATTAAAGAATAGCTAATCATTGTTATTTATGTCTACAGTGGCTCCCATAACTGCAGACGATCTACGCCGTCTAAAACGGGCGAGTTCAGCTCTGGCGGGATGTAAGAATTGAGCTCTGAGACTCCATGATATCCATAGATGATGCTTAAAAGATTTGCATTTTGCTCAGTAATCCTGGCTACTCCTGCTCGTGTGGCAGCCAATTGCGACTGCAGCTCCAACACTTTATTTTGGAGATCATTGATTACTCCTACGCATCCAAAGACAGGATCTCGAATTGTCTCCCTCGCTTCGTACACCATGCTGTTTACAGCATCGCCTCTCTTCTCGACCGGAAGATCCTGTAACACAACAATGCATCACCACACACTTACTTTTTGCAAATCTGAACGGTTTTTGCAAATCTGAGGGCGTTCAGATCAGTAGAGGATCCAAACACATCTTCATGCGATAAAAGATAAAGTTAATGCACACAATTATTTTGTCCTCGAATTTCATTCTTATTTAGAGAGCAGTGTTCCAGAAATACGACTGTGAAGATTACTTATTCTATGCAAAATAACTGCAGACAAATTTAACGCAGTTGAAAGTTGAAAATTGAAGAAGTGTATGATAGTAAGAATTAGAGGTTTCTATTTTATATAAAAGTATTGTGGGAGATGAGATCTGTAATTCCGTGCATGTTTAATACATCTAAGTTTAACATGTAATTATGTAATTTTGTTGTCAATAATGTATAGTCCCGGCGAGTGGTTGGAAAGGTTTAATGATAATTTTTGGAATTTAATGATAACCACCTCATCTGGCTTCAGTTACAAGACAAGACTGAACTGTTAAATTTACCCAAAATCTAGCGAAATTTTTTGGAAACCCAAAATAACAAATTAAATTTACCCAAAATCTAGCGAAATTTCTTGGAGACCCGAAATGACGAGATTTCATGGCGACTCAAAATGGCGGGATTTCGTGGAGACCCAAAATGACAAAATCCTTGCTCATCGTGTCATAACCCTTGAACGGATAGAAATTCCCAGATAGATTATGGAGTAAAGAACGAAATCTCTATCGCAACGAAATCTCTATCGCTTGGTTTGTATACACTTATGGGAGATAAAAATGAGTGGCTGGAATTTTTGTGAGAGTCATGTTACTATGTTTTTAATGGGTATTAGAATATGTTAATGGACTATATAGGTCAATATGTGTTTTTTCATTATGTGGACTCATAGTCTTATTTTATGGGTTATTTGCAAAGGATAGTTTTGAAGCAACAAACTCTATGGTTAGGAAGAATGTCTAATGTTTGGATGTAGTTGTGTAAAGAATAATAAAGATAGTTGTTATGGTTACTATGAGTAATATTGTGTAAATGATGTCTATGAATGTTATGTCTAATTTACTAACTATGTGTTGAAATATTGGTTTGCATGTTTAATCCAATTTTGTTTACGATTTTAAGAATTATTTTAGATACGCATGCACATGAATGTTCTCATGTGTGTATTTCTACATAATAAGACAATTAGATACATTACAAGGTGGTATCAAAGCTCGGGTTCAACACTACACTAATATCAACTAAAGATCAATGCAACTTTGACAAATTTCTTGTTATAGACTTTTAATTCACTTGATCCTAGGAAGATTATTGTAGTGAAATACAAAAATCCTATGTGAATTGGGTATGAATTTGAAAAATGGTTGTGAAATTAATGAGGACACTATAGAATTAAAGAATGGAAAGGTGAGTAGAGAGCTTCTATGGTGGCTAAAAAATTGTAAAATATAAAAAAATTGGGAGGAATTATATATAGATAATAATGTAGATTGTATCTTTGATGGAGAGTAACAAGGTCCATGATCGTTGAGACATGCCAACAAAGCCCTTAGGGTATCAGAAGATGGATATTTTTGGATCAATGCCCATACCTAAGTTGGCAACCTAGATTCATTTCAATGTTTGTCAAGAAAATCCATTAGTTCAATGACATGGAGAATTTTTAACTTTATGAATGAATTTTTTCTAAAGTTGATTATGAGGTTTTTCTAAAAGCATGTAGAAATACAATATGACTAAGGAAAACAAAAAGTTTATGTTTCATTCAAACTACCAATGAGAAGCAAGGTCTAAATTATTGAAGGGAAAATAGAAGAAGAAATGAGGATTTTAGAAACTGTTGAGAAAAAAGAAATTCTTCCAGAAATGTTGGAAGAAAAATTGATAAATTTTCCCAAAAGCACTGAAAATTTGACTTCAAGTGATGAGGCCAAAAAACTTGGTAAAAATTTTAAAAAATAGATAAATGAGTGAATTTCAATTAGTTGGCTAAGACACTTTTGGGGAATTTTTTCAAAAATACGAAAAGGATGTTTCAGTGATTTGGCTAAAGTTTATTCGGTGAATTTTCCCAAAGCCGTTGAAAAGAATTCTATCAAAATCAACCAGAAGACCACCTGCATTATTTTTTTTTAAATTTCACTATTTAAGCTTCAGTGAGTTGTCCAAAAGAATCCTTTAATAAATATTTGAAAACCATTCATGGAAACTTTTGAGCAAACCAGTGATGATGATTTTTAGAAAGTCCTCTGTGGAAACTCTTGCGAAAATGGAAACTTTTGAGCAAACCAGTGATGATGATTTTTAGAAAGTCCTCTGTGGAAACTCTTGCGAAAATCATTGATGAAACCTATATAGGAAATCCCCGATAAAAGAATTTGATCCACCATAATTGGAGACATTCGAGAAAATTGTGGATGGAAGTACTTTACTAACTGTGACGGAAGGATTTCATTAACCATTGACGTATCATTTTGTCAACCACTGAATCAAAATTTTCCTCTATCATGGATGAATGATTACGTTGAGCGTGGATGAGAGAATCAAGTGAGTGTTGATAAGTATTTTCTTTAGTTCACTAATAATGTTGATAAAATGGTTGAATGAGGGGATAACAAGTAGACACCAATGCCATATTGAAATCCGTATTCCATGCTAGGTCATCTAGATGCTAAATCAACAAGATAATGGTTTACTATAAAAGGGTTTTTTTTTGGGGAGATACAACAAAACTCCAAATAAGAAGAAATTCGTTGGTTAATTCTATAATGTCAAATTTGTTGGTTAATTCTATAATGACAATGCCTAAATAAGTCCTAGTTATGATTAATATTAAATTCTACACCAAATCTCTAAAAGATGAAAAATTATGGTTTTCGAATAACAAGGAATCGGTAAATAGTTTATTGATGAACTTTAAGATATAAATTTTGTTGAAAATTCTAGATATGTAGGAAAAAAAAATGTAAAATGTGAAAATTTGAGAATTCCAAAATCATCAATAATTGTTGATGTGTACTCATAACTATAGTTGGTCTTTACACCTGATACAAAATTTGGTCTAGTCTTTAATGGTTTTTCTTTTACATGTGGCAAAAGTTAGGCTTTGTGAACTATGGTACCATCTAAACAAGTATAAAAATGGTGAATTATTGATTTCAAAAGGTTTTGTCTTTTCAGTCAAAAAGTAGAGTGGGATGTGAGTATAATCATTGAAAATCTATGTTGGAAGAGGTTATTTTTAAAAATTCATAATATTTTTATTTGCAATAATATTTTTCATAAATTAAGTTGAAGAGAGAACTATATCCTAATTAATTAAATATTATGCAATATGTGTAACTCTTATTATAATTGTTGCATGGAGATTTTGTAAAATTAAAGGTACAAGAAGATTTTTTGAATAAGGTTCTCATAAGCATGGATATGAGATCAAAGGGTTGAATATTGGCCCAAGAAATGTAGAGAGAAAGCCTGATGGATATACAAGGAGAGTTGATCATATAGCATTGGTTGAGACCATGAAGAACTTACAAAAGAATGTATGAAGCTATAGATTGGAGAACAAAATGGTGATAAGAGATTATGAGTAGAATCAAACTAATAGTCCATCGCTATAGGGTCTAAACAATCTATAGAGGAAAATTCAAAAGGAGTCCACCACAAGACATGCAAGAAATGCAACATATGCAACATAGCATAATTCTCGTCAAAGTAGATATGAAGAAAATGAGTCTAGGAACTCAAGAAGTGATATTAGCCATTTTCATTCACTAAGTATTTCAGCGTGAATATATCATTAATTCTTAAGATCAAACACTAGCCCAAGCTTTGACATTGAATACATTAAAAAAGGATGATTTAGTTGCATTCTTTGCAATAAGAGCTTAGAAATATATGCCAACCTACATTTGATGGAGATCATAAGAAACATGAAAAGGTTGAAGCATGCTCGTTGGAAATGAGAAATTATTCATAGCTTCATAGTTATTCACCCAATCTCATAGGAAGGATTTATGTCCATCATGTTTAATAGAAGGTGTCAATATCATGGAGCTAAGCGAATCACATCAAGCATATCAATGAGAATAAAATTTCTTGGAATCATTTAAAGAATTTATTTCAAAAGAAATACTTGTTGGAGCATCAAAATGACAAGAATATTGTAATTTCCCCATCCACTTAGGAGACACAAGGAAGGGGATTCATAGGCCTAATATTGTCCCCATATGGTAAGGCAAGAAAAAATTAATTAGGGGAACACAATTGGCATAGGAGAAAACATTACAAAAGAAAAAGTGGTGAAAATGGGACACGTGTCCTAGGTTAATGAAAAGTTATTTTTAAATTCTAAAGTGAGAAAACCCACTAAAGTGACTTTATTAAAATAAAAGGGTAAAACGTTGGTAAAAGTGGTAAAACTTTGGTAACAAGTTAAAAAGTTGGTAAGAGTGTCTCGTCATTCTTGCATTTACTTACTTGATAAAAATAAATTTGGAGATCTCTTGGGAAAGGGTTTAGGGTTTTTGGAAACTCTAATTCTGATTTCTATTTGCACTGTTGAAACTATAATCCCTAGCAAGTTCAAGATAGAGCACTCATATTTCACCATCATGGTTCAATGCGGAGGAAGATATTAGTAGAAGAGTACGTCAATGGTGTTATGAGTTGACATTAAACATCGAATTTTGGTATTCTATACACCTCTTATAGGCTAAGTTACCAAGCTAAATATGTGGCATGAGTTGAGGAAGAAGGGATGAGTTTTTCTTTCACTGGAGGTCGATTGTTTCTCTTGTGTTTTCTCACTGAGTTTTTGGTTAAAGGGCGAGTTAACCACTACTAAAGAGGTAAGTTATTATTGTTGGAGGGTCAAGTTCTACTATGTATTTTGGGTCGATTTTCATCATCCTCAAAGGGGTCGAGTCTACTCTCTTATTGCTTGCAAAATTTGAATGATATAAGAAGGACGAGTTTATCTTCCTAGGGGGCATATACATATCTTGTTGATTGCATCCATGGAAGAAGTACCTTTGCATTGAGGGATGAGATCCATATTAAATTTGAGAGCCAAGGTTCATAAAGAGGGAAGTAAGTATCGAATCTTATAAAAGGAGGTAAGTTTGTCAAAAGGGAGATGAATATGTTAAAGAGGTCGAGACTGATAAAGTGAGGGATGAGTTACTGATTTCTGGGTTGGTGTTTGGTGATTGGGAAGTTGAACCATGTCTACATAAGTTGTTGAAGAATTCACATAGCTTATATCAATATTCTGGACCAATATTCTATAGCTAGGAATTTGGTTGAAGTACGTTATCATTATTGTAATATTTTCATCTAATCTTATTGTAGATAACTCCTACCACTGGTATCTGTAATCTTTGGGTTTAATGGAAAACATTCATCATTATGTGAAGTAAATTTTGGTTCTTTCAGTGGTATTATGTTGTTATCTAATGTCAAATAGAAATGGAAACACCCCTATAGCCAAATATATGCCATTTATTTGACGAAATGTCATTGCGGTACATTTAGATAAAATTTAGAAAACTTGGTGGAAACTATAAGGTATTATGACAAGTTATTATAGAGTGGCATCACAACATGGTCTTGGGAAACCATGTGGTTTGAAGGGAAGCCTATATCATTATTTTGATGAGTTCAAAAGATAACTACTACAAAGGTGCCACTTATGGAAGAAGTTATCAAGTGAGAAACTCTGGGAAAGGGGAAAGAAGAAGAAGTTCCATATGAAAAGGAAGATATAGTCATGGGGGATAAGGAGAATCGAAAGTCTGATAACTTGATTAACATCCTAAATGATTTGGCTAAGGGTTGGAATGTGATGATAGAGCTAATGGGGAAACTAGCCAATGATGGAGGTTCTACTGAGCTCTCACACGGAGAGAAGTTGAAGAAGGGTCCCATTAATGGTGAAGGATATAATAATGGAGAATCCAACCATGCACACACAAACATCCAAAGCCACCCACACATATATAGAAAATCATCTAGACCCACTATGTCACCATTATTAAATGAGACAACAACTGGTCATGAGGAATATAATGATTGGGACATACCTTTTGGGGAATATCTCGAAGAGTATATGAGGATATGATGGGACATTCGAGTTTCCACGTGTTTCACATATTTCTACGAACTCTAGATGATAAAAATCCCTGAATGTGCTCAAAAGGCCATGAGGCAGAACAATGGGCTTCAAAAGACACCAGAGAAAGTGTTTATCCCATGTTTTGATGGGTCATCAAAATGTTTAGCTAGACCATGGTTTCAAAAGTTGGACACATACTTCCATCTACATAAGATGACAAAGGATGAATCCATTAAGTTGGCCACATTTCATCTAAATGGAGAGGTCCATGAGTTGTGGTACCATGGGATAATGACCTTGGGTCATGCGAGCATAACTTTATATTTCAAGTTTACTTGAGACTCATATAGAGATTCATTTCAGAGAGTTGGCACAAGTCAAGAAAACTAGCATTCTAGAGGCATATATCTCTAAGATTAAGATGTTAACAGTTATGGTCATCGACATATCTGAGGAGTGACTAGTGATGTTATTTTTTGAGGGGTTACCTGAGCCTCTATGTGATTGGGTGGTTATCAGCCCACCACTCTATGGGATGTAGTTAGTAGAACCAGAGATATGCAGGATGTTGTTCTAGGGAGAAAATTTCTTACCAAACCATCCTTTCCTCAAAAGATTAAAGAGACTAAACCAGTTGGTACAATAGGAAATCAAAGTTATATGAAGAGACCTTGAAGGAGCTCGGGAAGAGGAAGCTTTACTTCAACTATTACGAGCCTTGGTAACCACGACATAGATGTGTAGAAAAAGGCAAACTAGGCGAGGCAAACTATATTAGAGTCTACTTGGATAGTAACAATGATGAGGAGTTAAGGCAGGGACATACATAGGAACAAGGACATCTAGCAATAGGTGAGGATTCATCCTAGGCTAGGCTTAAGGCCTTGTTATTGCATCCATGCCAATAATCGCAAAGTACCATGTATTAAGAGTTAGGAGGGTCATGTTAAGGCATAAGGTGATAATGTTCACTGATGGTGAGGCATTTCACAACTTTATAGATGCTGTGATGCTGGATCTGAGCAAGATTTTGACGAAGGAGTTTGAGGGATTCATGGTGGTCATCAAATGGAGTGCATTAGATGGGTACAAGAGCGGGGACTACACATTGGCGAATGACGTCTTTGTCATGGACATACGAGATAGCAATGTGGTACTCGATGTTGAGTGGCTTTACTCCATCAAGATATACACTAGAGATCAAAGGAGGATAGAGATGAAATTCATAAATCATGATGGCAGCAAAGAAATAAAACAAACAATAAATTGCATTTTAGCTTCTGAGGATACCAAACAAATAAAAAGACACATGATGTTTTAAAATACAGAATATTACAACCTCTCAAATTAAGCAGAAATAATAAAAATTCTTACAACCTCTCAAATTAAGCAGAAATAATCAAAATTCAATATATCAGATCTGAGAAGAACTGGTTTGAGGGATAGAAGCTCGAGCAAATTAGCATTAATCTATTGGCTGATGTGCTAGTAAGCCTAAATACCAAAACTGCATTAGAGGAATGGAACCTTGAGGAGTTTGATGACGCGGCCATTTCCGAACACCCTGCGTACAAGCAGGAATTTGTGGATATCGTCCGGAGGAAAATATGGTGCCAGCACGCATTTTTCTGAACACTTTTTTCGCCGGACTTTGCAAACAGCACATGCAGGTGTCGTCGACGAAGTGGCGCAGCTCATCTACAAAAAAAACAAAAATAGGCTGTATGAGAACCTTCTTATCACTGTTTTTCTAAAACAATATTATATTCGCATGGTATTGCCTACCTTTCAATTGTTTGTTGGAATAATGAAAACAGAAGCAGTTTAACGGTGGAGTTGGAGCATAACAGGAATGAGCTACTTATAAGCCAAACTTCGGTAAACTACGAATACTCTGAAACCATCATAATAACGGCCAACTATCTGATGTCAGAGTTTCTTCATGCATTTTCTTTCCAGGGAAGTCACAGTTTCATTATGTAATTTTTTTAATAATTAGATTTTTTAACAGGAAGAAGACCTATAATTAAGTTCTCAGAATAATGTCGTGAAGAATTTTGAATTTATGATTTTAGAATATTGCATAAAATCTTAAATCGATCCAAATCTGACGGAAATGAAGTCGTCTATTTTAAAAAAAATAATATCAGTCCAGCAAAGAAAATGCTGAATTTATTAGAAGATCTATATTTTGGTGGAAATTTTGATATCCCAATCCATATAGACGGAGAAAAATCTATGAAGATATCATATGATTTTACACAAAAGTTTAAACTATAATAAAATCTTGATTCGTATTTGAAATATCTGTTGACTTTGATCAAAGTGAAGATTTTAGATTTTTGTCGGCCAAATTTATGATTAAAAATTCTTTTACTAGAATAATAATAAGTTCAGAAAGATTGCTGGGGTTCCTGCTGACCCCGTAAATTCAAATGTAAAGTTGACGGGCTATTCTATGGCCTCTAATAATGAACCCGGAAATGCTAACGAATAAACAAGAAACGTCGGTGTTTGCCACTTGAGTCGTTTCCGTGACGCGTCTATCCCCGCCGTAATTGTAATCTGTATTCCCACTGCATCTTTGAAAGTACATGGAAATAAAATGGGAGAACTATAAAATTCTCGAGAAGACGTACTTTTAAAAGTTATTGTCGCCCAATTTGAAACAGATGGATGGCTATTTCTTCCCGCCGCATCCCAGCGGGGTCCTTCACAATTTGAAAAAAATGGATTGCTGTTTCTTCTCGCCGCATCCCAGCCGGGTCCTTCACAATTTGGAAAAAATGGATGGCTGTTTCTTCTCGCCGCATCCCAGCCATTGGATGGACGGTGAACGGTCTTTTACTTTATTATTAATAATTGAAATTAGAGAGGAGGGTGAAAGGCTGTCAATCCCCATGGGGGGCAATCCATGCGGACATCGAAACGTCAATCCGCCTGGATCCGACCTTGTCACTTAACAATTGACAATTAACGAAAAAGTGTGCGCACCGACTATTAATCGACAATTGGCGCAGAATAATGTACGTCATCACATCGTTTACAAGTTCCTTTGCGTCATAAGATGAAAATTGGGATAAATATGAGAGACTAACGAAGAGGAATTCACAATGTGGTGAATTCGACTCCCACAAATTTAGGGCCGAGAATGAAAATATGATGGAAAAAATAGACAGCCGGGTAACGAGGAAACATGTAAACAAAACATTTGTCAAACAATGTGTAAGTAGTTAGTAGTTAGATTTATATCAAGTGGAGAAATATTGTCTCAATGCAGGAGGGATTGCGACAAGGTGCATTGCTACTGCTTAATGTTACTTCATGGTATTACGGGATAATCAAATACCAATTGATGTTAAAATGCGTTAATCGTATAAATAAATAGTAAGAGTTCAAAATATATCTACCAGTTAAGAGAGGTGTTATGTGTGATTATATATTATTATAGTTATTAATTAAATGATATAGTTACTTTGCCATAGAAATTAAAATATTTACTTTATTTCATATGGTTATTGTTATATTTAAGTGCTTCTTAGTACATGTAACAATATTAAAAACCAATATTATGGTTTATCAATATAAAATTTTAAAATACCAAACTCTATAATCAAAATATTTTATATATATTATATATTTAAAAAAATATAGTCACTATCAATCCACCATAATCATTATAGTTAAAAAACATCAATCATAGTTAACTAGGGTGATCATGGCCAACCATTGTCAACCATAGTTTACTCTAATTAGCATGGTTGACCATAGTTAACCACGGTCAACGATGGTCAACAATAATTAATCTTAGTTGCCTATAGTCAACAATGGGCAACATACGTCTATCATGCTTATCTTTGGTCAACCATAGTCGCCATAATCAACCTTCAAAAACCATGGTCAACCCAATGTCAACATCGTCAAGCAACATCTCCATAGCAAACCATGGCCAATTGTAGCCATCTATTACCAACATGGATAACTATAATATGTCACAGAAAACTATGGTCAACCATGGACTATGTGGTCAAACCGTGTTCACCGATGGTCAATTTGGTCAAGCCATGGTCACCCATGGTTAAACCGTGGTCACCCATAGTCAAGTTCTTAAAATCTTCAATGATATTGATATTAATGTTAATAAGGTTTAACAATAAGGTTTATGAGTAAATTTCAATAAGGCTTTATTTACAGGGCTTAAAACTCTTTAGTAATAGTAATGTTGATATTAATAAGGCTTAGTCCATAGAAGCTAGCTCAATCAAATATCATCATGTCATGAAGTATCATCCAAACCATGAAATTCAAGGTTCAAATCCCCATGACTCAAACCAACAAAGGAAAAAAGATATTAATAAGGTTAAAAAAAATTAATAAGAAGAGTTTTTAATAACATTAATATCAAGGTTTATTAATAAGTTTGAATAAGGTTTTGTTAATAAGGTTTATATTTAATAATATTTCAAGTTTACTTAGTATTTATTTTTTAATAATAATAATAACAATGACAATAATAATAATAGTAGGTTCCTTACTGGTATTGATATTCATGCTTCACGTAACGTTTAATATTTATATTTAATAGGCCTTAAGGTTTATTTAATATTTAATTGGCATCATAATGTGGTAACCTAAATTGACATAGCCTATCTGGAGCAAAATATTCATGTTTAATTTTGATGAACAAAACTCAATGTTGTAATAATAACAACAAACAAAATTCTTCATTACACTATGACAAACAAAAAATCAACATCACAATATGATGATCTGAAATGAACATGAGAATGTGACAAACAAAAAACTGATGTCACACTATGGGGAGCAAATACAAATGTTACAATGTGATGACATAGTCAAGAATAGTCAACTTTTATAATCAATATTTAAATAGTTAACCATGGTCACATATAGTCAACCATATCTTTACCATAGTCAACAATAATCAATCTTGTTCACTCATAGCCATCCTCAGTCAACCTTACTTGACCATATTCAACTATAGTCATCCACGGTTGACCAAAGTCAAACATTATCAACCCTCGTCAACCATTGTTAGTCTTGGTCGGTCATTGTCAATGTTTAAAAAAGTTTAATAATAATAAGTATAATAATATTAATAAGGTTCACTATTAATGATATTAATAATACTATTACATATATTAATATGAAAGTTGACTATATTGAAATTTAATATTGTTAACATTATTTTTTTTCCCTTGGAAAAATCTAGGCAGATTAAGCCCAAAGGGAATCTTCTAAAGCTCGTCGGCCTGACTAGCAGGGCCTAACCCCAAGGGCGTAGAGGAGAATTGAGCTTGTGACCTCCTAATCAGCGAGGTACTTAACAACGGGGACTCTACCAATTGAGCTAACCCTTGGGGCATATATTGTTAAGATTATTTATAAGGTTTATTAATAATATTAATATTAGGAGTTGTGAGTAAGATTTAGTATTTATATTTAATAAGGTTTAAGGTTTATTTAATATTCAACATTGGAATGTGATAAAAGGAAATCAAAGCATGGTTGGTCATGGTTGAATAAGGTTTACAATAGTTAATCATTATAAGCTATAACCAATTTGGTCAACCATAGTTATCTATGGTCACCATGGTTTACTATGGTTGACTTTGGTTGACAATAATGAATTATGGTACCCTATAGTTAACTATGGTCAACATGGCCAACCATCGGAAACCATATTTGACTCAGTTCATGATGGTTGACCATAGTTTGCCAACCATGGTCAACCATTAACATTAGTAAACTTTCAATAGTCGCAATCATCAATGGTTAAGGATGATCAACCATGGTCTACCATGGTGATATCTAGTTGACCATAGTAAACCATGGAAAATTATAGTTGTGAGAACTTTGGTAAATTTCCTCTTACTATAAATATAATCTCTATTTCATCAAATTAAAAATCACTGAGAAATTGGGAAACTCATTCAAGAGTTTGGGGAAGGAGAATTTGCTTGCAGAAACCTAGTTGATATTAATAACATACGGTGTGCTTTAAATTAACGGGTGTCATAATAAATTCAACCAAAAAAGGAATGGTTGGGAGCCATGCATAATTATCTAAAAAAAATATGTAGAGAGAATCAAAATTAAATGAAGTATGTCCATGCTTGCAGACAGAGGCAATGAAGAGGGTGTGCCCACACAATCCAAAATTGGTGGATGCGTCCTTTTAATGGGATGAATTAATGAAGGGGGAATTACCTTTGTGCACATAGAAGAGGCAGGTTTATCCACACATCCAAAAGATCCACAACTACAAGAAACTAGAAGGGGAAAGCAATGGAATTAGAAAACATGGGAGATTATTATTTAAGGAAAATGATGGTGAAAATAAAAGGGGAAGGAAAAATTTGTTTTGACAAAGAGAGTTCTCTCTATAGCAATGCAATTGATAAAAAAACTATGAGTTCCTTACCTTGAGGTTGAGAAAACCACTAAGAGTGTCTTCTCTAAGGACTGATGAGCCCTTTGAGGACCTTGTGCACTGATGAATCTACTTGCTATTAACTTTGCATAGGGCTACATTGTTATTTTCTTTGATAAATGCATTACATTATTTACACATTAAATTCACCCCACAACATTATAACATTATTACAACATATGCAATTATGTAGAAAGAATAACATCATTAGTATTACAGTGAAATAGTAAAAGGAACATCAAAAGAAAAGCACGCACATAGAGATCCACTATGATTGATCAGAGACTAGGGAAAAAAACCACAAGGGGGAAAACCCAAAATTCTTCTTCTTCTATTAGATACCATCAAATTTTCAGTTGTGATATATAGTACATCATCGTGAGATATCATAAAGCAATTCATGCCACCTAGGACCAATCCAAAGAGGTTCAGAACTTTGTTTGTGAACAATGCTAGACATATCCATAGGGGCTTCATTGGGGGAGAAATACCATACCACGTGCATTCATATTGGGGGATATATATTGAGGAAAAAATGACATAATATATTAAGCATATAATAGGGGGTAAAGGGTTTTTATATTGGTGGGTATAAAAAATGGAACTCAAAGTTAATGAAAAAATATAAAGGGGTATAAAAAATGTTAATGGAAAAATGGATATCTACAATATCTAGTGAAAGTATGGGTTTTTTAAATTGTGAAGGTGTATTGGGTTCGTATTAATAGGGGGTTAAATAGTGTGATTTGTAGAGGTGTTTTCCAATATGTAGTCAAATTAATGGTATTGTTTAGTATTCCATGAGCGCACGTGATATGTCAGAGGTTCATTGAGTGAAGCCCCCATGGACATATCATTCTTTAAACAAGATGATCCATATACTACTATTGAATTTGAAGATACTACCATGTCAAATCATACTAAGCCTATTGTTATATCATC
Source organism: Pinus tabuliformis (assembly GCA_031772625.1). NCBI lineage: Eukaryota > Viridiplantae > Streptophyta > Pinopsida > Pinales > Pinaceae > Pinus > Pinus tabuliformis. Next base: position 1,493,360,644 of record CM062819.1, on the reverse strand, counting down.
AATAGAACATTGTCTCACGTGAGATACAACATAGGTCACAAAAATCAAGGGTCACTACTATATTGGAAAACATACATTACTGTCATTAGGGTTACTGTAGATCTTTGCAAAACAGGTAAGATAATTTTCATCATGACGGCCACTTACATAGGTCATTAATTCAAGGTGATATCATACAATATTTCCACAGATATATACAATCGTAATGTCAATTATGTATTACCAACTCTCATGCCATCTAAACAACTGAACTGAGACTAATATATTCTACAGTGTCGAGATAAACCATAATACTATTGTATTACCTGTTATCCTCCACAATATCCCAAGGCTAAGAAGGGAGATCCAATAGAAGAAAATGGCTAATTAATTACTAAAAAAACTACTAAAATTTCCATATAAATGACTATTTTTCAGTTGGTGACTAGTAGTAGCTAATTTACATTATCTTATAACGCGACCAAATTTTAGTCGTTTTTAGCTTAGTCGTTTATTGGTTGTCTCAATTTTATCTTCTAGTAGTATATTTAGTCATTGATTTAGTCATTAATTGCCACAATTAATTACCAAATATACAACAAAATATATTACTATATGATCGCCTGAGAAACCAATTAATGACCAAAGTAATATGACCAAAATGTTGGTCATGTTATAAGATACTGTAAATTAGCTACTAATAGTCATATGTATGCAAATTTTAGTCATCCTTTGAAACCAATTAATGACCGGAGAAATATTACTAAATTTTGGTCATGTTATAAGATACTATAAATTAGCTACTAATAGTCGTATATATGCAAAATTTAGTTCTTATTTGTAATCACAAATTTATCATTTGCAATAGTTATTTATCTTTTTTTAGTAGTTTCATATTCATTATATAAACGACTAATTTAGTAGTTTATATTCGTTTCATTTACCTTCATTAATAATCATTATAAATGACTAATTTAGTCGTATATTCATTTTATTTGTGCTCATCATTAATCAATATAAAATACTAATTTAGTAGTTTTAAATTGATTTTATGTGTTCATTATTAATCAACATAAATTAATTAATATGCTTTTGCAGCTAAATTTAAAAAATGTCATACAATGTGCATGTTCATCTTATGCGAAACGCAAAGCTGCATATGTTAATTACAATACTAAACAATATCAAGTGGAACTATAAATAATTTCAACCACATAAATTGTATTATATGAAATGTTAAAGTATTACAATTTGAGTTTCTAACTTAATATTAATTGGACTACAATTTACACATGAAATGATGTTTAATCACTTCAAAACATTATCGTTATGTTGCCAAGGCATTGCAGGTGAATTCACCAACTCCAGAGACTTGACGATCAATATGTATGTGTGTGTCTTATGTGGGATATTGAATCTAAGGATATCGCTATATTGGTTACCTTCTCTCTCTTTTTGCATTCGTCGCTACAGTGTTATTGCTTTGAGCCTCTTTCTTCAATTCCTGCTTCTTACCATCAATATCGAGTTCCTTTTCTGAAAACAAAAGAAGGTACAATGCAGAGTGTAAGACATGAAATACAATGAACACTAGAATATAAACTAAAGTAGACTATAAAGATTTTATACGACATATACCTCAACATCAGCAATGTCAAAGCCATTTTTCCCCATACAAGCAAGAAACTCGAACAAGTTTTCTTCAGTTGGGCATTAGTGGCCACTATAATATGGCCAGATGACCTATATAAACAAAGCAAATAAAATGTCACCATATAAAATAACACCTTAATAACTTAGTATTCAACCTTCAGTGATTCACCATATAAAATAACACCTTAATAACTTAGTATTCAACCTTCAGTGAAAGCTTAGGCACAATCATGCCAACTAAGTTACATGCTAAAAATCTCAAGTTGTAGATAACTTGTGAAAACAAATAATATGAGGTGTGATGTTTAATCCTTGTCATTTTATTCGCAACAACATTTCATTTTCTAATGCATGAACTTGGTCAAGTATATAAACAACATGTGCTCAAATAACAACATGAAAGTAAACTTTTATGATAGTCATGAAATTTTTAACACAAAATGGCTACAAGGCTTCCAATCAATATCATGTAATACTAATTTCATATTCAAGCTTTGGTTGTTGTTTAAATGGACATGATACCAAATATTTTCAATTTCATAGTTAAAAGACAAAACAAAATCAAAATAAGCGTTCAAAATACAATCAAATAATAAAGAGAGTATATCACGGAATGAACATTGCAATTATAAAAAAATCTGTTCACCTGTCCATCGATGTCTTATCTGGAAATCCTAAAACATTTGCTTGCCCAAAATAAACATTAGTCGGCGAAAGAGTCACAACATTAAAAACCATAGGAACCCCTGCTAAAGAAATTTCTAAATTTGATGGCTCAGGTGCCTCAAGGATCTCTACCAACAAATTAATCATATCCAATACATGCTATGCATTGTCTCCCCATCCTTTTTCCAATCACATTTCCTTTAACATGCCCACAACATAGTCAAGTAACAATCAAATGAAGGCATTAAAATGTGTTTTTATCTTTTATATCTATACAATTTGACTCTTATTTGTTTCAGGAATATATTAATTCATATTTGAAGTTTTCCTGACATATGATAAGGTATCAATCAAGCATGACATCAGAAAAATCAACCTCAATGAGATCCTCAAACAATTTCTACAATATCAATATTTTTCTTGCTATGATATTTTCGGTAAAAAAATAAACATATATGCAAAAGAAAAATCCATATATTAGTTATCTTCAAACTTTGTAAATGGTGTATTCTTAGGTATCTTTTTAAGATGTTCCTCCGCCTTTACCAAAACGAACTGTAGCTTGGTTAAACTCTGTATCCTTTCATTGGGCATCAATTTCTACAAGATAAATGTCAAACATTATTCTTTCCCATTTCAAAACATGCTACATATGATAAATTTAAAGTCACATAACACCAAGAGAAAACCCTTTTCTCACCAAAATAAATAAACAAACAGTGCCTCTAATAAAAATTCATTCTAATATCATCAAATGAAAATAGAGTGGACCATTTTTGCTGCTTGACTTTACCTGCTTTTGTTATGAAAGTGCTTGGGCTTTAGGAACCAACAAATGTGAGGGAAGTTGTAAATGTGAAAAAAAATATGTTGACCTTTGTAGACTTCTTGAAGCAGTCTCTTGCAACTTTTCACCCAGCTTTTGATCCATAGTAGAAACTTAATATGAACATCTGCATCATGATGAAGAGTGCCATATTCTTCTAGAAGATTAGTTGATCCAACTTCCATTGCTTTGGGCTCTGAACTAGGCCTTGAAAATTGGTTCATTCTTCCATATAGTTGTAATTCTTGCATGGAATCAGTAAGAATTCCTATGGCTCCCTTATCCCCTACAGTAATAGGCAAGTTGATTTGACATTGTGTTGCCACAAAAGTTTCAAGCTTTTCAGTTTTCTGGTAAGCTTGATAAGAATCACCCCAACCAGAAGGGAAAAATGTATTCATATTCACTGAACATTCTATTCCACCAAAGCTTCTAGCTAAGTTAGCATTGCAACTCCCTGAAAACTCAGTGATTTTATCAACGTCATTTCCATTGGATTGATTTACTAATGTCTTCATAGCATGGTAAATTTTATCATCTTGGTCCAATGTTGTCTTCTGAACAACCCTATCTATCTCATCTGACCTCTCATTAATATGAGAATTAAGAGAAGGATATTCATCTAAATTCTCTCCACTCACTTGTTTAACTTTATCCCCTTGCAATCCATAAAATATGGGTGGGCCTATATTGACTTAAAGAATAATTTGACTTTTTCCATCACCCATATCTTGTTGATCTTGGAACGACATAAATCTTATTTGTGATGGGTTTGATTTAGAATATGAAGGCATTATCCGTAATGAAATTTATGAGCGATGACCTTGAGAAAAAATAATTCCTTCAGACATAGGATGGCTTGAATTCATGACACGTGTTTGTAGCATAGGATATCACATGAGGCGATGCCTGTTGATGAATTGACTGTTCATCCAAATCTGGAATTTGTTCTTTGGGAATGGTCTGTTGATGAGAAAATTGCTCCTTGAGATGAGACACCTTCTCATGAGGCAAATTTTGTTGATAAACAACATCTTGAGGAAATTGTTCATTATAATTATGAGATGTTGAAGAGAGAAAATCTATGTTATTTAGTAAAGGCTATGCACGAATGTTAGTGATTTGGTACAAGGAAAGACATGGGAAGTGAGGGAATTGTGGAGATTCCCTACAACTCTTTTCCCAAATGTGACACATGAGGATGTATGCTTATTACACAACTATATTTGAGAACATGCACCAATTTGAAGGAAAGACTATTTTGGATGTAGGCGCAGGAAGTGGTAATTTGGAAATCTAGTACGCACAAGATGATGTAAGGAAAGTTTAAGTTGTTGAAGCAACCAAAATGTTAGAACATGTATGTCCACATGTAATCAGAAATGGTGTTAGCCACATTGTCGATGGAAATGAAGGATCTATGGAGGATGTCATGTTTCTTGAAAAGTTGATGTCATTATCTCAGAGTGGATGGTGTATTTCTGTATACATGAATCCATGTTTCGGTGATCCATAGACGTGATCGATTTTTTAGGCTAGCTATAATCATGGCATCTATGTGTACACTTAGTTCTCATTATTGTTGTTGTAGTCACATGGTGGCCTTGTTTCATGCAATAGCTACATGTTACATGTTGATGAATGAACTCAAGCATTGGCTATAGTTTAGTTATTGATTTTGGATTATGAAGTTGAGTTTGTGAATTGGAAATGTTAGAAGAGAGAATTCTCAAAGCTTCAATTTATAAATTTTATATTGTGTTGATTCTTTCACTTGTCCAATGCACTAGGGGTAAAGTGCCCCAAAACCCCTAAATTGGAGACAATTATGGCCTTTAAGCATCATTGCTTCGCCTACACTAGTTCTCCACACAGTACCATGTTGAGGGCTCTTAAGAGGAATAAATATATTTGGGAGTGTCCAAATGCTTGAAGAGAAAATTTGTTCAGATTTACATGGAAAATATTGTACACACTCTCTTTGATGTTCCTTCTTTGAAGCATCATACCAAGAGAGGCAACATCATTTAGGACTTGCAATTGAAAAGCACTCTGAGAAATAATTTGGATTTTTTTGAGATAATATGGCTTGCCAACCATCGAAGCAAATTTTTTATGAGGCTTTGTTGTTGTACTCCAGAAATATAATTTTCGAATGGCATGCAACATTTTGTCACATTTTTAATAGTAATAGCATAATTTCTTGCCACCTTTGAAGGGTTATGGAAAATAAATGGCATACTCTATTCACATTGCAATTGAAAAGCACTTTGAGAACTAATTTGGATTTTTCTGAGTTAATATGGGTTGCTAGCCATTGAAGGAAAAAACTCTTCATTCAAAGAAGAAAATTTGATGATGAAAGATGACCTGTTTGTTGCATGTTTGGGTAGTGGCTTATTGATAGTAATGCCAACACTTGAAGAATCTGGCATTTCGAGAACACGCAAAATGTGCCTTTTGCTTAAGATGTTGAGCATGCTCCTTGACACTTCTTTTCCACAAAGTGAGCAGTGATACAACATTCGGTTGCTTTTCAACCTCTTTTGTTCCTCAGCCAATGGTCGTTGTATTGCCTTATTTTCCTAAATTAGACTTAGGCTAAGTTACAATAGAAACTTACTCAATGTTTGAGAAAGTGTCCTAAGGAAACTTTGGGTGACTTTTGCATGTCTAGACACTTAGACATGTGTTGACCTAGATACAAACATCACCAACACAATATCCTATCTAATGGAAAATAAATCACCTAGATCGAGAATATTTAGACTCTCTTTCAAGCCTTCTTTGATCCCAAATCCCGAGTCACTCACTTCAAGAATTTGATGCTTAAACCTCCAAGATGCTTCGGCTTCCAAGTAGTTTCCTATCTATAAATAAGAATTTTTTCTTGTTTAAAAGAAATGATTTTCTGGTTAAAAAATCATGATTTTTTTAAAGATTTTTCTCTATGGTGTTTGGTGTTTGTTCAAATTATTAGAGCCAAGAAAATGAATGTTCACATAAAGTTGAGCAGTAGAATATCAATAGTAGTCTACCTAAATAAGAAGGGCATTTTGATGTCCAAGATTTAGGCACTCTTATTTTAGGGAAACATCCCCTGGAAAGTTGAGCAGTAGATTTAGGAAAACATCCTGGGCATTTAGGCATTCTTATTCATTCTATAAAATGATGGTAAATCTAGTACCTTACAACATGTACCTTCTAGGGGATGTTTTCCTTCCAACAATGCCAGGCTTCACTCAAATTTTGCAAAATGGTGTGAGGTTTGTTTTTTTTATGCCTCTATCACAATATGGTTGAGTATGTCAAAAATCATATAAGAGAATTGTTGTGTGTGGAGCATGATTGTTCAGAGGTCTTTGTTTCAGCCGGATGTATACCCCAGGAAGTTTTGTACACCCCTCCATGGGGGGGGGGTGCGGGGAGGACTTGTCAATAAATGTAAAATTGCCTTGTAAAAGTATAGTAATTTCTAGTCAATCTGGGGCGTTCATTAGGCGAATGATATGATGGTAGAACTTATGTTTAGTTTATGGTTTTTTCCCTAGAAGGCAACCCCTCTCTTTGTATGAGGGCATTGTATTTGAGGCTGTGTGATAGATGTGTATTATGTGAGCGAGAAATAGAGAGCTGAGAATGTGAGAGAAAACAGAGGATATTACAACGGATTTGCTGTAGATTGTGTCTCTTCATTTTGCTGGATAATAGAAAGGAAGGACTGGCTGTTCGGGGTGGACGTAGCCCAAACTGGGTGAACAACGTATATCTGTGTCTCTCTTGTTTTGTGCATTTTCTGTGTTTATATTTTTGCAATATTTTATGTGTTCCATTGCTCCGTAATATATAATTTTCTAACAAGAATCACTAAGAGACTCAGAAATTGCATAACACTAAAACAATGTAAAGGGAGAAATAGGGATGTAGAAAATTCAAAGAAAACAACCAAATTAATCATTACAAAATGAGCTAGAAAGAGGAGAAATAGCATGCCCATTAAGGGTTGAACATATATAGAATAGAATAACTCAGACCTCTTTACTATTAGCATCAAAGAAATTTCAATCTAATTGATGTCTTCCAAACAAAAGAAACAAGACTTTCTTTCTAGTTATCAAAGAAGGAAAAAATTAAAATCACCTGGCATTGCATCAAGAGCATCATGCATGACAACTGCTCTAAGCTCCAAATCAAAATGACTTTCAACCCTTTGTTTCATCACAATTTTTTCCACTCCCTTTGAATGACGACCTTCAAACTGTCATGCAAGCAAGTTTCCAAGCCACCTTTCTAGCATTGGTACTATACCACATATGAAAAACAAAAATACTTTCCACATTGGAGCCCAAAATCCACATTCAGTTCCTTTCCCAATGGGGCCAGTGTTAAAGCAATAATAAATCAAATGCTTCAGATATTTACACATTCTTATTTGGGGCATAATCTAATATACTTGTAACGATACATACTAGTTAACTTCCCTACATGTAAAAATGTTGTTGGAAATAATACGGAGAGGGGGGGTGAATTAGTATTAGCAAGTCAATAATATTTCATTTCACAATCACATTTGTATACGCTACTTCAGTTAGTGAAACCTGTGTATATACGAAACTATAGTTAAGGAAACTAGTGTATCCCTGCAGACTTATAATTTAGTTAATTCATCAGATGTTGATCTTTAATCTGTGCATCAGAACCATATAAACAGTAACCAGGTACAGTAAAAACAGAGCAGACAATCACACACAAGAACATAAGATATAAGGTGCAAACCCAGTGTGGGTGAAAACCACCTGCTGCAATTGGCCTCTATCTTCTTTTAATAAGAAACTTCTTTTTACAATATTTTTGTATTGGTGCAGTCTTATACCAGTACGTAGGCTTCTACCTGTAGAAGGCTAAAACCTTCTCTTGTTCTCCAGTTTCTCCTGGAAGGTAGCTTCAACCCCCTTAGCTCTTGTACTAGATGATGTGTTTACTAATACGTAGGGGCTGACCTACAGAAGGCTACAACCTTCTCTTTTCTTCCAGGGACCACGTTTCATAAATTTTTAGACTGGATCCATCACTAACATCAATCAAACATCAAATATATATGCATCAACCAATCTCCTTTGTACCATCCAAAACTGAATCAAACAACCACTTCTCTGAATGCTATAACCAGAATACTGTAACAGTAACCAGAACCCAAGCCAGAACCCATAACACTGCAACAGCAAACAGAAGTAGCTAAAACATATTTTATGAGGTGTGCACTACATCATTATGCCGAACCTGCGTGCATACACATTCTTCCCAAGGCGAACCTACATATACGTTGTTCTTAAATGCTGAACCGGTGTGTATACATGCCTTTGCTATAATTAACATGCGTACAGATCTGTAAAAGATGACTTAACCTTTACAACTATTCAGACATCAGTTATACCCAGATCATCAGATTTATAGATTACGACGTGTGCCAATTATTTAGATAAAATATCAAACCACACAAAGATACTTCTCTTCAAGCCTTAAGATCTTGACCCATCAATAGAACTTATCCTTCATCAAGCGCTCAGGTTCATCCTTGATTCAGATCCAAATATGCACCATAACCCAAAGACCTGTATTCTAGATCTTATTCTTCATTAGATATTCAATGCTTGAGTGTCTTTGCCTAATGATCTTCTCCTCCTTTTATAGTCTTAGGATTTACTCAATACCATGGTCCAAAACCACTTAGAATTAATACCTTGGACCAAATACCTAGGGTCAACACTTCGGACAAGCTACCTTGGACCAATACCATGGACCAAAACCAAGTTTTCCAACATGTATGCGCCTTTCCTTCCATGAAAGTGTGTGTCTACGCATACCCACCTTTTGGTCTGCTAACCCGCATGTATACGTGGATTGATCAATGGGGAACCTTCGTATACCTCTTTTCTTCATTCTGTGAGTCTGAATTGTGATCTGTCATCTGAGTGAGTTGCCATCAAGGACAACACCTGTGTCATAGTGCCAAATCTGTATCATAATGCCAACAATCTCCCCCTTTAGACTTGATGGTAACTTCAAGCCACTCTCCCCCTTTGTCATCAAGGGCAAAGGGTTATGCTCCCCCTGAGTACATGCTGAATTCTCTGATATGCTGAAGTGTGTTGTCCATTCTCCCCCTGACTGTAAGCAAGGTCTACAAAAAGATGTTCTGCAAGAAGAACATGACTTTATACATCATACACGACCTTCCTATCACCAAAGGTTCATACATACATCCATCTCCCAACCAAGTGGGGATATACCAAGATTGACTTATCCACCCAGCCAAGTGGGGATATACCAAAAGTTTATATATGTCAAAACAAGAACATTACATCATCCATCCCATGCATAGTGGGGAAACAAAATAGGTCATTACATGACCTTGATACTAAAATATATACATGACATAGAGACAAAATATCTAAAACAAGACTATGATGGTTATCAAAAGCTATCATCACCAACATCTGTCAATCACCATCTAGACCAACAACCATGATCTCCCTTTGCCTGAATAAAAAACCACTGTGAAATTGTACCAAGATCTTCTAAGATAATGCCAACAATGCATTATTAGAAGTATATGCTCCCCTTGAACCTGTGCCAGATGATCACTATCAGACCGATATCAAACTCTTTTCATCCTGAATCTGGCCCACTTTTTTTCTTCAAACCAACATATACGCGACTGTATCCATAGCAATCGGCGTATGTACGCAGATACACTTCATGAAACTCGCGTACAACCACTTTTCTCTAAAATAGATAAGTTTCAACAACAAGATGATTCATCAACTACTCCCAGCTTCTCTCTGAGATATTCAAATGTCTCTCTGGGCAGTGGTTTGGTGAATATATGAGCAGCCTATTCTTTGGAGGGAACATACTCCAATTTGACCTTTTGTTCAAGCACTTGTTCATGGAGAAAATTATTCTTGATAGGTATGTGCTTGCTCTTGGAATGCATGATTGGATTCTTTGAAATACTGATTGCACTTGTATTATTACATAGAATGGAGATGGGTGGAGTACATGTGATCTGAATGTCTTGCAATGTTTACACCATCCAAAGAAGTTGTGTGCAGCAAGATGCAATAGCCACATATTCTGCTTCAACTGTAGATAATTCAATTGAACTTTGTTTCTTGTTGAACCAAGATACTAATCTGGAACCCATATAGAATGCACCACCACTAGTGCTCTTTCTGTCATCCATGCTTCCTGCCCAATTTGCATCTGTATATGCATGAAGTGTAAGATCTGTATCCCTAGGATACAATAAACCAAAATTTTGAGTTCCTTGAAGATATTTGAAGATCCTTTTGACTACCTGAAGGTGTGATTCCTTTGGATTTTCTTGGAATCTTCCAAATATTCCCACTGCATGCATGATGTCTGGTCGGGTACCTGTTAGATAAAGCAGACTGCTAATCATGGATCTGTAGGTTGGTTGATGTACTGCTGTTGATTCATCATTTGAACTGAGACTGCATCCTGTTACCATAGGAGTACATACTGGTTTAGAATCTTCCATGCCATATTTTTTCAAGATCTACTTAAGATACTTAGTTTGTGATATAAAAATACCATAATTATTTTGTTGAACTTATAAAGCAATAAAATATGTGAGCTCACCAAGCAAGGACATTTCAAATTCTTTTTGCATTACCAAAGCAAAGTTTTGACTCATGGCTTCTTCATTGCTACCAAAAATGATATCATCAGCATACACAACAAGTATTAGAAATTTATCATTGTCAATTTTTATATATAGATTGCTATAATCTGATCCTTTTGAAAAACCTTGTTGATGAAGGTATTTGTCAAGATGACAATACCAGGCCCTTGGAGCTTGTTTTAGACCATAGAGAGATTTTCTGAGTCTGCATACAAGTTTTGGATTATTTCCAAGGATGAATCCATCTGGTTGCTCAATATATACTTCTTCTTCTAAGTCTCCATTAAGAAAGAGAGATTTTACATCCATTTGGTAGACTTTGAACTTTTGAAAACTAGAAAGAGCAAGGAACATTCTTATGGCTTCAAGTCTAGCAACAGGTGCAAAAGTTTCTTCAAAATCTATACCTTCTTGTTAAGGATACCCTTTACAAACATGCCTGGCCTTGTTTCTAATAACCTATCCATTTTCATTCAGCTTGTTTTTGAATACCCATTTTGTTCCTATGATATTCTTATCATGAGGTCTAGGAACTAATTCCCAAGTATTATTCTTTTCAATTTACTCAAGCTCTTCATTCATGGCCTTGACCCAACATTCATCTTTGCATGCTTCATGTACATTTTGCGGTTCGATAGAGGAAAGGAATGCTAGATAGCTTGAAGATTCTGTAATATTTCTTCTTGTCTGCACACCTGCATCTTTCTGTCCCAAAATTTGAGTCTCTGGATGATTCTTCTGAACATACCTAGATGGAGTCTTTTCTTCTACTGTTATCTGTTCTTCTAGTGCATCATTGGTTTCTTTTTCAGAATTAGTCTGATTTGATGTGGAGAGATATTCCTTATCTTCTTCATAATCATTGGTTTTTACTTGCTTTGGATTTTTGCCTACTTCATCAACCACAACATCAATACTTGCAACAATTTTCCCAAGTCTTTTATTATAATGCTTATATCCTTTACTTCGGGAAGAGTAGCCAAGGGGAATGCCCTCATCTGCTCTAGGTTTAAACTTGCCAGGTTTTTCATCAGTCCTCTTGATGTAACATTTGCTTCCAAAAACTTTGAAGTATTTTACAGTAGGAGTCTTACCATACCAAAGTTCATGTGGAGTTTGTGTGCTGTTTACCCAAAAGTTTGTTTTGTTGAGAATAGTGATGGCAGAAAATGCAGCTTCACCCCAGAAGGTTGCAGGAGTTCCACACTCATCTAGCATGGCACGAGCCATTTGTTGAACGGTTTTGTTCATCCTTTCTACCACTCCATTTTGCTGAGGAGTCCTTGCAGTAGTGAATTCCCTTTTTATTCCACGTTCTTCACAAAAGTTGAAGAATTCCTCCAAGGTAAATTCCCCTCCTCGATCAAACCTGAGGCATTTGATTTTTGCGATCTGATTCATTTTCAACCAAAGATTTGAAGGCTTTGAAATTTTAAAATGCTTCATCTTTGTGCTTTAGAAGTCCTATCCAACACATTCTGGAAAAATCATCAATGAAAAATATAAAGTATTCTTCTCCACGAGGTAACCTTTTCCTTGAAGGACCACATAAATCAGTATGAACAAGTTCAAGAGGCTTGCTAGCTGATCCTTCCTTTTCTGGGAAATGTGCTCTGGTTTTCTTACCAAATTGACATGATTTGCATATTGTATTTTCTGGAATTTTGATGTCAGGAAGATCACGAACAACCTAGTATTTGCATGCTTTCCTTATTTGAGGGAAGCTTAAATGTCCCAGTCTTCTGTTCCATAGCCAATTTTCATCATTTTTTCTTAGATAGCACTGTTGTTGTCCTCCCTTGAGTATGTATAAGTTGTTTGGAGTTCTTATGCCTTTGATCACGGTTTCTCCTGTATCAAGCTCACGAAAAACACACCCATTTGATCGAAATACTACTTCATTTCCTTGATCACACATTTGACTAACACTTAATAGGTTATGCTTAAGACCATCAACATACATAACATTCCTAGCTTTAACCTTTTCTTTTAAAAGAACAGAGCCTTTACCTTTTATGACAACAGGAGTGTCATTTCCAAATGAGACCTTCTTTTCCTTTTCTAAGGCATTATATGATTGAAGTTTTTCTTTATCACCTGTCATGTGTTTCGAGCATCCACTGTTGATGTACCATTGATTTTCTTGTCCTTTTGCATACAGGGCTATACCATATCTTTCTGTTTGTGGTTCTTTCTTTCTCCATGTTTTGGGACCCAATGAAGTTTTCTCCTTCTGAGATGTTTGCCGAAATTTACTCTTGCATTCATAATCTTCATGCTCGAAGTTGTTACAGATGGAGCATTCTATTTCATTTTCAAGAGAAGAAAAGTTATTGTAGGTCCTTTTCATGATCCCAGTCACATTCCTTTGATTTCGTGCTTCTCTAGTCATGATGGTCGTGTAAGCAACACATTGAGTAGCTTTATGTCCAAAGTTATGACTGAGAAACATTTGCCATTAAAGAAATTTCTGTGATTATCGAACCTACTGACCTGGTGATTGTAGTTTCCATTGACATTCATTCTTGAAGAAAATTGACATGATTTACCTGAGGTTTGTTGTAGATTCTGTTCATCCTTGAAGTAGATTGAACCCTATTTATTTGGTGATCTTCTTTATGTCTTTGCTGACGATTGTCAAACTATTCACTTCTCCTTGCTGCATTAAGATAGATTTTGGAGGTTAACGACTTCTGTGCTTGTGATTCTTCTTCAGTATATTCAAGATCTATCTTTATCAGAGGAGAATGCTGCACTTTGATAATTTCATCTAAAGTTTCTGATCCTTTAGAAAATCTGAGATTGAGAGCTGTTGTTTTCTCAATATCTTTTCTTAGACCCACAATTTCACATTCTAATTTTTTATTGTGTTTTTCCCTTTAGGAAAGTTGGAATGTCAGAGTATCTATAATCATATTATTTTCTTCCAAACAAACTTTAAGTTTAGAAATTTCTTCATAAATACCATCTTCAGCTAAAGCATCCAAGAAGTCATCATCTTCAAAAGCCATCAAAAGTTTATAGTCATTACCATGTTCATCTTCATCACTCTTTGATAAACCATCGTTGTCTTCATGCGTATAATAGTTGTTCTTATTTACATTTTGTTTTCTATTCCATTTTGCTGATTCCTTACCTTTATCAAGTTTATCTTTGTGAGGACATTTGGCCGCATTATGATCGACTCTTCCACAAGCAAAGCAGTTGAAAGGTAGCTTACCTCTGAATCTTCCAGAACCCCGTTGAAGGTTCTTGAAAAAGTTTACTTCTTCCTCTCCTTTTGAAATATGTCCTGATTCACAGAGTTCTTCTCTTCATGAAGCTTTGAATGCAGCTTCTCTCATATTTGATGGACCCCCTTTTCTCATTTTGAAAGCAGTTAGGATTTCGTGGAGCTGTGTCATAGTGATACTCTGAAGATTCTACTTTTCTTCTATGGCAGAAACTTTTGATTCAAACTTAGAAGATAGGGATCTTAAAACCTTTTCAACTACAATAACTTCTTTTATCTCTTCACCCAAGTTTTTCATGCGATTAACAATCTCATCTATACATAAGAAGTAATTAGTTATACTTTCATAATTGTGCATTTTGAGAGTTTCATATTGAATTATGAGAGACTATAGTTTTTCACGTTTTACTTGATCGTCTCCTTCGTAGCTTAGAACAATATTGTCCCATATTTATTTGGTGGTTTTGAGCTGCATAACCTTGACAAATTCTGATTGTGACAGACTCCCCAATAATGTATTGACAGCCTTGGCATTTGCTTCATACTACCTTTTACCTGCCATATCTGTAGGAATTGCTGATGGAAATGTGTATCCTCCTTCCACGATTTCCCAAACATTTGTTCCAAGAGAGTGAAGATAGGTTGTGGTTCTTACCTTCCAATACACAAAGTTGCTCCCATCAAAGATTGGTGGTCTAATGGATCTCTCTCTTTCGTAGGTACTCATGATGATAGATCTTCCTAGCTTCTTCTAAACGTCTTGCTCTGATACCAATTGTTGGAAATAATATTGAGAGGGGGGGGGGGGGGGGGTGAATGAGTAATAGCAAGTCAATAATATTTCATTTCACAATCATATTTGTATACGCTACTTCAGTTAGTGAAACCTGCGTATATACACAACTGTAGTTAAGGAAACTAGCGTATACCCTGTAGATTTATAATTTAGTTAATTCATTAGATGTTGATATTTAATCTGTGCATTAGAACCATATAAACAATAACCAAGTACAGTAAAAATAGAGTAGACAATCACTCACAAGAACACAAGATATAAGGTGGAAACCCAATGTGTGTGAAAACCACCTGCTGCAATTCGTCTCTATCTTCTTTTAATAAGAAACTTCTTTTTACAATATTTCTGTACAAGTGCAGTCTTATACCAGTATCCAGGCTTCTACCTGCAGAAGGCTACAACCTTCTCTCATTCTCCAGTTTCTCCTGGAAGGGAGCTTCAACCCCCTTAGCTCTTGTACTAGCTGATGTGTTTACTAGTATGTAGGTGTTGACCTACAATAGGCTACAACCTTCTCTTTTCATCCAGGGACCACGTTTCATAAATTTTCAGACTGGATCCGTCATTGACATCAATCAAACATCAAATATATATGCATCAACCAATCTCCTTTGTACCATCCAAAACTGAATCAAACAATCACTTCTCTGAATGTTGTAACCAGAATACTGTAATAGTGACCAGAACCCAAGCCAGAACCCAGAACACTGCAACAACAGACAGAAGTAGCTAAAACATATTTTATGAGGTGTATGCTACTTCATTGTGCCAAACCTATGTGCATACGTATTCTTCCCAAGGTGAACCTGCGTATACGCTGTTTTGAAATGCCGAACCAGTGTGTATATGCGCCTTTTCTATAATGAACTTGCATACAGATCTGTAAAAGATGATTTAACCTTTACAACTATTCAGACATCAGTTATACCTAGATCATCAGATTTACAGATTATGACATGTGCCAATTATTCAGATAAAAGATCAAAACCACACAAAGATACTTCTCTTCAAGCCTTAAGATCTTGACCCATCAATAGAACTTATCCTTCATCAAGCGCTCAGGTTCATCCTTGATTCAGATCCAGCTATGCACCATAACCCAAAGACCTATATTCTAGATCTTATTCTTCATTAGATATTCAATTCTTGAGTGTCTTTGCCTAATGATCTTCTCCTCCTTTTATAGTCTTAGGCCTTACTCAATACCATGGTCCAAAACCACTTAGAATCAATACCTTGGACCAACTACCTGGGGTCAACACTTTGGACAAGCTACTTGGACCAATACCATGGGTCGAAATACCATGGACCAAATACCACAGACCGAAAACAAGTTTTCCAACATGTACGCACCTTTCCTTTTGTGAAAGTGCGTGTATACGCATACGCGCCTTTTGGTCTGCTAACCCACATGTATACATCACTTGATCAATGAGGAACCTACGTATACCTCTTTTCTTCATTCTGTGAGTCTGAACTGTGATCTGTCATCTGAGTGAGTTTCCATCAAGGACAACACCTGTGTCATAGTGCCAAATCTGTAACATAATGCCAACAAATGTATATTGTAATCTATCTACCAACTAGAAAGTATCTACATTTCTGAGTCAAAATTGGATATCTGCATCGACAAATAGTTTTGTTAGTCACAAAATTTCACAACATAAATGGAAAGAATTTCCAAAACATTACTTCTTACACTCCTTTTTTGTGAGTGTCTTCATAGGCTTTAGATTGAAATTGTAATCAAGATGAAGATAATTCAAGTTCTTTTGGTGAATAATAATTTTCAACATATTGTAACCTTGTCTACAAACTTGAAGCCCAACCTCTGCCCAATCTAGCTTAGTTGTCTGGAAAATGTTGGTAGCTTGAAGGGAATGAAACAAGTATTTCTTCTTTTGATCCTTTGGAGTCCTGTGATGAATTTCATTCCACATAACATTTTAGGAGCTTCTAATAGGTCACACGAACCTTCATTAGATATGTGGAGGGGTTGCATGACATGAAGCATTCAAGGAATCAAATCCATGCCACATGCAGCACAACTAAAGAACACAAATAACATGAATATGTGTCATGCATCATTAAAATGCATACCATTGTTCCTTGTACCCATAAAGAAACAAGAGGAATATCTTTCTCTCGTCGCATAAGACTTGATTGCATATTGAATTGATGTGGAGCAAAAAATAATGAAATACCAGCAACTGTTGTATCTATGTAAATTGGTGTATGGTGCAACAAAGGTTCTATGCCTTCCCGGAACAAAAAAATAATCGTCTTGATCCTCGTAAGTTTTCCCCTCATGGATATTAGTCTAATGAAAAGAAGTTGGATGAATCAGAGGATCAAAATAAAATGTTGGTAAATGTAGATCTTAAGTTTTTATGTACATCACCATGGGACTATGATATACACAAAACTTAAATTTCTTAGGCCTGTTGTTGTAGAGATGAGGAAATGAAATTATATACTCTATCTGAAGTGGAGAGTGGATAATAAGCTTATTAATATCATTGAAATCATTCTAGTCTTCATCACCCTTCTCCATATATTGGTACAAAGGATCAAACTTTGGCCCTCCTGTTGTTAAAATAGACATGTCAGTAAAAGTTTGAACTTGATTGCAACAATAAAAGTTATGACAAGAGAAAACAAAATAGATGACCAAAGATTGACCCAACAATTTCCTGGGCATTGGCTTCATAATACCTAGTATGCACATGTTCAGTGCTTTTGTTTTGAAAAATGACTCCATATCAAAGAGATAGAAATAGTTTTTATCAATCAAGTCATAAAGTAGTTGTCATGTGAGATGATGCAAAGTTGCCATGATTGGAAGTGATAATTGCAACCTTCTTTAACTCGGCCCATTTATAAGTTTTGTTTTCAAATTTTAACTAGGGGCTTGTTGACATAAAACCATGTGTATACAAAAAAATCTTCTTCCTCATACAACTCCAACTGGATAGGTTCAAGAGGGTCCACATCTAACAAATTATCTGCATAATTTAAAGGAGGTTCCTCATCATCAAATGGTGGAAAGAGCATTCTTTTAAAATGTCACTTGTCTCCTTTTTCTCTCCGCATTATGATCCACATTATACCCCAGAATAGGAAAATAAATAATATAAATATACATAAGGATTATATTTTAGAAAAAGTATATTATGATAGCGATTAGTTACTAATTAATGGGTTTCATGAGCAAGGAATTTTATTTTAGATGTCTCCCATTGTGAGCCTCTAGGATTTATCATCTAGTCATAAAAGTAAAAGAGAGTCAATGTCATGTATGAAGAACCCTTCTTGGGCATGTTACAAATGTATATAAGTCAATAAGATTGCCAAGTATCCCTCCAAGGAAAACACAAGTGATCCTTCTTCTAGTCAGCTTCAAGATGAAATATAGAAATCATGTCAGCTCACCTAAATTGGAGACACAACTCTTCATATAGTCAAGTCGGCTAATATAAATGGAAAGACTACTATAAATAAGAAACTCAGCCTATTCCATAGTCAAGAAATTCAGATCACATCTGAAATTCAGTGGCTAATTGCAGAGACAAGTTTAGTGAAGGAGCCCAGATAAGGGTACAGGAACTCGGGATAATTACAGATATAAGTTCAGATAGAAATTTCAAAGACAATTATTTTAGTGAAGGAGCTCAAATATATTACAGAGATAATAATAGTGAATAGTTCAGATGCAATTACAGTGAGATGTTATTACAGTGAATAGTTTGGATGCTATTAGAGTGACTACAGTAACTACAGGTCTCAGTGCACTTAAAGTAATGGTCTTAGTGCTATTACAATCTCAGTACAATTACAGTGGAGCCTATCATAGTCTTAGTGCTATTTCAGTGGAGTTATCTCAGTGCTACTACAACAAGTGATCTTGGTATTGCTACAACAAATAATTTCGGTGCTACTAGCAGAAGAGAGGCCGAGACAAATAAGATTTGAATTCAAAGAGGAAGTAGTAGAAGTCTAGAAGGAAAGCCAAAATTTTTGAAGCTAAAGAAGATCAAAGTGGAAGAGGAGTTGTATCTTGGTCTTGGAGAGGCACAAAGGTCCGGGTCTTGGTATTTGTCAATAGGAATCTCTATAAGAAGAATATGTGTGGGTTTTCCTCTCAAAGAGTGAGAGGTTTTGGACTTGGTTAATAACCTACATTCTATGTCTCTTGTCAAGCTGGAAGGATGAAAAATCTTTGTAAAGGTTGGGATTTCAGACCAAGGATAATGGCCCAGTTACAAATAGTTTTTGATGCACAATGCTTCTTCTACTGCTGTTAATGATGCCCACTGATGCTACTGTTGTTCTTTTCGCACTTGTTCTCACTGTTGCTTGCTTCTATATAATTTCCACTATACTGTTGTACCCAAATGTTTCTGTCATTTTCCCTGTGCCATGCAAATGCCTCTTCTACACTACACAAGTCTTACTACTACTGTTGTTTATCCATTTTCTGCCATCTCTTCTACTCTCTTGATGCTACTGATTATGACCACTGTTGTTTCGTCACCCTTACTTCTATTCAAACCTTACATGTGTAAAATCATCAACATAGATGTTGTAGCTTCATCAAAAATTTCTTGGCATACTTAACCAAGACACTACCCTTACTCTGTAATTTCACTGTTTACTTGAGTTCCTTTAGTTCTTGAAATTTTACTTCTTGTAGACTTCAAGCATAAGCATGTTGTCATAGGATTTTCTTATTACTTCATGTGTCAAATAAATCATGCTTCCAAATCAACATTTGTTAATGTTTTAACTGTGATACATATGGGGATGTTTGCACTATGATGATATCCCAATAGGTCTCCATATCTAGATCAAACAGGTTTGAGGGTAATGTGACACATAGTTCCATTGTTATAATATCAAATATTTTCCATCTTGTCATATCACTGCTACAAATTGTGGATGGATGAATGTCTGCCTTACAGTAAGAAACAATCGTAATTTTTTTTCCTTTATACAGAATTAATGCATACAATTAATTCACGATACTTGTAATACTGAACAAGATCTACCACTAAGGATTCACTCTTCAGATGAGGATGATCTGGTATTGTCCTATAAACATATCATCAACTACGGATCATTTTTCATCACAGGATGAGAAGTTTGATCTTGACATCATGAAACAATTTCCATTAGTTTAATTACAAGTGCCATCCAAATATAATTTGTGAAGAGATATTACTCCATCGTCAGTGAAAAGGACAAGTCAAATTTTGATTGTACATTCCAGTGTAGGATATGACTGAATAATTAGACAACCATTACATGACATCATTAATTGGTCAAAGACAACTTCATATCTAACTACACTTGTTGGTTCGAAACGTGTCGGTCAAAAATTTCTCTTATGTAATTTCCACCAAAAGGATTTTCTTAATTCGTTATGGATCATAAAAGCTTGAATACAGAAACTTTAGATCTATTTGACAAAACAATTATTATAGTTAAAAATATTCTGATTCCAAAAGACATTCTCAAGATCCCTTTAATATCAACGTACTTCAGATGGATTCATAATTTTTAAACTTCAAGGTGAGCATTGATATAGAAATCAAGCTTGAGACTTTCAAATGCATAGTGCTCAGATAAGGTGGAAATATTATGGAGTGATGATTGGTATTCGTCATTGTACATGAGAGAAAAAAAATAGCAGACACCTTCAATGAAACCCAAATTCCAACGAGTCCCAAAAGAAAAGATTTCGAAAAGCCAAAAAAAAGAAAAATTCCCATAACTTTCCAGATTAGGTTGGAACATAACTTCTCCTATACTAAACCATCAGATGACCATAAGGGCATAAAGCCAGAGTGGCAGTCAAAAAAATTGTGAAAGAGACCCAACTTCCAAGTTATTTCTCTGTTTTTCGTACACCTCCAAAAATATGTGTATAACAGTCTACCTGGCGAGCCGAGTTTGGGTTATGAAAAAATCTGTGTATAAAAATCTACTTGGGGAGCCAAAATTGGGTTCTGATTGAGGGATCGAGACTGATAATAAAGTGGAGTTTGTGAGAGACTTTGTAGTTGCTGGAAGGAGGTATGATTGTTGGTGTATTTATCAGGTTCCAATCTAAATTCTAGTGCTCTGTAACAATTATTTACTAGAATGTGTGCCATTTTATTGACTGTTGTCATAATTCTGAGTTAAAACATTAATAAAAAATTCTCATTCCATTGACATATGGCATATATCCATGGTATTTTCTAGTTGAATGTTTGTAAAATATATGTTACCATCCTATATTATCTCATTTGGAACCAAAACAATGAAAGTACACCTACAACACTCTGACATCAAACCTTTTGAATAAATGCTTCATCGAAAACATTTCATAAACTTAGAAAACTTAGTGCTATATTGGAAAATTTCTTTTTGGGAATATTACACTTACAAGTTTAACTATGTAGACCTAGTGAATGGTTAAGAGGTATATGATGTCGATGGGAAGTTGGTTTCCTTTGTGTGCTAAAGAGGGAAAACCCAAAATTTGGTTGCATCACCACTATTAACATCTGGAGGCCTCTATTACCCTTCATTTGTAAAACATATTGGATGTAAGGTGAAAATCAGACTTCTTGCAGCTCATGCAGTTGTCAAGGCATATGCATATTGTTGCATGAAGAGCAGGCTTGACATTACAGAATATCAGGTATTTGTACCATTTTTTCAAATGACCCAACCCTCCTTGAATAATGTTGGATTGGGCTTCTCCAAAATCATACAATTCTACATACATGTGTGCTCTCAAAGGAGTACAAGCTATTTCTGGATGGAACTCAATAAATAGCCATTGGATTAGTTGTGCTACCATATCTACATGAAGTTAGACCAATTATTCTTCAATCTAGTGCTTTGGATGCAACCCCACGAAGTTTGGGCATGGAAACCCTTACACCCAAAATACTAAAGAAATGAATTCACTAGATACCAACATGTCTAGTTGTGTCATGGTTCAATTGGGAATATAACAAAGAAAAGATTCAAGGACCTCTAAATGGAAAGAAAATGAGCTTCTAATTCCAACTGAGTTTTAACAATTAAGGACAATATAACATCAAACCACTTTGAAAGAAAGTAAAATTAAATTATCTAGGTAAAGCAACAGTACTTGTGAAACCTCAAGAATGCATTCCAAATAGAAGTAAGTTGGCTCCCCAATGCTTGGAATCCTTCTAGCATTTCCACATTGGATACCAATGGCCAATGCACATTTTTGGACTCAAATGATCCACTTTCTTGCTGCAAAAGAATTGTACAAGAGGAATAAAAACAATGGTACATAATGATACAACCTCATAACTGTGCATGTAAATACATTTGATTATACTATATATTAATCACGTAAAATGTCAACCCCCATCCTAAATATACTTTAGAATACACACACAAAGGAACCCTACTAGATAATGAAAATTGGTATCTTTACCTCTGAGGCACTGCTTGACACATCTATTGATCCTTCCAACATTGACTTCTCATTTTCAGTTACTTCATCATTTCCAAAACCCCTTAGATGTCCATTAAGTTTATTTTTAACTAACTATATAATCAAATGTTCTGTTTTATCCAGATCATCAATTCTTTGATTAATTGCCTTGCCAAGATTCTGCAATTTATCAAGAAGAATATCCCGAGATGTGTAGAGTGCTTTCCATAAGGAAATATCTTTGGAATCAACTTCAGGCTCCTCAGTGATTAGAGTCTGCCATCTCAAAAAACTTCTTGTAAGATGTCATTGGAGTAACAATAGTTGTTTACCATTTAAGAGAATTAAACAAGCATAGAGTGCATCATAATGAAATAAAGCATGTTACCAATGGTGAGATCTTAATAGAAAATGTGAATCTGATCTGACATTATGTTAATATCCATTAACTATTTCTTTTCTCAATTAGAATAAAAAGGAAAATGGTACAGATACAAACATAGAATATATGCATGCTTTCTTTCATCCTCGACGAAATTTTTAACCCATAGCAAACAACTTAAAGAAATAACTCATGGAATGTGATATTCTGTGTCACCACATTGAGCAAATTCTGCACTTTGGAATCTAAGTAAAGCAACAATACCTGTGAAACCTCAAGAATTACTAAAACTAAAAATTCCAAATTTCTGCAATACTATACCTAAACCTACAAACACATACTGCTGATAAAAACAAAAAACATGCAAATTTGAACACTCAAAACAACATCATGGATTTTCTATTAAATCTGAAAAAAAAAAGAAGCTAAATGCTACAGCTCAAAACTCAACTCTCAAACCATAAAGTGCTTCCACTTTATAGACTAGGAAGAAAAACAGGTACAATGAATCTGAATGCATGCACAATACCACCTCTACTAGAAATATTAACTCCTAACCCTAATACACCTTCCTCACAGGGATAACCAAGCCAAATAAGGTGCACCTCTACATGCAGATAGACTAAGGCATGGAAACATGCATCCACCTAGAGATTTGTCCCCCTTCACTAAGTTAGGAATCCAAGTGCACAAGTGCCAGTACAAACTTGAACTGCACCCTCTAACTATACATGCAACTTCTAAATAAAGAAAAAGACAGATTTTGAACTGAACTGCTGAATATGGAAAAATCATCTTAAACTGGAACTGGAATGCACATACATTTTTTTGGCATCCACATGCAGGTAAAATTACACATGCATACAAAAGCCTCTAAGATACACAGGTAAAACATACACTCCCTTTTAGCAAAGAACATGCTCTCCATTACACGAAGCCTCTCCTTGAACATCTAAAACTTCCCCTTTTCCAAGGGCTTGCTCCAAGTATCTAGAACCTGTCGATCTATAGGAATGTACTAAAAAATCATTAGTCCAATTTGATCCCTATCTCTAATAAAGTGGTACCAGACCAGATATCAATATGCTTGGACTAATCATAAAGCATTGGATTCTCAAAGATTTTTATACAACATTGATAGTCATATAAATCATAGTAATGTCCAAATTTTACCTTTCAAACTAAGCTAATAACTTGTGAAGTTAAATGGCTTCAAAAATAGAAGAGTTGGATGCCATGTACTCTGACTCTATTGAACTAAGTGCCATTGAAACTTGTTTCCTGCTAAACGAGGAAACCATACATGAACCCAAACAAAAGAAACACCTTGAAGCACTCCTCCTATCACTAGCACTACCTACTCCATCAAACCTATAAACCCATGCAACATCAACTCTCCATCACCAAAATACCTTAAAATACTGGAAAACAAATTTTGCAACAACACAATGAACCTACTCGGGCTTCACCATATACTAGCTCACAGTGTTAACTGCAAAACAAATGTCCAGTCTAGTATTCACCAGATACATGAGGAAGCCTATCTTCTCCCCATACAAATTGAACCAATCAAATCAGAATCAGAATCAAATGGGCATGGTTTCTAGAAAGAAGAAAAGGAAATTTATATGTTGGATGCAATCGTAAAAAATGTATCTAGTTCTCTAGTATTAATTTCCATATGGGATGGTGTATATAAATTCCTTTAAAGGTGATTTCCAAGATGAGATCACTGCATAATTTATTGCCTAATTCTTTGTCTGCATTTTTTTGATATGGCATCTTAGAATACAATCCCACACCCTCCCATTCAGAGATACATAATACATTCTTTAGTAGTCGCTAGCCATTGCTTACCAATTTTGATCAGCAACAAATATGTTTTACACCATGAAAATGTATTCGTCTAACCCTCTTACACTCACTTTGGGTGTGTGGCTACAGGGATCATCCCTTGAAACACATTAAAGTGGATTTTTTTAGAATAGGTACCTTTTTGGCTGCCCAATCATGTGATTGTCTGCTGGGTGCATTTTCTAGCAAGGGGGAATGCCCTCAGTAGATGGGGAGGCATTTCCCATCTGGGATGTAGCCCAGAAAAATAAAAAATTAGAAATTGAAAAAAATAAACATAAGAAATAAAACAAAAATAATTACATAGGAAATAAAACAAAAATAATTACATAGAATGCCTCCCCACAATGAATTTCTTCTTTGGGAAGTGCATCCTCCCATTTTTTTAACCATCTAGAGAAGAGTCAAGACAAAAAATGTCAGTGTTGAGCATAGAAATTTTTGAACTTGATGTTACTGTTCTAGATGCATTGAATAGTTTGGAGAAAAATTGTTATAAACTTGAAGGAAAAATAGGGCAAAGGGACCATGAAAAGTCTCCAAAACAGACCTATGTTGACCAACCCCACCCCAAGGAAGTTACCCAGCTAAGTAGTTCAAGGATCCATTTGGGAAAAGACTTATGTAGGTGCCCATTATCTCCTCTTTTATGCTCTTCCTATGCATTCCTGCTTTTGGTATTCCATCTTTCACAATATTCAACAGTTTGTTTCATAATGATGTAAATTCATCCCACAAACCATTTGGCATCATGGTTCCAAAAGGTTATTTTATTTTGGTCTTTAGCTTCTTCAAAAAGATCAATATTCAGTATTCCAAGGTGGTCCCTGGATTTTTGATAGAGATGGGTTTTTAATGAAGTAATGATATGAAGGTTTTTATTTGTTGGAGTCTGTGAATCTGGAAATCTAAAGGAGGCCCAAATTGGACCCACTAACTATACATACAACTTTAGAGTTTAGATGTAAACTAGTGAAGGCAACCAAAATAGTCAGACAAATTCCAGTAATGGGAAAAGAGAAAAGCCCACAAATATGAAGGGAAAATAAAATGAAAGAAGGACCTTGCAGCTTGAAGAAAGCTCAGAAGGACAACCTTGATGAAAAATTAAAAGACTCCAGAAACATGGCATACCCTCCATGCTTTGCTAAATCCCCTCATATGAAGCAACCAAAGGAAGAATCTGCTAGACAACCCTAGGAATCCAAAGAAAACCCAAGTCGCATTCTAGTGGGCCTGTAACATTGAAGGTTAGCTCAACAATCCCCCATCATAAAAATGGGAGTGAAGTATTCTCCTAGATAGTCCAGTGAATTCTTGACACAAAGAGGAAGGGTTGATTGAAAGGGAGGGACGAAAAGATGGAAAAAGAGATGAAGCAACCATTCTCAATTGATGAAGATGATCAAAATATAGAAAATCAACAAACAACAACTATAGAAAAGGATACCAATGTAGGCCTAGAAGTGTAGATTGAAGAATTAAACATTCCCTCGGGATAAAGAAAAAGCAATGAATCCTGGGATTTCTCCCTCAAGAGAGGTAGTTGTCAATAAAACTCTCTTGGGAGGAATAAAGCGATATCACAATTCTGACAAGTCTGATTCTGATAAGGAGTTGTGCCACCATAAAATTTCTGGAAATAAAAAATTATGATCTACAGTTAGTCCTTGTATAACCTTCTCGAGGAATACAGATTAAAGTTGAAAAGAAAAGACGAAAACAAAAAGTAGGATCAAGGATAATTTTCCTCATTATTAATTGACATTATTTCTTCAGTGTAATTGATGTGTATCTTAAATTTGTATCAATATGTATCTTATGGATATTTATGAATCATTGGATGCTTTTAAAGAAATTCCTTTTATAAAATGGTCTATAAGGTCATTTCTAAGGTGAGGGCAGCAAAATGAAACACATTCTCCCTAAAATCATTTCAGAAACCCATTGTGGACTTGTTAAAGGTCAACACATATATGATAGCATCACAAAATTATATTGGTTTGGAGAATTATATATCCGGATATGGTGAACTAGAGTGCATTTTCACTAATAGAAACATAGTAAAAGGCTCCATAATTTGGTTTCTGTTGTGTTGGAAAAAAGTTTGCCTACCCAAGTGCCAAGTTAGCAACTTAACTTAGGTAAAGAATCGAGGAAAGCTCATTTTTAGAAGTATATTGGTTTGGAGAATTATATATCATGAGCTCGAGTGAATTTTCACAAATAGAAATCTTGTAAAAGGCTTCACAATTTGATTTTTTAACTGAACAAACATAGAGATAATCAAACAACAATGGTTTTAGGAGTTCAAAGGAAAATATTTGGAACGAAACTTGGAGGTTAGCCAGGTATAGCTTCAATAAGCTCTCTAAAAGACTTGGGACATGAAACCATGTGCCTACTAGATAAAGCAGACAGAAGGGATGCTTAGGGAAAAGATCAAGAAGGATGTCAAGATAGCAATAGAGTTAAGCCAGGAGATTCAAACCAACTTATAGACCTAGTGGTTAGCTTTAAATCCTTTGCAGAGAAGAAACATAAACTTTGATTTAAAATGGTCATCTTATCGCAGAATATGGTTGTGTATTGTTTTTCTGTGTGTACAGTTTTTTTCCCAATTTCATGAGTTAATGAAGAAAAAAAATATGTGTTTCTGACTATTTTCAGAGTACTTCGAATTCTTATTACTTTGCTGTTAGTAATTTTCAGTTATCTTATTAATTTTTAGATCTAGAATAAAGAAGTAGTTTAGTGAGTTCCTTTAAGTTTCAACTTTCTAGGATTCATAGTTATGGATTTGTTTACCATTTAGTGAAAATGTTAGAAATGACATCCTTCAGTTCATGATTTTCCCATATAAGAAGTCATGTTTATATTTTACAAAGCCATTTCTGAATCTGTCAACATTTATGAAAGGCAGTAAAATTTGTGTGGTATCACATTTCAATTTATCACAGTGATTTCAGTTCACCATTAACTTGAACCTTGAGTATGAACTGCAACTACAATAAAGCATCTGTTGATTTTTTATAACAAGTTCTTTGCATAGGATAGATACTTCAGCGAACCTACTTTACATTAGCAATCACATTAGACATTATTATTATGATAATAATTGAATAAATAACACGTTATAAAAAGTTAACATGGAATCAGAGCCAGGAGAAGTCAAGCCCAAGTTAGAGTTAGATGGACCAGTCATACAGATGAGAGATTCTCTATGGAACTGTTTTGAGGCAGATTTTGTTGTATGGTTAGCACAGAATTTATGGCTTGGCTCAGAGGCTTATCCTCATGACAGTGGCACAAGGATTTCTTCACATATGATCTCATGATGGCTCCTTCCAACACGGTGTTCCTCTCTCTTCAGAGAAATCTAATGGGTTGTAAACTCGCTGAGAAGGTATTTTCTCTCACATGTCTGAGGCACTATAACTCGCTAGTAGGCTTGCACTCTCACTACAAGACTCCTTCCTTGTGATCTCGCTCTCAGGTAACACTATAATTGCTTACAATCTCACACTCGAGTATGACTACTATAACATTTGGTCTCGATCTCACTGAAACAGCGTATAGTTTCTACCTATTTGATCTTGTACTGGTTGGCTATCACTTCACTTCATGTATCATATGGCGTCTTTGTGTCATGTATGGCATCATCTACTTATGGTATCACTGCGTATAATATATCTGCATTATGTAGAATATCCTCTACTGGTTTTTGTGGCAGTCTTCATTTTCTTAATGAAACTCAGTAAAAATGTATTGCGTTGTACAATTTGGTTTGCAGAAGTATTGAATGCCTGAGAAAAGGGGTTACCTAGATTTTATATAGAGCCATTGTGACTTGTAGGCTAGACCTCTTCATCACCACTCTTTATATTTCCATTTTTTGCTAAAGCATCACAGCCCTTTGATATAGCTTCTGAGGTGTCTACTTCAATTTTTATCAGGCTTTGAAAACACTGGAGTAGAATGCTTTGGTTCGACTTGTTGATTTGGAAGAGCAAGGCTATCTCCAAGGTTTGCCTTGTAAGAAACTTTTTTGACATCAATGGAGATTATAGTGTCTATACCTTGTGCCTCCAAAGTTAATCTCCTACAATAAATTGTCTCACAAGAGATCCAATATGTGCACAAGGTCACAACTTATATCTTCAGAATATAGACTTAATTCAGAGATCGAGTCTTGAAGCATTTTGGAGCCCATATGCATAATGCATGTTCGAAGGGTGTTTATGTATTTATTTCAATCAATCTTGGAAGATTCCTGTGACCTACTTATGCATTTTCCAAGGTAATTAAACATAACTCTGTGGCAAGGTCAAATTCTAAAGCAGCTCATATTAGTCGCTATGATTTGTAATTGGTTCGGTATATCTCACCTAGAATAAATTTTTTGTGAGCTTGAACCTGAGGTAGAAATTTCACTGAGTCTACAATACCAAGACTCATTTATAGACATATCGTACGCTCATTCAAAAATTTCTGTGGAGCACTTCCGACTGAATCATGAAGAATTTTTGTGTGAGGATTAATTTTCTGGCGATTTTAAAGGCCATCTGTCCCTCCTTCTATAACTGATCTATGCATATACATTCAGCCCCTCCCTTGATCAGATATTTAGCATGCATTTCATTAAGGCAGAATATTCAATATTATTTTCTGATATATCTTGTGGAAAAATTTGCATAAAAGGCTGAAAATTTAAGATGCAACCCCTTCCTCATAAGCTTATATGTATGTATGCACTTGGCCCTGATCAAAGTTTAATGCTAGCATAAACATCTTGATCTGAACATCTTTTTTATCTTCTTTGGGACAAATTCACAATTCTATAAGAATGTGTATTTAAGGTAGAAGACTACATTTTTCTGAAGAAACATTTAGGGTGAGCTTCTAAGGCAATCATTTCTGTCAAATTCAGATTTGATTGAAGGTTCAAATTTTGGATATTGATTGTATGTCGAACTTGAGCATATCGAAATTACTTACTTTATAGTGAATATATATATAGTTAAGTATGGTTTGAGGCCTTTAAGGCTTCTCTTCAAGGTCATCTATATCAAGTGTTTCAAAATATGAAGTACACCTCTTACGACAAGAAAAGTCAAAGAAAATCACACTAAGGCAGTTTTGGTGCAAATCACTTGGCACCTCCATACAATCAGGGATATTAGTAACAATGTACAACAATGTATTCATCCTAAGAAGCATCACTAATAGTAGCATTTGTTGAAATGGGTTCTATAGCAGAAAAGAAGCTTTGGTCCAAGTTTGAGAATTGTGATAAGAAGGTAAATCGGTTTTGTTATTTATTGCACACATGAGGTATTCAATCAATCATAAGGATTGATCCCTAAAATAATTTTATACAAATGCTATCATATTACTATTATATGTCATGTGGTAGTACAGTAACAAAACATAATCATTAAAAATATTAGGAAATAAATATTGCTAATATTTTCACTTCAAAGATCAGACTGGCTTGAATCATGTAATAGCAAAAAATGTATGCTTGGATGAGGATGGTGTCAGTCTCTTAGTATATTCGTTCAGTCAGTCATTCTTATGAAATCAGTAATAAGGTTATATTGATATACTGTTGTTGAGGCCTGTCAGTTGAACGAGCAGATCATGTGAGAGAGTTTACTTGGGCATTGCTGAGGTTTGGTAATTGAAAGTTGTTGATATAGTTGCAGCATGATAATGTCTCATCTTAAAGATGAGGAGAAGATTGAAAAAGGTTGGATGTTCAAACGAAGTAAGTCTTCAGAGGGAGCTATGGAATCCCTGGTAGAATGGCTTGTTAGCTCTTCTTTCCTGATGATTTTTACAACAGAAAGACCATGTCATAAGACATTGATCTTTAGAAGCTGGATGACTGAATGATTTTGGATTAATAGCAGGTTACAAATAGCCTGATGGTTATGTTTTGGGCAAAGTTACTTTTCTGATCTTCAGAGGGAGCCTATGGTCAGCTTACAACTATTGATAATGTCTATAAGAGGGAGTTGTCTTAGCCTTGATGCACTTCTTCCTAGATAAAATGGAGAAGTTGTTGATCCAAATAGAGACAACTTATGAAGGCTCTCATGTTCATGAAGATATCTCTGTTAACTATGATCTACAACACCCTGCCAAAATTGCTAGATTGTCAGTATGATAAATGAAAAGAGCACCTTTAGGTGCTATATCTCTTGGAATCCACCCCTTATTTCATGGATGAATCAAGAACTAAAGTCTAGGAGCATCTTTGAGGCTGAATATTTAAAGCATCAAGCATGGCTTATTATGAAGCCATTTGGGTGAGAGAGCTCTCCCCTGTAAGCGATTTGAGCACGTGTTGGAAACCACCATTGTATATTGCAGAATGTGATTTTCCTTTCACAAAATCCCATGTTCCATGATCATTCCAAGCATGTTGGCATCAAGTACCACCTGATATGAGATATAACACAGCAGGGAGCAATCAAGCTCCATCATTAGAGAATGGTTGTGCAGATTATCAACATCCTCGATAAGACTCTTAGCAAGGTCACGTTTATCTCTCTTTCGATAGAGGTTGGGAGTTTTGGATAGACCCTACTATGAGGGTCTCGGTTGAACATTGAGCTCTGGGAGCTCCTGTGGGATTGGGGTACTTATTGAGCTATGAGTGACCATAGGGTGAGTGGTTCACCTTCCCCTATTGGTGCGTTGTGTACAGGGTGAGTGGTTCCCCTTCCCTTGTGATACCCCACAATAATTGATATGTATGTAGGGTGAGTGGTTCACCTTCCCTACGATTGTAGACACATGTATGTAGGGTGAGTGGTTCACCTTCCCCTACTGATAATGACATGTGCATAGGATGGGTGGTTCACCTTCACCTATGGCATATGAGGAGGATGAGTGGTTCACCTTCTCCTGCAGATGCCCCAATGAGAGATACATATAGGCATTTGTTGACATGTCAGTTGGACGTGGTTCATCATTTCCCCACATATAGGATGCTCATTCCCTACGATTATGGGTTGGCATGTCGGTGGGACGTGGTTCATCCTTTCCCCACATGTAGGATCCTACCCATAATTGATTATTGTGCCTTGAGTTTGTAGGATGTGGTTTGTCCTTTCCCTACTTGTGATTGTGATGTGTGATTGTAGGATGTGGTTCATCCTTTCCCTACTTGTGATTGTGAGTAGGATGTGATACATTCTTTCCCTACCATTGACTCAATATCATCCTACCCATGTAGTCTGGGACACATGGCAAGTACCTCTCATCTGGCAAATATTGAGTTGGGAAAAGTGGTTAGGGACCATAGCGCTAAGAATGGATGCATAGGGTACTGTCGTACTCATTATGAATAGGATGAATGGTGTTATTCAACTTGATCGGGGATCAATTCTAGTTGAGGTTTTACCTCTAGACTAACTTTTGTCAGTGGCGCGTAGTAAGGTCTTGTGACTCTCTCTCGATCAATTCTTCTTCATTATTATATCAGTGTCCAGCAGAGCAGAGATGAGATTCAGAGATGGTTTATGTCAGTAGGTAGATTGATGATGATAGATGGATTGACAGGTGGAATTCTCCCTAGTTGAGAAAATTGGAAACTAGTTCCAAATTATACTTTGGACAACTCCTTTGGTAATGATAATTGAAACATTAAATTCCTCTTGTTGAGAGGACCAAAATCAATCTAAATATTGTTAAATTTGGACAAGTAGAAGTGGGATTTTGAATTATTCTTCCACATGAAAATTAACAAGGTCAACCTCACCTTATGTCAGATCAATAAGCCCAAGATTCATGTCTCTTCAACCCCATTGATATATATATATATATATAGAGGAGCCCTCTCCCTCATTTGAGACACATCGACTTGCCGGAAATTATGTCTGAGGTGGCCATGGAATTGGAGGAGGTCGAAGGTTTTTTCATGGGTTATCTTCTGCCCTAGAGTCATGTCTCTCAAAGCAAGACAACTGTAGGTCTAAGGAGGTTTTTTCATTAGGTGATTCTCTGCACAAGGTTTGAGTTCCCTCAGATAATCAGCCGCAAGGTTTGAGGACTATCTATGAGTAAATTCTAGATCTAGTAAAGTCAGCAGGCATGCTTCACACTAGGATAGAGAGGCCAAGAAGGGTTAGATCAGCCAAAAAAGGATCAAATCATCCATCTATGGACAACCCCTTGCTTGACAATGGTAGCTGCAGATGAAAGGAGGGTTTCTAGGTTAATTGGATGGAACAATGGTGAACTGTAAGAAACCATCACTTTCCATTGTTGACAGAATGATATCATTACAATTTTGTCTCTAATCATTATACTTTCTCTCTTGGTTGAACATTTGATATTAATAATAACATGAATTGATCAAGGGTTTTCCCCATCGTGGGGTTTTTCCCTGGCTTGAGCCATATTTTGTGTCCTCTTGTCTTGGCTTATCTTCTGCACCCTTTTTTCATGTTCTTTCTTCAGTTATTATCATAATAATAATGTCTAATGTGATTGCTAATGAAAATTGGGTTTGTTGAAGTATCTATCCTATGCAAAGAACATGTTATCAAAAATTAACAACATCAGTTTTCCTCATAGAAATGTTTTCCAAGTTGACAAATGATACAATAGATATTTCATTTATTTACTAGTTTTCTCAAAATAAAGTGGCATCAACATGTTTTCATTTAGATTCTAGATGCCAAATCTTATATGTCCACAATTAATAAGAGAGATTACAAAATCTCAAATGGGAAGCAATGACGAGAACCAATGAAAGTAAAATTACATTGCAACTTCTATTGCTCTAGACCCATTATCACAGATTCAAGGCTTAGTCATTTTTTAAAGGAATGGAGAATAAGATCCTTCACTTAGAACAAATCAGAGAAAAATACCGATCTCTTACGTAATAATTAAAGTATTGAATAAGTATGCTTTAGATGAACTAAAAATTCGGATGTCAGGACAAAGCAATGCTTAAAACCTGAGCCATGACCAAGGATGTTTTTCCCCATCACGGTTTGCGAATCTCATGCTAGTCTTGTTAGCATTGATAAATATCTTTTCTTGAATTGGTTTTAATCCCAAGAAGGGTAAATAATAATAACTACTTTAGAATCTTACAAATGCACATTGACAAATCCACCTTTTGCCTTGCACTGAATCTCATCAGTCTTAATATAGTGCCTCATAAGAAACATAGAACTAAAACATTTGTCAAATCAGAAAGGCAGTAAAGATTCATGATCTCGAGCATTCATGTATCTATCAACTGGCATTACCACTAACCAAACTTTTACCTAACTTGAGAGTAGATAAGTGCTAAATTTTATCCTTAGATATTTTAATAAAATAAAGCATGGTAAAATTAGAAGGAATAAAATATCATCATAAAAAAAGAAACAAAAACAAGTTAGGCAGAATGCTAAAACCAATTTAACTATATAGAGAAACTTCACTGCTACATCTAATAAAAGAAATCAAATATAAACCAAGCATTTTGTTTAAAGCAATTTTTTGTTTGGAAGTTCTTTGAAAAACATGCCCTGCAGAGCTACACCATAAAGAGTAGATTTTATTTGCCTTAAGTGCCAAGCTTGGGGCTTATGTAGTCAACCTGCTCCCAAGATTTTAACCCAGTATCATCCTTTTGATTTTCACACAATTTAGGTGGGGCAGACCACAGTGAGAATGGAACCCTGATGGATGCCTCTATTGACCTTAGTAGTGAACTAATGCACCATTGGCATTTAAGGTAGTTGTCAAGGAAATCAATTTCAAAAGATAAAGTTGTTAGTAAAAGACAATTTAAGATGAAAAAATATGATGATGCCTATATTAGATTTCAAGCTATAGTACTTGAACTGCCATATCATAAAGTATGTCTTAAATGTTAAAAAGAAAAACAAGTCACAAATCAATCTAGTTGGTACAGTAATTGCCACCATCCCTATTAGAATGAGGTTCATAAATTAGTAAGTACTTATTCTTGTAGCCTTCTAGAAGAAACCTCGAAACCCTGTTCTGTGCATGAGCTCACGTGCATGCATATAGTAGCTCATAATATTAGAGGAAAATGTGACGGCTTAAGGGATAAACCTTGACGAGTGTAGCTACCACCATGGCTAGATAGTCACCATCCCAGCCACACCACAGGGAGTAAAAGTTATTTTTTAAAATTGGAAGATGGCATTCACCCATATATTCTACAATTCCATATGATATGTTTTACTAGTAACAGAGTCTTTGATGTAGGTTTTATCCCTGTACAGAAATTACCTGCATACGAGTTTTAAAACACAGAAAATAAATAATGCAAGAGTAGAACACATAAAACACATATACACAGAGATTTTCCCTTGGATCCCAAAATCGGGACTACCAACTTGATTTTTTTTATTATTTTCCTTTCAATGTTATAATACATATTTATACATGCCGAAGGACTAAAAACCATCGTGTCAAACACCATGGAACGAAAATCTTCGCGTCCAAAAA
Organism: Pinus tabuliformis; assembly: GCA_031772625.1. NCBI lineage: Eukaryota > Viridiplantae > Streptophyta > Pinopsida > Pinales > Pinaceae > Pinus > Pinus tabuliformis. The sequence goes on along the minus strand of CM062819.1, from coordinate 1,493,325,592 downwards.
ACCTGTGCAAAAATCATGCACAAAACCATAGGTGGGTCCGCCCATCCTAACATAGGGTCCAAAATCAAAATTTTCTGGGGTGCTACCCTGGACCCCATTAAGTGGGGTTACGGGTAACCCTCAAACCCCCTGTTAACTATGTGGAAAGAATATAACACAACCCAACATTCTCCCACTTGTTGTTTTCTTTCCACAGGAGGCCACAGGAGAGCTCAGTCATTTTTCTAGCCCTGAAATGCCAATTGTTTCTCTACACCAGGAGAACTTCTCAGAGCTCATAGATTTTGTCAATGCATTTGCAGTATTCTTCAAAGTGTCCACCTTTACCAGCAACACCTTTTGGTCTTCTATCATATCCCTCACAAAGTGATACTAAACATCAATGCGCTTTGTCTTTGAATGATAAGCAGGGTTCTTTGCCAAGAAAATTACACTTTGGCTGTCACAGTCTATCCTTATAGCTCCCTGTACTGATCCCATGAACAAAATATCTGCAACCAAAATGATTCCTTGCTTACATGAGTGGCTGCCATGTATTCTGCCTCTATAGTTAATATTTCCACTACAGATTGTTTCTTACTCATCCAACTGATTGCACCACCAAATAGGTTAAACACATACCCACTTGTAGATCTTCTCCGATCCAAATCTCCAGCCCAGTCTGAATCAACAAAGCCACGAATATCCAACATTTTTTCCAATCCTAGTCCTCCTTGGTAGCACAAACCATAATCACTAGTGCCATGAAAATACCTGAAAACCTGCTTCACTACTATCTAGTGCTCCTTCCCTGGTTTTGACATAAACCTGCTCAATACTCCCACTGCATGTGCAATGTCTGGTCTAGTACATACCATTGCATACATTAGGCTAGCAACTACACTTGCATATGGAACATGGGACATGTCCTCTTCCTCTTCTTGTGTCTTGGGACACTCTTCAGTAGCTAACCTCACACCTACAGGAATAGGAACCTTCACCGATTTACTATCCTGCATATTAAACCTCTGCAGTATTGTCTTGACATACTTCCTCTGGTTTAACCAGAGCTTCCTCTTTGCCTGATCTCTTTTAATTTCCATGCCCAAAATATAGTTTGCAGCACCAATATCTTTCATGTCGAATTTGGAGGACAATTGGATCTTCAGATCCTAGATAATTTCTTTGTCATTTCCAGCCAGCAACATATCATCCACACACAAGACTAGATAAATAACACGGTCACCAATTAATTTAAAATACACACAGTGATCTGCTTTGCTTCTGGTGAAGCCAAGTCCTCGTATAAATGTATCAAATTTCTGATACCACATCCTTGGTGACTGTTTTAACCCATACAGAGACTTCTTTAACTTGCATACCAGTTTTTTTTTACCCTACAATACAAAGCCTTCAGGTTACTTCATGTAGATCTCCTCTTCTAGATCCCCGTAAAGAAATGTTGTCTTCACATCCATCTGTTCTACCTCAAAATCAAAAGTAGCGGCAACATATAAAAGTAATCTAATAGAGGTTACCTTGGCAACAGGAGAAAAATATCACCAAAATCAATTCCCGGCACTTGGGAATAACCTTTTGCTACCAACTAAGCTTTGTATTTCTCCACCTTTCCTTCTGCATTTGTCTTCTTCTTAAACACCCATTTTTTTCCAATGGGTTTCCTTCCAGTCGACAACTCCACCAGATCCCAAGCATCATTTTTGTGCAAAGATGCCATTTCATCAACCATGGCCTCTTTCCAGAGTTTTCCATCCTCTCAATCCACTGCTTCCTTCACAGTTCTAGGATCATCATCAGTAACAGACAAAGCAAAATTTGAACAAAAAGGAGATGGACTATACCTTTCCGGCTGCCTTCTTTCTTGAACTGATCTTCTCACAGCCGGAGTTTGTGGCTCTTCATCTTTTGATTCTTCACTTGCTGTAGAGTCTGATTCTTCCTCCTTTATTTCAAACTCTATCTTCTCAAGTTCCTTTGGTTGGAATTCATGTTTAATAACATCTTTCACCTCTCTGAACACCACATCTTGGTTGTACACAACCTTCCTTTCTACTGGGTTCCAAAGCTTATAACCCTTTAAACCATCCTTATACCCAATAAAGATGCACTTTTTAGATTTACTATCCAACTTGGTTCGTTTCTCCTTTGGAACATGTACATATGCAACACATCCAAATACCCTCAGATGTGAAAGAGAGGGTTTCATACTAGTCCATACCTCTTGTGGAGTCTTATCCTCCAACGCTGATGAAGGTGACCTGTTGGCCAGGTAACATGCAGTATCCACCGCCTCTGCCCAGAATTCTTGTCCTAGCCCGGCACCACTGAGCATGCTTCTTGCCCTTTCCATCAACATCTTATTCATTCTTTCTGCAACTCCATTTTTCTGAGGTGTATATGAAGTATTGTTCTATCGTGCTATACCACACTTCTTACATAATTCTTCAAATTCTTTGCTGCAAAACTCTCCACGATTATCTATCCTCAGTACCTTTATCTTCTTCTCTGTCTAATTTTCCACGAGAGCCTTAAATTCTTTAAACCTTTCAAAGGCTTCATATTTCTTCTTAAGGAAATGTATCCATGTATTCCTTGAGAAGTCCTCTATAAATGATACATAGTACATAGAATTACCCAGTGATGGAACCTTCACAGGTCCAAACACATCATTGTGCACAAGTTCTAATATATGTTTCACCCTCTTACTTCCATAGGGGGAACTCACCCGATTCTTCTTCCCATATACAAAATTTTCACAGAAATCAAAATCCAGAGAGCTATTACTCATACCTTCTACCATACCTTTACCATGAAGTATTCGAAGGCCCTTCTCTCCATTATGTCTAAGCCTTTGATGCCACAACATGGTCTTCTCTCCAGAGACCACTAGATTTTCTGCTCCACTTTCAGGAGTCATAGAACTGTTGCACCCATCAATAACAGTGCTACCTTGTAGCTTGTATAGAGTTCCAATTTGAACTCCCTGCATCAATACCAGTGCTCCCTGAACCATTTTGCAGGTATCCTTCTTGAACACTGTTTTTACACCTACATCATCCAACTTGCTTACAGAAATCAAATTTCTGGCCAATGTCGGAATATGTAGAACACTCGGAAGTGTTCTAACCCTTCTACCTTGCAACTTCAACTTTACTTTTCCACGACCAATGATTCTAGCCTTCCTATCATCCCCTAAGAAGACATCACCACCATTGTATTTCTCATACTCGTAGAACCGCTCTCTATGGGGAGTGGAGTGAAAGGATGCACCTGAGTCAATCAACCATGCCTCATGATCTACATGTGTACTTGAAGAAGCCAAGTACACATCCCCACCTTCATCTGAGGTGGTTTTCACCTTTGCAGAAGGAGCATCATCAGATCCCTTTCCTTTATCAGGAGCTTTATATTTACAGTCCCTTTTGTAGTGCCCTTCCTTTCCACATTTCCAGCACACCACCTTTACAGGTTTTCCTGGAGATTTAGATCTCCCTCTAGATTTAGATCTCCCACTCGATGACTTATTTTTATTTTTGTTCTAGGACCATCCTCGTACAGACAAGGCATCACCATTCCAGCTCTCCATATTTTTACATCTCATCTCCTCCGTCAGCAAGGATGAGACTATTTCATCAAACTGCAAGGTAGTTTCATTGCTACCTATTGCAATAACCAGACTATCCCACGAATCTGGTAGAGAACAAAACAAATTGATGCACTTATCTTCATTTGGAATTTTAATATCAACAGATGCTAATTGACTTACCATAGTATTAAATGCGTTTATATGCTTTGTCACCGAGTCTCCATCTTTGATCCTCACGTTATACAACTTTTTCCACAGGAACAATTTATTCACCAGAGACTTAGATTGGTACAATGTCCCTAACTTATCCCACAAAGCCTTCATTGTAGCTTCCCTTGATACATTCAGCAATACTGAATCTGAGACACACAATTGTATTGTGCTCTTTTCCTTCCGATCCAACTTCTTCAATTCTTCATCGGACACTCCCATTGGTTTAGTACTCGTATCTACCACGATCCACTAATATTTATCCACCAACAGATCTTCCATCTTGAGATTCCACAACTCAAAACTCTGACCATTAAATTTCTCAATCTCTATCTTTCCACTACTCTCCATCTTCTTTCACCACCAGAATCAATCTCACAGATCTCCCATTGAACATGGTCTACCATAGGCCTGAGCGAAAAACCTCAGCAAGAAAGGCATCCCCTTGAAGCCAAAACTGCTCTGATACCAAATGTAGGTTTTAACCCCATACAAAAATTACCTGCATACAAATTCTAAAACACAAAAAATAAATAATGCGAGAGTAGAACACATAAAACACATATACATAGAGATTTTCCCTTAGATCCCAAAACCGGGACTACCAGCTTGATTTATTTTATTATTTTCCTTTCAATGTTATAATACATATTTATACATGCCGAAGCATCCAATACCATGGACCGAAAGCCATCGCGTCCAAAAAACATGTGTGAAAATCATGCACAAAACCATAGGTGGGTCCGCCCATCCTAACATAGTGTCCAAAATCAAAATTTTTTGGGGCGCTGCCTCAGACCCGATAAAGTGGGGTTACAGGTAACCCTCAAACCCCCTATTAACTACATGGAAAGAATATAACACAACCCAACATTTGAGAGGAGGTTTACACACTTTATTTGATTAAGCCCTACTACCTCAAACTATAATTTTCTTCTGGTTAAATATGAAAGAGAAAGACACATATAAAGAAATAAGCACTTTATAGATATAAAGATTTAATGCATATGGTTAAAATTATAGTTGTCCATCAAATCCTATTATGTTAGAGGCCTTATCAAATATCTAGTTACATGATAATAACATAAACAAACTTAGTGGGTAAGAACCCAAAATAGCTATACATGCAAGATCTCATTGATTATCATCATATCAGTCAAAAACCTAAATAATTGTTGATATCATTATCGAAGGATCTACAACTAAAAGACAAGAATGGAAAAATCATTGGAGATCTTGCCCTTGTTGGTTTGTTTAAAATGTGGCATAGAAATATTTCTTTCTCTTATGCCTTCAACATGCAAACTATAGCCCCAACAGAGCCCTCCCATGCATCAAAACCTTGAGGAGATTATTCTTCACTAACTAGAGCTTGGTCCATCTCAAAGGTTGAAATTTCAACCACAGTTTACTACCGGTCAGACCTTCAATCACTGGGTACGCACAAAGTATTCTCCAATTGAAAATCAATGGAAAGTAGGAAAGGAAAAAAAAGGTCATGGAAACGAACAACAATGAAAGAGGAATAATGGAAAGAGGCCCACGATTCTAAAGTTGTCCTCTTGTTATATACAATATGAGCTTGTACTCTCAAGTAGGGTCAAAAGTGATGGCCACTTTGATACCTTCGAGATTAATTCTTCCCCATCCCCAATCATATCAACATAAATTAGCTTTCCCTTATGGGTAAATTAGCAATTAAGCACATGTGAGCTACTACATGTACAAAGAGGGAAATGTGAGGAGAACAACCACAAGACAACAATGTTGTAAAGTCTCCAAGGTGACAAAATATCACAATCAAAAGGGGCATGCATGACCCGAGTGTTTTTTGTAATCAGATCAACCTCACCATGGGGAAAAGGTAATGGATTGATAGAGATGCGAACAATTGAGAACACAACACCTAGTCGAGAATCATAGTTTGATCTATGGTAAATAGAACGATGACTTATGAATAGATTCTTGTTTCAAACTTTCATCGTATTGTCTTATGTAGAAATTTTGTCAAATAAAGATATCTACTCCGAAGGACATGGCTATTAGAGTGTATGTGACTAGAATTTTACTTGAATTTTATTTTCATTGTCAATGAAATAGATATGATGTCTTTAGAATTTCCAATTCCTTCAATGCATCTTCTAAGTCTCTTTCTATTTTCTTGTCACTACAATAAAAGAAAATCAAGGAAGACATCTCCACCATATCGTGTATTATTGCATAATGACAATTATAACAAACGGGAGTATGATGTGAAAGTTTTGATGGAGGTTATTCCAGGAAAGACCCTTTATATTGTTGTTAATATCCAACAAAAAGCCTACTAAAATGACCTTGCATTCAAAAGTATTTGCGTTCAGGTCGCTACTGAAGAACACTGCACACAGCTTCAAGGAAATAGTTTAGTTCCATTGAGCCTCCCAGTGATGGTTGTGAAAGATCTCAGTCATACTGACTTGTCAGGATCATTGCATACTATGATTAGGGTAGAATTGCAGGTATGCACATCAATATTAGTCATATAAGTACAATATGTAAAATTAACTATAGGAATATTAGAATGCAGTCCCTTGAAAATGGAATGCTAATACCTCTATAATTTTGAATCCACATTTGTAGCTCTTTGTAAATGAAATGAACCAAAGAAAAGATATCATGCTACTTGTGGTAGTTCAGGAACTTGTATTATGAAGGAAATGATAGAGAGTATTTTTTGTCTTCTTTCAGTTTAAATGGCTAAATTTTTTGTAGTGCATATCCTTGTCTGCAATTCATGGAAACTTGTCTTTAGTTGTATTTTCTAAACTGCAAAGATAATTCTTTTCCCTTGTAGATCATTTTGGTGACCTCTAAAGAAATCTTACTTCTATAATTCTATCTAGTCAATGGTTTCACATTTTTATGTTGCTTTGCACATTTGACGAGGTTGAAGGGGCAAATAGAATTTGAAAAGCTTTGCAGGTAAGAGATACATATATATTTTGTATGTATTTTTCTTGTTTTGATGATTTGATATGCAGGTTGTTTTTGTTGTAGATTCTGTTATCTGTAGCCCAAAGAGTACTTAGGTTAACTGAGAGGTAGCATCACATGATTTTGAGGGGTTAAATGTCTTAACACATTTCACAGATTTTTCAAAGTGGACATGCCACTGTGGTAATAGTTGCAATTATCCTAGACATCACAAAGATGACAACTGTGAACCAAAGAGGGCCACAAGGAACAACACAAGGTATGGCACTGAAGCCACTAAAGATGTTAATTCCAGACTGAGGAAAGATACGATCACATCCACCTGGGGTTATGCACCCTGAAGCCAACTTCTAAATTGGAAAGGCTCTAGCAAAAGACATTCATTTCTAGTTGTAAGACCCCCTTACTGATATCTAAGTATCTCAGAACCTATTGCTTGCAATGCTCAAAAATCAAACACACAAAATATTCATGAGTACTACGTGAGTTAGACAATGAGGATAAATGAATGAATTTTGCAATCATTTAAGGCATATGTCATAAAATGTTTCTAATAAGAAATTGTTGATAAGCATCCACAACCCAGTACATCTAAACTAAGTTTTTGCTCGAAACTAGTATAATTGCATAGAATCCTCACCCATCTGTCAATATCCAATAAAAAAGTAATAATAGATTTTATGCCAACTAATCCCAATAACGAGTTGCATGCCACACTATTTGACCCGGGTGGGATAGTTTAGTTTGGACCAGTTGGTTAAAATAATTAATTCGCACAAATTCGAGAATTCATTTTGGTAACAGTTTGAAAGCAAGTTTACCTGGAATCAGTAGATTCCGCAGCAGCTTAAGCAGTAGGTCCAGTTCCAGGTGCAATTGATCCAGAGCCAGTGAATGATCCAATAGCTTACTCAGCAACAAAGGTAGCAAATCCAAATCCAAGAAGCCTTGAGCAATATATAAGTGAAATGATTGAGTTTGGGATTTGTAGAGATCATATAGTCCCTTAGTCCCCTGGAAGTAGAGATCTCGCCAACTATGATCGGGTTGTAATTCTAGTTTGATAGCCATAGAAAGGAGTTTCAGTTGACCTAGTGAAAACATGGGCACCACCACCCTCAGTTTGAGCTTCCATTTAGCTAGCTATAGCCTCCTGCATGGTCCCACACCCAAAAATATGGGCAAGGATATTTCCTGAAGGTGTGAACGTTGAGAATGTTTTCTTCCTTCCTAAAATCCAAATGAGAATGTTGGGTTTAAGAAAGTGTCAAACAATGGGCTGAGCGAAATGTGCTTAACCATGGACAGCGGGCTCAACGAAATGTTCTTAACCAGATAACACTGAAATGCAATAAAAATATGGAGACCCCATAATTCAATGCAAAATAACAAACCACTAAAACAAAAAGAAAGATACTTTGGGAGTACTTTCCATGCAAGCCTCGTAATCATTTATCCCACTTCACCATTGAGTCCAATGCTATCAAGTTCCGCATTTGTTGCTGCAAGATTTTCTTCAAGATTAAATGAGCATAACTTACAGCTTCTGGTGGGAACTGGCTGGGAAACATCAGTAGGAGGCCATTCTGGTTTTAAATCACTAGAAATGCTAAAATCTAAATCTATTAATCTTTCTTTGTTGCTGGAGAATCTTAAAAATAACAAGACAAACAGATAGGAATTTTCTGATATTGCTAAATATGAGATAGTTGCCAGGGTAATTCAATCCAAGATAAGGCATTTACTGATAAGGATATACACTATGAATAACTAGTTTTTGTGTTTGTGATCTTACAGACAAATTTTGTCAATGAATATTATCCTACTTTGAAGTGGAAGTGCAGATTTCAACACTTGTATTGTACCTCTCCTACTTAAGCAGGAGTTTCTAGATAAGATGCCATGCGATTGTCTTCCTGAACCTCTGCTCTGGTATTTTATGTGAGTGCTTTTGCAAGGACTGGAGAATGGTGGAATTCATCCATCACTGGTTGAAAGAGAAGTATGTATTGTCCTTCCAGTTACAAGTCTTTGAGCCTGTAAGATATGGCAGCTTGAATTCTTGCTAAGGAAAAAGGTTTCCCTAGCAGTATCGACATTTTTCAACATTTTTCCAGCAAATGGCATTAGGTTGGATTCTGCCTTTTGGACCTGTGCCAATAAATGGCATATCCATTTTAGTGTTGCTGAAGCCTTTCAGATTTAGTTGGCCTCATGTTGGAATTATAAACCAAAGATGGACACTATCCATTGAAAATTGAAAAGGCAGCAACTGATTAAACCAACTAAACCATCACCAGAATACAACTCAGATCTTTAGGGGGGCAGTAGACCACTCTTCTCTAGGGGTATATGATATGTTGGGATACTTGGGTCCTATAAGGCATATGCGTATTATTGTGTTTAGGATTGCTCGTTTTGGAATCTTGGGTATTTATCTCTTTTACATTGAGATTGAATAATGTTAAATATGTGATCAATACCATTGAAATCACTTCATTAACTCGCTCCTTGTTTCAAGGGAGTAGTTAGTAATTGTTGGTTGTTAGTTAGGATTTGGTGTATAAACTTTTAAATGTGAACAATTCCTACTGAGACTGGAATAGAACTCTTCTGGTTCTTGCAATCTGGTGAATGTGTAACCATTATATCTTCTTGATATAAATGAGTCGTATGGATAACAAAGGTTAAGGACATTTCCTCAATCTGTGAACACTGATACAATACCTTCGATCACTATCGTGGCTTGGTTTTCACCAGGTGAGTAGAGTACCAATAGAATACCATCGTGTCAAAGAAATATTCTAATAGGAATTCCATGGAATATAATTTCTTAATGGAAAGAGGACTTGGCACCATAGTTTGATTTTCCACCAAGAAAAAGAAAGACGAACTGTCTAACTGTTTAACCTACAAATTTTAAATGAACCCTTGTTCTAGCCCAAAATGGTAAAATATGTCTCAATGTATTCTCGATTTCTTGAATCTCAAAAACAAATGTAGGTTCGAATAATGCGAATATACTATATGTTTCCATCTCATAATAACTCTCTAAGACACAATAATGTCAACAAAAGGTATATTTTCAGATCTTCAAGAAATCTTCCACAAGAGAACGAACAAATAATTGGATTACTTGACAGGGAAAAAGGAGAAATATGTACCATGTTTGAGCATTTTGAGGAGAGAAAGAGAAGAAATGTAGACCTGCTCAAATGAATCAAGCATAGGGCCATCCATAGCAGGTGGTCCCATGCCCCCTACCCCTGAAAATATCCTTTGCAATCTCTCCATTGTTGCTTCTGCTTCTTCTTATGCTACTGAAATGAACCTGCTGCCAAAATCCCAAAACCTCTCTCTGCACAAATTATACAGAAATGAATAGGGCCATCTGTAGTAGGTGGTCCCATGCCCCCTACCCCTGAAAATATCCTTTGCAATCTCTCCATTGTTGCTGCTTCTACTTCTTCTTATGCTACTGAAATGAACCTGTTGTGGGGAAAAGTATCCGATGCGGATGACACTAACCCTTTCTAAAGGTGACAGACTTTAGCAACAACTGAATGACAAAGTTTTCATGTTCATCTTTATGAAAGCACAGAGAGAATAGAAAGAGGATCAACCAACCTGGTGTCTTGCGCTTAGTCGATCCTTGTCCTTCTCGCTTTGTATCCCGTTCCCAACTCTTTACTCTCCAAGCCGATCCAGCTACGCACAGAATCTGCACAACAAAAGGGAGCAAACTACGAGATACAAGCAATCATAATTGAAGCATGGATTAGGTTGCATCAAATATACATGTAAACACAAAAGCATCTATGTAAAACAAGTATATAGAAGAACATGCAAACTTTACTGATAGAAAGTAACAGGGTTCCAGAGGAAGTTACAACCAATGATGTTGGCCCCAATCCAGCAGCACCTCCTCGGCAACAAGAACTCTCTTCTTCACCTCTAGTAAAACAATCACCCAATAATCCTGGCAGTATACCAACAGCACCTCCTTGCTTATACAAAATTCCAGCCTCCTTAGACCTCATAGAAGAGCTCTATATATAGGAGAGAAGAAGAGAGGATGAGTCAGCTTGAGGCTGGCATAGAGCTGACTAGTGTCCTCTCCCTCTTCAGTTAATCTTCAGTTCTTGAGTCCACTTGGAGATCCTTGGTTACACATGGTGATCAAGTACCTCTTACTCATCACAGGGCGAATCTTATGAACCAAGTGTCAGTTTGGAAGCTTCCTGGGCAGTTGACACCTTGCAGGATGACTGTGCCACTTGGCCAATCTCGCCCAGCGCAGGTAGCCTTCATTACTTTTGACTTCCAGCGCAGGTACAAAGAGGGACAGTTGCATTCCAGCGCAGAAGCTCAGTGGAGCAGCTGACATGATCCAAAATAAGCCTGTTTTGAAGTGTTTTCAGGTGGAGAACTGATTGGAAGTGCTGTTGTTTGATGACCTTGTTCTTTTAGGGGTAAGAACAACATGTTTAGGGACTGAGGATCCCTATAATTATTGACATTTCATGCTCCATGCTGCGAGGCACAAAAATGTCTATAACAGTTGCCCCCTAAAGTATGAGGCCGTTTATCGGGTGAAATGCTTTATCTAGAGGATCCGAAGTTCGTTCCAGTGCTGAGGAGAGTGCCCTGTAATACAATACAATACAATACATTATTTTTCATTCTATTTTCATGATCTAGCTGAGGCGGGCATTCCCATGCTCAGCTTTTATAAATACATTTTGGTACATATGACAGACGATCGTCTGAAGATAGACTGATAATTTTCTGCTGAAATTATCATCCTTTGAGTAGGATGATCATCTGCTGCAATGATGTACATGGCAAATGCTTTTATATTTCCTGAATATATATCGCAGCCCGGATGGATAAAACTAGATCCGGGGTCTTCAAACTCGTTCGATCTTCACTCTAAGTACAAGTCGATCCATGTGAGAATTGCGCTGAAGTCGAACATGGAAAGACATCGCTTGATTACCGGTCAATAATGAAAACCGTTAACAAGCGCGAGAGGAATCACCAATAATGACGATGACCCTCAAGGTACTGCAGTACAATTCACGTGGCGTGAATAAAGGACTTGGCGTCGAACGCCACGCAAAATCCTCTGGTCGAAGGTCATTGATGTATACCTGTCGCCGGAAGTGAGAAACTTGCCATTAAGGCATGCAAGCTTCAAAGTACTGATGGGGGTGTTCCTAGATCAACTTCTTGGATAATGAGCTGAAGTCGACAAGAAGCGATCCATCAAAGGAGGGCCTTAATGAATCCCACATCAATGACACGGAACGGAGCTAATGACTTTAGTGGAGGTGAAAACAAACTGTGACATATGATTCAGGGTGGCGATCATGAATGGATGAAGGATAATGCATGGTAGTGGATGGGACACGGTTGACACTTTCAGAATGACCCCTCTTGAACATATAACGACACTGATGTGATGGATCGGTAGCATTACCCCAAATGTGGATGGTGTGGCGAGGACCATGGTGATGAGACCGGTGAATGAAACAACCCAACCCGATGTGATACGGAGGAAAAGTGTCATGTCCAAGAGTGACTTGCTACCATTAAACTTTGAATGTTCTCCCAATTTTTCCCCAGTCATTTCTGACCAGTACCTCTTTATTTTTGTCAAGCTTGAGGAGGATAACATATGCTTGTTCTATAACCTGCCCTTCGGGCAAGCCCATCGCTATGTTTTAACGAGCCTAGCGATAGGGAAACTCGTTCTCGTCTAAAGACAAGTTTGTCGCTATTTAATCATTTTAACGAGTCTAACGACAAGGAAAACTCGGTCCTTTTCATTTTAAGAGAGTCTGAAAAGGTACAGAAAGTTAACTCCAAAATTCCTTTTTCGTCATCTAATCCCTTAAGTCCGAAAAAGTATAAAACAATACAGAAGGGATGAGTGTTCAGTACTTTTAACGAGCCGAACAAGACAAGCGCTCGATCTTTTTGTGCAATAATCCCTCAGGTCCAAAAAAGATTAAAATCTAGAGGAGGGATAGCTCTTCTGGTCGTTTAACGAGCTGGAAGGCCAAAACTCGGCAAACTTTTCATATTTTACGAGTCAGATGAAAAGAGCTCAAAGAAGACTCGTCTTTTGAGGAACGAGTGATAAACAGGGATAGAAGCAGATTCCAGGTACAGGTTGGAATTCTCCAATCACGGCAGTGTCACAAGGATGGCTAGGTGAAATCACTCTTCACAGCTGTTTCTCAAAAGAGGTAAACACACAAATGGAGGTGAATGATCGGCCAAATGAAAAGTGGAGGTGACGGTGCACAAACACGACCAAGGCTTTTATGGCTGATGGATTTACGATCTCAAAAGGTTATTTACCGGGATAGGTTCTTTTTTTTTAGATAAAAATGAGCTTAAACTCTGGAGGGAACATTGCTCACTGCTTTTATTTATTTTTTAACGAGCATGAAGACCGCGTTAAAACTGCTCGGATCTTGCGTTTATTTTTTAACGAGCATGAACTATGTGCTAAAACTGCTCGATGATAAGTTTGCATGCCCCCAGCATAATAATGAAAATCGAGTTGCATGCCCCCCAAGCTTCATTGCATTCAACTCGGTGGTTGGAATGAAGGTTTACCTTTGAGATTTGGAAAGGGGATTTGTTTCATTTTTTAACGAGGTTGACATGAGATAGGAACTATCCTCGAAGCCCACTGTATTTACAGTATTTCCATTAGGGCGACGATCCATGCTGACAAAATATTTAGGAATCTTCCGAATCCGTTGGATATAGAAGATTTCATATTGTAGGTTTCCACTGTGGCTACTTCCGCCAGATCACCTGCCGGTGGTAGGGCAAAAGTACCCATTAAGGTTGGGTCTTTTAGGAGACCTACTCCAATATTTTGAAGTGAATGATTACTCTCATGGATCATTGTGCTGCTTCCCGTAACTTGAGAACTGTTGGGGAGAAACGTTTGTTGGTCGACGATTGTAATTTTTCCTTGAAAAGGAAATACAATCCTTCTGAAGTAGGTCGACACAACTGCGGCCATGGCATATATCCAAGGCCTTCCCAGTAGGATGTTGTAATCGAGATTTCCGTCGATTACTTCAACATCAACTTCTACTGTTTTGCCCCCCAGTTCGACTTGCAAGTTACTTAGAATTCCGTATGGAGTATATGATCGTCCATCAAATGCTTTTAATGTCGTCGACGATTTCGACAAGGGTGGTGAGCCTAAATTTTTCCAGCAACTCATCGACATAAGACATGTAGATGCCCCCTCATCAATAATTGTTCGATGAACAGTTTTGTTGAGGGCTTTCACTTGAATAAGGAAAGCTAGTTGAGCTGGTAACTTAGGGTCATATCCTTTATGATCAAAGGCCACAAGATTGGAATCCACTGGGCCAATCCCACCTATTGCTGATAATAAAGTTTCCTCTTTGGAGGGGTAATTTTGCGGTACCTCAAGTGTCGACATAGCGGACGGCGATTGGGCCAGGTCCTCTATTATATTATAATTCTGTGCTATTTCGGCACGAGGATTAAATGTCGATTTGTGTACTACTCCCTCTGGCGAGTTTATTATCGGCTTAGGAACGATGGGTGGCACAACTTCGTTCAAAGTTGTTGTCGAACTACTAGGTTGTTTATCAGCCTTGTTATTCGACCGCTGAGGATTCCGGTAACCTTTATCCCTTGTCAAAGCATTATTCTGCTGCTTTGAGGTGGACAACATAAGCACTTGGGATCGGGAAGCATTTTGATTGGCAACCAGATTTTGACCAGTATTAGGAAACGGATCAGTCAACACAGCTGAGGTTTTCGGACTCTTAAAGAATCTTTTAAGCTCAGCTTTGCATGGACAATCTGCTGTCCAATGATCCTCATCGCATATATGACACCCCGAAGGGGGTTTCCCTTTCTTTTTCTTCTTGCCCCCTGGTTGCTTCAGTTGTTTGCCCTTGTCGTCCGACACGGCACTTACTTCCGAGGCAAGAAGTTCTTCATTTGCATTTTGATTCGAAGTCTTACGGGTTTTCTTAGACGAATCCCGTGTTGACTTTGCGTTTGCAGTGCCAATCACACCATCGCCGGCATGAGAGTCACTATTTGATCCAGGAGGGGGAGGAATTGAAAATTCCGGTCTAGGGGCGTCAGGTATCTTGTCATAGAGCGTGCCAGACTGAGTATATACTAAGTCTAAATACTGGGCACGAGCAATAACTTGCTCCTCTGTTACGACGCCTCCCTTGGCCACATCTTCTGTTATTGCCGGCAGAAGCGACTTTATAAACCACTCAGCTAATAGCTGATCTGGAACATAGGTTTTTACCATTCTGCGACGACGACGCCACTCATGTATATGATCTGATATATGTGTGGCCGTTGTCTGCTTGAAATTGGTCAAGATTTCTGTTCCAGTTTCGTACCTTATAGGTAACTGAAAGTGTGTTAACAAAGTCGTGGCTAGGGAGCTAAAATTGTCGAAAGAGGCTCTAGGTAATTCAATATACCATTTGGCCGCCGGACCAGTCAATGTCCTCTGGAAAAGGCGAAGCCTTATTGAATCATCATTCAAGGTATTCGACGAACACCACAGATGGAATGTCATCACATGATTCGACGGGTCTTCGCCCGGATTTCCATTGAATTTAGGAATGTCCGAAGGAAGTTTGTGAGGAATCGCTGGCCACCAATGGGCATATGCGATTGGATCGTTCGTCAATCGATGTAAATCTGGTAATTCTAAAGTCGCCACGAATGGCAACTGCTGATTCAGGTTCGGCGAGGCGTACCCAGGGTACGATGGAATCGCCTGAGCAGTAGGTCTTTGCATACCAGTATAATGCAACTGGTGTTGATATGACTGATATGGTTGGTGGGCTTGGCCACTGTAAAGTGGTTGGTTTAACCCGTTCTGAATATAGGGTTGCCCACTATTTGCAAAGATCTGTTGCTCAGATCCCTGGTATACCTGTTGAAACTGAGGTTGTTGGTATTGCACCATCCATGGTTGTGAAGCCATGTTTTGTTGTGCAACACTAACCGACGGCCCAAGATGCGGGGTTATGGTCCCCGTTTGTATCTGTGTCGTCCCGGCAGTTGGCGATTGTGGTTGTGTTGCAGGGTCAATTGGCTGTTGCATTACAACTTGGGGTTGACATACAACAGGCATCGATTGAACTTGCGATACGGTTACAATTGCTGGCGTCGTCGGGATATGAGACATAGGTACACTTTGTTGCATAGAATATACAACTCTTGGTTGTTGGGGTAACATAGGTACCCAACCACTCGTCGTTACTTCAGTCAAACCTGAATGTGGTTGAAAACTGCCGTATGGGTATCCTCCCGAAAGAGGAAGTGAAAGGGCATATTGCCCCCCATACGGTAACAATCCGGAGCTCAAGGGTATAGATGGCCTTTGAGGACTGGATGGCCCAAAATGATTCCCAAAGGGATCAATTTGTCTAGTTTCAACATAAGAATTACCGGGTATTATACCGGAAGAGCAAACTGGAACAGACCAAGTTGTCATAATAGTCCCTGGGTGGACTCCTTCTAGTTGATGAGAACTAGTTGGGACAGATGGTATGCCGGCAAACATCGTTGGAATGGCAGCAGGAGCTTCTGTTGTCGCCGTGTCATTTGGCACAGTTCTAGATGTCGACGGTTGTTCAGACATTTTAAGTCTATCCAATAAACTTCCTAACGATTCTTCAGGAACTTCTTGTGGCGATAGACAAACTTCTGATGCAGAAGGAAAAAGAGTGGTACCTACTCCAAAATGAATTGGAGTATTTGCTTGCTGGTCCTCTACGATTTCCTCTATTGCAATCAGACCAGGAGGAAGAGGCAGACCGTCAGGTCCGTAAAAGATTTCTGGTGCCGAAGAAGGGGTTGCTTCGACAGCGATAGTTGTTTGAACAACAAGACTCTGTGGACCGGTTTCAGATGGAACTGGTTCAGTTATGCAAGTACTTGTCTTCAGACTAGGATCAGTACAACTGTCCTTCTGTTGCTGTTGAACTTCTTCAATAGAGGCAGGGATTCCAGAAATATTGGGAGTGACTAGAATCTCGGATGTTGTTGGAACTTCCGTTCTAACTTTAAAAGGAGATTTTGACCTGGTCAAGCGAGTTCGCTTCGTCCGTACTACTCTCGGTTCCGGAGACAAAGGTGGTTGACTCGCAAGTCTCCCTGAACGACGGGGTTTTAATTGACTTTCCTCCACGGTTGCGGATTACTTGATCAACTAAAATACAAAAAGGGGAATTATGTTTCTGTATTGAATGAATTTTATTAGACGCTTTTAGACACAACTTTGCTTTTTCATGTTTTAAGAGTCGAGAAAAAGCTAAAGATGACTCTAGTCGCCTTCGATGTATTAACGAGCCTGAAGTGACAAATGCTCGGTTGGACCTTTTCAATTATAGAGTTTGAAAAGAGCCAAAAGAAACTGCTCTGGAGATCTAGGCAGAGGGTGTGCCAAACCTTTCGCGAAACCACAGAATACGTTTTACGGTACGGGTGGTCGATCTTCGTGAATGCTGTGTTCACTGCATCGCGATCAGTAGGGCGGTCGACACGGCTTCCTAAGGATAAAGGATAATTGCCTATAGGGGTCTCCCAATATACGCGACGGTACGCGGGAGCTCAAATCCGTATTAGTGCTATCGTCCCTCAGGAGGAATCACCCACCTTCGTAGAGATCGACAGTCACTACGTTTAACGACGCCGGAACACGTCTCTACCTAGACCTCTATTGTGAGCGTTATGTTACAATGCGTTTTTAGATTCATTCAATATATTTTAAGTTGATCTTGTTTATCAGTTTGTCTTTCAGGATCACCACAAGATGTATTGGTACAAATTCCTAAATGCAGCTAAAATGATAAGCAAGCTTTCACAATCCTTTTAGCTTTGAAAATCCTAACTACTGAGGGGAGAGAAAAACAATATCTTTCCACACAGAGCACAAACTAATGCACTTTCTCCTAGATCAGACACCCAAACTTATCAAAAATGCAAATGCAAGATGCATGTATTTCTTTTCTTTTCCTTTAATGTTGATGCTTAACAAAAGGAAAACTGTTGTATGACTTTCGAATTCAATTTGAAGTGTAAACAAACAAGTATTGTCTAAATGAAAAGACGCTTTACAAGTACTTGTTTTACACCAAAAATATATGAATTCAAACCATAAAGTGAAAACAAACCAACTTAAACAGCTATGAACAGTAATAACACTAACTCATAAGATCGCAATCTAAGAGGCCACAACTACTAGGTTCGCTTTTCACAATGGGAAATTGTAACTGAAACAAGAAATACTGAAAGAACGTTTACAATTTCATCACACAACTGAGGCGGAATAATGTCAAGGAGATAAGGTCTACAGCAAATACAATAACCAGCAAGCAATCAGCCAAAAAATAAGCGCAAACAGGGCCAAGACACAAAGGAAGAGCTGAGCTAGACTAAGGCCAACTGGACCAGCGCAGGCACTGGTCTGCCAGTTTCACTCTCAGCGCAGTTCCCGAAGGGAGCACCTGCGCTATAATGCAGACTGCCTGTGGACAACCTGCACTGACTTACGAGAGTTATGTCTGCTAAGAATTCCGGGTCATAAAAAGCTCAAAAATGTACTGTTTTGACTGAAATAAAATGCTATGGGTTAAGTACAGGCTAAGGGATGATCAAAAGGATAAAGATCTATCACAAAGAGTAAGGATTCATCTGTAGATTAGCTCTTTAAATCTTGAATTTGCTCAGCAAAGGAGCAAGAGTAGCAAAACCCTCTACTTCGCTTTTGATAGAGTCAAAAGCTTTTCGATTCGGTACTCCTTTCTTCAAGAAATGAATAGCAAAATACTACAACAACAAGATACTAGGATCTCCCCAGTGGAGTCGCCAGTTTGTTGTGGGGAAAAGTATCCGATGCAGATGACACTAACCCTTTCTAAAGGTTACAGACTTTAGCAACAACTGAATGACAAAGTTTTCATGTTCATCTTTATGAAAGCACAGAGAGAATAGAAAGAGGATCAACCAACCTGGTGTCTTGCGCTTAGTCGATCCTTGTCCTTCTCGCTTTGTATCCCGTTCCCAACTCTTTACTCTCCAAGCCGATCCAGCTACGCACAGAATCTGCACAACAAAAGGGAGCAAACTACGAGATACAAGCAATCATAATTGAAGCATGGATTAGGTTGCATCAAATATACATGTAAACACAAAAGCATCTATGTAAAACAAGTATATAGAAGAACATGCAAACTTTACTGATAGAAAGTAACAGGGTTCCAGAGGAAGTTACAACCAATGATGTTGGCCCCAATCCAGCAACACCTCCTCGGCAGCAAGAACTCTCTTCTTCACCTCTAGTAAAACAATCACCCAATAATCCTGGCAGTATACCAACAACACCTCCTTGCTTATACAAAATTCCAGCCTCCTTAGACCTCATAGAAGAGCTCTATATATAGGAGAGAAGAAGAGAGGATGAGTCAGCTTGAGGCTGGCATAGAGCTGACTAGTGTCCTCTCCCTCTTCAGTTAATCTTCAGTTCTTGAGTCCACTTGGAGATCCTTGGTTACACATGGTGATCAAGTACCTCTTACTCATCACAGGGCGAATCTTATGAACCAAGTGTCAGTTTGGAAGCTTCCTGGGCAGTTGACACCTTGCAGGATGACTGTGCCACTTGGCCAATCTCGCCCAGCGCAGGTAGCCTTCATTACTTTTGACTTCCAGCGTAGGTACAAAGAGGGACAGTTGCATTCCAGCGCAGAAGCTCAGTGGAGCAGCTGACATGATCCAAAATAAGCCTGTTTTGAAGTGTTTTCAGGTGGAGAACTGATTGGAAGTGCTGTTGTTTGATGACCTTGTTCTTTTAGGGGTAAGAACAACATGTTTAGGGACTGAGGATCCCTATAATTATTGACATTTCATGCTCCATGCTGCGAGGCACAAAAATGTCTATAACAGAACCTGCTACCAAAATCCCAAAACTTCTCTTTGTGCAAATTATACTGAAATGAACAGTGCCATCCATAGCAGGTGGTCCCATGCCCCTTGCCCCTGAAAATATCCTTTTCAATCTCTCCATTGCTACTTTTTCTTCTTCTTATGCTACTGAAATGAACCTGCTGCCAAAATCCCAAAACCTCTCTCTGCGCAAGTGCAAATTATACGGAAATGAAAGAAGGGACCACATGACGGAAAAATATGTGACCGTGGAGAATGCTAAGGGGAATTAAATTTCATTAAATAAAATGTTGAGTCTTTTCTTTTGTTTAATGGGAGGTATTTCTGATTATAAATAATTGTTATAAATAATTATTAATGGTATGAAAATTGTTAGGTATTTGTGTCACCAAATATTATTTGAGGGGATTTTGGTGGATTTATCAAAAGTGAATTAGGGTGATATCAAAACAAGTTTTGTGTGGTTAAAAAGTGTAGAAAAATAGTAATGTTATGGTAATGATCAATCATCATTTCCAATTAATTGTTTGGTTTAATAAGGATAACTAATTTATGGAGATTTTTTTATGGTGTTCAATAGAGGGAGTCAACATGGGAAAGGTAATACTTTGGCTCTCGCATGTTTTAGAAAATTGATATCTCTTTGTCCATAAACATTAGGGGTGGAAAAATAACATAGGTTCTAGAGCTAAGTTTGTTCCAACTTAGTTATATCTTGAACCACAAATTGGTGTTGACCTCATGGATATGATAGAAATTTGGTGGCTTGTAGGGTAGTCTTTTCATGAAATAAGAAGGGTATAAATCAAAATAAGCTTTGTGGTAAAAATGTAGAGTGAAGTAGCAATGTCATAGGATTAATGATCATTTCCAGTGACATGTTTTTTTTAGTAAGGGTAACTAATCTATCCAGATTTTCCATGATGTTCAATAGAGGGAGTCAAGATGGCAAAGGCGATAGTTTGGCTCCCACATCCTTTAGAAATTGATCTCTTTGTCCATAAACATTAGAGGTGGAAAAACATCCTAGGCTCTAGATCTAAGTTTGCTCCAAATTAGCTATATCTTGAACCACAAATTGTTGTTGACCTCATAGATATGATAGAAATTTGGTGGCTTGTAGGGTAGTCTTGTTATGAAATAATTTTTTCAGTTATTATCTAGTCATATTTTTTAATCCTAGACTACATTAGTCATTTAAGTTAGTCACTTTTGGTTTAGTCACTTGTTGTCTAGTCGTATATTTTATCCCTAGACTAAATTAGTCATTTTTAGTTCGACCACTTAAAATTGCTCGAATTTAGTAGTATTTCACTTGAAATAATTTTGGTGACTAACGTTTATAGTCACCTAGTCATTAATTTCATCATTTTCTATTAGTGATCAAAGGAGGTAACCTCAAACTAAGCTTTCAGTTTTCTAGCTAGCCCTACCAAACCAAAGAGGGCTCTCTATGAAATCACAACCAAAGGTTGACTGGGATGTAAAAGCATATTAGGCTAGGTATGCTATGGTTAGTTAGGTTTTGAGTTTTGAGGGTTTTGATGTTGGATTAGGGATGAAAACCAAGTAGCTACATCAAAGTATGAAAGGGTTACCGTAGCAAATATATGGAGGATCAAGGTAGTAATAATTTTGTGATGGCTTTAGGGTTTTGTCAGTGTAGTGTAGGGTTTTAAAGAGTAAGAAGGTCTTAATGAGCATGTGCACCATGAATTCATTAGTTAGGAAGAAAAATTACACAAAATGACTTTCCCATCAAAACAAAGCTTACATGAAAAGAATTATGCTTATCACCTTTAAGGAAAATCACTGAAGAAATAAGGTATGGAAAGGAGAGATGTATATCATTCATATATAACCATAATAGAGAAAATACATCATCACAAAATCACTGCACATGAATTCCTAGATAATAGCTGCAATTGCTCCTTTAATTTCCTGAATAAAGAGTTAAAGTAGAAGCTACAAGTGCTCCAACCTCTGATTTCCAACCCTCCAAATGACTAAGAAAATGATACATATAGACCAAAACAACATCTCCCTTCTCTTAGGGGTAAAATCCATGAGTGGTGGAATAGTTCCCAAAATATCTCTAACCACAACCTAATGACTAGGGAGGTTAACAAACTCTGCTCTTAATAGAAAAATCGATACATTTGACGATAAAAGACATCTACAATCATGTATCTACTCCACATTCACTATAACCAACCTATTTACACCTATTTACATCATCACAACATCAAGAATGACAAATTACATCAGTGGAGGTATAATCTGGACTAAGTCAACCGAGGAGAGTGGCTTTCAGATGAAAATGCAATGAATTCAAGCAAAAGCATAGCGTGCGAGGAGAAAACGCAGTGAAATTGGTAGAAGTCACTTTTGGAGGCATTCTCGAGGTCAAAATCAAGATATTTACGTCTCATTGGAAATATGTGGATGGCTAGTTATCATTTGACTTATCAAGCAAGTCATTTGGACACTCCATGATAGAGAAAAATGCATTTTCCGAAGACTACTCCCCGAAGTGCAGCAAAAACATAGCAAAAACACAACACCATCTTGCAGGGCACTTTTGACTACCTTCCCGAGATCCAAATGCAGATCTGAAGGTACCATTGGAAATATTAGGATGTTTGTTTATCAATAGAGTACTTAAGAATGAAAATGACCTCTCTAAGATTGAGAAAAATGCAGTCTCCCAAGGTCACTCTAGAAGTGCAACAACTCTCCCGTAGCCACTATATTTTAGGAATTTCTCTGAAATCATAACACCTGGGTATAAAATGAAGGAGGTTTTTTTTCCTTGGTCTATTATTGACTAAAACATCTTTCACATTTCTAAAATTCATCTCTTTTGGTTAGAAATATACTTTGAAGAAAAATTGTCCCTATGTGTAGCAAATGATTTGTCTCTTGGAATGATTTTCTTGAGAAATGATGGAGACATAATGTTATGTGCCGAAATGGGATCATAACTGGATATTTTTAGTCCTTTATACTTACTTTGATCAGTGGTTGTGGTCTCTACATCCATTATGTAGACCTAGCTCAATAGGAAAGGAAATTAGGGTTTAGTGCTAGAAAACAGGGGATTTAGGGAAGTTTTAGGAATGGAGGGAGATGAAGGGTTTTGAGGGTGTCTAAATTCTTGGGAAAATTTAAGGGGGTAGGGATAAATGTTAGGGAGTGTAGGGAGGTATAATTTTAGGGAATGAGTGAGGGGAAGGGGTCCAAAATGTCAAAACACAGTCCTAGCCTAAGAAAGTATAGTCTAGGCTAGGGTTTGTGGGAAAATGATGATTTTGAGGTATAGGAGTGAGGGAAAATGTCTATAGAGGTATATGGAAGGTGGGAGAGGAAAATTGAGCTTAATTTTGATGGTTTGTCTCAATAATTTCACCAAATAGACTATGAAACCAAGCAAACCCCACGAGAGGGAAATATGATCTTTCTAAGCATGAAATGATGGTGGAAAGGAATCACTTGTTTGAGAGTGAAAATGAGTTTTTTTGGTGGCGATATGTCTTATAAAGTTGGAATGAGCAAATGAGAAGCTCATTTTGGTCTTTTATAGTTTGGAAATTAATTTTCTCCTTTGGTGATGTAGTGGCCCCAACATGTCCTTTCACATTCTGATTTGATTTGCTAATGAACTGTAGCCTTACAATTTTTTGCATATATTACATCTTTATGAAGATGAAAACATACTTTAGAAACCTTTATTGAAGACTTTTCACTATTACTACTCCTTTAAATGATGATTTTGATGGTGAAATGACCAATTTTCATGATCTTAACCCTATGACCTAATAATGGAACAACATGGAAATATGAGTTGAATGATGACTATGGGACTCTTTCAACAATGAATGAACTGACCATGATGGTTTCCATTTACCATGGAGGTGAAAGGAGTAGTAATAACCTAACTGACGTCGCGAGTGACAAAATTTTATTTTAAGACCTACTAAAACATAAAAATTTGACCTAGGACCCTAACAAAAAACTTTGTAAGAGAATATTTGATGACTAGTGAATGATAGGACTCATAGACGCTAACAAGACCAAGGATAATATTGTAGAGAAACCAATCATAATGTGGTATTGTAGCTAGAAATGTAGAGGTATACATACATGATACTAAGATTCAGAAAATATGATGCAAAGAAAGAGAATTCCAACTATATCTCATAAATGTCAATATACAATGTGGAGGTACTATACTGAAACTACAAGTTAACACAAATATTATATGCTTAGAAAAAGGTAGAGGAACAATGCAAGAAGAATCATATGTAATGTTGAGAAGCATAAATGAACTATGTAACACACCATACATAATTGTTCAAAGATATATCAATTCCTTTTGGAAAGACACCACTGTGCACATAAATGTTTTGATGTGACTTCCTGCAATTCCAATACAGAGGATGAGATCCAATTGAAAGGGAAATGGGACATGAGTGATACCAAAGATTTTTTGTGATGCATAAAATATTGTTGTAGACATTTTGGATCATAGGATATCCACACCACTGTAATGAGAACAAACCATAACGATCCATTGTGAATTACTTTACAACATATGTGTCTCACATGAAATATATATCCATCCTCAAAAAAATTAATACAAACCATAGTTAATGTTGGTCTTAGGAACATAAGCGAGCCATTAAAATCATGGAGCCACTAAGATCTGTAATAACTAAGTAATTTCAATTCTAGAAAAATAGTGATATGACCCACTAGAGCCATAGTCGGTGAGAAAAAAGAATGATCCTTAGAAATAGAAATGATTTCTGTGTCATAGATATGTGTGCAATCGAGAAAATTCGAATATAAAGATGCAAACTTGACAATATAAATATCTTGCCTCTCAGAATTGTGAGCCAAAAGATGTGAACCTCAAATGGATGCAACATTTATTTCAGAGATGTGAGAATGAAGTCTTGAGATATAATGGAAACCCAAAAGATACCTACAAACTCTCATAATCATAACTTCATGTAAATTCATCAACATAATGACAATATTTATAGATGTTTCCATGAACAAGTCGACATGAAGTTTCAAAGTCAACAATGATTTCTTAGTGGGAAACCCCTTTAAAGATAATTTAAATTTAAATAATATTTTATGTTTAAGTGTCTTCAAAATTCCTTTCTCCAAATCAATTAATCATATAACTCTTCTCTTTCAATTGACTTATTTTTCACCAATTCAAATTCCCTTTTAGGGCTTAAGGGTTCCTCTTGGGGCGTTTGGATTTCCCATAGGAAATTTGTCCTGAAGCTATCCACTTTGCAACACTCCCTCTCATCTAGGGAGAAATTTCCGTGTGCATCGTAGGACTTATCTCATCATACCTTCACCATAACATATCTCAAATGAAAACATCTCAATCATAAGAAAGGGAGACAATTGTATGATCGATAAGACCTATTTCATGTCTTCATATATAAGAAGAGTAATGCTCAATAAAAAGTAGGGGATATCAATCTTCAAACCCTGCCAATCTTCAATTTGAATTAAATCACCTCCAAAATATCCATCTCATCATATCCCATACTTTGATCATCAACTAAAAAATCTTAATCTAAAGTACAAGAAGAAGAATCATCATAGGGAAGCACCAGACTCCCATCCTATATCCAATAATTAGTATGATCATGAAAAATAGAATGATCATCGTAAACAAGTCATATTTCATCTTCAATTATCTTGCTTATCTCTATATGTTGAACACTATTAAATTTTAAGAAGAATGTGACGTCATATGGGATCCCAACTCAACCCACAACAACATTGGAGAGCTCAACTCAATTTGGAACAACATCAAGGATCCCTACTTAACCTGGAACCACATCAGGGAGCCCATCTTAACCTGAAATATCTATCAGCGGAGAGTAAATTCTACCACCCATGAAGCTCGTCATCAAGGAGCCAATGATACCACTTGGAATCCAATGACAACGAGGAAGGTGATATGGGACACTGTCACCTCATGTTTGTGACAATGTGGAAGGTACTATGGGACACTCTCACCCCAATGTCATCTCATGTAGGGGAGGATCCAACTACAATCCTATATCCAAATACATTGGGTGAGATCGGACCTACACTAATGCATAGGGATCACACTTTATCCCAAAGTCCCTGATAATAGATGAGATCAAATTACCTTGATAAGGATCACACACAACCCTATTTTCCTTGATCCTCTCATCTTGACCCTTGAGAGTCAAAAGGTATAATGCTTGCATCCACCAACTTGGGCAAGATCCACATCTACTACAAGGGGTGGGGATCACACTCTATCCCAAGTCCCTCATCACATTGGCCAATGTAGAGGTTATCCAACAAAGTGGTAGGATGCTAACTAGAGCATAATATGAATAATGGAGATCATATATCTCTATACACCCTATTTGTAACAATCTCAGGTTAAAAGTTCATATAATAATGTTAATAATGAAAAAATAAGGCGAAGGTGATGGGACACATATTCCAAGTTGAATGTTGGGCAAAGAATCCTAGCGGGAAACACTTCTTGTTTATTATGGATAGGGAAATTGGAAAAGGAACTAGAAAAGGATTTCAAAAGGAAAAAAAAAGAATTATTGGCATTTTATTTATGAAAATAAAGGAAATTAGGAGAAAAGGGAGGTGAAAGGTCATAGGTTGCATGTGAGGAGGAAATTGAAGGAAAATACAAGAAAAATGAAGAAATTAGAGGCATCAATAATAAAAATACATCAGACCATCCATTTGAGGGTTTTTGTCAATTTAGTTTTGGAATTGGTTCAGAGAGAAGGAGAACACCAAAGAGTAGAGAGAATGCAAGGAAGAAAATGAAGTAAAAGGAAAGGAAGGAAAGAAAAGGAAAGAAAAGGAAGGAAAATAAAGCAAGGATCAAGCAAGGAAGAGTTGGATCAAGTTCCTTCGATAGGAACTCTTTCATGTAATAGGTTTCATGTATGATTTCCTAGCTAGTTTTGGCATGTAGGGTACATGCATGTGTGTATTTGGTTCATTTTTTGTCTTAGGCATGGTTTTTTCAAAGTTTGATATTGGTTTCATCCTTTCCTTTCCATTTATGAATAGCCATGTTGTGATGGGATGTATTCTTCATTGAGCTTTGGATTTCCAGAAGTTTTTGGATCTAGGTAAGGTGGTCTCTGGAAAATCCCAAGGGTTGGGGGTGGAGATGGTTTTCTATGGGAAGCCATCAATAGGTGGGTAGAGACGTGAATATTCCTCAAGGGATGGTGAAGGAACATTGAGGTGTCCAAGCTCAGTTTGGTTTCTTTATCTCAGGACCGGTTTATGTGAGATCACGACAGAGTGAGGGTGGAGGTTGTTTAACCTCTTAATTCCATTGGTTTTTTATGGATTGGTTTATCTAGTGACATCCCACATTCATGCTTGGAATATGGAACGGGTGTGATTGGCTGAAAGAAAATTTTGGTTCAGCCCAATCTATGGTCGGGTGGTATGGAAGCCCCTAAATTTGTTGGATTTTGCATATGTTAATAAGAGTTAACTTCCTCTTGTACTTTATGACTAAATGTACTTGTTAATATGTGTCTTTAATGGTTGTTCTCTCATTATTATTATCCTGGTTATATATTGGTTATAAGGATTGTTTTATTACAGATTCAAATTATGGATCTTATCATGTTTGACTCGTAAGTGAATGGTTATTGAAAGCATTACCTAATAGGCATTATTAAAACTACTATGAAAGGGCCCTAGACCTTGTTTATGATTCTCAGATAAGTTTCATATATCTATGTTCAGATATGCATTCATCACATGTAGATTGCATGCTCACCATGTGTTTGACAGAATGACTCTCATGGTTAAACATGGTTAGGTCAAGTCCTTATCTAAGTTTTATGTTGAAGGCTTTGTCCTTGTGTCATTTATCTTTTTTGAAAGTCATCACAAGTTCCGGGCAGTTGTCTAGATCCTAGCCCTAAAAATGTGCTTTATATTTCATGGTTGCATGTGTTAGAGTCAGTCTGGTCATCCCTCCGTCAGAGATCAAAACTCTTTTTGCATTTCATTTTTAGGTGTCTCGCTCGATTCACTCAGTTGCATTCCGCTAGGAGCATGCCATAAATCTGACAGAAGGGCTTTGTCATTCATTCCCCTCATGTCTTGTACCTGCTGGCTTAGGTCTTTTCATCAATGTTTATTAAAGTCCATGATAGTCAATGTTTGATCTTTTAATGGGCAAAGAGTCATGTCAATCATAGGTCTAGGGTTTCACAAATTGAATCATTAAAGTATCCAAATGCCAACAGGCCAGAGGGAGGTTATACACATGTTTTTTATTTCGCGAATTTCATCATCATATGGATGGATTATGATTGTTCTTCAAAACTCTGTTTTGAAGAAAAGTCAACATTTTGTCCTTTGTAATAATTTTCAAAAGTTTTCAGTTGTTGAATTCTTCAGGCACAACCCTGGTCTCCTTTTCCAAATTCCATGTCAGCTATCCCTGCAAAAAATTGCCAAGAATTTCATCATTTTAGTCAAAAAATCAAAAAGGAAATTTAAAAACAGAGTTGTATTAAAATGGAAAAAGTGCCAATGCCAAAACATTACAAAGATGGGTCTTGGAGAGTCAAAAATCTAATCCATGTCTTTATAAAGATATTTTCATGAAGATCAATGTCATTTGTATGCCAAGACCAAAGAGAAGCCATTCAAAGCAAATTGGTAGAGTTAGTGTGCGATTTGGGTGAAGTTGGAGGAAATTTGGCCGGCGCGGTGCATAGAGCAGGTGGCGCGGCGCACTGGGGAGGCGCGACGCACTGGGAGAAGTTGTCCAGTGTAATTCTGAATGGGCGCGGCGCACTGGCACAGCGCGACGCATACACCTGAAAGCCCGAATTTGCTTCAAATCTCTCCAAATTTCCATTTATTTGCATGGATTTGCCAAGTAGGGTTGACATCTTGATATTTCATCCATTTTTGTGTTGAGTGATGGTGGTTTATGGATGCTAATGATTGAAACAAGAATTCAAACCCTTTCATTTTGAATCCCTCACATGTAAGCTACTGCCTAGGGTTTCAAAACTTGTTTGCCACCAAGGTTACTCTTCTCCATTATTTCTCTTGTCCTTAATTCCCTTTGTTCTTTGACTCCATTGTTCCCCATCGCCTAAAGTTACTAAACCCCTATCCTAAATTCCCTTTCCCAAAAATTTCAAATGTGAAACCCTAAACCCTATCCCACACATAAATCCCTCAAACCGTCTCCCATATTTCCCTAACAAATCTATCCCAAAAATTCGTAATCCCTTACTATTATTTCCCCGTCCTAATAGTGCCTGTTTTTATTTGTTTCCCCTTGGTGGCAGAATTTGAACACATCACTAAAAGAGCAGTTCAGCACAGTTTTCCTACACCAACATCTTTTTCTCCAAGGTAGTTTGAAAAACAACAGTCATGGCATCTGAGCATTCATCGGATTATGAAATGGAAACCCAAAGTGATTCTCCCATGGAGGAACATGCACCCCGGAGGCCTCACAGAGGAGGTAGGCATATCAGAGAAGAACCGGTCACCCTCACTGAATTACAGGCCTGCCCTCTTGCCATGTTCTATTTCCAGCATTAGTCATGCTTTGAGTTTTGTCAAAAGGTGGCTAATGTTCAATTTCATCATGAGTTGGCTCATCTATTTGTGTTGCATTTACATGGAGATCAGGCTACCTTGGCTAGTGTCACCTTTACACTTACACCAGAATCTGTCTCACTAGCAACCGACATACCAAACATTGGGGAACCATGGACCAAGAGGAAGAAGATTGACTGACAGCATTATGAGCCATACATTAAAACTGGTTTCTTGAGGCAGCTCAAGAGAGTGTTTCCATTCCGATATCTGAAAGATGAATATGCTCCACTAATGAAATTGATCATGAAATATTTCAGCTGTGAGGGACGGTTCTCTCGTCTCTATGCTTATCACATCAGGTTGCGCATGCATTTCACTAGTGTACGGATGATGAACATTCTGTATTTCATTTGCCGGAACATAGAGAGGATGACCACCCTTGTGTAGCACAAAACACCTCAGTAGCAACTTAACAGTGTTTATCATTTTGCTCTTATTAAGATTTTGGTGGTTCATCAGCTTGGATTACAGGGCATCACTTGGGATGATTTCCTCTCCTGTGACTTCTTTAGAGCTTCACAAGGATTATCAGAGGTCAAGCATGAGACAAGTGGACCTTCTCATCAGTATGAGTGCCATGAGACTGCTAGTGTGCCGGTATTCATCACATATCAGAGAGGCACTAGACATTTTTTTGCAGTAGTGAAGCGAGTGTTATCTCCACCCGGGGTGGAAGGGGCCTCGTTTCCTCCATCAACATCACAGGTATAGGACAAAGGCAAGAGGCCAATGCAGGATGAGGGGCCTTCAGGTGAGCAAGAGACCGACTTCATTTTCGTTCATGATGATGATATAGATACGGGTCCACAAAGTGCCAAGCTTAGGGAGATCATCCAGGAGCAGCAAACAGAGATCCAAGCCTTATCCCTTAACTTGGAGAGAGCTAAGTGTACCATGAAATACTTGGATCAGAGGAACAAACAGCTTGAAGATCAGCAAGCCATCATGGAGCTACAGAACATCCATGAGAATCGCCAAGCTGCACAAAGGAGAAGAATTGAGCTCACGTCATTAGAGCAAGAGATTAATGAGGATCGAGAGTCTAATCTCGAAATAGTTAACATGCACATAGAGATATTTTTGGACAAGGTCGATAAGGACCATGCATTTCTGAGACACATGGCTTTCCACTACATGGCACGAAACAAGGTCTGCAAGGCACGAATTAGGAATTTAAAGGCAAAATTGAGGAAGGCAATAAGGAAGCAAAAGAGGCAAAGGGAGCTTGATCGTCTTCAGATATTGGCTGAAGCCTCTTTATCCCAGAATAACACTTAATGAAGAAGCTCCATCCCAAATTTCAATAAATTTGGGGCATTTCTGGCATTTTGGTACAAAAAAAGTGTTTTTCTCCCTATGTGCCGCGCCACATGGCGTGCGCTTTTGCTAGGGAGCTCCAAATTAAAAAAAAGTTTATATTTCTAGATTTTTCATGAAAAAGCATGGTTTCTGGTGCATGTTCAAGAAGTTTGGGCAAGTTTTGAGTCCTCAGGAGGTCAAAAACACTCAAAAAATGACCTCACTGCCCCTATTTTCACACACAGGAAGCAGTCTTGGGAGATTAAAGTTTTGGAGGGGCAAATGACATCCAAATTCATAAATTCCACTTGGTTTGGAATGTAGATAGGTAGAGCTTTCTAATGAGCTATCTTGGGCTCAATTTTGACTTCAAGAAGTGCCTCAAACTCAGCCTCAAATTGGCACAATGCATAGAGGATTTGGCGCAGCACATAGAGGATTTTTGCTCAATTTTTCACGTTCCAGCTCAGAAATTCGGCCAATTTGACTAGTTTTGTTTTGTGATGTAATTTTTGATCTATCTTGATGTAATTAGATAAAAATGATGTAATTTTGGCACTTATTTACTTGTTCTAGAGGATTCATTCACTAAAAAGTGAAAATTTAATGAATGAAAGTTTCCTACCTTATAGAGGCAAGTTGTTTTGATTGCCTAGATTTTAGTGCTTTGTTTAGAATTGGTTGAAACAACTCCTAGAATGATGAGCTCGACCACTAGAGGCAAGGGAATGGGTTGGGCTAGTCTATATCATGTAATTCCTAAGTCATTTTCAGGGTTGGACACTTGGGATTGCTTTGGCATATCATTGTACATTCTATCTCTGCATTTTTGGCTAAGGAAAGACCATGGTTTTGTAGCACTGTTTGGGATCCATGTGGCTTTATGTTTTGATGGTGTTCTTCTCTAAGTAATTGTAAGTTCATTAGTGTTATGTGTATCATTTTCCTATCTCTTCTTCTGAATTTGAACAAATGAGTGATTAAGGTAGAATCCATTAACTGCTATGCTCTGCCTTTGAATTTGTTTTAATTTCCATGTTTTCATCTGTTTAAGGAGAATTATTGAGACTCTCTTGCTCTCTTTAGCTCCTCACTAGTCTGATCTATTCATTCACTTACTTTAAAGCATCAAAACGATTGCCTTCCTTGCCCCAATCAGAACTCTGCGGAAAATGTGCCTCATCCCCGAGCCCAATTTGCCTTTCCCTATTTCCAACACAAAACCCCCAAAAACTCAAAACAAACCCTTGTACTTCATACCTAGCGTAAAATTAGCTTTTATTTCAGTCATCTTGAGCCCCATCGCTTGTCTTTTGCCGAGATCAACCCAGAGAGAGCCCTCTCCTGTCCTCATAGGGCTAGCTACGAGGCTGAGCATGGTTTGATGTGGACCTAGAACCTTGTCTTTTGAGCCTGAGGCAAATCTAGACTCTAACAGCATGCACAGAATGAGGAAATTTAGATTGTAGCCATTGGGAGGTAGAGTTATCCATGCCACCAGAGGGTTACAATTGCTGGCTTGCTTTGTTATGCAACCAAATGGGAGTCCAAATCACTAAAAAAGAGAGTTAACTCAGGGTTTGGGCACCTCGAGTGGTTGTTTAGCTCCTGGGGGTCTTGTAGCACCTAAGGGAAGTCAATAATGGTTTAGGTTGTTGATTCCACTTCCTTAATTGTACTTAGGAGGTTGAGCCATGTCATATCAGCCCTCCACTCATGTTTACCTCGATGGGCTGGTGAAAGTGGGTGAATGTGGGAGGTGGCATTAGAGAGTGGTATGAGAGCATGGTTCAAAAACTTAAACCAGATGGACTAGATGCATGTGGTTATGCATGCATTGTCATGGTTATGGTTTTCATGCATGAGGTCATGGAATGCAGTTGGAATTTTCATACATGATCTTGGAATATTTATGTGATTATGATTATACAGATGAGATAAGCCTCCTTTGAACATCAATTAGGTATGATTTTGGTTATGGTATCTATTTGGTTTATTTGGCATGGTATACTTGTAGGAAGGACATAATCAAATATGAAGAGAAAAATAGTGGACTATAGTTCATGTGAATCTCCCTACATATCAGTTGGACAATAAGGATATGATTATTATCCTAATATAGAAAATACATTGAAAAGTTTGAAGGAAAAGATCAGAAGTTGCAAGTAATACAATGACAGGTTGGTTGAGGCTCAGGAAATGCTTGAAAGGGCTCAGGAAAGAAAGACGAGGTCAATTTGTTCATCCTTTAGAGTTTGTGATGCTTTCATAGAAAAAGGAGAGAATACTAATGGGGCATATGGTAGAAGGTCTCGGTTAAAATACAGGTTGGATAGATGGGACACAATCAAAGGTGGCATATCAATGGGTAGACCTGAGAGGAGGACTAGTATGCATGGGTTTCATCCTAGTTCCTCATCTAGGATACATCATCATCATCATCACTACCATCATCCTTATAGGAGGAATGAGTACTTTCCATAAGAGTTCATGAAATTCAAACCTCATACATTTGATGGAGAGATGAAGAAGTCAGAAGATGCAGAGGCATGGTTTCCTGGGATGAAGGAATTCTTCAGATTGGATAAACATTCAGAGAACATGAAAACCAAGATAACTACCTTCATTATTAAAGGTAAAACATATATTTGGTGGGAAGATGTGAATAATGTTAGAGGCATTCGAGAACAAGAGTTGATTTGGGATGAGTTTGAGAGACCCTTCAAGAAGAATTACCTATATGATAGATATTATGATGAAAGAGATAAGGATTTTTATGAGCCACATATGGGTTGTATGATAGATGATGAATATACCAGTAGGTTCTTGAAGCTTTTGAGGTATGTTCCTTACCTCAAGGATGAGAAATAAAATATTCCATGGGGGCTTCATTAAAAACGAAATACTATGTCATGTGCGTTCATATTGGGGCACAAAAAATGTGAAAAAACTAAAATAATATATTGACTATATAATAGGGGCTAAAAGGGTTTTTTAATTTTATATGATAATATATATACTATAGTTATTGTTTATTCAATATATTGGCGAAGTGGAGGAAAACTTATAAGTAGGAGTATGCAAACTTTTCCTCTGCAGTTTCGACTACTCCAAAGGGAAGCAAATTAAGCCAAAAAAAAATAATGTAGAGTATGCTGAGTTGGGGCAAGGAGGGTAGAAAGTATTTTCAAAGCGGAAGCAAGGACCCTACCGCTACTACTTTATATCAGAAGGCAGAGACTAGTTGTCTACCTAGAAGAAATGTTGGAAGTGGGTTCTCTAACTGGAATTTGGGATGTTGTTGTTGCTTATGATGTTGGTAGTGGTAATGGGCTTGGTCTAGTGGCCCATTCATTGTTTACTCCAGAAGACCCATAAATATAAAATCTCTCTTGAATTTGTAGGTGATGCATTAAATTCCCCTGCCAAATCCTGTCGATAGATTCACCACTTCAACATCGTTATTCTGCAATTCCCCCTTCCTATTCATAGTTGATTGTATTCCAAGCACAAACATTTCCTCTAGAGTATCGACTACTCCAAAGGGAAATGAACCTCAAGTTGAGGAAAGAAATAGGAGCAGTATTGTGGGAGACCACAATGAACTTTTCCTCTAGAATATCGAGAGATCGTAGCGAACATAGGGTTAACTTCTAAGAAAATCAACAAGGAAACATTCATCAATTTGTGGCGTCGAAGAAAGTGATTCATTGTTGAGTTTCAATGCAGTTTAAACTGTAACAAGATCGACTATGGCATATGCATTAGGAGGCCATCCAATGTAATGAATACCACTTGCCCAAATTTTGTAATAATTTGTTTAATCGAGTCATCGAGATATTTATGTCATAGTTTGTAAGAGAGTTAAGAAGTTAGCAGTCATCTAAAATTTTATCACTTACATGTAAATGAGTCTAAAAGTAGTAATGTATCCTTCATTAATAATCATCTAGCTCTGGGTTTTGAAAATATCCTTAAGGAGACTAGTGCAACAAAAACCCCCTTTTGATTGTATGTGGTTACTCTCCATTGTCACCTTTATTATGGCAGGGGAAGGAAAAGAGCTTGTCTCTATTCTAATCCAAGTTTTCAAATCCACCCTACTTTTCTCAAGACTATTGGACTAGGATTGATTAGTCTCAGAGCTTACGTCAAATATGAAATTTAAGTGCATATTCTTCTACTAAGAAACAACCTAAGATTTATCCAATTACCTGAACTAACTACCATAAGATGTTAGATGAGGACAAATTGCTTTCGAAAGATGTGCTACTTTCACTTTTCAGTGTTTCGCAACGATTGGTCCTAAGTAAGACCTAACCGGACTAATTAAGATGCTACAATAAAAATCCAGATATGGAAGCTTGAATAAATCACTATGAATAGTGAACTTAAAAGAGGCTAAAGTTTTCATTTTCATAATTATATGTTGTTGTATATTCCCTTATTGACTTGTTGTGAACAATGGGTATTCAATAGGTACTATGTTTCCTTGACATCATCCCTTTCCCTTTTGTGTGGAAGCTCAGGTTTATTAATAGTATTTTTTCCATGCCATTAGTGTAGTTTTAGTCTATTTTAACTAACATGTAGTGTTAGTTTAGTGTCTCCTTGATATAATCCCTTCTTTATGTATGTTTGTGTTAGATGATCTAGATATGCCTTTTGTGTTGTATTTATCATGTTTATCCAATAATGGATGGTTAATCAAGTTCATAACAGGGAACAACATAATGGATAGTTAATAAGGTTCATGGACATGCATGATTTGATAATTACCATGATAAGTTATGTTCATCCTTACACATGGGGGCTTAGGCTCTATTTATATGTGAAATGCTTATCAATAACTCATGGAAACATCTTTGTTTCACTGGTATTATTATGTATTTATTTTCCCAATTAATCACTTGTGAAAAGTACAAAAGTAAGTTGGAAGAATTACAAAACCCCTTCATCAACCACTTCTCCTCTCTATTTGTTTGAGGTTATACACCAATGGTGGAATTCTGAGTTGAACAAGAGTATTTGTACTATATATCCTCAGTTGGAAAAGCCTCTGTTGGGTGTTATGTAGAAGGAAATACACATGCCTCAAAGTGGAAATCAATAATAGGATAACATATATGACATCAACAATACGTATAGACAAAATTTTCATATCTTTGTCCATTTTTTATTTTAAAAATTTGATTATATACTACTTATAAGAGGACAACTAAATAAGAGAGTAACTCAAAAAGGTCATTGTAATAAGTAAATGATTCACTTTCTCATTTACATTTTTTTCATGGAATATCACTTTATTCCATCCAATGAACTAGATGTAAATACAATGAGCCAACAATTGGATTACTGGATGGTGTTTAGTATTTCCATTACATTGAAGAAATTTAAAATACCTTGAAACTGGGTGACTGACTCCCTAAATCATGTAGATTAACACCTTTCAAAATTTTTTATAATCCTAAACTACAAAGTGCCTTTGGTTTTATAACCAGAGTTGCTTGTAACTGATTGTGGGCATTTTTCACAATCATTCCAATGTGCTTGAGATCTCTTTCTAGAGTTGTCTTCCTGAATCACCTTTCGGATAAGCATGAAAAGTGAAGTAGCATTTCCTAGTGATCATAGATTCATTCAGTGCATAATGGAATCCCTTTAGTTTTCCATATAAGTTTCCATAAAGTTGATTTTGAGGTAATTTTGGGCTATAAACTATCCTCATCACATTTTCATCTTTCCCATTGTCAGGCTAGGTAGTAACTCCTCACCAAAAAATTGATTCATGCTTATTCCTTCAGGTAGGTCTTCATTAAATACATGAGGGAGAGACTGTTCAGTTCATCTCCCGATGACTATTCATATTACTTATTTATCTATTTACATTATATTCACCCAATCATGAGGATTAGGTGTCAACATTCCCCCCCTTAATCTGAAGGGATGTTGGTGAATCATTCTGAATTGTTCAAGCTTTTCTCTTCCAAGTGCTTTGTTGAAGATGTTTGCAATTTGCTAATTTGTGGAACAGTGACAGAGATGGATTGTTTTGGCCTCAACATGATGTCGAATTAGATGATATTTAGTATTTATGTGCTTCGTTCGATCATGGAACTTTGGGTCCTTGTCCAACTTTATTGCAGAGGTATTGTCAATCATGAGTGGAGTTGATTGTACTTGTTTTACCTGCAAATCTTCAAGAATTTTCCTAAGCCACACAATTTCTTTTGTTGCTTCAGCTGCTGCCACGTATTCTTCTTCTGTTGTGGAATCTACTGGAACTGATTGTTTACGTGATCTCGAGGAGACAACTCCTGATCTAAGACTCATAGCATATCCTGAAGTAGATACCCCAGTGTCTTTGTCTCCATCAAAGTTTGAATCAGAGTATCCAATCAAGCTGAAGTCGTCCACCTGTGTATACTTGGTTCCAAAGTCTTGAGTTCCCTTCAAGTACCTTAGAACTCTTTTTGCAGCAGACCAATGTCCCTCACAAGGCTTTTTCATAAACCTAGAGAGGATTCCAACAGCAAATGAAATTTTTGGTCTAGTTGTAGTTAGGTAGTTGAGACTTCCTACAAGCTGTCTATACTTTGTTGCATCCTCAAATTATTTTCCTTCAATAGATGTGAGCTTTAAGTTTTGTTCCATTGGAGTAGTAAGAGGATTGCATTCTGTCATGTAAAACCTGTTCAACAGATCTCCAATGTATTTCTTTTGAGAAAGAAATATGGACTTCGGATGTTGGGTTACTTCAATACCAGGATAGTAATGAACATAGCCCAAATCAGTCATTTCAAAACTTTTCCCCAATTCCTTCTTTATGGATGCAATGTAGCTTAAATTGTTCCCTATCATCAAAACATCATCTACATATACTGTTAAGCACACATGGGTAGTAAGAACAATATGAAAGATAAATCATGTGAGTACAATTTTTATTAACAAGAGATATACATTTATAGTACAATATGTGACCGTTGGGTTTCACATCCCAAGGTCTCTTGGAGTCCTTTTGTCCATTCGGCTTCCAAACTAACCCATTTAGGATTAGGTGTCCAACATTCCCCCCTTAATCCGAAGGGCTTTGTATGAGTCCAAGAAGAGAGATGTAATACAAAATGTGCAAAAAAAGCATGGCAGCACGAGGCTGAATGTGCTCTCTGAAATTTTGGTATAAAGGGCGGTGGTTTAAGGATGACTACCAACACTGGAACGCTTAGTGCAGTTCCCAGAACTCTTCCAAAACTGGCAAGAAACTGAAGTTTTCTGCTAGAGGAAGTGCTCCTATTGTTTTGAAGAGGGAAACCTTCAACCAATAAAGGGAGGTCTCACCCCGCATAAAAGGGAGAACTTCAACTTGAAAAGGGAAGTCTCAACCTGTGATGGTTTAAGGATGACCAACAACTCTAGAATCCTTAATGCAAGTCCTGGAACTCTTCCAAAACTGGCAAGAAGCTGGAGTCTTTTGCTAGAGGAAGTGTCCTCAATTTTGTTCTTGGAATTCTTCCGAAACTGGCAAGAAGCTGAAGTCTTCTACTAGAGGAAGTGTCCCAGATTGCCAACTGAAGGCATGTTTATGGGCATATTTGTTTCTGGCTACAACTCTGAAACTGGTGTGGCAGGTTGTGGCTCAGGCTCGCTTGATGTGACTTTGAAGCTTGTAGATGACCATCATTTCCCCCCTGTCAGATACAAGGTGAGATGATGGAGAAAACTCAACTGCAAGACTGTTCAATACTCTGGAACAAGTTCTGACATGCATTTGGAATATCTTCTTGGCTGTTGTTGCCCATTGCCAAGAAGCGATCCATCCAAGATGAATCTTTGTTCTTGCAGGACGTTTGTTTCTGAAGCATTTGTGTGAAGAATGGGTGGTTTTATGACAGTGCTTACATGGATGAAGATCAAAATAGTGATCTTTCAAATGGCCAACTCGGTCACAGTGTTGGCATTTCACAATCTGTTGTTGTTGTTGTTGTTTTGGAAGAGGGGTAGAGTCTGGAACAACTGAATCTGAACTGTCATAAGGAGCAGGTGCACTATCATGAATGAATCCAACACTCTAAAACTGAATGGGCTTTGAGTAGTCTGGAATATGAAAGGACAAGTCCTTGTCATATCCAAGGCCGGTTCTGTGCTTGTTGTAGACAAGCTGTTCCCAAGGTTTGATGATGGGCTTGGGAAGTGCAGACTGAGTTTCCGCATCTGCATGTACAACTACTGCTTTATTTGAATGAACGGTAACATTATTGACTTGTTGCTGATGGGTGGTTGTCTCAATGTTCTGAACAAAAATAGGTTCAGAATGATGTCTATTTTGATGTAGCTCTTCTTGATGTAGCTGTGATTCAAGCTACAAAAAATCGATCTTTTCTTGTGCATTTTGCAAATAAGTTTGAATATCAAAAAGAGTTTCTTTGTTGACTTTTACCATCCCATCAACAGTGGAATGAATTAGGATATTCAATAACTTTAATGCATCTTCAAGTCTGGCCATTATCTCAATAGATACACGCTGATATGCAAATGATTTTTTTTTTTGCCACAATGTTCTCCACGGTGGGTGATTTTCGTAAGTTTAGTCACTATACATTGTTTTTAATGCTTCCACATGTAGTAACAGTCTCCAAATAAGCTTATATTATCCAATAGAAAATTCAGAAATTAAATGCAACGACCATTAAGTGATAGCTACTACATAATGGACTTTTCTCATTCAAAAAATTAACTAAACAACGAACATATTGGAAGATAGAACCTGATAATTAAATGTCAACGAACACAAATTAGTAGATATGCAATTATCATCCCCCAAAATGGCACCTCAACATTTGTTTATGATGTACGCTGCCCAGGAAATGGAAGAATAGATTCCCTCTTCACCACAGTCCTTGTATCATCATCAAACCACACTCATTCAGCTTATGAGATAGCATACAGTCCCTTCAATGCAGCTACAACAATAGCAGAAGGTGGAATGATGACTTTAGGCCCCATAGAAAGAGCTCCAGAATTCAATAATACACGCAAAGAATACTTTAATCCATGAAGAGGGATGAACCTTCAAGGTTTCAAACCATATAACAATCCACCACAGAGAGCGTATGTATAAGAACTAAAGAATATAAGAGCCAATAATATTTTTCATTTATTAGATATGCAATAAAGTTGACCCTTGCTATCACTATCTTCACCACTATTTTGCTTCTCCATAATGCTGGGCATCCTCCTGCAAACAAAAGGAGTTTGACCTCACTGATTTCTCTTCAACAGGTTCCAGAACTGTGAATTCAATACCGTGTGAGTACTCCACCCTGCCCAACTGTCACATGGTATTGATATTCTCATCAACTTCAGTTTCAAGCCTATAGCTTAAAATAGTCCTCCAGTAAAGCTAAGTGTGCACAGTACCACGTTATATTTCAGTATAAACGACATCAAGTACATGAAAACTCCCATATGCCAAGCTTAGAGCATTTCATCTTTCTATTTTCCAAAAGCTAAATGAATCGAGTAGCGATGTTATTTAAACAAAAACTTTCGTATGCCTTTAACCCCAAAGAATCCTAACCATGGTTTCCGTGCTTCAACTTACAAGAAAAACTTCAAAATTGATTAATTTTACGGTCAAACTTCAAAGCTTTAAGCAATTGTGAACCATGGCTCTTGAGGTTTAAGCTTGAAGGAGCTTCAAATTGGATTGTTTGGGAAAATTCCGACTACAGACTTCAACCATTTTTGAAATAGTATTCTCGAGCTGCATCAGCTTCAAGAAAGCTTAAAATCACCTTAATCGACAAGTGATCTTCCCTTGTAGATGATTTCAAATGTGTTTGAAGCTTTCACCTTGAAAGGGCTAAATTGTTGCAATCAAAGGTCACCCTTTAATCATTTCTGGATCATCGCTCTCAAAGCTTTACTAGAACCAGCGAAGCTTGAAACCGACTCAATTTCACGACTTCCTCTTTTAGCAAAACTATCAACCATGCTCTTCAATCTTTTATCTTCACAAAGGATGGTTTGTAGAGTCAAGCTACTTCCGTCTAGCAATTTCGAACCAGTGCTCTCGAGCCTCTGCAAACCAAGGAATCTTGTAGGGAAAAGCACCTATTGATCTTCAGTATTCAAGCAATTTCAAGCCGTCCATCTAAAGCTTTAATCTTACTCATGACCTTAAAGCTTCAAAACAGTTTAATTCAAAAATCTTGCGTCTCCCACGCATATACAAATTTGGACGGGCACTGAAACAGAGTTTGTCGCAGACGCTTGAAGCGCTCTTGGCGCAACGGAAGGGCGTAGTGCCATACAAGGACGATGAGATCACGATTGTAACGAATTCTTGAACAAGAAAACTTGATTCCAGATTAAGAGAGTCGTGGAATCCATGGTTTTTCAATGAGTAAACCCACAACGTTAATACTCAAACGCATTCAATTACCATAATGTTTCAAATGCATTCAACAGCGCATTCATTCAATAGTGTTAATAACACAACAATTCAAATGCATAGGCATATACCATTCAGGTTCAATGCATACCATTCAGGTTCAATGCATATACCATTCAAAAGTTAAAGCAATACAGGTATCTCTGTGTGGCTCAGCAGATTCAACAACGTTCAAATGATTCAGCCACAATTAATGCAATATGCATTCAATAAACCAAACGTTGATACTACGGGACAACGTTACGCATACCATTCAATATCGAACCATAACGCATTCAAACCTCGAACATAACGCATTCAAC
Source organism: Pinus tabuliformis (assembly GCA_031772625.1). NCBI lineage: Eukaryota > Viridiplantae > Streptophyta > Pinopsida > Pinales > Pinaceae > Pinus > Pinus tabuliformis. The sequence goes on along the minus strand of CM062819.1, from coordinate 1,493,284,077 downwards.
AGGAGTTGGATCGTCATCGATGGTGGCAAATCTCTGCAGTGGCACCGTCAGGCCTCAACGCTAAAACATGAAACGACAGTGCTATAATAAATTGACAGCATGGACAGATGTGTAGTGTTGGCAGAGGCAGGTTATTTCAGATTTGAGGGGAATAACGCAGCTTCAGAGGTCAGGTAACGCAGAACTGACATATATATAGAGACCACAAAACAAGTGGCTCAAATTGGAGCAGGACCAGCAATCGCCTGCTCTGATACGATGTTAAACACACATGGGTAGTAAGAACAATATGAAAGATAAATCATGTGAGTACAATTTTTATTAACAAGAGATATACATTTATAGTACAAAATGTGACCGTTGGGTTTCACATCCCAAGGTCTCTTGGACTCCTTTTTTCCATTCGGCTTCCACACTAAGCCATTTAGGATTAGGCGTCCAACATATACCACAAGATATACAACTGTTTGGCCAACTTTCTTGACAAATAAAGTTGCATCATCAAGATCATAATGTTTGAAATTGAGTTTCAGAAGATGCTCAGTTAGTTTTTCATACCAGGCTCGTGGTGCTTGTTTGAGGCCATACAAGGACTTCACAAGTTTGCATACTTTATGTTCATGTCCTTTCACAGCAAATCCTTCACGCTGAGACATAAAAACATTCTCTTTTAGATATCCATTTAAGAAAACAGTTTTTACATCCATTTGATGGACTTTCCAATTGTTTTGAGCTGCTAGTGCAAAGAGTGTCCAGATGGTAGCCTTTTTCGCTATGGGGGAAAAAGTATCCTCATAATAGACCCCTTACTTCTGTGCAAAACCTTTTTCCACAAGCCTAGCTTTGTGCTTGTCAAGTGAGCCATCAACTTTATACTTGTTCTTGTAGACCCACTTGCAGCCTATTGGTTTGGTTCCTAATGGAGGATCAACCAGCTTCCGAGTGCCATTCTTTATGAGGGCATCATACTCTTTTTGCATTGCTTCTTTCCATTCATCATGAGAAGCAGCTTCTTTGAAGGAAGTTGGTTCAAAATCTGTAGGCAAGTTCAATTTACAATCATAAGAAACATCCATATCAATAGGTGAATTAGAGTCATCCACATCACCTCCATTTTTCCAGTTTGAATTTCTAGTTCCTGTCTTTCCAACCTCATCAGGATGAACACTTTCAAGTGTCTTTGTCAGCCACTTTGGGGGGTCTTTCTCAGATGGTCCAGGCTTCTCCATTGATTGAGTTGGGACTGAATCAAGATTGAGTCTCCCAATTCTATCAATCACATCACTTAAAGCATCATCTGTTGTTGGAGTTTCATGCGAGGGAGAGTGTTCTTTAGAAGAAGATTCCACATGTTGATCTAGTATAGGAATCCCCCCTTCAAGATGTGGAATCTGATTATCAAATTCTTGAAATGATTTTTCTTTTGCGAATCTATCCAAGCGATCAAGTTGCCGCTCAACAACATTGTCAGTTTTGGATGATTTAAGAAAAATTACATCTCTAGATACAACAAAATTCTTATTTACTTCATTATAGAGACGATATGCTTTGGAGGTGTTTGAATACCCCAGAAAGATACACTTATGACTTCTAGCACCAAGTTTGTTTCTATGTACCTTTGGTATCAAGGCATAACAGGTGGAACCAAAGACCCTGAGATGCTTTACCGAAGGAACATGTCTATACCACATTTCATATGGAGTCTTTTTTCTTATAGCATTAGATAGACATCTATTCTTTATATATGAGGCACATAGAATAGCATCAGCCCAAAACATTATCTTTACATTTTTGAAGAAGAGAATGGATTGTACCATATTTAATATTGTTCTATTCATTCTTTCAGCTACACCATTTTGTTGGGGATTATAAGGCACAATTGTTTGATGTTTGATCCCATGTTGGTGAAGATAGTTTAAAAATTCATTTGATGTGTATTATTTTCCATTATCAGTGTGAATAGACCCAATATGAGATTGTGCATCATTTTCAATCCATTTATGAAAATTCTTGAATGTTTGAAAAGCATCAGATTTGTTCTTCAATAAATAAACCCAACACATTCTGGTGTAGTCATCAATAAATGTCATGATATATTTATTTCCATTTGCAGAAGGAACAGACATTGGACCACATAAATCTAAATGAATGAGTTCAAGTTTTCTATGTGCTATTGAATGTGAATCATGAAAAGACTGTTTTCTATGCTTTCCTAGAATGAAAGCATCACATTGCTTAAGTTTCCTAGGAATTGTAGGCAAACCAGCAACACCATTTTTCTTCAACAAGCGGAGACTATCATAGTTCAAATGTCCAAATATAGTATGCCATAATAAAATTGATGGAAATGTACCTTCTTCACGATGAGAATTGTATGAGAAATGTTCTGCACGAGCAGAGGTTCATTGTAGCTTGAGAAGCCTTTCTTCTTCTATTCCCCTCATGACAAGTGAGTGGTCAGATGCTTTTCTTACCTCAAGCTTGCCATCAAACATATGAATAGAGTGACCTTGCTGGCAGATGTGGACCAAGGACAACACGTTTCTCTTGAGCTATGGGAGATATAGAACATGATGCAGAAGAAAGTATGGAAGACCAGGCAGTTTAAGCTTGACTGTGCCAAGCCCTAATGGCTTGATTTTTGATTGGTCTGCAAAGTATAATGCTCCATCAACATTGTCAGTGAAATCTTCAAAAAAATCTTTTCTAAGAGTCATGTGGTAGGTTGCTCTTGAATTAAGCAACCAATCATTTTTCCAAGAAGCAAGTCAAGCATTAAATAAATCTTCATTTACTACAATATTACATTGTGCCACAACATAGTGAGTGGATTCAGGTGCTTTACCTTTGTCTGTATCATCATTTTTACCTTTCTGTTAGTTTCTTTTCTGCTCAATTTTTTCCCATGGTAGGTTGCATGTAGAGGCATCATGTGATCCATTCCTTTTGCAGTGAATGCAGTGAAAATCTGCCTTTTCTCCTTGAGAGTGCCTACCCCCCTTGCCTTTGAAATATCTTCCTCTTCCTCTTGAATGCATATTGTAACAAAAAAAATACTTCTGCTCGCAAAACTTTTACTCTTAATGGAAAAAAAATATAGTTCTAATGTGACTGGACAACAAACTCAAAATGACAGCAAATGCCAATACCCCAGAGATATATATCGGCCTTTTTTTTTTGGTAATACACACTATTCAAAATATATATGGTTTTCTTCTTCCTTTTTTTTTTGATTAACCAATGCCGCCCTTCAAAAAATTTTAGCACACAACTGCGATTTTAAAACATGCACAAAATCAGGTAGCATACCAAAACTGGAAGAAATCTTGTCAGTGTACCAAAACAGTCGTTTTATAGGCAATGTACTAAAATAGTTCAAGATACAAGCAGCGTATCACAAAATCAAGCAGCGTATCACAAAATCAGGCAACATATATACCTGCAACGTATCACAAAATCGGGCAGCGTATATACTAGCAGTGTACCAAATCAGGCAGCGTAAAGGCAACATTAACATATTGTAATGAGAGTAGCTTGAATATAATGCCAAAAACTTCAGTACCTACACAAAGTGGGGCAACATTCAACATATATGCAACTTTCAACGTACAACACCAGGACAACATTGAATATTTAGGCAGCGTTCAACAAACTTCACACTTAGGATAGCAGTGCACATACAACTTTTTTTTTTATTCAAAAAAAAAACATTCAACCAGAAGCTTTGATTCTCACACGCAGGTTATCAAGCTATGAAGCACGTAGGTGTGCTTTGATTCTCACATGCAGATGAAGCACGCTATCACGCAATGAAGCACACAGGTGTGCTTTGATTCTTGCATGCAGGTTATCAAGCATGCAGGATTATGGTTCCATCTCAAGTAGTTCCCTTGTACACAGCGCCAAATCTTCCCTCACCACGCTTGTTCTTACCATGAAAATTTTCTATTGCAGCTACCAATGTTTTCATTTCAAACACTGTGAAAACATTGGACAAGCTAGGAATCGGTTGCAGATCTTCTCCAACTCGTGAGTCTTCACAGGAAAAAAGAAACGATAGCAGGTCAAACATTCAGGCTACTGCATGGAGTAGGTCACTGTGTGAAGCAGTGTCCACCATGTGGAGCAGCATTCTGGTCATTTCGTGCTAATAACGGTTCAGGTTACTGCGTGGAGCAGGTCACAACATAGAGCAGCATTCATGCTACACAAATAGTAATTGGGACAACGCTTTTGAATGGAACAGCACATTGTATGAACGTCGCTTTTAAATGGAGAGAAGAGGAGAAGAATAGGGAGTTACAAAGGACGTAAAAGCTAAAACGGAGCTGGCTATGATACTATGTTAGACCAGGCAGTAACTCCTCAACCAAAAATTGATTCGTGCTTATTCCTTTAGGTAGGTATTCATTAAATACATGAGGGAGATATTTTTTAGTTCATATCCCGATGACTGTTCATATTACTTATTTATCTATTTACATTATATTCACCCAATCATGAGGATTAGGTGTCAACATCCACGTAAACAATTCATTCATCTTTTGTTCAATAAATGCATCCTGATGTGTAAGAACCCTCCACAATAACATTGATGAGTTTATAAAAGTGATCACCCATCGTTCTCCTCTCCATCTTCTTCAACCTAGATTCAACTATTATAGATTCAAGGCCATCCTAAAGGTTTTCCAATTTTCTTTATTCAATCAGCCATAGTACCTCATTTGGATATACTCTAAGACTTACAATTAGTAAACATATCTAAGATTTAATTTTGAAGTTGTACCATTAATCCTCCAGCCTCAAGGTTTTATCTAAAAGCCACTAAAATGTATTAGTGTCATTTCCAAGTATTATAAATTAAGAAATTAGGTCACGTCCTTTACTATGAGCCAATAATAATGAAGCTCATTTTACTAATCGCATGCTTAACATTAATCTCTGCCTTACACCTATAATTCCACCAATCATGGCAAGATGAGACCTAAGAATGGTCAATCTGAAAAATCCAAAATAATTATTTCACTACCCAACAACTTGGCTTGACAGAGCCCAAGAAAAACATTGTTGGTGCTCCCTTATTGTCCTTACACTTTTATTATGATGTCCCTAAAATATAGTCAATGTTTATAAACTGGAATATTTTTTGGGACAGGGTCCCTTGGTCAAAGTTTGTTAAGTTTTGTTAAATATTGTAAAGTATCCACATTTTGAGGAGTGGAGCGCATGTAGCATAGGTTGATAGAAGTCAAAGGGGCTTTAGGAACGTCAAATCCCCTTAGTTTGTTATAGTCAAGTTGTTTTGAGACCCGCCCATGGTTCACAAACCATGGTATTGTAATGAAGAAGAATATAAAAGGAAGTCATAGAAGATTCATAGGATAGCTAAGTAAGAATAGTGCATGAGTTGGGTTTCATTTTATCTATTATGTCCTTGGACAAAAGGGAAGGCTCCTGCAACTGTGAGCGTGGAGACCTTGGTAAGTCTACAACTGTGTCCGCGGGCCCTTGTAGCTATGTGCACAGGGTTGGAAGAAGCTGTAATTGAAGATTTGAAGCATAATGAAGGCTTATTTTGAATAACTATCTATGTATCTATGTATTACAATTTTATCTCTGAATTTATTATATTTTTTATCTGTTGAATGCATTTAATCATGAAAAGTACTTAATATATTCGCGAAGACATATATCTATTTATTTATATGATGTTATGCATGTTTAGTGCAATTGACAAAGAACATAAACCTGCTAATTGTTAATTACTGTAAATTCCAGGTTTCAAGGGTTAGGGTTCTTAAAGGTCAAGATAAATCCCTATGTTTGGAAAAAAACATCACATTGTCCTCTAGATGTAGACACCCGGTTCTAGCATCCCCCAATACTACCTCGGGTGAGACTGCAGTCTGCGCTATGCGGGTTGCTAAAAGTGCCAGTAGTGTAGGGTTTTGTTGGTTACCACAACTAACTCCGAGCCTGGGTCCAAGCTCCCTCAAGCCAACAAATGGTTCTATTACCATGACCGACATCTATCTGAGGAATGTGTGATGTGGCATAAGTGGATATCGACTAATAAGGAGATTGAGAAGTGGATATATTAGAAGCTGAACGAGTTTGAAGCTCAAGAAAATAGGAATCTATGCCTATCAAAAGAAGAGTGGTTGTAGATACATCTGTATACATAGGAACACAAAGTTTTCTTTGGCTATTTTCCATGTGAATTATATGAATGCTTGGCTAAATTGGCAGATGGTCAACCTACCTAGAAGTTGGATAACCATATTATGTGGACTCAAGAGTTAGTAAAGTGTCTAGAAGGATCAGATTACAAGGTTGCAAAGGCTATTGATTACTGGATCAATAGTATTTCGGGTGGATTTATTACTGAGTTCGTGATTGATATGTCTGCTAGTTATGGTGAAGCTCAATGTTGGGTTTCCAAAGGACCAAGAGGTAAGTATCTCAAGGATCTGAAGACTTGGACTAAAATGATATTGTGCAAAAAATGGGTTATGCCGCTAAATTGATGTTTAGAAGAGGCTCGATGGGAGCTGCGTGAAGTGGGAAACAATTCATAAAATATCTAGATACAATTGTTGAGTACAGTCCTCTATTCGGAGCATCCGATAGCAAAGAAGACAGAAATAGTCCAAAAATGCCCAAGGTTGTGCCGCAATGTGTATATCAGGGCACTACAGGAATACCACATCCATTCACTCCGCCTCCTCCATCACCTGCACTCCACACACCTATGCCTCCACCTCCACGTCCGCTATTCAGTATGGTGAACACTATGAAGATGCCTATATTTAGGGGTTTGGGGACAAAAGACCGTGATCAATTTTGGTTTGTAGCAGATGTTGTGTGGAAGTCACAAAATATAACAGATGATGATCTAAAGAAAGCACAGTTGCTCATGGCAATGCAAGATATGGTGCTGAGTTGGTATATTAAGTATAGTAAGACTCATCCAGTTGCGTCATTAAAAGACACAAAAGATGCGCTAAATAATGAATTCAGAAAGCCAAAGTCTCAAGCCCAGAATGTGACTAAGGTCAAAGAAATTAAGCAGAAGGTAAATGAATCTGCATGGGATATTGATTAGAGGCTAAAATTCCTGTTGCAATAGGCTAATTTACAGATCTCAGACAAGCAACATAAGGATTGGTATATTGCTTCGTTATTACCTCATTTTAGATTACCATCGTCACAACAAAAGCTTGGATCGTAGGCTGAAGCACTGGAAATTCCTATGAAGTTGGAGGCTTCGCCTATTGAGGATATGAACCTGGGAATGTAGCAGATTCAGTCGCATTTGGTTAGCCCACATATGGAGTTACATGATCTCAAAAAGGGGAAGGAGTTCCAAAATTAGACCCGTGCTAGAGTATGGTGCTTAAAGTGCAAAGGAAATGGTCATGACAAGGATAATTGCCTAGTATATCATAACTATCTAATTATGGGAGGTCATATGCCCCTAAAGTCAAAGAATTCCACTAGATAAAGTAACAGTGTAGTGCCATGGTGTGCTATCTACCAAATAATAGGAAAACACTAAACTGACAATTTCCATTTGTTGCAGAAGTTCGTGTAGACTCCCCAACAACTATTCTGCATTTTTTGTAAGTTTGCAGGCCATGATGAGCTAAATTTCCGAAGCTATGAGTTAATTATGAATAGAAATCTGACATATAAAGTACAGGATGAGACCCGTCTATAGAAGGATAAAGGTGCACCTGCAGTGTGCAAAGGATTCCAGGGATGAGGAAGAGGACGAGGGGGAGGAGCTAGAAGAGGCTGCAGATAGATTACTTGTTACAATTGTGGGGAATCATACCACTTTCTGCGAGATTGTCAAAACATGACACATCCCTCTTGTCTGTATTTCTGACCATTTGACCATGTAATAGATGATTTCCCTGTAATCATTGCGAAGATGCAAGAGAAGAATAACTAGCATCCCACTCAGAACATCCAAATGACGAGGTCAGAACCACACGAGGATGACCCTAGCGTTAATATAGCTATGCAAAATGGTATATCTATTGGGGAAAATAAAGTTGTAGGAAAAAAACTAGAAGAGAATACATGGGTCCATAGTTCTGCTAACAAGGATAATGAATTTTATTTGCACAATGCGAAAGAAAAAATTATGGAGGTGAAAAAGAACTTTGTGGATTGAGGAGCTTCCACGTCAAAGAATCATAATGCATGAACAAAAAATTCCTGAATAAGTCATTGCTACATAGGAAATAGATCCTTTAGTATTGACATCCTTCATACATACCTGCATGAAGCTATTAAGGGACCAAAAAGTGGTGGAGGGACTGAAAGAGTTAATAAAGAATTGCACTGGCAAGGGTAAGTGGCTTCCTGAACAATGCGTAGTGAATAAAGTAGAAAAAATTAAGAAAAGGATTGGACGGGAGATGAGATTGTCTACAAAAATTGGAAAATTTTGAAATGGTCTAGGTGATCCTAGATTTGAGATCTAAGTGAATTTTTTTCCTAAACATACCTGGGAAAGAATGGGAAATTCGGCACTACAGTCGTCCCCAATTCAGCTTTGAATGGTAAAACAACAAAAGATTATTCCTATGGGACGTTTATATGGAGTAACTGTAGAAATTGAAGGGGCGTGTGCTATAGCTGACCTTGAGGTATTCGAAATATTGGATGATAATAATCCTTCTCAACGCTCCTTGGAATCGATTGGGTGTTTCATATGAATGCGGTCATCAACTTGAAGAAGCGCAAAATGACATTTGAGAAGAAGGAACTGCGAGTCATTGTTCTGTTGGATCTAGCTGAGGGTGCATGATATATTGAACTAGTCGCAGATTACTATGAGGAGGATGATATTGAAAATATCTAAAAGCTTACTGTGTGGAATGAGGATTGGATCAATCCTGTTGCGGATGCAATAATTACTTGGGAAAGGATAACTCTTGCAGCTCAGATTCAGATGAGAAGCTTGAGCATTAGTAGAATAGATTGCATGAAGTATCAAAGCTACGATGCAACAAAATTACTAAATCACTCCAATGTATATCCACTAAGGTACAAAATTTACCATATTATAATGGCTTAGAAGATGTAAATTTTTTTCTTGATAGATTTGAAAGGGATGTACCAGAAGAGAATCCGTTCTAGGAATTAGACATCACACTAAGAGATACACCTACCAGATGGTGGGGTACACATAAGAACAATTTTGCAAACTAGAAGGAGTACCAAAGGATGATGAAGTTGCGATTTGGATATGAAAATACTTGTATTTCTGAAAAATATACAGGGAAGGATGATCTGCAAGAGCATCTAGATCGTTGGACGAAAGCATGGGGAGAGGAACCACAACCTGAATGGGTACATATATTCCACCATACCTTGGATACTATTCAGATGAATTGGTATTTGGAAACATAACTACGACATGGAACCATGGAGTAGGATGTTTTGAAGGAAAGTTTTCTGCTAACATTTAGTTTTGAGGACGAATTCGAATGTATAGATGAAGCATTACAGGAAATCAAGGCTGCAATTTTTAGAATCCCTGTAGAACCTATCACATGGGTACAACCTGACTTGAGTACACAATTGTACCATGCTCTATAATGCTACAATGTTACCATAGAAGAAGGTGAGGAAGATCCTAGGAATATCAATATCCCTGAGTCAGAGGGACAATGTGATGTCACCGAGCCTAAGGTAGAGGTTCTTGACACTTCAAAACCATTGAAGACCAAGCAAGTGAACATTGGGTCGGAAGTGTAGCTGAAGTTCACGAAGATAGGTAATTAATGGGATGTGCACACATTTGACAAGGTCATGGAGCTAATGTGGTAATATAAGGACTTGTTTCCAACAAAATTCTCTGACCTAAAAGGGATAATAGGTGATTTGGGTGTTATGAAGATCAATCTGAAGCCAGATGTGAAGCTAGTAAAGTAGTGCCCATACCGATTGAATCCTAAATACAAAGAAAAGGTGCGCAAAGAGCTGGATAAGATGCTCGCAACAGGAATTATTGAGCTTGTAGAAGAATCAGACTGGGTTAGTCCTATGGTGGTTTAGGAGAAGAAGACAAAGGGAGAAATTAGGATTTGCGTAGATCTCAGGAAGTTGAAATATGCTTGTGTACATGATCCATTCCCTATTTCATTCACAGATGAAATCTTGGAAAACATTGGTGGTCAAGAAGCATACTATTTCACAGATGGATTCTTGGGATATCATTAGATCAAGGTCACGTCAGAAGATTGAATTGAGACTACCTTCACCACAGAATGGGGCGCTTTCCAGTATATAGTTATGCCCTTTGGACTTAAGAATTCCCTTGTGATCTTTTCTAGGGTGGTAGTCGTTGCCTTTAAGGAATTTATTCACAATTTTTTGGAGGTCTACTTTGATGATTGGACGGTGTTTGGGTTAGTTAAAAATCATGTATCAAGTCTTTGTCTAATGTTGGATACTTGTAAGATGCATCAGATCTTCCTAAATCCAAAGAAGTGTGTATTTTGTGTACCATATGGAATACTTTTGGGCCACATTGTTTGTAAGCAAGGGTTGATGGTGGACCCTACTAAAATAAAAATGCTTATCAACTTGGGGCCTCCTAGGAATGTAAGAAAACTACATGCTACATTGGGCCATATAGGATACTATAGAAAGTTCATTAAGGCATATGTGCAAGTCACTGCGCCCATGGAGAAATTATTGAAGAAAGATGTGGCATTTTGTTGGGATGATGATTGCTAGCAAAGCTTAGATGTTTTGAAGGAAAAGATGGTTACAACACCTATTCTAGTATTCCCTGATTGGAAGAAAGAATTCCATGTATATGTGGATGCATCCTAGGACTAGTTTTAACCCAACCAAGCGCAGGGGATATTGACCATCTGATTGAATTTGCGAGAAGAAAGTTGTCTAAAGTAGGAAAGAATTATTTCGCCATGGAGCGTGAAGGGTTGGCGATGGTATATTCACTCCAGAAATTCAGGCACCATCTATTGGGTGCGCACTTCAAAATGTATACAGACCATTCAACTTTGAAGTACCTAATCAACAAGCCTGTGTTGGGGAGAAAATTTATAGGTGATTACTGTTATTTCAAGGCGGGGATTAAATGTGGTTACTACTATTTCAGGAGGTGGTTACTACTATTTTAGTAGCTGGTTATTTCTATTTCAGGAGGGTGATTAAATGTTGGGCCTGATCACCTTTCGCAGATTGAGAATGGCAAAGAACCTATAGGTCTTGATAAAGGATTGTCTAACGCACAAATCTTTGTTGTGTGCATTACAGATGAAAATTTTGTGGATATCATCCAATTCTTATCTACAAGTGTAGCCCCTGAAGGATATACAACATAGTTGAAGAAGTAATTGGTGGTCAGAGCTGTAGATTTTTCCGTAATTGTAGGGCACTTGGATAAAATGGGGTTGGATGAAGTTCTCTGTAGGTATGTACCTGTTGACAATGTTGGAAATGCCAACATGTCAGGGGATCTCCCTGGTAACAAGTACCAATTAGACCTCAGACTGTTTGGTGTAGGATTCCCAGTAGTGGGTCATATGGTAATGCCTTGACCGTGATTTTTCACAGAGGCAAGTAACAAAACTCCGTTGGTAGCAAGGGTGTGATAGCTGCAGTGAATCAAGGAAGGTGCATGGGAGGTTCTAACACATGGGGGTTGAGATGAGTGCGCCCCTTGGAAACCTGTAATAGTACTCAACTTAGAAGGGAACACACGAGCAAAGATACATCACAACATCGAAGGAAAATTAGCGAGAAATCCAAAGTGATGGTTAAACCAACAACACAATTCAGAAATATTAATACATACTTATACAGAATAGTCCATACATGCATGCATAAGAAAATCAATACATAAATCATTTAGAGTAAACCAGATAGCATAGAATACAATGCAACATATGCATGAAACATGTTGGCTCTTATTATATAAAGAAGTGTAAGTTCGAGTCATACAATACATCCAGGTCCAACGACTAGTTCCAATAGTGGAACGTTATAGCCACATTTGCCTACTCCAAAGTGATGTACTAGCTCTACGCAGTGGAGAAGCCAAGGCTCATTACAATACTATCCAAGCTCTCTCCAAGAGAGTCTTAATGGAAGTTGGGCTGACCAAAAGCCTTTACAATGAGTTATGAGGGACTATTTATAGAAAAGGGTGGGGTGACCCTTGACATTCCCCGTTGTGACAGTTCAAATACCCTCATGACTATTCACCTAATCTATGATTGTTACATCCAGCTATCACAACATGAATTACACTTGACATGACTTTACATTACAATGCACATGTACCCATGTGAAACAAAATGGCTTGAGCAAGCCAAGCTAGACATCACTCTGAATTAGACAACCATGGATGTCCAACTCCTCAACATCCTCATGCTGATCAACAGTAACATACTAATGCCAAGAATGGTAGTCCTTAATGGTGTCTATGTGCTTCACGGTGAAATCTATCTAAAACCTGACTCTTGCCTCCATAGCACCCGAGTACACTACTCAAGCTCCTCTGTCCAACTCATCTAAAAGCATGCACATCACTGTCTTCAATGCATCCAGACCAGCAACATACTTGTGCATGATGTTTGCACTGAAGGGAAAGTTTGGGCTGGTGGCAATGCACATCAACTTGTCGTAGTACAAGTCAAGCTCTAGTCGAACCTGTTTCTTTGTCTTTGACTGGGTGAGAGTCCCAATGGGTGGGATTGCATGTGTGCACACCAGAACATCAATACTCTTGAATACTCGTGCATGGGAATATTATATGCTAGTGATGTGTTGCGGGAGCTCTTCATAGATCTAGATCTAACTCTAAATATGTGCTTTTAGCTCAACCGCATTGGCCCTCTCCATCTTAGGCAAGTGAAGCGAGGCTCCCTTGTATTTCATCGTCCATGTTCGCATGTCATTAACAATAGCATGCAAGTTCTTTAAATATGTTCTCTTTGAGGACATCGCTGCTGCCATCTGTTGAGATGGACAACTGCCTTATGAACGGTACCAAAATTGGAGTACAACACTCACATCATCGTGTCAAGGGACAATACTTCATCTAGTATTGCCTTGTTCACTTAAGTTCGAGTGGACGCTGTCACCAAGTCTCCTCTTTTCTTGGCCATCTATAGTTTCTTCACCATTCGCTCATTCTCAGCTATCATAAAGTGAAGACTTGAGCTAATGGCTTCGGCATACACTCTGGTTGTATGGGCCAAGCCTACTGGATGTTTGCGAACATTAGTCACAATCACTCATTCTTCAACTTGCGCAGGATATGTATGATCCTCCGAAGTTGACACTCTGTGAGACTGCACAACTCTATGTTGAGATTCGTCAAATGAGATGTTGTGCATCTCTCCTTTCGGGAGATCACCAAGGATCTCAGTGCCCCCTTGGTCACTTGAGACTTTATCATCATCTAGATGCAGTGAAGTGGGTAAGTTGATCTCTTGCTGATGAGGCATGAGGTCGGTGTCGTGTTCCAACTCTTGTTGCTCCATGTCTGCATCCAACTGTTGAAGTTCTTGTTCCTTGTCATGAGCAAAGTCTTGCTCCTACGATGGTTCACCCTGTTTTCCTACTGCTAGTTGTCTTGATAAATCAACTACTTGTATGAGCGTTTCTTCATCTGTTTGCACATTTTGTGCCCCTTGCCGTATCTATTGTTGTTGTGCTTCCCTCCCCTGTTTGCGCAGCTCTTGTTCCTTTTGTAGTTTCTCGCTCAACTCATGAAACTCCTTCTCTGCTTCTTCCATTCTTCTCTTATCCCTCTGCCTCTACGGGATTCACATGTCATGATGATGCCTCTTTATTTCTATAGCGATAGCTGATTTCTCTACTAATGGATCTTCTTGCAACTTGTTGCTTTTCTCTTCCTCCATGCGATCAACAATCTTCCTCTTACCTTTGTCGTGCATTGCTATGATTGCCTTTGTTGCTACTACTGTTGCTGGTGCTCTCTGAGGTGGTGCTTCATGTTTCTTCTCTAGCCACTCACAGTGAAGTCAACCTATTGATTAGGTCTGGAGAAACTATAGCAATATCTCCGTGGGTCCTCCTCAGCCCAATGAAATTCCCAGTGGATCCAGTTGGACTGAACTCTCATGCAGTGATCGTTCAAAATACAATGTGGGTCATACAGATTGTAACTTTAGAGGTTGAATGGATACTTCTTCATCTGTTCTGCTTTGACATCTTCTTTCTTGATACTCCGGATCTCATATAACCCAATCCACAATGGAAAAGTGGGCCAAATTGCCTTCTTCTTCTGGTGGAATATAGTTGTTAATCCTGACGAGATGTGATAAGCTACTTCCTACATGACAAGTATGTCCAAGGAAAACTTTGGTAAAACAAATTGAGGCTTCTCCACACTGAACATTCGGATGAAGGTGTTGGACGGTGAGGCATACCAATTAGCAATGTCTAACAGTGCCTCCATTGCTTCCTTTGACATGCAGGGTGGATCCTGTTCGAATATCATCTTGTAGACTGGGGTGACAAAATGATCAGACAACTATGTGATTACTCCTCTGAAGTTGCATTCAGACAACAACTTGAAATATGTGTTCACAACAGTCTCTGCCGGTGACCATGCCCACTCCAAGCCCGAGAACTCCTGTCGGGCACAGATTTCATCTAAGATGTAGGCAGACATGTAAATCTCTGCATGCATACCTCCAGGTGACTGTTGAGCCTTTGTTACTTGTTCCTTCAGCTGATGAGCTAGCATGCCAGACTAGTTACATGGTTTTCCCTCTCTAGCTAGTTGGTCTAGCGCGATCACCCAACTCTGTGGGAAGGTTTTTGTGCTTTCTTGGCCATACAGTCAACATGAAAATATGACCAAGTACTGATGCGCCTTCTGCAGTATCTTCGCCTTATAGATTTGGTTGGGTGTCAACCTGAATCGAGCCGGCTCCTTTACCCAGTTCTTCAGAATGTCTCTAGAGTTAGCACTCATGTTGGGTAAGCTGAAGGGAGTCTTCATGATAGTCATGGGCTCTAACATCTAATACATCTCATCATAGCCTTGTGCCCAGAAGGTTGCAAGATTTGTCCCACTGACACTGCTCAAGGTCATCATCTTGGGATTAGTGTGAGAGACAATCCAGCGTATCATGTATGCGCATGGGAACCCAGGGTATGTGCATGGAATCCAGTACAAGACGAGAATGTTCACATACACCAAACGGTCTTTGAGGTCTTCCTCAAAAGTACTGCGAATGCCTCATTAACCTCTTGCCACTTCAGTTCGATGTCCTTGTCTAGAAATAGTTTGGTATCTCCATAGATTGGTAGAATAGAGGACACTTGCTCAACTACTACTCCATCTGCATTTCTGTAAGTGTCCTATGATCCTGCTCTCTTTGAATCCATTGATCTTGTACTACTAAAAGGTAGATGAACATTTAAAATATCTGGAGACAAGTAACATGCATGGCGAGAAATCTGTCAGTGAAAACCAAAGGAAATTCGGGGAATGACATAGCACATACTT
This sequence comes from Pinus tabuliformis, assembly GCA_031772625.1. Lineage (NCBI taxonomy): Eukaryota > Viridiplantae > Streptophyta > Pinopsida > Pinales > Pinaceae > Pinus > Pinus tabuliformis. The sequence goes on along the minus strand of CM062819.1, from coordinate 1,493,268,539 downwards.
GGGGAACTGATAGGCAAGATTGCACAATATTTTGGGAGGCTGGTGAATGGCTACCAAAACTGCACAAAAGGTAGTCGAGGCTATTTGGGAAGGAAGAATAGGTGATGAATTTTCATAATGCGTAATCCATAATGGCTAATGGCTGTTGGGATTGCGCAATGTGCAATTCCAGCTGGGAGTGACTGCAGGCTCAGGTACTGTATTGCACAATTTTCTAGGCCAGCAGTCATTGTCCCTTAGAAATGTGTAAAACAGTCTTGGAGGATAATGCCTGGATAAAAATACACATTTCTGGAGAGGAAGGCAAAGCCTTCCTTCCCTAGCTTGAGCAATGTTGTCTTGATGAAGGCAAAGTCTGGGCTAAGGTTGGCCAGACTCGCCGACAGGAAACTGAAAGAAAATATGCAAGTGTATGCATGGCGACACTAATTGAAAGAAAAAGTGATTGTCATTACATGCAAATGATAGAAAGAGTTCAAATAAATCAATCAAACAACACTCACACAAGCGAAAACATAAAAATCGACAGAAATGATGAAAAGGACAAGTCGAGGCCACTTACCCATGAATAGCTGAGCTGGATGTGTCGAAGAGTCCTGGATATACTATGAGATGTTAGAGCTCCAAGGTTGATGTGAAAGAATGAGCTTTGATGCGTTGAATAAATAAGTTTTGAGCTCATGACACACATTCCACAAATCTAGGAAAAAGCGACACTTGGAGAAAATTTGCTAAACGAACTTTGCATGTAACCTCTAGCTGCTGAAAATAGCTCCCTGAATCATGGGATGCCTTTTGCATGTTTCCTTTTGCTATTTCAAGAAAAGGCAAGTCATGCATGAAAGTCAAGTTTCCTTGGTCCTGGTTGGAACTGGTCAACCCAACCGCTCATGCATGAAGCTGCTCAACTACTTGAAGGAAATGTGCATTTCTGGATGGGAGCTAGGCTGGCTGCCCAGGAGATTTGCACAATTTTTAGGCAGAGCAGCTGACTGCTGCCTAGATTTGCAGAAATTTCTAGCTAAGCAACCTTGCTGGGAAAAATTATGCAATTTTCACTATGAGGGTTGACTTGTAGAATTGCGCAATTTTGGAGCCTAGTAGGCTTCGAGACAGTATTGCACAATTTCTGGAGGTAAGGCTAGTTTCCCTCCAGAATTATGCAATTTCTTAGGGGAGTTGCTCAGCCTGCAGCTGGACGATGTCTGGATGAACAACCTGTGAGGGGAATGCATCAAGCTATGCTCGATAGGCTTCCTTTATTCCAAAAACACTGAAGCTTTTATACTTGATGACACAAGAAAAGGTGATATGAAAAGTTGGTAGGGAGGCTCCAAAATGATGCTAAGGAAAAATTTTGGAGGGTGGTTGTAGCCACCACAACACTTGGAGACAGGCTGGTAGAACTCCAGCTCTCTAAATGCACCTTGTTCATGAAAAGGAAGCCTAACATATCTGGAAGTATTGTCCAGTTCTCAGCTCATCTTGGTTTCATAGTAGCTTGATTGTAAGAAGTAGCATCTGCCAAGCTCTTGGTTGATTGAAACACATTCCAAGCCAAGGCAACATAGTTGTTTCAATTGGGGTTGAGGGGTATATTGTTCCACAAGCAGTATAGTTGTCAGAGTCTTAGTCTCATCTCTAGTGTTGCTCCACTGCTAGCAGGCTTGGACAGTACCTCGATGGAGTGACATAGGAACACAAGCATGGCTCTGCTTCCAACGAGCTTGGTCAGTACCCCGGCGGAGTTACTTGTATCACCTCTTTGCACACGAAGCCTTTATCTTATTTCACCTTATTCATTTTCATTTTGAATTTTTCTTACTTTTTGTTTCTTTCAACTGTGCATATCACTTATTCATTTCATAGGCAAAGGAGGGATCCTAACTTATTGAGAGTAGAAGAGGTTGTTGCAGTAGAGAAGTAGTTTATTATACCTCTGACGTGTGTGTTAAGGTTTCCCCCCTCACCTTACTCTACTTGACTGAGCGGACAAGGGTTAACCCAAAAACAACTGACTAGAGTAGGCGACACTAGCTAGCATGAAAGTGTCATGTTTTCACCGAGGTTCGCTTTGAACAATACGTATTTTCCTTCGATGTATCATGGACTAAAAGTAACAAGTTCTTCATACAGAGGCAAGATGACAGATAACCAAGTAGTGATAGTTGTACAAGCCCTCTTGTAGTTTACCCAGCTCGTTTCAGGAGTCACACATGGTTTCATGTGAAGTTGACCTACGAATGAAACAAGCAAACTAACAAACAAAAAAACAAAGCAAGATTAGAAGCGAAAGTGAAAGAAAAGCTAGTAAGAAAACAAGCAAGCAAGCAAATTGACTGAAAGAAAACACTACTCCTACTCCTAAGCTAACGATGCATGGGCCTGATCACGTGAAGTGATATTTCTAATGTAGCCATTGGCGTAGTGTTTGACCCATGTTGGTGAAGGCTTGGTCCACGACAAACCCAGTTGTATGAACCAGAAAGTAAGAAAGATATAACAATAAAGACAACCACACATCGTATTTCAAAGTGCCCACAGGACATAAGTGAGTACAAGTGCATGGCAGGCAGTTTGTGGACTTGTCATGAAGCTGTGCGACATTGCATGCAACTTTGAGGCATAAGCACACTCTTGTCTGGGACATGCAAGCAAACGAAAGAAACAAAGATAACTTCTTTCGTGCGCATGCACTTGCAGTGTAAGAGTTGTCCAATCCATGAGCGATAGGATCTTGTAGTTCGAGTGGAGAAAGTATGATCTGTGTGTGATATGGATCTTAAATGCATATAGATGAGTGATGAGGAGCCTTGGGTGATTGAATAGCTTCCAGATCGAAAGTGAGACTAACCCCAAGAGAGAAAGGACCTAACATAACCATCAAATCAGGCTAAAGTACCTTGATAGTTTTGGGTGTTTCAACTTCATCATCAGGTAGATCATCATAAACCGGTGGCTTGGAAACATCAACTGTGATAGAGTCATGATTGTGATCAAATATGGAAGCAAATGGATCACAATCACCATGATCAGAAAAATCAATAAGCTCATCAACATCCTCATGGTCAGATGAATCAAATAGAGGGGTAGATGAAAAGTGAACAAACTCATCCACTATGTTTCTAGAAAAGATAGATGAAAGGTCAAGTGGATTTTCAATGAATAACTTATCCTCTTCATTTTCGAATGATGGACCAACATCCGGTGTGTCTTGCGAGTTATCGACAATGGGTTCATCCGTGGATGGAGATACACATGCAAAATCATGGATGTCAGGTTCACCAAAAATTTCAAGAATGAACGGAGGAGGCTTGGATGGAAGGGAGTCATCCTTCGCCAAGTGTTGATGCTCAAGCTCCCACTCATACTCTTCATGAATGACAGTGCATGTTGGTTGTGTAACACCAACTTTGTCAATGGCTTTTTCCTCATTCACAACAAGTGAAGAGTCCAGAATGGAAGAACACAAGATAGTATCATCTAGAGGAATAGCCGAGTGTGAAGACGGATGTTGTGGAACATAATGCATATGAGAAATAGAAGGACTCACAACCAAATCTGCATGAAAATTAGGTGAAGTAATGTTGGGACGATGTGAGAGCTGAACAGGTGTGTGAGCATGATCCTCAACATCACTCGACGGTGGTGGAGTTGTTTGATGAGGGGATGACGGACAACCACTCATGACAGTGACTACATCCATTTGAGATTGTGTAGCGCCGCAGGGCTTGATTTCAAACCTCTTCTTGGGACAAGCAGATTTCATAATGAAATACTCGAATCGGTCCCAAAGATAGAGAAATTTCATCTGGATCCTTGGAGATAGAAACTGCAAGTTACAGAAGCGCTGCTAAAAATCCGTAATCAATTCATGCAGATTGTTCTATTGTTGTAACAGTTTTTGGTCAAGATGGTCTGGATCAAAATGATAGAAAGTGTCTTCAATGAGATAACAGAAGTGCTCAATTCAGTGCACACTGTTAGCTGGTAGTCTGAACAACCATCAAAGTAGAGATTCACGAAGTTTGTATGCAAGCAGCGAGTTGGCCTATTTGTTAGAACACCCATCTTCCTCATGAAGCATGGAAAGAAAGTCATGTAGGTACTTAGGCCAGGCCACTTCGCCTTCACCATCATACATGTAAGTGGAGAAATGATCAAAAAACTCCCTTGTGATGGTGACATCTTCATGATTCGAAAAAAAATCACGAAGGGAGAAGAGTGCAAGAATCCATGAAATATATGCAAAGGTTCAAAATCAGATGAAGGGACACATCTTGTCACATGGCCCTCCTTCTAACACAAGAAATGTTGACAGTGCTGGAGTAGCCAACATGTCAGGGGATCTCCCCGGTAAGAAGTCCCAATTAGGTCTTATACCGTTTGGTGTAGGAGTCCAAGTAGTGGGTCATATGGTAATGCATTGACCACAATTTCGTATAGAGGCAAGTAAGATAACTCTATTGGTAACAAGGGTGTGATAGTTGTAGTGAGTCAACGAAGGTGCATGAGAGGTTCTAACACATGGGGTTCGAGATGAGTACAACCCTTGGAAACCTGTAATAGTACTCATATTGGAAGGGAACACACGAGCGAGGATACATCACAACATGGAGGACAAGTTAGCGAACAATCCAAAGTGATGGTTAAACCAACAACACATTTTAGAAATATTCATACATACTTATACAGAATAGTCCATACATGCATGCGTAAACAAACCAATACATATATCATTTAGAGTAAACCATATAGCATAGAATACAATACAACGTGTGCATGAAACATGTCAGCTCTTATTATATAAAGAAGTGTAACTTCCATTCATACAATACATCCATGTCCAACCACTAGTTTCAATAGTGGAATGTTACAACCACATCCGCATGCTCCTCCAAAGAGATGTATTAGCTCTGCGTAGTGGAGATGCCAATGACCATTACAATATTGTCAAAGATCTCTCCAAGATAGTCTTATCGAAAGCTTGGCTAACCAAAAGCCTTTACAATTAGTTATAAGGGATTATTTATAGCAAAGGGTGGGGTGTCCCTTGACATTCCCCTTTGTGACAGTTCAACTACCATCATGACTCTTCACCTACTCTATTACTATTACATCCAACTATCACAACTTGAATTACACTTGACATGAATTTACATTACAATGCACATGTACCCATGTGAAACAAAATGGCTTGACCAAGCCAAGCTAGACATCACTCTGACTTAGACAGCCATGGAAGTCCAACTCCTCAACATCCTCATGCTGATCGACAGTAACATACTAATGCCAAGATCGGTAGTCCTTGATGGTGTCCGTGTGCTCCACAGTGACATTTGTCTGAAACCTAACTCTTGCCTCCATAACACCTGGGTACACTACTTGGGCTCCACTGTCAAATTCGTCTAAACGCATGTGCATCATTGTCTCCAATGTGGCCGGACCAGCAACATACTTGTGCATGATATTTGCACTGATGGGCAAGTCTGGGTTGGTGGAAATGGACATCAACTCATCGAAGTACGAGTCAAGCTGTAGTCCGACCTGTTTCTTTTTCTTCGCCTGGGTGAGAGTCCCAATATATGGGATCGCATGTGTGCGCAACATAACATCCATACTCTTGAATACTCGTGCATGGGAAGCTTGTATGCTAGTGATGAGCTGTGGGAGCTCTTCATAGTTCTGGATCTGACTCTGGGGACATGCTTTGAGCTCAACTGCATTGGCCCTCATCTTCTTAGGCAAGTGAAGTGGGACTCCCTTGTATTTCATCATCCATGTTTCCATGTCATCAATAGTAGCATGCAAGTTCATCATGATAAGTGCTCTTCTAGCACATCGCTACGGCCATCTGTTGAGATGGATGACTACTTTATGTATGGTACCAAAATTGGAGTTCAATGCTCACATAACTGTGTCAAGGGAAAATACTTCATCTAGTGTTTCCTTCTTCAGTTGAGCTTGGATGGACGCTGTCACCAACTCTCCTCCTTGCTTGGTCGTCTCTAGTTCCTTCGCCATTCACTCATTCTAAGCTATCAGAAAGAGAACTCTTTAGCTAGTGGCTTCGGCATACACTCTCTTTGCATTGGCCAAGGTTGTTACATGTTTGTGCACATCAGTCACCATCACTCATTCCTGAGCTTGCGCAGGAGATGTATGATCCTCCGGAGTTGACACTTTGCGAGACAACACAACTCTATGTTGAGATTCGTCGAATGAGATGTTGTGCATCTCTTCTTCCAGCTGATCACCAAGGATCTCAGTGCGTGATTAGTCAAGTGAGACATTCTCGTCATCTGGATGCCGTGAAGTGGGTAAGTCAACCTCTTGGTGATGAGGCATGAGTTCGGTGTCTTGTTCCAATTCCTGTTGCTCCATGTTTGCATCCAACTGTTGAAGTTCTTGTTCTAACTCATGAGTGAAGTCTTGCTCTTGTGATGGTTCACCCTCTTTTCCTGATTCCAGTTGTTCTGATGAATCAACTACTTGTACGGGCGTTGTTTCATTTTTTTGCACATGTTGTGCCCCCTGCTGTATCTATTGCTTATGTTCTTCCCTGTCCTGTTTGCACATTCAGGTTCCTTTCAGAGTTGCTCCCTCAACTCATGCAACTCCTTCTCTGCCTCTTCCATTCTTCTCTTATCCCTCCGCCTCTACACAATTCACATGTCGCTCTGATGCCTCTTTGCCTCTATAGCCATATATTCCTTCTCTACTAATGGATCTTCTCAGAACTTGTAGCTTTTCTCTTCCTCCATGTGATCGATGATCTTCCTCTTACCTTTGTCGCACACTGGTATGCTTGCCTCTACTGCTATTGTTGCTGCTGGTGTTCTCCGAGATGCTACTTCATGTTGCTTTGCTAACTACTCCACAGAAAAGCGGACCTGTTCATTGGGTCTGGAGAAACTGTAGCAATATATCCATGGGTCCTCCTCAACCCAATGAAATTCCACATGGATCTGATTGAACTAAACTCTTGTGTAGTGATCCTTCACAATACAATGCGGGCCATATGGATTGTAACTTTAGAGGTCGAATGGATACTTCTTCATTCGTTTTTCTTCGACATCCGCTTGCTTGATTCTTCGGATCTCATATAACCCAATCTGCAATGGAAGAGTGGGCCAAGTTTTCTTCTTCTTCCAGTGGAATCTAGTTGTCAATCCTGCCGAGGTGTGATAAGCTACTTCCTGCATGATAAGTATGTCCAAGGAAAACTTCGGTAGAACATGAGGAGGCTTCTCCACACAAAACATTTAGATGAAGGTGCCAGACGGTGAGGCATACCAATCAACAATGTCTAACAGTGCCTCAATTTCTTCCTTTGACATGCAGGGTGGATCATGTTCAAATATCATCTTGTAGACTGAGGTGAAAAAATAATTAGACAACCATGTGATTACTCCTCTGAAGCTAAATTCATACAACAACTTGAAATATGTGTTCACAACAGTCTTCGTCGGTGACCATGCCCACTCCAAGCCCGGCAACTCCTGTCCGACAAAGATTCCATCTTAGATGTAGGCGGACATGTAAATCTCTGCATGCATACCTCCAGGTGACTGTCGATCCTTCGTTTCTTGTTCCTTTAGCTGATGAGCTAGCATGTCAGACTAGTTACATGGTTTTCCCTCTCTAGCTAATTGGTCTACCGTGATAACCCAAATTTGTGGGAAGGTTTTCATGCTTTCTTGGCCATACAGTGGACATGAAAATATGACCAAGTATTGATATGCCTTCCATAGTATCTTCGTCTTATTGATCTGGTTAGGTGTCAACCTGAATTGAGCTGGCTCCTTTACGCAGTTCTTTAGAATGTCTCTAGAGTTAGCACTATTGTTGGGTAAGTTGAAGGGAGTCTTCATGATAGTCATGGGCTCTGACATCTTATACATCTCATCATAGTCTCGCGCCAAGAGGGTTGTAAGCTTCATCCCACTAACACTCCTCAAGGTCATTGTGTCATGATCAGTGTGAGAGACGATCCAGTGTATCATGTCCGTGCATGGGAACGCGGGGTATCTACATGCAATCTTGTACAAGACGAACTTGTGAATGTTCACATACACCTGATGGTCTTCGAGGTCTTCTTCAAAAGTTCCTGTGAATGCTTCATTAACCTCTTGCCACTTCATTTTGATGTCCTTGTCTAGAAAAAATTTAGTATCTCCATAGATCGGTAGACTAGAGGGCGATCACTCAACTGCTACTCCAACTGCATTTCTGTTAGTGTCCGGTTATCCCGCTCTCTTGGAAGCCATTGATCCTGTATTTCTAAGAGGAAAATGAACACCTGAAAGATCTAGAGATAAGAAACATGCATGGCGAGAATATGTCAGTGAAAACCAAAGAAAATTCGGGGAATGACATAGCACATACCTGGGGAACTGATAGGAAAGATTGCACAATTTCTTTTGGGAGGCTGTGTGAGTAGTTGCCAGAACTGTGAAAAAGGTTCTCTGTGCTATCTGGGAGGCAACACTGGCTGCTGGATTTTTGAATTCAAAATCCAAACTGGCTGTTTTTTTTGCGCAATGCATAATTTAGATTGGCTAATGGTTCCTGGGATTGCATAATGCGCAATTCCAGCTAGGAGTGATTGTAGGCTCAAGAACTGCATTGCACAATTTTTTGGGCCAACAATCACTATCCCTCAGAAATGTGGAAAATAGTCTTGGAGGATAGTGCCTGGAAATAAATAAGAAATTCTGGAGAGGAATTCAAAGCCTTCCTTCCCTAGATTACGCAATGCTGTCTTGGTGAAGGTAGAGTCCGGGCCAAGGTTGGCCAGACTCGCCGATGGGAAATTGAAAGAAAATATGCAAGCGAATGCATGGTGACACTAAGTGAAAGAATAAGTGATTGTCAGTGCATGAAAACATGAATGAAAGATTCATTGAATAGATCAACATGCATGTGGGTGAAGCGAGTCGCTGAATCAGCGACCGTTCGTGCAAAATAGTTTCATGCATGCGACAACAGTGAGATAGCAAGGAAAATAGAAACAGTGCATGGAAAAGCCAGTATACATGTAAAAAACAACAAGCATTTAATGAAACCAAGCAAGAAACACTCACACAAGCGAAAACATAAAAAACGACAGAAATGCTAAAAAAGACAATTTGAGGCCACTTACCCATGAATAACTGAGCTAGATGTGTTGAAGAGTCCTGACTATTCTGTGGGATGTCAGATCTCCAAGGTTGATGTGAAAGAATGAGCTCTGATGCATCGAGTAAATATGTTTTGAGCTCATGACGCACATGCCACAAATCTAGAAAAAAGCAACACTTGGAGGAAGCTTCCTAAACGAACTTTGCATGTAACCTCTAGCTGCTAAAAATAGCTCCCTGAATCATGGGATGCATTTTTCATGTTGCCTTTTGCTATTCTGGGAAAAAGAAACACATGCATGCAAGTCACGTTTCCTTGGTCCCGGGTGTAACTGGTCAACCCAACTTCTCATGCATGAAGCTGCTCAAGTGCTTGAAGGAAATGCGCATTTCTGGCTGGGAGTTGGGTTGGCTACCCAAGAGATTTGCACAATTTCTGGGCAGAGCCGCTAACTACTACCCAGGTTTGCACAAATTTTGGGTTGAGCAACCCTGCTGGGGAAAATTGCGGAATTTTCACTATGAGGGTTAACGGGCAGAATTGTGCAATTCTAGAGCATAGCAGGCTACCAGACAAGATTGCTCAATTTCTGGAGGGAAGGGTGGTTGTCGTCCAAAATTGCACAATTTCTTGGGGGAGCTGCTTAGCCTGTAGCTTAACCAAGTTTGGATGAACAACCTGTGAGGGGAATACATCAAGCTTTGATTGACAGGCTTCCTTTATGCAAGAAAAACACTGAAGCTTGTATACTTGATGAAGCAAGACAAGTTGCTATGAAAAGTTGGTAGGGAGGCTCCAAAACGATGCTAAGGCAAAAAAATTTAGGGCGGTTGTAGCTGCTACAACAGTACTGAATTATGAAATAAAAAGTATCCTCGCTGAAGTGCATGACAGAGTTGTTGGAGGACATTATGCTAGAAGAGCGATTGCACAGAAGATCCTATGAGCTGGTTTGTGGTGGCCAACTATGCACAAAGATTCCAAGAAGTACTGTCGGGCATGCAATGTTTGTTAGAGGACTAGGAAGCTGTCGTGAAGGGATGAATTGCTCTGAAAGCGCAAGCCTCATTACAAGCATTCGACAAATGAGAAATATATTTTTTGGGACCTATTCAACCACCAAGAAAGAAGACAAGAGCACGCTACATCATCACGACGACTGAATACTTCACCAGGTGGGATGAGATGCAACCCGTGAAGGATTGCATCACAACTATAGCTACGAAGTTTATATTTGAGTACATGCTATCTAGGTTTGGATGTCCTAATATTTGGATGAGCGATAGGGGTTCACATTTCCTGAATGAAATGATTGCTTCTTTTCCTGAATAATTCCAGATGTATCATTAGAAAAGCATGTTGTATCATCCTTAAGCGAATGGAACAGTGGAATATTTCAATAAGATCTCGGAGAATGCATTGATGAAGATATTTAATGTGAATAGGAATGATTGGGATATGCGCAAACAATCTATTCTTTGGGAATATAGAACTACCTATAAGAAGTTGATTGGACAAACACCATTTCGACTAGTTTATGGACAAGAAGCGGTGATGCTAATGGGGTACATAGTGCCTAGTTTGAGGATTGTTGCAATCATAGAGAGGGAAGATCGGGATATAATGGAGGAACGCCTCACACAGATACTTGAGTTAGAAGAAGATTTCTTCTTGGTAGGTTTTTGTTCGGTACCGAAGGTCCCACATAACAGTTTTGGGTTTGATAACCTAGAAATTAGGATAAAGATATTGTAAACCTCCAAAATATTTGGAGCGCAAAATGTAAAAGGTAAAGTCAAAGGGTTGTCTGCCGAAGAAATAATATAGAATTAAGTCGGTCTGCAAACCATAGAAAGGTATAAATAGAGCTAGGCTCTATGGGTAGAAGGCAGTTTTTGTTGGGTATGAAATATTGTATCTGATATGTAATGGGTTTTTGAGAAGGAAAGTCTGAAAGCATCTGTAAGTCCGAGTTGAGGGTATTGGGTAGTGGATAGAGGCTCTACAGCTATGTGCGCAGAGACCTAGAAGAGTCTGCAGCTATGTGCGCGGATCTGGATGTATTGGTGATAAAGTGGAAATAAAGATAAGTTGCTTCTGAAATTCCGTGTTAAATCTGAATTATTGCGGATCTGGCTATTGTATGGTTAATGTAACTATTTGATTTATGTGCATATTCTTATGTTATGAATATATGTGAATCTGTGGTTACTCTGAATGCGTGAACTGGTTAACTCTGATAAATGTTTGCTTAAAGACCCTAAAAAGTAGATTGAATCTATAAACAACACATTAATAAGTAGTAAGGATTATCCTAAGCCCTAATCTGCATGAAGCAGAGTAGCGCGAAGCTACAGAATGGTGCGCGAAACCTCCAAACCACATCTAGACATCCCAAGGGTGTGGAAAACTGGTTCTAGCACCCTCCCCTTCTACCTCGGGTGAGACCTTAGTCCACGCTACGAGGGTTGTTGCCGAAAGGACCGGTAGCTACGGGATTTGTTTGGCCAAATACTTCTTCCAAACCTAGGTCCGGCCCATATAAGCCAATAGTTTTCATCAAAAATTACAGAAGGCTCAAGGAAAGGCATGGCATGATCACCACATTAAGCAGTGCACCTTTAAAAATGGATATTTAGTGTTGATGTATGATAGAAAGTTTACCAAGTTCCCAGGAAAGTCTTAGATGCATTGGTTGGGACCATACATAGTCAAGGATATTACGGATTGTGGTGTAGTTCAGCTCGCGAAGCTGAATGGGGAGCTATTTCTAGTAAGAATCAATAGGAGCTAGTTGAAGTTGTATAGGGGCGTTCCCTCCCCTGCGTAATGACTATATGGATGCAGGACAATCTTAGTACTTCAGGAAGTTGCAACGAAGTGAAGAAATATAAACTACGTTTTCAGGAGAAACTTGTGGCAAAAATATTGGGTTGCACGATGGTTAGGAGAAACGCACAGATGGGAGCTGCGACAAGGAAGTTGTGCTAGCAAGGTGGGTCCTGTGAAACCTGACCAAAAAATGAAAGTTGGAAGCACTGTAGATGATTGGATGGCGATTTTTCTGTTAAAGGGAGTAGGAGGAAAGCATTTAAGGAGCATATCTTTGGAAATCTGCCACCAAAATGGAATTAATGAGGGAGATCTGGTGGGAATTGATGGATTTGAATCAAAGGGGGCTATAAATACAACATCCCACTCCACATTCGAACACTTTGCTTCCAAAGGGATTACCTTTCTAATTTTCACCTACGTTTGAGCACAGATGATTGCTACATGTCTGGGCGAGATGGACGAGAGATAGAGAGGGAGTTTTCGCAACAAGGGCTTTGGTTTGAGGTAGATTTGTTTGAGTGTTTGAAGAAACTATACTGGGAGAGCATTGAAAAAATGACTGCAACACCACTAGTCGCTACCACAATTCCTAGGTCACTGAGGCCAAAACCTACTAACTCTACGAAAGGATAGAAGAAGGAAAAGAAGCCACAACAAGCGTCGGTTTGGCAATCGCCATGGAAAAACCCAACTGAGGTTAGACATAAAGGTTGTATGGATAAGAATAAGTAGTCGACGGAACCCTTGGATCTGGATGAAGAACAATTGACTATGGGGGTTGAATATATCAATGCAGAGGGTGCAGAGCCAATTACTCTTCTACCACCTTATGTACCCCCTATAAAATCCACTGCCAAGGTGACTAGGGACCTTGACTCATTGAAATATAAGGTATTCACACCATTTATGCTGGAGAAATTACATGTTGAGGGTAGCTTGTTGGCCCACATACCAATTCTGAAGATGGGGGAATGGGATTTGGGCAACCATGCGATGTTTCCACAGTTAGAACCCATCAAATTCTTGAAATCAGTCTACTACGAGGAAGTAGGAGTCACAAGGCTTAAGCCAATGAAGTGGGCGGCCTAGATTGAACACGCGCGGTTTCTCAACATGCTATATGTTCCACATTTCACCCGCAGCATAATTAATAACATTTGTGTGTGTCAATTGTTTGCACTCGTTCATGATGGGTTCCTTTGGCTGGGAGGGCCCATTCTAATTGACGAGATGATGGTCCATAGAATCACCACACTACCTTATTAGGGTATGAACCCTGTAGACACTTTTTTGGGGAAGTTGTAGGAGAAGAACCTCTCAGATCAGATGAAGAGTGACTTTAGGTTGGTAAATAAGTTGCAAGGATAAACCATTAGCTCCATCTCGGATGGAGCCATGCAATTTGATGCACAGACTTTGGCAGGAAAAATAATGTGGAAGTGTCGTGCCAATGAAGTGTCAGCACTAGTAGTATCTTTAGATACGTAGTGTAGCCAAGGGGTCCAATTCAATTGGGCTACTGTTAGAAGTTCTTGGAGGATTTCTGTGAATCCTAGAAGGATGGAAAGGTGTTCCAATACACGTGGTTACTACTATTGATCGTGTTGGTAGCTTGGAGGATGCTTGAGGATAGCCAGTTCCCAACGCTAGATCTAGACTTGTGCGAGGCTGTGAAATTCATCTCTCTATGGGCGATGAAGGATCTGTTCCATAGTGATTGAAACAAAGATGTTCTGGGTATTGTTTGAGTTAAAGCTATGGGTGGTGATCAACCAATGACCACGGTTGTCACCCAACCTTCAGGTGCAATACAAAAATATAGTAGACTTCAAAGTATATTTTCACAATCTGTCCATATGCGTGAAGAAGTATGTCACAGGAACATGGCACAAGTTGGCATATTTAGTTAGGGAGGATGATATTATGGGGATCATCAGAAAATGACCAAGTGATTGGCTCACCCCATTTGGTAAAGCTGCAATAATAGTTAAGGCTGTATAAGGAGAAACGAGGAAAAAAACATCTACAACAATGACCAAGAAAGACAAAGAGAAAGAAGCACATAAGGCTTCTAAGAAAGAAAAAGAAGCTCAAAAGGCTTCCACGAAAGAGAAGGAAGTGCACAAGGAAAAATATGTGCATGCAGCAACATCGCAGGTCATCATTGACCTCAAGGAACGTGATACAAAGCACACTGATGTAGAGGTCGAAATCATAGATGAAGAAGAAGAGGGCACAAACCCCTATCTCGGATCGGAAGAGTTAGAGTCTCGATTATAACCCTATTTTCCACTCCATTATAGTGAGAGAAACCCAATATCAGTTTACCTCAGTTGTTTGGCTTAAATGCATCCCCTTTCACCTTTTATTTTACTTATGTGAGATTTATCCCATCATAAAAGGGTCAAATTACATAATTGAGAAATTTGTCATAGTTATTTTGCCAAAATATTATAATTATGAGATAAAATTTATTTCATTATTGAGATAATTGAGAGAAAACTCATAATTATGAAAAATGTTTCTAGAGTTTTCCATTCCCAATGAGATCAACTTGACCCACTTGTGCTTGAGTTGGTTAAGGGGCCATTATTGTAGAAGTTTCCTAACTTATCAAGCCCCTAGGTGTCTAGATACATTCTCTTGGAGGATGGAATGAGCCTTTATAATCTCACCAAGAGGGAAAGGGGAGATGTGTCAAAAATATAGTGCGAGAGCTCTACCGCCTTGGGAGAGGAGGCCATACTGCAAGTTGGAGGAGAGGATCTTCTTTGTTTTGATGGTATACATTTGATGTAGTTCTATTTATATAGTTAATAAAAATTTGGGTTCCCTTCCTTTCATGAATTTTTGTTTAGTATATTATATGATCGTAACTATTGCTTTTGATCTAACGATATTTTGAGGAAGATCAACTGTTTTCCTTGTTTATTTGTGCTTATGTGCAGAGATAGAAATCTGGTGTAAATGTGTTGCATCGCTAGAGTCGAACGCAATATCTGCATTGAACTCAAAACCATTCGCCGACATGCAAGGATTCTAGGTGTGATCTCTCATCTATATCATAGATATGATTTCTTGCTACATGTCATGCGGAAAGAGTCGTTAGTGCGGACACAACCGACCTCCCTAGAAGCCTAAGACTTTCTAGTGACAAACAAGACAAACAAGAGCAATCCTTCACTAAATATGCATTTACAATATGAGAAATCAAGTGTTTAGATCCTACCTGTAACCCAACGCTGTTGTAGTAGTCCAACTTCGTTGATCCGGATGAGCTCCTCCTTCTCTTCGAAACCTGCATTCACTAACAATCAAACGATTAAATAGCACCTGAATATCACATAAAATAAAACATATTTAACATATAGACCAAGGAGTATATGAAACAACTCATAAATAACAAATTGTTGAGAAGAATGGACTTATTTGTATTAAAAGGTAACAAAAGGAACTATTACAACCTGAGCCTTGGTGTTGTGCAAGTCCCTCCCAGGGTCCACAAGAGTTCTCCTTTACTCTGATCAGCTCACCCACTTCCAAATGAAACAAGCAAAGATGGTTATCTCTCCTCACAAGCTTCTACAAGGAAGTCCTAATTCCAGCAGCATCTACCCTTAGGAATGTTCAGCTTTCAACCTCTCCTCCCTTTGGCCCAATGCCTGTATTTATAGTGTTCTAGAGGAAGTTATTCAGGTCCACCATCAATGGGATAAGCCCCTCTTTGGATGGGATAGCTCCCCTCTTGATGGGATAAGTTCCTCTTTGGTAGGGATACATGAACCATCTGGAGGCGCTTCATACACGTCAAACAAGCTTCTAGAAGACTCTAGAAATGACCACAAGTAACTTTTTTAAGATGAAACTCGCGCCTTTTGACCTTTACAGGGGTACGCACCCACCCCTTTACATACAGAGCGTACAAGTACGTAGGTATTGTGAACTTGGGTTGCGTACACGCAGGTAAGGCTAAGAGAAACTGCGTACCAGAGATAATTGACTTTAAATGACTTTTCTCTCTTTCTTGAAGTTTGACATGAAGAGCAGAGGCATGAGACTTGCCAAGGAGGATAGTATGACAGTGGATGGAGCCATACTAACTGCAAATAGTCATGGTGACATTTTTTAGTGTAACACTACATGCATGACCATTTGGATTGAGGGGCCATTATTAGATCACATTAGCCATTATATTTTTTTTTCTGGTGATCTCAATCGGGCATGAGATCACGGAGCAATAGCTCCTTGCAGATCTAGCTGCAATAGAACTGGTGCTTTCAATGAGAGCATTTTTATTTTTCCCTCTTTGTTTGAGATCTCCTCTTCTTCTTTATGTTTTTTGGTTTTCTCTTGTTCCCATTGAGTTCTCTGTACTCTTTTGGATCCATTTTGATCTCCTTTGATTTTACTTGCTTCAGATCTAAGTTGATCTTAGATCTAGAGTTTTATTTTTGTTTTTTGTATGAGAGAATAACAAATCCGAGAATTAAAATCAAATTCTAGAATTTTTTGTATAGAATTTGATTTAAATAACCACATATATGCATTCTTCTCATATTTTTACCCCAAAACAAAAAATAAAAAATCACTGGAAACGGACTCTGTATGAGGAAGTTATGGCCAATTGAAAATTTTGAAAATTGTGCTTCTTTCACCCTTGCACCCTGCTGTTTTTTTGTTTATTTATGTTCTTTTCTATACATACTTAAGTGAAAATAACTATATATATGTAATCCTCTTTATTTTTTACCTCAAAAAAAAGAAAACAACTGAAACAAAGATTGTATGAGAAAGATATGGCTGATTGAAAAATCAGCCTGTTTTCTATCCGTTTTTCCCAATTTTTGGGTTTTCTTTCAGCTTATTTTCTTGATTTTTCAGGTGTGTTGTTCAAAAATTTCTACTATTTGTTGGATCTATTTATTTATTTTTATTATGGCTGCTAATATCTATCAGATATGATCCATTTATTATCTATTGGTTGGGATCATCCATTTCTTGGGTTCTTCAAAGTTTCCTTTGAAGAATTCTTTGTGTGCTTTGGTTGAGGACTAATGTTCTCATCTCTGGATCTTTGTTTTAGATATGTTTGGCTGCTTTTGGTAACTACTTAGATCTCATTCATGTCCCACTTTGGTTTTTTGTTACCTTTGTGTGGCTTGGTCACTTGTTTTTAAGTTACCTATTGTCTCTCTTATTTGTTTTCGTCACAATTGGTGGTATTGTGATTGGTTGTGTAGTTGGCATCTAGGAAAGTTCTTTTGAGTGTGTTTTCATTTCTTTGTATCACTCTCATATGATCTTTTTTAGGCCTTCCTATCTCTAGGGTCTGGTTTTTACCTTTGTAGAACATTGGCCTTTGTTGAGCCATTATACTACAACCCTAGTTTGATGACATTTCCCCCCTTTTTCACTTTTGTCTTTCAATTTGATTGCTTTTAGTTTGTTTCTTTCATTGGGAATTGTTTTTCATAGTTGTGACGCTTCTGGAGTGATTTTTTTCTTTCTTAGGAATATTTTCCTTTGGTTTCTTTTCAAATTGTTTTGGTTTGCCTTCCTGGTTTGTTTTGGGTCATTAATTCACAAAATTTGGGATAATTTTCATTCAAGAAGATTTAGAGGTTCATCATAATAGGCATTGGTGTGTTAGAGGGCTCTTACCCTGCTGTTGTTAGCATTCATTGAATTGAAAATTGAAAATTTCATATAGCTGCACCAGGGTGACTAATTAAGAGTCATTCACACCATCTCAGTTTCACACTGCATCCCTCCTGTGTAAACAATAGCCACTAAATCAACGCGATAATAAAATTAACTAGATTCATATTTTATTTTCACCCGTAGTACAAAAACACTAGCTTAGGCTAGGGTCTTGGAGATAGGAGTGTGAGTTAACTACTCCAAGTCTACAAAATTAACTTAGCATCTTGCAGTAGGGAGTTAAATCCAGTTGCAGTAGTGTGGTCTGGGAAGCCCTCCTCACAAAAGGGTCAAGCACGAGGTCACACTTGGGCTAATTGAATTGACATAACCCCTTTCTCTTAGTTTCAGGTGGCGCAATATAGCAAAATATCCACGCCTACAAATGGTGTCATTATCACTTGGGGACCACTTGGGAGACAACTCTTAAGGGGGTTTCGGTCTTAGCTCCTTTTGGGGTTAAGTTTCCTACCCTTGCATGTGGATTTGTCCTGCGAATGTCCCCCAAGGTCATGTTATTGTATGTGGTGACCATAGTGGCCTATCTTCTTAGGGCTTATACACAGGTGCAGGGTAGGGTTCGTCTTCTCTGTACCTGGGATGGATATTAGTCATACTCTCTCAGTCCTCTCGGAGGGTGCCCCACGACTAATAAGGGAACTTGCACCAAGTTCACAGATAGAAGGGATGGGAAGCAGGTCACTACTATAATTGTTCCACCGCCAGCTTCTTTGTATTTTGGTTTGCGTCTGCTATCTTCTAGGAAGTTTCTAGTGTGTACTGTTCAGTCCAAGTCAGTAGTTTTGGCCTTAGGGTGTTTCCACTAACATAATTATACTCAAATCATAAGTTACCACCCTGGCTGAATTTGTTCATCGATGGTCATGTCGTATTCACGGTTTGCCTCCTGAACGAGGTGGACTTCTTACCCCTACACAGAGAGTACCCATCGGTGTTCAAGACTTAGACCACCACATTGTCATGGATTCTATACCTGGTCCTTCTGGTACTTATTTGGTTTCTATCAAGATTTTGACATATGACTTTGACGCTCCTGCCAACCCACCTTTGACTGATCCATTGGGACCTAAGCTATTGCGGTTGAACCCTAATGGTTCCACACCTGTCTACATTCACATGCATTTGTCTATACTTTACCCTATGGCTGAGTCTGAGACATCCTTACATTCTGCATCAACAATGTCAACTGCCATGACATCATTTCCACCTCTTAGTGTGGTTATACCCACTCCTCTGTCAACACCTATTACTACTCCTTAGGGCATTCCACCAAATTTTCCTATGACTTTTGCAATTTTTTTGAATGTTTCCATGCCCACACCATCTCCTATGCCGACTATGGCACCCCAGCCTAGTTAGTCAGTAGGTTTAGGAATATTTACCCTGCATTTTGCCCAACTAAATGTTCATGACCCTCGGTTAGTCATGTTATGTCCAATAATATGTGGGGAGGATCATCCATTGTCCCTGGTCAACCTAGGGGAAAAACCGCTTCTAGTATATCACAGGCTTGGTATAGTTCACTTCTTGGAGGGGCGCCACCTACCAATACTTTTAGTAGGGGGGTTAGTTTACCTAGAGGCAACCCTATTTCTAGTACTGTTTCTCACATAGGGTAACCTCCTTATGTCGGTCCTACTGCGCAGAGTGGTCCTTTTCCTAAACTCGGGTACAACCCCATCAGTAGCCATGCTTTTGGGGGTCCTTTTCTCTCTGGTGGTACTTACCCTAGGGGAAAAAATCCATTTACTAGTCATGCTGTCCCACAATAGTCCTATGTCAGGGAGAACCCTTTTCTTCACCAGCAGGTGCATCTTTCCACTCATATGGGGGGACCACATGGTTGGTCACAGGCCTCTCCCTCCTATGACCCATTTAGTCAGGTCAAAAATCCTTTCTTATCTTCTCTTGATTTACCAAATTTGGAAAAACTGACTAATGACCCCATACGTCATGATCCTTGGTGGCTACCTATGCCCGCGAAATTACCGTCTGATATTCCCAAGTTTGAAGGAAATCCTTGGGAGAATCCATCCACACACATTACCACTTATCATTTGTGATGTTCATCTAATTCTTTAGTGGATGACTATGTTAAAATTCTCTTATTCCAACGTACGTTGACCGAGGATGCCACAAAATGGTACATTGAGTTAGATATTGCATCCTACGGTGACTTTGACTCCCTTGCTCAAAATTTCTTGACACACTTCCAGTTACCTACTCGGTATGATATCGATTCTGACCTCTTGTCCAATTTCAAGCAAGATGATGCCACATTAATTTCTGATCATATTCATTAGTGGCGTCGTCACAAGAGGTTGGTGAGAACCAAGTTACTTGATGAGATCTTACTTAAATGGTTCATTCGATCTCTCCAACCTCAGATTGCCAAGGATGTGTTAATGTTTCAAGCCCTTACTGAGGAACAAGCTATTTTAGCTACCCAATAGTTGGATCTTATCTATTCACAGTTAGGTACGCTTTATGAAGTGCTGCCTAACACCCCTAGAATTTCCATTGACTCTCTAAAACATGCTCCTGGCCCATATGTCGATGGTGTGATTGGGTTTGTTTCTGATTCCATGAGCCCACTTGCTGCCCAACTTGGGCAATTGATTATTATGTCTCAAGCCCAACAACTGCATTAGGCTCTACTAAAGAACCTACTCTTGAGCTGTCCACCGATGTTCTCATGGTGAAGTCCAGTCAATCAAAGAACAATCAACAATCTGGTGGTAAGAAGAATAATAAGTGAAATAAAAAAAAGAATCAAAATGCTTTGGAGTCTCAACCCAACCCTTAGAGTGAGGGAGAGGGCACTAGTGAATGTCATCGTAATGTCAAGTTCCCTTATAAAATTTGTCAAGGTGACCATCTTACTCATGAATTCCCTCGAATGGATGAGGTCCATAGGATTGTTTCACCACTGTCTACTCAACAGATTGTTGTTTTAACCCATGCATTCCCTGTGCAACCCCAACAACAAATGGTTTCTCAACCTTCTCACCCTTTACAAGTGGGAAATGAGGGGTCATCTTCACGTAATTCATTCATCTTCATGTGCAAGGAAGATCTTAATGTGCCCACATGAGCCAAGTCTTATGATGTTCTTGAGTCAAGGCCCCCATCTAAGGAATCATCAACTCCACTACCATCCACTAGACCTCTCACTCTAGATAAGCTTGTGGAACCCGTGTTTCGCCCTCCCAAGGGTCTTCCTTGGAAGACAACACACAATCCTTTTGCCAAGGCTGGTCAACACTACAATATTGTTGAAGATCTAGCACAGGTTCCTTGTGCCATGTCTACCTTGGAGGTATTTCAAAGTTGTCCTCAGCAGCGCAAAACCTTGTTGTCTTCCATTGGTGGAGTTGACCTATCTGACTCTAGTCTCATTTTATTTAACACTGATAAAGCACTCCTCACCTTTCCCATTAGATTGCTTTCCAAATCATCATGCATGTTTTCCATAAGAATATTCATCACACTTTGGTGGATGAAGGCTCTTCCATATGTGTCATGTCAGCATCATGTTGGAAGACTATAGGCTCTCTGATGTTCGCCATGTCCAACACGACTCTCCAAGCTCTTCATGGACACAATTTTGTCCCACAGGGAGTTCTTCCAAATTTTTCCATCGAGTTAGGAGGGAAAATTGTCCATGTTGATGTCGACGTTATCGACGCCACATTATATTACAACCTACTTCTTGGCCATAGTTGGTTTTATGCAATGACCGTAGTCGTCTCCTCTGTTTTTTGATTGCTTTGATTTCCTCATGAAGACAAGATTGTTACTATTGATCAACTTTACTTCTGTGTGCCATCTGCTCATATTTCCACCACTGGAAATTTTGTAGCACTTGTAGGAGCCCACCCTGCTCAACTCTAGAGTGTCAGAGTTGGGCTCTTCAAAATCTCATCTCTTATGGGAGTTTTTCCTCAACCCCCTCCACTGCCCACCAATCCTTCTACTTCTACCACAGCTCTTATGCATATGATCTCTTCCGACAACCATGGACCCCATAGACCTCATGATCCTTGGGTGGTGCCACTTGATTCTATGGAAGCTGATCAAGCTAGTGAGCATCGTCTGCCACCTCTTGTCGAAGATATTTCCTCTTTGGTAGTCCTGTCAGTACCTCCTGACGCGGGTCAGAAATTCCATCCCAATATGTAATATGATCAGGATCTTTTACCCACACTAGTCATCCCTTCACCTATTCCCCATGACTCCCTCGATGAAAAAACCACCTAGCTAGTCAACTTGGAGGTAATGGATTCATAGATTGATTATATTAGGGAGGGTACGCCTCTTCATGCCTCTAAGATCCCCGATGTGGAACGAGTGTAGCTTGGCACTTTAAATATTGAATCGACTCAGGGGGTATCTCCTCGACCTTCATTGGAATTCCCCCCCATGGAACGAGTCAAGGCTTTGGATTCTAATGTTGAACTTCCCAGTGAATTTTTGAACTCCTTACCACCTGTTGATGAGCGTATTATAATTGCTTTATGTCTTGATCTGCCCTTATGCGCTCAGGTTGATTTTTAGAGTGCGGTTATGTTAGACTATCTCTAGCATGGTCAACCTTTCCGGATTGGGCAGTTTGACTTCCTTTTCTATGACCCCACATCGATGAGCCATATGGTACCTTTATCCTTCATGCATTTGCGTATAGAAACCCTTGGCCTGTGCCCCGCTATGGGCACACCTTAGTGTGAGCTATTGGACTGTGTTTCGCTTTTACATATTGTACATAGGAGTTTTATCCTTTATCTCTTTTTTGTTTTAGAGTGTGATGTGAGTATTTGTCATGCCTTATTTATGCGAAAAATCCAAAAAATTATAAAAAATAAATAAATCATATGGTCTTGTTTTTACCTTATCCATGTTTATTTACTTCATTATGTGATTTAACCATGGGTCTAGTCTTTCTGGATGGTTTTTATAGGATATGGTGGTGTTTCTATTATGACATCCATTGGGCTTGAGGTATGTTTCCTCTTCCTAGAATATAGGGGTAGGTCATATATCACCATAACTGTTGCATTTTGACCATCAGTGCCATCATTATGCCTTAGGTCCAACCCCGTCAAGTTGCGACTTTAGCCACTCTCCTTTATGCATGTCGTAGCTTGGCAATAGAGCTTACCCGATCATGGATACCCTAGTTAGCACCTTTTTTCTGAGATGGTGTCCATGCAGTCATTTTTTACTCCTTGGAATTCCTCGTTCTGACCCACCATGACCTAGAATTTGAGCCTCATTTCCTCTTCTTCGTCATATTTCGAGATTTACCCTAGGAGGATTCCACCACTTTTATCCCTTGTGATTTCCATTTTTTATCAACCTACTTTTGCATGATGAGCCTTGGTTTCTCTCTTCCATCATCATCATCTACTTGGCCTACCATCCACTTTCACTTGGTTTTTACCCTTTCTTGGAGGAACTGCTACAATGAGTGGTCCTATTAGCCAACCTCTTGTCCTCATTAAGTCATGAGAAGTTCCAATATTACCAAAACCATTTGCTACCCTCTATACCACTTGTTCCTCTAGAGGAGTTTTCTTTAAGCTCTTTTCAGACTCCTTAATTTAGAAAATATTGTCGAGTGAACTTGTGTACTTCATGCTCGTTAAAGTACCTGAAGTTTCATCCACCCAATATAAGTTTAACCTTTTTCTAGACTAGGATAGACTAGTTACGAAAAAGAAATACCCTAGTCTATTTTGGCTAGGAGGTGCCCCTTTGTATACTTTTATTTCTTTTCCAGGCTTGGGGGACAACTTTACAAAAAAGGAACTTATAAAAAAGAGAAGGGGAGGAACATGTTTTTCCATTATTAATCAAAATGGCAATGTTATTTGTGCCACCCTTGAAAATGATGCCTTTTTGTCTCATTATCTTACTGTTGGGTTTTAGATTGCTTAGGAGCCATGCCATCCATATGAGTCTATATACTCCTCCAACTGGTTAGTCTTCCAGTCATATGGAGCATGCTTCGATGCCACTAGCATCATTTCATGATATCACCTGGTGCTCATTAGTCATGCTGCCAAGTCACTCTTGTGTTGTGCCACTATGTGTTCAAGGGAGGTCTCAGCCTGTGTCGACCATATGCAGTAGCCTATTGACCTTTTTGAGTTGGCCATCCTTGTGTCAGTTGTGCTTCACCACTTCATGACTTCATCCATTCATCAAATCATCCTAGTATGTTCCGTGTCGATTGATGGGGGAGACATTATGGGCCTCCTTTGATGAGTATTCTCCTGTCAACTTCAAATCATTATCCAGGAGCTTGATCTAGGAACTAGTATTACATTAGAGCTTGCAGACCTCAGTAGTAGGATTCTTCATGATCAACTATGGGTTTTCATCATTGGCTCCTGATTGATCGAGTTCACTAGCGTTCGACATCAACTCATCTATTCACACTTAGTGGACTGTACTAGGTACCTTGGGGTCCATTTTTCGCATTGGTGGATTCACTCACGTTTGTTGCTAGTTTACCTCAGTGGTTGGTAAATAGGTGATTTCTACCATGCTCAACTGTAGATCATCCATTCGCATGGTGTAGATTCGTACCATCGGGGTTATGTTGAAGACCCTAGGTTAGGGACATCTCACTCTTATATGGTATCCTTCCCAGGCTGCATTGGAGTTATGTATCATTCATGTACTTTGAGGGCTACCTTGAAACACTTCTTTGTTTGTCATCTGTTGATAGTCCTACTGATGTACACTGTTACATAGATCCATGACTATATTTATTAGTGGATATGCTCTATCTGTTGAGTCACATGGATCCATTATGAATGCCTTCGTGGCCATGTTCTAGCATTTCATTTCATGGATCCGTTGTTTATTTTTTGGCACCCATGTCTGTATCTTTTTATGACTGAGCATGGGTATGCCTTCCTTAGGGATGTTATCAAGAACAGATGAGACTTCAACACTTGAGTTCCTCCAATCCAACTTCGTAGTCTTGGCTCCTTCCTCCAATTTTGAACATTGAGTATTATTATAATGCATTTCGGCCATCATTTTCTCTTCTGACCTCATGCATTAGGGGGCATCTACTATAATCCTATTTTCCACTCCATTACAGTGAGAGAAACTCAATATAAACTTACCTAAGTTGTTTGGCTTAAATGCATCCCCTTTCACCTTTTATTTTACTTATGTGAGATTTGTCCCATCATAAAAGGGTGAAATTACATAATTGAGCAATTCCTCATAATTATTTTGCCAAAATATCATAATTATGAGATAATATTTATTTCATAATTGAGATAATTGAGAAAAATATCATAATTATGAAAAAGGTTTGTAGAGTTTTCCATTCCCAATGAGATCAAATTGACCCACTTGTGTATGAGTTGGCTAAGGGTTCATTATTGTAGAAGTTTACTAACTTTTTAAGCCCCTAGGCGTCTAGATACATTCTCTTGGAGGATGGAATGAGCCTTTATAATCTCACAAAGAGGGAAGGGGGAGATGTGTCAAAAAGATAGTGTGAGAGCTCTGCTACCTTGGGAGAGGAGGTCATACTACAAGTTGGAGGAGAGGATATTCTTTGTTTTGATGGTATACATTTGTTGTAGTTCCATTTATATGGTTAATAAAAATTTGTGTTCCTTCCTTACATGAAGTTATGTTCAATATATTATATGATCATATCTATTTATTTTGATCTAATGATCTTATGAGGAAGATCAACTGTTTTCCCTGTTTATTTGTGCTTGTGTGTAGGGATATTGATCTGGTGCAGATGTGTTGGATCTCTCGAGTGGAGCGCAAGATCTGCATCGAATTGAAAACCCTTCATCGAAATGCGAGGATTCTAGGTGTGATCTCTCATCTATAACATAGATCTGATTGCTTGTTGCATGCATGACCATTTTTATTGAGGGGGCATTATTAGATCACATTAGCCATTATATTTTGATGTCTGGTGATCTCAATTGGACATGAGATCACGGAGCAATAGCTCCTTATAGATCTAGCTGCAACAGTATCCCTTTACGACCAGGAAGAGGCAGAAGCAAAGTTCCATGGGACCTCGCAAGAAGTAGAAGTCTGCTAAGTCTATGAGTATGACACCATTGGTCCTCACAGAGGGGGACCTTGATGAGATAGGTGATGTTGTCTACTCTTCCACTGAAAATGTATGGGAACACATCGAGGATCAGTACAACCAGGTATTAGACAAAGTACAACAGGGTCTAAAGGAATCGTAGGTCCAGACAGGAGTGATCCAAGCGAGTGTGGTGGAAGCGACCGTGGATCAAGTGAGTGTGACAAAATTTAATACCACTGCAGAAATCACATCCGAGCGACAATCAGTGAAACTATGATGGGGTTCTCTCCATTTTGAGACAACCAAAGACTATGAGCGTGTGCAGTACTGGAAAAATCTAAGAATCAACCTTGTAGCACTACCCAGATGAGCTCCGCGTATGGGAGAGACAAGTGCTATTGCTTATCAACGAGATAAAAATTGATAATCCACATATTTTTGTAGAGAAAGTGTAGGCATTGTAGGCCCGTGATGGGGTGATGCAGCGCAATCAATAGTTAGAGGCAACCCTTACCCAAGTATGCAGCAAGCTCCTTGAGCTCCAAATTCCAGTAGAGGCAGCTTAAGCTATTGCGGTGAAGGAATCCAAGGAAGAAATTGGAAAGGTATGATTTGAGTTGCAGTTACATATTTTAGTGCTTCAACTGAAGCTGCAACCAACCACTCCTTCAAAAGTTAGAGAGCAGCGCGAGGCTGCTATGAAAGTAGATATGACCACTCTGGTTACTGCAGTCAAGGAATGCAGCCAATTGTTTGAGTAGACAATGGAGATCTGGACCTTGCTATAGGACGATCCACACTTGTTGAAGACCAAATATGACATCCGTGAAAAACAACTGTAGTTTTACGAGATTAGGGTGACAACGTGGACCCTAGCACCTGTGCAGAGGTTCATTGGGCTTCAAGAAGGGAAATTCATACTAGTCTAGATTGATGAGTTGCATCAGAAGGCCTCTATTATTTCCTCACAGAAGTAGCCATAGGTCAACGAGGCAAGCCAATTGTCAAAAGCATTCTAGAGCAAGTTAAAATCTCTTCAACGGATGCAAAGAGCCATGATCCTTACAGTCGAAGGTCCAACCATAGAGAAATTGGTCAAAGAATTTCGCCAGGCCACCACAAAGGGAACAACAGATCTTCAAGCATTGAAGATAGAATTCAGAGGCCTGCAAGAAAATGTTGAGGTAACACCACTAGAGTAACTCGAGATGAGTCACGACATTGTGTTGGGGGCCAGTTGCCATGGGGTCCCCTAGGTCAAATTTTGTTAAATATTGTAAAGTCTTTGCATTATGAGGAGTGGAGCACACGTAGTGTAGGTCGATAGGGGTTAAAGGGGACTTAGGAAGGTGAAAGCCCCTTATTTTGTTATAGTCAAGTTGTTTTGAGACCCACCCATGGTTCACAGACCATGGTATTGTAATGAAGAAGAATATAAAAGGAAGCCATAGAAGAGTCATAGGATAGCTAAGAATAGTGCATGAGTTGGGTCTAATTTTATCTATTATGTACTTGGGCAAAGGGGAAGGCTCTTGCAACTGTGTGTGCGAAGAACTTCGTAATTCTGCAGCTGAGTGCATGGGCCCCTGCATCTGTGTGAATAGGGTTGGAAGAAGCTGTAATTGAAGATTTGAAGCATAATAAAGGCTTATTTTGAATTATAGTTTTATCTATGAATTTATTATATTTTTTATCAGTTGAATCCATTTAATCAAGAAAAGTACTTAATAGATTCATGAAGATGTAGATCTATTTATTAATATGATGTTATGCTTGTTTAGTGCAATGGTCGAAGAATATAAATCTGCTAATTGTTAATTACTATAAATTCCAGGTTTCAAGGATTAGGGTCCGCGAACGTCAAGATAAAGCCCTAAGTTTGGAAAAAAACATCACATCATCCTATAGATATAGAAACATGGTTTTAGCATATCACAATACTGCCTCGAGTGAGACTGCAGCCTACGCTATGCGGGCTGTTTCCAAAAGGGCCAGTAGTGTAGGGTTTCTTTGGTTAGCACAGCTAACTCTAAACCTGGGTCCAAGCTCCCTCAAGACAACAATATTCATATTTGAGCTTTCACTAACCTTACATGGCTTGAGTAGTAATTTATTAATTTAATCTTAAAGTTTGCAATCTCCAATTTGGATATGATCCTTTCTTCCATGGAAATCCCCCTTGGTCGACATTACATTCCTTTATCTCCACTAGAGTCATAATCCTTGCTCTCCAATGTTTGTATAACTTGAATCTGATTGAGAAAATATACTTTCTTGTTCATGTCCCTTCTTCTATGACTTCAATTTAATTAACTACATTACATAGATATACAAATAACACATAACCAACCCTAACTTATGAATTTTTATTAATATCATATTCGTAGTATGACAAAGATAATTAAACAATTGTATAAAACAATATACTTAACTATTTTTGTCAACAAAGATTCAAATATTCATTAATAACTATGCATTTAACATCAATTTAAAACTAGATAATTGATGATAAAATTATTCATTGTTGAAGGTGATTATGATTATGCTTCTCTTTTGGGGTTTTACCCTTGGACACGATAGCTGGGGAGAGTATCTCTCTTGTACTTAGTTTCACATGATATCAATATTATATTCTTGGTCAATGCTCTAGCTCTTCCTCTATTTCCCTGGCATGATCTCTCTCAAATATATTTACAACCACTATTGCATAGAAATTATAATCACACTACTAAACCCCAATATATTATAATCACACTCCTAAATCCCAATAGCATGTGGGAGACTTAGAAGATACAAGATGCTTTTCTTGATCTAATATATGTGATCTGATTACTACTATCCAACCTGATAATTTGTATAGTAGATCCTAGTTCAACTTATCTTTTATTAGATAAAAAATATGACTATACAAAAAAGTTCCATCAAAACATTCTATCATTCAATAAATAGCAATTATAATCACACTACTAAACCCCAATATAATATAATCACACTCCTAAATCCCATTAGTATGTGGGAGACTTAGAAGGCTCATGATGCTTTTGTCAATCTAATGTATGTGATATGATTACTACTATCCAACCCTATAATTTGTATAGCAGATCCTAGTTCAACTTATCTTTTATTAGATAAAAAATATGACTATGCAAAAAAGTTCCATCAAAACATTCTATCATTCAATAAATAATAGATCAAAATTTCAAACTGTAATTTCTCTTTTGAGAAGTTGGGCATTCCAAAGCACATACTACAAAACTTCCAACAAATGAGTATTCTACTGTTATGAATGTGACAATGAAAACAGTTGAAAATTGTTGCATTTCTTCCAAAGACATCTCCTTCCATGAATGCACAATCATATATGCCTATATGGAGGCACAAATAGATTCATGCTATATAGTCACTAATTCCAACTACTCAAAACTAAATGAAGCAATCTCTTCATCGACATGTACTAACTCTTCACCTTCAACCTCTTTTGTTTCATATTCCTCTTCTTCATTAGTGGGCTCTCCATCACGTAATTTGTGCCTATATAATTTCTCTCCATCATGGATACTTTTCCATTCATTCACCCAACCCTTTCATTCCTCTTGCAATCTCTTATGTTTCTCCTTGTCTTACTCACTCAACAACAATGAAACATCCTCGTCTTTAGCCTCATACTTCTTGCTATAATTTTTCAAATTCTTAGAAATATCCTCCTCTTTATCCTGCCTTACAAGAGAGGGTTTCCTTGGATGCCATAATAGCTGATATAAATGATCTTTGAGAATGTGGTACAAAAAATTTCCATTGAAAGGCTATATGTAAAAACCATTTTCCATTTCATGAACAATTGTGACAGTTGTTGTAGCATACCTTTGTTAAACATATGTAGCTGCGGAAAAATTCCACTTTGGTCAGATCACCTTATGGATACAATAATTTCATCTAATTCCTCTTTTAGAGAGGACCAAAATCGACCTAAAGATCACTTATATTGGATAAGGGAAAGTGTACTTATGAAGAAAAGCCACATGTGCATATTAGATAAGGTTGGCCCTAAAGAAAAGTGGACCATATTGAAAGGATATAAGTACAAGTGTACTTAACCTCATTTAGAAATAATGATGAGACAATATTCTATATTATTTTTGTCTCGCATAGGTCTGAGGATCATTTACAGAGGATTAGGTTAGCTCTGAGTTGAAATTACAGGGTCTGAAGCTCTCATTTCAGGTCTAAGGTTTTGGGCCACAGTTGCAGGCACAACACAAAAGGATCCCAACTATAGTTGCTCTCTTAGAGGCTAATGCATGTGACAGGAGCCTTCCAGTTGCATGGACAACTCACTATGCATGTGACTAGCAGTTATGGTTTCCGTAGTCCATATCTGACCCAGGTTGCTCGCTTGCCAGGCTTAAGGGAGCGACTGGGAAACCATAGTTGCTTGCATATCTCCTCCTTTATGTGACTAGGAACTGGAAGATGAAATATTAGTCTTCTGAATATTTTGCCCAGTGACCATAATGTTTGGAAGTTGACTGCATGCAATGACAATCCATTATAGACTTCAAAATCATATTTTTGAGTACTAACATTATTCAGTTTAAATAATGGATGTTGTAGTTGTTTTATTAGATAATTACATAGATGAAGATATGGATCAGTGTAATATCCTTTTCTGAATCATTCGATGACAATCTAAGAAGAATAATTTGAAAGGGTTTTACCCATAGTGGGTTTTTCCCTTGTCCCCGACCAATCCTAGTGTCTCCATGCGTGAATCCTTTTCATCTATTGTTCCTTTCTATTTTGCCGCATTGATGACGATGATATTGTTCTTTCTACATAGTTTCATATGATCTAAATAAGGTTATGATGTTATGGGGTGAACTTAGTGTGTTAGTGAAGAAATCCTATTATCAAAGAAAATACAAATATAACCCTAAGAAAAATTAACAGGGTATCATAGCTTGGGTTGAATAAAAGTCATGGAGATCACCCCCATGGAGACACCTTTGATGGAAGAAAGAGAAGGTGGATGAGACCTAAAAGAATTCTAGGGTTTGAAGATAATATTAGGAAAGTTTTGTATTAGGGTTTTATGAATGTTATGAGGTTAGGGTTTGATAGAAACCCTAATTTATGGAAAATATATGAGATATGAAACCTTTCATGGTCAATGTGAAGATATTCAAGCACCTGTGACCTATTTGATAAAGTCCTAGATGGGATATTCTCTAGTAGACCTCGTTATTGTTAAAGTTGATTGAAAGAAACATTTTTATGTGGAAAATTCATAGTGATGGCTCTTAAAGTTTGGTTCAAGAGGGAGAGGATCACCTCTCATTGAAGATAAGTATTTCTTGATTTATGGTGCTCCTTTATGTCTTTACCTTTGTCTAGACTTATATATCTGATTATTTTTTAATAATTAATTATACATCCTACATGTATATTTGAGTATTTGGATTATTCTAACCTCCTTGATGAGATGTAATAAGAGGATCCTTCTTGATTATCATTTTAGATGTAGGAAAGACAATCTAGAGCTAGAAAAGGTAAAGAGGCACATGTTGAAAACATGTCTAAGTGATACAAGCTGCTAATGTCAAATGAAAACATGCACATGCATTTGAATACTATAAGGTATGCATGGTATATTGTTTCAATATTATGTTTCAACTGCAATATTGGATGGAAAGGTAAAACCTAAGGTATGTTGCAAAAATCTCCTTCTCAAATGGCTCGTGCATGAATATAAAAGTGATTTTGATTCCTGCTTCTTATGATGAAATGGTACACTTGATATTGAACAAGTATCTTACTCCTTGATCATGATGGACTTCTTAATTATATGATGCTACTTAATGTTGGTATTTGATATAGTAGTATACTGGATGTTTGGATAACATCTATCATTTTGGATATCTTGATCACATAAAGAATGTTAGCACCTTGATTCTAGTAGATGGTAACTTGACACTACTTGTTTGTGAAAAAAACGACAACCATGATAATAGAAGTATAACAATGATATTGATATTCAGTATCTCTTGTTGGCCATGGTTAAGTTTTGATGTGCTTAGTCATTATGGCATATGGTAAAATTGAATGTCCTAACTTAGTGGATTGGGTTATGTGACAAAGAATTAATGTTGTGGTCATGATTCTTGAAGTATGCTCCTATTAGCTATTTGGCACTAACCCTTGATGAAATATTGATGCCATGATGTCATGGTGAAGTGGTTTATGCTAACATATATGACCATGATGAATATGTGGATATGGTTTGACTTTATGATCTAATAGATCTACTAATGCATGATAGCATTATAGGCAGGTTGGTGGCATGAATGAAGATGACTTAAGTGGGTTCCCATTTAGAGGGATAACCTCTCCATAAGATCCCTTCTCCTATTTTCATTTGCATTATATACTCTTTACTATTGAAGTATGATTTATGGGCATAAATAGACAAATATCTAACATTGTTGATCTGCTGCAATGTTTTGCTGTGAGGAGAGAGGGTTTTCTCTTACTATAAGCCTCAGTCATACTGAAGAAAGCCTACAGGTGTGATTGTAGCCTCCTAGGCACATAGAAGTTGTAACACCCTCCTCCCACATCTACCCAAGCAACTGGACAGCTGGGGTAAACAAGCGACAAGAGGCCACTATGATATGATTCAACCTCCTAAGTCATGTTAAGGAAGTGGAACTAATAGAAACACATCATACATACATTCAACATCAACATTACAACCCTCAGGAACCAATCCAACATTTCTGCCAACTAGCCCTTGGGTCCCATTGAGATTTTGGACCACTTGACCTTTGGATGCTCTCATGCTATGGGCATGCTAGCATCATGGGACCTCTAACACTCTCACATACCTACAAGTGAGCATCCATGAACTATTTTGCATAGTGCATTGCTAGCATCCTCAGGATTTGAGCCAATTTTTCAAGCCCAGAGTCGAGGTCATTGCCCATAATTGAATCAAATCTTCACAACAGTAAAATAACAGAGAAATGACAGTACAAATGAAATTACTTGAATAAGACCTTGATTGGACCCCTACTAGCCATGACAAAAATTTCGTCAAACATATCACAAATATGTAATCTAAAATTGTAAATAATAGATCTGAGCATAAGGGTCTCATACTTAGTTGAGAATGACTAAGAAACATTGATGCCTCATCTCATCAACTGCCATTTCATCTATTAGGTCATAGATACATTGTTCATTCATTTACGAGTAAAAACATGATGAGAGCCATACATAGATACTGTCATAAAACAAATATTTAACCAACATAATAGTAGCAGAAATACAAATGAAATCATAACCATATAAACCACATATAACCACTATAATACTCATAGAATTATAAGGATAAATAACCTCATAATGATGATACAAAATCCAAATTGAGGATGGAACTTCCACGTTCCACCCGACTGTAGGATAGCTGCGCCAAATATCTCTTCATCCATTCACCCCCGTGCCATATTCCAAGCATGAATGTTTTATATGATAGAACACATCAATCAAAAACCATCCACTGCCTTCAGAGGCCATCCACCTCAACACATTAAACAATGATTCCACCTCACGGTCGAACATCACAAAACCATCTTCAGATTGGTCCCTATCCAATACTTCCATGGCTTCCAGATCACTTGTCCTACCAAGGCTTCCAGAACTACTAACTCAAACAACAAATTTTACTGGGCTTCCAGAGAATTTGTCCAACTATGTCTTCCAAGACTAGTAAATCAACCCACCAAGGGCTTCCTAAACGTTTTTCCAACCAAGGCTTCTAAGACTAGTAAGTCAACCCAAGATGTTACAGGGCTTCCATAGCATTTGCCCAACTAGGGCTTCCATAACTAATAAATCAACCCAAGCTAAGGAAACATGAGAACCAACCAAAAGAAACCAAAGAAAACAAATCCACAATCACCATGCCTATCTAGGAAATGGCAAGGCTAGGCAATCCACTATTAATCCCATCCATACTCGATGCCAATGATGGATCACAACCAACAAACCACATGCATATGCCATGCATGCCAAAATTATTGAGGAAAACATACAGGTAAGTCGACACCTACAAGAAAAATCTGCTATATCTACTAATCCTGATGTTGTCTTGCGTTTTCCTACTCTTCTTTTTCCTTCTTCCTCCAAAAATTTAAGTATGCCACACCCTCCAAGAGTTCTCCAAGAAAACTCTAAGTATCTAAGAGTATGAGAGAGCTCCAAAATTGAACTGAAAAATGGTTACCAACTTATCCTCAAAAGCCTTTTTATGAATGAGGCCTCTATTTTCTTCATTTTCAATTATTTTCATTCATTTTACTCCTCACATGCAACATGTGACATTTCACCTCCCTCTTCTACTAATTTGCATTATTTTCATAAATAAATGTGCGAAAAATTATATTTTTCCTTTCCGAAGCTGTAGCCATTTCCTTTGTAAATTTCCTTAGACATTAATAACCAAATGAACACCCACACTAGGATGTCTAGCCCAACATTCATCTTGGAATAAGTGTCCCATTAACCGTGATTACTATTTTTCCTTTATTAACTTTTGTTACATGGAATTTTCACTAGGGTTGTTACAGAACTCTCTCCCTTGGGTGAACACCATCCTCGGTTTTCAACAACACATATAATCACAAAAATGTTGTAAGAAAAATATACTATAGATGGAGTTTTATAACTTAGCTCGATGCAATATTTACAATGATCAACTTGCTAAGAAGCAAACCAACATTGAAACATAACAAACATAACATCATAATGACATGATACCCATACCGCTTATTGGAGCTTTATAACATAGCTCATGGTGGTATTTACATCCATATAGATATGTACATATAGCAGCATCACCAAAACATATACCAAAACATATACCAAGACATATACCAAAACCACTTTGCTTCAACCAAAAATCAATGAAGGATACATGGTCTACATCTAATTCGCCATCTCCCATGTAGCTTCATTGGGCACAAAGTGCTTCCATTGCACCTTAACCTACTTGATTTCTCATTTATGGAGAATGAGCACCTTTTTATGAAATATGCACTGAGCCTCTGACTGGAATTCTTCATCTGGCTCCACCTATAATAAAGACTAGTCAATCACATCATCAACATCTCTAACATACTTCTTAAGTAATGACACATGGAAAACATCACCGTCTTTCACTGTCGGAGGCAGTACAAGTCGACATGCTACTCGCCTAATCCTCTCAATAATACTGAAGAGTCCACAAAACCGTGGTGCCATCTTAGCACATGATCCAATCCATAAGAAATTATTTTTTGGTTTGATGTGCAAGTACACCTATTCCCCAACTTAGAACTCCTTGAACAACCTGTTTAGATGTGCATAGCTCATATTCATTTCATGTGCTTCCTTTAAATTCTTCCTGATATCCTGCATTTCCTGTTCCATGTTTGCCAACATGTCTGGCGCAATGAACACCCTCTTAACTAGGCCACTCCAACTGACAAGAATATTGCAACTCTACCCATACAATGCCTCAAATAGACTCATCCTCAAATATTCTTGATACCCATTGTTGTAAGAAAACTCTACCAATGGAAGGTACTCTTCACACTTTCATTGCTAATGCATCACCTACGTCATCAACATTTCCTTCAATATCCTATTTACCCTCTATGTCTGTCCATTTGTCTATGGATGACAAACTTTACTGAAGGCCAAATCTGTGCCCAAACCTAAAAAGAATCCTTCCAAAACTTTGAAGTGAACTTCACATCCTTGTCTGATACAATCTTCCTCGGAACACCATGCAATCTGATCACATCTCTCATGAATACCTATGCTACATCTCTATCTGATAATGTAGACTTCATTGGAATGAAATGTGCAACCTTTGTCAACCTGTTCACAATAACCATGATGGAATAATGTTGTCTCACTCTCCTCAATAAACTTGTGATGAATTCCATGGAAATGACTTCCCATTTCCACTTTGGAATGACAATTCATTGTAGCAGTCCACCTGGATGTTTACACTCTTCCTTCACACACTGAAAATCAAAACACCTAGCCACAAACGCTGCTGCATCCCTCTTCAAGTTCATCCAATAATAAAATCACTTCATTATTGTGAGTGTCTTCTGATAGCCTAGGTGATACAAATATGGTTTCACATGAAACTCCCTCAATATCACCTTCTTGATATCACTATTGTCTCACATATATATCCTGCCTGTGAACCTAACCCACATCTTGTGCACCTTCACCTATACCTATGTCTGTTCCTGTATATGTATATGTACTATCTCCTGTATTTGTACCTGTACCCATACTCTGCTGCAACCTATGCATAATATCCATATATATGGCATCCTTCTAACCTGCCTGCATGATCCTATTGTGTAATTTTGTTCCATAGGAGCTCATAGCTGCTAAGTGATTTACCTGTATTTGCCTACAAAGAGAATCTACCAATCTCTTCTCTTTGCCTTTAATGTACCTAATATCAAAATTGAACTCATTGATCGTATCTAACCACTGATCCTACCTACCATTCAAATTGGGTTGGTCAAATAGATATTGCAAACCACTGTGATCACTCATCAATGTAAACCTCCTACCCAAAAGACAATGTCTCCACATCTTCAATGCATATTTAATCGATGCCAACTCAATATCATGTGTGGGGTAGTTATTCTCGTGCCCATTCAGTTTTCACAACTCATATCATATCATCTATCCATCCTGCATCAGGAGTCCACCAAGTCCTTTATTGCAAGCATCTGTGCATACTACAAACTCTTTGTTCAGCTCTGCAATATTTAAGACTAGTTCATGTGTCAACGGATGCTTAAGTTGCTCAAAACTAGCCTCACACTCCTCTATCCATTCGAAATTCTTACCTTTCCTCTTCAATGATGTGATAGGATAAGCAATATGTGAGAAGTTCCTGATGAACCTCCTATAATAACCTACCAACCCCATGAAATATCTCACCTCATCTACATTCCTAGGATTTGCCCACTCCATGATGTCCCTTATCTTTTTTGGATCTACTGCAATGTCCTACTTAGCGACAACATGTCCCAAGTAGTGTACTTCAGTTTGAAAGAAACTACACTTGTTGAGCTTGGCATACAACTTATGCTCTCTCAACAACCTCAACACTGCTGCTAAATGCTCGACATGCTCTTTCTCATTTTTAGAGTATAATAATATGTCATCAATAAAAACAATAAGAAACTTATCCGAATATAGATTCAACAAACTATTCATCAAGCACATAAATGAAGCTAGAGCATTAGTTAAGTAAGAAGGAACTACAACAAAATCATAATTCCCATACGTCATCCGGAAGGTTGTCTTGTAAATTTCCTCCTCTTTGATGGATACCTGATGATATCCAAATATCAAATCAATCTTCAAGAACATTACTTCTCTCTTCAACTGATTGAACAAATCATCAATCCTCGACGACATATACCTGTTCTTAATTTTCATTTTGTTCAACTGCATGTAGTCAATGCATAATCTGAGAGTACAATCTTTCTTCTTCATAAACAAGATCGGTGCACCCCATGGTGACACAATTTCCTTAATGTGTCCCTTGTCTAACATTACCTTCAACTGTAGATTCAACTCTACCAACTCAGGTGTGCTCATCCTATAAGGTGTGTTTGATGCTGGAGGTGCCTCTAGCACCAACTCAATAGAAAAGTCCACCTCCCTGTGAGGTGGAAACTCTAAAACATCTTCAGGAAATACATCCTTGAACTGTTGTAGAACTCGGTACCTGTTCAAAAAATCTACATCCACAACTTCCTTACCCTTGTCACTAGAAATGTGCACTGCGAGTAACACAAACCTTTTCTGTGACTATGTTTTTCTTACATAGTTGTGACCATCCTAAATGACGTGGATTTCTTCTTACCCTGTAAGACTCTTGGTTCCCCATTTTCATACAAGCACTCAATAGCTTTTTCATAACAATCCACCTTGGTTCTATGACGGTACAACCAATCCGTGCCCTACAAAATATTGTATGATCTCAACGGTAATACATTCAAATGTGTTGTGGTAGGCAAACCATTCAAATCAATTGCACAAGCTCTTACCCAATGATGAACTCGCTTCTTTGTACTTGTAGCCAACTGCACTAACCAATATTCTACATGCAATTCCTTACTCAAACCACACTCATCCACCAAGTCAGAACTAACTTAGATATAATCAGATCCGAGGTCAATAAAAATAGAAATAACTTGATCACAAAGCTTACCGTCCATCTCAATGATAGATGTCTTATGGTCTGCTTGTTTTTTGTCCAATGTTGCATAAATATGATGAACACTCTGGCCAACATCCCCAACTGTTTGTGCGTCTTGTGCACTATATATCTGAGGCCTACCACCTTGATTCTGTGGACAATATCTCCTATGATGCATCATCTTTGTGACAAGTCCATCACTCTATAGGTTTCAAGCCTACATCCTTTTTCTGCTCCTCAGATCGATGCCCCAGTCCTTTTTCAGATGCTTTGAAACTCTTAGATGGTGCAACATTCTACTTATTACCCAAATACTATGATCTTACTCTCTTCTTGTCCCATTTTCCTTTGTTCTTTGCATTTCCTTTCCTGTCTAGATTAGTCTCATATCTGCACTTCAATTTTTCATAGCAATGCTTTAGGTTTGGGATGGCATCCTCTAATGATTTAGGCTCATCGAACTCAATCCTACCTTTGAAGTCCATTGGTAACACATTATTGAATCTATGAATCTTGGTCTTATCCTCCATGACGCAAGGCACATACCTTAGTAGCTCCAATAACTTGCCAGTGTACTCATCATTTGTCATAGACCCCATCTTTAGTTCATATAGTTCCTTTCCCTATCATTAAAGTATCTCTCTGATGGGTACTTCCTTTTGAATAGCCGCTCAAACTCATTCTAAGTTAACTCCTCCTATATACCTCTGACATTCTTCACATCTTCCCACAAAATTTTTGCTTTACATTTGAGACTAAATGTAGCTACTTTGGATTTCATGTTCTATGAATAGTGATGCAACCTAAAGAACTTCTTCATACCAAGCAACCATTCCTCTGCATCTTGTGATTTCTCGATCTCTCCAACAAATTTTGGTGGTTTTTCTTTCTTATACTCATATGGAAAGTATCACCTATCACTCCTCCTGTATAGATGATAACGATATCAATCATCATGCCTGTCAGAACCAGAACTAGAATGGTACATGTGTCTATCCCCTCTCCTATATGGAGTGTCCAACAGTATTCCATCTCTAACCATGTCATCTTTATCTAACTTGTGGCCACCATTTGACCTAATACCATATGCCTCATTAGTTTTTTCCTCCTCCTCATGGCTGATCTGAAGTAGTCCATGTTGCTGTAAATATGACAAGATCTGAAGTATCACTGCATTTACCTCTTGTAGATTCTCATGTTCCTGTAAAATTATGTCATTATCTGCCTTATAACTCCTTATTTCTTCCTTTAAGCTTCTCAGTGTATCTGCTAAATCAGTAGAGTTCCCAACACCATACTGCTCATCTGATTCACAGGGAGAGTCTTTGTAGTCTACCATCTTGATAGCCATTTCATATTTCTTCTTGTAAGGTATATCATGTTAGCTAAACCAAATCACAATACACCAACGTACCTTAATATTGCTCGAGGAGGATAACTTGTCTACAATATCAACAAATCAGCATAATACATGTATACCATAATCACGACAACATATAGAAACATAACACATACCTATATATCCATGCAACCATCATCCTAGCTAGGGTCTAGTCATTAATGCATGACCGTATCAACAACGCATAACACGACCTCATGCATGAAAAAAACCACTACATCATTGTATACTTGATCACATGCAAACATTAACATGCATAAGAAATGTGTAACCAACCACACACATGCATAAACACATGTAATCAAGCATAAAAGAACAATACTTGTAACCAAACCTACCAAAAAGATACATGTAACCAAGCATACAAAATGATGCATGTAAGCAACATACAACAACACGTAACTAGTCATAAACTCATAAAGATGCACTCCATAATAACAACATCAACTTCCACATCACGACATCACTACAACCATGATCAACATCATGAAAATGCAACAAGCATATGAAATGCAAGTTTAAGAGACACACATGCAATCAACATGCATGCATGACTGCACACATCCCATTCATTCCAAGGGGTGAACCATTCTCTCTTACCACTCTATAATACCCTCCTCCCACATCTACCCAGGAAATTTTCTAGTTGGGGTAAACATGCGACAAGAGGCCAATATGATATGATGGAACCTCCTAAGTCACATTAAGGAAGTGGAACCGATGGAAACACACCATACAAACACTTAACATCAACATTAGGCCCTTAAGAACCAATCCAACCTTTCTACGAACCATCCCCTGGGTCCCACTGATATTTTGGATCACTTGACCTCTAGACGCTCTCATGTTATGGGCATGCCAATTTCTAGGGACCTTTGGATGCTATCACAGGCATGCAATCCAATGCTCGGGGACTATTTTGCATAGTTTTCTGCCAATATCCCTAGTATTTGAGCCACTTTTTTCAGGCCCAAAGCGCAGGTCACTGCCCAAAATTGAATGACATCTCTAGAACAATAAAATAATAGAGAAATGACAGTACACATGCAATTACTTGAATAATACCTTGAAAATACCCCTACTAGCCATGATAGACATTTTTTCAAACATATCATGAATATGTAATCTACAGGTGTAAATAACAGATCTCATCATAGGGGTCTCATACTTAGTTGAGAATAGCTAAGAAACATTAATGCCTCAACACATCAACTACCATTTCATCCATTAGATCATAGATACATTGTTCATTCATTTATTAGTAAAAACACGATGAGAGTTGTACATATGTATTGTCATAAAACACACACACACACACACACACACATATATATATATATGTATATATATATATATATATATATATATATATATATATATATATATATATATATATATAGATATAGATATAGATATAGATATAGATATAGATATAGATATATCTATATCTATATCTATATCTATATCTATCTCTCTCTCTCTCTCTCTCTCTCTATATATATATATATATATATATATATATATATAACTTGCATAATAGAAACATAAATACCAATGAAATCAAAACCATATAAACCACATATAACCAATATAATACTCATATAATTACAAGGAGATATTGATGATGCAAAATCCCAACCTGGGATGGGAATTCCACATTCCACACGCTCATAGAATGACTAAGAAAAATCTCTCTTTAGTCATTCACCCTTGTGCCATATTCCAATCATGAATGTGGAATCTCATATAACAAATCAATAAAAAACTATTGAAGGCTTCCAAAGGCCATCCAAATCACCCCATCAAACATAAATTCCACCTCATGCTCTAACATCCCAAAGCCATCATCAAATTGGTCTGCATCCAAGCCTTCTAGGTTTTCCATAGTGATTTTCCAACCAAGGCTTCCATGACTAGTAATTCAACCCACATATTCTACCAGGAATCTAGAGCGTTTGTCCAACTAGGGCTTCTAGGATTAGTAACTCAACCCACCAAGGGCTTCCAGAGCATTTTTCCAACCAAGGCTTCCAGGACTAGTAACTCAACCCAAGCTGTTACAGAGCTTCCAAAGAATTTGTCCAATGAGGGCTTCCAGGACTAATAACTCAACCTAAGCTGAGGAAACATGAGAACCAACCAAAAAAAATAAGGAAAACAAATCCATAATCACCATGGATATCCAGGAAATGGAAAATCTAGGCAATCCACTATCAATCCCAACCATCCTCTATGCCAATGAAAGATCAGAACCAACAAACGACATGCATATGCCATGCATGCCAAAACTAGTGAGGAAAGCATACATGTGGCTCAGTACCTGTAAGAAAAATTTGTTGTAGCTGTTGATCCCAGTCTCCTCTTGCACTTTCCTTCTCTTCCTTTGCCCTCTTGCTCCAAAAGACCAAGTATGCCACACCCTCCAAGAGTTCTCCATGGAAACTCTAGGTATCCAAGAGTATGATAAAGCGAGACTAATGAGAGAGATTCAAAACTGAACTGACAAAAGGTTACCAACTTATTCTCAGAAGCCTTTTTATGAATGAGGTCTCTATTTTCTTCATTTTCCATTATTTTATGTCATTTTCCTCCTCATATGCAACCTGTGACCTTTCACCTCCCTTTTCTCCTAATTTTCATTATTTTCATAAATAAATGTGCCAAAAATGCCATTTTTCCTTTCCGAAGCCTTAGCCATTGCCTTTTCCAATTTCCTTAGCCATTAATAACCAAATGAATAGCCACACTAGGATGTCTTGCCCAATATTCAGATTGGAATAATTGTTCCATCAACCATGGTCATTACTTTTCCTTTATTAACTTTCATTACATGGAATCTTCACCAGGGTTGTTACAGAAGTGAGCTCAAGGGTGTGACTGAGGCATTGAGATAGTTATGGGAAAATATAACCACAATCGCTCAGTTATAGTTCTTCAGAGAGTGATTGAGAAGCCTCTGTCAATCACATAACCTCTTTAAGGCTGCGACTGTAGTCTCACAACCATGCAGAGGAAGGCCTATGGTTGCGACTATGCCTGCAGGAAACAAAACTGAAGTTTTGTGCATGAAATTACATTTTCACCTGAAATATGTGAGTTCTATAGTCATGAAGCAGACAATAGAATAATATATTAACACTAAAGTTTGAATGTTTGCTATAATATGAATATATAGAGCTAGCTTGTGTTTGCAAGTGATTAGCACATGCATATAGATATGTCATTATACTTGAAGTTTGTGCTACAAGAATTTGACATGATTTGGCTAATTGATATATATGAGCAGTGTTTAGATTTTTGACATAATTCTTGATAATTACTTAAGAACTTTGACTTTCTATATTTTGGACTATAGATATCACTATGATAAAAGAATTGAGATTTGGCCTAATGAGTAATGATTTGACTTGACGACTGAGGATTTTCATTGATAATAATGCTATATGGGCATAGTGACCTTCAGTGGCTAATATTAGTGTTTTATAATATCATCTTCATTTTTCTTAGCACAATGGTTGAAGTATTGACAAATGTGATTCTGTATGAAGTAACCTCATGATAAATGGATGGAACCTACATGAATTATTCTTGGTGTATGCATTTTGATATAGTAACTTATATTATGATCATAAGGATGACTTGATGAAGTTTTTTTTGATATTGCTTATGAAAATTGTTATAAATCTGAGACGAAAATATATGATAATAGAAATAAACCCAAGAAATAACAATATTTGAATATAGATAGAAATTCTTCTTTATTGATATCAAACCCTTGAGATAGGGCAACACCATATATTCACTCCTTAAGGAAGGAGAACACTCCACAAACCATATGCTTGTCCATATAATATTCTTTGACATCTCTCAATGGGGAGTCTCTAGCCTTTATATAGGCCTCATACATACAATACCATAGGTCATTACCATGGTTCCCTCAATACCATATATCTAATACAATGGGCTTATTATATTACTGCTAATTGCTTGTGGTCCCTTACATGATATGGGTTAACCAC
Organism: Pinus tabuliformis; assembly: GCA_031772625.1. Lineage (NCBI taxonomy): Eukaryota > Viridiplantae > Streptophyta > Pinopsida > Pinales > Pinaceae > Pinus > Pinus tabuliformis. The sequence goes on along the minus strand of CM062819.1, from coordinate 1,493,225,073 downwards.
TTTATTTATTACTATGGCCCATCTCATTATTACATTATTCCCTTGGGTACCTCCCTCAGTACCCCATACTATCCCCCCTAGGTATACTACATTCCACCCCCCTTAAACATGTTTCATCCCCGAAACATAAGAAGAACACAAATAATAAGAGCTACTCAAAAGAGTAGTCCACTGGTACCATGCACGTGCATCTAGCCATCCAAGAGAAAGGTGAACCCTCGATCTAGCTGGTGCCTCACTCACTTGAGATGGAAGTTGACCCTGGCAGCTCTTCTGTGTTGATATGTAGTAGGTGGATCATCGCCCCTCTCTATCTGTCATGTCGTCCTTGTGGCTAATCCGTTGCCATCTTGTAGGTTGTTTTCTTGCAGGGTGATGTGGGTGGTGATATGCCAAAGTTTTAACCAACAATATATCTTTCTTTAATTCACCACCTAATGGACCCTGATTGGTATCTGGTACATGTTGTGGCATCTGTTGTTGTTTTTTATCTTCCAATATTACTTCAACCACGAATTACGTACCTGTAACATTTTTTGCTTCAGCTTCCTTGGGCTCTACCTGTTTTTCTCGTACCTAGTTTGATGTTTTTGTTTGGTTGCCGACCATCAAGGGCTCATCATCTAATGTGTCAGTCCCTGGAATATCTTCTGCTTTAGCCTCCTTGGACTCTACCTATTTATTGATGGAAATATCCTGTAATGTAATTTTCTTCTTTTTATAGCAGTGCTTCAGGAATTTTTTCTACACATTAATATTGATAGTACCCACAGATTCCATCCAAGGGTATCCCAAAACAACATCCATGTTATCCATATTTGAAGTATAAAAATGAAAATGAAGTACATACTTATCCATAAAAAGCTTCAAATCTTTAGAAAGTTGAACATCCTCATTATCAACCTGTGTGTTTTCAATGTGTTTTGCTGGAACTTGCAATTTTTTATCAAATTAACATTGATAAAATTATGTTTGCAGCTAGGATTTATAGACACAATGATATTCTCCTTCTGAATACATCCATGAACCTACAATATGGAGATACCAGTAGAAAATAACCCCTTACATGTCTCATTCTCCTGTTTTCTAGCCTGGGACCATTTGTCTAAAAGGACTTTTTCAAATTCTTCATCTGAAAGGTTGTACAACTTCTTCCTCGCAACTGATCTAAACCATTTGGCAGCCTCATCTTCCATATTAGTTGCTATGAAAATTTTCCAATTTTTTACCCATAATGACTTTTTTTCTATTAATTCTTCAATAGTAGGACCATTATCTTTTCTTGTAAAATATAGAATTGCCATGAAGAGGGTTTTGAAAACAAATCGCTTACTTGGAAAAAATTTGAAATGGCCACAATTCAGTTAATATGGCTCAGAATCCCTACTATGACCTATTTTCAGAAATGGAATAACCATTCTACATCTTCCCATGTGACATAAATCCTGATCTAGGCATTGTAATTTCATATTCGTGCTGCAACTGTTCCGCCGTCGCAAAAATTTATGAAAAAAAGAGCTAATTTTGAATTAGCGATATCTCTCTCCTTCGGACTTCGATTTGACTTTTTTTTTTTTAAATTGGATACTTTTTTGCAAAGGACCCAAATCTGCAATTAGATTCTGCAAACATTGACCCAACACATACATATCGGATTTGCAAACTCGTCGCCGCGAAAAATGTCTGCAACACAGCTCATTTTTAAATCAACGATATCTCCCTCATCTAGACTCTGATTCGGTCGATTTTTTTTTTTCAAATTGGGTATTTTTTTTGCAAAAAGCCCAGATCTACAATTAGATTCTATAAATTTTGCACCAAAATATATAGATTGGATCTGCAAACTTGCCACCCAAAATGTTCCTACAAAAAAAAAAAAAACTGCTTTGCCCAAGAAAGTGCTCTGATACCACTTGTTATAGATTTGATCTGAAAATATATGATAATAAAAATAAACCCAAGAAATAACAAGATATGAATATAGATAGAAATTCTTCTTTATTGATATCAAACCCTTGAGGTAGGGTAACACCATACATTCACTCCTTAAGGAAGGAGAACACTCCACAAACCATATGCTTGTCCATACAATATTCCTTGACATCTCTCAATGGGGAGTCTCTAGCCTCTATATATGCCTCATACATACAATACCATGGGTCATTACCATGTTTCCCTCAATACCATCTATCTAATACAATGGGCTTATTATATTATTGCTAACTACTTGTAATCCCTTACATGATATGGGTTAACCACTTTATTTACTACTATGGCCCCTCTCATTATTACATTATTCCCTTGGGTACCTCCCTGAGTACCCCATACTATCCCCCCTAGGTATACTATATGCATCGCCCCTAGGTATACTACAAAAACTTGTTGACATGATAATAGATAAAGTCATGACAGGATGAGAGCCCTGCCTATCACCTTGTCCAAAGAATTTGATGTTGTGATATTGTGATGATTTTGATATTGGTTCTGATTTGTCATCTAAAATTTGATACGCTGACTTAGTTGATTTGATTTTAAAATATTGTCGTTATAAGCATATTGGTTTGGAAAAGTATTATGTTTGCATACAGAACTATGTGAAGTAAGATCCTCGATCTTAATATGTCCACATTGACAATTATCTAGTCAAGCCAAGACGATGTGTTGATCCAAAGCTCTACTTCGGAAGTGTTCCAAGGTATGACTTTGATTTTGGTTTTGGTTTTTTATACTGATGGTCTACCATTGACATGTAATGAGCCTCTGATGATCTAAGTAAGAGGGATATGACTTCTGAACCTCAAAATGGTGAATCATGGCATGATGAATCAATTTCTGAAGTTGGGAAAGTATAATCTATATTGTGAAGCTATTGAAGAAGTATTGGAAAATGGAAATGAAAATCCTTGGACACTCCAATTGAATTTCAATATGTGGTGAATTTTTTTTGTTGAACTCATCTTGGCAACCAACAATTTATTGAAGAACTGATGTTCCATTTTGAACACCCATCCATATATATATAATGTGTATAGAATCTAAATGAGTTCATGATTGAGCACCTTCACTCACATAGATTTTCCACAAAGCATCCTTCTAGCTATTTGCATGGGATGATCAAATTTTTGTCTGAGACATTACTCCTGTGCTATATGACTACCTGGATGTACTAATGATGATTAGGATTATTATTGATGAGACGAAAAAAATTGGATGTTTCCTTAGTATGAGATCTCCCATGATATCCTAGATGAGGGTCCTGTAGTACAATTGAGGTTGAGTACGATGTTTATAGCATGTCTAGCTATGAGGTAAGATGAACAAGTTCTTTGGAGAGATGATTGAGAAAGTTCTAGATATGACATGGATACATTGCGATAAAAAATAGTGGGATCCAATTGGAAGAGAACCCAATATATATCTGGGACTGAAACACCTTCATATATTGAGACAGTGTTAACATACGAGACAAACTTAGGTGTGGTTGGAACCTCCTTGAGGGAGAGGATGTAAAGTCTCCTTTTTGTGATATATAGTTATATTTTGTTCTAACATGATATTTTATTTAATGTCTTGTATGAATAGGAGAAAACTACTATTGAGACATGCTGATTACCAGATATGAGAATGATGATAGGTTTTTTGATCTATAAAGAGAATCTCTAATTGAGGACATTGATGGTCTATGTAGAGTATACCCCAGTTGGCATCATATCCACAAGCAGGGCTTGCTGGGAATATCTCTCCCCGTATGGCCAATGGGTTGAGAGTGTACTTGGGGGTGTACAACCAAGGTCAATTATGAAGTGGGTGTTCTACCACATGATTGCTTAAACTCATCTACAGGAAGAGCAACATGCAATAGGATTAGGTTGATATTTTCTCCCCTATGTGGTTTCAGGTTGAGATTGAGCTCCTCGGTGTGATTTCAAGGTTGAGATGCACTCCACTGTGCATTTGGATATCCTATTTCTTAATATGGGGTTGTAGAAGTAGCTCCCCCATGAGATTTTGGGTCAATATGTGCTCCTTGATGTGGTTCTAGGTTGAAACCTGCTCTTGGATGGTATGTTCTCTGATGATGATACAAATCACAGATTTAGGTCCCCGCTGATATCCCCAGGTAGTAGCCGCTGGAGGATATTTCGGGTAGTGGCCCGATGGAAAGAGGGTGGTAGATTGGCTCCCTTTCGATGTCAAATTTTTTCTTCTTTTATATTTGAGAATGTTCATCACATAAGTAGGAATAATCATGAGATAAGAAGGAGTAAGAAAGATATGAATCTAAATGATCAGCAATGATACGAGATGATGAGATACCTTAGATTTGATATGATAATAGGATGACATGTTGATCGATGGTTAGATATTGGCAGGTAGAATTCTCCCTAGTTGAGAGGGAGTGGTAAAAATACGTAATTGTGTTAAAATTCCACTTTGGTCACCTAATGGAGATGATGATTGTAATTAATTTCTCTTTTCAAGAGGACCAAAATCGACCTAAATATCACTCAAATCACATAAGGGAAAGTGTACTATGAAGAAATGCCTATAACAACCCTAGTGAAAATTCAATGTAAAAATATATAAATACCACAGATGATGGGACATGTATTCCAAGATGAATGGTGGGCAAGACATCCTGGTGTGTGTTCATTTTGTTGTTTATGGATAAGGAAAGTGGCAAAGGCAATGGCTAAGGATTTGGGAAGACATGAGGCATTAATTGGCATTTTATTTATGAAAATAATGGAAATTAGGAGAAAAGGAGGTGAAGGGTCTCAGGTTGCATGTGAGGAGGAAACTGAAGGAAAATAATGGAAAACGAAGAAAATAGAAGCCGCATTAATAAAAATGCTTCTGAGGATCAACTAGAAGGACTTGGTCAGTGTAAGGTTTTGTTAGTTTAGCATTGGAGCTCTCTCATTATTCTCTCTCCCTCTCATACTCTTGGATGCTTAGAGTTTTCTTGGAGCACTTTGGCATTGGAGCAAGAAAGGAAAAGAAGACAAGAGGAAGCAAAGATCAAGCAGGGAAAGGCAGGATCAAGCAGCTACAATAGGTTTCATTGCAGGTATCAACTTTCATGTGTATTTACTTGCTAGATTTGGCATGCATGGGATTGCATGTGTTTCTTTTCTACCATGGAATGGGTCTTTCCAGGTGTGACAGTATTTTAAGCCTAGCCTTTGTCATTTCCTGATAGCTTTGATGAGATGGGTTCTCTCATGCATTTTTTGGGGGATGGTTGGATTAGATTCAAAGATGAGTGGGGTGGATCTCCGAATTGACTAACACATGGTGGTAGTGGTCCCTGAACTAGACTGAGGATGCACGAAGCCACTGGCCTAGTAACCCTTGAACCAGATTGTGGGTTGTGGTAAAGCCAGATTACGTGCCTCGATGGGCCTAGGAGTCCTTTCTAGTGAATGGCAGGATATACGGTAAAGCCAAGAGGTGGATTTTCTCTTTGTTGGTCCTAGTCATTCCAGGATGGAATGCATTGTAAATATTGGAGAGTATGTCTCAATCTAGGGCCTAGTGATCCCTGGATAAGACTACGGATGCATGGTAAAGCTTGAGAGACTAGGAGGAACTCAATTTCCTCACGCTGTAGGCAGAGAACTCTAGTGGTATACACATTGATTGGTGTTTTGACATGTTCTATGAGTCGCACATTCATGCCTGGAATATGGAAGGGGGTTATTGGCTGCAAAGATACTTGACTGAGCCAATCTATGGTCGAGTGGAACATGGTAGTCCCATCACCGGTTGGTTCATTGCATTTATTAACGAAAATTTCATTCCCTTGATTTTCATGTGCAAATGTAATGATGTATATATGGATTTTGATGGCTGATATGTTTATTGTATTTCTATTCATATTATGTTGTTTATATGCACATTTACCCCGGATATAATGGTTGCAATTAATTTCTTTTTTTGAGAGGACCAAAATCAACCTAAATATCACTCAAATCAGATAAGGGAAAGTGTATTATGAAGAAATGCCAACATGTGCATATTTGATAAGGTCACCGCTAAAGAAAAATAGGCCATATTGAAAGGATATAAATACAATTTTCCTCTACCTCAGTTAGACACAATGATGAGACACTCTTATATCTTTTTTTTCGCTCGCACAAGTCAGTAGCTTGTCCACGGAGGATCAAGTTCACTCTAAAGTGAAATTGCAGGGTCTAAAGCTTGCATTTTATATCTAAGGCTTTTGGCCACAATCACAGGCACAAAATAAAAGGATCCTGATGACATTCTCTCTATCAGAGGCTCATGCATGTGATTAGAGACTTCTAGTTGCATAGACAACTCACTATTCTTACGACTGAGAGTTAGGGTTTCCGCAGTCTAGATATGACCCCAGCCACTCGCTTGCTAGGCTTAAGAGAGTGACTAGGAAGCCATAGTTTCTCACATATCTCCACTTTCATGTGAATAGGAACTAGAATTTGAAATCATAGTCTTCCAAAGATTTCAGTTAGTGACCGTAGGGTTCAGTGGTTGATTGCAGACAATGACAATTCATTACATAGATCAGAATCATATTTTTGAGTATTAGCATTATTGGGTTCAATTCATGGATGTTTTAGTTGTTTTGTAACATATTTTCATAGATGAATATATGGATCATTGTACTCTATTTTTCTCAATCATTTGATCACAATCTAAGAATAATAATTTGCAAGGGTTTTCCCAATAGTGGGTTTTTTCATGGTCCCCGACCAATCCCGGTGTCTCTATGTGTGAATTATTTTCTTCTATTGTTCCTTTCTATTCCATTGCATTGTTGATGATGATATTGTTATTTCTACATAGTTGCATATGATCTGACTAATGTTATGATGTTATGGGGTGAACTTAATGTGTTAATGAAGAAATTCATTTATCAAAGAAAAGAACAATATAGCCCTAAGAAAAAATAACAAACTTCTAGTGGAATCCTACTTGTTATCAGTTGCCATAAAATGTTCGCCAATTTCCATTGTCTCAAGTTCATCAAAATTTTAGAATTCAAGGAGAACATTTAAGGTTCTGAGCCATGCAAGAATAATAAACGGTCTAATGGGGGACCCGTCAAGAAAATTTGCTTGTTTTCCTTTAATTGTAGCCATATTGGAAACTCGTTCCACGTTATTAGGGATCCTTGTTGAATAGAAACTAACATATGGCTTGGGTCTATTCCCATGGGTAGTAGAAAACCTATGCCCTTTGGTATCCCAAGTGAATCCAATGACATTTTCATTCTTGTTCTCTAATTCCATCACCTTTATGCAGATATCTCTTCCATTTATTTGGAAAAGTTAAAAAGTTGTGTATGTACTTTTATTCATCTTTATATAATGGTCCACTTTGACTACTAAAGTCCCTATTTCTTTGCTAGTACATTTTTCAATCACTTACACTGAATATATTTTTCTGACTTAGCTCCTCCCTTTTAGGGTTTTATACAAGACTCACATTTGCAGGTTGGTTACAACCACCTCCCTCTTTTACAAACAAGGGCTGGTATTGGATTTGTTAGTGACCAACTAAAATCCATTATATTGTCAACTTTAAGGGATTTATTATCTAGTAGACTCATGGTATTTGTATCTTAAACACCGATGGTATTTTTACCAATGCGGGAAAAGTATCTGTCATCTATGCCACTAGCCCATCTAAATATAGGCCAAGACACACCAGTAACACCACTAGTTCCACCAGTAACAAAATCATCAACACTTACTTTGAACTCTCTCAATACTTCACCAATCCTTGTGTTAAGGGTGGCCCTCTTTGTATCTTGAGTATTACTTGGCTCTTGGATGCTGTAAGTAACCAAAAAGTTTTCACTAGGAAAGAAATATACCAACTTGAGTTATGGATGTGCAAAGTGCATTGGGGGGTTAAAGGTTGTACTACCTCCCCAAATAGTTGCTTCCAACCTATGCATTGTTTCTAGGTATGTTCAAAGAGATGACCACTGGATAGAGCTCTCAGTCTAGCACCTACATCAGTAGACCCAATCTAGATTGAGTTGTCTAGGATCATTCCAATAAACTTTTGTGTCAGTGTTCAAATGAATAACAAATCAATCATGTCCTTTCTCATATGTTATCCACTTTTTCTAAATTTCCCCCCCGTGTATAGGCCATTGTTTCTAGAGGAATCCATTCATTTGATACTTTCATATATTTATCAAAATCATCAAACATGTTCACAACAAATACAGGATTTTTCCAAGTTATGTCTATTTGTTTGATATTTTTTTTTTGTGCTTCCTAAGTTGTATTGTACTCTATAAAGCAATATCCCTGAGTCTTATGGGTTTTGATATGGAGTAGCATCCAATGCCCCTCTTCCTCATTGTACCAACCTGCCCAAAGATCTTGCCAACAATACTTTCAAGTTTCTCAAACTTATCTAGAGGGACATTTGGGAGATTGTCTAGACTCTCTATAATGTTGCATAACCTAGTCTGGATCTCTAGTGAATATTCATCTTCCTCCTCATCCTCATTTTTGATGTCCAAATCTTCACCCATAGGAAGTTTTATTGAATCCAATTCAACATTGGAAAAATTGATGTTGATTTGTTGGATATTGTTACCCAGGCAAAGGGGAGGCACTGACACAAGCATCTCAATTGTATCCATCTTTCTTTCTAAGCTCTCTTACTGTTGTTGGACTCAATATCGAAGCCTATATGAGGGAAGGAAATGCATGCATAGCTGGATGCATATGTGATACTTTTGAGGCACATATAAATTTAAGCTTATCTTAGTACAACCTTGTGAGTGATCTCCAACTATTCAAGCGTTTAGGAGATCTCAAGAAACCCCTAAGTAATGATGTTTCAATGTAGAATCCAAGTATTGAACATAGATTAACCCAATCTGTTAAATGACCTCCACTTATTCAAGAGATTCCAAACAACCCCTTGTTAATGAAGTTTTCAGGTTCAAATGCATTTTCATGCAGGGAAGCCGAGAAAACTAAGATCTAAAAATCACAATGCTTATGTATCTATCCATATAGTGATTGTCTTCTTCTTCCCCTCGAAATGTTAGTTTTGAAATTCAAAATGGGTATTGCAAAGGGAACAATAAATACCTATGGAATTCTAGATCTTTTTAATTTTTCTAATTTTTGTTAATAATATACATGCGATGATATTCATAAAGGGAAATGGCTGATAGATCTCTTTTTTAATATCTATTAATGTGTAAAAAAGTGAGAAGGAAGTTTGTTCATTTTCGTATTGTGACACTAATTATGCATTATTTCCATTGAGATGCTTGTTGTTCATTATGAAGAATTATTTTTTTTGCAATTTACTTTTAAGTCTCAGTATGTTTAAATAAACCTAGATCCATCTTAAATCAATCTACTAAACATATATCAAATATCTTTTTACTATAAAAGAGGTTTACATGTCATATTTTATCCCTCTTGATGCATGGTAGATTCTAAATTAAGATGGATATAAGTTGGGTTAATTATAATTATAATTAATGTTATTAATTTATTTTATTTTTTACACCATAAGGTGTTTCTTTGGGAAGAACTCCCCTTTCTACCACTTTGTACCTTCCTGCACTATTGATTTTTGCATTAGATGATGGAATTGATATTCCTCATTCGATTGTGTTCGGTGGAGGTAAGTTACTAATTTTTTTAAATAGTGGGAGGCCTTTATTCTCTAAGTCATAATACTAGTTGTATTTCTACAATGTTAATTTCCTCACCCTAGCAATGGTTGGAATGGTCCTGTTATCACTTAAAAAAAAAATCTAAAATTTTGGACAACTGGTATGGTTCTAAAGTTTTATGTTAGTCTTGGTCAAGTCATTTTTATTGTTTTGTTTAGGAAGTCTAAATCATAGAGTGCCGTCTTGTTCCCATTATCAAATAAGGTCAAAAATCTTGTTTTACCTATCATTGATCCCACATTATTTCAAAAGTGTCATGTGTTAAGGATGTTTCAAAATTGACATGCGCAACGAAATTGCCTAGGAGTTTTCGTAGCACAAAACTCATAAAATACACTATGTGCACTATGAAATCGGGGATTCGTAGTTAGGAGTTTTCGTAGTGCAAAACCCAGAATTTTCACTGGATGTGCTACGAAGTTGGGGATTCGTGCCAAATCTTGTCTAGCTGTCAAATCCATCAAAATCCATTAATGTTTCATCATCAGGTGTCAGTCCATGAACCTTGCTTATCACATGCAGCCATTCACTCTCATCATTAGATTCATTACGGGTTTTGTATGCACTCTTTGTCTTGGTATTTTTCGTGTTCATTTCATGCATAAGAGACAATTGGAAAGCTCAGGGACGACATTCACCATAATTCTTTGAAAGCTCAAGTGAGGCAGTTCTTCATTGCAACTCAAGCGAGGAAGTGTTCAAACTAAGACAGTGCAAGTTTTTTCAACTCTACTTGCAGGGGTCTCACAGAAATGTCTGAAGGAAAGAAAAATCATAGATCAGGCCGGTGTCTTAGAGTTGAGCCTGAAGGCTTAGATGTTCTCATGAGGAACAGAGAGGTTGAACATGCATTCAAATAGGTGGGCTACTGGAGATTCTGTGAAAAACTTCAGGGAGGTCACATTCAAGTAACCAAGGATTTTGCCTTTAATTTCACCGGCTTGAATTCAAAGGTTGGAGTGCTAGAAATACCAATTTCTCCTGAGGTTATATCTACAGTCACAGAGATTCCTAGAGGCCAGGAGAGATGGTTTAAGAACTTCAAATTTGAAATGGCACCTTGCAAGGAATTTCTGAAGCCAGAATACATAGACTCAGACTTAACCAAATCAGTGCCTAGAAGCTATGTAAAAGATTCATATGCCAACTTACCTTCATGCATCCAAAGATATTTTACCTGTGAAGGGAGGTACCATAAGGTGTACTCTTACCATTTTAAGCTTTTATTACATTTCACTAGAAAAAATATCTTTAGACCTTCCTTTTTATCTATTTCATAGCTTAGGCAAGATGTCTGATAAGATTCAATTGAAGAAATAAGCTTGTGAAACCTCATTGTTCCATCATGGTTTGATCAAATTGATTGTTTTACATGAGCTTCAGAAGATAGGTAGAGAATGGTCTGCTTTCTTGTTTATGACAGGCTTTAGAACTGAAACAGGCCTTAGCCCTAAGGCTAAGGAAATATCTTCACCAGTAGTAAGTCATCAGGAGGAAGCAAGATCAAGTAGGTCTGTGAGATTGAAAGCCTGAAAGCAAGTGAAGGAGCCTATGACACCACTAATGGTTCAAGATACCCCTCAACAGTCACAGAAGAAAAAAGTTCAGATCAAGGAAGTGGTACAAGAGCAGTCTATTGATAAAACAGTCCAAAGAAGAGTAACCAAAAGTCAATTAGCCAAGGAAAAGGGGAAAATAGTGATTATTGATGAAAGCCCAGCTTCAAAGGGAAGTTTGAATGATCTCCTCCAGGTTATCGACATAGAAGAGTCCCCTCTGGTCCAAGAAGACTTATTTGAAGTAGGTAAGAACAAAACAAAAAGAGTTAAATCTTCTAAAAAACTCCAATTTGATGATCAGGTCTTAGAGTTTGTTTTCAAGCCAAGAAGGCCTATGACTAGACATTTAAGAAGGTTACAAGAGGCAGAGCCAGAGGTAAGTGAGACAGGAGAGGTAGCAGAGTTCCTTGAAGAGCCTGTGGTTCCATTAGTACAATCATCACTAGTGCACAAAGATGACATAAACAAGGTAGTGATCACTCATGAAGAAGAATATAGCTTTGATGAGGTCAAAAAGAAATTGGTGTCTGCCAATATTGAGATTGCCCAACTCAAGGAAAGGGCAAGGAAACATGCAGTTGAAAAAGCAAATTTCAAAAGAGTAATAGCCAGTTGGGAAGATGGAAAAGTTCCAAGATATGAAGTAGTGGGCAGTCATGCTCAATATTTCACTTGGACTGTCCTTGCAATAAAGGAAGCAAGATATATCAAAAGGATCAATGGAAAATTAAGAACTAAAATCTGGATGATGAAAAGACAAATTGAAGATTTGAAGATTCAACTGAGTGAACCTGAAGGACAGCCTCAACATAAATGAACCAGACAGTAAGTGAAGAAGTTTTGACACAATTTTGATGTGAAACTTACCTTTTTGAAGATTGAAGATTGTTTTTGGATGGACAATGTCAGTTTTGTATGGCTCATTAGCATATGGTGAAACCATTAAAAATCCCAAGAATGACAAAAACTGTGTGTTTTTTATTCACACAGCAGTTTCGTAGCGCGCTACGAAACTGCTGTAGCTGCCAATTTTGTTTTTGTGGATCAATATTGAAATGAAAGGGGGATTATTTTGAAAGTATGCTACTGCAGAGACATAAGAAGACCACCTAAGAAGTTTTGAACCTTAAGCAAAGGCAAATTCAAGAAATGAGAGACATATAGAAACCCCAAACTCTGTGCTACGAAAATAGTAGTCATTTCATAGCTCAGACAGTTTGTCATGCTTCAGGCAGCATTCAAGAGGTTTTTGTCTTGGCATGAGTATAGGAGCAAGATCTGTAGTTAATTCAATGCATCACATGTGATTAAAGGAGACAATATGGTTAGCAGACTTCGAAGAACCTCCTTGGAGACCAAAGCAGAAATACAGGGGCAGTTTCCTAATATCCAGGAACAGTCAAAGGACAAGCAATCAAAGGCCAGCATGGAGTTTAAAGTCATCACTTAAGCCAATTTTGAAGAGGGACGACTACCAAAGAGTGAGTTTATTTCATAGTCAAGGTTGTTGCCAGCATAATAAGGAGTTACACTCCTAGTTGTATTAGGTCTCTAGGACTGCTAGTTAACAACTAGTTGTAATTAATAGTTTGTTTAAGTATCAATAGGTGTCAGGTCAAGTAAAATTCGAAGTCCCCTCATGCTAGAGGAAGGAATCCAAGATTGTAATGAACTCTATATATGACAAGAGATGTAAGGCACCAAGGGTTGGAAATTTTTGAGAAAAACACTCATATTGTGTCATTGTAGAAGACTATGTTTTTTATGTAATACAAAGTTTGGCTTTACTACTCAGGATTCATAAGAGAGTTCAATACTTGATTGTCTTATGATTGTCCTCATTTACTCATTTTCAGTGGTATGAATGTATGTTACTTAGAACTCATTGGCAATGCTCTAACTTCCTTCATGCATTTGTAGATTGTGTTTCCTACATGTTCTTATGTGTTATTGATATATTGAACTCTTGATGCCCTAACTTCCATGTGAAGCTAATATTGTTGTCATACTAAATATTTTCTGACTCCATAAGCCCAATGGATGTTTACTGATTGTGTTCAACCATTCATACTCATTTACTTGTTTCATAGAGTTAGCCATCTAATCTTTTACTAAAATCTTTAACCTAGCGAGAGATCCCTCTCAGGTTTGGGAGGCTAAGCCTCAGCAAAAAGTTGGTTTGAACTAGTTACTCAAGGTCTTCCTGATTAGTAGCCTATTAGGAGAAGGTTTTGTGATAACAGGTCCAATCATTTTATATCTACCTCATGCCTGTCTGCGAGTTTTCCTTGTAGACTATGTTGAAGCTCCAGGCACTGATTCTATTTGATTCTCCAAAGTTCATGGTATTTGTTTTGATCTCTGCTAAGGTGAATTCCTTGGCTTTATCTTCATGCTTACTATAGGTGGAGGATGTTCCACTTCATTTCTGCCTTATTTCTCTGGAGCTCTGGCATCTGAGAGAGCTAGAGTGAAGCTGGGCAATGGTGGGCTGCACTGTGTTTTGGAATAGACCTTGGTGACCATATGTTTTATTCCATATGCACCACAAGACCACAAATATGCCCAACAAAGTACCATTTATCCCACCATAGAAAATTCCACTAACCCCCAATTTACAACTTCCCTTTTCCCAGTCGACCCTGAAATCACAACTAGAGGCTTAAAATAAGGAGTTCTAATAAGCATGTGGAAGAAATGTGTTGAGAATCAACATAGAAATTCTCTAAATATGGATACATCCCGCAGGAAAATTTCAACATTCTATAGGGACCTGGTATAGACGTTGGCACTTGGGGACGAGGGAAACCTCTAAATACTGAAGAAGTTCAAGTGGCACCTCCATGGGCAATGGGCGTCAAAATGAAAGTGCATTACATTGGCTTGTGTTGCATGGACCTTGTGTTTTTGGAAGAAATGGTAAGCTATAAGAAATATCGGCAACTAGAAATTGTCCATTTCAACCTTCATTTTAAACAGTAGAGTTATAGAAAAATTGGGGGAGCCAACACTTATTTAAGATTGAGGGGCTATTATTTAATGTTAAGAAGTTATTATGAATCTATTCTATTTAGCTATAGGTTTTCACGTGGGTTGTTTTGATACATGTTGTTGTTTAGTAGATTTAAAGTATGTTTTTTAGGGTTTCAAACATGAAGAAATATGAATACATGGACTTCTCGCCACCTGTTCTCTAGAGCATTAGTTTCTTTAGCGGCAATTAATTTTTCTTGGTAATGAAATCTCTATTGTTTTAGTGTCAAGCTCCACTCTTTCTCTGCATCTTTGGACATCAAGCAATTGGGTATCCACTTTGTTCTAGCCATAAATTTTTATATTTGACATAATAATTCAAACTAGGATGTAGTATTTCATGGAAAGAATTTCTCAGTAACTAATTGCTGGCCAATTGTTGAAATGGTTGAGATAGAGTTGTTGAAAGTGTTGGAGAATGTGTAATTAACCTCAATCCGAGTGACAAGGTACCTATAGTATTTACGGGAGTATTTCATAAGAGAAAAACATGTGTGATTTCCTGAGAATTAAAAATGAGAGATGGGTTCTGATAAATGATGCAAATTCAAGGTTTTGCATCAATGGGAAACCAATTTACAACTTCCTAGGCAAATCAACTTTCAACCAACACACTATTTTTCATGAAGGATGTCTAGCCAAAATTAATCCTAAAGCTCCTATTGACAAAGTTTGTATTTTAAGTTGTGTTGTTTCTACAGGTAAATTACATATTATTTTTCTAATAATTTGTTTACATATACATGTTTAGTATCAACCATATTTAGGACTATGGTTTCCATATTCACTAAGAAGTTACATATATTCTAATTTAAACACCCAAACAGATTGATCACTGCAGATGTTCATACCTCTTCTTTTGTGAAAATAGAGTTCCATACCCCATTCATGATTATCTCCCTACCATATTAAATATTACCCCCTCGGGTTTCTTTTCTTCTTTGACTTTGAGTAGGAAATTTCTTATTGGGATTCACCTTTCCGCTCATACATTGCATACCTTCTTTTTTACAAGAGAGCTTGCTTGCCATATTCACAAATTTTATGTGATATTTTCCAATAAATATAGTCTCTAGTAAGAATCTAGATTTCCCAATTCATATGGTTTATAATAAGATTTTTTTGTCCTGTACTCTTCTACACCCAAATTCCTAGGCTTCCATATTTCCTTGATGCCCAAACAATTGGCTCAACATTCCTCTAAGTGACCACATACATCTCTAAACACCGTGTCTCCTACTCCCCTTAGTTTGCATGCAAGGCATGGCTTTCCCTTCAATGTTCTCCTTCCCTCGACTCCTCGTACCATCTAAGGTCTGGGTTTACCTTGCACTATCACCATGCTCATAAACATTACCCTGCCCCTCCAAGGATTGGGTTTCTCTTGGACTGTGGCCATGCTCATAAACACTCACCTATCCCTCAAACTTCTAGGTTTCTCTTGGATGCTCCACTAAAATTGAATGTTACTCAATTGAGACTCTAAAATGTTTTATAAAGTGGGTTATTCAATTATGGGCAAATGAAGGGAAATGAAACACTTGAACCAATTGACATTTAATTATGTTTTAAAAAGTGCTTGGTTCAATGTTTGGGATGATTTACTGGCTAGACCGTTAATAAAATTATCCATGTAATGGTTTCTTTGGTCAAAAGTATTGTTTAAAATCCATTTCTTTTGTGGAATCAGGGATGGGTGCTACTTTGAGTGTAGGCAAACCCAAGAAGGGTTCAACAGTAGCAATTTTTTTCCTTGGGAGGGTTGGGCTTTGATGGGCCTCTAAATTAGACATAAATTAAGGCCCATGCCTCTAATTTAAAACATAAATTAAGACTTATGACCATCCTTCAACACATTAAACCTCTATTTTTGCCTTAGATAATTTATTTTTAACCTTAATATATTCATTAGGAAGGTTATGAATAATTGAATATTTGTGCCTAATATTATTTATTTTTTGTGGAATATTATGAGAATATTGGGCAGATTATGAAGAGTTGGAGGAGGAGATAATTTAGGAGCTTGTTCCCTACTACTCGAGGATCAATAGTAAATAATAAGTCAACAAGATACTATGGAATTATGGCACAAATTGTGGAACTCCAATGATTGAGAAAATCTAGGAATGTGTTCCACTAATTAAGGGAGCAAATCCATTAATCAAGGGATTTCAGTGGGGAAAGCTTCCTCCATTCATGGGGAATGATTCTTAATCATTTCTTATAAGTACGAAGTCAAATTTTCCTCTAGGAAATGACTGAGAAAATTTGGGAATGTTTTCCCTTCTATTTAATGCAAATTCCTATTATTGGGGACTGGATCCACTAATCAAGGGATTTTGGTAGGGAAAGCTTTATCCATTCATGGGGAATGATTCCTAATCATTTTGTATAAGTACCAAGTCAAATTTTCCTCTAGAGATATTTTCATTAATGTTATTGTGGAGAGAGCTTGTATTCTTGCAGCTACATTGTATTTTCTTGCAGGAATGTAATTCAATTGGTGAGAATAATGAAGATTGGTGTCATGTTCAGCTTTTAAATCTTGTTCTCCTCCATAGGTCTCTGAGTTTCCTTCGGCCTGACCATCCCAGGAACCTCAGAGCCCTTTTGTATCATTTTTCCCCTCTTTTCAATACTTATTCACATGCATCTCTTGTTCTTGTTTCTTTCTATTTCTGCATTTAGAATTAATGATTTCTTGTTGTAGGATTGAGTTAAATGGTTTATGTAAGTTATTTTACAGGATCACAAGCATTATTTCATCTCTCTTGTTTTTGTTTCTTTCTATCTCTGCATTTAGAACTAATAATTTCTTGTTGTAGGATTGAGTTAAATGGTTTATGTAAGTTCTTTTACAGGATCACAAGCATTATTTCATTGTTGGAAAAGATTTTGAAGTTCATAGGAATAATTGAGTTCCTTGGATTAGTTCTCTTATTCCCAAATCTAGATTGTTGGACCTCCTTTTTAGCAAAGAACAATAAATTTCTGCTATTTTTTAGAGCATGCTAATGAGCTTCAATCAAATTTATTCCACTTGCATTAGATCACAAAATCATTCTAGTTCATAACAAAAATTACCCCATTGCATTTGCACTTGATTTGGTTAGGATTTTTTTAGATTTACTAGCTCACTAGTTCTCGAATTTCTAGATTTTCGACTAGTAATGTTTTTTTATTTTTTGCATGGGTTAGCAAAGGTATTTTTGAGTGATTCCAATTGGAATAGGGGCCTAATACATCCTAGTTTATAACAATATTTTTTCCATCCAATTTGGATTTGATTTGATTGGTCATTAAACCCTCAACGATTTCATCATTTCACAAGGAAACTTCTCTAAGATTTTTGAGTAAATACATCCATCTCCCAACTTTGGTTTTGAGTTCTGAGTGATCCTAGGAATTTTAACACTCCATTCCACCCATCTACCACCTTCCCTAAGCCTTGCATGACCTACAACACCTCACATTTTTCTCTCGGCTATATCTTGTAGGTTCACTGTAATTCTTGCAGGATCATCCTGTAGGTTTCTAATACATCCTGTAGGTTTTCCTGAAATAGCTTGTTTTGAGGCTGAATTGATGGAAAACCTCTAGGAAGTAACCAAAATCCTCTCAAGGGTATCCCACACTATCCAACCATCTCCTAACCCTTCCATCCAGCCTCCAACATCCTTAATTCACCTGCCACATCACCAAAAGAAATTAGTTTGCATACTTGATTTTGCATGAAAAGACAAAAAGAGAAAAACATATTTATTTCAGTTCCTTTACTTACACATTAGTGATGTTTGATGCTTCTTAATTCCATGCTTATATAGTAGCATTTTGTTCACAATATTTTATCATTATTGCAAATCATAGTTTCTTGGTAGTTAATTAGGAAATGGCATGATTTAGCATTGAATTTCCGTCTCTTCCTTGTATTTTCTTTCTTGCAATAGGTTAAGGTTCCATTTCAAAAATTTCATTTTTTGCAATTAGTTTAGAATTTTACTTCAATACATGCACTCCATTACATCATGATAGCAAAGGAAGGACACATTGTATGCCACACATATAGTGCCGACACCTCTTAAGTTTGTACGAACCCCAAGTTGATAATTAAAGTCGGTAGACTTGGGAGTTGCAGCATTATTGTTGCAACACTAAGGCTCATCAGGCTTGCTGTAAGTATTCTCTCTTTATGTTTCTTTGTGTGATTCTTAGTGTATATTGTTGTTATACAATATGAAAACTTTTCTTTTAAGGACCAGTATTATCAACATATTGTTTAATCTCTGTTAATCTTTTTATCTAGATTTCACTATGCATGTTTCTATTTACTTACAAAATGGTTTGGTTGACTGTTTATGGCTGACTCAACTATGACCAAATAAATCATCCTTTGATTGGTTTATTTCCTGTGGGGGTAACAACTTTCTTCCATTTTGACTATGCTTAGAAATGTAATAATGAACTAAACCAACCTAGATTTATGAAAATGGATCGACGCTAAGCAATAGGTAGAGAGAATGGAGTAATGAGTGGAGGGAAATTTTTTGGATGGGTTGAGTGAATTTCTTTGTTGAGTTAAACTTTGTTTGTGAAAATGAATTAGGTTGTCTGATAGAGTAGAGTGAATGGTGTAGTACCTCTTATTTACATAATGTTGATTGTTAGAGAGGAATATTTTTTCCATGTCATATCCTTAAGTATTTAATTTTATTTTTGTTATAGTCGTTGTTGCTTAGGGACAAGGGAAACCTTAGAAGATTGAAGTTCAAGTGGCACCTCCGTAGGAAATGGAAATTAGAATCAAAGTGCATTGCACTGTCTTGTGTTGCACAAACCTTGTATTTTGGGAAGAAAAGATAAGTTATAAGAAATATCATAAACTAGAATTTGTTCATCTCAACCTTCATTTTAAACACAAGAGGTATAAAAAAACTAGGGGAGCCACCACTTATTTAATATTGAAGGGCTATTATTTAATTTTAAGGGGTTATGATGAATTGATGCTATTTTTCTAGAGTTTTGAACTTGAGTTTTTTTTGTCCATGTTGTTGTTTAGTAGACTTGAAGTATGTTTTTTAGGGTTTTAGACACAGAAATATGTGCACATGGACATATCCCCCACATGCGATCTAGAGCATTAGCTTCTTCGACTGCAATTAAATTTTATTGGTAATGAAATCTATATTTTCAGAGGGTCAAACTCCACTCTTTCCCTACATGTTTGGGAATGAAGAAGTTGGGTATCCACTCTGGTCTAGCCATGAATTTATGTATTTGACATAATAATTCAATTAGGAATGTAGTATTTCATGGAAAAAAGTTCCTGGTGATTAATTGTTGGGCAATTGTGGCAATGGTTGAGACAAAGTTGTTGAGAGTGTTGGAGAAGGGCAACTAACCTCAAGTCAGGTGATAAGGTTCTTCTACTATTTACTAGAGAATGCAGGTAATAGAGAGAATGCAAGTTAGAAGAGAGAAACATGTGTGATCTCCTGAGAATTAACACTAAGAGGGGTTATGATAAATGATGGAAAGTCAAGGTTTTCCATCAATGGAAAAATAGCTTACCACTTCCTTGGTACATCGAATTTCAACCAATACACTATTTTACATGAGGGATGTGTGGCCAAAATTAACCCTAAGGCACTTACTGACAAAGTTTGTATTTAAGTTGTGTTTCTATACGTAAATTACTTACGGTCTTTTTCTAATATTTTTTTTTTAATTTACATGTTTAGTATCAGCCATATTTAGGACTATAGCTATCCAAATTCAGTAAGAAGTTACATATATTATAACTTAAATGCCAAAAAAGATTGGTCACTTAGATGTCCATACCTCTTCTTTTGTGAAAACAAAGTTCTAGACCTCTCTCATGATTATCTCCCTACCATATTAAAGATTACCACCTCAAGATTATTTCCTTATTTTAATTTGAGTAGGAAAATTATTATCTCGATTCACCTTTCCCCAATAAGTTGGATAACTTCTTTTTTGCAAGATACCTTGCTTTCCATATTCACAAATTCTATACAAGATTTTCCAATAAATATGGTATCTAGTAAGCATATAGCTTTCCACTTTCATATGGTTTATAATAAGATTTTTTTTTTCCTTTAAACTTCTACACTGTGATGCCAAGCCCTCTATATCTGCTTGAGGCCCAAAAAATTTGCTCACCATCAGGCAAAATTTTAAGGATGGAAAAGTATCTTGAAGTTTAAACACCGTGTATACCACTCCCCCGAGTTTGCTTGTGTAAGACATGGATTTCCCTTGAATGTTCTCCTTCCCTTGACTCCCCTGCACCTCTAAGGTCTAGGTTTCTCTTACATTATGACCATGCTCATAAAGATACCCCTACTAGTGCAAGGACTGGGTTGCTCTTAGGCTATGGCCATACTTACAAACACTCACTAGTCCCTCCAACTTCTGGGTCGCTCTTTGATACTCCACTAAAATTAAATGTTGCTCAGTTGACACTTTAAAATGTTTTTTAAAATGGGTAATTCAATTATGAATGACTTAAGGGAAATGAAACACTTAAACTAGTTGAAATTTTATAATGTTTGAAAAAGTGTTTGATTCAATGTCGGGGATGTTTTGTTGGTTGGAATTTTAATAACATTGTAATGGTTCCTTTGATCAGAAATATTTTTTTAAATCCATTTCTTTTGTGGAATTAGGGATGGGTTCTACTTTGAATGTAGGAAAACCCAAGAGGGGCTTGACAGTAGGAATTTTTGGCCTTGGGAGTGTTGGGCTTTCTGTAAGTGTTCTCTCTTTATGTTCCTTTATATGATTAACAATATATATTATAGTTCTACAATCTACAAACTTTCCTTTTAAGGACTAATATTATCAACGCACTGTGTAATATTTGCTAATATTCTTATCTAGATTTAACTACACAAGTTTTTGATGGGAAAGAATTCCAAGATCTTCTCGAATATTTCGGATAGATTTAAGAAGTGAAAGATATGAACCAAGTTGCTTCTTTTCCCCATTTCCATATAGGATAATCTATGTATATATGTGTTGACTCTAGAATTTCCTTTCTAATTAGTTTCTTCAATACTTTTTGTAATCTCAATTAAACCATTTGGCTTAATAGAATTTTTGAGCCTCAGAGACTATGAAAAACCCATTCAAGAAGCATGTTGATTTGCCTACATTTTTGGATATTTTTGCACCTTGAGAAACTTGGTGTTTTAGTCAACCGGTTGAGTAGAGTTCCCTCATTTAATATTTTATGTGCATAAAGTAAATTTCCTTTCTATATTCATTATGCATATTTAGATTTATCAAATTCCCTTTATAAGAAAACCTATAATTTAATTCTTGCATATGTAGATTTATCAAATTCCTTTTATAAGAAAGCTATAAGTGAAGTCATAATATAAAAATATAGAATTATTTTAACTTATATTTATCCAATTTTTTTTTTTTTACTTTCTAAAACGTTATCATAAAAAGACATAATCAATTTAATGTTAGTATCTCCTATAATTATTGTTTTAATGATATACACTTACCAGTATGAATTTTTTTTAATAGGTAATTGCAGAAAGAACTGATGGAGGAGTTGACTGCACTATTAAGTATATAGTAAACATTAGAGCAATGATTCAAGCCTTTGAAGCCTATCATGATGCATTTTCTCTTAGCTCCTTTTCGTTTAAGATATTATTCATTTGAAAAATATCGAAAAGATAATTAACTTCCTTTTAAAGAAAACACCTGCAATGAATATGTCGATGGGCCAAAGGGAATTTGATATCATAAATTTGTTTTCTTAGGGCTAAGGTATATATCTAATAGTAGGTGTCCATCATTCAGAGATAGTGGGTGTGAATATTCTAAATGAAAGGACATTGAAAGGAACTTTCTTTGAAAATTATAAACCTCGTTCATATTTTCCCAGCCTTATAGAGATGCATTTGAGTAAAGTAAGACTTCAATTATTATTCAATAATGCATTCATTTGTTTGGTTACATTTCATTTCTATAAATATATTTGTCAAATCATGATCATAGATAGTTATTGGTTGGTATGTCAATGATATGACAACACTATTCTCTGCTTGCTAGATGTCATCTAGGTTTTTAATAGACCGTTGCTTGATTTTATAGAAGATTGAAATGGGTAGGATGCAAATTTTTTTAATTGATCATTACTTGTTTTTTGCAAACGCTTGAACTGGATAAATTCAATACCGAGGTTGTATAAATTTAATACAAAGGTTATGTTCGAATCATTAAGCACAGAGAAAAACATAAGCGTAGCTTTGAGATTATTCATGTGCAAGATGTTGTTGGGCAGGAATTTGCCACCCGACAGGGTAATGTATTCACAATTGGAGAAAACACAAAGCCTTGGGTTTCATTTCCAAAGGGTAAGGGTGTCAAGCTATCCATCACTGAAGAGGCGAGAAAACGCCATGCAACTGCAACTGCTAGTGCCTATTTTTTGCTCATTAGGAAACTCGATAGCTTTTATGGTTAAAATTTGTTATCTTTGTATACTTTGATTGATATGGAAAACTTCGTTGGGAAAAATTAGGCGCTAGCATTGTTTTACTTGTGAAAAAAAATGGTTTTATTTTTCATTTTTAAGTGTAGCTTTGAGATTCTACTGATATCTAAATGTTATAATGTTATATTTGTTTGACATCAATTTTCCAGAACAATTTGAATGCAACGATGAATATTTTGTGTGGCCATTCAATTTATTCGGTTGGTTTTGGATACGATTTTATTTTTTTTAATTACAAATAATTGTGATACGTTGAGATTCTTTGCGTATAGAGTTTGACTTATGGGTTGTTTTTGTTAAGTTTTACTTTATAAACAAGCAAAATGATTTCAATGTTATAGTGTTGGTTTGTATGGAAATATTGAATAATTGATTCTTAGAAAGCTTTTGAAATATTCCTTTACAATAAAACTATTGACAATGGACTGTTTTGTAGTCATATTTCTATTCATTTGGTGTTTATTATGTTTCTTATTTCGAGGGGCAGTGAGGTAAATAGTTTGGATTTATGGCATTTATCTGTTATTCCATCGGTTGTTTGCTAGAATGGTGGGAGTGGAAGGTGTGGGCAATAATATAGATATCATCTCTATCCTTCATTCCTGAGAGCATCGAATGAGTGTGTTATCTGGAGCATGCCATATTAGAAAGCTGAGAATTATTCTTACTTATAAGATTATATTTATCCTCTGACAATTGTTATAACAATTCAGGATTTTTTCACATCGGTTATTAGTGATATGTTTTTAGGTTTTCAATTGTTGTCATAGTAGTCATTTTTCTATGGAGTTACCTAATAGGTATCTATATGTTATAGATTTTGTAAAACAATATTTGGCATGGAGAAAGCAGAATAGATATAAACCTTTAGCCTTAAGGAGAAAGGTCTCTTGCGATTTGGAATTGAAAATAACTCTTGCAGGCTATTCAAGGCACTGTAAAGAGGATTTTTTCACATAGGTTATTAGTGTTATGTTTTTAAGTTAAGAATTTTTGTTATGTTAGTCATTTGTTATGAAGTTAGCTAATAGTTATCTATATGTTATGCATTTTGTAAAACACTATTTATCGTGCATGTAAGGAATAAAGGTAGGGTAGGGGAAAGCAGAATGTATATAAATCTTTAGCCTTAGGAGAAAGGTCTTTTGGGATTTGGAATTGAATGTAACTCTTGTAGGCTATTTCAAGGCACTATAGAGAGACTGTATTGTCCAGGATGGGGTTGGGTTCACATTGAGATTTAAAATAGATCATGTATGTATATTAAGTGATGAAACATTCAATAAAACACTCTCTTAATTCTAGACAGAATAATTTTAGCAATGAATCTATTTTTTGCAGAGTTTAAATTTCAAAGTTTTTCTCACAGAAATGTTGGTAATAAATAAAATTGCATAATTCTTTTATTTTTATCATCTATTTTATCTTTCCTATGCTCTGGACTCTTCTTTTGCAACATTGTGGTGCAATTTCTAGTACATAATTTGATCAAGTCAAAATGTTTACATAACAAGATAGGGCAACATCTTTTCCATAAACTAGAGAGCATCTCTCAACACAAATAAAATTTCATTTATATAAATTAAATATAATTTGTAATATTTTTTATTCATTTTAATAGACATTTTTTATTATATGTATTCAAATTTTAAAATATTGATCAACGTTGAAATAGAAAGGTATGAAATGTAATGTTGGAATGTGAAGGAGATATAGTTTTAATTTTTTAAATTTTTTAATAATTTTTTTATTATATAAAATTTAATTTTTAAAAATATTATTAATGTAAAGATTATTATCTATAAAGTATAATGTTGTAATTTTAAGAAAATGAATGAGAATTGTTTAAAAAAAATTAGCATAAAATGTAAATTTTCATTAGAAAAATAATAATTTTTTTTATAAAAATAGACATAATTTTTTAAACAGTGTAATAATACATTGTTATGATATTAATTGATAATACGTAATTATAATATAAAATTTTAAAATTTTATATTGTTCTAGAAGCTGAATATTATATTTGTAAACCTTAACATGTTTAAAAGTAATGTTATAAAATAAATAGATATTAATAATAATAATATTATAATGTAAAGTGTTTTTAATCATTCATGACATCATATAATGATTGCGTTTGTTTGATTAATAAAAATGCTAATAATATGATGTATTTTTAAATGATAAAATGTTGTTTGATAAAAATATTAATGATTTTTTTTTACAGGTTGGGTCGGTTAAACATATTAGGATAATAATGATCTGATTTTGTATTTATTATATAATATGTTTATGTTGATGATTATTTTTATTTTATTTTAATGTTAAATGTTTATATAAGGCTTATATTTATCAGCGCACGAGATTTTGGTTTGACAATGAAGGGTGTATTGTTAAGGCACTCCATGTGATAGGTTACTGATTCTTATATTTGTTATTCTAAAATATGATGATGATAATTTTGTTTTTGTTTCTTAGATGGGATAATTTTTCTATAAGAGAATATAATGTTCACATATATCCTTTGTGTGTGTTGAATTACAAAAGAAAAGGAAAAAATGCTTATATTTGTTATTCTAAAATATGATGATGATAATTATGGTTTTGTTTGTTAGATAGGATAATTTTTCTATAAGAGAATATAATGTTCACATATATGTTTCTAATTGTGTCACTTGTCCTGGTTTTGTTTGTTAGATGGGATAATTTTTCTATAAGAGAATATAATGTTCACATATATGTTTCTAATTGTGGCACCTGTCCTCCTATCTATAAATCGGGTCACAACAGGGGTGATTTGAACCTTGGATCTATCAATTTTCATAGATTTCACATTAATTTGATCACCAATTGAGTTGCCCGCTTGGGACATAATAATGTGCTTTTTTAATTAGATAATATGATTTTAGTTTTATTTATTAGAGTAGATGAATTATATTAGATATCATTCTTTTAGATGAATTATGTTTGTTAGATAATATTATTAGGATAATGATGAATGGTTTTGCATATTAAATGAAATCAATAAATTGCTTAATGTATATGGTATTGATATTTGTATGTTCTTAATGTGTAGTTTATTTCATATATATATATATATATATATATATATATAGGTGTGTGTGTGTGTGTGATGAGATATTTTTATTTCTTATATGGCATGATGATGACAAGCGAATTTTATTTTGATTTTGTTAGGAGGAGAGAAGGACGGAAATAGATATAGATAAGGGGGAGAGAGGGATGTGTGTTGGGGGAGGGAGGGGGAGGAGGGAGAGAGATAGTAAGAGGAGAGAAAAAGACAATGGCAAAAGGAGAGAGATACAAAGAGATGGATAGAGAGATAGGGGGAGGGAGAGAGGGAGAGATAGAGTAAGGGGAGAGAGAGTGGGAGGAGTGAGTGAGAGAGAGATATTAGAGAGAGAGAGAGAGGGGAGGGGGAGAGAGTGGGGGGCAAAGAGAGTGGAGAGAGAGGAAGAGGGAGAGGGAGAGAAGGGGAGAGGTAGAGGGTCACTATTCACAATAAGTATATTCCCTTTATTTACTTGTGAAACATAGTGTTGACATGATCTGTATATTCCTTTATATGTTCTAGCAACTAGTCGTTACCAAATAGAGCCACTCATTCATCCTTGTCGGAAACGAAGCCTTGAACTTAACCTGACAAACAAAATAAATTTTTAATTAATTCCATGAAAGTGTCCATGTTTATGAGATGGATAGGCCATAATCACATCATCTAAAAATAATAACTAGAGAAAGCTTTAACATTGAAGAAGGACTAATCCATGCTAGAGGATTGAAGAAGGGAGGGTAATAATTAAAGTTTGAGTGTAAATTTTAGTAGGGTATTCTCTACGTGAATGTCATTTGTAATTAGAATTTGCTAGAGTTTTCATTTTTATACGTTTTCCGAGTGTGATTGCGCATTCAATACATGCTAGATATTTTTCATTATTTTATAAGTGAACTAGGAAAATCACAACATAAAATATAATACTTAATCAAGCACACATGCTTATAAATACAACACAATTATTTGACTTAGCAACTTGAACCTCATTAAAAAAAAAATTTGGTAAATAAAAAAAAATACTTATCTTATTGAGTATTTACAAGGGAGCATGTCACATCATTGTAGAGACTAGACATTCTTTCATCTACTTTAGCATTCCTATACCATAGTTTGTATATATACCATTTTCCAAAAAATAGCAAATTTCTCTTACATATTGATTGGAATTTGTAAATACTACAAAAATAAAGTTTGCTACTTATAAACAAGGGTGGTTGTTCATGTCCATTATAATTCACCATGAATGCATGAGTATAGCAATATTCTTAGATATGCATTTCAATAAAAAACGAGGTTTCTCTCTTTATTCCTCTCAAAAAACCCAAATTGTTTGTAATAAGTATACTTTCTTAAGATATAGTGAGTGAAAGATTAATTGAAAGATGCGGGTATAACCCATCTATTTATAGGATATGAGATTTGGGGCCCCAACCTTGGCGGTGTTAGTGTCAATATTTGCATCCTGCCATCAATGATCAGAAATCCTCTTTTCATATCATTTTAGGGGTCCGATTTAGCAATTTTTTATCATTCCACTAGGTCATGCAAAAAATTAGTCACTGATGGTATTCCTAGTCCAAAAACATCACTCTTTCCTAAATGTGATTACTTGCTGGCATAGTTTCATATCTTGTTGAATCTACATCATCCATAAAGTTATTTTTATCATGCCATTTGTATCAGTCATAAGGTCATTATGTCATCTTAAAATTCATTCCTTGAAGGTCTCATTAGGTCTTTAGGGTTTTTCAAGGTTTCATTAGGCCGTTAGGGTTGCCAAGGTTCCATTCCATTGCATAAGACTAGCAAGTAAAGGGTGATCAAATAACATCCCTTCACCACGTGAAGATGATTTGTAAAGAGAAATGCTTATTTCATTATGTAATTTAATGTCTTTCAAATGTAATAATTTCACCATCCCAAGCTGTTAACTCAATGTTCCAAAGATGCCAGACCATAAAAAGGTCAATTTTCGAAGGAAATAGTCAAGTGAAAGGGTAAAGTTTCAAAGCGTTAAGTGCATGCCAAAGGGAGTTGTTTTTTCCCAAGGGTGTCCAAATCATCATTTTCCACAAGCACTAAACCCTAATTTTCTCACCCATTGAGTTAAGGTTGGTTATGCAATCAGAGAAATTTGAGTATATGAGGCATAATGGAGGCCATTTCAGTGAGTATGAGGCCATTCCAACTCATACACATCATGTCTTCATCATTTTTCAATAAGTCATTCCAAGGGACAAATCATTTGTCACACATAGGGCTGGTTTTCCTTCAAACTATGTTTTATACCAAACAGGGAAGAATTTGGAAAAAGTGAAAGAGGTTTTTGTCCAAAATAGGCCAAGGAAGAACAACCTCATTCATGTTTTACACATGTATCATGGTTTTAGAGAAATGCAAAGAATATAGTTGCCTAAGGAGAGTTGATGAACTTCGGGAGTGACCTTGGGAAAATCAATATTTCTCCTAGCTAGAGTGACCAAATGAATTTCTTGATGAGTCAAATGATAACTAGACACAGAGAGCTTTTCAATGAGCTTTCATGACCTCCAATTGGAGTTGATAAAGATCTCAAAAAGTTGATTGCAACAACACTCAACATTTTTGCAACCTCATTCTGCACATTTTGACCAGTTTTGCGAGATTGGGCTTGTGATAGGGAAAATGAGCTCCAAATTGAGAACTTCAAGATATTTTGGAACATATACTAAACAAGATTTCCAGCAAGCTATCCCACACTCAATTTGGACATTGGGATGGCACTCAAACGTTGATTTGAAGTCGGTGTTGTGCGTTTCCTTAAGGCGTTGCACGTTTGTCCAGGAGAGCCAAAATCGCCTCCTCAGTTGTACTAAAGTGATTTCAACCTCAAGATAATTAAGTAGAATCTAAGGGATGTTCCTTTTCCTCCTCAAGTCAATTTCTAAGTGTTTGAAAGGTTTTATTGAAGATTTGGTTTAATTTCACATCTAAACCCTATCTTCCCCAACACTATCCTTGTATTCACAATCCCTTTCATATACTCCCCTATACCTTCCTTCCCTCTCCCTAAACCTTTTTATCCAACACTCTCTAAACCTTTGTCCCAAAACCCTAAACCCTAGGTGCTACAATGACCTAGGCTCCCAAACCCCAACCCTCATATCCATCATACTAATACTCCCTATCCCCTCCTCCGTTACATAAATTCCAACAACCTAATACCTCCCTAGGGTTTGACATTAAAACACCATGGCAGAAGAAGAAAACAGACCATACAGTGAGGCAGACCTAGAACCAGAGGTTTGAAAAAAGCCTTGGAACTTAAAGGGCAAAGGCAAAGAGAGATAGTTTATGAAGCTATGGTTGATGATCATATGATCAAAGAACACAAGGAAGGTTGGCTTCAGGCCATTAATGATCACTTGGAGAAGTTATTGAAGAAATGTA
The DNA here is from genome assembly GCA_031772625.1 of Pinus tabuliformis. Classification (NCBI taxonomy): domain Eukaryota; kingdom Viridiplantae; phylum Streptophyta; class Pinopsida; order Pinales; family Pinaceae; genus Pinus; species Pinus tabuliformis. Next base: position 1,493,195,734 of record CM062819.1, on the reverse strand, counting down.
AAAATAAAAAACTTGACACACTTGCAAAGGCTTCACTCCATGCCTAGATACACCAAACATTAGCTCCTTAACCAATTTTGAAGACTCTTGGCACATTTTAGCAAATATTGTCTTTTTTCTGTGTTTTTTGAGGCAATTTTATATCAGTAGCTTGGTCAAACGTGCAACGCCCTAGGCATTGCGCACTTTTTGGAGGCACTTGTTGGAGGAATGGCCACCACCATTGGATTTAGAAGGCCCAAGACAGTGAGGAAAACCATGTTTCCAGCCTTGGAAGGCAAAACTGGTTGGTTGAAAAGGCAAAAAACTCGCAACAAATCACATTTCTACCTCATTTTTGGACCAGGTGCTGCGCGTTTGACCAGTCTTGGGAGAATCCATTTTTGGAGAGTCAAATCAAGCTAATTTTGAAAACTAAAGATAGATGTGGAAACTCGATAGGATAATCTTTCCAACGAGCTATCTTGGGCTCAATTTGGACATCGAGAAGGTAGTCAAAAGTGGGTTTGAACATGACGTTGCACACTTCCTTCACGCGTTACGCAATTGACACTGGCACTGCGCACTTGACAGGCAACCAAATTTTTCACTATTTCTCTCAGAAAATACTTTTCACCGGTGGGATTTTGATTCTTCACTGATGTAATTCATAATGACGATGTAATTAAAGTGTAATTTTGTTACCTAGGGTAGATACATCGGATGAATGGCCTAAGTGGCATGTAATGAATTAGTTTGCTTCATATTAGGGATGAGTCAGTTTGACCACCCTAGTCTTTAGCTTTCAGTTCAGCTTTTTGTGCAACTGCTCCTCTCATGGATTCAACCTCTGAGGCTAGGATTAGTTGTTTTGAGGCCTATATCATGTATTTTCTTAGTTATTTTGTGGTTTGGACTCAGTGTGGATGCTCAGACCTTGATTGTACACCTTTGTAAGCAGTTTGGCAGGAGATTAATAAGAATTGTAGCTATTTTTATGGGATCCCTATCGTATGGAGTTTTAGTATAATTTCTTCTTCTTTTATTATATGTTTATGTGTATTATGTATGCCATCAATCATTTAATTGCTTCTAGTTGAATGTTTTCAATTTTGATAGGTAGAATCCATTGCATCAGTGCTCTACCTTGGCAAACCATTCCCCATTTCATGTTTTCTGCAGTCCAAGAAGGATCCATGATTGTCACATGCCCTTCTTAGCTTCTCATCAGTCTGAAACATCTCACCCCATCAAGCCTAAGAGTGTTAAAGCCTCTGCCTACCTTTCTCCATAGAACACATTGCATTTCTGACCTAATTTCCCAGACCTAAACTACCCTACTCCTCCTGATCCGACAAAACCCCTCTACAAAATCCAATCAGAACTTTTGTGCTACTATACCTAGCCTAAAATCCTTTACCTGATCCAGTCATCTTTACTGAGATCTTTATGGAGAGAGCCCTCTCCCAGCCTAGTAGGGCTATCTACTTGGCTAAGCTTGGTTTGTGGTTACCCTGGCATTGCCTCCCTTCAGCCTGAGGTTAATCTAGGTGATAACATAGTGGCAACGATACTGGCGAATGTAGTTTTATGTTCCTGAGTAAAATGTATCAAGTTTAGATCTGATTGTTGATGGTGGACAACAATCAGAAACCTGAAGGCTGAAATCATTCACCTGGCGACTCCAAGTCAGTTTCAAGATCAGATCCAAGGACTCCACTGGAGGATGAACCCGACTAGCAAAAACATGAAAGGACAATATCGAAAGATCAGGTATTCAATTTAGAATTTCATCCAGGACATTATGTTCTTTGTTATAAATTATCTCTTCTCTTTTCTCGAGAATGTCAAGAAGGCTTTAGAAGGTATATTTTATTCGAGAAGAGATCCTAGACCTGCATTTGATTCGCTCCCTTTGAAGATTGTGAATACAAAATATTCACTTGCCTTTGATCTTGATCAAGACCCTTGTTTTGAATCTTATGATGATCGTCTCCGAACTAATGAGACTCAAGAGACCAAGACTGATTCTACAGCTTTTGTATATACTCCTATAGCTTGTAAAGTTCCAGATAGATACAGGCCTCTGATTTTACCTCCTATATCCTATGGATTCCCTAAAAATCATTACCTATATCTACTAGGAATTGATGGTGAATGCGACAAAATCACTACTGAGAGACATGTAATAAATTTTGAGTCTTTTCTTGACCATTTTAAAGTTGATGAAGAGGATGTCAGTATTAGTATTTTTTCTTTTTCTTTGCAAGGCAAAGTCAAGAGTTGGTTCAGAACCCTACCTAATGCGAGCATCTCAGATTTCTAATAGTTCGTCAAAGTTTTCCTCAACAAGTGGGTGGTCAGATACAACCCTTTCTTGATTCTAGAAGAGTATAATCAGCTGAAAAGACGGCCGGGGGAGACAGTACAATAGTTTTCTGCTAGGTTTAACCAAGTCTATTTTTCGATGCCTGCTAATATAAGGTCTTCTCCTGGATCTGCTCTCTTGCACTACCCAGATGCCTTTGATCTAGAAATGGAGCTTCAGCTGAGAGAACGGAACCATGCAACAATTGAAGAGATGCAAAGCAATGTAGTAGATGTAGAGGCTAATCTATTGATCAGAAGGGCAAAGTTGAGGGAAGAATAGAGGAAGAACATAGTACCAGAGGAATCAACATCTTTAGAGGTAAAGCTCAATGTTTTGGTAAGTACAGTGGAAGAGATGATGCAAAATATCACCACAAGGAATAAGTATGATGTTGAAGACCATGGCTCTCTGATTGAAGAAGAACAAGCAGTTGTTCCAAAACATTTTCTTTCTTATCCCAGTTGTCATAGATCTGTTAATGATTGTTTTATAGATCATCTTGGAGAAGAGATATCTGTTGATCTGACATGTATGCTTGATGATGTGTTCTATATTGATATTTTACCTAAGTTTGATCAGTAGGATGATGATTATGTTCTCCAAACAAAAGCTAGTCTTGTAGACAAATCAGCAGCTGGTTTGTGGAAGGAGGAAGTTCAATTTTAGTAACTTGAATACAGTGATGAGCCGATGCATATCAGCTATGGAAGAGAGGAGGTAAGTGTAGCAAATTTTGAAGTAAGTGAAGGATCTTTCCCTATTTGTTTTACTTCGTTTTAGTTCATGAGAGACAACTTTCGTGCAATCAGAAATTAACCATTGATGAGTTTTGATCTGGACCATCTAGAGGGCAATGAAATCCTTGTTCAAGACTTCTCATATCTAGATTTGCAGTCCCCGAATCCCATTGAATATCAGGTTGAAGATGAAGACTTGGAAGCTGGAACATATGATCAAATGATGGAATATGATTCCGTACCATTATGTTTTGAATCATTTCATTTTTTGAGGGAAATTTTGCATAGTATATCTTCAAATGTGCAGCCTGTAGAAAATCATGCAATCTCATTGGAACCAATAGAAAATGGGTTGCAATAGGCTTTTCAAGTTTTTCATGATCCAATAGCTAATGTGATGGATGATGTCTGTAGTCAAAGTCCTTCTCCATTAGCTAATTGTGAGCTTAGTAAAGGTATTGATACAAACTTGGTCTGACACCCGGTTTCTTTGTCATTTTTAGTAGGAGTCTTGTCACAAAGCTCAGATGAAAGTTTTCATTCATGGTATGAGGAGAAACAAAGTAATTCATTAGATGACCTAAGTACCAGTGCACATGAATCTAAAGATCCTCATGCAGTATTTTTGGAGTGAGATAGAGCATCCATATTATTCACTCTAGGAAAATTTGGATCTGTTTACAAGTTTTCATGGGAGTTGCATTTCAGTAGTTCTCTCTTGTTGCTCATAAGCAAGCACTTGCGGAGAATTAAAACAGCAACCATAATGCTTACTTGGTTGCATTGTTTGTTTCATTTCACTTGATCACGTGAGTAATGGATCACTTAGAGTAGGGTGTGATTAATAAGCTCACAAAAGTGAGCATGGTTCAGTTAGTTTTAGAGTTAGTTTTTGTCGTCAAGTCATCAGTTTTCAGTCATGCATTTATATTTAAGTTTTTGACTGTATTGTTCCACATGGTTTCGCACTTGGTCTACGGTGTTCTTGACATCTCCAAGGAGCTACCATCCCTAATAAGGCCGATGTTAGTGTCAGTATTTGCGTCCTGCCATCAGTGATTGAAAATCCTCTTTTCATATCATTTTAGGGGTTTGATTCAGCAATTTTTTTATCATTCCAATAGGTCATGAAAAAAATTAGTCATTGATGGTAGTCCTAACCCAAAAACATCACTTTTATCTAAATGTGATTACTTGCTGACATAGTTTCATATCTTCTTGACTGTACATCATCCATAAAGTTATTTTTATCATGCCATTTGTATCAGTCATGAGGTCATTATGTCGTCTTGAAATTCAGTCCTTCAAGGTCTCATTGGGTCTTTAGTGTTTTTCAAGGTCTCGTTAGGTCATTAGGGTTGCCAAGGTTCCATTCCACAACATATGAACATCAACTAAAGGGTGATCAAATAACATCCCTTCACCATGTGAAGATGATTTGTAAAGAGAAATTCTTATTTCATTATGTAATTTTATGTCTTTCAAATGTAATAATTTCACCATCCCAAGCTGTTAACTCAGTGTTCCAAAGATACCAGACCATCAAAAGATCAAATTTTCAAAGGAAATAGTCAAGTGAAAGGGAAAATTTTCAAAGCATTAACTGCATGCCAAAGGGAGTGTTTTTTCCCAAGGGTTTCCAAATCATCATTTTCCACAAGCACTAAACCCTAATTTTCTCATCCATTGAGCTAGGGTTGGCCATGGAATTAGAGACATCTGAGTATATGAGGCATAATGGAGGTAATTTCAACAAGTATGAGGCCATTCCAACTCATACACATCATGTCTTCATCATTTTTCAATAATTCATTCCAAGGGACAAATCATTTGCCACACATAGGGCCGGTTTTTATTCAAACTATGTTTTAGACCAAAAAGGGAAGAATTTGGAAAACGTGAGAGAGTTTTCTGTCCAAAATAGGACAAGGAAGAAAAAAATCCTTCACTTTTTACACAGGTATCATGGTTTTAGAGAAATGTAAACAATACAGTTGCCTCAGGAAAGTTGATGCACTTCTGGAGTGACCTTGTGAAAATCGTTATTTCTCCTAGCTTGAGTGACCAAATGACTTTCTTGATGAGTCAAATGATAACTAGACATAGATATATTTCCAATGAGATTTCATGAGCTCAATTTGGTGTTAAGAAAGACCTCCAAACGTTGACTGCAACAAGACTCAACATTTTGGCAACCTCATTCTGGACATTTTGATAAGTCTTGGGAGATTGGGCTTTTGACAAAGCAAATGAGCTCCAAATTCAAAAAATTCAAGCTATTATGGAGAGTAAGCTCGACAAGCTTTCCAACGCGCTATCCCATGCTCAATTTAGACATCAGGAAGACACTCAAAAGTTGATTTGAAGTTGGCGTTGTGTGTTTCCTTAAGACACTACGCGTTTGTCCAGGAGAGCTAAAATCGCCTCCTCAGCTCTACTAAAGTGCTTTCAACCTCAAGAAAAGTAAGTATAAACTAAGGGATGTGCCTTCTCTTCCTCAAGTCAACTTCTAAGTGTTTGAGAGTTTTTGTCGAATATTTGGTTTAATTTCACATCTAAACCCTAGATTCCCCAACACTATCCTTGTATTCACAATCCCTTTCATATACTCCCCTATACCTTCCTTCCCTCTCCCTAAACGTTTACATCCAACACTCTCTAAACCTTTGTCCCAAAACCCTAAACCCTAGGTGCTACAATTACCTAGGCTTCCAAACCCCAACCCTCATATCCATCATACTAATACTCCCTAACCCCTCCTTTGTTACATAAATTCCAACAACCTAATACCTCCCTAGGGTTTGAAATTAAAACACCATGGGAGAAGAAGAAAACAGTTAATACAGTGAGGCAGACCTAGAACTAGAGGTCTGAAAAAATCCTTGGAACTTAAAGGGCAAAGGCAAAGAGAGATAGTTGATGAAGCTATGGTTGATGATCATATGATCAGAGAAGACAAGGAAGGTTGGCTTCAGGCGATCAATGATCACTTGGAGAATTTATTGAAGAAATGTAAAAAGGAAAAACTTGACACACTTGCAGAGGCTTCACTCCATGCCTAGATACACCAAAAATCAACTCCTTGACCAATTTTTAAGACTCTTGGCAAATTTTAGCAAATATTTTCTTTTTTCTGTGTTTTTTGAGCCAATTTTATATTAGCATCTTGGTCAAATGCACAACGCCCTTGGCACTGAGCAATTTTTGGAGGCACTTGTTAGAGGAATGGCCACCACCATTGGATTTAGAAGGCCCAAGACAGTTAGGAAAACCATGTTTCCAGCCTTGGAAGGAAAAATTGGTTGGTGGAAATGGTAGAAAACTAGCAAAAAATCACATTTCTGCCTCATTATTGGACTAGGCACTACACGATTGACCATCATTGGGAGAATCCATTTTTGGAGTTACAAATCAAGTTAATTTTGAAAATTGTAGATATATCTAGAAACTAGACAATATAATCTTTCCAATGAGTTATCCTGGGCTCAATTTGGACATCGAGAAGGTTGTCAAAAGTGGGTTTGAACATGGCACTGCACACTTCCCTCAGGTGCTGCACATTTGACACTGGTGCTGCACACTTGACAGGCAACCAAATTTTTCACTGTTTCTCTTAGAATATACTTTTCACCTATGGGTTTTTATTTTTCACTGATGTAATTCATAATGATTATGTAATTAAAGTGTATTTTTGTTACCTAGGATAGATACATCAGATGAATGGCCTAAGTGGCATGTAATGAATCAGTTTGCTTCATATTAGGGATGACTCAATTTGACGGCCCTAGTGTTTAGCTTTAAGTTCAGTCTTTTTTGCAACTACTCCTCCTCTCATGGATTTGACCCCTGAGGCTAGGATTAGTTGTTTTGAGGCCTATTTCATGTATTTTCTTAGTCATTTTGTGGTTTGGACTCAGTGTGGATGCTCAGACCTTGATTGTACACCTTTGTAAGTAGTTTGGTAGGAGATTAATAAGAATTGCAACTATTTTTATGGGATCCCTGTGGTATGGAGTTTTAGTACAGTTTCTTGTTTTGTGATTATATGTTTATGTGTCTTATGTATGCCATCAATAATTTCATTTCTTCTAGTTGAATGTTTTGAAGTTTGATAGTTAGAATCCATTGCATCAGTGCTCTGCCTTGGGAAACCATTCACGATTTCATGTTTCCTACAGTCCAAGAAGGATCCATGATTGTCACATGCCCTTCTTAGCTTCTCACCAGTCTAAAAAATCTCACCCCATCAGTCCCAAGAGTGCTAAAGCCGCTGCCTACCTTGCCCCATAGAACACCCTGCATTTCTGACCTAATTTCCCAGACCTAAACTCACCAGCTCCTTCTGATCCAACAAAACCCCTCACAAAATCCAATCAAAACTTTCGTGCTACTATACCTAGCCTAAAATCCTTTACCTGATCTAGTCATCTTGACTCAGATATCTACGGAGAGAGCCCTCTCCCGCCCTAGTAGGGCTAGCTACTTGGCTAATCTTGGTTTTTGGTTACCCTGGCATTGCCTCCCTTCAGCCTAAGGTCAATCTAGGTGATAACATAGTGGTGACCATACTGGGGAACTTATTTTTATGTTCCTCTATATAATGCATCAAGTTCAGATCTGATTGTTCATGGTGGACAACGATAAGACTCCTGAAGTCTGAAATCATTCACCTGGCGACTCCAAGTCAGTTTCGAGATCAGATCCAAGGACTCCACTGGAGGATGAACCCAACCAGCAAAAACATGAAAGGACAATATGGAAAGATTAGGTATTCAATTTCGAATTTCATCCAAGACATTATGTTCTTTGTTATAAATTATTTCTTCTCTTTTCCTGAAAATGTCAAGAAGGCTTTACAAAGTATATTGTATTCGAGAAAAGATCCTAGACCTGCATTTGATTCATTCCATTTGAAGATTGTGAATACAAAATATTCGCATGCCTTTGATCTTAATCAAGACCCTTCTTCTGAATCTTATGATGACCGTCTCCAAACTAATGAGCCTCAAGAGACCAAGACTAATTCTACAACTTTTCTATATACTCCTATACCTTGTAAAGTTCCAGACAGATACAAGCCTCTGATTTTACCTCCTATATCCCATGCTTTCCCTAAAAATCATTACCTATATCTACCAAGATTTTATGCGAATGCGACAACATCATTGTTGAGAGACATGTACTGAATTTTGAGTCTTTTCTTGACCCTTTTGAAGTTGATAAAGAAGATGTCAGTATTAAGCTTTTTGCTTTTTCTTTGCAAGGAAAATTCAAGAGTTGGTTCAAAACCCTGCCTGATGTGAGCATCTCAGATTTCTAGCAGTTCGTCAAAGTTTTCCTTGACAAGTAGGTGGTCAGACAGAACCCTTTCTTCATTCTAGAAGAGTATAACCAGCTAAAAAGACAGCCAGGGAATACAGTACAATACTTTTTTGCCAGGTTTGACCAAGTCTATTTTTTGATGCCTGCTAATATAAGGCCTCCTCTTGGATGTGCTCTCTTTCACTACCCGGATGCCTTTGATCCAGCAAAGGAGTTTTAGCTGAGAGAATGGAACCTTGCAACACTTGAAGAGATGCAAAACAGTGCAGTAGATGTATAGGCTAATCTGTTGATCAAAACGGCAAAGTTGAAGGAAGAAGAGAGGAAGAAAATAGAACCAGAGGAATCAACATCTTTAGAGATAAAGCTCGACATTTTGGTAAGTGCAGTGGAAGAGATGATGCAAAAGATCACCATAAGGAATGAGTATGATGTTGAAGATCATGGCTCACCGATTGAAGAATAACAAGCGGTTGATCCAAAACATTTTCTTTCTTATCCCAGTTGTCATAGATCTGATAATGATTGTTTTATAGATCATCTTGGAGAAGAGAGATCTATTGATCTGACATGTATGCTTGATGATGTCTTTTATACTGATGTTTTTCCTAATTTTGATTAGTATGATGATGATTATGTTCTCCAAACAGAAGCTAGTCTTGCAGACAAATCAGCAGATGGTTTGTGGAAGGAGGAAGTTCACTTTCAACAACTCGAATACGGTGATTAGCCGATGCATATGAGCTATGGAAGTGAGGAGAAAAGTGTAGCAAATTTTGATGTAAGTGAAGGGTCTTTGCCTCCTTGTTTTACTTCGTTTCAATTCATGAGAGACAACTTTTGTGCAATCAGAAATCAACCATCGATGAGCTTTGATCTGGACCATCTAGAGGCCAATGAAATCCTTGTTCAAGACTTCTCATATCTAGATTTGGAGTCCCCAAATGCCATTGAATATTAGGTTGAAGATGAAGACTTGGAAGCTGGAACATATGATCAAATGATGCAAGATGATTCTGTACCATTATGTTTTGAATCATTTCAGTTTTTGAAGGAAATTTTTCATAGTATATCTTCAAATAAGCAACCTTTAGAAAATCATGCAATCTCATTAGAACCAATAGAAAATGGGTTGCAACAATCTTTTCAAGTTTTTCTCGATCCAATAGCTGATGTGTTGGATGATATCTGTAGTCAAAGTCCTTCTCCATTAGGTAACTGTGAGCTTGGAAAAGATATTGATACAAACTTTGTCCGACACCCAGTTTGTTTGTCATTTTCCACAGGAGCCTCGTCAGAAAGCTCAGATGAATTTTTGCATTCATGTCATGAGGAAAAACAAAGTAATTCATTGGATGAGCTAAGTCCCAGTTTACATGAATTTATAGGTCCTCATGCAGTATTTTTGGAGTTGGATAAAGCTTCCATATTATTCAATCTGGGAAAATTTGGATCTGTTTACAAGTTTTCATGTGAGTTGCATTTCAATAGTTCTCTCTTGTTGCTCATAGGCAAGCACTTGCGGAGAATTAAAACAACAACCAGAATGCTTACTTGGTTGCATTGGTTGTTTCATTTCGCTTGATCAAGTGAGGAATGGATCACTTAGTGTAGGGTGTGATTAATAAGCTCATAGAAGTGAGCATGGTTCAGTTAGTTTCATAATTAGTTTGTGTCGCCAAGTTGTCAGTTTTCAGTCATGCATTTATATTTAAGTTTTTGACCGTATCGTTCCACATGGTTTGGCACTTGGTCTATGGTGTTCTTGACATCTCCAAGGAGCTACCATCCCCAATAAGGCCAATGTTAGTGTCAGTATTTGCGTCCTACCATCAGTGATTGAAAATCCTCTTTTCATATCATTTTAGGGGTTTGATTCAGCAATTTTTTATCATTCCAATAGGTCATGCAAAAAATTAGACACTGATGGTAGTCCTAGCCCAAAAAAATCACTCTTCTCTAAATGTGATTACTTGCTGGAATAGTTTCATATCTTCTTGACTGTACATCATCCATAAAGTTATTTTTATCATGCCATTTGTATCAGTCATGAGGTCATTATGTCATCTTGAAATTCAGTCCTTCGAGGTCTCATTAGGTATTTAAGATTTTTCAAGGTTTCATTAGGTCATTAGGGTTGCCAATTTTCCATTCCATTGCTTAAGACCAGCAAGTAAAGAGTGATCAAATAACATCCCTTCACCATGTGAAGATGATTTGTAAAGGGAAATTCGTATTTCATTATGTAATTTTATGTCTTTCAAATGTAATAATTTCACCATCCCAAGTTGTTAACTCAGTGTTCCAAAGATGCCAGACCATCAAAAGATTAATTTTTCAAAGCAAATAGTCAAGTGAAAGGGTAAAGTTTCAAAGGGTTAAGTGCATGCCAAAGGGAGTTGTTTTTTCCCAAGGGTGTCCAAATCATCATTTCCACAAGCACTAAACCCTAATTTTCTCACCCATTGAGCTAGGGTTGGCTATGGAATCGGAGACATCTGAGTATATGAGGCATAATGGAGGTCATTTCAGTGAGTATGAGGCCATTCCAACTCATACACAACATGTATTCATCATTTTTCAATAAGTCATTCCAAGGGACAAATCATTTGCCCCACATAGGGCCGGTTTTTCTTCAAACTATGTCTTAGACCAAAAAGGGAAGAATTTGGAAAACGTGAGAGAGGTTTTTGTCCACAGTAGGCCAAGGAGGAAAAAAATCCTTCACTTTTTCCAGAGATATCTAGAGTGACCTTGGGAAAATCATTATTTCTCCTAGCTGGAGTGACCAAATGACTTTCTTCATGAGTCAAATGATAACTAGACACAGAGTGATTTCCAATGAGCTTTCATGAGCTCAATTTGGAGCTGAGAAAGAGCTCCAAGCGTTGACTAAAATTGCACTCAGCATTTTGGCAACCTCATTGTGCACATTTTGACCAGTCTTGGGATATTAGGCTTTTGATAGAGTAAATGAGATCGAAATTGAAAAAATTCAAGATGTTCTGGAAAGTAAACTCAACAAGCTTTCTAATGATCTATCCCACACTCAATTTGGACATCGGGAAGGCACTCAAAAGTTGATTTGAAGTCGGTGTTGCGTGTGTCCTTAAGGCACTGCGCGTTTGTCGAGGAGAGCAAAAATCGCGTCCTCAGCTCTACTAAAGTGCTTTCAACCTCAAGACAAGTAAGTAGAAGTTGAGGGATATGCCTTTTCCTCCTCAAGTCAATTTCTAAGTGTTTGAAAGGTTTTATTGAAGATTTGGGTTAGTTTCACATCTAAACCCTATCTTCCCCAACACTATCCTTGTATTCTCAATCCCTTTCATATACTCCCCTATACCTTCCCTCCCTCTCCCTAAACCTTTACATCCAACACTCTCTAAACCTTTGTCACAAAACCATAAACTCTAGGTGCTACAATTACCTAGGCTCCCAAACCCCAACCCTCATATCCATCATACTAATACTCCCTATCCCCTCCTCCGTTACATAAATTCCAGCAACCTAATACCTCCCTAGGGTTTGACATTAAAACACCATGGCAGAAGAAGAAAACAGACCATACAGTGAGGCAGTCTTAGAACCAGAGGTTTGAAAAAAGCCTTGGAACTTAAACGGCAAAGGAAAAGACAGATAGTTGATGAAGCTATGGTTGATGATCAGATGATCAATGAAGACAAGGAAGGTTGACTTCAGGCCATCAATGATCACTTGGAGAAGTTATTGAAGAAATGTAAAAAGGGAAAATTTGACACACTTGCAAAGGCTTCACTCCATGCCTAGATACACCAAACATCAGCTCCTTGACCAATTTTGAAGACTCTTGGCACATTTTAGCAAATATTGTCTTTTTTCTATGGTTTTTGAGGCAATTTTATATCATCAGCTTGGTCAAATGCATAGTGTCCTAGGCGCTGCGCAATTTTTGGAGGCAGGTGTTGGAAGAATTTCCACCACAATTGGATTTAGAAGGCCTAAGACAGTCAGGAAAACAATGTTTCCAGCCTTGGAAGGAAAAACTGTTTGGTGGAAAGGGAAAAATACTAGCAAAAAATCACATTCCTGCCTCATTGTTGGACCAGGCGCTGCACGTTTGACTAGTATTGTGAGAATCCATATTTGGAGGGACAAATCAAGTTCATTTTGAAAAATGAAGATAGATTTGGAAACTAGATAGGATAATATTTCCAACGAGCTATCCTGTTTTCAACTTGGACATCGAGAAGGCAGTCAAAAGTGGGTTTCAGCATGGTGTTGCACACTTCTTTTAGGCGCTGCGCGTTTGACACTGGTGATGTGCACTTGACAGGCAGCCAAATTTTTCACTGTTTCTCTCAGAAAATACTTTTCACCTATGGGATTTTTATTTTTCACTGATGTAATTCATAATGATGATGTAATTAAAGTGTATTTTTGTTACCTAGGATAGATACATCAGATGAATGGCCTAAGTGGCATGTAATGAATCAGTTCGCTTGATATTAGGGATGAGTCAGTTTGACCACCCTAGTCTTTAGCTTTCAGTTCAGTCTTTTTTTACAACTGCTCCTCCTCTGATGGATTCAACCCCTGAGGCTAGGATTAGTTGTTTTGAGGCCTATATCATGTATTTTCTTAGTCATTTTGTGGGTTGGACTCAGTGTGGATGCTCAGACCTTGATTGTACACCTTTGTAAGGAGTTTGGCAAGAGATTAATAAGAATTGCAGCTATTTTTATGGGATCCCTGTGGTATGGACTTTATAGTACAATTTATTCTTTTGTTATTATATTTTTATTTGTTTTATGTATGCCATCAAACATTTAATTTCTTCTATTTGATTGTTTTCAAGTGTGACAGGTAGAATCCATTGCATCAGTGCTCTGCCTTGGGAAACAATTCACCATTTCATGTTTTTTGCAGTCCAAGAAGGATCCATGACTGTCACATGCCCTTCTTAGCTTCTCACTAGTCTGAAACATCTCACCCCATCAAGCCCAAGAGTGATAAAGCCTCTGCCTACCTTTCCCCATAGAACAACCTACATTTCTGACCTAATTTCCCAGACCTAAACTGCCCAGCTCCTGCTGATCCAACAAAACCCTCTACAGAATCCAATCAAAAATTTCAAGCTACTATACCTAGCCTAAAATCCTTTAACTGATCCAGTCATCTTGACTGATATCTTTACGAAGAGAGCTCTCACCTGGCTAAGCTTCGTTTGTGGTTACCCTAGCATTGCCTCCCTTCAGCCTGAGGTCAATCTAGGTGATAACATAGTGGTGACAATACTGGGGAACATAGTTTTATGTTCCTGAGTAAAATGTATCAAGTTCAGATCTGATTGTTGATGGTGGACAACGATCAGACACCTGAAGGTTGAAATCATTCACCTGGTGACTCCAAGTTAGTTTCGATATAAATCTGAGGACTCCACTGGAGGATGAACCCGACCAGAAAAAACATGAAAGGACAATATGGAAAGATTAGGTATTCAAGTTGAAATTTCATCTAAGACATTATGTTATTTGTTATAAATTATTTCTTCTCTTTTCCCGATAATGTCAAGAAGGCATTAAAAAAATATATTGTATTCGAGAAAAGATCCTAGACCTGCATTTGATTCATTCCCTTTGAAGATTGTGAATACAAAATATTCGCATGCCTTTGATCTTGATCAAGACCCTTCTTCTGAATCTTATGATTTCCGTCTCCAAACTGATGAGCCTCAAGAGACCAAGACTGATTCTACATCTTTTGTATATACTCCTATAACTTGTAAAATTCCAGATAGATACAAGCCTCTGATTTTACCTCCTATATCCCATGGTTTCCCTAAAAATAATTACCTATATCTACCAAGATTTGATGGTGAATGCGACAACATCACTGCTGAGAGACATGTACTGAATTTTGAGTCTTTTCTTGACCTTTTTGAAGTTGATGAAGAGGATGTCATTATTAGGATTTTTGCTCTTTCTTTGCAAGGAAAAGTCAAGAGCTGGTTCAAAACCCTGCTTGATGTGATCATCTCATATTTCTAGCAGTTCGTCAAAGTTTTCCTCGACATGTGGGTGGTCAGACAAAACCCATTTTTTATTCTAGAAGAGTATAACTAGCTGAAAAGACAGCCAGGGAAGACAGTGCAACGGTTTTCTGCTAGGTTTAACCAAGTCTATTTTTCAATGCCTACTGATATAAGGCCTACTCTTGGATCTGCTCTCTTGCACTACTCGGATGCCTTTCATCCGGAAATAGAGTTTTAGCTGAGAGAATGGAACCTTACAACATTTGAAGAGATGCAAAGCAGTGCAGTAGATGTAGAGGCTAATATGTTGATCGGAAGGGCAAAGTTGAAGGAAGAAGAGAGGAAGAACATAGAACCAGAGGAATTGACATCTTTAGAGATAAAGCTCAACATTTTGGTAAGTGCAGTGGAAGAGATGATGCAAAAGATCACCACAAGGAATGAGTATGATGTTGAAGACCATGGCTCGCTGATTGAACAAGAACAAGTGGTTGATCCAAAACATTTTCTTTCTTATCCCAGTTGTCATAGATCTGATAATGATTATTTTATAGATCATCTAGGAGAGAGATATGTTGATCTAACATGTATTCTTGATGATGTGTTTTATATTGATGTTTTGCCTAAGTTTGATTAGAATGATGATGATTATGTTCTCCAAATAGAATTTAGTCTTGCAGACAAATCAACAGCTAGTTTGTGGAAGGAGGAACTTCACTTTCAGCAACTCGAATATGGTGATTAGTCGATGCATATCAGCTATGGAAGCGAGGAGGAAAGTGCAGCAAATTTTAAAGTAAGTGAAGGACCTTTGCCTCTTTGTTTTACTTCATTTCGGTTCATGAGAGACAACTTTCGTGCAATCAGAAATCAACCATCGATGATTTTTTATCTGGACCATCTAGAGGGCAATGAAATCCTTGTTCAAGACTTCTCATATCTAGATTTATAGTCCCTGAATTCCATTGAATATCGAGTTGAAGATGAAGACTTGGAAGCTGTAACATACGACCAAATGATGCAAGATCATTCCACACCATTATGTTTTGAATCATTTCAGTTTTTGAAGGAAATTTTGCATAGTATATCTTCAAATGAGCAGCCTGTAGAAAATCATGCAATCTCATTGGAACCAATAGAAAATGGGTTGCAACAGTCTTTTCAAGTTTTTCATGATCCAATAGTTGTTGTCTTGGATGATGTATGTAGTCATAGTCCTTCTCCATTAGCTAACTATGAGTTTGTATAAGGTATTGATACAAACTTGGTCCGGCACCCGGTTTCTTTGTCATTTTGAGCAGGAGTCTCATCACAAAGCTCAAATGAAATTTTGCATTCATGGTATGAGGAGAAACAAAGTAATTCATTGGATGAGCTAAGTCCTAGTGCACATGAATTTGAAGATCCTCATGCAGTATTTTTGAAGCCGGATAGAGCATCCATATTATTCAATTTGGGAAAATTTGGATTTGTTTACAAGTTTTCATGGGAGTTGCATTTCAGTAGTTCTCTCTTGTTGCTCATAAGAAAGCACTTGCGGAGAATTAAAACAATAGCCAGAATGCTTACTTGGTTGCATTGGTTGTTTAATTTCACTCGATCAGGTGAGGAATGTATCACTTAGAGTAGGGTGTGATTAATAAGCTCACAAAATGGTTCAGTCAGTTTCAGAGTTAGTTTGTGTTGTCAAGTCGTCAGTTTTCAGTCATGCATTTATATTTAAGTGTTTGACCGTATTGGCCCACATGGTTAGGCACTTGGTCTACAGTGTTATTGACATCGCCAAGGAGCTTCCATCCCTAATAAGGCTGATGTTAGTGTGAGTATTTGCATCCTACCATCAGTGATCAAACATCCTCTTTTTATATCATTTTAGGGGTCCGAAGAATTTTTTTATCATTCCACTAGGTCATGTAAAAAATTAGTCATTGAAGGTATTCCTAGTCCAAAAACATCACTCTTCCCTAAATGTGATTACTTGCTGGCATATTTTCATATCTTCTTGACTGTACATCATCCAAAAAGTTATTTTTATCATGCCATTTGTATCAGTTATGAGGTCATTATGTCATCTTGAAATTCAGTCCTTCAAGGTCTCATTAGGTATTTAGGGTTTTTCAAGGTTTCATTAGGTCATTAGGGTTGCCAAGGTTCCACTCCATAGCATAAGAACATCAAGTAAAGGGTGATCAAATAACATCCTTTCACCATGTGAATATGATTTGTAAAGAGAAATTCTTATTTCATTATGTAATTTTATGTCTTTCAAACGTAATAATTTCACCATCCCAAGCTATTAACTCAGTGTTCCAAAGATGCAAGACCATCAAAAGATCAATTTTTCAAAGGAAATAGTCAACTGAAAGGGTAAATTTTCAAATGGTTAAGTGCATGCCAAAGGGAGTTGTTTTTTCCCAAGGGTGTCCAAATCATCATTTTCCACAAGCATTAAACCCTAATTTTCTCACCCATTGAGCTAGGGTTGGCTATGGAATCAGAGACATCTGAGTATATGAGGCATAATGGAGGTCATTTCAATGAGTATGAGGCCATTCCAACTCATACACATCATGTCTTCATCATTTTTCAATAAGTCATTCCAAGGGACAAATCATTCGCCACACATAGGGCCGATTTTTCTTCAAACTATGTTTTAGACCAAAAAGGGAAGAATCTGGAAAAAGTGAGAAAGGATTTTGTCCAAAATAGGCTAGGGAAGAAAAATGTCCTTCAATTTTTACACAGATATCATGGTTTTAGAGAAATCCCAAAAATACAGTTGCCTCAGGACAGTTGATGTGCTTCTAGAGTGACCTTGGGAAAATCAATATTTCTCCTAGCTGGATTGACCAAATGACTTTCTTCATGAGTCAAATGATAACTAGACACAAAGTGATTTCCAATGAGCTTTCATGAGCTCAATTTGGAGTTAATAAAGAGCTCCAAACGTTGATTGCAATAGCACTCAGCATTTTGGCAACCTCATTGTGCACATTTTGACCAGTCTTAGGATATTGGGCTTTTGATAGAGCAAATGAGATCCAAATTGCAAAAATTCAAGATGTTCTAGAAAGTAAACTCGACAAGATTTCAAACGAGCTATCCCACACTCAATTTTGACATCGGGAAGGCACTCAAAAGATGATTTGAAGTTGGTGTTGCGCGTTTCCTTAAGGCGCTGCGCGTTTCTACAGGAGAGCTAAAATCGCGTCCTCAGCTCTACTAAAGTGCTTTCAACCTCAAGAAAAGTAAGTAGAAGCTAAGGGATGTGACTTTTCCTCCTCAAGTCAACTGCTAAGTGTTTGAAAGGTTTTATTGAAGATTTGGTTTAATTTCACATCTAAACCCTATATTTCCCAACACTATCCTTGTAATCACAATCCCTTTCATATACTCCCCTATACCTTCTTGCCCTCTCCCTAAACCTTTACATCCAAGACACTCTAAAGTATTGTCCCAAAACCATAAACCCTAGGTGCTACAATTACCTAGGCTCCCAAAGCCCAGCCTTCATATCCATCATCCGTTACATAAATTCCAACATCCTAATACCTCCCTAGGGTTTGACATTAAAACACCATGGCAGAAGAAGAAAACAGACAATATAGTGAGGTAGACCTAGAAGTAGAGGTTTGAAAAAATCCTTGGAACTTAAAGGGCAAAGGCAAAGAGAGATAGTTGATGAAGCTATGGTTGATGATCATATGATCAAAGAAGATAAGGAAGGTTGGCTTTAGGCCATCAATGATCACTTGGAGAAGTTATTGAAGAAATGTAAAAAAGGAAAAAATTGACACACTTGCAGAGGCTTCACTCCATGCCTAGATACACCAAACATCAGCTTCTTGACCAATTTTGGAGACTCTTGGCACTTTTTGAAAAATATTGTGTTTTTCTCTACTTTTTGAGGAAATTTTATATCATCAGCTTGTCAAACGTGCAACGCCTTAGGTGCTACGCAGTTTTTGGAGGCACTTGTTGGAGGAATGGCCACCACCATTGGATTTAGAAGGCCCAAGATAGTTAGGAAAACCATGTTTCCAGCCTTGGAAGGAAAAACTAGTTGATGGAAAAGGAAAAAAACTAGAAAAAAATCACATTTCTGCCTCATTGTTTGACCAGCCACTGTGTGTTTGACTAGTATTGGGAGATTCCATTTTTGGAGGGACAAATCAAGTTCATTTTGAAAAATGAAGATAAATCTGGAAACTAGATAGGATAGGCTTTCCAAAAGCTATCTTGGGCACAATTTAGACATCGGGAAGGCAATCAAAAGTGGGTTTGAACATGGCGCTGCGCTCTTGCTTCCGACGCTGCGCGTTTGACACTGGTGCTGCGCACTTGATAGGCAGCCAAATTTTTCACTGTTTCTCTCGGAAAATAATTTTCACCTGTGGGATTTTGATTTTTCACTGATGTAATTCATAATGATGATCTAATTAAAGTGTATTTTTGTTACCTAGGATAGATACATCAGATGAATGGCCTAAGTGGCATGTAATGAATCAGTTCGCTTGATATTAGGGATGAGTTAGTTTGACCACCCTAGTCTTTAGCTTTCATTTTAGTCTTTTGTGCAACTGCTCCTCCTCTCATGGATTCGACCCCTGAGGCTAGGATTAGTTGTTAGGAGGCCTATATCATGTATTTTCTTAGTCATTTTGTGGGTTGGACTCAGGGTGGATGCTCAGACCTTGATTGTAAACCTTTGTAAGTAGTTTAGTAGGAGATTAATAAGAATTGTAGCTATTTTTATGGGATCCCTGTGGTATGGAGTTTTAGTAAAGTTTCTTCTTAGTTCATTATGTGTTCATGTGTTTTATGTATGTCATCAATCATTTCATTGCTTCTAGTTGAATGTTCTCAAGTTTGTTAGGTAGAATCCATTGCATCAGTGCTTTGCCTTGGGAAGCCATTCACCATTTCATGTTTTCTATAGTCCAAGAACGATCCATGATTGTCACATGCCCTTCTTATCTTCTCACCAGTCTGAAACATCCCACCCCATTAAGCCCAAGAGTGCTAAAGCCTCTACCAACCTTGCCCCATAGAACACTCTGCATTTCTGACCTAATTTCCTAGACCTAAACTTCCGAGCTCCTCCTGACCTGGGAAAACCCCTCTACAAAATCCAATCAAAACTTTCATGCTACTATACCTATCCTAAAATCCTTTACCTAATTTGGTCATCCTGACTGAGATCTTTACGGAGAGTGCCCTCTCCCAGCCTAGTCAGGCTAGCTACTTGGCTAAGCTTGGTTTGCGGTTACCCTGGCATTGTCTCCCTTCAGCCTGAGGTCAATCTAGGTGATAACATAGTGGTGACCATACTAGGGAATGTAGTTTTATGTTCATTGGTAAAATGTATCAAGTTTAGATCTGATTGTTGATGGTCGACAACGATTAGACACCTGAAGGCTGAATCATTCACCTGGTGACTCCAAGTCATTTTCGAGATCAGATCTAAGGACTCCAGTGGAGGATGAACCTGACTAGCAAAAACATGAAAGGGAAATATGGAAAGATCAGGTATTCAAGTTGGAATTTCATCCAAGACATTACGTTCTTTGTTATAAATTATTTCTTCTCTTTTCTCGAGAATGTCAAGAAGGCTTTACAAAGTATATTGTATTCGAGAAAAGATCCTAGACCTGCATTTGATTCATTCCCTTTGAAGATTTTTAATACAAAATATTCGCATGCCTTTGATCTTAATCAAGACCGTTCTTCTGAATCTTATGACGACCATCCCTAAACTGATGAGCCTCAAGAGACCAAGAGTGATTCTATAGCTTTTTTATATACTCCTATACCTTGTAAAGTTCCAGATAGTTACAAGCCTCTGATTTTACCTCCTATATCCCATGCTTTCCATAAAAATCGTTACCTATATCTACCATGATTTTATGGTGAATGCGACAACATCATTGCTGAGAGACATGTACTGTATTTTGAGTCTTTTCTTGACCTTTTTGAAGTTGATGAAGAGGATGTCAATATTAGGCTTTTCGCTCTTTCTTTGCAAGGCAAAGTCAAGAGTTGGTTCAAAACCCTGCCTGATGTGAGCATCTCAGATTTCCAGCAGTTCGTCCAAGTTTTCCTAGACAAGTGGGTGGTCAACGGAACCCTTTCTTGATTCTAGAAGAGTATAACCAGCTGAAAAGACAGCCAGGGGAGATAGTACAACAATTTTCTGCCAGGTTTAACCAAGTCTATTTTTCAATGCCTGCTAATATAAGGCCTCCTCTTCGATCCACTCTCTTGCGCTACCTGGATGCCTTTGATCTAGAAATGGAGTTTAAGCTGAGAGAACGGAACCTTGCAACACTTGAAGAGATGAAAAACATTCTAGTAGATGTAGAGGCTAATCTGTTGATCAGAAGGGCAAAGTTGAAGGAAGAAAAGAGGAAGAACATAGAACCAGAGGAATCAACATCTTTAGAGGTAAAGCTCGACATTTTGGTAAGTGCAGTGGAAGAGATGATGCAAAAGATCACCACAAGGAATGAGTATGATGTTGAAGACCATGGCTCGCTGATTGAAAAAGAACAAGTGGTTGATCCAAAACATTTTGTTTCTTATCCCAGTTGTCATAGATCTGATAATGATTGTTTTATAGATCATCTTGAAGAAGAGAGATTTATTGATCTGACATATATGCTTGATGATGTGTTTTATACTGATATTTTGCCTAAGTTTGATCAGTATGATGATGATTATGTTCTCCAAATAGAAGCTAGTCTTGTAGACAAATTAGCCGCTGGTTTGTGGAAGGAGGAAGTTCACTTTCAGCAACTCGAATATGGTGATCAGTCGATGCATATCAGCTATGGAAGCGAGGAGGAAAGTGTAGAAAATTTTGAAGTGAAGGATCTTTGTCTCTTTGTTTTACTTCATTTCAGTTCATGAGAGACAACTTTCGTGCAATCAGCAATCAACCGTTGATGAGTTTTGATCTGGACAATTTAGAGGGCAATGAAATCCTTGTTCAAGACTTCTCATGTCTAGATTTGCAGCCCCCGAATGCCATTGAATATGAGGTTGAAGATGAAGACTTGGAAGCTGGAACATATGATCAAATGATGCAAGATGATTCTATACCATTATGTTTTGAATCATTTCAGTTTTTGAAGGAAATTTTGCATAGTATATCTTCAAGTGAGCAGCCTATAGAGCATCATGAAATCTCATTGGAACCAATAGAGAATGGGTTGCAATAGGCTTTTCAAGTTTTTCACAATCCAATAGCTGATGTGTTGGATGATGTCTGCAGTCAAAGTCCTTCTCCATTAGGTAACTATGAGCTTGGAAAAGGTTTTGATACAAACTTGGTCAGGCACCTAGTTTCTTTGTCATTTTTAGTAGGAGTCTCGTCCCAAATCTGAGATGAAAGTTTGCATTCATGGTATCAGGAGAAACAAAGCAATTCATTGGATGAGCTAAGTCCTAGTGCACATGAATTTAAATATCCTCATGTAGTATTTTTGGAGTCGGATAGAGCATCCATTATTCAATCTAGGGAAATTTGGATCTGTTTACAAGTTTTCATGGGAGTTGCATTTCAGTAGTTCTCTCTTGTTTCTCATAAGCAAGCACTTGTGGAGAATTAAAAAAATAGCAAAATGCTTACCTGGTTGCATTGGTTGTTTCATTTCATTGGATCAGGTGAGGAATGGATCACTTAGAGTAGGGTGTGATTAATAAGCTAACAGAAGTGAGCATGGTTCAGTCAGTTTCAAAGTTAGTTTATGTCGTCAAGTCGTCAATTTTTAG
This sequence comes from Pinus tabuliformis, assembly GCA_031772625.1. Lineage (NCBI taxonomy): Eukaryota > Viridiplantae > Streptophyta > Pinopsida > Pinales > Pinaceae > Pinus > Pinus tabuliformis. The sequence continues at coordinate 1,493,173,542 of CM062819.1, read as the reverse complement.
TCATGCATTTATATTTATGTTTTTGACTGTATTGGCCCACATGGTTAGGCACTTGGTCTACGGTGTTCTTGACATCTCCAAGGAGCTTCCATCCCCAATAAGGCTGATGTTAGTGTTAGTATTTGCATCTTGCCATCAGTGATCAAAAATCCTCTTTTCATATCATTTTAGTGGTCCAATTCATTTTAGGGTAAGGTTTCAAAGGGTTAAGTGCATGCCCAAGGGAGTTGTTTTTTCCCAAGGGTGTCCAAATCATCATTTTCCACAAGCACTAAACCCTAATTTTCTCACCCATTGAGCTAGGGTTGGTTATGGAATCAGAGACATCTGAGTATATGAGGCATAATGGAGGTCATTTCCGTGAGTATGAGGTCATTCCAACTCATACGCATCATGTGTTCATCATTTTTCAATAAATCATTCCAAGGGACAAATCATTTGCTGCACATAGGGCTGGTTTTTCTTCAAACTATGTTTTAGACCAAACAGGAATGAATTTGGAAAAAGTGAGAGAGGTTTTTGTCCAAAATAGGCCAAGGAAAAAAAATGTCCTTCAATTTTTACACAGGTATCATGGCTTTAGAGAAATGTCAAAAATACAGTTGCCTCAGGAGAGTTGATGCACATCTGGAGTGACCTTGGGAAAATCAATATTTCTCCTAGCTGGAGTGACCAAATGACTTTCATGATGAGTCAAATAATAACTATACATAGAGAGCTTTCCAATGAGATTTCATGACCTCAATTTTGAGTTGAGGAAGACCTCCAAAAGTTGACTCCAACAGCACTCAGCATTTTGGCAACCTCATTCTATACATTTTGACCAGTCTTGGGAGATTGGGATTTTAACAGGGCAAATGAGCTCAAAATTGCAAAAATTCAAGATGCTCTAGAAAGGAAACTTGACAAGATTTCCAACGAGCTATCTCATGCTTAATTTGGACATCGCAAAGGCACTCAAAAGTTGATTTGAAGTGGGTGTTGCATGTTTCCTTGAGGCATTGTGCCTTTGTCTAGGACAGCTAAAATCGCCTCCTCAGTTGTACTAAAGTGCTTTCAACCTCAAGACAATTAAGTAGAAGCTAAGGGATGTTCCTTTTCCTCCTCAAGTCAATTGCTAAGTGTTTGAAAGGTTTTATTAAAGATTTTGTTTAATTTCACATCGAAACCCTATCTTCCCCAACATTATCCTTGTATTCACAATCCCTTTCATATACTCCCCTATACCTTCCTTCCCTCTCCCTAAACCTTTACATCCAACACTCTCTAAACCTTTGTCCCAAAACCCTAAACCCTAGGTGCTACAATTACCTAGGCTCCCAAACCCCAACCCTCATATCCATCATACTAATACTCCCTATCCCCTCCTCCGTTACATAAATTCCAACAACCTAATACCTCCCTAGGGTTTGACATTAAAACACCATGGCAGAAGAAGAAAACAGACCATACAGTGAGGCAGACCTAGAACCAGAGGTTTGAAAAAATCCTTGGAACTTAAAGGGCAAAGGCAAAGAGAGATAGTTGATGAAGCTATGCTTGATGATCATATGATCAAAGAAGACAAGGAAGGTTGGCTTCAGGCCATCAATGATCACTTGGAGAAGTTATTGAAGAAATGTAAAAAGGAAAAACTTGACACACTTGCAGAGGCTTCACTCCATGCCTAGATACACCAAACATCAGCTCCTTGACCAATTTTGAAGACTCTTGGCACATTTTAGCAAATATTGTCTTTTTTCTATGTTTTTTGAGGCAATTTTATATTAGCAGCTTGGTCAAACGTGCAACGCCCTAGGCGTTGCGGACTTTTTGGAGGCACTTGTTGGAGGAATGGCCACCACCATTGGATTAAGAAGGCCCAAGACAATGAGGAAGACCATGTTTCCAGCCTTGGAAGGCAAAACTAGTTGGTGGAAAAGGAAAAAAACTAGCAAAAAATCACATTTCTGCCTCATTGTTCGACCAGGCGCTGCGGGTTTGACCAGTATTGGGAGAATCCATTTTTGGAGGGAAAAATCAAATTAATTTTGAATACTGAAGATAGATCTGGAAACTAGATAGGATAAGATTTCCAACGAGCTATCCTGGGCTCAATTTGGACATCAAGAAGGCAGTCAAAACTGGGCTTGAACATGGCGCTGCACACTTCCTTTAGGCGCTGCGCGTTTGACACTGTTGTTGCGCACTTGACAGGCAGCCAAATTTTTCACTGTTTCTCTCAGAAAATACTTTTCACCTGTGGTATTTTGATTTTTCACTGATGTAATTCATAATGATGATGTAATTAAAGTGTATTTCTCTTACCTAGGATAGATACATCATATGAATGGCCTAGGTGGCATGTAATGAATGAGTTCGCTTGATATTAGGGATGAGTTAGTTTGACCACCCTTATCTTTAACTTTCAGTTCAGTCTTTTGTGCAACTGCTCCTCCTCTCATGGATTCGACCCTAGAGGCTAGGATTAGTTGTTTTGAGGCCTATATCATGTATTCTCTTAGTCATTTTGTGGGTTGGACTCAGTGTAGATTCTCAGACCTTGATTGTACACCTTTGTAAGTAGTTTGGTAGAAGATTAATAAGAATTGCAACTATTTTTATGGGATCCCTGTGGTATGGAGTTTTAGTACAGTTTCTTCTTCTGTGATTATATGTTTATGTGTTTTATGTATGCCATCAATATTTTCATTGCTTCTAGTTGAATGTTTTCAAGTTTGATAGGTAGAATCCATTGCATAAGTGCTTTGCCTTGGGAAACCATTCACCATTTCATGTTTTCTACAGTCCAAGAAGTATCCATGATTGTCACATGCCCTTCTTAGCTTCTCACAAGTCTAAAACATCTCACCCCATCAAGCCCAAGAGTGCTAAAGCCTCTGCCTACCTTGCCCCATAGAACGCCCTGCATTTATGACCTAATTTCCCAGACCTAAACTACTCAGCTCTTCCTGATCCAACAAAACCCCTTTACAAAATCCAATCAAAACTTTCGTGCTACTATACCTAGCCTAAAATCCTGTACCTGATCTAGTCATCTTGACAGAGATATTTAGGGAGAGAGCCCTCTCTTGGCCTAGTAGGGCTAGCTACTTGGCTAAGCTTGGTTTGTGGTTACCTTGGCATTGCCTCCCTTCAGCCCGAGGTCATTCTAGGTGATAACATAGTGGCGATTATACTGGGGAACATAGTTTTATGTTTTTTAGTAAAATGTATCAAGTTCAGATCCGATTGTTGATGGTGGACAACGATCAGACACCTGAAGGCTGAAAATTCTCCTGGTGACTCCAAGTCAATTTTGAGATCAGATCCAAGGACTCCACTGGAGGAAGAACCCGACCAGAAAAAACATGAAAGGACAATATGGAAAGATCAGGTATTCAAGTTGGAATTCATCCAAGATTTTATGTTGTTTGTTATAAATTATTTCCTTTCTTTTCCTGAGAATGTCAAGAAGGCTTTACAAAGTATATTGTATTCGAGAAAATATCCTAGACCTGCATTTGATTCATTCCCTTTGAAGATTGTCAATACTAAATATTCGCATGGCTTTGATCTTGATCAAGACCCTTCTTTTGAATCTTATGATGACCGTCTCCAAACTGATGAGCCTCAAGAGACCAAGACTGATTCTAGAGCTTTTGTATACACTCTTATAGCTTGTAAAGTTCGAGATACATACAAGCCTCTGATTTTACCTCCTATATCCCATGCTTTCCCTAAAAATCATTACCTATATCTACCAAGATTTGATGGTGAATGCAACAACATCACTACTGAGAGACATGTACTCAATTTTGAGTTTTTTCTTGACCTTTTTGAAGTTGATGAAGAGGATGTCAATATTAGGCTTTTTGCTCTTTCTTTGCAGGGTAAAGTCAAGAGTTGGTTCAAAACCCTGCCTGATGCAAGCATCTTAGATTTTCAGCAGTTCATCAAAGTTTTCCTCGACAAGTGGGCGGTCAGGCAGAACCCTTTCTTGATTCTAAAAGAGTATAACCAGTTGAAAAGACAGCCACGGGAGACAGTAAAACAGTTTTCTACCAGGCTTAACCAAGTCTATTTTTTGATGCCTGCTAATATAAGGCCTCCTCTTGGATCTGCTCTCTTGCACTACCCGGATGCCTTTGATCCGAAGATGGAGTTTCATTTGAGAGAACGAAACCTTGCAACACTTGAAGATATGCAAAGGAGTGCAGTATATGTACAGGCTAATCTGCTGATAAGAAGGGAAAAGTTGAAGGAAGAATTGAGGAAGAACATAGAACCAGAGGAATCAACATCTTTAGAGGTAAAGCTCAACATTTTGGTAAGTGCAGTGGAAGAGATGATGCAAAAGATCACTACAATGAATGAGTATGATGTTGAAGACCATGGCTCGCTGATTGAAGAAGAACAACCAGTTGATCCAAAACATTTTCTTTCTTATCCCAGTTGTCATAGATCTAATAATGATTGTTTTATAGATCATCTTGGAGAAGAGAGATCTATTGATCTTACATGTATCTTAGAGCATTGAATGTCACAAATCTTAATGAGATGTGCTTGAGTGTGGGTTGAGTAATTGAAATGTGGGAGAACTAATATGCATCTACAATGTATATAAAAATGAGAAAGGTGCATTGTAGCATTCATGTGGGGTCATAAGAGAGGCATCATGCCACTATAAAAGTGATATAAATATAAAGGGGTATTAAAAATTTTAATGAAAAGATGGTTACCTACAATATCTAGTGAGAGTAGGGGTTTTTTAAATTGGGAAAGTGTATTGGGTTTGTATTGGTGGGGGGTTAAAAAAAGTGATTTTTAGAGGTATTTTCTAATATGTAGTCAAATTAAGTGTATTTTTTAGTATGCCATGAATGCACGTGCTATGTCATAGGTTCATTGAGTGAAGTCCCCACTAAAGATTAAAAGGTTCATGAGTCGAATTCTAGTAGCGTATTGAGACCAAATTGAGTTTGATCACCCTCGATCGTTGGAGGAAGCCATCAGGAAACTGAAGCATTGTTATGAGAAATCAAAGCATAAAGCTAAGACTAAGTGTGATTTGAAGCGGAATGAGAAATTTAAAGGGAATTGGCCATCGAGTCGAGAAACACCTCAGGATGTTGGAGAGAAAGAGAATGTTGCTTCTTAGAAGAATTTTAATGTTGTTGAGAAGAGACATGGGTTGTAGCATGGAGAGAAGCGTAAAAGAGGTGATGGTAAGTGACCATTGCAATGTTAGATTTGTGAAAAATATCATCATAAGAAGGATTTTCCATTGTACTAGAGTGGAAAGCCTCAAATATCTAGTGCTCAAGAGGCGCTGAAAGTTGGGGATGTTGGTCATAACATTCCTCATATTTATGCACTTGTGGAAGAAAAGAAAGCAAATCACCAGACATCCATTATTGAGATGGAAGGTAATATTTGTGGTCGAGTTATTTCTATTTTGATTCACCCTGGATCAAATTATAGTTATATTAACCCTAACCTAGTGGATAAGTGTGGCTTGAGACAAAAAGTACATGTAGAGTCTTGGTTGGTGGAGTTGGCTATAGGTAATAAAAAGAGAGTTCATCATTAGGTAAGAGATTATGTATTTGAGCTTAATGGTATTCCTACATTGGCACATATAAATGTGCTTCCATTGGGATCATATATAATGCTTCTGGGTATGGATTGGTTGTATCTCCAGAGGACTAAGGTGTATTTTTATGACAAGGCTATTGAGAGCCTGGATGATAATGGGGAAAAGAGAATCTTGTAGGTAAAGAAGAATCCTACATCGGTGAGAATGGTTACAACTATGTAAGCTAAGCATAGTCATAGGAAGGGGTGTGTACTATTTGCAGTTCATATTTCCAGTGACAAGGGTAAGGATGTTGAGGATGTGGAATCCCTCAAGAAGTATCCTATCTTATAGCAATGCAAAATCTATTTCCAACATAGATTTTAGATTTACTTCCCCACAGGGAAGTGAAATTTTATATTGAGTTGGTACTAGGAGGAACACCAACGTCAAAGTTACCTTACATGATGAGCACTCCAAAATTGGTGGAATTGAAGTTTATAGTTGAAGGAAATTCTTGATGAGGGATGCATTAGGCCAAGTGTATCAACTTGGGGTGCACCGGTATTGTTCGTAAATAAGAAGGATGGTACTCTTAGATTGTACATTGATTACAGGAAGTTGAAAAAGGTGGCGATCAAGAACAAGTATCCATTGCTGAGGATTGATGACTAGTCAGATCAATTGAAGGGAGAAACAATGTTCTCAAAGATTGATGTGAGATCTGAATACCATCAGGTACACAGTAAAGAAGAGGATATCTACAAGAATTCTTTTCGGAACAAGTATGGGCATTATGAGGTTTTTGTGGTTCCTTTTGGGTTGAATAATGTTCTAGCTACTCTCATGTGCTTCATGAATAGTGTGTTGTGTCCTTATCTCAACAAGTTTTTGATTGTATTCATTAATTATATATTGATATATTCTAAGAATGAGGAAGAGCATGCAGAAAAGTTAGCAACAATATTGAGATTGCGAAGAGAGCATCAATTGCATGCCAAGCTTAGTCAATGAAACTTCTTTCAAACAAAGGTACATTACCTAGGACATGTCTCCAAGGAAGGCATAAGGGTGGATCCAGAAAAGATAAGAGCTATCATGGAGTGCGTTATAGAAATTTTTGGGCACTGCAAACCCAATCATATATGTCCATAAACCAAGGGCTTCTGAGTCCCTAAAAGTGTTGTTTCATGCCCTAAAGGAACAAGGTCAGCTGATTACATCATCTCCCATAAGTTCTCCACAGGAAACTGCTCAGAACTAGTCAAAACTGGACCATACAGGTTGCTCAATTTTAAGGGTGCGATGCATCTCACCTGCCCAGTGTAAAAGGTGCGATGCATACTAGAAATCCCTTCTGTAGGGTGCGATGGGTGAGAATGGACAAATGGTAGAGACAGTTTGTGAGGTGGATGATCATGGAATATTCCAGAAACTTCTCCTGTGACACTTGCCTCTCTGAATTCCCCCAGGGATGAGTAATAGATCATCAATCTCCAAGTGGAATCAAGAACTATCAGAGAGAATACACTAATAAAAATCCCAGAAGCTGACCCTCCTCGCTGTAATCATCTATATATGGATCCATCATCACAGAGATACAGAGGCTGGAATTTTGTATCTTGTAAGGAAGTGATGTTGGTTTCCTGGTGGAATATCATAGTATTGGGTGATCTAAGCTTTTCATGAGGTGAATAATGGCTTTCAAGATGGGAGGATGATGTTGGGTCAGAACAATGACTTGTAATCCTCTCTCCTAATATTCATATTAATAAAGCTATTTAAGTTTTCCTCCACATTCTTGTATGTTTGATAGTATATGCATTTGTGTGGTCAATATATATCTGGTCCTATATTGTTTATGGTTGTAGATCTCTGCACTTTGAAGGTATTATGTTGCTTTAACTTTACAGGTACTCTTTGAAGCGGAGTGGTCAAGGGAGGAGCGGCAAAGACCTGTCGGTGAGGAGAAGGAACAAGCAAACAACCGAGCGAAAGATCGAGGTTGGTATTCTTTGATCCTCTCCTATCTACTTTTCATAAAGGAAAATGAAAGTAACTTTAATCTATTTTCTAAGATAGCTACCCATCTTTGTGGGACTAGCAGCTCTGCATAGACACTAGATTTCCCGATAACAAAATGACGACTCCGCTGGGGAGAGAATATCTTGTTTGCTTGTCTATACTTCTTTTCTTTATAAACTTACAGATGGAGCTTGAAGTTAAGCCAGCTAGCCTTCGAACTGCATTTGCTATGAAAGTGCAAAGTAGATCAATGCTACTTCAGTCTATCTCCAGGTTTTGTTTATAAACTGAACAATCAATTTGCAAACATCCTAATTGCCCTAGTGGTGGCTCTAGTAACCTCATTAGATCAACCCCTGTGATTTCTATTTACTGGCTATCATTAGCTCGGCCTAAATCCCTGAACTAAGCTGCAAACTGTGACCAAGAACCAAGTTGAAGTCTCATCCCTGGACCATCGCACTTTCTCCTCTTGGGAATCTGGATGCATCGCACCTCCCGTGTCTAGTAGGTGCGTTGCATCACACTTTCCCTGTGTTGCAAGTGCGCTGATCAGATAAGACCTCTTCCGCTCTTAGATTTTCGTTTCTTTATTCACTCTCTCCAGCTTTATTCAGGAATTTTGTTGTCTATGATCAGTATACCACTATGGAAACTCCCTTCCTTTGCATGATTCCACCTCCATAGTACAAAGAATTATTAATGTTTTTATATATTGTGCTCCATTTACAGTTCTCTTTTACAAAAAGTAGTGTAATCAAACTGTCGTCTTTTGATTTTGAAGTGTCGCAAGTGTCGTTTTCAGTCGAAGAAAAGAATTGTATTGTTCTTGATGGTCGATTATACAGTTACTCTTGTATTTGATTTGAATTAGTATTTTTTCAAGTGTCGAAAGCAGTTTTCAATTCAAAGTCACAAAGTGTCATCATTATCTTCCTTTCATTTTGAAGAGAAATTTGTTAGTACTGTCGCTTTGAAAATATAATTCATATTTGTACTTAGCATTCTTCTTGTCATTCACACATTAAGAAGGCTCAAAACAAATACATGCATGTGAATTTGCATTTGGACTGCTTGTTGGTTTGATTTAGGACAGTGCATCTAGTGTGTGCTCTCTGCTCTATGTTGAAAGAATATCATCTCTCTTTCTTTAGTAGCTAGGATTTTCATTGCAAAAAGAAGATTAAATGATTGTTTATCATCTTAGATTGCATTTTAGGAATTGTATATCTACATCACGCGGTGAACCTGAAAGGAAAATTTCCTAAGAAAGATCAATTGTAAAATAAATTCAATGAACATAAAAGCGCTTTGGAACCTAACGCACAACATTTAGAAGTCTACGCTAGAGACGTATTCCGACATCATAAAGCCTGGTAACTATCGCTTTCATTGTTGGTTGGGTGATTCCTCCTCTTTGAGACGACAAGTGCCAGTACGGACTTGTGCTCCCACGTATCGTCGAGTATATATTGGGAGACCACAATAGGCTATATCCTTTATCCATAGGAAGCCACGTCTGCCACCCTATCGGTTGAAATGCACTGAACACAACATTCAGGAAGATTGACTGTCGTACCGTAAAAATTATTCTGCAGTTTTGCGATTGGTTTGGAAATCCCTCTGTCTAGATTTCCAGAGTAGTCTCTTTCATTCCTTTTTAGACTCCTTAAAGGAAAAGGTCCATCTAAGCACTTGTCACTTCAAGCTCATTAAAAATCAAAGGCGACTAGAGTCATATTTTGTTTTTTCTCGACTCTTAAAAATTGAAAAAACAAGTTGTGTCAAAGCATCTAAAATTTATTTTAATCGGAACAATGTCACTATTCTTGTGTTGGTCTTAGGTTGAGGAAAATGGAGTCCACCAACCAAGGATTTCCCCTTGGACGAAATCCTAGTCCTTTCTCCTCTTGGGGAGATGTTGGTGCACCTCATATGGCCACATTGTCACTTCCAGGATTGACGATTGGCTTGCCAATATGGCTCTTCTTGACCTTCGTCATTCAGAACACCATGATTCCTAAAGAATCAAGTCAGCAACTAGATGATACTAAAGTTACCCCCCAACCTTCTACTTCGTCTGATTCTCCCTCTCCTCCTTCCTCTTCGCTTGATGAATCTGGTAAAGCCAAAAATCAAGTAACTAAGAAGGAGAAGAACGAGAAGGAGAAGAAAGAAAAGAAGAAGAAGGAGCCAAAGGAAAAAAGGGGCAACCGTGCATCGTCTAGCGAAAATAAACACACTGCACCATCCATGACTAAATCTCCATGTGTCATTTGCAAAGGATACCACTATCATCGAGATTGTCCTTGTATCCCTCGGATCTTAAAGGACTATTCTCCTCATTTGCACAATCTGGTGTCATCAACCTCTGAAAATCATGTTGATAGTACACCATCAACTAGTGAAAGCGAAGCATTTGGACAAAAAAGGAAATGTAAATTTCCTTGAAACTCTGTGAAGGCGATCACGTCATCCACTGTTGTCCCTTCCTAGATTAAGCAAAAAGAGTCTTGGATAACCGCCCCATTTCACCGCTGCAGCTTCCTCCTGGATACAAAAAACTCTTTCCGAGTCCATCACTAGTTGAAAATCTTACCAACACAACTTTGTGGTCGATCGAAGCATATATCATTGAATATAAACCCGTTGAATCCATACCAGACAAAAGTCAAAAGGTTGAGGCGGCAGTCAACCCAGTCTTGTCTTCGGAAGGTCCATCTTCAGATGATACAATCACCGAAGAGAATGAGAATGACACCGTTCAAATTATTTTCGTAAACACAGACTTCGATGAACATGGGGGCAATCTACACGTTCCTTTACTACAAGAAGGAAGTTCACTAGAGTCATATATGTCCGTCTATTCGGTCCCACCTCCAAGCAACCTAGTGGTTTCCTTCGATTGGAATCTACTAGGCAGACCCCGTCTACCGTCTAATGTACCATATCGAATCATTGTACAAGCTTACAGAATGGTCATGGTCGGTACTATCATAGATGAAGGGGCTTCTATGAGTATCCTTTCCTTGACTGCTTGGAAAGTGCTGTGTTTGCCAACGCTTATGCCTGAGATGAGAAATCTCGCAGGCTTCGACAAAGGAACCAGTCGACTGTTGGGGATCCTTCCAAATGTGCCTATAACTTTGAGAAGGAAAACCATGTATATGAATGTAATGGTAGTCCAAGGGCCTTTAGATTACAATCTACTCCTTGGGCGTGACTATATTTATTGCATGGGAGCCATTGTCTCCTCACTCTTTCGAGTAATGTGTTTTCCGCATGAAGGAAGAATGGTCCAACTCATAGACCAGCTTTCGTTCCCCAGCTCACACATGGCAAATAGTCAAATACCATCCCTGAATGGTATTTTCATGCAAGGAACATCTCATCAACCTCCAGTCTGTCCACCTGAAGAACACGAGTAATTCGGGAGTCGTGTCTAAAACCCTGGGGGCATGCACCCTGGTCTGCTTCAGCAGGAAAACTCTGGGTATAGGATGGGTTTCTGCGAAGGATATATGACTAGTCTGACACCCTTCCGTATAGGAAAATGGGATTAGACCGGATAAGATACCTCTGTTAGAAGGTATGCCTTTCTTGATAGAATAAATGTTTTGTTTCGAAATTGAGGGGTAACCTGTAAAAGGTAGGCCTTTCCTAACAAAGCAAATGTTTTGTTTGCAAATTGAGGGGTAACCTCGAAACTCTACTTCACTATACCTGGGGTCATGCAAACCTTTTTGCATGCAAGTGAAGAATGACCATTTATTTTCTTAGTTTGTAGATTCTCAAACCCTTTAAACTCGTAGGATTGGTCGTTCCTAACTTACATAAAGAGAGGATACGAAGCAAAGCTTCGAAAGGTGAAATCTCCATAAAAATGGAATATATCGATGAGATGCCCTTATTATACGACTAGCACGAGTAGTTTTTATGTGAAGTTCAAGCTCGCTAAAAATTAAACCTAAGCAATGAGCAAATGTTTTCCCCAGAGTTTAAGCTCATTAAAAAATGAACCAATTTTCGGTAAATAACCATTGTGAATGCATTATTATTAGCTTTTGAGCCTTGGTTGTGTTCTCATCATCACCTCCACTGTGTTTTAGCCTATCATTCACCTCCATTTGATTGTTTACCTCTTTTGAGGAATAGCTGCGAAGAGTGATTTTGTTAGCCATCCTTGTGACACTGGCGTGATTGGAAATTCCAAACCTTACCTGGAATCAGCTGCTACCTAGAATTATCACTCGTTCCTCAAAAAACGAGTCTCCCTTAATATCTTTTCATCTGACTCATAAAATATGAAAATTTTGCCGAGCAGTTGGCCTCTCTAGCTCATTAAAGCTACCAGGAGTGCTATCCCTCCTCTAGATTTTAATCTTTTTGGACCTGAGGGATTATTACACAAAAATATTGAGCGCTTGTTTTGTTCGGCTCGTTAAAATTATCGAAAATTCATCCCTTTCATATTATTTTATACTTTTTCGGACTTAAGGGATTATATGACGAAAAAGGATTATTGGAGTTTCCTTTACATCCCTTTTTAGATTCTCTAAAATTGAAAAAGGACCGAGTTATATTTGTCTTTAAACTCATTAAAACCAATAGCGATAAACTTGTCCATATAGACAAGAACGAGTTTCACTGTCACTAGGCTCGTTAAAACATAGCGATGGATTTGCCTGAAGGGAAAATTATAGAACAAGAATATGTTATCCTCCTTAAGCTTGATAAAAATAAAGAGGTACTAGCCAGCAATGATTGGGGAAAAATTGGGAAGAAAACTTGAAGAAACTTTATTGGTAGCGAAGTCGCTCTTGAACATGACACCTTCACTCCACGTCTGAGTCGGGTTGGGTTATTTCGTTCACCGGTCATATTACCATTGGTCCACCGTACCATCCATCTTTGGGGTTAACGCTACCAATCCATTTCAAGTGTCGCCAATATGTTCAAGATAAGTTGATCAGAGAATTCACCAACCCATCTTGTGTCTCATCCATTGCAATACCTTTATGCTTCATTCCTTCATGACCGCCACCCTGAACCCTGTATCATCAGATTGTTTTCACATTCAAAAGTCATTTGCTCCGTTCCGTGTCATAGATGTGGGATTCATTAAGGCCCTCCTACGATGGGTCACTTCTTGTCAACATCAGCTCATTATCCATGAAGTCGACCTAGGAACAACGCTTTTAGTACTTTGAAGCTTACATGCCTCAATGGCAAGTTTCTCACTTTCAAAGACATGTTTACATCAATGGCTTTTGATCGAGAGATTTTGCATGGTGTTCGACACCAAGGCCCATTTTCGTACCACGCAAATTGTATTGTCATACCTTGAGGGTCATCATCATTATCAGTGATTCCTCTCGCGCATATTAACAACTTACATCATTGGCTAGTAATGAGGCGATGTCTTTCCATGTTCGACTCTAGAACATTTTCGCATGGATCGACTTGTACATCGAGCGAAGATTGGACGAGTTTGAAGACCCCGGATCTAGTTTCATCCATCTGGGCTGCATTATATTCAAAAAAAATAAAGACATCAAATGTACATCATTGCTGCATATATGATCATCCGAATCAAAGGATGATGGCTCTATTAGAATCATCAGTCTGCCACACAGACAATTGTCTGCCCTATGTACATGAAAATGAATTTATAAAGATGAGCATGGGAATGCCCACCTTAGCTAGATCATGAAAATTTTATGAAGATAATATTGTATTCTATCTTATTATAGGTTTCCTTCCAGCTTGAAAAACCTCAGTTCCTCATGATAAAGCATTTCACCCGACATCAAAAGATTAACGACCTCATGCTTTAGGGGGCAACTGTTATAGAAATTTTTGGGCACTGCAACCCCAATCATATATGTCCATAAACCAAGGGCTTATGAGTCCCTAAAAGTGGTGTTTCATACCCTAAAGGAACAAGGTTATCTGATTACATCATATCCCAAAAGTTCTCCACAGGAAACTGCTCAGAACTAGTCAAAAATGGACCATACAGGTTGCTCAGTGCTAAGGGTGTGATGCATCTCACTTGCCTAGTGTAAAAGGTGCTATGCATACTAGAAAGCCCTTCTGTAGCGTGTGATGGGTGAGAATGGACAAATGGTAGAGACAATTTGCGAGGTGGATGATCATGGAATCTTCCAGAAACTTCTCTTGTGACACTTGCCTCTCTGAATTCGCTCAGGGATGAGTAAGAGATCATCAATCTCCAAGTGGAATCAAGAACTATGAGAGATAAGACACTAATTAAAATCTCAGAAGCTGACCCACCTCCCTGCAATCATCTATATATGGATCCCTCATCGCAGAGATACAGAGGCTGGAATTTTATACCTTGTAAGGAAGTGTTGTTGGTTTCCTGGTGGAATATCATAGTGTTTGGTGATCTAAGCTTTTCATGAGGTGAAGAAGGGCTTTCATGCTGGGAGGATGACGCTGGGTTAGAAAAATGGGTTGTAATCCTCTCTTCTAATCTTCATATTAATAAATCTATTCAAGTTTTCCTCCACATTCTTGTATGTTTGATAGTATATGCATTTGTGCGGTCAATATATATCTGGTCCTATATTGTTTATGATTGTAGATCTCTATGCTTTGAAGGTATTATGTTGCTTTGACTTTACAGGTACTCTTTGAAGCGGAGTGGTCAAGGGAGGAGTGGCAAAGACCTGTCGATGAGGAGAAGGAACAACAAAGGACCGAGCGAAAGATCGAGGTTGGTATTCTTTGATCCTCTCCTATGTACTTTTCATAAAGGAAAATGAAACTAACTTTAATCTGTTTGTTTCTAAGATAGCTACCCGTCTTCATGGGACTAGCAGCTCTGCATGGACACTAGATTTCCCGATAACAGAGTGCAAAACTCCTAGAAATGTGGATTGTTATCGGGAAAACTAGTGTCCATTCAAAGTTGCTAGTCCCACTAAGACTGGTAGCTATCTTAGAAACAAACATATTAAAGTTACTTGTGTTTTCCTTTATGAGAGATAGATGAGAGAGAAGCAGAGAGCACCAACCTCATTCTTTCGCTAGTCTCCTTGCTTGTTTCCTCTCTCCTTTGATGAAGCTTTTGCCACTCCTTTCATTCTTGTCCCACTTCAAAGAACACTTGTAGAGTCAAGGAATAAAAATACCATCAAAGCATAGAGATCTATAACCATAAATAATGTAGGATCAGATGTACATTAACCATATAAATGCATACATAAACAAGATTCAGAGATATACAAGCATATGGAGGAAAACTCAAATAAATTTATTGATAGAAGTAGTAGAAGCGAGGATTATAACCAGGCTGTCTGATCCAACATCATCCTCCCAGCATGAAAGCCCTCTTCACCTCATACAAAGCAAGATCACCCAACAATGTCTTCAAAGAGAAACCAACAAGACTTCCTTACAAATTACAAAATTCCAACCTCTGAATCTCTTGGATGAGGGATCCATATATAGATGTTTACATGATAGTGAGTCAGCTTCTGGGATTTTTATTAGTGTCATTTCACTTATAGTTCTTGGTTCCACTTGGAGATTTCAGATCTCTTACTCATCCCTGGGTGAATTCAAAGAGGCAAGTGTCATATGAGCAATTTCTAGAAGATTCTCTGGGTTTCCACCTAGAAAACTGCTTCTGCCATTTGTCTGCTCTCAGTCATCACACCCTACAGAAGGGCTTTCCAGTATGCATCGCACCCCCCGTGTGTAATAGGTGAGATGCACCGCAGCCTATGCATGGAGCAGTTTGTATGGTCCTGTTTTGACCTGTTCTGAGTAGTTTTTCATGGAGAACTTCTGGGAGATGATGTAATCAGCTGACCTTGTTCCTTTAGGGTATGAATCAACACTTTTAGGGGTTTAGAAGCCCTTGGTTTATGGACATATGTGATTGGGGCTGTAGTGCCCAAATATGTCTATAAAAGTTGCCCCCTAAAGCATGAGGTCGTAAATCCTTTCGATGTCGGGTGAAATGATTTATAATGACGATCCGAGGTTTTTTGAATTGGAAGGTGACCTGTAATAAGATACAATACAATACATTATCTTCATAATATTTTCATGATCTAGCTGAGGCGGGCATTACCATGCTCAGATTTATAAATTCATACTCATGTACATAAGACAGACAATCATCTGTGTGGCAGACTGATGATTCTGGTAGAGCCATCATCCTTTAGTTTGGATGATTATCTGTGCAGCTGTGATGTACATTTGATGTCTTTATTTTCCTGAATATATCATAGCCCGAATGGATGAAACTAGATCCGGGGTCTTCAAATTCATTCAAACTTCGCCCGAAGTACAATTTGATCCATGTGAAAAGATGTTCTGATGTCGAACATGGAAAGACATCACCTAATTACCAGCCAATGATGTAAGTTGTTAACAGGTGCAAGAGGAATCACCGATAATGATGATGACCCTCAAGGTATTGTAGTAAAATTCACGTGGTGTGAATACATGAGTTGATGTCGAACACCACGTAAAATCTTTCGGTCGAAGGTCATTGATGTAAACCTATGGCGGGAAGTGAGAAACTTGCCATTGAGGCATGCAAGCTTCAAAGTACTAAAAGGGTTGTTCCTAAGTCAACTTCTTGGATAATGAGCTGATGTCGACAAGAAGTGACCCATCGTAGGAGGGCCTTAATGAATCCCACATCTATGACATGGAATGGAGCAAATGATTTTGTGGAGGTGAAAATGATCTGATGATATAAGGTTCAGGGTGGTGGTCATGAAAAAAGGAGAGTGAAGGTATTGTAGCATATGAGACGTTAGCTAGGTTGGTGAATTCTCTGAGCGACTTCTCTTGAACATATCGGCGACACTGAAATGGATTGGTAGCGTTAACGCCAAGGTGGTTGGTATAGTGGACCAATGGAGATATGACCAGTGAATGGAATAACCCAACCCGACTCAATCATGGTGACGGAGTGAAAGTGTCATGTTCAAGAGCGACCTGCTACCAATGAATCTATTGAAGTTTTATTCCCTTTTTCCCTAGTCATTGCTGACCAGTACCTCTTTATTTTTGTCAAGCTTGAGGAGGATAACATATGCTTGTTCTATAATTTTCCCTTCGGGCAAACCCATCACTATGTTTTAATGAGCCTAGCGACAGTGAAACTCGCTCTTGTCTGCATGGACAAGTTTGTCGCTATTGTTTTAACGAGTTTAACTTGGTCCATTTCAATTTTAGAGAGTCTAAAAAGGGACGTAAAGGCAACTCCAGTAGTCCTTTTTCGTAATATAATCCCTTAAGTTTGAAAAAGTGTAAAATAATACAAAAGGGACGACTTTTTGATAGTTTTAACGAGCCAAACAAGATGTTTTTGTGTAATAATCCCTCAGGTCCAAAAATATTAAAATCTAGAGGAGGGATGGCACTTCTGGTCACTTTAACGAGCTAGAGAGGCCAATTGCTTGGCAATCTTTTCATATTTTACGAGTCAGATGAAAAGAGATTAAAGGAGACTCATTTTTTGAGGAATGAGTGATGTTTTTGGATAACAACTAATTCCACGTAAGGTTTGGAACTTTTCAATCATGTCAGTGTAAATAAGGTGGCTAATAGAATCACTTGTCGCAGCTATTCCTCAAAAGGGTAAACAACCAAATGGAGGCGTATGATCAGCTAAAAAAGAGTCGAGGTGATGGTAAGAACACGACCAAGGTTCAAAAGCTAATAGTCATGCGATCAAAATGGTTATTTACCAGAGGTGGGGTTCATTTTTAATGAGCTTGAACTCTATGGAAACACTTGCTCATTGCTAGGTTTATTTTTTGACGAGCTTGAACTTTGCGTAAAACTGCTCATGGCGAGGTTTATTTTTTAACGAGCTTGAACTTTGCGTAAAACTGCTCGTGATAATAGTTAGAGACGTTGATTTCACCATTAACACTATGTTCTTTTGACGGTCGTGCTGCCTGTTCAATTACTCCATCAAATTGATTAGAAATGTGAATACATGCTTGAAAAATGAGTTAAACAACCATATTTTACTCGAACTACGTGAATAGTAACATAAAAATAGTTTTTACCTCTCATTTTTACCATTTCATTCAAATTTGGGATTTTTGGAGCTCTGGAGGTGTTTTCCCCTTTGATTTTCACCAGCTGATTCCGAGAGATTTTGTGGACTATTTTCGGTGCCATTTGGACCAGGTAGGAGCTAACCCTGAGCTCTTCAATTGCATTCTTTCCTTTTCTAATTTTCAGCGTGCTTTCCTGTTCTTCTGGGCCTCTGGGGCTTGAACAATTAGTTCTCTCCCCATCGCACCTAATGTACATCGAAAGGTGTGATGCATACTGAGTTGGCCATTAGCCAGTCAGGATGAATCTCACCTAGTACACAACTAGGGTGCGATGGGTGAAAAAGGGAAAGTTCATGCACTATTTTTTCATGAAAATTTTTCATGTTTTTTCCTAAATCAGGACCCTAATTCTTCTCTTGTTTGTTTTTCAGAGATTCATTGGATCAAGATGGTCGTTACATGGTGTGAATGTGAGCATGAAGAAGAGGACATGGTTTCTTTACATGATCCAGGTATGGTGATTGCTTTGCGAAACTGTGGTTTCCTCAAATTCTTCCGCATATCCAGCATAAGGCAAAAAATCAATTTGTTGCAATATTTTGTCAATGCATGGGATCCTACCAACCAAGTGTTCTAGATTTGAGGTAAATCCATCCCTTTGACAGTTGAGGATATCTACTTCCTGACTAGTTTATCGAGGCGTGGTGCCCCTCTCTCACTATCAGGATCCGCCCGTGGAGGTGAATCTATTAGGGATTATATTTGTCGATTCTGTAGAGATGGATCTCAGCCAAGCAGGGACAACAAGATCAGTATTCGAGATGTCACTGACCGGTCCTTGAGGACTATCTTATTCACCTTTGCTAGATTGGCTGGTAGTGCGGCTCTTCATTTGGCCAATAGGTCCTATATGCAGTATGCTCTGGAATGCCTTGAACCAAAGGTATTCAACTGGTGTGATGCAGTACTTCCAGTTATAAAAGAACAGCTCACCAAGGTGAAGAATGGAAGATCTAAGAACTTTGGCTATGGTTCTATTCTCACCGCCTTTGCCTTGGAGAAGATCCCATTGATGCAGCCACAATACATTTCACTCGGACCACCAGTACCAATGGAACCACGGATGCAGAGATGGGTCGATCTTATGGCCAGACATGCTGGTCAGTCACAGATTTCATTATTTGATGCCTTCTTTGAGTGGTTCGACTGTCAGGAGATGATCTTTGCTGAGTATCCATATGCTGGGATGGTTTTCCGGGGTGACCCAGATTTGGTGTTGCCGACTGGCGAGCAATGGGGTGTTATAGGTAAAATATCTGACCATATCTCTATTTATTATTTTTATGATGTTCTTATGTCTTTTACATGTTATCAAGACTAATCAAACTCATATATTTGTGCAGATATTGGAGCAGTGCGACCAGCAGTGCGCCCGAGGGTAGCAGCTACCATTCCAGCAGGAGAGGCTGTAGGGAGGGTTGTCCTTCATGATCTGGACGTACCTGAGACCCTTGTAGTATTGTAGGATCATATTGAGGGTCTCATTCTTGGTATCCAAGATGTGAGGACCGACGAGTTACCTCTGAGATTACAACGCCATACTATTGGCATGCTGAGCCGATGGACTAGGCTATTACGTATGATCACACATGCAGTGACTTCTATCACCAACACCATTAGTCTAGGGTGATTTTCTGCATTTTTGAGTTTTTTGGTCCTATGACTGATTTTGTCTTGGACACAGAACATCTTTCATAAACTATAAACAGTTATATATATTTTTGATTTTCCGAGCTTTATTTTGGTTAATTTATATGATCCTGATGCAAATGTTGATTGAAATGCTTTCATTTATAAATGCTGCAAATGTCTATCTAACACATAATTTGCTAATGAATAAGTTAATGTGTTTAAGTTTTTGGAAATGTGTTAATATCGAATAGAATCAAATTTTCTTTCCAAAATCCTGACCCTTAGGAACATATGATAGATAGCTGGATTCTGAACAGAATATAGCCAGTAAGTTGTAGGATGACAAGTTGTGAGTCTAGCCTAACAAAACGTTGGCATATGCCATGTGTGATGGCATCAGAGAGAAGTTCTATCAACGCGCTATACTCAGCAATGTTGTTCTTTGATCGACCAATACATACTCCTCTGAAACTCACTAACTTGCTGCTTGGATCAAAAATGGCCCACGCCGCAGAAGATAGGTTCCGCGTACTACGATTAGCTTCATCGGCATATCCAATGAATGATTCCAATAGGTTCGACATCTGCAACAAATGCAAGAATGGATTACCTAAACAAAATGATCACTCTTGACGAAAATAAAAATGTAACAAAAGCATATAAAGAGGCTACTACACTTAGTCAAGCATAGTAACGCTTGAGGTACAACCCGTTTTGGGGTTGTTCCAGTGGAATTCCATCATAATCTACTAGCTCGTAGGCTCCTTTTTCTAACACTCGTTTAAAAATGTAGGGACCCATCCACAAAGATTGGAACTTACCTGCTCCCAATTTATCAGATTCTTGATCATAAAGCAAGACCAGGTGACCTTCTGAGAAGACACGGGTTTTGACATTTTTGTCAAACTGCAACCTAACTTGTTTCTTATGGGCTTTGTTAGCCAAGGCGATGTCATGATGGGTTTCATCCAATTGGAGTAGTTCCAAGAAACGAGCCTCTTCCTCTGAAGTTCCGGGGAGAAGGTCAATTGCGAGCTTGAGAGATGAAATCTCACATTGAATTGGTAAGACGGCTTCCAGGCCATACACCAGCTGGAAGGGTGTAAACCCAATCGCATTTCTTACCGAGGTTCTGTATGCCCACAAGGCTGAGTACAGGATTAGGTGCCAACTCCATTTGCGGACTCCAATCATCCTTTGCATCATGTGCCTTAGGAATTTGTTGATGGCCTCAACTTGTCCATTAGCTTGTGGATAATACAGAGTAGAACTGTTGTGGGACAATCCTAGTTTGGCAGCCAATTTGACCATCATGTGATTGCAAAAATGTGATCCATGATCTATGACTATAGCCTGTGGAACACCGAACCTAGAGACTACATGATTGAAAAATAAAAGAGCATTCGTTTCGCCGTTGTTGTTTAATGTAGGCATCGCCTCGACCCATTTCGTAAAATAGTCAACTGCGACTATGATATACCCATGCCCCCCGGCCGAGGTGGGGTTACATGTCATGAAATCTATGCCCCATTTGGTGAATGGCCCAACAGCAACTACTAGTTGCAAAGGTGTGGGTGGTATTCTGGTTTTGCATTTGAAGATTTGACAAGCATGGCAACTTCTGATTGCGGTTATGCAATCTTTGAACATTGTTTGCCACAAGTAACCTGCTCGTAGAATCTTTTGTGCCATAGCATAACTAGATTGATGCCCCCCACACGCGCCTGAATGACAATCATTCAGTACTTTTTCGGCCTCCTAATGGGTGAGGCACCTTCGCAGAACTGTATTGATACCACGATGATAAAGCGTATCACCGACGATCATGTAGTCTTTTGCTTGGTATCGAGTACGTCGTTGTTCAGAGCGAGAGGTATTAGGCTTGTATGTTTGGGTTTGGAGATAGATGATTATATCTCCGTACCATGGATCACTTGATGATATTAGAAACAAAGATTCATCCACGATTATTGCTTTGGATGTTGAATCGTTGGACGGTGATGGGAAATCGCAAAATAACTCCGTGAAAACTAGAGATTTCTTTGATTTGGACTTGACGAATTCCAGATCAAACTCTTGCAAAATAGCTATCCATTTTGAATATTTGCCTCCAAGTAACTGACGCGATAGAATGTAAGTCATTGGGTTGCAATCTGATAAAATGGTAGTTTTGTGAAAGAGGATATAGTGTTGAAATCTCTGTATTGCTTGAACAGCTATGAGAGCCAGCTTTTCAACATAGGATTATTTTCTTTCTATATCATTTAAGTTTCAACTTAAATATTAGATAGGATGTTCGATTCCATTTTCTTCTTGAACTAAAACCATTGCGATGGTTGTATATGTTGTAGCTAGATATAGGTTAAATTATTTTTGATAATCAGGAGCGTACATTAATGATTCTTTTATTAGGGATTCCTTCAGAGCATCAAAGGAAGCTTGTGCAACCTAATCCCAGTTGAAGGGTACTTCTTTTTTCAAAAGACACATATAACCTTTAGCAAGTTCGACATAATTTAGAATGAATCTCCTTAGAAAGTTCGCTTTCCCTTGGAGTTTCTGAATTTGAAGAAAATTTGGAGGTGGAGGCATATCGATGATTGCCTGAACCTTACATGGGTCAAGTAAAATTCCATCCTTAGAAACTACGAAGCCAAGTAAATGACCAGAACTGACAGAAAACACACACTTGTGTGGATTGAGTCAAATCTTGTAGTGTCGGCAACGTAGAAATATAGCTCTCAAATGCCGCGGAAGATCAGTCCATTTTCGTGAATGAGCTGAAAGATCGTCGACATATGGTTGAACGATGTTCTTGACTTCATGGAAGGTATAATTCATATCCCTCTGAAAAGTTTCCCCTGTGTTCTTTAAACCGAAAGGTAATTTGTGGTATGCGAATGTGCCCCACAGACATATAAATGCAGTCTTCGACTAGTCCTGTGGGTGGATATTTATTTGATTATACCTGGAAAATCCATCCATAAATGAAAATATTTCACATCTGGCACATTCATCAATTCTCTGGTCAATGAAGGGTGTGGGGTAGTTTTCGTTTGGACAAGCTTGATTTACATCCCTATAATTAACGCATACTCTAATCGTTCCTTTCTTTTTCATCACAGGAACAATATTCGATACCCAATCAGTTAGAGGAATCGGGTAAATGAAACCAAAATGTAAAAGTTTTTCAACTTCTGCCATAATGGCAGTGGCTTTCTTCGGGTGCACCTACCGAATCCTTTGTCGTACCAGTTTGACATCTAGATACATCTTGATTTCATGTTCAACGATACTCGAGTCAATGCCTAGAATATCCTCGTACGACCATGCAAAGACATCTCTAAATTTGCGAAAGAGAGCACAATATATTTCCATTTCTGAAGAAGAACAAGATTTGTCGACATGAATATTCTCTACAACATTAGTTTTGATCGAGATATTTATGGCGATAGTTTCTTCAATATTGGACATATTTCACTCGGAATCCATCGTATTTATAATATTTGATAGAAAATCAAAAACTGAAGGATGATCAAGGTCGTTGGAATAATCTTTGTTGTAATCCGGAAGATGGGAATGATGGTGGTAATATTTCCATGGTGTCTCTCCTATCATCATCTACTGAATAATTCCTTCGTATGTAGAATGTACATGTGACCAAGCATCTGAAGAGGTGCCATATAACTTTGACCTATTTACCTAGACATTCGATGAGTGTTTATTTGGGTTTGCCACCCTGGATGAGAAAATTGATTGCTACAAAATCTCTATTGAGCTTGGAGGCAAAACCTGTTGATGATCCATGCTAATAAAATGTTTAGAAATCTTCTGAATGGAAGATATCACATTGCAAGTTCCTACTGTTGCTTCTTCCGCTAGATTACTAGGAGGTGGTAGGGAAAAAGTACCCATCAAGGTAGGGTCTTTCAGTAGGCCTACTCCGACATTTTGAAGCGAATGAGAGCTTCCATGGATCATTGGGATGCTTCCTGTAACTTGTGAATTGTTGGGGAGAAAGGTTTTTTGATCAACGATTGTAATTCCTCCTTGGAAAGGAAATGCAATCTTTCTAAAGTAGGTTGATACAACAGCATCCATGGCATAAATCCAGGGCCTTCCTAGTAAGATATTGTAATTGAGGTTTCCATTGATAACTTTGACATCAATTTCTACTGTCTTGCCCCCCATTTCAACTTGTAAGTTACTTAAAATCCCATATGGGTGTATGTTCATCCATCGAATGCTTTTAATGTCATTGATGATCTTGACAAGGGTGGTGATCCTAAATTTTTCTAGCAACTCATTGACATAATGTAGGTAGATGCCCCCTCATCAATAATTATTCGATGAACAGTTTTGTTGAGGGCTTTCACTTGGATGAGGAAAGAAAGTTGAGCTAGTAACTAAGGTTCAAATCCTTTATGATTAAAGGCCACTAGATTGGAATCCGCTAGGTCAATCCCACCTATTGCTGATAATAGAGCTTGCTTTTGGGAGGGGCAATTTTGCATTACTTCAAGTGTCGACATAGCGGACGGTGATTGGGCCAAATCCGCTACTATATTATAATTCTGTGTTGCTCTGGCATGAGTATTAAATGTTGATTTGTGTACTACTCCCTTTGGCGGCTTTATTGTTAGCTCAGGAATGATGGGTGGCAGAACTTCGGTTGAAGTTGTTGTCGAACAACTAGGTTGATCTGCAGCCTTGTTGTTCGACAGTTGTGGATTCCCATAATATTTATTCCTTGTCGACATCAAAGAATCATTTTGTTGCTTTGAAATGGACAACATAAGCACTTGGGAATGGGAAGCATTTTCGCTAGCAACCAAATTGGTTTCTAGGTTTGGAAACATATTAGTCAATACTGCTGAGGTTTTTGAACTCTTAAAGAACTTCTTAATCTCAGCTTTATATGAACAATCTTTCATCCAATGGTCCTCATCACATATGTGACATGGCCCAGGAGGTTTCCTTTGCCCATAAGGGTTTGCAGAAGATTTTTCAGGAGACGAATCATCCTGTTTCTTCTTTTTTCTTTTCCCTTTCTTCTTGCCCCCTGGTTGCTTTGGTTCTTTGCCTTTGTCTATCGACACAGCATTAACCTCCGAGGCAAGATGTTCTTCATTTGCATTTTGACCAGAAACTGTGTGGGCTTTCTTAGATGTAGCCTTTACGGTTTTCATGTTGGTTGTACCTATCACGCCATCGCTGGCATGAGAGTCTTTGTTTGATTTAGGAGGAGGAGGAACGAAAAACTCTGGTCTAGGAGCATCAGGGATTTTGTTGTAGAGCATACCAAACTAAGTATAAATCAAGTCTATATATTGTGCATGAGCAATGACTTGCTCTTCACTGACAACCCCCCCCCTTTAGCCACATCTTCTTTAATAGAAGGTAATAATGACTTAATAAACCATTTAGCTAGCAGCTAATCAGGAACATATGTTTTTACCATTCAACGACGACGTCGCCACTCATGAATATGATCAGATATGTGAGTGGTTGTCGTCTGCTTCAAATTGGTAAGAAGTTCCATTCCTGTTTTGTACCTTATAGGTAACTGAAAATGGGTTAAAAAGGTTGTGCCAAGGGCACTGAAGTTATCGAATGAAGCTCTAGGCAATTCGATGTACCATTTTGCTGCGGGACCAGTTAACGTTCACTGAAAGAGGCGAAGTCTAATCGAATCATCATTGAGAGTGTTGGACGAAAACCATAGATGAAATGTAATAACATGATTCGACAGATGTTCACTGGATTTCCATTGAATATAGGAATATTTGATGGAAGTTTATGAGGAATCACCGGCCACCAAGGGGCGTAAGCAATTGGATCATTTGTTAGCCGATTCAGATCTAGTAATTCCAACGTTGCGACGAAAGGAAACTGTTGATTCAGGTTTGGCGAAGAATACCCAAGATAAGATGGTATCACCTAAGTAGTGGGTCTTTGCATACCAGCATAATGTATTTGATGTTGATAAATTTGATAAGGTTGATGGGCATAACCATTATGACATGATTGATGGTGACCATTTTGAATATACGGCTGCCAATTACCTGCAAAGCTTTGTTTCTCAGGTCCTTGGTAAGCTTGCTAGAATTGTGGTTGTTGATATTGCACCAGCCATGGTTGCGAAGCCATTTGTTGTTGTCCAATACTGGATATTTGACCAAGATGAGGGGTGATAGTACCTGTTTGAGGCTGAGTCGCTTCAGTTAAGGAGCCACTAATCGACGATTATGGTTGAGTCGTTGAGACAAGAGGCTGTTATATTACGAACTAAGAGACTTGAGGTTAACATACAATAGGTAGTGCTTGTACTTGTGACACGGTTACAATAGTTGGTGCAGTGGGAATATTCGATACAGGCAGATTTGGTTGCATTGAATATACAACTCTTGGTTTTTGAGGCAGTATTGGCACCCAACCACTAGATGCAATTTTGGCTTTACCAGAATTGTTTTGTGAACTCTCATATGGTTGTTCTCCTGGAGGGAACAATGAAAAGGCATACTACCTCCCATATGGCAGAAATCTAGTGTTCAAAGGAAAAATTGGTCCTTGTAGACTGGACTGCTTAAATTGATACTGCTGAGGAGGATCAATTTGCTGAGACTCAACATAAGAAATCCCAGATATTATTCGGGACGAACAAAAGAGAACAGACCATATCGTCGAAACAGTCCTTGCGTGGACTCCATCTAGTGGTTGAGAGCTAGTTGGGATAGATGGTACACCAGCGAACCTTGTCGGTGTAGAAGTAGGAAGTTCTGCTACTGCTGTATCAGATGACACAGTCCTAGATGTCGATGGTTGTTCAGACATATTGAGTCTATCCAAAAGACTTCCTAGTGATTCTACAGGAACTTGCGGTGAAGGTTGACTATCTTCTAAATTAGAAGGATATAGGTGGATCCCAGTTCCAAAATGTAATGGGGTACTAGATGGAAGATCCTCCACAATCTCTTCTATTGCAATCAGTCCAGGTGGAAGAGGCAGACCGTTAGGTCCATAAAATATTTATGGTGCCGAAGAAGGTACACACTCTGTAGTGACAGATGTTGGACGGGTGACACCTTCCGAATCACTCCTAGATGGAGCTGGTTCAAGAATTATGTTTACCGTTACACTAGGATCAGTTCTAGTGTCCTCTTGTAACTTTGGAACTTCTTCTGTAGAGGCAGGGATACCAAAAATAGTTGGAGTAACTGGAGTCTCTAAGGATATTGAAACACAAGTTTTAAACAAACCAGGGGACTTTGACCTAGTTAAACGAGATCGCTTGGTCTGGAATGGTTTTGTTTCTGGAGTCAAAGACAGTTGACTTGTTAGTCTCCGCGACTGGCGGGGTTTTGATTGACATTCTTCCATGATTGCGGATTACTTGATCAACTCAAAATAAAAAGGGGAAAATTTTATTCTGAATTAAATGAATTTTATGACGCTTTGACACAACTTGCTTTTTCAGCTTTTAAGAGTCGAGAAAAAGCTAAAGATGACTCTAGTCGCCTTCGATTTTTAATGAGCCTGAGGTGACAAGTGCTCAGATGGAACTTTTCTTTTAAGGAGTCTGAAAATGAATGAAAGTGACTACTCTGGAATCTAGACAGAGGGATTACCAAACGAATCGCAAAACTACAGAATACTTTTTACAGTACGACAGTCAATCTTCCCGAATGCTGTGTTCAGTGCATTGCAATCGATAGGGTGGCAAACATACTTCCTAATGATAAAGGATGTAGCCTATTGTGGTCTCCCAATATATTCTCGATGGTACATGGGAGCACAAGTCCATACTGGCACTTGTCATCTCAAAGAGGAGGAATCTCCCAACCTACGATGAAAGCGATAGTTACCAAGCCTTACGATGCCAAAATACGTCTCTAGCCTAGACTCCTAAATGTTGTGCATTAGGTTCCAAAGCATTTTTATGTTCATTGAAGTTTATTTTATAGTTGATCTTTCTTAAGAAGTTTTCCTTTAAGGTTCACTGTGTGATGTAGATATACAATTGCTAAATGTGCAATCTAAGATGATAAACAGTCGTTTACTTTCTTATTACATGAAAATCATAGCTACTAAGGAAAGAGAAATGAAATTCTTTCAACATAGAGCAGAGAGCACACACTAGATGCACTTTTCCTAAATCAACTTCAACATGCAGTCTTAATGCAAATGCACATGCATGTATTGTTTTTTAGTTTCCTTAATGTGAGAATGACAAAAAGAAAACAAAGTATAGATCTGAAAAATCTTCTTTCGAAGCAATAGTACTAACAATTTTCTTTTCAAAAAAAGAAAGTAAAGCCAAGACGACACTTTGCGATTTCGAATTTAAAATTGCTTTCGAAACTTGAAATACTAATGATCCAAATCAAATACAATGGCAAAATTGTAATCGACTATCTAAAAGAGGAATGCTTTGTGACACTCTCTTTCTTGATTGAAAACAACACTTGTTACACTTTCAAATCAAAAGACGATAGTTCGATTAAGCTATTATTTGCAAAGGAGAACTGTAAATGATGAAAAATACATAAAAAATCATTCAAAATTCCTTCTGATGGAGGTTGAATAATGCAAGGGAAGATGGTTCAACAGAGATATACTAATCACAGGCATCAAAACTACTAAATAAAGTTGAAGAAAATGAAGAAAAAATGAAAATATGTAGGTAGAAACAGTCTTAGTCAATCATCGCACCTATAACACAGGGAAACATGGATGCATCTCACCTGAAACACACGGGAGGTGCGATGTTTCCAAGAAGAGATAGTACGATGGACTAGGGACGAGACTGCACTTGGTTTTCACTCATAGTTTGCATCTAAGTTCAGGGGTTTAAGCTTAGCTAATGATAGTCAGTAAATACAAATTATAGGGGCTGATCTAATGAGGTTATTTGAGCTAGCACCAGGGCACTTATGATGTTTGCAAGCTAGATGTTTAGTTCATAAACCAACCCAGAGATAGACTGAAGCAACGTTGATCTACTTTGCAGTTGCATAGCAAAAGTAGTTCGAAGGCCAGCTGGCTTAACTTCAGGCTCCATCTGTGGTTTATAAAGCAAACAACAGTAACAACACAAACAAACTATTCGCACCCTAGTGGAGTCGCCATTTTGTTATCGGGAAAACTAGTGTCCATTCAGAGTTGCTAGTCCCACTAAGACGGGTAGCTATCTTAGAAACAAACATATTAAAGTTACTTGTTTTTTCCTTTATGAGAGATAGATGAGAGAGAAGTAGAGAGCACCAACCTCAGTCTTTCACTAGTCTCCTTGCTTGTTTCCTCTCTCCTTTGATGAAGCTTTCACCACTCCTTTCTCACTTGTCTCGCTTCGAAGAACACCTGTAGAGTCAAGGTAGCAAAATGCCATCAAAGCATAGAGATCTATAACCATAAATAATGTAGGATCATATGTACATTAACCATATAAATGCATACATAAACAAGATTCAGAGATATACAAGCATATGGAGGAAAACTCAAATCGCTTTATTGATAGAAGTATTAGAAGAGAGGATTACAATCAGGTTGTCTGATCCAACATCATCCTCCTAGCATGAAAGCCTCTTCACCTCATACAAAGCAAGATCACCAAACAATGTCTTCAAAGAGAAACCAACAACACTTCCTTGCAAATTACAAAATTCCAACCTTTGGATCTCTTGGATGAGGGATCCATATATAGATGTTTACAAGAGAGTGAGTCAGCTTCTGGGATTTTGATTAGTGTCATTTCACTGAGGGTATTGTATTCAGGCTGTGGAATATATGTGTATTCTCAGAGTGAGAAATAAAGAGGTGAGACTGTGATAGAAAACAGAGGATATTACAGCGGATCTGCTATAGGTTGTGTCTCTTCATTTTGTTGGATAATAGAAAGGAAGGATTGGCTGTTTCGGGTGGACGTAGCCCAAAGTGGGTGAACCACGTATATCTGTGTCTCTCTGGTTTTATGTGTTTGTGTTTTTCCACATATTATATGTCTTGCATTTCTCTGTCATATATAATATTTTTCTAAAAACTCTGAGTCAGAACCTAACAAGGTGAATGAAAATGAAAAGCAGATTATCAATGCGGATCCCAACAACACCGTTGCCACAACGAAGATCCAGAAGGAGGAACTTGAAGATCCAAAGGAGGAGGAGTGCCTCTTCAACTCCCAGATGTGGGTAAAGTGTTCGCCACTACAGTTCATTGTCAATAGCGGGAGCTAAAAGAACCTCATTTCAGTAGAGGTCGTGAAGCGGCTGGGATTACCAACCACAGCATATCCACAACTGTACACCATCGGGTGCCTTGACCAAGCACGAGATATTCACGTGAGCCAGTATTTTCGCCTTCCATACAGCATCAAGCCCTTCACGAATGAGGTATTATGTTACGTTGCTCTCCTTAATGTTTATGATTTATTATTATCCAAATCATACTTATGGAAGTGACATGCTGGGTATGATTCAAGGCCTTGTGCTGCTATTATTACTTTTGGAAATAAGCTATATAGGATACCAGAGGTAGCACCGCCTACCGCCATCACTTTGGTTACTGCAAAACAATGCAGTAAGCTCATTTCCAAAACTGGGACATTTGTTTTCCTGCTAATACGCCCTCAGGGAAAGAAGAAGACAATGGCCACGACCTCCAGATAGGGCCCCTCCACACGACAACAACAAATGGAAAAGGTCATGGAGGAATACGAGGACGTCTTCACCTCCCCCATCAAGGTACCTTTGCATTGTTAGGTCAAGCACTCCATCGATCTGACCCCAGGTGCACCGCTGCCCAATGGACCAATCTGTCGGTGCTCCGTTCTGGAGAACGACAAAATCAAGAGGTAGATTTAAGAGCTACTACAAAAAGGTAACATCTAGCCAAGTTCATCACCCTGTGGGAGCCCAATCATGTTGGTACAGAAGAAGGATGGGACATGGAGACTATGTATTGACTATCGGGCACTGAAAAAGACCACTGTCAAGAATAGGTACCCGATCCCACGGATTGATGAACTTGTGGACAAACTTAAGGTGGAAACATATTTGAGCAAGATCGAATTGAAATCAGGATATCACCAATCGAACCCTCTGATGTGTGGAAGACTTCCTTCAAAGCCAAGGAGGGCCTTTTCAAATGGTTGGTTATGCCTTTCGGGTTGACAAATTCTCCTGCAACCTTCATGAGGCTGATGGATGACATATTGTGGCCATTCATCAACTCATTTGTAGTGGTATACTTGGATGACATCCTGATCTTCATCCAGCATTGGGCAGAGCACTTCCACCACTTCTGATAGGTTCTCCAAACACTACAACAACACAAGCTATCTGCCACTTTCGAGAAATGCACTTTTGGCATGACCCAGGTTCAGTATCTAGGATACATGATTGATGAATTAGGGTGCATGTGGATCGAGCCAAGATCCAAGTCATTCAGGATTGGCCAGCTCCAACCACTCTGACAGAGCTCCACAGCTTTCTGGGTCATTCCAATTTCTATCGCAGGTTCGTGTTGGGATTCTCTCATATCACTTGGCCCTTAAGTCAATTCACAAAGGAGGAGCAAAAGAAAAATTATTTTGGTCCAAATCTCAACCGAAGGAATTCACAGAGTTGAAACATTGCCTCTGCTCTGCACTAGTTCTCACATTACCAGACTTGCAACAACCATTTGAGATCGAGACAGATTCCTCTAACTATGCTATTGGGGCAATCCTTACTCAACAGCGGAATCCAGTGGCATATCACAATGAGACACTTTCAGACATAGTCCAGAAGTATCCCACTTATGACAAAGAGATGTATTCCATTGTGAAGGCCTACCAACAATGGAAGCATTACATTTTGGGGAAGGAAACGGTCATCCACACAGACCACTGAACCTGCAATTCATACAGACATAAGGGAAGTTACAGAATGATTTCCATTAGAAGTGGTCCACATACCTACAACAGTTCCATTTGAATATCAAGTATAAGAAGGGCAACACCAATAATGTTGCAGATTGCCTCATCCGACCACCGATCATGGCGTTAACCACCGTGCACAACTCTTATGGGCATTAGACTTCTGATTGGCCACTTCTCTATGAAAGCAACCCAGAATTCAGCCACACATACCAGATGCTCTTGGAGGGTCAGTAAGTTCCATATTTTCACCTCCAAGATGCCCAATTATACCACCTAGGACACCTTTGTGTTCCTTCAAGCGAGCATGCCCAGATTATTTGGGAAGCACACTACATTCGAGCCGCTGGGCATTTCGGGGTTGAGAACATGATGGTATTACTGCAGAAGTATTTCTATTGGCTGAATCTTCGAGAGAATGTCGAGAAGTACATTAGATCCTTCACTGCCTACGTCATTGCCAAACCGACCATTAGGAAGCAAGGCCTCTATACTCTGCTGCCTACCCCTATTCAGCCTTGGGAATCCATCTCCATGGATTACATGTCGGGCCTTTCTTCTACTAATCATGGAAATGATCGTGTTTTTTTGGTCGCCGAAAGATTCTTGAAGATGGCCATTATGGTGGCCTCCAAGAAGAATATCATTGTGGAAGCCACTACTAAAATCGTCTTTGAACGAGTGTGGGTGCACTTTGGGATCCCACAGACTATCATCTCAGATCGAGATAGAAGGTTCCTCAGTACATTTTGCTCCAGTCTCTGATCGATGCTAGACACCAAGCTAACTAGGTGCACAACTTTCCATCCCCAAACTGATGGCAAGACATAGGTCGTCAACAGGATGATCATACACATTTTTCACATTTACAACTCAAAGAATCCATGGACATGGGATGAGAGCCTCCACTATGTCTAACACAGCTATAATCGGGCTCTCCACAGATCAACTGGCAATAACCCTTTTCAGGTGGGCCTGGGATTCAA
Source organism: Pinus tabuliformis (assembly GCA_031772625.1). Lineage (NCBI taxonomy): Eukaryota > Viridiplantae > Streptophyta > Pinopsida > Pinales > Pinaceae > Pinus > Pinus tabuliformis. The sequence goes on along the minus strand of CM062819.1, from coordinate 1,493,141,307 downwards.
GCCACTATGTCCCATTCATGTGGCCATGCCATTTGCAGCTACTCAGGTATATTCGACTCATGTCCAGTCTGAAATCGATAAGGAAAATAGCTTCATTGAGCACATCCAACATATCCACCAGTAGGTCCATGACCTTCTAGAGAAATCAAATTCCAAGTGCAAGCAGTGACATGATCAACATCGGGTGCCACACAAGTTTTAGGTGCGCGACAATGTCTAGTTGCATTTGCAAAAGGAACGCCTTACTGGAGCCTATCAGAAACTTAGACCACTCCATTATGGTCCTTGCACCATTACCAAGGTTGTGGGAGACAATGCATTTGAGCTCAGCATTCCCCCATTCCTTGGCCTACAACCAGTGTTCAATGTGGACCGCCTTCGACCATACTTCCCACCATTGCTAGACAAGTCAAACATTGCAGAACAACCCACACCTACAGAGTTAAATCCAGATTGCATGGAACAAGCCACAACTGATTAGATCATGGACACGCATATCAAGAACACTTAACAATAATAGATCAAACTATATCAAGTTTTCAAGGCAGTCCAACTCCTTCACTGGGGCAAGTGGCTCACCAGGGACCAAGTTCAACAAAATTTTCCTCATCTCATGGAGGAACTCAATGCAATAGGGATCATTTCTTCCTAAGGGGGGAGGAATGATCCAGGTGTATATTGGTGGCCACCCGCCTATCTCACTTGGACCCCCACCATTGTTTCTTTTAGTTTTTTAGTTTCCTTATTTATAGCACAGTTTACTATTTTTGGTAGTTTTTCGGGTCTTGAACTTTCGGAGCCTTTTTGAGGCCCTAAATTATGTTACTTCAGAAAAATCAGAGAAACATGGATTGTGGACCGATGTTGCTCACTCAAAATATGTATTCCTTAGATAGATCTTTCTAACGAGGTATTGTGCCCATCAAACGGAGATCGTATTCCAAAGTTACAACCCCGGGAAGTTGATGTACCAATTTACCCAAACGGGGCCCATAGTTTTGCACTTAATCTCCTAGGGTTAGGTTTTGGATGTTTAGGGTTTTCCATTGTTTCTCAACAATAAATAGGCTTGTGAGTCTCATTGTAACATAGTTCAGAGGCATGTAGCCGCCACATCTCTTCTCAAAGATAAGCTACAATCGCCCGAGCTAGTCGTATTTCCATTTTGTCAGTAAGCATATTTCAGTATTTGATATTAATGAAATGAAACATTATTTCTACTCCATCTTTGTATTTATCGTTATATCTATAATTTTTTTCATTCCTATTTAAATCCAAATCAGTGGTAACAGAGCAGTCTGATCTTTCTCTATTTTTCTTTGCATGTCCCCAACAAGGTCTGGAAATAAGGAGTTAGGGCTTGAACTGGTCGAACCCTTGCAAGACCAGCCTTGCAAATCCCAATGACCTCCCATGGAGGATGAAATAAAGACAAGGGGGCAAGAGATCCTATCAAAATCATGCTCGAAGAAGCCCTTGAGCGACAAAGGAACGCGATGATGGATAAGTTCTCCCAGATCCTTCAGCGGCTACCCAAGGGCGACACATCTACTTCCGGTAGCTACTCTTAAAGCACCACACCCTTTAAGGTACAATTTAACTTTGACATTCCCATATTTGAGGGTTAGATAGATGCAGACGTTGTATATAGATTGTTAAATCTGTTAGAAGGATATTTTTCCATTCATGATTTTTCCAGCCGGGAAAAGATCACTTTCACATTTCTCAAAGCGGCGCCCCACGTCAAGGACTAGTGGGAAACCTACTCTGAGCAGAAGGATGAAAGTACAAACTCACTGCTTTTAGCTGCACCCACTTGGAACTCATTCCAGGATGCCATCAAGGAGCAGTACTACCCTGTCAAGAGCTAGCAGGATGAATACATCAAGTGGACAACGCTGCGACAAGGAAGGGAGCAAGATGTTCCAGAGTTTACCAATGTTTTTCATACCCTTCATACGAAGTTGGGTATTAAGGATTCTCAGAATAATTTGGTTCTCAAGTACCATGGCTCCCTACATAGGTACATCAAGGACGAGATGGAGTTCCTGGAAATCTCCTCGTTTCGCATGGCATACCGATATGTTGTCAAGATCAAGCAAAATTTTAAACTGAAGAAGTATGACTTTCGATCTACGAATCTAAAAAAAAAAGGAAAGGTGACCCCAAACCACAGAATAAAGGACAAAGCCAAGGTGGGGTGGCCCAGGAGAACCCACCAAAGCTGTAAGAAAAGAACAACACCACGAAGCCCAAGAAGGACACAGGAAAGTGGTGTGAGTTCCATAAGAGCTCCACTCACAACACAAGTGAGTGTCAGGCCAAGCAGTCACTAGTGGTTGAGCTAAAGGCTTCAAAATCAGATACATGTTTTGACTCTGAGTCAAAACCCGACTAGGGGAATGACAAAGGGAAATAGATTAACGATGCAAATCTGAGCCCCACCGTTTCCACAACAAAGATTTGGAAGGAGAAACCTGAAGATCCAGAGGAGGAGGAGCACCTCTTCCACTCCCAGATGTGGGTAAAGAGTTCCCCGCTACAGTTCATTGTTGATAGCGGGAGCTAAAAGAGCCTCATTACGGAATAGGTCGTGAAGCGGTTGGGCTTATTGACCATAATGCATCCACAATCGTACACCATCGGGTGGCTTCACCAAGGATGAGATATTTGCGTGAGCCAATAGAGCCACCTTCCATACAGCATCAAGCCCTTCACAAATGAGTTATTATGTGATGTTTCTCCCCTTGATGTTTGTGATTTATTATTAGGAAAACCATACTTATGGAAGTCACATGTTGTGTATGAGTCAAGGCCTCGTGTTGCTATTGTTACTTTGGGAAATAAATTGTAAAGGTTACCGGAGATAGCACTGCCTACAAACATCTCTTTGGTTACTACAAAACAATGCAGTGAGCTCAGTTCCAAAACCAGGAAATTGTTTCTTTATGATACGCCCTCAGGGAAAGAAGAAGACGGTGGCCACGACCTCGAGACAGGGCTCCTTCGCACAACAACAACAGATGGACAAGGTCATGGATGAGTACGACGACATCTTCACCTCCCCTGTAAGGGTACCTCTACACTGTCAGGTCAAGCACTCCATCGATCTGACCCTAGGTGCGTCGCTGCCCAATGGACCAATCCGTCGGCTCTCCATTCTGGAGAATGACGAAATCAAGAGACAGATATAGGAGTTGCTACAGAAAGGTCAAATCCAGCCGATTTCATCGCCCTATGGGAGCACGATCATGTTGGTACACAAGAAGGATGGGACATGGAGAGTCTGTATTAACTATCAGGTGCTGAACAAGATCACTATTCAGAATAGGTACTCGATCCCATGGATTAATGACCTTCTAGACCAACTGAAGTGGGAAAATTATTTCAGCAAGATCGACTTGAAATCAGCATATCACTAGGTACCAATCGAACCCTTCGATGTGTGGAAGACTACCTTCAAAGCCAAGAAGGGCCTTCTCGAATAGTTAGTTATGCCTTTTGGGTTAACGAGTGCTCCTGCAACCTTCATGAGGTTGATGGATGACATCTTGTGGCCATTCACCAAATCATTTGTAGTGGTATACTTGGATGACATCCTGATCTTCAACTAGAGTTGGGAAGAGAACCTCCACCACATCCGATAGTTTCTCCAAACACTGCGGCAACACAAGCTATGTGCTAATTTGGAGAAATGAAATTTTTGCATGACCCAGGTTTAGTATGTGGGATACATTATTGATGAATGAGGGGTGCATGTGGATCCATCCAATATCCAAATCATTCGGGATTGCAGCTCCAACCACTCTGATAGAGCTTTGTAACTTTCTGGGTCTTGCCAATTTCTACCACAGGTACATGTTGGGATTCTCTCATATCACTTGGCCCTTGAGTCAAGTCACAAAGGGAGGAGTAAAAGAAAAATTCTTTTGGTCTGAATATCAATAGGAGGCCTTCATAAAGTTGAAACATCGCCTCTTCTCTACACCTGTGCTCACATTACCAGACTTGAAACCACCATTTGAGATCGAGACAGATGCCTCTGACTATGTTATTGGGGCAATCCTTACTCAACAGGAGCATCCAGTGGCATATCACAGTGAGACACTTTTAGACACAGTCTGGAAGTACCCCACTTATGACAAAGATATGTATTCCATTGTGCAGGTCTGCCGACTATGGAAGCATTACATTTTGGGGAAGGAAATGGTCATCCACACAGACCACCACCCCCTGCAATTCATACAGACACAAGGGAAGTTGTAGAATGATAACCATCAAAAGTGGTCCACATACCTATAGCAGTTCCATTTGAATATCAATTATAAGAAGGGAAGCACCAATAATGTTTCATATTGCCTCATCTGATCACAAAAGCGACCCAAAATTCAGCCACACATATTAGACACTCTTGGAGGGTCAATAAGTTCCAGGTTTTCACTTCCAGGATGCCCTATTATGCCACCTAGGACACCTTTGCGTTCCTTGAAGTGAGCATGCCAAGATTATTTGGGAAGCACACTACTATTGGGCCACTTGGCATTTCAAGGTCAATAAAATGGTGGCAGTATTGTACAAGTATTTCTATTGGCCGAATCTTCGACAACATGTCGGGAGGTACATTAGATCCTGCATTGTCTGCACCATTGCCAAACCTACCATCAAGAAGCAATGCCTCTATACTCTGCTACCTACCCCTAGTCAACCTTGGGATTCCATCTCCATGGATTACATGTCGGGCCTTCCTTCTACTAAGCATGGCAACGATTGTGTTTTTGTGGTCACCTACAGATTCTAGAAGATGGCCATTATGGCAGCCTGCAAGAAGAATATCACAGAGGAAGCCACTGCTAAAATTTTCTTTGAACAAGTGTGGGTACACATTGGTATCCCACAGTCTATCATCTCAGATCAGGACAACAGGTTCTATAGGTTTTAACCCCATACGAAAATTCCCTATATACTAATTCTAAAACACATAGCATAAAAAATGTGAGATCATAACAGATAAAACACATATACATAGATATTTTCCCCTGGATCCCAAAACCGGGACTACCAGCTTGATTTTTCCTTATGTTCCTTTCAATGTTATAATACATATTTATACATGTCGAAGCATCCAATACGATGGACCAAAAACCATCGTTTCCAATACCATGGACCGAAAACCATTGCGTCCAAAAACATGTGCGAAAATCATGCACCCCTCAAACCCCCTGTGACCCTTCCGCTACGCAATCGACACAACGAAGCGGGGGCTCTGACCCCCCTCTAATCCCCCAGTTAACTACGTGGGTTACTCATGGAAAGAATATAACACAACCCAACATTCTCCCACTTTTTGTTTTCTTTCCATAGGGGGCCACAAGAGAGCTTAGTCATTTATCTAGCTCTATAATGCCCATTGTTCCTCTACACCAAGAGAACATCTCAGAGCTCACAGATTTTGTCAATGCATCTACAGTATTCTTCAAAGTGTCCACCTTTACCAACAACACCTTTTTGTCTTCTATCATATCCCTCACAAAGTGATACTGAACATAAATGTGCTTTGTCTTTGAATGATATGCAGGGTTCTTTACCAAGAAAATTGCACCTTGGATATCACAGTCTATCCTTATAGCTCCCTCTACTAACCCCATACATGAACACAATATCTGCATCCAAACTACTTCCTTGCTTGCATGAGTGGCTACCATGTATTATGCCTCTGTAGTTGATAGTGCCACCACAGATTTTTTCTTACTCATCCAACTAACTACACCTCCAAATAGGTTAAACACATACCCACTTGTAGATATTGTCTGATCTAGATCTCCAACCCAATCTGCATCAACAAAGCCATGAATATCCAAAACTCTATCCAATCCTGGTCTTCCTTGGTAGCACAAACCATAATCCCTAGTGCCACACAAATACCTGAAAACCCGCTTCACTGTTGTCCAATGCTCCTTTCTTGGTTTTGACATAAACCTGCTCAATACTCCCACTGCATGTGCAATGTTTGGTCTAGTACAGACAATCACATACATCAGGTTACTGACTGCACTTGCATATGGAACACGGTACATGTCCTCTTCCTCGACATTGTTTAGCAGATAACTTTACACCTACAGGAATAGGAACCTTCACTGGTTTACTATCCTGCATATTAAACCTCTGCAATATTGTCTTGACATACTTCCTCTGGTTTAACCAGAGCTTCCTCTTTCTCCAATCTCTTTTAATTTCCATGCCAAAAATATAGTTTGCAGCACCAAGATCTTTCATGTCAAATTTGGAGGACAATTGGGTCTTCAAATCCTGGATAATTTCTTTGTCATTTCCAACCAGCAACATATCATCCACATACAAGACCAGATAAATAACACGGTCACAAATAAATTTAAAATCCACATAGTGATCTACTTTGCTTCTCGTGAAGCCAAGTCTCCGTATAAATGTATCAAATTTCTGATACCACGTCCTTGGTGACTGTTTTAACCCATACAGAGACTTCTTTAACTTGCATACCAGTTCTTTCTTACCCTTCACCACAAAGCCTTCAGGTTGCTTCATGTAGATTTCCTCTTCCAGGTCCCCATGAAGGAATGTTGTCTTCACATCCATCTGTTCTACCTCAAAATCAAAAGCAGCAACAACAGATAAAAGTAATCTAATAGAAGTTACCTTGGCAATAGGAGAAAAAATATCACCAAAATCAATTCCTAGCACCTAGGAATAACCTTTTGCTACCAACTGAGCTTTGTATTTCTCCACCTTTCCTTCTGCATTTGTCTTCTTCTTGAACACCCATTTGTTGCCAATGGGTTTCCTTCTAGCCAGCAACTCCACCAGATCCCAAGCCTCATTTTTGTGCAAAGATGTCATTTCATCAACCTTGGCCTCTTTCCAAAGTTTTCCATCCTCTGAATCTACTGCTTCCTTCACAGTTCTGGGATCATCATCAGTAATAGATAAAGCAAAATTTGAACAGAAAGAAGATGGACTATACCTTTCTGGTTGCCTTCTTTCTCGAACTGATCTTCTCACACCCGGAGTTTGTGGTTCTTCATCTTTTGATTCCTCCTCTGCTGTAGAGTCTGATTCTTCCTCCTTTAGCTCAAACTCTATCTTCTCAGGTTCCTTTGGTTGGACTTCATGTTTAATAACATTGTCATGTGGAAAGAATCAATTTTGCGGACAAAACCGACCTCCCTAGAAGCTAAGGCTTTCTAGTGACAAACAAAACAATCAAGCACTATATTTCCCTAAATATGCATTTAAAATAAAAGCAACCAGGTGTTTAAGGCTTACCTTTAGTCCAACGCTTGTTTGTTGTAGTCCAGCCTCTCCGATCCAGATGAGCTCCTTCTCCTTGAAGCCTGCATTCACTAACAAGCAAACGATTACATAGCACCTGAATAACTCATATAATAAAACATATTCATCATAAAGACCAAGGAGTTTATGAAACAAATTATATATAACAACTTGTTGAGAAAAATGAACTTAATTGTATTAATTGGAAACAAAAGAAACCATTACAAATAGTGCCTTCATGTTGTGCAGGTCCCTCCCAGGGTCCAGCAAGAGTTCTCCTTTACTTTGATCAGCTCACCCAATTCCAAATGAAGCTAAGAAAGGATTGGAATCTCTCCTCTCAAGCTCTAAAAGGGAGTCCTAATTTCAGCAGCATCTACCGTTAGGAATGTTCAGCTTTCAACCTCCTCTCCCTCTGGCCCAATGCCTGTATTTATATTTCTTTAGAGGAAGTTAATCAGGTCCACCATCAATGGGATAAGCCCCTCTTTCAATGGGATAGCTCCCCTCTTGATGGGATAAGTTCCTCTTTCATAGGGATGCATGAACCATCTGGAGGCGCTCAATCCACGTCAAACCATCTTCTAGAATTCTCTAGAATCGACCACAAGTAAATTTTTTGGAGTAAAACTTGCGCCTTTTGACCTTTACAGGAGTACGCACCCACCCCTTTACAGACAGAGCGTACAAGTACGCAGGTGTTATGAACTTGAGGTGCGTACACGTAGGTAAGGCTAAGAGAAACTGCGTAACCAGAGTTATATAGATTTTTAAAGACTTTCTCTCTTTCTTGGAGTTTGACATGAGTAGCAGAGGTATAAGACTTGCCAAGGAGGACAGTATGACAATTGATGGAGCCATACTGACTGCAAATAGTCATGGTGACAAATTTTAGTGTAACAGATTGCCCCCTAAAGTGCGAAGCCTGTAGTAGATTAGGGTTTCATATCATCTAGGAAGGGTGAAGTACTTTATCATTTCAAGGATTATCTTGTGGAGAGCCCAGTCGGAACCTGCAAATATTCAACACAAAATACATATATGAGATCATATCATCGCTGAGGTAGGCATTCCCATACTCAGATCAAAAACTTTAACTAACAAACTAACTACTGCTCTGATACAGGAATGATTTCGCAGTACATCATAATCATAGACTCATGTAGACATAGTATGGACGCATCCATCTATTTATAATTAGTCTACTATATAATGAATACAAAACTCCTCGCAGCCTAGATTGCGGAAACTAGATCCAGGGTCTTCATTTCTACTTACCGAAATAGTACGATTCTATCCATGTGAATAAATGAGTTGATGTCGAACATGGTAGAAACCACTTGATTACCAGTCAATGATGTAAACTATTAACAAGTGTGAGAGAGACCACCAGTGATGTCAATGGTTCTCAAAGTACCCAGTACAATCCATGAGATGTGAATGAATGTGTTGATGTCGAACATGTTAAGGAATCCTTCGATCGAAAGTCAATGATGTAAACTGTCGTCAAAGGCGAGAAACCTGCCATTGATGCATGCAAATTTCAAGGTACTGACGATTTCTAGATCATCTTTCTAGATAATGTGTTGATGTCGATAGAAAGCGATCCGTCGTAGGCAAGCCCACAACATGAAATCATAAATCAAGTTGAAGAAATGTAGCTGTAAGGACTGACTCAGGGATGGTCAAGATGGATGACAGGTATTTTGCAGATGAATGGTTTATTTGCAGTGACCTCTTGAACACATAACGACACGATAGATGGCTTGGTGACAATTGACCCAAAGTTAATACCTGGCTGAAGACTTTCAATGTGTTTTGATCAACTGTGAGGCAAAGGATTTCCCAACCCAGGTGAATGAAAAGTGTCGTGTTCAAGAGCGGTGACAAGGTTTCTCTGAGACAAAGGATAACAAATAGGCTCACTTTTCTCTCTTTTTCCCCCACCATTTCTGGCAAGTACCTCTTTATTTTTTACAAGCTTGAGGAGGATAACATTTGCTTGATTATAAGCTCATCCTTCGGATGAGTCCAACTTAGTTTAGATTCGAACCCTAAGAAGGAGTGGTCCATTCCTATTTGTAATCGAACAGGTCCTTTACTGTGAAATTTTAACGAGTCCAGTATAGGAGAAACTCGGTGTTTTTCAATTTTAGAGAGTCTGAAAAACTTAAGAAGACTCCAGGGTTGACCTTTTTCGTAAGTTTGTGTCTCCCAAGCCCGAAAAAGTATAAAATAATACTTGAGAGAACCGCTTGATCTTTACGACCAAGGAGTACTTTCATGATTAGTGTCTTTGACCTGAAAAGTAAAAAGCGATCAAGGACACGTCGTTTTATTTCCAATATTGAATTTGAAACGACAAAAATCCGGCAATCTTTTCATGTTTTTATAGTCAGAAAAGGGCTATAAGAGGACCGTCTTTTAATTCCGCTTTAACGAGTGTAAAAGAAATGCTCGGCAATCTTTTCATATTTTAGGAGTCAGAAAAGGGCTTAAAGATGACTCTGATGTTTTTGTTTGTAAAAAATGACAATTTTCCCTGAAAATCCTTTATCCTGCACAAAAACCAACACATTAGTCATACCTGTTGATGATAGATAAAAATACTTTGAAAAATACCTTTTCATGGTGAAAATTAAACAAATTTACCATTTATTTACCCAAAAAACCTATAAAAAGGGCTTTTACCAATTCATTTTTACCATTTTACTGTTGAGGAGAGAAAAAGGGCTTTTGGCAAGAAACTTCCCATGGACATTGCGGAGAATCCGACCGTCGAAACCGAACGCCGTCTCTTTCAGGTATTCTACAACATCCTCCTCTTCATTTTCATCCATTTGGAATTCGTTTTTAGGCCCTAGTTTCATTTTTTGGAGGCTTTGGGGTTTCAAGATCCGCCTTTCGGGGTACGCAGGTGTTCCACTGGTGACCCGCGTACCCCGACATTTTCTCAGTTGGGAAAATGCCGGGCGTACGCACCTTGCCTTAAGGGAACCCGCGTACCCACGCTCTGTTCCTAAAGGCGGGGTGCGTACCCCGCAAAACGAGTTTTCAAACCCCAATTTCTTCAAAATGGACCAAATTTTTTTGATTTTATGGAATCTAACAGATGTTTTTTGGTGTGTAGATTGCCCACCATGCTTGATTGGCGTGAGAGAGAGCACGAAGATGTTGATTTGGCCGCCATTAATCATCAACCATCAATTGATGCTTTGAAGGCATGCGGCCTTTATAAATACTAGGCCATACCTGGCATGAGGGCCCAGGTGAGATTTCTAGAGTGGCTGGTAGAAAGGTGGAATGTTCAGGATCAGTGTTTTTATATCGGAGGGCACCAGATATAGCCCTCAGATATTTACTTTCTCACTGGTTTGCCCAAGAGAGGCGAACACTTGACTCTGTTCGGGACTAGGCCGGGTGGCCAGTCCATTGCTAGTCTCCGACTAGAGTGGTGTAACACTCAGAACCAGGAGAAGGGGATACAGATCAAAACTATATCCCGACCTGAACTTATGGTGATTGCCTTTACAGTTACCAGACTTTGCGGGGCTGCCGCTTTGCACATTGCCACTGGGTCCCAGATGCGGATGGCGATTGATTGCTATCGAGGTACCATTTTCAACTGGTGTGATGCTGTGTTGGCCAATGTAAAAGGCCAACTGCCTCGAGCCAAAAACGGACAACTGAAGACTTTTGGTTATGGGCCTTTAGTTGTCAGTTTTGGCTTAGATAGGGTTCTGATGCTGATCCCACAGCAGCTCACTGTTGGTGTTGGGCTTCCTCGAGAGCCCAAATTGATGCGATGGGTTGCGGTTATGGCCCGTCATCCTGATGAGGGAACGGAGGTTGTTTGATTTACTCCGGAGTACTTTCACTGGTTAGAGGACTAGGTCTTTTCGATATAGGATTTTCCTTATGCCAGAGTTGATTTTCGTGGAGATCCGGACATGATTCTTCCACTGGGAGAACAATGGGATGATACAGGTAACTTCATTTTCTACAAGTTTTTAAACTATCTATTTTTTTTTTTTGTTTTTATATCGTCTCAAAACTGACAGGTAACAATTTTCAAAATGCAAATGTAGGCCCACGTCGTCCAGCCAATCTTTGGCTTTTCGAGAGGAGACTACCAGTTGCAGCGGCACCAGCCCCGCAGGACGAGGCCACAGAGACTTTAGCTGAGTTGGAACATGACCTAGAGCGTCTTACAGCAGACATACCAGAGACTACCATAGATGATATTCCTATCAGGCTTCAGCGCTTTGTAGTCGGGGTCCCAGGACCTTTTAGGAGGTTCTTGTGTAGAGTAGTCCGTGCAGTGGTGTCATATAGAGATCATCACCAGTGATTGGATGGTCGTTTTTGTAGACACATGTGACATTTTGGTTTTTTTGTACTTATCATTTTTACCGATCATAAGGTGTTTTTCAAGCTATGATCGAAGAAGATGTATTTTTGACACACTCCTATCTATATACATCATTATTACCGGCTTATTTTGTAAATCATGTTATGGAATGGTTTTAAATTTACATGTATGATTATTGCAAATGTCTATTTAACATTCGAGAAGCAATTGCATCTGCTAATGTATTTAAAGACCTTAGAATATGTTGATATTCAATGTAATCAAACTCACGTTCCAAGAGACGCACTCTCAAAAATAACCTTAATAACACTGGATTTCTAATGGCATACACTCTATTAAGTTGTAATACAACGAGTTCAGAATCTAACCTCACTATCAAACTCCGAATCCCAAATGAAATAGATTCAGACAATAACTCAATCACTGCACTGTATTCTGCAATGTTGTTTGTTGTTTGACCGAGGCTCACCCCATGCATAGAAACTAACTCGTCAGAGGGCGAATAGATGACCCAAGCTGCGGAAGAGATATTCTGTGTACTACAACAAGCACCATCAGCGAAACCAATGTATGTTTGGAGAGGCATCGACATCCGCATCATCAAGAGTAAAACCAAGATAAGCCAGAATAACGATGAAAACACACTTTCTAAGATAAGAACACTGTCTAAACTAACAAACACACCATCTAGAAAGAAAAACCTGACCTAACTAAAATCTCCATACCCATATTTTAAGCGTAATACCTCTTTAGGTAAAGTCCATTTCTGGGTTTACCCAAAGAGTCCCCGTCAAAGTCTACCAGCTCATAGGCCCCTTTTGCTAGCTTTGGCTTGACAATATAGGGCCCATGCCACATAGGAACGAATTTTCCAGCACCTAATTTATCATTAGCTTGATCATATAGCAACACTAGGTCTCCTTCCGAAAAATTTCGAGGGATCACATTTCGATCATACTGAGCTTTCATCCATTTTGCGTGAGTCTCGATTGCCAATGCGGCATCGCGTCGATTCTCATCTAATTGAGCTAAGTATAATAAACGCTTCTCCTATTTGGAAGTAGCTGGAAGTAACTCGATGGCCATTTGCAGTGACGGGATTTCGCATTCAATGGGTAGCACAGCTTCCAAACCATAAACTAGTTGGAAAGGAGTGAACCCTGTTGATGTTTTCACTGAGGTTCGGTACGCCAAAAGCACTGAAAATAACATGTTGTGCCAATTCGACCGATGAATACCAATGATTCGTCGGATCATGATAACTAAAACTTTGTTGATGGACTCAACCAGACCATTTGCTTGTGGATAATAAGGAGTTGAACTATCGTGACGCAAACCAAACTGGCCTGTAAGTTCTGTCATCATAACGTTTCGAAAATGGCGCCCATGGTCAGTGATTATCGCTTGTGGGACACCAAACCTAGCAATTATGTGATTGAATATGAAAATTGCAGCTGTCTTGCCGTCTGCCTCGAATGTAGACATCGCCTCGGCCCACTTAGTAAAATAATCACCGCAAGGATGATATACGCATGCCCCCCGGCTGAGTGAGGGTTACATGTAATAAAATCGATACCCCATTTGGAAAAAGGACCAACGGAAATTATAGGGTGGAGAGGAGCAGGTGCAGCGCGCATCTTTCGATCAAACACTTGACAGTTGTGGCATTTTCGGACCGCAGTAATACAATCTTTAAACAAGGATGGCCAGAAGTAGCCAGCGCGCAACACCTTTTGGGTTGTGGCATACCCAAACATATGAACGCCACACGCTCCAGAGTGACAGTCATTTAGAACCCTTTCTACCTCTTTGTGAGTTAAGCAACGTCGAAAAATAGAGTCCGCCCCACGTTGAAAAAAGAGTATCTCCAATAATTTTTTATTGTTGGGACTGGAATCGAATTTTCCGACGTTCCGACTTTGAAGCTTCAGGCCGAAAGGATTGGGTCTGGAGATAGATGATGATATCCCCATACCATGGATCTAAAGTGCTGATTAGAAATAGAGATTCGTCCGCAATGGGATCCTCTGCCACAGTTTCCGTGTCAGCACGCGGGAAGTCACACATTAACTCTGCAAAAACTAAAGATTTCTTAGACTTAGATTTCTCAAACTCCAAGTCGAACTCCTGCAGGATAACAATCCATTTGGAGTACTTGCCCCCTAGCAATTGTTTAGTCAAAATGTAGATCATAGGGTTGCAATCCGAAATGACTATAGTTTTACGGAGTAAAATGTAGTGACGAAAACGTTGGACATCTTGAATGGATGCCAATGCCAATTTCTCCACATGTGAGTATTTTAGCTCAGTGGGATTTAACGTCCTACTAAGGTAATATATCACATGTTCTGTTCTGAATTCATCTTCCTGAACTAAGACCATTCCAATGGTGGAATGGGAGGCGGTGAGGTACAAAAAGTAATCCTGGTTGTAGTTGGGAGGATGCAACAACGGTGCATGGGTCAACGCGTGTTTGAGTGCATCAAAAGATTGCTGAGCTATCTCATCCCAAGAAAATTGAGCGTTCTGTTTCAACAACCGTGTAAAACCCTTTGTAACCTCGACGTAGTTAGGAATGAATCGTCGTAAAAAGTTTCCTTTCCCCTGCAAACTTTGGAGTTGGTGAAGACTCGAAGGAGGAGGCAATTTGATGATAACTTCTACCTTCGAGGGATCGACGCGAATGCCGTCTTTCGAAACTACAAATCCTAGCAATTGTCCCACTTCTATACAGAAGACACATTTGTGTGGGTTCAACCGAATACGATAATACCTATACCGCATGAAGATGGCTCGTAAATGGACAAGGTGGTCTGCTCGATGTAATGAATGAGCGGGCAAATCATCGAGATACGATTGCACAATGTGTTTGATGTCATGAAACGCATAAGACATCGCCCTTTGAAAAGTTGCTCTGGCATTCTTAAGCCCAAAAGGTAATTTGCAATAATGAAATGTCCCCCATGGACAAATGAAAGTCGTTTTTGGTTGATCGGCAGGTAGAATATTGATTTGATTGTAACCGGAAAAACCGTCCATAAAGGAAAATATTTCACTACCGGCACAATCATCAATGATTTGATCGATATAGGGCGTTGGGTAGTTATCCTTTGGACAAGCTCGATTAATGTCCCTATAGTCGATGCATATTCTTATTGTTCCCTGTTTTTTGTTAACTGGAACAATATTCGATACCCAATCTGTTAACGGGATCGGATAAATGAAACCTGCTTTCAACAGCTTTTCAACTTCTGCTTTAATTGCAGCAGCTTTTCGTGGGTGAATCTGACGCAAACGTTGCCGGACGGGTTTAGCATCCGGGTAAGTCTTGATCTCATGAACAACAATCGCGGGAACAATTCCTGGCATTTCCTCGTAGGACCAGGCAAACACGTCGCGGAATTCTTGAAAGAGGGCCTTGTATGTCTGAATTTCATCATTTGTACACGAGGCACCTATATGAATGTTCTCAACAATTCTGGGCTTAACTGAAATGTCAATGGGAATAGTTTGAGAAATATTTCCCAAATTCAACTCTGAATCAGGATGTTTCATGGGATTCTGAGCTTCCTTGACATATTCAGCTATAAAAACTGATGAGAAATCATTTTCAAAACGATCAACCTCAGGTAAAAACTAAGATCTATGATGGAGATTGTCCCATGGTAAGTCCTCTGTACACAGGACTTCACTAAGTTGTTCGTCAGATGACACAACTTCGGGAAACGCTATTAACTCCAAGGTTGACATGTAAAGTGATTCCTCACGGACCACATTCATTTGGTCAACTTTGGTTGAACACGGGTCGGAAAAAGACTGCACGGCTTCATAGGCAATTTCATATGGACTCAACGACATAGAATTACCAAATGAGTCTATTTCAGATTCAGAAGGAACGATCCAAGGATCGTCGTAATAAATAGTGTCTGATGTAATCATATGAATGGTTGCGAATGAAGACGACGCGTTGAGTGGAGGAAAAGGAAAAGTTCCCAGTAAACTGGCATCTTTAACTAATCCTACACCAACATCCTTATATGGGATAGTCGTTTTACCGACATGCTGGATACTCTCTGAAGAGGTTGGGTCGGATGAAAAGTAAGCTAGTTGGTCTATTGTTACGATCTTGCCATTATGTGGAAACTTTATTACTCGGAAGACCGATGAAACGACCGTTGTCATAGCGTAAGTCCAACTTCGACCCAAGAGAAGGTTGTAGTCTAGAGGGGCATCAACCACCTCCACATTTAGACTAACGGTTTTTCCTTCAACCCCTATAGGCAAATCCTGTAGAATGCCAAAAGGACGGAACCCACAGCCATCAAAGGCCTTAAGAATTGTCGTGGATTGATTTAGTGAAGGAGAACCAAGCGATCTCCAACACTGCATCGACATAATACACGTGGAAGCTCCCTCATCAATTATAGTCCGATGAATAGGCCTGTTTTTGACTATCACTGGGATCTGGAAAGCCATTTGATGAGGCAAATGCGGTGTACTATTTTCTAGATCAAAGATTATTAGGTTCGGGTCCTAAACATCAACAACTCCTATAGCCGACAAAAGTAATTTGCGTTGTGCTAGACATTATTGCAGCACTTCCAAAGCCGACATTTCTGAGGGTGAAACAGCTAAGTCCTCAACAATGTTATAATTCTGGGCCGCTCTCGCATGTGGATTGAAAGCGGACCTTCGAAGTACACCCTTGGCGGGCGGCTTGATTACTAAGTCTGGATTAGGCTTCTCGATCTGTAGTGGATCGGAACCGGGAGCTGAGGTTGATGGATTAGAATGAGAAGATTCTGCTTCTTTCGATCCATCAACAGGACTTTTACTACCATAATGTTGCGATCAAGTTGCAATCCTTACATGACACATCATCAAAATGGGTTTTTCAGTGGCACTCGAGGAAGAACCTATCATTTTGCTATCTTTCGGAAATGGATCCTTCAAGACAGCAGGAATTTGGGAACCCTTGACGATCTTCGCAACCTCTGCTCGATGAGGGCAGTCTCTTGTAAAGTGTTCTTCTTCACAAATAAGACATGGATAACGAGGCTTGCGTTTTTCATCATTGGATTCCGCCTTTTCAGTTTTCTCCTTTGGAGTTTTGTCTGCTTTATTCTTCTTCTTGCCTTTCTTCTTCCCACCAGATTTTGATTTAGCCGTAGATGACTCTACAGCGTGAATGTCGGCGGAGAGTTCAGCGGAAGAATCTCCCGTCGGGGAGTCTGGTAAGGTTATAATAGGAGAAGAATTCTTTGAGGATTTCTTCTTGCTTTTAGTGTTCACCGTACCAATCATGCCATCAGCAGCATGAGATCCCGAAGGAGCAGCAGCGATTTGATTTGACTTAGGAAGATCTGGGATCTTTTCGTGTAACGTACCTGACTGAGTATAAACTAAGTCAAGGTATTGCGCTTGAGCAATCACTTGCTCCTCAGTAACTACTCCGGCCTTAGCTACGTCTTCAGTAATCTTCGGTAACAATGATTTAACAAACCATTTAGCTAAGATCTGGTCTGGGATAAAAACTTTCACTAACCGCCTTCGACGTCTCCATTCATGAATGTGATCGGAAATATAAGTGGACGTCGATTGTTTTAATGAAGTTAGTAACTCCGTGCCATTATCATATCTGACCGACAACTGAAAATGAGTTAAAAATGAAGTAGCTAACTGGCTAAAATTATAAAACGAGGCCCGTGGTAACTCAATGTACCACTTGGCCGCGAGACCAATGAGAGTGCGCTCGAAAAGACGTAAGCGGATCGAATCATCCGAGATGGAATTTGAGGCACACCAGAGGTGGTAAGTCATCACATGATTCGACGGGTCCTCTCCAGACTTACCCTCGAACTTGGTAATGTCACTGGGCAACTTATTCGGCATTGGCGGCCAAAACGGAAGATAATTAATTGGATCGTTCGTTAGGCGCGACAAATCTCGTAAATCCAAAGTTGCGATAAATGGTAACTGTCGATTAGGATCCCTAAAACTCTGGGTCACACTACCAGCCCCAGGAGGAGGATATCCAGGATAACTAGGAATAGGAATCGCATTCGGGATATTGTATCCTCCTGGAAAACCAAGATTAACCGGACCGTATTGGGGTTGCTGTGGTTGTTGATAAGTGTACCCAGGATACGGTTGATACTGGTAAACTGGTTGCTAGACAGCAGGACCGAATTGGTACTGACCTTGGTACAGTTGATAAATGAATTGTGGTTGACTTGTGAGAACCGTACTTAAACCAGGTTGTCCTACAGGCATCTGAACTGTAGTTTGAATTGTGGATCCAGACGATGGTAAAGATGTCTGAGGAGTAGTTACAGGGACAGTAGAAACCGGAGCTGTCGATACTCCAGAAGTAAGTGCGGTAGATGGAACAGATGTTGTGGTAGTTGCAGAAGTCGTTTGAGATGGAGTACGAGGTGAAATAGGCCCGGACTGAGAAACTACCGAAGGTACAGAAGTTTGAATATTAGACTGGACTGGTTGTTGGGGTGGACCAGAAACTAAGGGTTGTCCAGTTTGAGATGACAACTGTACATTTGGCTGCAACACCTGTTGAACTTGTGATGGATCCCACACTATGTTTATTCCAGGGTATTGACCCATAACAGGTTGAGGATATTGAGATCCATAACCGGGTTGAGGGTAGGATTGATAATTGAAAGGTACATTTCCCGTACCTTGAACATAAGATTGACCTTGGGGTGGTTGGAAACCTTGACTCGAGTACTGACCTTGGGGTAGATACCCTTGAGGCATGTACTGATACTGGGGTTGACCTTGAGGTATAAATTAATACTGGGGTTGACCTTGGGATACATATTGAGTCTGGGGTTGACCTTGAGGAATGTAATGTACCGTAGGCACGTAGTATCCTTGAGGTTTCCCCCAACATGCAAATTGTGTACCTTGAGGTTGCCCCCCAGGCGTTAATTGAGGCTGCCCCCCAGGCGGTAACTGGCCACCTTGAGGTTGAGAAGCGGGAATAGAACCTGACATCATAAGAATGTCTTCTACGCTCAACGGCTTTGCACCATTGCTTCCAGTGAACATCCTTTGTTCAATGGGTTGAGGAGATGCTCCCGAAAAGGTACCAGACAAAGACTGATACCCGGCAGGAACAGAAGGACCGCCGTACAAAAAAGATTCAGGCGATTGAGTAAACATGGACGACTGACCTGACATATTTACGGGAGTATAAATACCCCTAGGTGGATAAGAAACTCGAGGTGGTGAAAAACTTGACACTGAGTTGTCCAAATAATTAGTTAAAGAAAGATACCAAGTAGTACTTCTAGGTGGACTGTAAAAAATGGATTCACGCTCCCTTAGATCAATAGTAGGTTGATCTTCAGGGATAGGGATGCCTATTTCTTCTTCCGGAACAAGTTCTTCAATAGCTATCAAACCAGAAGGAAGATTTTCGGTGATGACTCTTTCTACCCTAGGTGAATTAGGAACACTAGAAGCCGGAGAGACTAACCCCGATGTTGGAGTAACAGGTTCAGATATCTCAGGTTCTTCGCCTATATCACTAGTAGATGAAAAACTACCAGCAAGCTTGGAAACCGAAACAACTTCAGGATTATAACCTGTTTCTAGACTTTGGTAATCAGGATGAACAACCAATGAAGACTCTCCTTCTTCAGGTGACCCTACTTTACTGCCACTAGGAGTTACAAGGACTTTCAAACCTTCGTAATGGCACGGGACATCTTCAGGAAGTTGGCCCTGAAGTCTACGCGACTTCCTCAACAAATTAGCCACGGTTACAACCTCAGGAGACTGGCCCCGAAGTCTACGGGACTGTCTTGGTAATTTAGCCACAGCTAAAAACTTTTAACTATTGCACACGCAAACAAAGTAAAATCTCAAAGCAAACCGCCTAAAGTCTCTAAAGAACCAAACAAATTCGAATCACACACCTAAAGAATCTAGGGCGTCAAACCAAACACAAACAGTAACCTTCTGGACCGAAAACACTAGTTGGTGATGAAATCCAACATCGCCGAATTCAGTACAGAAGTGGTGGGTGGAACAGTTACCCCGACAACCTGCTTAATGAATAGACTGGACCAAGTTCCTCCACTTAAACCATCTCGAGTGAAGTGAACCCCCTAGAAAATCCAAGTGAGTCTAGCCGACGTCTGCTCCAGGTACAGTGGGATCTTCCCTCCACCGTCACCTTGGGTAGAATCCTAAAGATAATAGTCACTAAGGTTACCAACAACAACAAATATACATGGGGGAATAGTCTACGACCCGATAGCACGCAAGGGCAGAGTAACAAGCTCAATCCCCTTGCCGGCTCCTTGACAATAATCCAAGGTTTACCAATAAGTGACCCCAGGCTCCTCGACAATGGTTAATTTGAGCTTTACCGTTTGTAGTACGTGCGTATCTGGCATTGTTCCCAATGAAGGAGGATTGATTCCCTCACTGGTTCGGACATGGTCTCGTGCTTCTCCTTTAAGAGGAGCTTTCCCAGAGTACAAATGAAACAGTTGGATTTATCCTACCACAAGATAAGCTACTTGTTTGGTTTTACTGTCTTGGAGAGTTAATTACTCTCCTACTCCAAGACACTAGCCTGATCTATATTGGTGTTTCAGAGCCCTAGTAAATAAAAAGTTACTAAGTTGATTTTACTTTAAGCGTTAATTTTTATGTCTTTTATTTAGGACAAAAGGTAGCGAAGATGAAACTGATGGTGTGTAGACTCGACTCAAATCCACTAAAAAGATGCACCTAGGATGAAACAAAACAATCTTTCCTTTTCAATGAATTCCCTAGCTAAGAGAGTTGGAGAATGCAAAACTTATAAAGACAACTTTCTTGGCAATGAAAATCAAAGAAACAATCTCGTTTATCTTTTCCAAAGCACACAACACATGACCACTAATTATTTCATGAAAACTTCCTTTCTCTTTTCAAAGACTTCAAACACTACTAAAACAAACTTTCCTCAAAAGAGATTTTGTATTTTTTTCTATTTAACAAAGCATGTAAAACTACTTAACAAAAATCAATCTTAAGATCTATGACAATCAAATCAATCTAAGATCTATGAAAACGAAAACCAATTTTAAGATCTATGCAAATCTAAGAGAAATTCACCTAAAAGCAAATCTAATGAGGTAAAAGCCTACAAAATATAATTCCAGGATGTTTTACTCAGTTACAATCCAACCAAGGACTAATTCATGCAGAATCATAAACTAGTCAAAAACAAAATAAAAAGTTTTTGTTCTTTTTCTTAAGAATGAAATTCACAGCTTAACCAACAAGCCTTCTCGAAATTCCGCAAAGAGACAACACAAAGGTAGGTTTCTCACAAAGGTGAATTTTACGAAAGGTCTGACTCCTAAGAAGACTGAAAAGACCAGGGAGATCCAAGGTTTTTACAACTTCTAAAGCCAAAGTCACTACAAGACCAATGCAAAAATCAAACCTAGGGCTAGAATCTCTATGAACTTCACTAAAACCCTTGACGCTAATGAAACAAGCATAGATGAAAAATTTTTACAGGTAAACAGTGGATCTGGGCAGCAAAAACAAGCTATAAACAAAATCTAAAAGATAAAAAAGAAAAAATTGAAATTTTCTAGGCTTTTGACAGGGTACGCAGGCAGCCTGTTTGCACAGGTGCGGCCACGCTCTGTGTACAAAGCAGCAGTGCATACAGGTACGCACTGTGCTTAACGCAGAGGGTGCGTACTGCTCTCAAAATCAAGAAAAATAAAAACTAACTTAACCCTAAGCTATTCCACCCAAATTCACAGTCAATCAGTCAAAAACTAGAAAGAAATCAAATTTTCTCAAATCAAAGTATCAATCAAAAGAGAAATCAATCGAATCCATGGATTCCACAGTATGGTTGCCATTTTGTCATGCGGAAAGAGTCAATTTTGCGGACAAAACCGACCTCCCTAAAAGCTAAGGCTTTCTAGTGACAAACAAAACAATCAAGCACTATCTTTCCCTAAATATGCATTTAAAATAAAAGCAACCAGGTGTTTAAGGCTTACCTTTAGTCCAATGCTTGTTTGTTGTAGTCCAGCCTCTCCGATCCAGATGAGCTCCTTCTCCTTGAAGCCTGCATTCACTAACAAGCAAACGATTACATAGCACTTGAATAACTCATATAATAAAACATATTCATCATAAAGACCAAGGAGTTTATGAAACAAATTATATATAACAACTTGTTGAGAAAAATGAACTTAATTGTATTAATTGGAAACAAAAGAAACCATTACAACTAGTGCCTTGGTGTTGTGCAGGTCCCTCCCAGGGTCCAGCAAGAGTTCTCCTTTACTTTGATCAGCTCACCCACTTCCAAATGAAGCTAAGAAAGGATTGGAATCTCTCCTCTCAAGCTCTAAAAGGGAGTCCTAATTTCAGCAGCATCTACCCTTAGGAATGTTTAGCTTTCAACCTCCTCTCACTCTGGCCCAATGCCTGTATTTATAGTGCTTTAGAGGAAGTTAATCAGGTCCACCATCAATGGGATAAGCCCCTCTTTCAATGGGATAGCTCCCCTCTTGATGGGATAAGTTCCTCTTTCATAGGGATGCATGAACCATCTGGAGGCGCTCAATCCACGTCAAACCATCTTCTAGAATGCTCTAGGATCGACCACAAGTAACTTTTTTGGAGTAAAACTTGCGCCTTTTGACCTTTACAGGAGTACGCACCCACCCCTTTACAGACAGAGCGTACAAGTACACAGGTGTTATGAACTTGAGGTGCGTACACGCAGGTAAGGCTAAGAGAAACTGCGTAACCAGAGTTATATAGATTTTTAAATACTTTCTCTCTTTCTTGGAGTTTGACATGAGTAGCAGAGGTATAAGACTTGCCAAGGAGGACAGTATGACAATTGATGGAGCCATACTGACTGCAAATAGTCATGGTGACAAATTTTAGTGTAACAAACATCTTTCACCTCTCTGAACACCACATCTCGATTGTACACAACCTTCTTTGTTACTGGGTTCCAAAGCATATAACCCTTTAAACCATCATTATACCCAATAAAGATGCACTTTTCAGATTTACTATCCAACTTGGTTCATTTCTCCTTTTGAACATATACATATGCATCACATCCAAATACCCTTAGATGTGAAAGAGAGGGTTTATTACCAATCCATACTTCTTGTGGAGTTTTATCCTCCAATGTTGATGAAGGTGATCTGTTGACCAGGTAACATGTTGTCTCCACCGCCTCTGCCTAGAATTCATGTCCTAACCCAGCACCACTGAGCATGCTTCTTGCCCTTTCCATCAACGTCTTGTTCATTCTTTCTGCATCTCCATTTTGTTGAGGCATATATGGAGTAGTCTTCTGTCATGCTATACCACACTTCTTACAAAATTCTTTAAATTCCTTACTGCAAAACTCTCCACTATTATCTGTCCTCAACACCTTTATCTTCTTCTCTGTCTAGTTTTCCACTAGAGCCTTGAATTCTTTAAACCTGTCAAAGACTTCAGATTTCTTCTTAAGGAAATATATCCATGTATTCCTTGAGAAGTCATCTATAAATAATACATAGTACATAGACTTACCCAATGATGGAACCTTCACATGTCCAAAAACATCACTATGCACAAGCTCTAATATATGTTTCGCCCTCTTACCACCAGAGGGGAAACTCATCTGATTCTGCTTCCCATGTACACAATTTTCACAGAAATCAAAATCCAGAGACCTATTAATCATACCTTCTACCATACCTTTACCATGAAGTATTCGAAGGCCCTTCTCTCCAATATGTCCAAGCCTTTGATGCCACAGCATGGTCTTCTCTCCAGAGACCACTAGATTTTTTGCTCCACTTTCAGGAACCACAGAACTGTTGCACCCATAAAAAACAATGTTACCTTGCAGCTTGTACAGAGTTCCAATTCGAACTCCTTGTATCAATACCAGTGCCCCTCGAACCATCTTGCAGGTATCTTTCTTGAACACTGTTTTTACACCTGCATCATCCAACTTGCTTACATAAATTAGATGTCTGGCCAATGCAAGAATATGCAGAACACCTGGAAGTGTTCTAACCCTTCCACCTTGTAACTTCAACTTTACTTTTCTGCAACCAACGATTCTAGTCTTCCTATCATCCCCTAAGAATACATCATCACCATCATATTTCTCATACTCACATAACCACTCCCTGTGGGGAGTGAAGAGAAAGGATGCACCTGAGTTAATCAACCATGCCTCATGATCTACATGTGTACTTGAAGAAGCCAAGTACATCCCCACCTTCATCTGAGGTGGTTTTTACCTCTATAGAAGGAGCATCATCAGATCCCTTTCCTTTATCAGGAGCTTTAGATTTATAGTCCCTTTTATAGTGCCCTTCCTTTCCACATTTCCAGCACACCACCTTTACAGGTTTTCCTGGACATTTAGATCTCCCACTCGATGACTTATTTTTGTTTCTATTCTGGGACCGTCCTCATACAGACAAGGCATCACCATTCTGGCTCTCTATATTTTTCCATCTCATCTCCTCCGTCAGCAAGGATGAGACTATTTCATCAAACTACAAGGCAATTGCATTGCTACCTATTGCAATAACCAGACTATCCCACAAATTTGGTAGAGAACACAACAAATTGATGCACTTATCTTCATCTGAAATTTAATATCAACAGATGCTAACTGACTTACCACAGTATTGAATGCATTAAAATTCTCTGTCACCGAGTCTCCATCTTTGATCCTTAGGTTATACAACTTTTTCCACAAAAACATTTTATTCACTAGAGACTTAGATTGGTACAAAGTCCCTAACTTGTCCCACAAAGTCTTCGTCGTAGCTTCCCTTGATACATTCAGCAATATTGAATCTGAGACACACAATTGTATTGTGCTCTTTGCCTTCCGATCCAACTTCTTCCATTCTTCATCGGACACTCCCCTTGCTTTAGTACCCGGATCTACTGTGATCCACTAAACTTTCTCCACCAACAAATCCTCCATCT
Source organism: Pinus tabuliformis (assembly GCA_031772625.1). Classification (NCBI taxonomy): domain Eukaryota; kingdom Viridiplantae; phylum Streptophyta; class Pinopsida; order Pinales; family Pinaceae; genus Pinus; species Pinus tabuliformis. The sequence goes on along the minus strand of CM062819.1, from coordinate 1,493,116,616 downwards.
TCAGTTTCCACAGCTCAAAAATCTGACCATTACATTTCTCAATCTCTATCTTTCCACTGCTTTCCATCTTCTTTCACCACCAGAATCGATCTCGCAGATCTCCCACTGAACAGGGTCTACCACATGCCTAAGAACCCCTCAGCAACAAAGGCGTGCCCTTGAAGCCAAAACAGCTCTGATACCAAATGTAGGTTTTAACCCCGTACAAAAATTACCTGCATACTAATGCTAAAACACATAAAATAAAGAATGCAAGAGCATATCACATAAAACACATATAAACAAAGATTTTCCCCTGGATCCCAAAACCAGGACTACCAGCTTGATTTTTCATTATGTTCCTTTCAATATTATAATACATATTTATACATGCCGAAGCATCCAATACCATGGACTGAAAACCTTCGTGTCCAAAAACATGTGCGAAAGTCATGCACAAAACCATAGGTGGGTCTGCCCAACCTAACATAGGGTCCAAAACCAAAATTTTCCGGATAGAGTGGGGTTACCTGCACCCCTCAAACCCCCTGTGACCCCCCCGCTACGCAATTGGCACAACGAAGCGGGGGCTCTGCCCCCCCCCTCTAATACCTTGGTTAACTACGTGGGTTAGTCGTTGAAAGAATATAACACAACCCAACAGGTTCCTCAGTATATTTTGGTCTAGTCTCTTGTCGATGCTAGATACCAAGCTCACTAAGTCCACAGCTTCCCATCCCCAAACTGATGGCCAGACAGAGGATGTCAACTGGATGATTGTACACATTTTGCGCATGTACAAATCAAAGCATCCATGCACATCGGATGAGAGCCTCCCCTATGACCAGCACAACTATAAACGATCTCTCCATAGCTCGACTGGCCATAGCCCTTTTCAAGTGGGCCTGTGATTCCAGCCACTATGTCCCATTGGTGTGGCCATGCCATTTGCAGCTACTCATGTAGATTCGGCTCATGTCCAGTCTGGAACTGATAAGGAAAACAACTTCATTGAGCACATCCAACATATCCTCCAGCAGATCCACGACATTCTGGAGAAATAAAATGCCAAGTACAAGCAACGACATGATCAACATCGGGTGCCACACAAGTTTTAGGTGGGCGACAAAGTCTGGTTGCATTTACACAAGGAATGCCTTACCGGAGCCTATCAAAAACTCAGAACACTCCGTTATGGTCCTTACACCATTACCAGGCTGTGGTAGACAATGCACCAAGTGTTCAATGTGGAACGCCTTCGACCATACTTCCCACCATTGCTAGACACATCAGACATTGCAGAACAACTCACACCTACAGAGTTAAATCCAGATTGCATGGAACAAGCCACAACTGATCAGATCATGGACACGTATATCAGGAACACCCGAAAAAAAAGGAACAAACTATATCGACTTGTCAATGCAGGCCAACTCCTTCACCAGGGCAGGTGGCTCACTAGGGACCAAGTTCAACAGAAGTTTCCTCATCTCATGGAGAACTCAACGCAATGGGGACCATTGATTCTTAAGGGGGGTGGAATGATCCAGGAGGATATTGGTGGCCACCCACCTATTCCACTTCACCCCCACCATTGTTTCTTTCATCTTTTTAGTTTCCTTATTTGTAGCACAATTTACTATTTTTGGCAGTTTTTCGGGTCTTGAACTTTCGGAGCCGTTTTGAGGCCCTAAACGAAGTTTTTTGGGAAGATAGGGATCAAAATTGGGTGCCAATTAATGTTTCTCACTAAAAATTTGTAGTCCTCAGATAGAGCTTTCTAACGAGGTATTGTGCGCATCAAACGGAGATTGTACGCTAAATTTACAACCCCGGGAAATTGATGTACCAATTTACCAAAACGGGGCCCATAGTTTGGAGCTTCATCTCCTAGGGTTAGGTTTTTGGATTTTTAGGGTTTTCCATTGTTTCTCAAAAATAAATAGGCCTTTGAGACTCATTGTAACACAGCTCAGAGGCATGTAGCTGCCACATCTCTTCTCAGAGATAAGCTACCATCACCCGAGCTAGTCGTATTTCCATTCTGTCTGTAAGCATATTTTAGTATTTGATTTAATGAAACGAAGTGTTATTTCTATTGCATATTTGTATTTATGGTTATATCTGTAATTTTTTGCATTCATGTTTAAATCTGGATCAGTGGTATCAGAGAAGTCTGCTCTTTCTCTGTTTTTCTTTACATGTCCCCAACGAGGTCGGGATATAAGGAGTTAGGGCTTGAACTGGTCGAACCTTTGCAAGACCAGCCTCACAAATCTTGACGGCCTCCCTGGAAGATGAAAAGAAAGATGCAGGGGTAGGAGACCCTATCAAAATTGTGCCCGAAGAAGCCCTCGAGCGACAAAGGAACGCGATGATGGACAACTTTGCCTAGATTCTTCAATGGCTACCCCAGGACGATGCATCTACTTCCAACAGCTACTCTGGAAACACCACACCCTTTAAGGTACAAGTTAACTTTGACATTCCTATATTTGAGAGTCAGATATATCAAGACATTGTAGATAAATGGTTAAATCTGCTAAAAGGATATTTTTCCGTCATGATTTTTCCAGCCGAGAAAATATCACATTCGCACTTCTCAAAGCAACCTCCCACGTTAAGGACTGGTGGGAAACCTATTGTGAGCAGAAGGATGAAAGTACGAACTCACTGTTTTCAGCCGCACCCACTTGGAACTCTTTCCGGGATGCCATCAAGGAGCAGTACTAACCTCTCGAGAGCTAGCTAGATGAATACATCAAGTGGAAAATGCTGCGACAGGGAAGGGACCATGATGTGCCAGAGTTTACCAATGTTTTTCATACCCTTAACACGAAGTTGGGTATCAAGGATTCTAAGAAGCATTTGGTTCTCAAGTACTGTGGCTGCCTACATAGGTACATCAAGGACGAGATGGAGTTCTTGGACATCTCCTCACTCGGCATAGCATACCGATATGCCATCAAGATCGAACCAAAGTTTAAACAGAAGAACCAAGAGTTTTGATCTGCGAATCCAAAAAAAGGGAAAGGTATCCCCAAACTGTAGAACAAAGGGCAAAGCCAAGGCAAGGCGTCCCAAAACAACCTGCCAAATCCATAAGCAAAGAACAACACTACAAATCCCAAGAAGGACACGGGAAAATGGTGTGAGTTCCATAAGAGCTCCACTCACAACACGAGTGAGTGTCGAGCCAAGTAGTCACTGGTGGCCGAGCTAAAGGCTTTGGAATTAGATGCATGTTCTAACTCTAAGTTAGAACTCGACATGGAGAATGACAAAGGGAAGCATATTATTGATCTGGAGCCCAACACCATCGTTTCCACCATGAAGATCTAGAAGGAGGAACCTGAAGATCCAAAGGAGGAGGAGCGCCTCTTCCACTCCCAGATGCGGGTAAAGGGTTCTCGGCTAGAGTTCATTGTCGAAAGTGGGAGCTAAAAGAACATCATTTCAGCAGAGGTCATGAAGCAACTGGGCTTACCGACCATAACACATCCACAACCATACACCATTAGGAGGCTTCACCAAGAACGAGATCTTCACGTGAGCTAGCAGTGCCACCTTCCATATAGCATCAAGCCCTTCATGGATGAGGTATTATGTGATGTTGCTCCCCTTGATGTTTGTGATGTATTGTTAGGCAAACCATACTTATGGAAGCAACATGTTGTGTATGAGTCAAGGCCTCGTGTTGTTACTGTTACTTTGGGATATGTTGTACAAGATATCAGAGGTAGCACTGCCTACCGCCATCTCTTTGGTTACTACAAAACAATGTAGTAAGCTCATTTTCAAAATCGGGAGATTTGTTTTCCTGATGATACACCCTCAGAGATAGAAGAATATGGTGGCCACGACCTCCAAACAAGGCCCCTCCACACGAGAAAAACAATTGGACAAGTTTGTGGAGGAGTACGAGGACATCTTCACCTCCCCCACAAAGGTACCTCTCCACTATCAGGTCAAGCACTTCATTGATCTGACCCCTAGTGCGCCACTACCCAATGGACAAATATGTCAGTGCTCTATTCTGGAGAACATTGGAATCAAGGGGTAGATTTAGGAGCTACTGTAGAAAGGTCACATCCGGTCGAGTTCATTGCCCCGTGGGAGCCCGATCATATTGGTACAGAAGAAGGATGGGACTTGGAGACTCTGTATTAACTATCGGGCGCTGAACACAATCACTGTCTGGAATAGGTACCTGATCCCACGAATTAATGACCTTCTAGACCAACTGAAGGGGGGAAAATATTTCAGATAGATCGACTTGAAATCAGGATATCACAAGGTACCAATCGAACCCTCCATTGTGTGGAAGACTGCCTTCAAAGCCAAGGAGGGCCTTCTCGAATGGTTGGTTATGCGGGTTGACGAATGCTCCTGCAACCTTCATGAGGCTTATGGATGACAACTTGTGGCCATTCACCAACTCATTTGTAGTGGTATACTTGGATGACATCCTGATCTTTAGCCAAAGTTGGGAAGAGCACCTCCACCACATCTGATAGGTTCTCCAAACACTGCGACAACACAAGCTATTTGCCAATTTGGAGAAATGCACTTTTGGCATAACCCAAGTTCAGTAGCTAGGATAAATTATTGATGAATAGGGGTTGCATGTGGATCCAACCAATATCCAAGTCATTTAGGATTGGCCAGCTCCAACCACTCTGACAGAGCTCCGTAGCTTTCTGGGTATTGCCAATTTCTACCGCAGGTTTGTGTTGGGATTATCTCATATCACTTGGCCCTTGAGTCAAGTCACCAAGGGAGGAGCCAGAGAAAAATTATTTTGGTCTGAATCTCAATAGAAGTGATTCACAGAGTTGAAACATCGCCTCTTCTATGCACCATTGCTCACATTACCAGACTTGCAACCACCATTTGAGATCGAGACAGATGCCTCTAACTATGCTATTGGGGCAATCCTTACTCAACAGGGGCATCCAGTGGTATATCACAGTGAGACACTTTTAGACACAGTCTGGAAATATCCCACTTATGACAAAGAGATATATTCCATTTTGCAGGCCTCCCGAGAATGGAAGAATTACATTTTGGGGAAGGAAATGGTCATCCACACAAACCACCGGCCCCTGTAGTCCATATAGACACAAGGGAAGTTGCAGAATGATCGCCATCAGAAGCGATCCACATACCTACAACAGTTCCATTTGAATATCAAGTATAATAAGGGCAACACCAATAATGTTTCAGATTACCTCAACCAACCACCAATCATGGCGTTAACCACCGCACACAACTCTTGTGGGCACGACACTTCTTATTGCCCACTTCTCTACAAAAGCAACCCAGAATTTAGCCACACATACTAAACGCTCTTGGAGGGTTAGTAAGTTCCAGATTTTCACCTCCAGGATGCCCTATTATGCCACCTAGGACACCTTTGTGTTCCTTTTAGCGAGCGTGCCAAGATGATTTGGGAAGCACACTACAGTCGGGTCGCTAGGCATTTTGGGGTTGAGAAAATGGTGGAAGTACTGGAAGAGTATTTCTATTGGTCGAATCTTCGACAACATGTCTAGAAGTAAATTAGATCTTGCACTGCCTGCACCATTGCCTTACCAACCATTAAGAAGAAACGCCTCTATACTCCGCTGCCAAACCCTAGTCGACCTTGGGAATCCATCTCCATGGATTATATGTCGGGCCTTCCTTCTACTAAGCATGACAACGATTTTGTTTTTGTGGTCATCGAAAGATTCTCGAAGATGGGCATTATGGTGGCTTGCAAGAAGAATATCATAGCAGAACCCACTGCTAAACTTTTCTTTGAATGGGCATCGGTACACTTTGGGATCCCACAGTCTATTATCTCATATCGGGACAACAGGTTCCTCAATACATGTTGGTCCAGTCTTTGGTCGATGTTGGACACTGATGAACCCTAGAAATGGGTAATTATATGGGCTCATTCTACCTCTTATTTTGACTTAATCCACCATTTTCATTAGTTTATTGCATGTTTTTGAATATATTTATGCTAATAGAGTGAATTGGGTTAGTCATTTTGCCATGTAGTCTAATATGTGCCTTATGCATATTTTTTGGTCAATTTTGGACAAAGTCAAGGGATTTATGAGCAAATGGTAGCCAAAACTCAAGGAAAATAGGGAAGAGGACTTGTAGGGGGGTGTCTCCTTCATTCATGACCCCTTTCCTCAAATCCTCCACCAGCCACTCGGAGCACAAAGGTCCACATTGATGATTCCAAGGGGAAGCCGAGCAAGTAAAGTAGGACTGATGTTTATCTCCAGTCCTAGGAAGCCGAGTTCCTTGATTTTAGGAGGAATGTTGGAGGACTCCATTTGTATAAATAAGGAGGCTTAGAGCCTCAATAGGTTAGCTAGTTATCAGTAGATTTTTGCACTTTTGTGCAGCATTGTGTTCAGCTCATTTTCGAGTTCCTTTTTTAGAACAGTTTATGTAATGTGACTACTATTTTTGATAATGAAGATGAAATAGTTTTTGAGTCAACACTAATCTCTTTCAGAAGGTTAAATCTCTTGGGTTAGGGCCCAAACCAAGCTACCCAACACCTCCTACTGTGTACTTATATGTTTTTGCTTCAGTTCATGAGTTAATTTATGTTGCATATATTCATTTTACTTGATTAGATTATGTTGCTTTTGATGGTTAGCATAGTTGTTTTTGTTTCAGTTGCTCAAGTAGGTTACTATAGTGACAAAATAAGATTCAAAAAGGCCAATAGCAGGCCCTGATCTCCTTTCTCCCCCATGGGACTATGATTTGAGGTCAAGGCACTACTCTTGCCACCAAAAACACAGTTTTTGCTCTTCCATGCAACTGGTAGTGTGATACCTCAGTTTGGAAAGATTGATATTGGTTTAGATTCAGTTTCTTAGATCATTTCCTGTTCTTTTACCATATATATCTCTGCATGCTTTTCTGTTCACAGGTTACTGGTCAGCGTTTTCTGTTTTTAGGTCAGAAATTAGGTCAAGCTAGAGAAATTTCAGTTTTTAGTCCTTTCTTTGAATAGTTTTTGTAAGTAGATGTGTAGATCTCTTGCAAGACACCTTAGCTCACCATAAATCCATAAAACAACCAACACCAGCTCACTTCTCATAGATTTCCTAAGTCATTCGCAACATTTCGCCAATCTGCCGTAATTTCTGCGTTTTTCTCCATAAAGCTGCTCTCTTTCCATTTGAACAAATCCAACAATCACGTTCATTCTTGATCATCCTTGACAAGTTCTAGACACCTCAACACCTTCATCTAACCTTCAGTCCCCTTTCCCATCATTTTTCCACCTTCAAAACTCCAAAATTAGCTCTCTGCCTCCTCCTGTAGAGCCTCATGTAGATCCCCTGCAGCCTCCTGTAGAATTTCCTAAGAGTGTTTTTTCGAAGTCTGATCGCTATAAAAATCTTCAAAAGGGTACTAGGGACTTCTTAGGACCTCTCCACACCTCCCCCCACCTCTGCAACAACCAAGTCCATCTTCTTTTACCACCAAACCTTTGCACAGTCACAACTAGATAAATCACAGGCATAATAATTTCACATAAAAACACTCAAAAGCACAAAAAGATGTTTTCTTCCCATTTCTTTTCAAAAGTAGTTTGAATAAATGAAATTTACCTTTTTAGTAGTCAATGGCACTCATTCCATCAATTTTCATCTCTTTTCTTGCAAAAGTAGGGTTAATAGGTAAATTAGGGTTTGCTAGGGTTTACTAGGGTTTGCGTTACATTTCAGTTTTCCTTCTCTTTCTGTAAATAGAATAGTCCCTGTACAGTTAGCTTTCTTTCATCATAGCTAAAAGTTTCTTCTGAGAACTCATAGAAGTTGGCTTAAGCTCCTAGCAAACTTACGCTAGCTGACCAAGTGAGAGCCTGCAGTAAGAGCTAGTACTTGTGCATACAACACCGTTGCTTCCAAGTTTGTTACAAACTACCAGGTTGATAAAAGTAAAGGAGGAAGCCCCAGGAGTTGTAGCATTATTACTGCAATACTAGTGCTCACCATTTTTTTTGGCACCATTGCCGGGGAAGCATCAGATTATTTTGTGATTACTGCTTTCTTCTTTTTTCTACTGCAACATTCTGCTAGGTAGTTTATTTCAGCAAAAGTAGAGTAGTTGTTTCATTTCAATTCTGCAATTTCAATTTAGCAAAAGTAGATTAGCCCTTTCAATTCTGCAATTTCAATTCAGCAAACGTAGATTAGTCATTTCCTGCTTTCATTTCAATTCTACAATTTTCATTTCAGCAAACGTAGATTAGTCATTTCCTGCTTTCATTTCAATTCTACAATTTCCATTTCAGAAAAGTAGATTAGACCTTTCCTGCTTTCATTTCAATTCTACAATTCCCATTTCAGCAAAGTAGATTAGTCATTTCCTTGCTTTCATTTCAATTCTGCAATTTCATTTCAGCAAGTTTATTTCAGTTAATTGCAATTTATTGTTCAATCCATTTCAGTTTTGCAGGTACCAGCAGAAAAAAGAACAAAAATCACCCAAAAAGAGATTTCCTTTCATGCCTCGTAGGAATAGAGACAATTCAGGAAAATTCCTACCCAACACCCCCACCACATCACACAGTCACCCTTCTCTCTTCTTCGATGGCAGTGATCCAGAAGAACCTATAGGTGAACCTCCAGAGATATACGAAGATCCTATAGCAGAAGAAGAGCAAGAAACCATTCCTCCTAAGCCCATGGCTGAAAACATAAACGTTAGAGGAAATGGGGAAAGAGTAGAAGGTACCTTTCTTATCCATGAGACCAATGGGGACACTAAAACGAAAAACATAAGTCTCTCAGCCTTACCTCACTTCCATGGCTTGACTACCGAAGATCCTAATACCTTCTTGTTTGAATTAGTTGTTCTTTGTCGAACCTATGACTATGAAGACGATGTGCAGAAGTTGAAACTGTTTCCTTCTACCCTCAAGGATGCAGCATTGCACTGGTTCATGGGGTTACCTGGCAACAGCATCACAACTTGGCCTTAGATGCAGCAACCCTTTAACAACAAATACCGGGACTACTGTAGGTCAAAGGATACCAAGGAAGAGATTTTCTGAATGACCATGGGAAGCGATGAATCCTTAGAAGACTATGAAGAGAGGTTTTAGTTCAGTGATAAAAGGGCCAGGTGCACACTTGACCCCGAATCTCTGAAGTTGGTCCTGCTCAAACGGGTCCTGGAGGACCTTTTAGACACCCTCCATTTGCTGGCTGGGGAGACATCTACCAACTACCTTATGATGACATAAAGACTGTGTTTAGAAACCATTCTAGGGCAGCCAGAAAGAGAGGTAGGGGAAGCCAACCTTTAACCAGTAAATGCTCATCCAGTTCATCTCTTAGAAGTGAATTTGAGAATTGGCTGGAAGATTTCAAGAGCGAGATGAGGCAGACTCTTGCCATGCAAATGGATACCTTGCATATCAAAAGAAAACAAGAGGAAGCAGAGAGGGCTTTGGCCATCTTTTGTCCTAGGTGCACTAGAAGGCATCCTAGGAATGAATGTCCATTGAACTCTATAGAAGTGTGTTCAGTCTGTGAAGAAAACCATTCTACAAATCACTGCCCTTCCTTGTCTGGTCTTCAAGCTGCATACCAGGGGGCCGAAGGAGCCACTGAACCACTCTATTTCATGAACCAAAGGAGGCCACATGGGCCTAGAATTTACCAGCAGGGAATGTAAAAACATCCCAGACCTATTACAACCCCAATCAAGCCACTCCCATGCCTTCTTAGGGACCCCCTGCTCATCCATCCTGGTCCACACCCCCTCCTTGGTCATATCCATATCAATACCATGTTCAACCAGTTGCTCATTTGTTCCACTCTTATGCTTAGCCACAGCCTGAATGGAATGCACCTCATCAGGGTGGAGGCCCCAGTACAACTCTCCTCTTGCTCTCTTGCCTCCACCACCTGCTCAACCACAACCATTGCCTCCTGCTCCACCAAGGCAACCCCAAATACCTGCTCAATCAAATCCGAACCCGAATAATAGACAGGCCCATTAGGTATATAGTGGAGAAACATCATGCCCAACCTATGCTGTGGAGATTGAGGAGATTAACCTATGATATGGGAAGGTTCTCCTAGATAACCAACCTCCCCCTAAGGAGGATGAGGAAGAAAAATAGGAAAGTGAACCAAAAGCCACTCCACCCTTTCCTGAGAGATTAACTGGAACCACACAACCATTCCCAGAAGAAACTGAACTTCTAGGAGAATTAAAACAGTTATGTGTAAAGATAACACTTCTCCAAGCCATAAAGGATGTGCCCATATACAAAAAGATGATCAAGGAGAAGTGCTTCAGGCACCCAAGCAGGCACAGGAGAGATGCTCCAACTATCAATGTCGTAAGACAATTGTCCAACCTGATGTTGGGGCAGGTGATCTGTCTGAAATATATAGACCCTGGAAGTCCTGTAGTTGATGTCCACATCAATGGCACCATAATCCCCCATACCCTGATTGATCTAGGGGCTACCATTAATGTGATGACCAAGGACACTATGCTCAAGCTCAACCTTCAGGGCTCCCTAAGAAAGACCAAAATTGTACTACAGTTAGTAGATCGCTCCACCATGACGCCTAAGGGGATTGTGGAAGATGTAATGGTCTCCATCGATTCTTGGGAGTACCCTGCTGATTTCCTAGTTCTCCAGCCAAAGGCAAAGCTCACTGGGTATCCTCTCATCCTGGGAAGGCCCTGTTTGGCCACTGCAGATGCCTACATCAGTTGTCGAGCTGGGAACATGACAATCAAGAATGGGCATATGTCCAAGTAGCTAGTCCTATATCCTCCTGCCCAACCTTTGTTAGAACATGATTTACCTCTCTCGTTGGAGGAGGAAGATGAGAATGAAGTTTATTCCGCACCACTGTGTGCAGTAGACGCTACCATGGGTGGCCCACAAACTGAGGATGATCTTATTGCAAACTTGATTCAGAATCCACCCCCCAGTGTGTTGCCATTAGAAGAGCTGGTGGAAGAAACCCAAGCCAATCCTTTAGTTGATCTCTGTGTGGCTGACCTGACCTCTCTCCGAGTTAAGAATGTGGAATTCAGCCCAGAAAGAACCTTGAAGATCAACTCATCCCTATCCACCTCTCAGGAGAAAGAACTATGTAGCTTATTGAAAAACCACTTGGATGCTTTTGGTTGGAGCTATAAGGAGATGAAGGGAGTGCACCCTTCAGTCTGTACTCATCACATTTACATTAAGGAAGACTGCAAACCAATCAGGCAGCCTCAAAGGAGAATGAATCCAGCCTCTAAGGACATTGTCAAAGAAGAACTACAAAAGTTGTTGGATGCAGGATTCATCTACCCCATCTCTGACAGCGAATGGGTTTCTCCTTTGGTGCTAGTGCCAAAGAAAAATGGTTAGTGTAGAATCTATGTCGATTATTGGGAACTAAACAAGGCCACCAAGAAGGACCATTTTCCTTTACCTTTCATAAACCAAGTGTTAGATGGCCTAACAGGGAAGAAGTTTTTCTCCTTCCTAGATGGGTTTAGTGTGCACAACTAGATCCAAATCAGCCTGGAAGACCAAGATAATACCACTTTCACTTATCCTTGGGGTACCTTTACATCCTAAGTCCTTCCTTTTGGGTTGTGCAATCCTCCTGCCACCTTCCAGAGAGCAGTACTGAGTATATTTGCTGAACTGGTTCATGATGCAATGGAAATCTATATGGATGACTTTACCCCTTATGGTTCTAACTTCCAGAAAGCTTTGTCTAACCTGGGAAAAGTTTTGGACAAGTGCATTCAAATGAACCTATCCCTTAGTCCTAAAAAATTTGAATTCCTGATGACTGAAGGGACCGTCCTAGGTCATGTAATCTCTCAGCAAGGATTACAGGTGGACCCCAACAAAATTGCCATCATCCAACGAGTTCCACCTCCTCAAAAGGTAAGAGATGTTCGGAATTTCCTAGGCTTAGCAGGGTATTATAGAAGATTCATTAAGGATTTCAGTAAGCCAGCCTCTCCATTGTTTGGTCTTTTGGGGAAAGATGTTGAGTTCATATGGACTAACAACTGTCAAGAAGCTTTGCATACCTTGAAAAGTAATCTGGTGACTGCCCCAATTTTGAGAGGTCCAAACTGGGCCCTACCTTTCCACATTCATACAAATGCCTTGAACAAAGCGATAGGAGTAGCCTTAGGGAAAATTGATGAGAAGCTGTCTTATGCCATATATTTTGTAAGTAAAAAGTTGTCCAAGGCAGAATTAAACTACACTGTAACCGAAAAGGAGCTCCTAGTTGTAGTCCATTCCCTAAATAAGTTTAGACACTACATCACCGGCTATCAAACATTCGTACAGACTGATCATGCTACAATTAGGTATTTAATGAACAAACCAGATGTAAATGCTCGTATTATTAGATGGTTACTGTTATTGCAGCAATTTGATTTAACCATTGTTGATAAGCCGGGTAAGGAAAATTTTGTTGCTAATTTTCTGTCTAGACTAGATCTACCTGCAGGTGAGGAAGGAATGGTGGATGATCAAATGCCAGATGAACACCTATTTGCTATCTTAGTACTCTCTCTATGGTTTGTTGATATAGCAAATTGCTTGGTTTCAGCATAGTTCCCGCCACATTGTCCTCAAACGAAAAGAGCAAGATCATGAGTAAAAGTACCACATTCACCTGGATTGGGGGCAATCTCTTCAAACTTGGCCCAAATCATATTTTGAGGAGATGTGTCAGGGAGGAGGAAGTTTTTGACATTCTCCTAACCTGTCATGATGGGCCCTATGGCAACCATTTTGCAGCAAAGAGGACTGCTTTCAAAATTCTGCAAGCAGGTTACTATTGGCCCACTCTTCATCAAGATGTAAGGAGATATATCAGCCAATGTGACCGATGTCAAAGGATGGGGAAACCTACTCCAAGGGATGAGATGCCCCTGCAACCTCAAGTAACTTTCGAGCCATTTGAGAAGTGGGGCATGGACTTTCTGGGTCTTGTCAACCCTCCTTCAAAACAGAAATCTTACATCATTGTGTGCACTGATTATCTGACAAAATGGGCAGAAACAAAGGTAATCAAGATAGCAACAGAAGAAAACGTAGGTGAATTTTTGAGAGAGAATATCTTCTACAAGTTTGGCTATCCAAGATAGTTAGTCACAGATCAAGGGAGTGAGTTTACCTCCAATCTGATTGAAGACCTGCTCACACATCACAAAATTAAGCATAGAACTTCCACCCCTTATCATCCGCAAGCAAATGGACAGGTGGAAGTCACTAAGAGAGCTTTGGAAGGAATTTTGACCAAGGTAGTGAGCAGCAGCAAGAAATATTGAGCAGATCGATTGGTTGAGGCCACCTAGGCCTATCACACCACTTGGAAAACCACCACAGGGTTCACACCCTATGAACTGGTCTATGGAAAGAAGGCTTTGCTATCAATAGAATTTAAATACAAGACACTAAGGATGGAAGCTCAGCTGGATCTAGATCTCAGCCATGCACAAAAGGAAAGGTTACTTCAGCTAAATGGACTGGATGAACAAAGATTGCAGGCCCTTCTCCACTCAGAGGTAGTCCAGCTTCAAAGGAAAATATGGCATGACAGACACCTCAAAGAGAAACAATTCCAGGAAGGAGATTGGGTGTTGTTGTATGATTCAAGATATAAATATTTCAAGGGAAAACTGAGGACAAGATGGTTGGGACCGTACACAGTAGAAAAGTGCAATGACAATGGTTCAGTTCTGATCCGGACCATCGATGAAGAAGCCATCCCCATGCTCATCAATGGGCATAGGTTTAAGATCTATAGGAAGCCCCTCTCCAAGCAAGAATTCATTGAGAATCTAAGTAAAATAGTGTTGGTAGTGGAGCAAGTCTTTGCCTCCACTCCACCCACACCCTAAACACAAATAAAAGAAGAAAAAAAGCAAAAACAAAAAAAATAGAAAAAGGAAAAACAGGAAAAAAGAGAATAAAGGATCCCTGGGTGAAAACCTCCTGGAGGCACCCTGGGCAGGTAGTGAGGGTGAAAACCTCTTGGAGGCACCCCAACTATCTCAAAAAAAAGAGAGAAAAAAACAGAGAAAAAACAAAAAAACAAAAAAAACTAACTTCTTTTGAATGCATTGCAGATTGCAGGAGGGTAACAGAAGAAAAAGGGACATGGCTAGGCTGAATACACCACTGGTAAATCATTTCTCCATCGCCATTGTCTTTTCCCAAACCCTGGTCTCACTTGTTCTGGAAATTATGCACCCTACAGGAAGCTCTGTGTATTCTACAAGAGGCTCTTGTAGAAACCACAGAGAGCTCGAAATCAAGTTCAGAAAAGAATCAGAGGGCTAGAAATTTGTCTAGAAGACCTATGGACCTCCCTTCCACCATTCATCCTCCCAACTCTCCATTCCATACCTGCACCACTGCATTTCCACTCGCTTCTTTCTTCCGTGCATAGAACACAAAGAGATCCTGTTTATTTTGTTTTTTTTTTTTTAAAGAGAAAAAAATGAAGAATAAACTGCAGCATCCGTAACTTATTTCTTACCTAGTGTATACCAGCTACTTTTCCTTTTCCTTTAGAACATTCCTCAACTATCTCTTTAGTCCCTGCTCAAACCTCAGCCATAAATTTTAGAGGGAGAAACAGTTATAGGAAATCCTATAGGATTCCTGTAACAACTGATGCCCTTAAAAATCGAGCTCTAGAGGCAAGGTCAATGCAACCACAGATGATAAAACACCAGCATGATGTAGCCAAGCCACCAGTTCAAAAGCCATGAGCACCAACAGCAACAGCAATCCATGAATAGAGTGCCAAAGTCTGAGCATGCAAAGCACGGTGGAGACTAATAGGTAAGTGACGAAACCAGTTCCTCTGTTGCATGAGTATAATTTAGAAACTGCATGAACCATTGAGATGGTCGCGATTAAATGAAGTCGATGGCCATCTAACTGGACACCCTCATCCAGTTCAAACAGAACCCCTCGTCCAATTCAAACAACGTTCAGTGGGTGCAACCGTCATGTGTTTTCAGTCAACTCATGAAGAAAACTCAAAACAAGTAGTGGTGGTGGTGTATAATGGGAATGATGGAAGTGATTGTGGGTAGGCGGCATGAAGAATCATAATGGCACTGGAGTAGGGACCAATGGTCCAGATGGGGATAACGTACCCTTCCTGCCACCTCACCTCGTCACCGCAGAACATGCCATAAGCTTAAGTACGCTGCAGTCGACGCCTTCATCACCTTTGTTTTCATTTGCATCATCGTGCTCTCGACTGCAACAACTTACCTACCACCTTCAAAACCTTGAAACAGTTGCTCTCTGTTAGTTTCAAAACCCTTCCGCTTATTGGGCTCTACAGGAGCATTATCGCACTCTACAGGAGTGGAAACACAGTCTATAGGAGCCTTTCTACAGGAAGGCCAGTGAGCAGCTCTGTAGAGGAAAATTCAGGATTTTATGCCAAATTCAAGCTCGAAAAGGTAGGCTTAGTAAAACCCACTCTGCATTTTATATATCTACAAAAGGTGGTGGGATTTGAAGTGAAGTATTGAGTTGAAAAGAAAGGGAAAGTGAGAACAGAAGTCTGCCTGAGTTTTTTAGAAATATACACAGTTTCTCCATTTACCTTCTGCACTGAAATTCTGTCTCTTTCTCCTCTGTGATATTCTCCTGTGTAAAGAAATGATGCAACCCTAGGAAATTAAGCCTGTAAAACAGTGAATTTGCATTGGGTGGGCTGCTTACTTTGTGAAAAGAAAAAAACACTGTCTTACTCTCTATTTTTTTTAAAAAGATATTGATTTCCTCAAACAGCCCGAGAAGTAAATTAAGGTTGAGAATAGAGTTTGAAGGGCAGGAAAGTTGCAATTTGTTTTTGTTAAAAAGAAGAAACATGAAAAACTCTCTCTAGTTCCAGAAAAAACCTCAGCTATTCCTCTGTTTCCAGGTTTGAAATTTGTTGTCTCCCTCCTCACCTGAGAATTTCCAACAGTCACTGAACATCATGACAGGGGGTTTTATGAGGAAGGAGCCTCTGAATTCAACTAAATTGCATGAACATCCAGAAGTGGTGGCCCTCTTTACCAGGGCAACTTGGATGTCTTTCTTTGAGAAGTTTCATGGGTATGATGAGGAAGTCACAGAGGAATTTTTATTATCTTTAAGACCCCATTCAAAAACCCATGCTATAGTTAGTTTCAGGGGTCTAACCATAGAACTTACACCAGAGTTCATCAGTAGAATTACAAGTCTCCCACTTGGGCTCCCCTGGAGCAAAGAAGAAAAACCACGAGGACAGGTTGCTAAAAAGACCTTTTTCCAACCTGTTGAACATCCCGTGGACGATAAGAATGGGATCAGGAGGACAAGTATACCTTATCCATGGGGTGAGGTCAGCTATCAGATCATGAAATATATCTCCTGTGAAGGAAGATACAGTATAGTCTATGGTTATCATTTCAAACTGTTACATGAACTAAGATATGGCATGGACCTGCCTGCATCTAGAAAACTCAGTCTTCCATACTTTCTCCTCCAATCCTTGATAGAGTGTAGCACCAAATTGAATGCAAGGGTTCTAGACCAACTGGCTCACCATGGGCTCATTAAATTACTGGTGGAGGATGCCCTCCACACTTACACAATCCCTATAGCTTAGGATATTTTCAGGAACATGACTAAAGAAGATGACATAAAAACTCTCACTGATGACCTTAGTCCATCTGGTAGTGAAGAGGAGGAACAGAAAGAGGAACCTGAGAAGGAAATCCATGAAGAAGCACATAATATTCAATTGGAAGAAGAAAAAGAAGAAAAACAAAGAGGAGAGGAGAAACATGACACCACCATAGTTGAGCCTAAAGCAGAGAAGAAGATAGCATCAAAAGCAGAAAAATGGAAAACCACAGTAGAGAAAAAGAAGAGGACAAGAACTAAAAAGAAGAAACCCAAGACAGCTGAAAAAAAGGCTGTCACAAGAAAGGCAGAAACTCAGCAAGAAAAGGAGAAAACAACACCAGATACAATAGAAACAAAATTAGAGACAGCAGACGCAGGAAAAATAGCAGATGGGAAGGAAGAAGCCTAGTAAGAAGAAGTGTCTCCTGAGACACTAGCAAGAGAAGCAGCAATTGTTCTTGCTGCACTTAGTACTCTAGCCAAGCCCAAAGGAAAAAGGAAGAGAGAGCCATCTATGTACTTCAAAGCTTGAAAGAGCACCATAATCAAGATAGGGAAGCCTCAGCCACCTTCAAAGGAACCCATCATCATTGAGGATGTACCTACTGTAACAAAGGAGGAATCTCCCTCCAAAATCTTCATCACTTACGAGAGAGGAAGCCCTAAGACCTCTACCTGGAAAGAAAGGATCAAACTAAAGGACTCTAAAGTAGTCCTACAGGAGATGCAGACCTCTCTAAAGGAGACATTGGAAAAGCTCAAAGAAACTGAAAAACTTGAAAAGAAGGTAGAAGAATAGACCCAGGAGGAAGATAAGGCAAAAGAGATACCAGAGCCTGGACCTCGGCCTAACTTAGGCTCCTACTACAACCTTCTGGAAGGTGGGAAGATCATCCCACAAAAGTTTGTAGTGCCTCTTTTCTTCGAGCTGGAAAAGGAAAGAGTCAAGACACATACATGGATGCAGATTGCAAAATCAAAAGGGGTAGAAGACATTGGGCACATGGAAAACAAGTTGAGAGAGATGGGCAAAGAATTGAGCATGGTCAGGCATACAAAAAGCATCAGAAGAGCTCAATTGGAGGAAGAAAATGAAATGTTGAAGAAGTAGCTACAAGAAAAGGAACCTCAAGGAGGAAAGGAGCTATCAATCTTAAAAAGACAACAACAGGAAGAGGAACCCCAGACAGATAGTGAGACATTGATGAAACAACAATAGGAAAAAGAATCCCAGGCAGAAAATGAAGTGCTAATTTTGAAAAGGCAGCTACAGGAAAAGGAAGCCCAGTTAGCCTACATGGCTAGCTAGGCAATGGAGGCATTACAGTGCAGGCAGCCAGCCAAATCATATGCATTGTACCTCAAAGATCAGTGGCTCCAATTTCAGATTAAGACACTGGCCCAGAGGGGCACAATACCTTTTCAGGATTATGGCCAATTTATGCATTTATGTGATCACAGTTCAGTTGAGGATAAAGCGAAGCTAGCAGAATTTTACTTGCACAACATGGCACTTACTGACATGAACTTGTGGGATCCAAATGCTACGTTGGGAGACTTGCAGCTAATGGCTATGGCATCTTGGATGAGCCATGAAGAGAAAAGGGCAGTAGAAATCCAGAAAATGATGGAAAAAGAGCTGAGTGAACCCCTAATGATTAGAGCAGAACCAGCAGAACCCTTGGCTCTCATCTATGCCCACCAACACCTTGCAGCTAATCCTCAAGTTGTCCCTAACTATGTTGACAAGCAAGCCCAGGCTATTGCTCATTTCGAGGATATGGAGAGATTGTTTGGCGATGACTGCATTCATGCCTGCATGAGAAGGTGGAATACATTGCCACACAACCTAAGGATCAGGGAGTATCACTCCCCAAATAGGATGAGGGAAGCCATGAGGAGAGTGCCCCTGTATAAGCACTCAATGCAAAGCTTGAAGGCAAATTGGATTGGCCTTAAATTCAGTCCTCCACTGCTACTAGGACCGCTGGAAGGAGTAAGAGAGGAGCAAGAATACAAATAGTGGGAAGAAGTGGATACGAAAGCAGGTTTCCATGATAAAGAGGAATACATCACATCAGAGGCTTGGGATGCCAGGGAATCTATTAGAGCCATCAAGGATGAAGAGTTAGATTAGTTGCTCAAAGGATGAGAAACCCATTCAGTAGGGGGTGATGATGAGCCCAAGAAATGGGTAATTATATGGGCTCATTCTGCCTCTTATTTTTACTTAATCCACCATTCCCATTATTTTATTGCATGTTTTTGAATATATTTATGCTAATAGAGTGAATTGGGTTATTCATTTTGCCATGTAGTCTGATATGTGCCTTATGCAGATTTTTTGGCTAATTTTGGACAAATTCAAGGGATTTATGAGCAAATGGCAGCCAAAACCCGAGGAAAATAGGGAAGAGGACTTGTAGGGGGTATCTCCTTCATTTATGACCCCTTTCCTTGAATCTTCCATCAGTAACTCAGAGCACAAAGGTCCACATTGATGATTCCAAGGGGCAGCCGAGCAAGTAAAGTAGGATTGTTGTTTATCTCCAGTTCTAGGAAGTCGAGTTCCTTGATTTTAGGAGGACTGTTGGAGGACTCCATTTGTATAAATAAGGAGGCTTAGAGCCTTAGTAGGTTAGCCAGTTATCAGTAGATTTTCGCACTTTTGTGCATCATTGTGTTTAGCTCATTTTCGAGTTCCTTTTTTAGAACAATGTATGTAATGTGACTGCTATTTTTTATTTTGAAGATGAAAGCGTTTTGAGCGAGCACTGATCTCTTTCAGAGGGCTAAAGCTCTTGGGTTAGGGCCCAACCCAAGCTACCCAACACCTCCTACTGTGTACTTATATGTTTTTGCTTCAATTCATGAGTTAATTTCTGTTGCATAGATTCATTTTACTTTGTTAGATTAGGTTGCTTTCGATGGTTAGCATAGTTGTTTTTGTTTCAGTTGCTCAAGTAGGTTACTACAGTGACAGAATAAGATTCAAAAAGGCCAACAGCAGCCCTGATCTCCTTTTTCCCTTCCTGGGACTATGACTTGAGGTCAAGGAACTACTGTTGCCACCAAAAACATAGTTTTTGCTCTTCCATGCAACTGCTAGTGTGATACCTCGGTTTGGAAAGATTGATATTGGTTCAGATTCAATTGCTTAGATCATTTCATGTTATTTTACCATATATCTCTCTGCATTCTTTTTTTTTCACATGTTATTGTTCAACATTTTCTATTTTTAGGTCAAAAATTAGGTCAAGCTAGAGAAATTTCAGTTTTTAGTCCTTCCTTGAACAGTTTTTGTAAGTAGATGTGCAGATCTCTTGCAGGACACCTCAGCTCACCATACATCCATACAATAGCTAGCATTAGCTCACTTCTCATAGATTTCCTAAATCATTTGCAACATTTCGCCAGTCTGCCCTAATTTCTGTGTTTTTCTCCATAAAGCTGCTCTCTTGCCATTTGAACAAATCCAACCATCACGTTCTTTCTTGATTGTCCTTGACAAGTTCTAGACACCTCAACACCTTCATCTAGCCTTCATTTCCCCTTTCCCATCATTTTTCCACCTTCAAAACTCCAAAATTAGCTCTTGGCCTCCTCCTGTAGATCCTCCTATAGATCCCCTACAGCCTCCTGTAGAATTTCCTGTGAGTGATTTTTCGAAGTCCAATCGCTATGAAAGTCTTTAGAAGGGTACTAGCGACTTCTTAGGACCTCTCCACACCTTCCTCCACCTCTGCAACAACCATGTCCATCTTCCTTTACCACCAAACCACTGCACAGTCACAACTAGATAAATCACATGCATAATAATTTCATATAAAAACACTCAAAAGCACAAAAAGATATTTTCTTCCCATTTCTTTTCAAAAGTAGTTTGAATAAATGCAATTTACCTTTTCAGTAGTCAATGGCACTCATTCCATCAGTTTTCATCTCTTTTCTTACAAAAGTAGGTTAATAGGTAAATTAGGGTTTGCTAGGGTTTGCATTACATTTCAGTTTTCCTTCTCTTTCTGCAAGTAGAATAGTCCCTGTAGAGTTAGCTTTCTTTCATCACAGCTAAAAGCTTCTTCTGAGAACTCATAGAAGTTGGGTTAAGCTCCTAGAAAACTTGCGCGAACTGACCAAGTGACAACCTGCAGTAAGAGCTAGTATTTGTGCATATAGCACCATTGCTTCCAAGTTTGTTACGAACTACCAGGTTGATAAAAGTAAAGAAGGAAGCCCCAGGAGTTGCAGCATTATTTCTGCAATATTAGTGCTCACCAGTCATCAAACTCACTAAGTCCACAACTTTCCATCCCCAAACTGATGGCCAGACAGAGGTCATCTACAGGATTATCGTACACATTTTGTGCATGTAAAACTCAAAGAATCCATGCATATGGGATTAGAGCGTCCACTATGGTCAGCACAGCTATAACCAGGCTCTCCACAGCTCGACTAGCCACACACCTTTTCAAGTGCACCTAGGATTCCAGCCACTACGTCCCATTGATGTGTCCATGCCATTTGCACCTACTCAAGCAGATTCGGCTCATGTCCAGTCTGAAACTGATAAGGCAAACAACTTCATTGAGCACATCCAACATATCTGCCAATAGGTCCATGACATTTTGGATAAATCAAATTCCAAGTGCGACATGATCAACATCGGATGCCACACAAGTTCCAGGTGGGCGACAAAGTCTGGTTGCATTTGCAAAAGGAATGACTTACCAGAGCCTATCGGAAACTCAGACAACTTTGATATGGTCCTTACACCATTACCAAGGCTGCAAGATTTAATGCATTTGAGCTCAATGTTCCCCCATTCCTTGGCCTGCACCTAGTGTTCAATGTGGACCGCCTTCGACCACACTTCCCACCATTGCTAGACACATCAGGCATTGCAGAACAACTCACACCTATAGTGTTAAATCCAAATTGCATGGAAAAAGACACAACAGCTCGGATCATGGACATGCATATCAAGAACACCTGACAACAAAGGATCGAACTATATCGATTTGTCAAAGCATGCCAACTCCTTCACCATGGACCAAGTTCAGCAGAAGTTTCCTCATTTCATGGAGGAACTCAGCGGAATGCGGACCATTGCTTCCTAAGGGGGGAGGAATGATCTAGGTGTATATTTGTGACCACCGACCTATTCCACTTGGGCCCCCGCCATTGTTTCTTTCCATTTTTCAGTTTCCTTATTTGTAGCACAATTTACTATTTTTGGCATTTTTTCGGGTGTTGAACTTCCAGAGTCGTTTTGAGGCCCTAAACGATGCTTTTTGGAAGAACTGGGAGCAACATCACCTTTCAATTGATGTTGCTCACTCAAAAGTTGTAGTCCTCGAATAGATATTTCTAACGAGGTATTGTGGACATCAAACGAAGAGCATATGCCAAAGTTACAACTGCGGGATGTTGGTGTACCAATTTACCAAAACGGGGCCCATAGTTTGGCGCTTCATCTCCTAGGGTTAGGTTTCTGGATGTTTAGGGTTTTCTATTGTTTCTCAACAATAAATAGGCCTTTGAGCCTCATTGTAAGAAAGTTCAGAGGCATGTAGCTGCCACATCTCTTCTCAGAGATAAGCTACCATTGCCCGAGCTAGTTGTATTTCCATTTTATCTGTAAGCATATTTCATTATTTGATATTAATGAAATTAAGTGTTATTTCTACTGCATGTTTGTATTTATAGTTATATTTGTAATTTTTTGTGTTCATGTTTAAATCTGAATCAATGGTATCAGAGCAATTTGCTCTTTCCTTGTTTTTCTTTGCTTGTCCCCAACGAGGTCGAGAAATAAGGAGTTAGGGCTTGAAATGGTCAAACCTTTGCAAGACCAGCCTCGCAAATCTAGATGGCCTCCCATGGCAGATGAAAAGAAAGATGAGCAGGAAGGAGATCTTATCAAAATCTTTCTCAAAGAAGCCCTCGAGTGACAAAGGAACGCGATGATGGACAAGTTTGCCCAGATCCTTCAGCGGCTACACAAGGGTGATGCATCTACTTCCGGCAGCTACTCTAAAAGTGCCACACCCTTTAAGGTACAAGTTAACTTTCACATTCCCATATTTGAGGTTCAGATAGATGCAGACATTGTAGATAAATGGTTAAATATTCTAGAAGTATATGTTTCCTCTCATGATTTTGCCAGCAGAGAAAAGATCACTTTCGCACTTCTCAAAGCAGCCCCCCATGTCAAGGACTGGTGGGAAACCTACTGTGAGCAAAAGGATGAAAGTACGAACTCACTATTTTCAGCCGCACCCACTTGGAACTCATTCCGGGATGCCATCAAGGAGCAGTACTACCCTATCGGGAGCTAGGAGGATGAATACATCAAGTGGACAATGCTGTGATAGGGAAGGGACCAAGATGTGCCAAAGTTTACCAATTTTTTTCATACCCTTCACACGAAGTTGGGTATCAAGGATTCTGAGAATCATTTGTTTCTCAAGTAACATGGCTGCCTACATAGGTACATCAAGGATGAGATGGAGTTCCTGGATATCTCCTCTCTTGGCATGGCATACTGATATGTCGTCAAGATCGAGCTAAAGTTTTAGCAAAAGAAGTGAGACTTTGGATATGCAAATCCGAAAAAAGGGAAAAGTTCACCCAAACTGCAGAACAAACGGAAAAGCCAAGGTGGGGCTGACCAGGATAGCCCGCCAAAGCTGTAAGAAAAGAACAAGACTGTGAATCCCAAGAAGGACACGAGAAAGTGGTGTGAGTTTCATAAGAGCTTCACTCACAAAACAAGTGAGTGTTAGGCCATGCAGTCACTGGTGGCCGATCTAAAGGCTTCGGAATCAGATGCATATTCTGACTCTGAGTCAGAACCTGACAAGGGGAATGACAAAGGGAAAACTATTATCGATGCGGAGCCCAACGCCACCATTTCCACTACGAAGATCCAAAAGGAGGAACCTGGAGATCCAGAGGAGAGAGGAGGAGCGCCTCTTCCACTCCCAGATGTGGGTAAAGGGTTCCCTGCTACAGTTCATTGTCGACAATGGAAGCTAAAAGAACATCATTTCAACAGAGGTCATGAAGTGGTTGGGCTTACTAACCACAACACATCCACAATGGTACACCATCGAGTGGCTTCACCAAGGACGAGATCTTCGCGTGAGCCAGCAATGCCACCTTCCATACAGCATCAAGCCCTTCACGAACGAGGTATTATGTGACGTTGCTCCCCTTGATGTTTGTGATGTATTATTAGGCAAACCATACTTAGGGAAGAAACATGTTGTGTATGAGTCAAGTCCTCATGCTGTTATTGTTACTTTGGGAAATAAGTTGTACAGGATACCGGAGGTACCACCGCCTACCACCATCTCTTTGGTTACTGCAAAATATTGGAGTAAGCTCATTTCCAAAACTAGGAAATTTGTTTTCCTGATGATACACCCTCAAGGAAAGAAGAAGATGGTGGCCATGACCTCCAGACAAAGCCCTTCTATAAGACAACAACGTATGGTCAAGGTCATGGAGGAATACGAGGACATCTTCAGCTCCCCCACAAGGGTACCTCTGCACTGTCAGGTTAAGCACTCCATCAATCTGACCCTAGGTGTGCCACTGCCCAATGGACCAATTTGTCAGCGCTCTGTTTTGGAGAAAGACGAAATCAAGAGGCAGATTCAGGAGCTGCTACAGAAAGGTCACTTCCGGCCGAGTTCATCACCCTGTGGGAGCCCGATCATGTTGGTACAGAAGAAGGATGGGACTTGGAGACTATCTATTGACTATAGGGCGCTGAATAAGATCACTGTCCAGAATAGGTACCTGATCCCCTGGATTGATGACCTTCTGGAACAACTGAATCGGGCAAAATATTTCAGCAAGATCGGCTTGAAATCAGGATATCACCAGGTACCTATAGAACCCTCTGATGTGTGGAAGACTACCTTCAAATCCAAGGAAGGCCTTATCGAATGGTTGGTTATGCCTTTCGGGTTGACGAATGCTCCTGCAACCTTCATGAGGCTGATGGATGACATCTTGTGGCCATTCACCAACTCATTTGTAGTGGTATACTTGGATGACATCCTGATCTTCAGCCAGAGTTGGGAACAACACCTCCACCATATTCGATAGGTTCTCCAAACATTGCGTCAACACAAGCTATGTGCCAATTTGGAGAAATACACTTTTGGCATGACCCAGGTTCAGTATATGGGATACATTATTGATGAACGGGGGATGCATGTGGATCTGGTCAAGATCCAAGTCATTCGGGATTTGCCAGCTCCAACCACTCTAATAGAGCTCCACGGCTTTCTGGGTCTTGCCAATTTCTACCACAGGTTCGTGTTGGGATTCTCTCATATCACTTGGCCCTTCAGTGAAGTCACCAAGGGAGGAGCAAAACCAAAATTATTTTGGCCTCAATCTCAAAAGAAGGCATTCACAGAGTTGAAACATCACCTCTCCTCTGCAACAGTGCTCACATTACCAGACTTGCAACAACGACTTGAGATCAAGACAGATGCCTCTGACTATACTATTGGGGAAATCCTTACTCAACTGATCTGATAATGAGATCTTTAAACAATTATTAAGCTATTATAGACTCATGTGCATGGATTTTCCTATGTTACTTTGTGCAATGGATCGATAAGATTGCGAAATACATAGACAATGAAGCAGTTAAAGAACATAATAGACAACACACATAAACACAGCAAGTTTAATAAGGAGTTCACCCAACACTCCTGGGCTATGTCTCATGGTCCAGCCTTTAGTGGTGACCTCTCTATTATGTCTTCAAAATAGAGTTTTACAATAGTGAGCTCAATTTGAGCCTCACACAACAGATACAAAACAATAAGGCTTTACTTGGATCCCCCAAGTCTCTTCTGAGTACACAGACTCTCCTCACTGACTCTCTGTCTCTGTTGCTCTGTCTCAGCACTACTTGTCCCTATTTTCTCTCTATCTATGGCTTTTAAATCCAATCGGCACTGTCTGTTCATTTCACCTTCTCGGGCTCTCTGGCTCCCCGACCTCTATCCACTCAAATCCCTTTCGGAGTGTTAGGAATAATTTCTAAACGCTTCCCAGGATGGTGGCCACTTGTACTGTAACGAAATGGTCATCGGGCCTTTGAAATCCTTCAAAATCATCGTTCTCTATTTACGGAGAGAAATACGTTCAAACACAGGAAAATTCTACCAAACTCTATTTATCGGACTTCAAATATCCATAAATCCGCCTTATACTCCTATTGGGTCCATCTGAATGTCGACATCGCATCTCCACCGTTGAATATGGATCTTTACGTGGATCGCCCAAGTCTCTTCTGAGTACATAGACTCTCCTCACTGACTCTCTGTCTCTGTTGCTCTGTCTAAGCATTACTTGTCCCTGTTTTCTCTCTGTCTGTGGCTTTTAAATCCAATCGGCACTGTCTGTTCATTTCACCTTCTCGGGCTCTCTGGCTCCCTGACCTCTGTCCACTCAAATCCCTTTCAGAGTGTCAGGAATCATTGCTAAATGCTTCCCGGGATGGTGGCCACCTGTACTATAACGGAATCGTCATCGGGCCTTTGAAATCCTTCGAAATCATCGTTCTATATTTACAGAGAGAAATATGTTCAAACACAAGAAAAGTCTACCAAACTTTGTTTATCGGACTTCAAATATCCATAAATCCACCTTATACTCCTATCAGGTCCATCTAAATGTTGACAACGCATCTCCACCATTACATCTGGATCTTTACGTGGATCCCCCAAGTCTCTTCTGAGTACACAGACTCTCCTCACTAACTCTTTGTCTCTGTTGCTCTCTCTCAGCACTGCTTGTCCCTGTTTTCTCTCTGTCTGTGGCTTTTAAATCCAATCAACACTGTCTGTTCATTTCACCTTCTCGGGCTCTCTGGCTCCTCGACCTCTGCCCACTCAAATCCCTTTCGGAGTGTTAGGAATCATTGCTAAACGCTTCCCAGGATGGTGGCCACCTGTACTGTAACGGAATGGTCATCGGGCCTTTGAAATCCTTCGAAATCATCATTCTCTATTTACAGAGAGAAATATGTTCAAACACAGGAAAAGTATACCAAACTCTATTTATCGGACTTCAAATATCCACAAATCTGCCTTATACTCCTATCGAGTCCATCTGAATGTCGACATCGCATCTCCACTATTGATCTGGGAGATTCAGTTCCAACGGCTATGGTTCATTTCGGGCGGCCCTTTCGTACGGGGATTAACCGCCTGATGAGGGTGGTTTGCTCTCTCCTCAGCTTAGACACGTGGCAGCCATCCTATGGGATCGGGGGGAGCCTAGCCCAAACCATTTACTGCCCACGACCTACCCGAATTCTTGCATGTTTCCTTTATATTAAAAATATACATTAAACGCTAAAATCCCAATCATATCGGACTTGAAAAGAGTATTCAACAGCATTAATAAACCCTTTCGGGTCCGTAATATTGCATCGGTGCATTATCCCTTGTATTTTGTTTGTTTAACGAAAGTGCGATTTACACTGAAAAAGCGTTATTTCTAGACTTGAAATATTATCAAATATCTAGTCCATAATTTTATTGGGTCCGGCTATCGTAGTCATGGTTATTACCGACCCTGCTCCATTGAAATTTTATGTTGTGATGTTGCGATGTGATTGATCGCAATCGCACATCGCACATACCCCGGGCCATTGTAAGCGCTCCTTTGCATTTGTCGATAGCGATACTGCGATGCAGCTGGGGCCGTTGATCTGTGCGCTTGATCAACGGTCCTTGTTGACCCCACTGATCGTTGTCGTGTATTTCTTGTGGTCTCCGCCGATAGCCTCCCTTTGCCACCGCCGATTGCGATTCGCCGATCAGATCTGGACCGTTGATCGGCTAGATCCGATGACTCTGATTCAAAGTTGCTTTAAACCGCTGATACTCTATTTTTCAATGATTTCTCTATTTTTTTGCCTCCTGATAGTGTTATCCGCCTTCTTTAGAGGTTTTCTTATGTGACAGTTTTGAATGTTTAGAAGATTTTGAAGACTTAGAGGTTTTCTCGGATCCATTTGGATCACGTCTTGCCACTGAAAAGGCTTTTGGACCACCAAAAGTTTTTTTTTAAGCATCAATCAAGTGAGACAACTTCCTCACTTGTTCAATCTCTATCCATCTTGCACTGCTTGGTTTTGAACCTTTGAGTCCAATTCTGAGGTACTCAACATCCCCTCTGCGCGTAGTTCTCACCTTCCTATCCAGAACTGTATGTTCTTACAACTCATTAAGATATTCAGGCAACGGATCATCAATAGAAGGAAACTGACTTTGCTCTTCGGGATCTTCAATAAATGAAGGTTCAAATAGTCTCAAGTTCTCTGCATTAACTACTGAATAGATGTGCATGTAAGCTGGCAAATCAACGTGAAAAGCGTTCTCAACAATTTTCTCAAGTATCTTGAAAGACCCATACCTTACTAGCTTCAGCTTCTTACCTTCACCTTGCATTTTGTCTTTGTTGATGTACAGCCATACTTGATCACCAACTTGGAAGTTATGCTCAATTCGATGCTTATCATGCCTTGCCTTGTACTTGGCTTGGCTCCTTTCCAGCTATTCGTGCACTACCTAATGAATTTCTTGGATCTGTTCAATGAACTTGGTTGCTTTGTCAACATCAATGTGTCCATCAACTACTATGTCTTTACTAAAGACAAAATCCAAGGGATACCTTGGTATAAAACCAAAACAAGTCTCAAAAGGAGATCTTTGTGTAGAAGAATGTTTAGCACAGTTGTAAGCATGTTGCGCATAACACAAACGTTCATCCTAAAGCTTGGGATGCTTGCTGCAATAGCTACTGAGCAACTGGATCACTGTCCTGTTGACCACCTATGCTTGGCCATCTATTTGTGGATGGAAGGTTGTGCTCTTCTTCAGTCTAGTGTCCATCAACTCCCATAGACTTGACCAAAACTTCCCAACAAATTGGGAATATTGATCAAAGACAATAGAAGTGGGTAATCCAAAATGAACCCATACATGCGGAAAGAACAACTTTTCTATTTGTTCAGTTGTAATCTACTTGTTACAAGGTATTAAAATACACATTTTGCTAAACCTGTCCACAATAACATATAAATAGTCATGACCTTTTCTAGACTTTGGCAATCCCCCAACAAAGTCCATGGAAACACTTTCCCAAGGATGAGAAGGAACTGGAAGTGGAGTGTACAAGCCTAGTTTTCTATTGCTGGGCTTGCTTCTAGCACACATGGTACACCCTTTAATATATCTAGAAACTGTTTCATGCATTCTTGGCCAATAACAGAATCTTTGCAGTTGTGCAACTGTTTTACTTACACCAAAATGACCTGATATTAGAGAAGTGTGTGCTTCTTGGATTATATTAACTATTTCAGTTTGAGGAATGCATAACTTTCCCAAATGATACAAGATTTGGTCCTTAACATGATAATCTAATTCTTCTACTTGTTTTCCATGACTTAAAGTTGCATATACATCCTTAAAATCTACATCTTGAGCATATTGTTCAATGTAGCTTTCATGCAACACTGAGTTATGCTTAAGTATAGTAGATGCATTGATAATTGGTCTAGATAACATATATGCAACCTTATTGTGTATGTCTTTCTTATATCTGATGACAAGATGAAACTGTTGTAGAAAACCCATCGACCTATAGTGTCTTGATTGCTGCAATTTAGTTTGTGAGTGTAAATATTGAAGTGGTTGATGATCAGTATGTATAATTGTTTCTTTGCCTAATAGGTAATGTTTCCACTTTTTTCACAATCTGTACTAATGCATGCAATTATTTATCAAGGGTGGGATAATTAACTACTTCATAATTAAATGTCTCAGAATGATAACATATGGGTTTACTATGTTGCATCAACACTGCTCCCATGGCATAATCATTGGCATCTGTTTCAATCTCAAATGGTCTTTGAAGATCTGGTAATGCTAGTACTGGTGTTGTACTAATCTTTTCTTTCAAGGTTTCGAAGGATTTCTGTTGTTTGCCTCCCCACTGAAAAACCTTGTTCAATCCTATCAAATCATGTAAGGGAGCTGCAATCAAGGAAAAGTTAGCAATAAACTTTCTCCAATATTGTGTTGCTCCTAGGAAGCTTCTAACTTCTGTAGCAGATTTGGGTTTAGGCCAGTTCACAATGACTTCAACCTTAGAGGGATCTATCTTCACTTCACCATCCCCTACAATATGACCCAAATAATTCAAAGATGTTTTTCCAAATTCACATTTTGATAATTTAACATAGAGATTTTCTTTTTTCAAAACATCTAGAGTCTACCTTACATGTTTAAATGTTCTTCCCATGTTTTATTTAAAACAAGAATGTCATCTAAATATGCAATTAAAAAATCATCAATAAAAGGTCGGAGTACATCATTCATAACTCTCATGAAAGTGGCAGGAGCATTAGTTAAGCCAAAAGGCATAACTAGCCATTCATACAACCCTTGCTTTGTTTTGAAAGCAGTCTTCCATACATCTTGTTCTGCAACTCTGACCTAATGGTAGCCACTATGCAAGTCCAACTGGGAAAAGTAAACAACTTCTTTCAATTGATATAATAGATCATCTATGCGAGGAAGAGGATAACGATTCTTGATCGTTATTTTATTCAGTGCTTTGTAATCAATGCACATCCTCCACGAACCATCTTTCTTTCTCACCAAGACAATTGGAGATTAGCATGGTGATGTGCTTGGCCTTATGAACCTTTTGTCGAGCAGCTCCTGTACCCACTTCTTGATCTCTGCATTCTCTAAAGCGGATAGCCTGTACATTCCAATGTTAGGCAATGGAGCATCTTGCTGCAAATGAATATCATGTACAATTTCCCTTTTGGGTGGCAGACCTTTAGGTAATTGAAATAGGATATCATATTTTGAAACAACTTTTTCTAAATCAGCTTTCTGTTTAGCATCACAGCCTTCAAATACATGGGTTTTATCAGGGGTCTTTTCCTTTACAACCATTAGTAAAAATTGCTTGCATGAATTTACAATTCTTTTCATCTTCCATGAGTTAATGAGAGTGTAGTTATTTTTGAGTTGATGAGATCTTACAATATATTCTATTCCATATTTTTTGAGTTGATACTTATTTTCAGTTCTATAGAAAATGGATTTTCTATCATACAAGTAAGGACTTCCTAAAACAATACCAAATATATCCAGCGGAACTATATCTAACTCAACCTCATCTACAAAAGTTGACCCACAAGCAAACCTAAGTTCACATTGTCTAGTCACTTGTAGTTTTGCTTTATCACATACCGAACCTAATGGATATGGCTTCTTGTGAGGTGTGGCTATTAGTCCCAACTTCTTTACAATTGCTTCAGAAATCATTTTTACTTGTGAACCACTATCAAATAAAGTATCAATCTATTGATGCTTGGAAATAACTCTAATATGAAAAAGCTCATGTCTTTTCCTCTCATTTTCTTCATTATCAATAGATTGCGCATAATTACTGGTAGATGCTTCAAAAATTTTACCTTTTATACCTGCAGCTGTGATTGTTGTTTCATCACCTGTGTCTGACCCCAAATCTTTCTGAATAGCAGCAACATTCTTCTTCTTCTTGCCATCAAACTTCTTGGGTTTTAGCTCCGGATACAAAGACCAGCAGCGTTCATCAACATGTCCATCCTTCTTGCAGTGAGTGCATGAAGGTTTGTCTTTCTGTACAGTGTTTGTCTTCCTCTCCTTCCATTTTTGCTTTTTCTTTTCCTTGTTCTTGCTTGCAGTGGGTTTTGATGATCCCCCAATCTCTGGGTTCACATTCTTGCCTCTAGCCTCTAGATGTGTAGCCTGAACTAATATCTCATCTATGCTAGTAGGGTTAAACATGAGAATGGTGTGCCTCAAATAGCTATGCAGACCACCTATATACTTTAGCAAAGTTTCAGGTGAGTCTAGAGAAATGCCTAGAATTAAAGCTCTTTTTCTAAATTCTTGGGTATAGCTTTCTACAGTTTGCCCTTTTAGCTGGCGAAGAGTTTTCCAACTCATCATTGCTTGCTACATATAAGCTAGTGGATAGAATTGTTTTTTAATGGCAGAAACAAATTCACTCCGGGTAGAAAGAATTTTACCATGCTTCTTCAAATCAGCTTGTGTCCTACCTTCCCACCACACTAGGGCAGTTCCTCCAGGGCGAAGGCTGGCCAGCTGAATCTTTCTCCTTTCTGAATCAATGTTCTACACCTTGCAATATACATCAATCTGTCTAATCTAATTATCTAGCTTTTATGCATTTAATTCTCCATCATATATTGGCAAATAAAATTCTACATCTAATTTAATGAAAGGGCTAGAAGGAGTTGTTGATAGAGGAGGCTCTTTCCCTTTTCCTTTTCCTTCTGAATGGCCATCTAGAAGAGGTTCCTCTGTTCCTTTGTGTTGTTTAGAGGTTGAAGTATCTCCACTTCGAACTTTCTTAAATTCTCGATACATCTCTTCTACCATGCTCTCATGGTCATGAAACTATCCATGAACTGAGACTCTGATTCCAAGGGAATTTCTTTTGCCATTTTCCTTCTAGGACAAACTCTTCCTATTTCTGGGTTAGTCTCAACTAGTTCTCCTTCTCCTAAATTGAGCTTTGACCTAGTTAGCATTCAACAATCTAGCACAAGCTTGTCCAACCTTAGCAAACCTAGTGCTTTGATACCACTTGATCTAATAATGAGATCTTTAAACAATTATTAAGGTATTACAGACTCATGTGCATGGATTTTCCTATGTTACTTTGTGCAATGGATCGATAAGATTACGAAATACATAGACAATGAAGCAGTTAAAGAACATAATAGACAACACGCATAAACACAACAAGTTTAATAAGGAGTTCACCCAACACTCCTAGGCTGCTTCTCCTGGTCCAGCCTTCAGTGTTGACCTTTCTATTATGTCTTCAAAACAAAGTTTTACAACAGTGAGCTCAATTTCAGCCTCACACAAAACATACAAAACAATAAGGCTTTACTTGGATCCCCCAAGTCTCTTCTAAGTACACAGACTCTCCTCACTAACTCTCTGTCTCTGTTGCTCTGTCTTAGCACTTCTTGTCCATGTTTGCTCTTTGCCAGTGGCTTTTAAAGCCAATTGGCGTTGTCTATTCATTTCACCTTCTTGGGCTCTCTGGCTCCCTGACCTCTATTCGCTCAAATCCCTTTCAGATTGTTAACAATCATTGCTAAACACTTCCCAGGATGGTGGCCACCTGTACTGTAACAGAATGGTCATCAGGCCATTGAAATCCTTTGAAATCGCCGTTCTATGTTTACACAGAGAAATACATTCAAACATAGGAAAAGACTGCCAAACGTTGTTTATCAGACTTCAAATATCCATAAATCCACCTTATACTCCTATCGGGTCCATCTGAATGTTGACATCGCATCTCCACCGTTGATCTGGGAGATCCAGATCCAACGGTTATGGTTAATTGCGGGCAGCCCTTTTGTATGGGGGTTAACCACCCAATGAGGGTGGTTTTCTCTCTCCTCAGTCTGGACACGTGGTAGCCATCGTATGGGATCGGGTGGAGCCCAACCCAAACCATTTACCGCCCACTGCCTACTTAAAATCTTGCATGTTTCCTTTGTATTAAAAAATACATTAAACGCGGAAATCCCACTCATATCGGACTTGAAAATAGTATTCAACAGCATTAATAAATCGTTTCGGGTCAGTAACATCACATTGGTGATTTATCCCTTGTATTTCGTTTGTTTAACGAAAATGTTATTTACACTAAAAAATCGTTGTTTCAAGACTTGAAATATTATCAAATATAGTACATAGTTTTATCGGGTTCGGCTATCATAGTCATGGTTATTACCGACCTCGCTCCATTGAAATTTTCCGATGCGATGTTACGATGTGATTGATCACAATCTCACATCACACATACCCCGGGCCATTGTAAGCGCTCCTTTGCATTTGCCGATAGTGATACTGCGATGCAATTGGGGCCGTCGATCTGCACGCTTGATCGACAGTCCTCATTGACCCCGCTGATTGTCGTTGCATATTTCTTATGGTCTCTGCTGATAGCCTCCCTTTTCCACTGCCGATTGCAATTTGCCGATCGAATTTGTACCGTTGATCGGCCAAATCCGACGGCTTTGATTCAAAGTTTCTTTAAACCGCCGATACTCTATTTTTCAATGATTTCTCTATGCTTTTTCCTCTCGATAGTGTTATCCGCCTTCTTTAAAGGTTTTTCTTACGCGACAGTTTGGAATGTTTAGAATATTTTGAAGACTTAGAGGTTTTCTAGGATCCATTTGGATCATCAACAGGGGCATCTAGTGGCATATCACAATGAGAAACTTTCAGACACAGTCTGGAAGTATCCCACTTATGACAAAGATATGTATTCCATTGTGCAGGCCTGCCACAATCGAAGCATTACATTTTGGCGAAGGAAACAGTCATCCACACAGACCACCAGCCACTACAGTTCATACAGACGCAAGGGAAGTTGTAGAATGATCGCCATCAGAAGTTGTCCACATACCTGCAACAGTTCCATTTGAATATCAAGTATAAGAATGGCAACACCAATAATGTTACAAATTGCCTCATCCGACCACTGATCATTGCGTTAACCACCGCACATGACTTTTGTGGGCACGAGACTTCTCATTGGCCACTTCTATACAAAAACAACCTAAAATTCAGCCACACATACCAAACGTTCTTGGAGGGTCAGTAATTTCCAGATTTTCACGTCCAGGATGCCTTATTATGCCACCTGGGACACCTTTTTGGTCCTTCAAGAGAGCGTGCCAAGATGATTTGGGAAGCACGCTACATTCGGGCTGTTGGGCATTTCGGGGTCGAGAAAACAATGGCAGTGCTACAGAAGTATTTCTATTGGCTGAATCTTCGACAAGATGTTCGGAAGTACATCAGATCTTGCACTACCTGCGCCATTGCCAAACCGACCATCAAGAAGAAAGGCCTCTATACTCCACTGCCTACCCCTTGTCGAGCTTAGGAATCCATCTCCATGGATTACATGTTAGGCCTTCCTTCTACTAAGCATGGAAATGATTGTGTTTTTGTGGTCGTCGACAAATTCTCGAAGATGGCCACTATGGCGGCCTGCAAGAACAATATCACAACAGAAGTCACCACTAAACTCTTCTTTTAATGAGTGTGGGTACACTTTGGCATTCCAAAGTCTATAATCTCAGATCAGGACAACAAGTTCCTCAGTACATTTTGGTACAGTCTCTGGTCGATGCTAGATACCAAGCTCACTAAGTCCACAACTTTCCATCTCCAAACTAATTGTCAGACAGAGGTCATCAACAGGATGATCGTACACATTTTGCGCATGTACAACTCAAAGAATCCATGCACATGGATGAGATCCTCCCCTATGTCCAGCAAAGCGATAACTGGGCTCTCCACATCTCGACTTGCCACAACCCTTTCAAGTGGGCCTGGGATTCCAGCCACTATGTCCCATTGATGTGGCCATGCCATTTGCAACTACTCAGGTAGATTCGACTCATTTCTAGTCCGAAACCAATAAGGAAAACAACTTAATTGAGCACATCCAACATATCTTCCAGCAAGTCCACGACATTTTGGAGAAATAAAATTCCAAGTACAAGCAAGGAGATGATCAACATCAGGTGCCACACAAGTTTTAGGTGGGCAACAAATTTTAGTTGCATTTGTAAGAGGAATGCCTTATCGGAGCCTATCAAAAACTCAGACCACTCTGATATGGTCCTTACACCATTACCAAGGATATGGGAGTCAATGCATTTGAGCTCAACATTCCCCCATTCCTTGGCCTGCACCCAGTGTTCAATGTGGACCGCCTTCGACCATACTTCCCACCATAGCTAGACACATCAAACATTGCAGAATAACTCAAACCTACAGAATTAAATCCAGATTGCATGGAGCAAGCCACAATTGATCGGATCATGGACACACAGATCAAGAACACCTGACAACAAAGGATCGAACTATATCGACTTGTCAAAGCATGTCAACTCCTTCACCAGGGCAAGTGGCTCACCAGGGACCAAGTTCAACAGAAGTTTCCTCATCTCATGGAGGAACTCAACGCAATGGGGACCATTGATTCCTAAGGGGGCAGGAATGATCTAGGTGGATATTGGTGGCCACCCACCTATTCCATTTGACACCCACCATTTTTTCTTTCAACTTTTCATTTTCCTTATTTGTAGCAAAATTTACTATTTTCGGCAGTTTTTTTGGTCCTGAACTTCCGGAGCTGTTTTGAGGCCCTAAACGATGCTTTTTTACGAAAACCGGGATCAAAATAAGGAACTGACTAATGTTACTCTCTTAAAAGTTGTAGTCCTCAAATAGAGCTTTCTAACGAAGTATTGTGCGCATCAAATGGAGATCGTATGCCAAAGTTACGACCCCAGGAAGTTGATGTACCAATTTACCCAAACGGGGCCCATAGTTTAGCGCTTCATCTCCTACGATTAGGTTTTTGGATGTTTAGGGTTTTCCATTGTTTCTCAATAATAAATAGGCCTTTGAGCCTCATTGTAATATAGTTCATAGACATATAACCACCACATCTCTTCTCAGAGATAAGCTACCATCACTTGAGCTAGTCGTATTTCCATTCTGTCAGTAAGCATTTTTCAAAATTTGATATTAATGAAATGAAGTGTTATTTCTACTGCATCTTTGTATTTATGGTTATATTTGTAATTTTTTGCATTCCTATTTAAATCTGGATCAGTGGTATTAGAGAAGTTTGCTCTTTCTCTGTTTTTTATTGCATGTCCCCAACGAGGTCAGGATATAAGGAGTTAGGGCTTGAACTGGCCGAACCTTTGCAAGAATAGCCTCACAAATCTCGACAGCCTCCCATGACGGATGAAAAGAAAGACGAGGGGGCAGGAGATCCTACCAAAATCATGCTCAAAGAAGCCCTCAAGCGACAAAGGAACGCAATGATGGATAAGTTTGCCCAGGTCCTTTAGCAGCTACCCAAGGGCGATGCATCTACCTTTGGCAGCTAGTTTGGAAGCGCCACACCCTAAGGTACAAGCTAACTTTGACATTCCTATATTTGAGGGTCAGAGAGATGTAGACGCTGTAGATAAATGGTTAAATCTTGTAGAAGGATATTTTTTTGTTCATTATCCAGTCGGGAAAAGATCACATTCGCACTTCTTAAAGTAGCCCCCCACGTCAAGGACTGGTTGGAAATCTACCGTAAGCAAAAGGATGAAAGTATGAACTCATTGTTTTCAGCCGCACCCACTTGGAACTCATTTCGGGATGCCTTCAAGGAGCAGTACTACCCTATTGGGAGCTAGGAGGATGAATACATCAAGTGGACAATGTTGTGATAGGGAAGGGACCAAGATGTACTAGAGTTTACCAATTTTTTCATACCCTTCGCACAAAGTTGGGTATCAAGGATTCTAAGAAGCATTTGGTTCTCAAGTACCGTGATTGCCTAGATACGTATATCAAGGACGAGATGGAGTTATTGGAAATCTCCTCGCTCGGCACGACATACCGATATGTCATCAAGATCGAGCAAAAAATTTAAACAGAAGAAGCGAGACTTTGGATCTACAAATCCGAAAAAAAGGGAAAGGTACCCGCAAACCGCAGAACAAAGGACAAAACCAAGGTGAGGCGGACCGGGATAACCCGCCAAAGCTGTAAGCATAGAACAACACCACGAAGCCCAAGAAGGACACAAGAAAGTGGTGTGAGTTCCCTAAGAGCTCCACTCACAACACAAGTGAGTGTCGGGCCAAGCAGTCACTGGTGGCCGAGCTAAAGGATTCAAAATCATATGCATGTTCCAACTATGAGTCAGAACCCGACAAGGGGAATGACAAAGGGAAGTAGATTATCAATGCGGAGCCCAACGCCACCGTTGCCACCACGAAGATCCAGAAGGAGGAACCTGAAGATTCAGAGGAGGAGAAGTGCCTCTTCCACTCCCAGATGTGGGTAAAGGGTTCCCTGCTACAGTTCATTGTCGACAGCAAGAGCTAAAATAACCTCATTTTGGTAGAGGTTGTGTAGTGGCTAGGCTTACTAACCACAATACATCCACAACCGTACACCATAGGGTGGCCTCACCAAGGACGAGATCTTTGCATGAGCCAGCAGTGGAACCTTCCATATAGCATCAAGCCCTTCACAGATGAGGTATTATGTGACATTGCTCCCCTTGATGTTTGTGATGTATTATTAGGAAAACCATACTTATGGAAGCAACATGATGTGTATGAGTCAAGACCTCATGTTGTCATTGTTACTTTGGGAAAAAAGTTGTACAGGATAGCAGAGGTAACACTACCTGCTATCATCTCTTTGGTTACTGCAAAACAATGCAGTAAGCTCATTTCCAAAACTGGGAAATTTGTTTTCCTGATGATACGCCCTCAGGGAAAGAAGAAGATGGCGGCCATGACCTTCAGATAGGACCCCTCCACATGACAAAAACAGATGGACAAGGTCGTGGAGGAGTGCGAGGACATCTTCACCTCCCCCACAAGGGTACCACTGCACTGTCAGGTCAAGCACTCCATCGATCAAACCCCAGGTGTGTCGTTGCCCAATGGACCAATCTGTCAGCTTTTGACTCTGGAGAAGGATGAAATCAAGAGGCAGATTCAGGAGTCACTGGAGAAAGGTCACATCCAGTCGATTTCATCACCCTGTGGGAGCCCAATCGTGTTGGTACAGAAGAAGGATGGGACTTGGAGACTCTGTATTGACTATCGGGTGTTGAACAAGATCACTGTTCGGAATAGGTACCCGATCCCACGAATTTATGACCTTGTGGACCAACTAAATGGGGCAAAATGTTTTAGCAAGATCAAATTGAAATCAGGATATCACCAGGTACCAATCGAACCCTCCGATGTGTGGAAGACTGCCTTCAAAGCCAAGGAGGGCCTTTTCAAATGGTTGGTTATGCATTTTGGGTTGAAAAATGCTGCTGCAACCTTCATGAGGCTAATGGATGACATCTTGCAGCCATTCAACAACTCATTTGTAGTGGTATACTTGAATGACATATTGATCTTCAGCCAGAGTTTGGAAGAGCACCTCCACCACATCCGCCAGGTTCTCCAAACACTGCGGCAACATAAGCTATGTGACAATTTTGAGAAATGCACTTCTAGCATGACCCAGGTTTAGTATCTAGGATACATTATTGATGAACGAGGGGTGCATGTGGATATAGCCAAGATCCAAGTCATTCGGGATTTTCCAGCTCCAACCACTCTGACAGAGCTCTGTAGATTTCTAGGTCTTGCCAATTTCTACTGCAAGTTCGTGTTGGCATTCTCTCATATCACTTGGCCCTTCAGTCAAATCACCAAGGGATGAGCAAAAGCAAAATTATTTTGGTCTGAATCTCAACAGAAGGCATTCACAGAGTTGAAACATCACCATTGCTCTACACCAGCGCTCACATTACCAGACTTGCAACCAACATTTGAGATCGAGAAAGATGCCTCTGACTATGCTATTGGGGCAATCCTTATTCAACGGTGGCATCCAATGGCATATCACAGTGAGACACTTTCAGACAGAGCCCGAAAGTATCCCACTTATGACAAAGAGATGTATTACATTGTTCAGGCCTGCCGACAATGGAAGCATTACATTTTGGGGAAGGAAACTATCATCCACACAGACCACCGGCCCCTGCAGTTCATACAGACGCAAGGGAAGTTTCAGAATGATCGCCATCAGAAGTGGTCCACATACCTGCTACAGTTCCATTTGAATATCAAGTATAAGAAGGGAAACACCAATAATGTTTCAGATTGCCTCAGCTGACCACCGATTATGGCGTTAATCACCGTGCACAACTCTTGTGGGCACGAGACTTCTGATTGGGCCACTTCTCTACAAAAGCGGCCCATAAGTCAGCTACACATACCAGACACTCTTGGAGGGTCAGTAAGTTCCAGATTTTCACCTCCAGGATGCACTATTATACCACCTCAGACACATTTGTGTTCCTTTAAGCGACCATGCCAAGATGATTTGGGAAGCACACTGCAGTCGGGCCACTGGGAATTTGCAGGGTTGAGAAAATGGTGGCAGTACTGCAGAAGTATTTCTATTAGTTGAATCTTCGACAAGATGTCGCGAAGTACATTAGATCCTGCATTGCCTGCGTCATTTCCAAAACGACCATCAAGAAGTAAGGCCTCTAGACTCCACTGCCTACCCCTTTTCGACCTTGAGAATCCATCTCCATGGATTACATGTTGGGCCTTCCTTCTACTAAGCATGGCAACTATTGTTCTTTTGTGGTCATCGACAAATTCTTGAAGATGGCCATTATGGCGGCCTGCACGAAGAATATTGCAGTGGAAGCCACTGCTAAACTCTTCTTTGAATGAGTGTGGGTACACTTTGGGATCCTAAAATATATCATCTCAGATCAGGACAGCAGGTTCCTTAATACATTTCGGTCCAGTCTCTATTCGATTCTGGACACCAAGCTCACTAGGTCCACAGCTTTCCATCCCTAAAATAATTGCCAGACAGAGGTCGTCAACATGAATATTGTACACATTTTGCACATGTACAACTCAAAGCATCCATGCACATTGGATGAGAGCCTCTCCTTTGTCTAGCATAGCTATAACCGGGCTCTCCACATCTCGACTGGCCATAGCCCTTTTTAGGTGGGCCTGGGATTCCAACCACTATGTCCCATTGATGTGGCCATGCCATTTGCAGCTACTCAGGTAGATTTGACTCATGTCTAGTCTGAAACTGATAAGGCAAACAACTTCATTGAGCACATCCAACATATCCACTGGCAGGTCCATGACATTCTAGAGAAATCAAATTCTAAGTACAAGCAGGAACATGATCAACATCGAGTGCGCATAAGTTTCAAGTGGGCGACAAAGTTTGGTTTCATTTGCAAAAGGAACACCTTACCGGAGCTTATCGACAACTCAAACCACTCTGATATGGTCCTTCCACCATTACCAAGGCTATGGGATACAATGCATTTGAGCTCAGCATTCCCCTATTCCTTGGCCTACACCTAGTGTTCAATGTGGACCGCCTTCAACCAGACTTCCCACCATTGCTAGACACATAAGACATTGCAGAACAACTCACACCTACAGAGTTAAATCCAGATTGCATGGAACAAGCCACAACTGATCGGATCATGGACACATAGATCAAGAACACCTAAAAACAAAGGATCTAACTATATCAACTTGTCAAAGCATGCCAACTCCTTCACTAGGGAAAGTGGCTCACCAGGGACCAAGTTTAGCAGAAGTTTTCTCATCTCATGGAGGAACTCAATGCAATGGGGACCATTGATTCCTAAGGGGGGAGGAATGATCCAGGTGGATATTGGTGGCCACCCACCTCTTCCACTTGACCCCCACCATTGTTTCTTCCAGCTTTTCAGTTTCCTTATTTGTAGCACAATTTACTATTTTTGGCAGTTTTTTGGGTCCTGAACTTCCGAAGCCGTTTTGAGGCCCTAAATGACGTTTTTTTGGGAAAACTAAGATCAAAATGAGACGCCTAACAATGTTGCTCACTCAAAAGTTGTAGTCCTCATATAGAGATTTCTAACAAGGTATTGTGCGCATCAAACGAAGATCGTATGCCAAAGTTACGACCCGAGGAAGTTGATGTACCAATTTACCCAAACGGGACCCATAGTTTGGCACGTCATCTCCTAGGGTTAGGTTTTTGGATGTTTAGGGTTTTCCGTTGTTTCTTAACAATAAATAGGCCTTTGAGGCTCATTGTAACACAGTTCAGAGGCATGTAGCCACCACATCTATTCTCATAGATAAGCTACCATCGCTTAAGCTAGTCGTATTTCCATTCTGTCTGTAAGCATATTTTAGAATTTGATATTAATGAAATGAAGTGTTATTTCTACTACATCTTTGTATTTATGGTTATATCTTTAATTTGTTTCATTCATGTTTAAATCCGGATCAAACAAATTGAATCATCGCATCATTCATAGACGAATTGACCATAAAATCTAACGAGATACTCATTTAAAATACAACATATAAAATAATTTCATGTCATGTAAGATAACCTACAATCATGGGTATGGGAGTAAGCTTACCAATAAATAGACATATAAGACAAATAAGAACATATGAGATAACAAGTTAATTGAGTGAAATCACAAGATCAGTCACGGTTATGTAAGTGATCATGCAAGATGGCAATAGTCACATAGTTCAAGTATTTCAAGTATATAATACAACTTGTCAACCATGAGTATGGAGTGATTTAAGTAAACCTTTCATGAGTAATACATAACCATATATCTATTAATAAAATACATCAAAATCCATAACCCAAATGTGCATAAACCACTACACTTATTTGAGTGTATTGGAAAAGTTAGCAACATAATGAGGGACCTCGACTCACAACCTAAATAAAGACTAGCTACAATTCATTCTCTCTTATCACTGACCACCTCTTAGCAAGATCTAGAGTTTGACGAAAAATGCTTTCATAGGGGAAATTCACACCAATGGCTTTCTCAAGCACTCAGTTGATGGATTCCACTATCATGGTGGTTCGTTAACTACTCTCAATTAGTAAGAATCATAGTGAGTCACTTACTCTCTGAGTTTCAAATCATAAGTGTTCATCCAACTTCTAGAGGAAGTATTTTACCTAGTTCCAAGGGATTGAATCCACTATGAAGGTGTTCATTAGCCAACTAGAGAGAAGTTAGCAGTTCATCAACCAAACAATACGCAGTAAGTGGTTTATTATCCAAATAGAAAGCAGTAGTAATTTAACCATTCAACAAGCACTTAATGGTTCATCAGCTAAACAACAAGCACTAAGTGGTTCATGAGCGAAATATAAAGCACTATGTGGTTCATCATCCGAAAATCAAGCACTTAGTTGCATAACAATTTATTTAGCAAGCACTTAGTGTTTAATTAACTAAACAACAAGTACTAAGTGGTTCATTATCCAAATAGTGAGCACATAGTGGTTCATCATCCAAACAACAAGCACTAAGTGTTTACTTATTCACTAAGCTTCATTCTAATCACATAGATTTAAACAAATGGTTCAACGATCTTAAACAAAGTCACAACCCAAGGTCACATAGTATATGCTTAAGGTAATAGAGAACAAACTCAAAGTCAACTTTAGTGTTGCTCTTCATACACATTATGCTCCACAGCTCCATAACTTCTAGAAATTTAGTCCTAAATCCTTATGTCTTCTAGGAAAAATAAGAGTTCCCTTAAACTTGAATCGGAGAGAAAGAGGGAGAACCAATCTCCACATACAATTAGGAATCAAATCCCAAGTACTAATATCATAGAAAAGAGAGTACAACCCAACAAAAGATAAATATGAAGCCTGAGAGGATCACCTTTGTCTCAGGATAAGCCATTGCTAGTTAACCAATGAGTTCCTGATCAAATTATGTCCATGCCAAAACAAATATGAAACCTCGAGAGAGAGCCAACAGGAACATGAGAGAGCTAGAGCGAGAGCGCCCTCCATTGTGCATATATATATTTTTCTTCAGTAACCCGATGTGTTTTGGGAGACAATTGACTTAGATCTTTAGTGTTGTCCTTCGAATTGTTGTCTCTTTAACCTACAAGGGGAAAATGAAAATGGGCAATGCCCTCTCATTCCACTATCATAATCCAACCTCATAATTACTATCAGCGAGCTCTACCAACCCCAGTTCACCCAAATCTCATCATAATGAAAATGTTCAAGTAATGGCTTTTTGAATTTGTATGTGATTTTGAAACTTAAGTTTGGATGAGTCATGGTATTTCAAAATAAGTGAAAAATCAAGAAGTTTTTTCTTTGGCCAAAGATCCATAAGACTATCACCATTTTAGTTCTTTTAAATAATTTTAAACAATAAATTTTAAATTCTTAATCATGTATTAAAAAGTCATTGTTTTCTCCCACACTGTTATTGCATTCACATCTACCATTACAAAAAACAATGGTGAAACAAAGGGACGTGACAAATACAACCTATACAATTATGTTTTATAATGTTTTATATAGCAAGCTATGTTTTGAGGAAATAAATTTTATTAGCAAATTAAAAATTATTTCATATAATTCATTTTATATAATTAATTGAACAACTTTAACAACATGCATACTACTACAACTCATTCAAGTGTCACATGAGATTATTTTTAATTAATTAATTTAATTGAAAATTCCAAAATAAATATCAACATTTCATTATTTTGCTATGAATAGTTTAGAATATTAGGTGCATAGGACATTTGTTTTCTCTTGTGAGTGTTGAAATGACGTAGATATACATTTCCTGGATCTATTGATTCTTAACAGGTTTGTCCTGCTCGTATTTGTTGGAGAATCCATCTTGCTGAAGTATCAAGTCCACATTTCCTGGATCTATTGAATCTTAACAGGGTTGTCATGCTCGTATTTGTTGTAGAATCCATCTTGCTGTGTACTAAGTATCAAGTTTACGGGGACGTACTAAGTATCAAGTCTAAGGTGATTAAGAGTCATGTTTATGTAAAACTTTCTCTTTAATAAATGAAAGAAAATTTAAAATAAATTTCTACTAGTTAAAAATATATTTAATCAAACTCTCTTTTATACGATTAAGGCAATTTGAGTATCAAGTGTACGGTGATTAAAAGTCATGTTTATTTAAAACTTTGTCTTTAATAAATGAAAGAAAATTCAAAAGAAATTTCTACTATCTAAAAATATATTCAATCAAACCCTCTGTTACACAATTAAGGCAACCTGAGTATCAAGTCTACGGTGATTAAGAGTCATGTTTATGTAAAACTTTCTCTTTAATAAATGAAAGAAAATTCAAAATAAATTTCTACTAACTAAAAATATATTCAATCAAACCCTTTCAAACCCTTTTTACACAATTAAGGCAACCTGAGTATCAAGTCTACGGTGATTAAGAGTCAT
Source organism: Pinus tabuliformis (assembly GCA_031772625.1). Classification (NCBI taxonomy): domain Eukaryota; kingdom Viridiplantae; phylum Streptophyta; class Pinopsida; order Pinales; family Pinaceae; genus Pinus; species Pinus tabuliformis. The sequence goes on along the minus strand of CM062819.1, from coordinate 1,493,071,898 downwards.
GTTTATATAAAACTTTCTCTTTAATAAATGAAAGAAAATTCAAATAAATTTCTACTAGCTAAAAATATATTCAATCAAACCCTCTTTTACACAATTAAGGCAACTTGAGTATCAAGTCTACAGTGATTAAGAGTCATGTTTATGTAAAACTTTGTCTTTAATAAGTGAAAGAAAATTCAAAATAAATTTCTACCAGCTAAAAATCTATTCAATCAAACCTTCTTTTACACAATTAAGGCAACCTGAGTATCAAGTCTATGGTGATTAAGAGTCATGTTTATGTAAAAATTTCTCTTTAATAAATGAAAGAAAATTCAAAATACATTTTTACTGGCTAAAAATATATTCAATCAAACCCTCTTTTACACAATTAAGGCAACATGAGTATCAAGTCTACGGTGTTTAAGATTCATGTTTATGTAAAACTTTCTCTTTAATAAATGAAAGAAAATTCAAAATAAATTTCTACTAGCTAAAAATATATTCAATCAAACCATCTTTTACACCATTAAGGCAACCTGAGTATTAAGTCTACCATGATTAAGAGTCATGTTTATGTAAAACTTTGTCTTTAAAAAATGAAAGAAAATTCAAAATAAATTTCTACGAGCTAAAAATATATTCATCCAAACCTTCTTTTACATAATTAAGGCAACTTGAGTATCAAGTCTACAGTGATTAAGACTCATGTTTATGTAAAACTTTCTCCTTAATAAATGAAAAAAAAATCAAAATAAATTTTTACGGGCTAAAAATATATTCAATCAAACCTTCTTTTACACAATTAAGGCAACCTGAATATCAAATCTACAGTGATTAAGAGTCATGTTTATGTAAAACTAAAGAAAATTCAAAATAAATGTCTAAGCTAAAAATATATTCAATCAAACCCTCTCTTACACAATTAAGGCAACAATTAATTTAACCGGATGTTCTCATAAATTTAAAATATGAAAGACAGTCCGACTTTATACTGCAAAAATGCTGAGATTGAATCAAATTGTTCATGATCTGCAGGTTTTTCCGGCCATACTTAATAAAGAACACAAAAGTGTTTAGAGATCCAAGCGTAATCCAATTTTTGCAGCGTCAGTTAATAGATTAGTCTCGGCGGAACAAGGTAGACGAAGAAATGTTTCTCAAACAAAACAATAGCGAACCATTCTTATTTATGTCTACAGTGGTTGTAAATGCAGAGATTGTAAGTCGTCATAATCATATTTCTGCATTGGTCAGGAGAATGGTCTTGGGGTAATGAGGACATCCAATGTTTTCCCTTATCAACATACAATTACTCTCAAATTATAGAATAGCGAATCATTATTATTTATGTCGACAGTGGCTCCCATAACTGCAGAGGATCTACGCCGTCTAAAACGGGCGAGTTCAGCTCTGCCGGGATGTAAGAATTGAGCTCTGAAACTTCATGATATCCATAGATGATGCTTAAAAGATTTGCATTTTGCTCAGTAATCCTGGCTACTCCTGCTCGTGTGGCAGCCAATTGTGATTGCAGCTCTGACACTTTATTTTGGAGATCGTTGATTACTCCTACGCACCCAAAGACAGGATCTCGAATTCTCTCCCTCGCTTCGTACACCATGCTGTTTACAGCATCGCCTCTCTTCTCGACCGGAAGATCCTGTAACACAATATTGCATCACCACACTTAGTTTTTGCAAATCTCAGGGTCTTCAGATTAATTATTATTCTTCAAACACTTCTTCATGCCATAATAGATAAAGTTAATGCACTCGAATTTCATTCTTATTTACAGAGCAGGATTCCAGAATCCCGTAATAGGAGCGTGAAGATTATTTATTCTTTGTAAAATAACTGTAGACAAATTTAATGTGTGTTTCGTGTCTTTGAATTCGGCCAAAATTTGGTAATTTTGGGAGAAACGAGGATGAGCACAGTAATCTATAATAATTAACTAAAAATGAGCATTCTAATGCAATTTATAGTAATCAAGGCCTGACACGTGTGCGTAGACTTTTGCGTTGGAAGAATTGGGTACATCCTGTTCACGCCAGCAGGGTGTGGGGTCATCGTGATGACTTTTACGTTGGAAGAATTGGGTACATCCTGTTCACGCCAGCAGGGTGTGGGGTCATCGTGATGGGCCCGTGGAACAATGAATGGGTGTGAGGGACGTGTGGCGCGCTTTCGCGCTGTTGAGCCCCTAACCATGCAGGGCCTAGAGGTGGTGCGGAAGGGACGAGAGAACGAAACATTTTTGTCTCTCCACTTCTTCAATCGGCTAAACAGTGCGAATTTCTGGTGTGAGGCTACTTGCAACCGTTAGATGAGCAGTTGTCTCCACCGTCCGATCAGGCATTGCAACTTTTCTGCCAAACATGCTGTGACATTAGGGCGATGTATGAAGTGGTGGACTGGGGCACATAGAAGGTGGCGAATGGATGGAAACAGGACATGGCTGCAAACGTGGCGGGTGACGTGGTACATGAGGTGGACATGGAGGAGGGACACGGAGGTCCATGTGGAGGCTGACATGGTAGCAGGTGGTAACTGATGGGCGGGGTGGTCAAGCAGTGGGCCACAGGATGACATGGAGAGGACACACAGTAGCATTTCGCGAAGGGGATTTCAGGTCGCGAGGTCGTGTGGAAGGCCTGTGATGCGAACACGTGGCTTTCTCTGAATCCTCTCCACGCGTTATTGCACGTGTGTCATGGTGGTGCGTGAGGCTGGGAACCGTCTGATCTACGAGTGCCTTCGTCATTGGATTTGGGTGGTGCTCAGCTTCCGCTGGTTCCATTCCTCTTGTTGGCGTCGCCTGCTATGCCCCACTACGCACGCCTTCCTGTTAGCTTCCCCTGATATGCCCCACTACGCACGCCCTCGAGCATGCCCGCCCGTGCCGAGTGCCCTAATTTGAGGTGCGAAGCGGCCCGAGTGGAAGGTACTCATGCCTTTGCCATGATGGTTTCCGTAGCGTAGCAACCCGAATATGATTATGGTTAACTAAAATATTTAAGAGCAGCTGCGTATAGGTTGTATGAAGAGGTGAAAGTAAAATTAAAAATTTACTAAATATTTTTGAATGTTTTAGAAGCGATATCGGGGTCAAGCAAGGTTGTCTATTGTCTCTTTTGGTGACAAGTAGTTAAATTCACAAAGGGGTAATGGTATCTATTTGGGCAAGTTTGTTATAAGGCTTCTTTGCAAAACGAAAGTATGAAAGTATTGGTCTTCTCTAAGAAAAGAAAACATAATCACCGTAAGTTCTACTTTGAAGGCAACATTCTCGAAGAAGTTGCAGATTACAAATACCTCGGAATTGACTTCAACAAAAATCTCCCTGGAATGGTTGTAGAAAGAAAAGAACTTTGGGGTATTGGAAAGCATTTTATGCTTTTCAAAATAGGTGTAGAGAGGCAAAGTTATGGGACTGGAAAACCACTCAAACTCTTTTTGGGCTTCTAGTGATTCCGGTTATTCTATATGGTTGTGAACTATGGGCCAGCAGTACATTCGATATGCAGTGGAGAAAAATTGAGTAAATTCAAAAGCATTTGATTCCAAACAAATTTAAAATTAAGCAGAAATGTGAAATGTGAAATAATAATAATAATCTTTTAAATGTGAAATGTGTTATTAATTAAGGGGCTTAGTTTTTTGTTTTGTTTTTTTTTTTTTTGTATTTTGAAGGGTAGTCTTACTTATAGATGAAATGGTTTTTTTTCACTAACATTTGGCAGAATTTTTTAAAGATTTGAGTTTAAATTATTTTCTTTGAAGAATTCAAGTACCTCCTCGCAATTGTATAACCAAATTCTAATAAAAAAACTATTTGGTTTAAATTAGACATATTGTGGTGACGTTAAACCACACTGGTTCAAAATGCACAAATAAATTTTGATATGATTATTATCGAAAAACATGTGTCAAAAACTTAAATAAGTGTATTGATATTTATGAACTTTTCTCCAACATTTTATTTATATAACTATAGTAATCTATATTTATTATTCAGACCAATAAAAATGAGAAATAACCATATCAATGTCTTTCAGATATTTATTCTCAAATAAATAAATAAATTGACCCCAAAAAAAACAAAAACAAAACAATAAATTGCGTTTTAATTTGAGGATGTCAATCAGACAAATATAAAGACAGAACATTACCAGTTGAAACAGTGTTGAACTAAACTAGCTCTAAAATGTGAATGTAAACTTTCATCGTTCTCCTCATACACCTACAAATCCTACAACCTCTCAAATTAAGCAGAAATATCAAAATTCAATATATCAGAACTGAGAAACTCGATCGGTGGCCGGTTATTACTTCTTGAGGAACCTTGGCTGAATTTTCGTGAATGCTGCTCTGTGAAATTAGCATTTATCTATTGGTTGATGTGCTAGTAAATGTTAAGCAGCAAAGCCTAAATACCAAAACTACATTAGAGGAATGGAACGAACCTTGAGCAGTTTGATGACGCGGCCATTTCCGAACACCCTGCGTACCAGCAGGAATTTGTGGATATCGTCCGGAGGAAAATATGGTGCCAGCACGCATTTTTCTGAACACTTTTTTCGCCTGACTTTGCAAGCAGCACATGCAGGTGTGGTCGACGAAGTGGCGCAGCTCATCTACAAAAAAAAGACAAAAATAGCCTGTATGAGAACCTTCTTATCACTGTTTTTCTAAAACAACATTATATTGGCATAGTATTGCCTACCTTTCAATTGTTTGTTGGAATAATGAAAACAGAAGCAGTTTAACGGTGGAGTTGGAGCATAACAGGAATGAGCTACTTATAACCCGAACGTCGGAGAACGACGAATACAGGGGAGACGGCAAATACTTTCAAGTTTCAACCCATCATAATAACGGCCAACTATCTGATGTCAGAGTTTCTTCCTGCATTTTCTTTCAAGTGATGTCACAGTTTCATTATGTATTTTTTTTAATAAATAGCTTTTTAACAAGAAGAAGACGGAAATGATTTTAGAATATTGCATAAAGTCTTAAATCGACGGAAATGAAGTCGTCTATTTTTTTAAAATAATATAAGTCCACCCAAGAATATGCTGCATTTATTAGAAGATCTAAATTTTGGTGGAAATTTTGATATCCCAATCCATATAGACTGAGAAAAATCTATGAAGATATCATATCATTTTACACAAAATTTAAATTATAATAAAATCTTGATTCATATTTGAAATATCTGTCGACTTTTATCAAATTGATGAATTTAGATTTTCGTCGGCCGACTTTATGATTAAAAAATCCTTTACTACAAGAATAACTTGAGAAAGATTGCTGTGGTTCCTGCTGACCCCGTAAATTCAGATGTAAAGTTGACGGGCTATTGTATGACCTCTAATAATGAACCCAGAAATCCTAACGAATAGACAAGAGATGTCGGTGCTTGCCACTTGACTCGTTTCCTTGACGCGTGTTTCCCCGCCGTAATTGAAATTTGTGTTCCCACTGCATCTTTGAAACTACATAGTAATAAAATGGGGGAATAACTATAAAATTCTTGAGAGGACGTACTTTTAAAAGTTATTGTGCCCCAGTTTGAAAAAATGGATGGCTATTTCTTCTCGCCGCATCCCAGCGGGGTCCATCACAATTTGAAAAAAATGGATGGCTGTTTCTTCTCCCCGCATCCCAGAGGGGTCCTTTCTCCCGGCCATTGGATGGACGGTGAACGGCTTTTTATTTTATTGTTAATAATTGAAATTGGAGAGGACGGTGAAAGGCTCGCACTTATGCCTTCTATTTAAAAGAGGGGTTGTGTATGATTATACATTATTATAGTTATATAATTAAATGATATAGGTAACGAGATTTATGATATGCATTAAAATAATTGGCTTTTCAGATTGATACACTTAAAAAATATATATATAATTAAAAATATAAAAAATAAATAAACTATATATAGATATATATTAAATTATTACTCAGCCCCAAGGGTTAGATTAACTGGTCAAATAAGTGCTTCGCTGTTTGGGAGGTCACAGGGTCAATTCTCCCCGAAGCCCTTGGGGTTAGGCCTAGCTATTGGCTGTGGGGCTTGATACCCTTGATCAATCTCAGATATTTCCTAGACATAGCGGCCAACCAGTGACCGGACAAACACAGATATTTTGGTGGACATAGCGTTCAACCAGTGATCACAGGTGTCTTTAAACCACCTAGAAATAAATAAATAAATAATTTATTAGATTATTACTCTTATTATTAATTATAAAAATAATCAAAATATTTCATATATATTATATATTTTATTTTATGTTAATGTTTTTTCTTTTATAATTAAATTGAAAAGGAAAAGGGTTATAACTATTTCGAAATACCTTTTATTTGTGATTAATAATGAAACTTTTGTGCATATGTAAATTGTGTAAGCTCTATTGGGAAATAAACATGCATATCAACTTCACAAGAGATATATCATCTCTATTTGTGACAAGACTTGACAAGAGATATATCATATCAGAACAATATGAAAAGTAAATCAATGTAAAGATACATTATTAACTTAAAAAAAAATGGTTTGAATACTGATTTTCATTCTAGAATAAGGAGTTTCATTTCACTTACTTTCAATACCAACAAATACATTGTTGTAACAATATTATAGACTTCATCACTTTATGGACATAAGGCTCCATAAAAGTACTTAATCCATCAACAACCAACTACTAATCAACCCTTTGCATTACACCTATCTTGGAGGATGATCCCATTCAACTGTTGAGATTTTTATCACCTTGTTATTGGTATTGATATCTTCTTCTTCTTCATATCAAACATCTCTATCGTTTTGTCTTATCAAAACTAGGTATTGCATCCAATAGATTTCACTCCTTGCCTCTGAACCTTTGTTGCAATTGTTTTCTCCTCTAGATATCCCTCTGGTCCCAAAAGTAGGTGTTTCAACCTTTATTACATGTTTGTAACTTGACCCCTTCATTTTGATGATCAAAATGAAGGGTCCAACAAGCCTTAACCACACTTGTAAAAGTTAGCTCATAGATCTTCTACACTAGTATAAATTGTTGAAATTCTTGAAAATCCTTCTATCATTTAGCTAGCAGTATGTTTGGTCCTCCCATAAATGTTTGAGATTGTTCTAGGTTTCATTCAAGTCTCATCATGTAATGCACCCCAAATTCACACTTTTTTTTTTTTTGGTTCATTATCATGAAGTTCCTGTTGGATTAGTATCATGATTGTATGCATTAACTCACTTCTTCCTTTTATGTGTATAGATCCATCCATCCAATTATTTTTTACTCTAATTTCTTAATTTTACTTCATGCTCAATTTTTCCACCTTATGCGTGAAGGATTCTATTCCAAGACACCCTCTTAAGTTTTCCAAGAACAATACTCATACTTATGTAAAAGGTTAAGACTTAAATGTAATAAGGTGGGTTTGCCACCTTACTGCCATACAATGCAATCCCTGTGTTATTGTTTAGTCCTTATATTATATATTGTTGGGTCTCCTTACCTATTTTATAGTCATGGTCATTTGATAAAAAGGCTTATGAGAGTATTTTGAACCCAAGAACTTACATTTTAAAGTGGATATACCTTGGCAATACATGGATGCTTCAACCTTATGGTTGGAAACTAATGTTCCTTACCCATGTGGCAATGTGTTATGTGAACTTTGGCTAAGTGGCTTCTCCTACAGTGTTTGACCCTGACCCGCACACATGAAGTTTCAACAAGGCATGGCGTAAATCACTTGGATTAATCCAATCGTGGGGAAACTCTTAGTGCCATTATAGTAGACTAACCTACCTCTTAGTTGATTCATTTTCTTTGCTCATTTGGTTGTGACTGTCTTTGTGACTAAGGATGAAGGTTTGTACCTCATGTTCTTTGGCTCCTCTGAAAATTCTCTTCCATGAATTTTACCCTATTCCCCTCTTCATAGGCAATTTTATCAGGTAATTTGGTGCATTCCCAAGTGTTGTTTCACCTTGGTGCTCTATTAATTCTTCATGGCATAGTTAATGGTAAGCGATTGTAGCCCATATCTTTTCTCTTCTCTATTTTAGGTGTGTGAATTACTTTTTTCTAACTAATAGCGTACTTATTATCTTTTTCAAGTTCCATTAGAAACATCTTAGTAAATTTGACATTTTAATAATTAAGATCTTACATATATATCTATTCTGATTCTCTATGGTTTCTCTACTCCTTTAAGTTATTAACCTGACTGTGATGTAATTTCATGTTATTCACAAAAATCTAAATTTCAACTCAATGATTAAGGGTTTCTTCCGAACCCTTGGCTTATTTTGATTGTTATAGAGAGGGAATTCTATTACATCGCCTTTTGAGTCCTAAGTAGTGATTTTCCATGTATGGTTCCCTGCATGAATCCTAACCATTTTGGGGGTTTTCCTTGTTTCTACAGGTTTTCCCTCAAACTACCTCTAATGAGGTTGAAATAAATTAACCAAGTCCTTTTTTCTTTATTTAGCATAAAGGTAATTTTTATTTTATTTTATGCTAGAATCCACTCGGATTGTTCACTTGGTTTAATACGAGGCAATTTAACAAATACCCATATGGTTTCTTAGACACAGGATTCCTCCCAATGAAGGGGAAAATGGTATCCCATCGACTTAAAAGGTGGTTGTGGAAATACCATCTAGATACACTATAAATTGAACTTCTATTTGTGTTTTAAGTGTCTTTGATTACTAGTTATACTTATTTATCAAAGGCGTTTTTCTACTATGGTTTCAATATATTATTTTTTGGGTTGCAGAAACCCACATTTGTCACAGAGTACTTGATATTTTGCATTGGCTTTCGTGTCACTTTTTTACAGGAGGATATATATATTATTCACCTATGACCCACGACATGGAACAAAAGCTAGCTTCTTGCCATCAAGTATAATTTCATTGCAGTTATATATATTATGTTTTCTATTCAAGTACTCAATAACTTTAATTCTTAGGTTTCCTCCTCCTTTTTATTATTATTAGAATATTTATTGTAATAGTTTTAGGAATAGGCCAGGGTAGTTATAGTAGCTAAGTGAGCTAGCCCAAGTAATCTCATAACCCTACTCTTTTGGTTTTCTTTGTTTTGGGGTTTTAATGTAAGCCTTGAAATTACTTACTAACTATAGGATTATTTTCTTGTTTGCTATAGGTTCGACCTTCAACCCTATCATAGGTTGATCCAACATTAACTTTTTTATTTGTGTTGTACAAATTTTGTTCCAAGTACTAGGTTCGTGTTACTCTTTTTTCCTTCTCATTGTAGGGCTTCCTTCAATTGTAATTGGCTTGCTATGGCCAGAGATACTTTGTATCCCTTCGTGGACCATAACTTGGTGCACTTTATCATTGTTAAGCTATTGTACTATGATACAATTCAGGACACTTCATGTTGGTTAATTTATTGCATTTTAACTAATTTTTTCTTTTATTAATATTCATTTTCTTTTTTGTAAATGACTCTTCCTCGTGGTTGACCTAAGTTTGTGAAACTCAGATTTAAGAATATAACTATTTTTTAAATTGGGCCTTCTATACTCAGTTTAACTATTAGCAATATTTTATCAACAAATTCATATAGACTATTAAATTCAAGGCATTTTGCATAATTTGAGTTTCTTATATATGAATTATGCATTGGACTTTCAATAAAATTTTAGATCTCATTGTTTCTATTATGCTTCATCTCAGAGTTTGTGCCCTTTTATTCATGGCTTATCTTGCAATAAACAATTAGCCTCATATCCATTTATCATGGTTAATTGTTCTTTAATATTATAGATTCGCTAATACTTTCTAGTTGTTTAGCTTCTATAAGAAGGCCCAATTTATGTACTATAAAATGTTAATGAATAGGAAAGACCTATAATCAATCGGATATAAAATAATTTTATCTCATAGGTTAGGTGTAATATCCCTGGAAAGAATTATTTTATGAATTTTATATATTTTATGACTTTTATTTATTTTGAGAAAATGGAAAATACATGTTTTGAATTATTGTTTTATTTTCTAATATAAAGAAAAATTATAATTAGTGATAATTTATGTTATAATAAGTAACTCTCTCATAAATATGTTAGAGGCTAACATGAGAGATTAGCCATTAATTTCCAAGGAAATGATTGAAGTATTTATGCCTAAATAGGTAAGAAAAAGGGGGGAAATGTACCATTTTCTCTCTTTCGGCTAAACTTGTATTTTTCTGAGGGAAGAAAAGAAAATAAATTATATAGAGATTGCAGAACACCTTAATAATATAGGGTGGGAGAGAAATACCCTACAGTGGAATCTGAATGAGAAACTTTGGGATATAAATATAGTATTTGGATAACCGTTACAAGTGAGAGAGGAATATCGGTAAACACATGGAGTTTGCAGGACACTACATAGGGTGTGGAGAGTACAAATCCAAGGATCTTTTTGGTTTTACATAAAAAATAGAGGGAGAGCTTGGGGGGAACTGCTTTTACAAGATATTTCACTATTGGGGCTAGTGTTTATCAATGGTGTATGTATGGATGAAACTTTCACTTATAATAATATAATTGAGCCACCACGTTTCATGCATATGTTGTTGATGTAGTTGGACTATTCTGGTTTCTTTAGCAATTTATGTTATTTAACTTATGCATTTTCTTATGAACTATTTTATATGCAATTGTATGAATCTTGTTGAATGTGTTTTGTTGGATTAACCCGTCACTTTGGATTGTAAACTATTCCACTTTCCATCTTGTGATTTCATTCTGATCGCGTGTTCTATTCAGTTTACGTACTATTACAGTCTTCTAAGGGACACACTTCTTTTTCCCCTCGGTGTGTTAGCACCCCCATGCATCTCACTTGACTTGTTGCAAGATCACACACTTGCTTCTGACCAAAGTCATCATACTTATATATGTGTGCTATCGCGGTCAAGGCACTACATTACCACCCACTACTGGGACTCCTACTCCAAAGGGTCTGAGGTCGATTGGGACTTCTTACCCGGGAGATCCCCTTGAATGTTGGCAGGTCCAGCACCTTCAACACATGGTTAATCACAGATTAGTGGGTGAGATGATGAGGACCAATTTTCACAAAACCGTAATTTCATTTGGTTTTAAAGTGCTTAAATTATTTTATATATCGCATTGTGTGGGCCTTTATACTAGTATAACACCTTCATTTTCATATATTAGCACCATGCATGGTCTTTTAGAAACACCAAACTTTGGTTAGTGTGGCAACGTTGTGGAAATGCGAAATTTCATTCCATAGAAACACCAAATTTCATTAAGGGGTATTGATCCTTCTCGATGTCTTGAGCATGTTGAGACCATGTAACTACTAAACAACTCCCCATAACCTTTACAGTTATGTATCCACTGAGGACATCCCTTGAAATTGACATCAATGACAACATGATGTTCAACACAACATTAATTCTCATAACTTTGTGGGAATAGTTCTTGGAAAGGATGACTATGTTCAACAAATTATATATCCAATGGAGATCAAGAGACAAAGCTTTGATGATTGAAAGGAGATGGGAAGCTCAAGAGAGTGCCAAATGATGAATTATTTGTATGTATTTTCAAATTTTATCCATTTTATCTATATTTCTAAAGAAATCTATCTATATAAAAGCATGGAATTGTTGCTTAGATGGGAAACTAGAGCATATAATCATATATTTAAAATTATGTTTAATTATTTTATAGTTTTCAAACTACCATGAATGTAATGCTTCTAGATTTTGAGTAGCCCTCTTTGTTGATATAATATAAATCTTGTTTTGGTAAAAGAAGAAACTAATAACAAATTAATCTTCTTTTCTAAAATAATTCCATAACCTTAGCTAAAGGAGAAGTGGTCATTATGGTTATGTAATTGTGATTAAATGGTTTTCTTGCCATTTGTAAAAATTAAATGATATGATTTACATGAGTGCTTTATTATTGTAAGTAAATTTTATAAATTTTATGACAAAGATTAGACTCCTTTTTTTAGGATTTCTATGCTTTTCCCTTAATCTAGACATTTAACATAAAATTCCATGACATTGGATGTAGAAACCTAATTTTTTGGTGCGAATAACTTGTGATATTTGTAGGATTCATACACCCCTTTAAGATATAAATTCTAATCCATTATAAAAATTATATTATTTTTTATATTTTTTGAAAAAATAAATTCTTCTAAAATTATATAAATAGATGTTTAAAATGGTGTAAATTTTTTCTTTCAATTTATATAATGTATTTTTTCTTTTTTTCATTTAATGAAACAATATGAAGGGTTTTTAATATGAATAAGGGCCATTATCATTTTTGTAAAAATTAACAATTTAGCAATGAAAGAGGGTATTTCATATAATATAATCATCTATGCTATTGTTAAAGCCACGAGTACAAATATTTCGAATATATTTAGGCTAATGTTTGAAATGATTGAAGATTATTTAGTAACAACTATCAAGTTAGAATAATTTTCTAAAAATAAACCTTAATTGAATCTTTAGTGTTTCTTTTGTATATGTAAACTATGTTGAGGTCATTATTTCACATCAATTCATTAGGGTTAAGCATGCCACTTAGGATTATAATTTTACTATGTATCATTTTAACACTAAAATTCTCAAACAAAATAAAATTGCGTTCACTTATGTGTGACACCATTTTCATTACCCCAAATTTTGTAATGTAATTATGAACATATAATTTTGGGGTTCTAACGATGGTATTATAATGTCAAACTCTATTATATGATGTGATGTTTATTTTGATTAATAAAAATGCTAGAGGGGAAGAAATAGGGGAACCTATAAATTATGATTTCTTTAGGAGGGGGAAATTGACTTAAGAGAAAAAATATACCTTTGGTCAATATTTTCGTTTGATGTGAAGGTTAGTATTTCCAAGAGGCAAAAAGGTTTGGAAGATGAAGGGACAATATGTGATTATAAAAATAAGAGGGAGTAAACATGTGGTTCTTCTTCTTAGTTTATAAGATTCTAGATATTCTCTTTTCTATTACTCGCTCATTTTTCCCTCTCCCTCATAGAAATTCTAATTGGAATCAAAATTGGTGACAACTTATGTTAGAGGAAATGAATGTGTTGTAGTCCAGATTATTTATGATATGTGGTTTTGAGGGTTGGAAATTGTCCTAATTTTGTGTGGTATATAGAGGACTGAAGAGGTTAGGGTCAAGGGACTATCGATATCAAAGAAGGACTCTGTTATGTTGTATATACGTACATGGTATTTTGTGAATTTTAGAATATTCAAAGATGGAAAGGTTAATCACTACATTTTCTTCCATGTGTGTCAAGGAGAATGACCTTCACATTTGGTGTTAAATATGGTCTAAAATTCAGTGTGTGAAACAAATCTTTGTGAATTATCCTCGAGGAACCAATATCTAGACCAGGGGTATCCATCTATGAGAAATGTTACAACACAACTAAGCCTATGGTGAGGTGCAATGTGGCTCACCCTACATTATTTTCTAACATTTTTCTGGCTGCAATAGATAAATAAGTATTTGTGTGTTAATAATATTTCTGGCTTATATGGTTTAGTGACATGAATGATTATTTCATTTCTCTTTTTAGAAAGTTTATATGTACATGCATTTTACCATCATCAAATTTATCATGGTTGTATATTTTATACTATTTGGATGTATCTTTCTATATGTATTAAATTTTGTAACTTTGTTGGATGAGGAAAATACACTTCCTAAATTCTTCTTTCAATACGTCATGTTAGAATTTATTATATAACTATTTTTCTAGGAGGTTCTAGAAACTGAAACTTGCACCATAGTGAGGGGGAATCATATTGATCATCTTGTCTAATTTTCAGATCTTGGATCGCAAACTTTTGGGAAATAATATTAGAGGAAGTTGGACTTCCTAAATGCATTTTTAAATAGGTCATGTTAGCATTTTTCCTATAACTTTCCTTTGGGCCAGTTCCAAAAGTTGAAGCTTGGACCATAGTTATTGGAATTCACTCTTATCATCTGATTTAAATTTCGGATCTTGGGCTACAATATTTTATGAGATATGATTAGAGGAAGTCAAGCTTCTTGGATGGTCCTAAAATAATGCATCAAATAGGTCATATTGGCATTTTTTCTATATCTTTTCTTTCGGGGGGTTCTAGAAGATGAAACTTGGACCATAGTTCAATAAATCCCTCTTATCATTTGGTAAAGCTTAGAAATTTTGTGTCATGATATTTTAGGAGATACTATTAGAGGAAGTCAAGCTTCATGAATTCTCTTAAAATCACACATCAAGCAGGTCATGTTGGAATTTCTACTATAACTTGTAATCCGGGAGGTTCCATAGGCTAAAAATTGGAACATAGTCTAGGAAGCTCCCACTAACCATTTGGTTCAATTTTCAGAGATTGTAATGCTATAATATAGGATATATTCCCTATGGAAATTACTATATTATTTTTTATGCAAAGTGTTCAAAGAAATTCCTAAATGGTTTAATGATTCATTTCATACAAACTATTTGATGAAATACCCCAATGAAATTTTGTTTTCTAGATGAGGATTGTATTATTGTATGTTAAAATTTTTGTGTGTGGTATTGTTGTAGCTAATCCATTCTTATATGCATGAAAATCATTTGAAGGAATGTGTTTTGTTACAGTTTGTATACAAGCTATTTGATAAAATACCTCAAAGAAATAAATCAAAAGTTGCATGATTGATTAGTATATTTCATTTATTATGTTACAAGTGGAATCAAAAAATGTTTTATACTTGATTTCATACAAAATATTTGACAAAATATACATAAGAAAATACTACTTAATTGGTTGTATACAAAGTATTTGATGAAAGTTTTACAAGTAAAGTGCGTGACAAAATATATGAGAGATGAAAATCTATTTTTGGCAATTGCATCAAGGATAAATTTAGTAGGGGCATATGACAAAGTGGTATAGAGCTTATTTTCATGCTAGTAAAAGGAAAGTAACTTGTGGGTACCATGTAACTTCTACACGTCATTTAGGGAACTAGATATGTAACAAAGTGGTATGAAAGATAAGGTTCAACTCTAAACCTGAATGGCCTCAAGAAAAGATCAAATGATATAGTTATGTATACATGTATGTTTATATGTTTTTTATTTTGCTGTATATGTGAATATAATGATGTTGTTTATAGACTAAAAATGAGTTTGATAAGGCAAGATAAACATGTAAGATACATATAAAGGATGTTGAATTGATTCCCTAGAGTACCCCAGTAGAATTACAAATGTTTATTGTCAAGTGATGTATCCATAACTATGAGGGGGGTATATTAACTTATCTTTGGCTAGTTTTAATGCTTTTCATTAAATTTTCGAGAAGTTGTCATATGTTGATGAATAATACCACAGGAGTGATAAATTATAAGAATTGAAATAGTTAATAGATGCATGTCCATTCAATATATATTAAATAATGATATGATAGATGCATGAAGATATGATAGGTGATTACAATAATAGACGTGCATGCATAAAGACTCAAAGATGTCCTCTATCATAACATAATTCATATGACTAATAGTGGTTAATAGTGAACATGTAACCAAGAAGAATTTGATATCATGATTGGGAAGCCAATGAATATGTTGCATGTAGTCTTATGGAATAAACGATATGGAAGGTAAGGTTATGATGAGATAATAGTGCAAGTGGAACCTATGCATGTTAATGTGAATATTGTGATAATGTTCTGACTACACTTCTCAGGTTTCCTTGTGGAAGGTTGGAAACCTGGAGGGAGGAGTGTAGGGACAAGTGTTTTTGTGTGGGGTATTGAGAGTACCTAGAGCCCCATATGAAGGTGAAATTCATATAAGCCACATGGATCTAAAACATCCTTGTCCATCCCATGTTGGATACAATGGAAGGATAGAGGCATAACCTAAGGGATTGTTGTGATTAGATAAGGGGGATGCACTACCTTTGATATAATGGGATAATGGGGGGATGTGATTCTATCGCTTGGAGGTTGTTGAGATTTATACCTTGACCTTGTTTGTTGTAAATATTTGTTATGTATCATACTTGGATCTTGCTAAGCTAATGTATTTACAAAATCATGGCCAAGCCTAAGAATGAACACTATTAAACAAAACAGTAGCAACAAAACTATGGCTATGAGAAAATATGAGTGGATATGCACAAGACTACAAATGGGAGGGACCCCATAACTATTACATGGAAATAGTTTAATTTTAAATAGAAGCAAGATGTGGATAATGGATCATTCAATCAGGGATTGACTTCGTCAATATGAACCTGATGAACATTGAAGTCATGATAGTGAAAATGGCTTAAGAAGGGAGTTTCTCTTAATTAAAATTTGTGCTTTGATGATATGTTTCATTTCTAACAATAATATGATGGTTGGAATGGTAAACAAATAGAAAATGGTGCCTGTTACATTTTGGGTAATATAATAAAATTACTTATGAATTCCAAATTCTAGTAACATTACTGATGTATGAAGCAAATGTAGGGATTGTAATTTTGTTCACGAGTCCATGAGTAATGGCCCAATAGTTTGTAAGCTCGAGACAAGTGATTATATAAGATAATGTATATTTTTTTGTAAGGAACATGTAACTAAAGGATTTGTTTTTCCTAGTTAATATGAAAATTGTATGTAGTTATTACTATATGAAAGGAAGTTTATTATTAATACTTAGTGGGTTATAACAAATGAAAGAAGCCTTCAATGTGTAAATATTGCTTGAATCTTTGTGATGCATGCCATGAGTTACTATGACATGATTAGATCATGAGAATCATAATATGTATCATGATGGCATATATTCTTAGGGCATTGACTCCACACATGACTGCATGATACAATAAATTCCATAATTGAATGTCATGAAAAGAAATAACTTCTAATAATTTTAAGCAATTTTGGAGTAGTGGAATGAGTGGCACAAATCTCTCATCCTCTAAAGAAAAGTGGAAGCTAATTTCTCATGAATTTAGATATGTGTATCTTCCAATTTTACCTATTGATTTTTGAAATAAATGTTTAAATGATTATTCAATGCCTACAATTATTGTGATGAAAATAAATATTGCAATGGTAGCTTCATTTCAATTTATTTTCAAATAAATAAGTGATTGGATTATTATGTGTATAATAATTATGAGATCACTTGAGGGGATGTTATAAATATTACAATGATTTTTTTTATGTATTAACACTTACCATTACTTGGTTGATTGAAAATATAGATTGTAGTTCATATGGACTATGTTACGATAATTAAGGTTGAGTACTACCATATGATAGAGTCAAACATGATTAGAATAATCTCATAATTATGAAATATCATTCCTATATTAAGTAAGTTTGTAAAAAAAAAAAAAAAGGAAGAACATTTGAGTTAAATTATTATGATTAATCTCATGGAAGCTATATGGTTGTATTACATGCGAGATTATGATTTCTTCAAGAAGGATAGATGATGGTTCAGAAGCTAAAAATTCTAGGGTTACATTATGGTGACATTGGAACGCTATGACATACATTGATCACTGTGAGTTATGTTATGACAAATTGGTTGTGCTATTTACAAAAAGTCAGAGGGATGTCTTGGTTATAAGAATCCATAAGTATTAAGACTCTTCTTGTGGGAGGAAGCCTTGCCAGGGAATGGATTTCCCAAGGGGCTATGGAGGTAGGGAAGGGTATGCCTAAACTTGGAAGGTGTTTGATTGCAAAGAAGGGTAATGCAAATGAATTGGTTTTCAAATATTCATGTACATACTCATCGAAATCATGAATGAATTAGGTGTGTACATGAAAAAAATGAGATGAGCTTGTTCCCTTTGGAAACATTATGAAGCAATGAACAACCATGCAATAATTTGCTACAATTCTTTGGGATTTAGAGGTAACTAGACCATAAAAAGTGAATTACATTATTGAAAGTGGCAACCAAGGACATGGAAAATATTTTTGATATGGAAGTGGAATATGCCCTCCTTTCCATAAAATGGTTCTATAGATAGTAGAATACCAAGGAAAATGTTCCTTAAAGGGGTAGGGGATTGTGAAACCCATTTCATTACACCAAATTTCATAATGTAATTAAGGTAATATCATGCTAGGGGTGATAAAATTGATGCTATCATGTCAGATTCTATTATATGATGTAATGTGTATTATTATTAATAAAAAATATAGAGCTTAAGAAAGGAGACAACCAACAAATTATCGTGCATTGGGGAGCGGAAAATTCTACTTAAGAGGGAAAATATACCTTGGGTGAATATTTCCCTTTGATGTGATCGCAAGTGTTCCAAGGAAGCTAAAAGGTTGGGAAGATGAAGAGTCATTGTGTGATTATAAAAATAGGAGAGAGGAGAAAACAAGGGGTTCCTATTCTCGGTTTTTAAGCTTCAAGCTTTTCTCTCTTCTATTAATCTCTCATTTTTTCCCTCATTCACTAAGAAATTTGAATTGGCATGAGAATTGATGATAACTTGTGTGACATGAAATCAATATGTTATAGGACCCTTTCTTTGCACTAGATGGGTCTAAGGACTGGGAATGGTCCTTATTCTGTGTGGATCCTAGAGAAATGAAGAGGGGAGGTTCAAGTGACTAGAAAGATAAGAGAAGGACTCCCTTGTGCTATGCATATATTCATGGTATTTTTGTGAATGTAAGCCTGGTCAAAGATGGAAGATAATCATTGAGTTTTCTTACATGTGTGTGAAGGGGAATGAACTTCACGTTTGGTGTTAAAAAATAGTTTGAATTTAAGTGTGAGAAATACCCCTGAGTTAAGTTATTCTCAAGGAATAAAGATCTTCCACACCGGTGGATTGCTAAATTTATTGCACAACTGAGCCTATGGTGGGGTGGAAAGTGGCTCACCTTACTTCACTTTTCAACATTTTTTTGGATGCAATAAGCAAATATTTATTTTTTTGTTAATGATATTCATGACATAAATGGTTTAGTGACATGAATGATTATTTAGTTTCTCTTTTTAGCAATTTTATATGTACATGCATTTACACTTCAACAAATTTATCATGGTTGTAGTTGTTATACTATTTTGTTGTATTTTTTTTATGTATTAACTCTTGTAACAACATTGGTTCAAGAATATAGACTTCATAAATTCTTCTCTAAATATGCCATGTTGACATTTCTAGTATTGGGATAGGGTACCTAGGGTCAATGTTTGTTCGTTTAATCAGTTTTTTATTATAATTTTATAAAGAATGTAAAGTATCCACGAAATGTGGAAGCGGAGCACACATCTAAGTAAGAGTAAAAGGGGCTTTAGACCCTTCTATGGGTAAGTGATAGGATGGTTTTTGAGACTCACCCATAGGCTACGGGCCATGGTATTATAATAGAAAGGCTATAAATATTTGAGTCATAGTGAGTCTAGACGATAACTTTAAATGAAGATTGATTGAAAGGGCAAGGTGATAAGATAGGAAAGGTTTGTTTCATGTACTTAGGTGAAAGGGGAAGGCTCCTATAGTTGAGTGTGTGGAGACCTTGGAAAGTCCACAATTGAGTGTGTGGGCCCCTACAATTGAGTGTGCAGGGTAAAAGAGTCCGTAATTTGAATGTTGAATCTAATAAATATTGATTTGGGTTGAATTGAATACATCCGTTCCTTGTTCCTCAATTATGATTAAGTTAATGTATCTTTTCTCTGTAAGATGTTTTCTATAAATTTATATGTTCTACTTCATGAATCTGTTGGATCTTTAATGCGTATACCTATAAAATGTAATGAACAGTTTTTGCGAAGATATTGGATAAATCTGGTAATATAAGTGTTCAGAACTGGTAGATCTGCATGAAGGAAAATCTAATGTTTCTATCTACTGATCGAAAGTCATGATTCTACCTCTTTTATGTCGAATAAGCCTGATCATAGACCTTTGCTAAGGCCTAGAGCTCAATTGGATAGAGTTGCAGTGGTGGACAATAGGAGGGTATAGATCTACGTGAACGCATATCTGCGCTAGAAGCACTTCAGGATACACATCACACAGTCTCTGGATGCAAAAACCTAGTTCTAGCATCCCCTAAACTGCTTCAAGTCAGACTGAAACCTGTGTTACACAGGTTGTTGCCGAAAGGGCCAACAGTTAGGGTTTTGTTGGTTAGAGTGAATAACTCTGAACTTGGGTCAAGCCCCCTTATGCCAACATCTAGTATAAATTTTCTTTTGAGATATTCCAAAAGTTGAAACTTGGAACATAGTGAGGGTAAATCCTATTGGTCATGTGGTCCAACTTTTAGATCTTGGGGCACAAAATTTTAGGAAATATGATCATATGAAGTCGTGCTCCCTAAATGCATCATTGAATAGGTCATTTTGGAAATTATTCTATAATGTTTCTTTTGGGAGGATCGAGAATTTGGAACTTGATTCCTAATCAAGGGAAATTTCGATAATCATCTAGTCTAACTCTCATATATTGGAATGTGATATTTTAGGAGGCATGATCATAGGAGGCCAATATTCTTGGATGCTCCTAAAATCATACATTGAAGAGGTCATGTTGGGATTTCTGCAATAACATTTGTTTGGGGTGGTTCTACGAGCTAAAACATAGACCATAGTGAGGGAAATCATATTGATCATTTGATCCAAACTTGAAATCTTAGGTCACAAAATTTTAGGAGATATAATAAGAGAATGTTGAGATTCATGAATGCTACAAAGGTTGAAACTTGGATGAAAATGAGGAGAAATCACATTTATTATTTGGTTGTTTTTAGATGTTGGACTATAACAATTTAGGAGATATTCCTTCACAAAGTTGCTATGTTAGTTTTCATGCAAAGCATTTGAATAAATGCCTAAATGGTTTAATGTTTCATTGCATACACACTATTTCATGAAGTGCCCCAATGAAATTTTTGTTTTGTGGATGGGGATAATATTGTTGCATGTCATCATTATTATATGGTAGTGTTGTTGTAGCTTATGTATGGTTATTTGCATGAAAATAATTTGAGGGATGTGGTAAATGTGTTTTATTACAATTTTCATAAAAAAATATTTTATAAAATACCTCAAAGAAAGAAATCAAAAGTTGCATGATTTAGTTATATATTTTGGTTGAAATGTTACAAGTTGAACCAGAGCAACGTTTCTTATTTGATTTCATATAAAATGTTATACAAAATGTCTACAAGAAAAGGATTAATTGGTTGTATACCAAATATTTGAATAAAAATTTACATGTAAATAGTTTGAAAAAATGTATGGGAGATGAAAATCAAGTTTTTTCAAGTGTAGCTAGCATACATTTAGTAGGGATATGTGACAAAGTGGTACCAAAGCTTACTCTCTAGCTAGTAAAAAGGAAAAAAAAATTGGGTACCCCGTAACCTCCGTAAATCATTGAGGGAATTGAGTACATTACAATGGTATTAGAGCTTATTGTTAAGCACATGAAGAACAAAATATTTGATACCTCCTGCTCTTAATCCAACAATAAGGTACTAGATATGTACATTATCACTAAATTGTTATTTTTATGAAATTAAAATTTACATATGTATAAAATAATATAACATTAAAATGATTTTTATTTTTAAAATATTTATTCATACATTTTAATTATAAGTATTTTTTTAATGAAACTAGATATTGTAACACTCCCTTCCACCCCCTTGTACTATTTCAAGTTGCGCGAGGTGTTACCTATTCATGTCACCTAATCTCTAAGATCTATTATGAAGATAGGATTACAAAATACTCTTTTTAGAATGTCATCAAAACTCAAAAGAAATGCCATCATCATGTCCAACTTGTTGGGATATTTTTAGTGATATAAATTCCATCTCAATTTGACTCCAAGATTGATTGTTATGCCCATTTTAATTTTACCTAATCATACAGAGCCATATCAACATTGAATCTCCATGGGCATCCACATGACCCCTATTTTCATGACATGGCACTCCCATGTCAGTATAATGCATGGTCCATGACATCATAGTGATACCATATGGTATTCATGTGTCGGTGACATTGTGTTGACATGTCAGCATAATGGGTGTCTATGTCAACCATGGGTCCCTATGTAGCACCCATATGGTCCATGTCAGGTCCCCATGGCACTGCCACATCAACATGGTTGTGGTGCCTAGAAGTTCTTCCTCATTTCCTTTTCCATCCTTTTCTCAACATAATCAGTCCATGGAAAATATGACACTTCAACATTGTATTAGCTATTACTATCCCTAGATGTTTGGATCTACATAACCATTTTCTCTTGGAGGTGATCCATCCATATGCATATATGGTCCTTTACGTATGCATGGACCCTTCGTTACCCTCATATCCCAGATCCCCCAAATCTAATCTGACTTGGAGGTGATCCATCCCTAACCACATTCACCACTTTTCATTTCTTACCATTTCCAGTTCCCAAATCCTTCACTAGTAGAAAATGAGCAATTAGTGACTAGGTGACTAAAAAAGTTAGTCACCATAGCTTTTCCAAGTGAAATACTACCAAAAATGAGAAATCTTAAGTGACCAGACTAAAAACGACTAACATCAATCACTAATTTAGTCGAGGGTTAAAGTATGTGACTAGCTAATAAGTAATACAACTAAAAATGACTAACATGAATGACTAATTTAGTCTAAGAATAATAATACAACTACTACAATAACATGAATCAGTTTTTTATGTTAGTCATCTTAATTGTGTCAAGCAATAAAAACTTTCAAGTGATATGGGATTGAAAGGTTGTTAAAGATTGGTTGAAAGGTTATCCTTCCTTAAACACTTCTTCATCCTCACATGGTGTATAGGTGAGCCAACTTTGCATTATTTATCTCTAATAATTTGTAATTTTAAAAATATATTTTTTAATAAAAAAAATATTTTATGTATTTTTTAAAAATCTATTCATTGAATCTAATTGGATCTAGTTCCAATTTGAAATTAATTTGAAGGGAAATTTTAATTTTTAAGACTATAATATCAAATAAAAACTACTTTAATTTCATATTAACCGACCTAGATGGACATCTTAACCCTGTGTTGTAGCGGCTACAACCACCCTCCAAAATTTTGTCTTAGCCTGTTTTGGAGCCTCTCTACCAACCTTACATAGCAGTTTGTCTTACTTTGTCAAGTACTCAAGATTTATTGTTTTCCTCACACAAAGGCAGCCTATCGATCACAGTCGATCCATTGCCCTCACAGGATGCTTACCCGGACTTGGTCCAGCTACAGGCTGAGCAACATCCCCTTGAAAATTGCGCAGTCCTGGAGGGAAACTAGCCTTCCTTCCAGGTATTGCTCAATCCTCTCTAACAGCTTGTTGGGCTCCAGAATTGCGCAATCCTATCATCCAACCCTCCGAGATAGATTTGCACAATTTTTCCCATCAACAAGCTGTTTAGCCCAGGATTTGTGAAAATCTAGGCAGCAATCAGCTGCTCCGCCCAGAAATTGTACAATCCCCTTGGGCAGTCAGCCTAGCTCCAAGCCAGGAATGCACATTTCTCCTGAGTAGTTGAGCACTCGTATGCATGAACAGTTTGGTTGACAAGTTCCACCCGAGACCGAGGAAACTTGACTTGCATGCATGCATGACTTGATCTTCCTAGAATAGCAAGAGACAACATGCAAAAGGCATCCCATGATTTAGGGAAGTATTTTTAGCAGCCAAGGGTTACATGCAAAGTTGTTTTAGAAGTTTCCCTCCAAGTGTTTCTTTTTCCTAAATTTGTGGCATGCGCGTCATGAGACCAAACTTTTTTATTCGACGCATCAAAGCTCATTCATTCACATTGATCTTGGATCTCTGACATCCCACAACACATCCAAGACTCTTCAACACATCTGGCTCAGCTCTTCACGGCTAAGTGGCCTCAACTTGTCTTTTTCATCATTTCTGTCACTTCTTGTGTATTTGTTTGTGTGAGTGGTGTTTGCTTGATTTCTTTGAACATCTGTTGTCGTTTACATATAGTATAGCTTGTTATACTCTATTTCAATTTTCATTGCTATCTCACTGTTGTCACATGCATGAAACCCACATGCAGGTTGATCTACTTGCTAAAGATTCCATTCATGTTTTGCATGGTTTGTTTATCACTTCTGCTATCACTTAGTTTTTCCATGCATTTCATTGAATTACTAGCTTTCAATTGCCTGTTGGTGAGTCGAGCCAACCTTGGCCCGGTCTCTGCCTTCACCAAGGCTACATTGCACAATCTAGGGAAGGAAGTCTCACCTTCCTCTCCAAATTTGTGAATTCTGGCCCAGAACTGGCCTCCTGGACTGTTTTTCGCATTCCTAGAGGACAGTGGCTGCTTAGCCCAGGAAATTGCGCAAATCTGTCCCTGGGCCAGCAATCCTTCCCAGCTAGAATTACGTAATCCTAGCAGCCAACTTCCCAACTTGATTGTGCATTTTGCAAATCCAAAAACTAGTCTAGTCTCCCAAATAGCCTAGACTACCTTTTGTGCAGTTTTAGCAGCCAGTCACTTAGCCTCCCAGTGAAATTTGTGCAATATTTCTCATTAGTTTCCCAGGTATGTGTTATGTCCTTCCCCGGGTTTGCTTTGTTTTCATTGACATATTTCTTTCCATGCATGCTGCTTGTTTCCAGATCTTCCAGGTGTTCATCTGTCTCAATGGCTTCCAAGAGAACAGGATCTTAGGACACTAATGGTATGGCATCTGGAGCAGCAACTAAGCAGGTGTCCTCTGGTTTGCCGATCTATGAAGACACAAAGCTGTATCTAGACAAGGACATCAAACTGAAGTGGCAAGAGGTGAATGAAACATTCATAAGTAATTTTTGGCAAGACCTTGAATACCGCCAGGTATACATGAACATTCATAAGTCCAGCTTGTACTGAATTTCATATAGATACCCCGCATTCCCATGCGCGAACATGATTCACTGATCGTCTCTCACACTAACCCCGAAAAGATGACCTTGAGCAGTGTCAGTGGGAAGAAGCTTGCAACCTTCTAGGCACAAGATTATGTTGAGATGTATCAGATGATTGAGCCCATGACTGCCGTGACTCCCCCGTTCATCTTGCCCAACAGCAGAGGCCACTCCAAAGACATTCTAAAGGATTGGGTAAAGGAGCCAGCTCATTTCAGGATGACCCCCAATCAGATCTATAAGATGAAGATATTGAGGAAGGCATACCAATACTTGGTCATATTCACATGTCGACTGAGTGGCCAAGCAAGCACTAAGACCTTCCCTCAGAGTTGGGTGGTCGCGCTGGACCAACTGGCTAGAGAAGGAAGACCATGCAACTGGTCTAGCATACTGGCTCATCAGCTAAAGGAGCAAGTCATGAAGGCTCGATAGTCACCCAAAGGCATACATGTAGAGATTTACATGTCAGCCTACATTCTAGATGCAGTCTATGACCGACATGAGTTCCCAGCTTACAGTGGGCATGGTCATTGATAGAGACTATTCTGAGCACGTATTTCAAGTTATTGTTTGAGTGCAGCTTCAAAGGAGTGAACATACGACTATTCGACCATCTTGTCACCCTAGTGTACAGGTTGATATTCAAACAAGATCCACCCTGCATGTCAGAAGAAGCGATGAAGGCATTATTAGGAATTGCATATTGGGATGCCTCACGAGGCGGCACGTTCATCCAAGTGTTCAGTGCGGAGAAGGCCCCGCATGTTCTGCCAAAGTTTGCTTTGGATGCGCTTGTCATGCAAGAAGTAGTGTATCGTATCTCAGCATGATTAAAAGTAGGGTGCAGTGGAAGAAGAAGGCGCCTTGGCCCACTCTTTCATTGCGGATCGAGAAATATGAGATACTGAGCACCAAGAAAGCGAATGTCGAATTGAACAGATGAAGAAGTACCCGTTCGACCTCCGAAGCTTGAACCTGTATGACCCACATTGCATTGTGAAGGATCACTGCATGAGAGTTCAGTTCAATTGGATCCATGGGGCATTTCATTGGGTCAAAGAGGACTCATGGAGATACTGCTACAATTCCTCTAGACCCAATGAACAAGTCGGCTTCGCTGTAGAGTGGTTGGCAATGCAGCATGAAGCAACACCACGGAGAGCACCAGCAGTAATAGTAGCAGCAGCAGAAACAACGGAGCCAAGCATACACATGCACAACAAAGGGAAGATGAAGATTTTCAACCACATGGAGGAGGAAAAAAGCTGCAAGTTTCGAGTAGATCCACTTGTAGAACAAGTAGCTATGGCTTTTCAACAGAAGAGGCAACAACGCGACAAGTGAATCGCGTGACGACAAAGGGATAAGAAGAGAATGGAAGTAGTAGAGAAGGAGTTGCATGAGCTAAGGGAGAAAAGCCGGAAGGAACAAGAGATGCACCAACTGGAGAAGGAAGTGCAACAATAGCAGATTCAACAGGGGGTGCATCACGTGCAGACAGATGAAGTAGCACCCATACAAGTAGTTTATTCTTCTGAATAGCTGGCATCAGGCAAACATGGTGAACCCTCGCAGTGGAAAGACTTTGCTCAGGAGATAGAACAGGCTCTTGAATAGTTGGATGAAGACATGGATCAACAGGAGTTGGAACATGACACTAACCTCATGCTTCACCAAAGAGAGGTCGACTCACCCACTTCAATGCATCCAAACAATGAGCAAGTCTCAGATGACCAAGGAGGCACTGAGATCCTTGGTGGTCAACCAAAAGTGGAGATGCACAACATCTCCTTTGACAAACCCCATCACAGAGTTGTGGAGTCTCATAGAGTACCGACTTCGGAAGATCAAACATCCCTTGTGCAATTTGAAGAGCAAGTGATTGCGACTGATGTGCACAAGTATCCAACTGCGTTGGCCGATGAAACTAAAGTGTATTCCAAAGCCACTAGCTCTAGTGTTCATTTTCTCATAGCTTAGAATGAGCGAATGGTGAAGGAACTATAGGTGGCCAAGCAGGGAGGAGACTTGGTGACAATGTCCACCCAAGTTGAGCTGAAGAAGGAAATGCTGGATGAAGTATTGTCCTTGGACATAGTTATGTGAGCATTGTACTCCAAGTTTGGTACTGTGCATCAAGAAGTCGTTCATCTCCATGGATAAAAATAGCGATGTGCAAGAAGAGTATGCATCTTGAAGAACATATATACTTCTTTTCATAACATGCGAGCATGGATGATGAGTACAAGGGAGCCTCGCTTCACTTGCCAAAGATGATGAAGGCTAATGCGATAAAGCTGCAAGCATGTATCTAGAGTCAGGTCTAGAACTATGTAGACCCACTGCAACTCATCACTAGCATACAGGCTTCCCATGCACAAGTATTCAAAATCATCAAGGTTATAGTGCACACCCATGCGATCCCATCACTTGGGACCCTCACTTAAGCGAAGACCAAGAAGCAGGTCCAACAGGAGCTTGACTTATACGTCGACGAGCTGATGTGCACTGCCACCAGCCCAGACTTTCTTATCAGTGCAGCCATCATGCACAAGTACGTTGCTGGTCTGCCCATTCTAAAGAGAATGATGCACATGCTCATAGACGAATTGGATAGAGGACCGAGCAGTGTACCCAGATGCTATGGATGTAAGGTTCAAGTTTTAGATGGATATCACAGCAGAACACACAGACACTCTTAAGGACTACCAATCTTGGCATCAATATGTCACTGTTGATCAACATGAGGATGTCGTGCAGTTGGACTTCTTTGGTTTTCCAAGTCCAAATGATGTCTAGTTTGTTTTTTCCAAGCCATTATTCACATGGGTACATGTGCATTGTAATGTTGAGTCATGTCGAGTGTAAGTGAAGTGTCAAGAGTAGATGTAAGAGTCATAGAGTAAGTGAAGAGTCATGAGGGTAGTTGAATGGTCACAAAGGGGAATGTCAAGGATCACCCCACACTTTGCTATAAATAGTCCCTCATAACTCATTGTATAGGCTTTTGGTCAGCCAAGCTTCTACTAAGACTATTTTGAAGAAGGCTTAGACAGTATTGTAATGTGCCTTGGCTTCTCCATTGCATGGAGCTAGTACATCTCTTTGGAGGAGCAGGCAGATGTGGTTGTAACGTTCCACTGTTGGGGATAACAGGTTTACATGGATGTATTGTATGATTGTGACTTACACTTCTTTATATAATAAGAGCCAACACATTTTCAAGCATATGTTGTTATTGTAGTTGGACTGCTCTCGTTGCTTTAATGATATGTGTTGTTTAACTTACGTACTTGTGTATGAACTGATTCACATGCAGTTATATGAATCTTGTTGCTAATGTGTTTTATATGTTGTTAATGTTGTCACCGTTCGTGTCGACTGCTCTATCGGAGATCATATAGACCTTTCACTTGAACCTTGCTATAACAACCATCTCACTCGTCTCGAACTGATCTGTGAGTGTTGTACATGTTATCTTACCTTTTATGATGTGAATACCAAATCCGAGTGGAATGCTCCGCCGGAAGTTGTGCATGTCCTTTGTGTTGTGTGTTCCTAGCCTAGTTGGGACTGCTCCCTTTCAACATGGAACTCACCTTCACCTTCTTCCCTTTTCGAAGTGTTGGAACCTCTCATGCACCTTCCTTGACTCACTGCGTCAGTCACACCCTTGCTGCTGAGAAAGTTATTCTACTTGCCTCTGTGCGACATCGTGGTCAAGGCATTACCTTATGACCCACTGTTGGGACTCCTACACCAAATGGTCTGAGGTCTAGTTGGGACTTCTTACCAAGGAGATACCCTTGACATGTTGGTGGGCCCAACACCGTCAACACCCCGGATCTACCAAGCGCCGAGAGGGGTCCAATCTCTTGAGGTGAAAACATTTTTTCTAATGCAAAACTTGACGAAATGTTTGCTCCTCGAGAGATTGGATCTCTCTCGACACTTGATAGTTATAGGATTAATATGGATCTAGGTTGGTTATATAATACTATATAATATCTATATTTTTATTTGTGTCTCTTTGTTATTCCCTCTCTATATCTCACCCCATGAACATACACACACTCTCTCTCCCTCTCTTCCCCTCCTATGTCTAACTCTCTTTTCCCCTTCTCTCCCTCCCTATCTGTATCCTTCTCTCTATTCCATCATGCTCTCCTCTCTCCCTCACTCTCTCTCCATGACTCCCTTTTCACCCCCTCTCTCTCTCCACCTTTCTCCCTCTATGTTTTTCTTGTTCCCTCCCTCTCCTACCCCATCCAATTCCATCTCCCTCTCATCGTCTCTATCTTCCTTCCTCTCTATCCATTATCTCCCACCTCCCTCTATCTCTCCGCCCAAATCACTCTCTCTCTCTCTCTCTCTCTCTCTCTCTCTCTCTCTATCTCTCTCTTCCTTCCAACACTATCACTATCTTCCCCCCTCCCTCTCCTTCTCCATCTCTATGTCTCCATCTCTCTCCCTTCCCCTTCTCTCCCTATCTCTATCCTCTCCTCTTCTTTCTCTTCCATCATTTCCTCTTTCCCTCACTCTCTCTCCATCTCTCCCTTCTCACTCCTCTCTCTCTCCACCTCTATCTCTCTATGTCTTTTTTCTTTCCTCCCTCTCTCCCCCACTCCAACTCCATTTCTCTCTCTCTCTCTCTCCCCTCTCTCTTCCTTCCTCTCACTCCCTCTCTCCCACCTCCCTCTCTCCCTCCCCCCACCACTATCTCTCTCTCTCTATCCTCCAACATTTTCACTATCTCCCTTCCTCTCTCCACCCCCTCCCCAATGCTCTCTTAAATTTGATCACATTGTATTATGTTTAAGAAATTATTGAAATAAAAAAAACTTAATTCGTTGTAAAATATTAAACCTATATTTTGGATCAATCATGTCAAAGAAAATAAAATAATGACAAAATTTAAAAAGTCATGCACCATATTTAATCTATTATAATTAGTCAATTTGCTTGCTCTCATCCCTTGGATACTTAGATAAGATGGATCTAGGCCGGTTCTATATATATATATATATATATATATATATATATATATATATATATATATAGAACCGGAATAGATCCATCTTAGCTTAATTTTATTAAAACCTTAATTTAATTTCTATGGGAATATTTTTAGTAGTCGTGAGGATAGAGTGTTTAGATATATCTCAAATTGTAACATTTTCCCTTTTAGATTCAATTAAAAAAATGTTGTAAAATTAAATTAAATTAAAATATTTTTACTATGAAATAAGTTATGGTTTTTTGGCATGTGGTATTGATAATCCATGGTATTGGTCCATGGTATTGTAACAAAGCCTATTTACAAGTTAATATCCATGGTAAAGTGAGGGTGAATATCCATGGTTAACAATCTTGTCATATTGTTATAAAATATTTTGATTGTGAAATAATTTATGTTTTTTGGGCATGTGGTATTGATAATCCATGGTATTGACCCATGGTATTGTAACAAATGCTATTTTTTATAAGTTAATAATATCTAAAGTAATGTGGGGGTGAATCTCCACTGTTGAGAATGTTGTCATATTGTTATAAAATATTGTGGTTGTGAAATAAGTTATGGTTTTTGGACTTGTAGTATTGATAAGCCATGGTATTGGCCCATGATATTGTAACAAAGCCTATTCACAAGTTAATAAAAATATAACAAATTGAATTTTATTATTTTTATTAAATTAACTTTTTATTGTTAATTGAGGTCATATTACACTCATCCCAGTATCATTTTTAACTTCTTCTTCTTCGTTTTAACTCAGCGCAAAAATAACAAATTCTTATCAAAAATAAATCATTTAACCCAATTTCAATTTATATAAATATTTATTTTATTTTTTCCATTATAAATATTTCTTTTCTTTTTCATTGCCATTTTAGCGTTGGGTTCAAATAAAATATTCACAGATTACAACATCACATTGTAGCACTGCATTTTTCTCAGTATCTCTTAAAGGGAATTCATTAGAAGGGTGCACATACTCATGACAACGCCTACATCTAAATGGTACATGCTCGTAATCAAGAGTCTGCTTCCATATTTCATCTTGAAAGTGGATATCCACAAATATGGGAGTGGTTCTAAAATATTAATAGATTACAACATCACATTGTAGCACTGCATTTTGCTCTGCCTTGTCTATATATGCATGGAAATGCCGGAAGAAGGAAGACCATCAACGTGATCTATGGATTTCATGGGATTTGAACCCCAGATGGAGTTTGCATGGGAAACACCTCAGGAGAGCATCAACCATTAGAAGGAGATTTTGGTAATTTTTACATGGGTATGAATTTGGACTCTAGAGAGTTCTTCCTTTGTACTAAAGATGATTTTTGTTCTTATGGGTAAACAATTTCAAGGGTTTATATGATCAAAGCATAAATTCTATATAGAGTTGAGGGATTAATGATTATGGTAATGCGGATCTTGATTGCGGCCAACAATTCATGAAAATACAATGCACAAGTAAGCATTTTGCATGTTCTTTTTAAGATTTTGGTAATTTTTACATGGGTATGAATTTGGACTATGGAGAGTTCTTCCTTTTTACTAAAGTTGATTTTTGTTCTTATGGGTAAATAATTTCGAGGTTTTATATCATCAAATCATAAATTCTATCTAGAGTTGAAGGGTTAATGATTAAATTTTACCTAGAGTTGAAGGGTTAATGGCTATGATAATGTAGATCTTGATTATGGCTCACAATTCATCAAAAGACAATGCACAAGTAAGCATTTTGCATGTCCTTATTGTACAAAGGGTTTAATGATTATGCATATCAAAAGACAATGCACAAGTAAGCATTTTGCATGTCCTTATGTACAAAGGGTTTAATGATTATGATAATGCAGATCTTGATTGCGGCCAACAATTCATCAAAGGACAATGGACAAGTAAGCATTTTGCATCTCCTTATTGTACATATCAGTTTGCTCCTCCGTAACTTTTCTAGGGTCAGAATGCATAAAATTTTATTTTTTCTTTTCGCCTTCTTTTAGTGTTTGATTTTTTGTGTAATGGACTCTACCA
Source organism: Pinus tabuliformis (assembly GCA_031772625.1). NCBI lineage: Eukaryota > Viridiplantae > Streptophyta > Pinopsida > Pinales > Pinaceae > Pinus > Pinus tabuliformis. The sequence continues at coordinate 1,493,039,884 of CM062819.1, read as the reverse complement.
TGCCCAAATTCAAAGGGATCGAGTGATGCAAGAAATTTTTCTAGTACGATGCAAATGCTAGACCTTCCTCAAACTTTGTTACATGAAATTAAAATTTCTTGTAATCATGAATATAAAATATTTTATGTTTCATCCATAGATTTTGATCTCAATGCCTATAGTTTTAAACCATGTTACTATATTTTAAGTGGAATATATTTAGATCCATTAAACCTTACAACTCTCGAAAGCTTAGGTTAATTTTAGCTAAAAATAATGAACCTGAATGACTTTTTGAATTTAGATTCAATTCTTACAGACAATGATTAAAAATGGAAGAACTCAAATGGTATGATAACTTTTACCCACCCATGAATTTCCAAGACCTTTCCTATTATTTTGAACCTAAACAGAGAGAGTAGAAGAAGAAGAGGGGCCTATATGAGGTGGACCCTGACCTGCTTGATACTTTTCAAAAGTTGGGCATGCCCGTGACTAGAAGAAGAGATTGACCAACGTTGTTGTAGATGTTATTTTTGACAGTGTTTTCATTGCTACCACGCATAGGTAGATTCTATAGGCAGTTGATGTTATATTTTGTTCGTTATAAGAGGTAATTCAAGAGTACCTTTATGTAGTTTGGAAGTAGCTTGGCAGGGTTGTTCCTCTAGTTGATAACTATTATGTTACATTGTATTTTTATTTTTTTAGTGATAGTTCCTTCTATTAAATTCCCAAGAACATTTTTTCACCCATGGAAATATCCACTTATTTCAGGATGAATGAGATGCAGACTAGGCAGTTTGAGAGGACTCTTATTGTTGTAGATGAGAGGATTTCTGTGAGGTGAGAGGAGTTATGTGACATATATTGAAGGATGCACTGCACCATTTTATGACATCAATCATCTCCATGCCACAATATTGGATATTTATTGCACCAAGGGAGCAACAATAAAGTATTCCAATATAAAGAATTGGTATGTCGGGGACGAGGAAAGCAGATGTGGGATTTATAATTTTATTACGAAAAGAGGTTTGTATGATTGACGCAAATCCTACAGGTAAATCATGTCATTATATTTCTATGAAATCTCGGAATGTGCTCAATACGAAAATATGTATGTACTCTTGAATTTATCTATGTTGTAATAAGATCAAGAATAAAGTTGTCATTGCAAATAATTGGGATCTACCATCTAAGTTTACTTTATTATATGGAATTGTTGATTTGTTAGATCCAAACTAGTTAGGGTTGAATTTATTTTTGCTGTAATGAGATTAAGAATAAAGTTGTCATTTTAGTCATTGAAATATACCATGTAAGATTTAATGACTACATGAAATTGTTTATTTGTTAGAGCCCAACTTATTAGGATTATGAAGAGTCCTCTTTCACGACAATATTTATGAATGCTCTATTCTTGCTCAAAGAATTACAGATTACAGAACGGTGGAAAATAAATGAGATGCAACTGAATGGTTCTTGTTTTAAAATGTGTGGAGGGAGTATAAAATGATTTTCAGTTGCATTCAACTATTTTGGAGAACCCACTAAAGTGCTTCAATTTCCTCCTAGTTAATTGCATTTCTATTATCCTAATGCTTCTATAAGTTCTTCTCTAAAGTGATCTCTTAACTACCTTGGAGGGAAATTGATGACTTGATTGGAACCCACGGATTACAATTTGATTAGGAGCAAGGGATGAGAAAGATTCATATTCTTCAATATATTCTGCAAGTTAAAAGCATATCGAACTATTTCCTTTCTATTTAATTGATACGACAATCACTCGACAATTTGTTAGGATTTTGAGACCTTTTTCAATGATTTGTTTTCTTTTGAAAGTTATGTTCTCAATTAAAGAAATTAAAGAAAAGGTGAAAATGATGCAATGGAAGGATTTTCTGTTTTAGTGCATAAGAATTCCTTGCTAATGTGAAGGGCTTGGTATTTTCTTGACTCAATATTAGTCGCATTTGACTTCCTAGAATTTATTTTAATTTCATTTTTGTTTTGTTTATATTTTTATCCTTGAAGTTGGTGATCTATTGTGTAATAGGAAGTATTAAATACTAAACACTCTCAAAGGTGATATTGATGGATGACTAACTTTAAATGACCCTACTTGACACTTTAGTATTACATGGTCATGCAAAGAAACTATTAATAAATATTAAAGGGAAAATGATTAACGTGCAGTGTTTCTTAGCTTATCATATAATTACTACATTTTGGCCCCCAATAATATATTTGAGGCTACTTTTTGGTTGTTACTTATGGAGCTTCCCTTTGGCTCAGAAAAACATCGAGGATAAATTTCTATTGCATTGGCATTGGACATCATCAAAGAGGAATTCACCAAAATTAGTAGAGGACATGGAAGCAATTGGTACAATGAGTGGATAATGCTAGTGAAACACCAATGCACCATGATTTCTTGTGTATTTAGATTCACTTGAAATTAACTAGCCATAAAACGTACATTTTTTTCTGAATATTTTCATGTATACATAAATACTAAAAGCACAATTTTAGACTAATTATTAAAACTAATAATTATCTGATAGTCATCATTTATAATTAAATAGTATAATATGATTAATGTTATTGGACACCATTATAGGGTATGATTGTGAGGGGAATTTTGAAAATATATGTACACTTCTCATTGTATTAGACAATCATCTCTCAGAGTGTGATATCCATCAAACGAAATGTACTACCAGAGGCCATTGTGGGATTGAAATTTTTTCTTTCAGTTGAAAATTCGTGATATATTTTCTTGGGCCTTAGTGTTCTGCTTCGCTAAGGTTTTGACACTACTCATAGCTAGCACCTTCATTCAACCAATTGAGGTACTCATCTTGGAAAGTTGAATCTTTTTGTCTCCACAATCGAATATGATGTTGGATCAATCTCATGATCATAAAAAAATAGGTCATAATAGCGAGGAACTTTTACTGTGGGAAAAATAATATCGAAATTTAAGGAATGTGACTCTTTTAGAACGAGCAATAAGCTTATTTTTTACACTGATCTTTTTTGTTTCCATTTTCTTTCACAAGTTATCTATTGCGCGATGTTTTTAACATGTAACTTAGTTGGTATGATTGTGCCTAATGTTTTGTTGAAGGTTGAATACTAACTTCCTAAGGTGTTATTTTCTATGGTGACACTTTATTTGTTTTGTTTATACAGGTCATCCAGCCACATAGTGGCCATTATCGAATGTTGAGGTATATGTTGTATAAATCTTTTATAGTATACTTTATTTTATATTCAAGTATTCATAGTCTTTCATGTCTTATACTCTGCATTTTATCTTCTTTAATTTTCAAGAGAGGAACTCAATATTGATGGTAAGAAGCAACAATTGAAGAAAGAGGATAACAATAACACTAGAGCGAAAAATGCAAAATGAGAGAGAAAAGAGAATCTATCGAGTGATACCCTTAGAGCCAGTATCTTTCATAAGACACACTCATAGAGACTGATGGTTAAGCCTTCAGAGTTGGTGAATTCACTTGCAATGCTTTGGCAACACAATGATAATGTTTTGAAATGATAAAACAATATTTCTTGTGTAAATTGTATTCCAACCAATATTAAGTTGGAAACTCATATTGTAATACTTGATATTTTATATACTAAAATTTATATGATTGAAATTATTTTTATTTGCACTTGATATTATTTAGCCTTGTAATTAAAATATGTAACTTTGTGTTATCATATTAGATAAACATGCACATTTTATGATTTTTTTTTAAATATAGTCGCAAAATCATACTAATTAATTTATGTTGATTAATAATAAACACATAAAATCAATCTAAAACTACTAAATTAGTAGTTTATTTTAATTAATGATGAACATGAATAAAATGAAAATATGATTGAATTAGTCGTTTATAATGATTATGAATGAAATTAAATGAAATGAATAGAAACTACTAAATCAATCGTTGATATAATGAATATGAAAATACCGAAAAAGGATAAATGAATACAACAAATGATAATTTTTTTATTAAAATGATGACTAAATTTTTCATATATATGACTATTAGTGCTAATTTACAGTATCTTATAACATGACTAAAATTTAGTCATATTTCTTTGGTCATTAATTGGTTTTAAATGATGACTAAAATTTGCACATATATGACTATTAGTATCTAATTTACAGTGTCTTATAACACGACCAACATTTTGATCATATTTATTTGGTCATTAATTGGTTTTCTTGAGGATTCATATAGCAATATACTTTTTTGTATATTTGGTCATTAATTGCGACAATTAATGACTAAATCGATGAAAAATTAATGACTAAATATACTACTAAGTGGTAAAATTGAGGAAACCAATTAATGACTAAGCTAAAAATGACTAAAAGTTGATCACGTTATAAGATACTGTAAATTAGCTACTATTGGTCACCGACTGAAAAATTGTCGTTTGTATGCAAATTTTAGTTGTTTTTTTAGTAACTAATTGGTCATTTTGTACTAGTGCCTAGATCCTTGTGGTCACTCAAAGGTAATCTGGTAAGTCACATGTGGCCTATTATAGATGTTATTTCTCTTTCCACACCGTAAACACCTTGATCTTAAATGTGGCAATGTTGAATAAGGGAAAACTATCTTGTATGGGATCTATCTTGTGCAAATAGGTGAGGGCCCTTGCCACCACCAGATGGTGGATGCCAAGATCTAATACTTTGAAGGGAAACTGACCTTAATACAAGAAAATTTCGAAAACAATATCCAGCCTTGTGCGATATCAGGGTCGTGCAAAAGAGAACTTTTCAGTGCTAACCCGAAACCCTCGATGCCTTAATATGAAATACATTTGACTAAATGAGCTAGCCTAGGTGGATTTCATCCTACACACCAACATAATGGCCCTTACAACCAGAAAATTCCCAGATCAATTTTTGTTTTTTTAGAAGCACTAAGGTAGGGGGGGAGAGTAAATCAAGGAATTTTATAAAGATTTCTTAACACAAGGGAATCTACGCAGAATTCCAAATTTCATAAAAATGGCTAAGGATTAAGAAAAGACCTTCAAAGGTACTATTCCATGTGAAGAAGGAGATAAAGGGGAACCAAGAGACCAATTTATACTAGATCCATAGTAAGATAATGACATAGCCCCAAAGGCGAAATTAACCAAGTTCAATCACCTCACATAGTGAATTATGAAAAGAAGTCTAACTCCTTTGACTATTGTAGGTTAGCTAACCTCTTTAATCAGATAAGTCTTCTTCATTCATCTTGAAGGGGACATATATGGTTTGTGTGACCATTCATAGAGGTTATATATCACGTGTTAAGCAATAAATCTGATGATTTTATGACTACTTAGCATTATTAGATACAACAATGTACAAGTGTGCATAAACCCATCGAATCATCGCATCATTGATAGAGGAATTGACCATAAACTCTAACTAGATACTCATTTAACATACAACATATAAAATAATTTCATAGCATGTAAGATAACCTACAATCATGGGTATGGGAGTAAGATTCCCAATAAATAGGCATATAAGACAACTGACATGAGTGGAAAATAATAAGTTAGTGACTAGGTGACTAAAAACATTAATCACCACAACTTTCCAAGTGAAATACTACAAAAAATGAGCAATCTTAAGTGACCCAACTAAAAGCAACTAACATAAATCACTAATTTAGTCGCGGGTTAAAATATATGACTAGCTAATAAGCAATACAACTAAAAATGACTAACATGAATAACTAATTTAGTCTAGGAACAAAAATACAACTACTTAACAAGTACTACAATAATATGAATATATTATTTATGTTAGTAATTTTAATTGTTTCAAGCAATTTAAACTTACAAGTGATAGAGGATTGCAAGGTTGTTAAAGATTGGCTTAAAAGTTATCATTCCTTAAACACTTTGTTCGACTCTTAATTTGTCATTATTATTACCACTTTTTAACATTCATTTCATCTATCTCCACTATTGTTTTATCACATTATTTACCATAATTTATTATATAATTTCATTTCATAATCGTTTATGCTCTTGTGGATAAATAATATATGATCTCATTTATTTTTAATAATTAATGATTATAATGCATGATTTTATTTTAATCATTCGTTATAACCTCACTCATGATTTTAGCCTCCAAGATCTCTTCCAGATTGTAGATTTGGTCTTCAACAGATAATTAGATATTCCAACTCAAGAATTTGCTGGCATAAGAAGTGACAATTTTGTGTAGCACGTTTTGGGCAAATGAAAGTGAATATAGAAAATAAAAGACATGGGTTTTGTTCAGAATGAACCCAATTAGTTTTCTGCTGAGCAGTTTTAAGAAATTCGGTTTGTATTGGGAGAAATGCAAGGTTCTTTGAAGGACATATTTGCAAATTTGTTGTTGCGGCCATTTTCTAGAATTGCCCAATTGTCATAACTAAATTCGACTTGTTCCAGCTGAATCATGATGGAAAGATATCTCAGATCTCATCTTGAATATTGAGATTAGTTTGTTGTAAGTTTCATTTGGATGTTTGCATATTTAAAAGACACAATTCAAAGAGAAAAGGGGTTACTAGCTGATGTAAGAATTGAACCTTGTAACAGTGGAACTCTTGTTAATGAAATTTCCAGCCTTATGATATTTTTCTCAAATATGTGAGTTAAGTACAACCCTGACAAGGGAGTTGGGCCCACTCTTCTGATCAGGTGTTGTGTGTGTGTCCTTTTCATGTATATTTTTTTTACTTGTTCTTTTCTTTATTGTTGTTACAGATTTCCATAGATTGTTGTGAATGTTTTTCTTTCTACAATTTAATTCCATTACTGTTACAACGATGCTTTAATTTCTTAGTCACGAACCCTTGGTCAACATAAGATTGTAACCTTACTCCTACATATACCTTGTGTTACCTTGAAAAGTGTACGCACCTAGATTGACATATTAATGTGGTAAAGGGTTGAATAATTTGTTCATACTCGGACACCAACATTTTGGCATGATTGCAGGGGAAGGCTAACAAGGTGCAAGACATGATCTGTATCGACCAGAGGGTCAATCTCTCGTCTTGGGGAGAGAAGGAGTTTTCTCACTCTATTCTAGGTCTTGAGCGTAGTCATTTCTTTTCTTTTCTTTATTGTTTTTATTTCGTTTTTTTCCCGTTTTTATCTTTAGGCCCAATCTCTCATCTTGGGGAGGGAATGGTCTTTTGATGCCCTGCTCCAGGTCCTGAGCTCAAATTTTCTTTCATTTATGTTTATTTTGATTTTGGAAAATCTAATCTCTCATCCTCAGGAGGGAATGGTCCTTTGACGCCCTGCTCGAGGTCCTGAGCTTGAGATTTCCTTGTGTGCATTCTTTTCTTGTTTGGTTTCTTGGCCTGGGGAGGGAAGGGTACTTTGACACCCTGCTCTAGGCCCTAAACCCTAGGTTTCTTTTTCTTTAGCTGTTTTCCTTTCCACTTAATCTCTTGTCCTGGGGAGGGAATGGTCCTTTGACACCCTGCTCCAGGTCTTGAGCTTTAGATTTCCTTTCAAATTGTTTTTTTAACTAGGAAGAAAAAGGTAGAAATTTGAAGAAATCTTACCATTTCACTCAAGTGGTGATGTACGCACCACCCATTCCACTAACAAATTGACAGGAATATTCAAAGGAGGAACCTCAAAGCAGCACATGAAGAACATCTTATATTATGGTAAGAAATGGCTCACGTTGTTACTTTTGAATCCCCTATCAAAGATCTAGGAGGAGTGACACAATGTCACATAATTCCTCCATCTTCTCTGCCAAATTTTCATGGTTTGGATAATGAGGACCCAGATATATTCTTATTTGAGTTTGAAGTACTTTTTATAGGATATGATTATTGTACTAATGATCAAAGGTTGAAAGTGTTTCCTCCTACTGTAAAAGGAGTAGCTCTTCGATGGTTCATGAGACTTGGTGGGAATTGCATCAAAACATGGGAGGACATGAAGAATTTATTCTTGGAGGAGTACCAAGACTATTGTAATGCCAATGGAGATATTTTCAGTATGATACAAGGGGAAGATGAAATCTTGGATGACTATTTGGAGTGATTTAAATACAACCTTCAAAAATCAAAGCATAAGCATTTGGAAAAAGAGATCTTAAAAACACTCATTCCTAAAGGAATCAAAGATGAAATTTTAGAAATATTAAATCTGATAGGAAAATGTGACTTTTTTCAGCTAACATATGATGATGTTTGTGATTTATGCATAAGGTATTCAAGAGGAATTTCCAAGGCTGGTAATAATTCTAGAGAATTTTCTTCGTTCCTTTCCAAATCTGCTACAAGAACAGGAGATATAAGATATGACATCAGTGATTTATTTGAACATTTTAAAGTTGATTTTATTAGCTCTCTAAATTCACAATTTCATGTTTTGCAGGTTAAGAAAAATCAAGCAGAATTTGAAGAAGTGATTTTTCCTCAATGCCAAAAGGAGCATCCCATGGATAGTTTCTCTTTCTTACCTGGGATGAAAACAACATTTCCAAGAGATGGAGAAGCTACAAAAATTTCACAACCATGGAAACCTTGGCCTACATGTATGTTTCAAAACACTTCCTCTCCATTGTCTTACTTGCATAATATATTATGGAATACTCAAGTGTTAGGGCAGCAATGCCAATCTCAATATAACCCCCATCAATCTTGTCCACAAGTTTGGCATGGTTCATCCTATGATTACATGAATACTCTCCCTCATCTTGTGGCACAAAAATATCATCCATATTCTTTTCCATCTTTTCAAGAACACCTTGCTTGCGTATCAAAATCATCCACACATCCCAATCAACTACATCATCATAATCCTCCACACCCTACACAATATCTTGCTCAAATAATTCCACACCCTCACCATAATAAACCAGTACAACATGCTTACAGTGTTGAATTGCAAAATATACCTATCCTTCCCACCCAATCTATCTCGCATACAAAATTGCAAAAAACTTATATCGAGATTGGAAATGTTTCAAATCCAAAAATTGTAGAAGAAAAGGAGGTTTCTTCTAGTCTGCATCAACAAGTTGTTTTAGAAACTCAAGAACTTCATAATGACAATTATGGGAAATCAAGAAAGTAAAGCATATATTGAAGAATGGTTTCACTCCATAAGTTGTTTGCAACGTCACTCCATATTTCAGCAATTTTTGACACCATATTTTCAAAGGAAGTTGGTCTCTCATACCCTAGTATTTATTGACAGACATTTCTCAAATTCGGGTGTGTATACACTTGAGGCATTATTCCTAAAATGGATCCATTGGAAGTACTCTTATATGTAATTATGCTTTATTTTTCAATGTAGAATAGGTTAGTGTAGAATATAGAATAAATAAGTATATAAATCATTTTCGTTATATGTAGAACGAGTTTTGTTTGCTGCAACTTGCTGAGTATATCAACATCAGTGGTAAATATTTGAATTTAATTATGTATGTAGATGTATTATATTGAAAATTATATTTCTACAAACACTCATCATTATTTTGAAAAAACAATTGCTTGATTATCATATCTTATGGCGTGTGGGCTTGATAAAACCACTGAAATCACAGTCGGTACAGTTATGTTTTGAGGGACAAAATGGGCATATTTTCAAAACATATTTCTATCCTAAGTAGCCCTTTATTTCTACTTTCTAATCCAATTTGAATCATTCAATTTGGATTTGAAACGAAAGAGTTATGACTAAAACATTAACAATATGCCTAGTAGGCAGCTCGAAACAGAGTTGGGACAATCAACTTTTGGAGGCCTAATAGACTAGATTTTGGAAACTTGCTTCTGCCATATATCACCCTATTAATCTAGATTAAAGTGCAATTTTAATCACTCAATTTTGATATCGTATGAAAAAGTTATGACCCAAATACTGACTATCTATCGTAAATCAACACCTTTAAAACTATGTTTTTCTGATTGTTCCTTCGCACATTTGACCCATCAATTCTTCATTATTTAAAAAAAGTTTCTATTGGATATATTTACATGAATCTTCTTTAATCTCCAATTTGAATCGATTCAATCCGTCATCAAATGAAAAAGTTATGCTTAAAATATCCACTATTGGTCTAAGCTGGGAAATTGAAAATGACTCTGTTATGGAAGTTGTTCTAAGTAAACTTGACATATCATACCATGGAATTTTCAAAAAATGTTTCTATTGGTGATATACCTTTGAGGCAGCTCTGATTTCACTTTGGAAATCCTCAAATAAGAAGAAGAAAAAGGAGTTATGATTAAAACATTGCTGGTTAGTATGGCCGACCACTACTCTCCCGAAGGTGACAATTTTTTTTCCCTGTTTTTCTTTCTGTGGATTTGTTTTCTAGAGTAACTACTTGTTATTTTTTTCATATTTATTGGATTTAAAGAGCCCGATCACCTATATTCTTCCATGATTACATGTTTTATAGCAGGTAGACGCTCATTTTTTGCAAGTCCCAAGAGAATAAAGGAGGTTGATTTGTTTTTGAACAAATCATTCTTAAAGGAAATAATAATGAAATAATAGATTTTCATCCAAGCATCTATTAAGAAAATCTGATATCATGTAATTTTGATTCTTTCAAGGTTCCATGAAAATTGATCATAAGAGTTTGTTACAAAATTATTCCTGTTATTTCTCACCAACAACATGAAGACTTTTTCATTACCTAATGGATTCATAACAGGAGAAATAGAGAATTGATTTCCATTTGAAGATCCAAGTCATTTCTACCAAAACATTTTTCCATTCATTTACCATTGAAAGATTGAAAAATTGTTGTTTCTTGAAGCAAATTAATATTCTCTTAGGAACAACATTGTTGCAATTAAAATCATAGCCGTTGCAACTTGAGCTATTTATTTATTTACTGTTTTTCAATAAAAAATTTGTTTCTTTTCTGATTTATTTTATGTTGTTTTTGTTCTAAAAATAAATAAAGAAAGTTCTTAGGTATCATGATGTCTCTCCATATCTATACAGTTGCTCCTGAGTCTTATCAGTATATGGTTTCCTCAGATCTAACTAATGTTACTCCACTGGTGCTGTTACTCTGCCAGTGATGTTACTCCGCTAGTGCTGTTACTCCACTGGTGCTATTACTTCGCTGGTGTTATTACTCCGCTGATGTTGTTACTCCACCAGTGTTGTTACTCTGCTAGAGCTGTTACTCCGTCAGTGCTGTTACTCTTCCAGTGATGTTACTCCGCCAGTGTTGTTACTTCGTTGGTGTTGTTACTCTGCCAATGTTGTTACTCTGTTGGTGTTGTTACTTCACAGGTGTTGTTACTCTTCAGTGCTATTACTCCGTCAGTGCTGTTATTGCATCACTTTTGTTACTCCATCGGTGCTGTTACTCCGCCAATGACGTTACTCCACTGGTGCTATTACTCCACCGATGTTATTACTATGCCAATTATGTTACTCCGCCGATGTTGTTACTCCGCCAGTGCTGTTACTTCATTGGTGTTGTTACTTAGCTAGTGTTGTTACTCCACCGCTGCTGTTACTCCACCGCTGTTGTTACTCTTCCAGTGCTGTTACTCAGTCAGTGTTGTTATTTCGTCGGTGCTGTTACTTCGCCATTGCTGTTACTCTGTCGATGTTGTTAGTCCTGAAAATTTTCTGAGTACTCAGCGTTGTTACTCCTTCGGTGCTGTTACTCCTCTGGTGCTGTTACTCTGTGGTGAAATTTTTTCTAAGTACCTGGTGCTGTTATTCCTTCAGTGTTGTTACTCCTTCGGTGTTGTTACTCCTCTGGTGCTGCTACTCTGTGGTGAATTTTTTTTCTAGTTACTTGGTGTTGTTACTCAGTGGTAAATTTTTTTCTAGGTACCTAGTACTTGTTACTCCACCAAGGTAAGTCTTCAAGTACATCCCTAATCAACTCCGTGTATTTCATTGATGTTTCAATTATAATTGAGGACGGTCATATCTTAGTTGGGGGGAGGTGTTGCATTTGATCGAAAATGCATTGTATTTAATATCAATGATGTCATGTCATCGTTGTTATTAAAATTTCACACGCCAACTCATACATATCATGATTATTACCACCATAATCCATAACAATCCGTAAACCCCACTTATCCACACACATTGGAACTTGAATCATGCACGGCGACATTAACTTGGTGAATGGGGAAATACATTTAATTGTCTAGGTTCTCTCTGACATAATGATTGGGTAGTCAATTTATCTTTGTTTATCTATAAACATAATTTTATTTTTTAAGGAATAATTATGAAAAGATGATTTCATCATGGCAACTTTCAACTTTCCTAATTTATCAAGTCCCTGATCTTGTAAAATTTATGATGATGACAACAAAATTGTACTTAAATCTTTCCATCGCTATCTAATGAATTATTCCTCAAACCCCAACCTTAACAAAGAAAAATATATTTATCAACAACCATTTGAAGGTTATTAGTATTTGAGAAGAAAAATTACCCGAGTTGAAAATTCAATACTATGATCTACTTGGTTACCTTGTTTTCTCAAAACTAACTACCGATAAAGCCATTGTTGCATATATAAGGTTTGCTAGAACTCATGGTTCATGGGGTAATATTTAATCAGTTCTTAGATAATGGTGGTTATGGTTTATATTTATTATTGAGTTATAAATATTTACTTTACATATTAGGGATGAAACTTTTAGGATATTTGATATTTGACATTTTGTATCATCTAATCTATCATTTCTTTATCCTACAAGTTTCATATCTTTAACCAAATATAGTTGCTTTATCCAATCAATCTCTATTTAATCCTAGCTTAACAACAATACTATTATTTTGGGGAAGGATGAAGAGGCCTAATTCTGATTTTGAATCTTGATAAATTACTAATTGAGGATACTCATGAGATGTGCTATAGAAATTTTGATGATAGGGAAACTAATCAGTTTGGGGGAAGGAAATCCTGCTACACTTTTTGATTACTTTCTTTGAGCTTGCATGGCTTCCACCTTCTACATCACTTACACAAGCTCAACCTACATTAACCTCGACAAATTTTAATCCATAGATGTCATTCCACGTTATTTTGTTGAAAGTAACAATTGAGGTGAAATAACATGAGTGTTTGATTTATTAAAAGTTTAGGAGAATGTCATAAAAAAAACCACTGAGCATTATTCACTCATATTTTTCAAGCCATTATTTCCCCTACTTTATACAGAGGCATTGGGTCGCATCCCCATGTGGGCATGCAACATATTTAGTTTGGGGGAATGTTGAGCTCTTAATTTGTCATTATTATTACCACTTATTAACATTCATTTCATCTATTTCCACTATTCTTTTATCAAATTATTTACCATAATTTATTATATAATTCCATTTCATAATCATTTATGCTCTTGTGGATAAATAATATCTGATCTCATTTATTTTTAATAATTAATGATTATTATTCATGATTTTGGTTTATTGATTCATTATAACCTCACTCATGATTTTAGCCTCCAAGATCTCTTCCAGATTGCAGATTTGGTCTTCAACAGATAATTAGATATTTCAACTCAAGAATTCATTGGCATATGAAGTGACAGTTTTGCGTTGCACGTTTTGGGCAAATGAAAGCAAATCTAGAAAATCCGAGACATGGGTTTTGTTTAGAACGGAAAAATTCAGTTTTCCAATGAGCAGGTTTCATAAATTCAGTTTGTATTGGGAGAAAAGCAAGGTTCTTCGAAGGACATATTTGCAGATTTGTTGTTATGGCCATTTTCCAGAATTCCTCAATTGTAATAACCAAATTTGACTTGTTCTAGTTGAATCATGATGGACAGATCTCTCCGATCTCATCTTGAATATTGAGATCAGTTTGTTGTAAGTTTCCTTTGGATGTTTGTATATTTGAAAGACACAATTCAAAGAGAAAGGGGAGCTAGCTAATGTAAGAATTGAGCCTTGTGACAATGGAACTCTTGTTAATGAAATTTCTAGACTTATGATATTTTTCTCAAATATGTGAGTTAAGCACAACCCTGACCAGGGAGTTAGGCCCACTCTTCTGATCAGGTGTTGTGCGTGTGTCCTTTTCATGTATATTTTTTTACTTGTATTTTCCTCATTGCTGTTACAAATTTACAAAGATTGTTGTGAATATTTTTCTTTCTACAATTTAATTTCCATTACTGTTACAACGATGCTTTAATTTCTTAGTCACGAACCCTTGTCAACGTAAAATTGTAACTTTACTCCTGCATATACCTTTCGTGTTACCTTGAAAAGTGTATGCACTCGGATTGACATATTAATGTGGTAAAGGGTTGAATAATTTTTTCATACTCGGACACCAACACACTTCTTCATCCTCACATGGTGTACAGCTGAGGCAACTTCGCAATATTTATCTCTAATAATTTGTAATTCTAAAAATATATTTTTTAATAAAAAATAATTGTTTTATGTATTTTTAAAAATCTATTCATTGAATCTAATTGGATCTAGTTCCAATTTGAAATTAATTTGAAGAGCAATTTTAACTTTTAAGACTATAATATCAAATAAAAACTACTTTAATTTCATATTAACCAACCTAGATCCATCTTAACCTCGGATCTATCAAGCACCGAAAGGGATCCAATATCTCAAGGTGCAAACTTCTTTTTTTAGTTCAAAACTTGTGGAAAAGTTTTCACTTCAAGGTATTAGATCCGTCTTGACACTTAATATATCTCGGGTGAAGATGGATCTAGATTGGTTATATAATACTATATAATATCTATATTTGTATTTGTGTCTCTTTTTTGTTCCCTCTCTCTATCTCATCCCCCAAAAATACCCAATCTCCCGCTCCCTCTCTTCCCCTTATCTCTCTCTCTCTTCCCATTCTATCCCTCTCTATCTCTCTCCTCTCTATTGCCTCCCACTCTCCTCTCTCCCTCACTCTCTCTCCACCTTTCTCCCTCTATGTTTTTCTTGTTCCCTCCCTCTCCTGCCCCCTTCAATTCCATCTCTCTCTTCCTTCATCTCTCACCCTTCTCTCCTACCTCCCTCTATCTCTGCTCCCCTAATCACTCTCCCTCTCTCTCTCTCTCTCTTTTGTCCATGTTATGAAACCAGCTCAAGAAAAGATAGAAAAGATAGATCAACGCCTTAGAATTTAGCCTCTTCGAGGGGGCAACCTCCTTTACATTACATAAATGAACAATTCTTCGATGATACAAATGACAAAACCTCCTTTCTATATATAGGAGTCTAAGGAGTCACAATATAACCCAGCCTACCTAACAATAATAATATAAAGCCACAAAAATAACAATAGAGGGATTCTATGGGGCACAGTAATAACAATATGGGGGCAATAGGGGCACAACAATATTAATAAGGGGTATAACTACAATAGTAATGGGGTAATCACTAGTATTATAGGGACCCAACATGCCCCTCTCTTTCAAAAAAGTGTTTTCCTCAACGCTTGAGTAGTTCTGGATACTTTTGTATAAAATTCTCATCCTCCCATGTGGAATCTTCAGCAGATAAGTTCTTCCACTTGATAAGATACTCCGAAATTGATCGATTTCGTAGCTGTCGAGTTCTTGTTTCTGTGACTGCTTCCGGTTCCAATATAATTTTTCCTTCCTCATCAAGTTCTAGAAATATTGTTTGAACTGGGAGCTCGTCGCCTATAACCTTCTTTAAACATGAAACATGGAAAACTGGGTGCAATCGAGAAGCTGCAGGAAGCTCCAATTTGTATGCCATAGTACCAATCTTTTGCAACACCTTGTACGGACCATAATACTTTGGTGATAATTTATTATCCTTATTAGCTTGCTTGAGGGACATTTGCTTATATGGTTGTAGCCGTAGGAATACCCAATCACCTACACCAAAAATTCTTTCACTGCAATGTTGATATGCCTGTTGTTTCATTCTATTCTGTGCCAACACGAGGTTATCCTTTAAGAGTTGGAGGACTTGTTGTTGATGTTCGATGTGATGTTCCACTGCCTGAACCTTAGAATTTTCTCTTAAATATGATGTGATGGATTGTGGTTGATACCCATAAAGTTCCATAAATGGGGTCATTTTTGTTGTTGTATGGAAGGAAGTGTTATACCACCATTCAGCTAGAGGCAACCATTTGACCCATTGTGTCTGTTTATCAGATACAAAGCAACGAAGATATCCTTCCAAACATTTGTTTACTATCTTAGTTTTCCCATCAGATTGAGGATGATAAGATGAGCTATGAGCGAACTGAGTACCAAGACAAGAAAATAATTATGTCCAAAAATTTCCAGTGAAAATGGGATCTCTGTCACTTACAATAATCTTTGGGTTTCCATGTAGCTTTTGAATTGTTTCCGTAAATGCAGTAGAAATTGTACTGGCCTTAAATGGATGTGATAATGCACAAAAGTGTGCATACTTGGTAAGTCTATCAACTACCACCATGATGACACTCTTTCCCTAAGACTTGGGTAAACCTGTGATAAAATCCATTGAAACCTCCTCCCAACGTTGGCTTGGAATGGATAAAGGTTGTAATAAACCCGGTGTCTTAATTGTTTCAACTTTATTTTGTTGGAAAACGAAACATTACGCCACAAACTTTTGAAAATCTGATTTAAGGCCATCCCAAAAAAATTCCTTCTTAACCCTGTGGTAAGTTTTTAAAAATCCTGAGTGCCCTCCTAAGGGAGAAGTGTGCAATTCCATAAGAATCTTTTGTTTTAGCTGGGAATTCTTACAAAGGTATAAGCGATCTTTGTACCATAACGAATCATTTTTCCAGCTAAATGTATCAGACGTACTGGAATCTTGTTGTAACTTTCGAATAAGTGCTCACACTTCTTCGTCATTCTTCCATTCCTCCCTTGCTTCGTTTATCCAATCTGGTTGGATAATAGAAATGGCACACAACAATGCTTCTACATCCTCATCCTTTCTTGAGAGTGCATCTGCCACACATTTTTCTTCCCTTTTTTGTAGATGATTTCAAAGTCATGACCCAACATCTTTGTGACCCACTTTTGTTGCTCTTCAGAGGATAATCTTTGTTCTAAAAAGTATTTAAGGCTATCATGATCCGTTTTTACCTTGAAGTGTCTTCCCATTAGGTAGGGTCGCCATTTCTTAAGTGCATGGAGTATTGCCAACATTTCCTTATCATAAATAGCTTTTCTTAAAAACTTTCCCTTGATTGGACGACTTTCAAAAGCAATGGGTCTTTCATCTTGCATTAGAATAGCACCAATTCCATTTCCTGAAGCATCACATTCCACAATAAAGGTTTTTGTGATGTCCGGTGTAGCTAAGACCGGTGCTTGGCACATTGCCTCTTTAAGATGTTCAAAGGCCTTTGTTGCTTCCGGAGTCCATGAAAATGCATCTTTCTTCAATAATGTTGTTAGAGGTGCTGTTATTCTCCCATAATTCTTAACAAACTGGCGATAATAACATGTCAACCGAGAAATCCTCCGAGATGCTTTATGGATGTGGGAATTTTCCATTCCTTAATGGCTTTAATTTTGCTAGGGTCTACCTTAACTCCTTCATGAGATACAATATAACCCAGGTATTCCACCTCCTGGATTCCAAAGAAACATTTGGATCTTTTTGCATATAATTGTTTCTCCTCCAATAGTTGTAGCACCCTGTCAACATGTTCAACATGATCCTTCCAAGACTTGCTGTAGATTAGTATATCATCAAAAAGTACTAACACAAATTTTCTAAGGAATGGTTTGAAAATTGAATTCATCAAACCTTGAAATGTTGAAGGTGCATTGGTAAGGCCAAAAGGCATAACCAAAAATTCATAATGACCCTCATGAGTTATAAATGTTGTTTTCGGAATGTCTTCAGTCTTCATTCTGATTTGATGATATCCTGAACGAAAAACAACTTGGTGAAGTAAATTGATCCATGCAATTCATTCAGTAATTCTTCAATGATAGGAATGGGGAACTTATCTTTAATAGTGAGCTTGTTGAGCTCCCTATAATCCAGACACATGCGCCATGATCCATCCTTCTTGTGCACCAATACTACTGGAGCAGAGAAAGAACTTTGACTTGGTTGAATTATACCAGCCTCTAGCATTTCTGCAACCATACGTTCAATTTCACTCTTTTGGACATAGGGATATCTGTATGGCCTGATGTTTGGAGGAACACTTCCTGGAATCAGATGAATAGCATGATCATGATCACGCATAGGTGGGAGACCTTTGGGAGTCTCAAATACCTTGGAATGATTGTCCAGGAATTTTTGGAGATCTGGAGAAATAGATGATTCTGGTGTGGAAACATCTAGCGAACATAATTGTGCAATTACACCTCCTTGTTCCTTTTTTAGAAGCTTTGTCATACCATTAGAGCTGATTATCTTTCCTGGTTTCCCTGCAATACCCCTTAATTCAACTTCCTTTCCTTCCGTAGAAAATTTGATGAAAAGTTCTTGAAAATTAAAAGCTATTGTACCCAAGGATTGTAGCCATTGGACTCCTAGTACAACATCAGCACCTCCCATTGGAATGGAAAGCACTGGGCTAGTCAATACATATTCTCCCATGGATAGCTTGATATTATGGCACTTTCCAGAGCAATTTATTGTTCCTCCATTTGCAATCATCACTTGACACTCTGGTGCTGGATATACGAAGCAATTAAATTCTTTTGCTACCTTACAATGAATAAAATTGTGGGTGGTTCTTGAATCAATCAACACTATTACCTTTTTCTTCTTGATTTGTCCTTCTATCTTGATGGTTTGAGGAGTGGTAATTCCCGCCAATGCATTACAAGATATGGTTGGATTTATTTGTTCTTCATATAGGCTTTGTTCCTGGAGTATATCCTCTTCTTTTGACCTTTATTGCTTCTTTTCTTCTTCCTCTTCACAATCTATGTATACTAATTTCTTCTCAGCACACTTATGACCTTTAGTGTATTTTCTATCACAACTGTAACAAAGTCCTTTTGCTCCTTTTTCTTCCAATTGTTGAGGTGTCAACCTTATAGGTTGTGGAAGACTAGGGGCAGCAACACTTCCGTCTTTATAGTTGTGAGTGGTATGCTTCCTGGTTGCCAT
Organism: Pinus tabuliformis; assembly: GCA_031772625.1. Lineage (NCBI taxonomy): Eukaryota > Viridiplantae > Streptophyta > Pinopsida > Pinales > Pinaceae > Pinus > Pinus tabuliformis. The sequence goes on along the minus strand of CM062819.1, from coordinate 1,493,020,798 downwards.
AATTTTGCTTTCCATTTTTCTTGCTAACCTGAATGCCTTCTCTAATGAATCAGATTCCCAAAGGTGAACATCATGTTGGATATTATCCTTTAAAGACCCTATGAACACATCAATCCTATGCTCCTCTGGAATATCTTTTACCCTTATGTTCAATTTTTGGAACTCCTCAATGTGCTCCATTATTGAACCCTTTTGTTTGAGACTTATCAATTGGCTAAAAAAAGTGTTGCTTTTTGTATCCTCATAATGTGCTATCAATTCTTCCGTAAAAATTGCCCAAGTGATAAATTGTTTACGAGAGCAAAGCCATTGATACCATATAAAGTGATTTGGTTCCAAATATAAAGTTGCCATACATACCTTTTGTGTGTTTTGCACATTATTGAGATCAAAAATTTGCTCCATCTGTAATATCCATGTTGTGGGATCCTTGCCATCAAACTTCCTCATATCGATTTTTGGAATATGGTGGGTCTTTGATCCAACATTAGAGTCTATGGAATCATGATTAACATTTATTTTGTTCACATCATGAGTTTCCTTTACAACCTTTTCACCATTAGTAAGTATTTCTTGTAGAAAATTTGTCAAATCTGTCTTCAAATCTGCCATGTCTCTCTTCAAATCTATCTTTGAATCATCCATTTTAGCTTACATGCCCTTTATCTTAGATTCCACGCCATTTATCTTAGATTCCACGCCATTTATCTTAGCTTCTGTTAGCTTTTGTGAGCGTGACATTTGTTGCACTTGTTCTTGTAATTTTGATATATAATGTAGCATTTCTTCCTCTTCTTCATGAGTCATGCTAGAGCTTTCAGGTTCCTTACTAGGTGTTTGCATTTTCTTTCCTCAGGGCATCAGTTACCGATAATAATGCTTTACTATGCCCTTTGAATTCCTTCAAACCAAGCTTACGCAAAAATTAAAAAAAAAAAAAACTACACACCTTTTTTCACTTCGTAGAAGCCTGATATTGAATCTGATGTATCTCTATAATTTCGGATCATCCAGTTTCAGTTTTGAAATTGTGACCTGTAGTAGCCTTCTACGTCCTCTTTTCAATGCCACCAGTCTGATCCAAATTGGATTTTCCAAGGAAGATTTATGCAAAATCTCCCACAGTGACCTGCTTATAGACTAGTTCAGTAGAGCCAACTTGTACGACGTGCCACGAATCACTGTTTCAACCTTTGGCTCTAAACAAATATATAAAAGAAACTACAGTCCGTCCTCTTTCTGTAACTTCTTACAAAATTTCAATCCGATGCTCAGAAAGAACGTTATGACGATTTTTTCCAGGTCACCTGTTTGGAATGTAATTCAGGAGTCTGCAAGAAGACCAACTTCCTTAGATCATATCTCCCCAAATATAGCTGGAAATGTTCTGAAATTCAGACCCGATATTCAGCGCGATGTCTTCTCAAATGGGTTTTTTTTTTAGCTTCTGAAAAGTCACAGAAAAAAAATTTATACCGAAAATTCCATGATGACCTGTTGGGTGCAGCGAAACCCTAGAATCCAAGCCTTTGATACCAAATGTTATAAAACCAGCTCAAGAAAAGATAGATCAACGCCATAGAATTCAGCCTCTTCAAGGGGTCAACCTCCTTTACATTACATAAATGAACAATTCTTCGATGATACAAACGACAAAACCTCCTTTCTATATATAGGAGTCTAAGGAGTCACAATATAACCCAACCGACCTAACAATAATAATATAAAGTCCCAAAAATAACAATAGAGGGATTCTATGGGGCATTTTACAATAACGAGTGCGGAGCCCACAACATACCCCAAAGCTATTACTTACTTGATACGAGCACTGGAAGGAAGCAGCTTACCTTATCCACTCCGCCTACTTAGGAATAGACTACCTAAGCCTTTACTAAACCACACGGCTTTTTACCCTCTTCTTTTATACCTTACCTACTATGCTTACTTTGATTAGATAGAAAGAATTTCTTTAAGGCGGGGGGGCCCCTTTCACCTTGAACCTTGGGACTCTCACCTTTAGCCCTCATCATAAAAATCAACAAACAAGGCCAACAAAAGCCTTTCTAATAACAATATGGGGGCAATAGGGGCACAACAATATTAATAAGGGGTATAACTACAATACTAATGGGGTAATCACTAGTATTATAGGGACCCAGCAGTCCAACTCTATCACTATCTCCCTACCCTCTCCTTCTCTCTCTCCCCTCCATATATATGGCTCCATCTCTCTCCCTTCCCCTTCTCTCCCTATCTCTCTCCTCTCCTCTTATCTCTCTTCCCTCCTTTCCTCTCTCCCTCACTGTCTCCATCTCGCCTTCTCACTCCCTATCTCTCTATATCCACCTCTATCTCTCTATGTCTTTGTTCTTTCATCCCTCTCTCTCCCCCTCCAACTAAATCTCTCTCTCTTTGTGTCTCTCCCTCTATCCTTCTCTCTCTTCCTTCCTCTTGCTCCCTCTCTCCCACCTTAGTCTCTCTCTCTCTACCCTCAACCTTTTTCACTATCTCCCTCCCTCTCTCCCCTCGGCCAACCCCCAACTCTCTCTTAAATTTGAACACATTCTATTTTCTTTAAGAAACTATCTAAATTAAAAAAACTTATTTGGTTGTAAAATATTAACCCTAAGTTTTGGATCAATCATGTCAAAGAAAATAAAATAATGAAAAACTTAAAAAAATCATGCTCTATATTTAATCTATTATTTCTAGTCACTTTGCTTGCTCTCATCCCTTTGATCCTTAGCTAAGATGGATATATCGTGGTTCTTTATATCTATTTAGCTAAGATTTATCTATATGGTTCTTCAACTAGCATAGATCCATTTTAGCTTAATTTTATTAAAATCTTAGTTTAATTCCTATGGGAATGTTTTTAGTAGTTGTGATGATAGAGTGTTTATATATATCTGGAATTGTAACATTTTCCCTTTTAGATTCAATTAAAAAAATGATATAAAATTAAATTAAAATAAAATATTTTTACTATGAACTAGGTTATTGTTTTTTTGCATGTGGTATAATAAACCATGGTATTGGTCTATGGTATTGTAACAAAGCGTATTTACAATTTAATATCGATGGTAAAGTGAGGGTGAATATAAATGGTTAACAATCTTGTAATATTGTTATAAAATATTTTGATTGTAAAAAAATTATTATTTTCGGGCATGTGGCATTGATAAGCTATGGCATTGTAACAAAGCTTATTCACCAGATCATAATATCAATGACAAAGTGGGGCTGAATATCCATGGTTAAGAATCTTCTCATATTGTTATAAAATAATTTGATTTTGAAATAATTTATGTTTTGGGAATGTGGTATTGGTAATCCATGGTATTGACCCATGGCATTGTAATAAAGCCTATTTTTTACAAGATAATAATATCTACTGTAATGTGGGGGTGAATATCCATGATTAAGAATCTTGTCATATTGTTATAAAATATTTTGGTTGTGAAATAAGTTATGGTTTTTGGGCTTGTGGTATTGCTAAGCCATGGTATTGACCCATGGTATTGTAACAAAGCCTATTCACAAGTTAGTAACAAAATCAAAATATAAAAAAATGAATTTTATTGTTTTTATTAATTCAACTTTTTATTATTAATTGAGCCAATATTTAAATGTTTACACTCATCCCAAATATCACTTTTAACTTCTTCTTCTTTTTAATTTCGCCTCTAACACAAAAATAAAAATTTCTTATTAAAAAAATTCATTTAACTGAATTACAATTTATAAATTTTATTTTTCTATTATAAATATTTGTTTTATTTTTTCCATTATAAATATTTATTTTCTTTTCCATTTCAAGTTTAGCTCTAGGTTCAAATAAAATGTTCATAAGTTACAACATCACATTTTAGCAATGCATTTTTCTGTGCCTTGTAGATATCTGCGTGGAAATTCCTGAATAACTATTTCTTTTCTTTTTTATTTCAAGTTTAGCATTGGGTTGAAATGAAATGTTCACAATTTACGACTATCTTGATTTGGGTAGGAAGTATCTCGGCAGGGTTCAAATGTTCACAAATTTTGGGAGCTACAAACAAATTTTCGGTAATGGGGTAATTAATCAAAGACCACTAAAGTCCAAACTATGTGGATATTTGGAGATAGATTTGCAGGGGTGGGATAAAGGCAATCTGGATCAGACTTCATGAACTCCTTTCTTGGAGGTTTCCTCCCTATGGGGTAATTGATGAAAGACCACTAAAGTCCAAACTATGTGGATATCTGGAGATAGATCTGCAGGGTTGGGATAAAGGCAGTCTGGATCAGACTTAATGAACTCCTTTCTTGGAGGTTTCCTCCCTATGCGGGATCTCTCGGTCAAAACCCTTGATCCATCACCCTTCTGTAATTTTCTTGTTTTAGTGGGCTTGAACAATTTATGTGTGGAAAGATGGGTCTAAATTAGTGTGGATATTCCCATTTTGATAAATCACACTTTTGTAGTTGTAAATCTATGGTTAACTCTATGCCTTTATAAAGGTTGGTTGACTTAACCATAAGCAGTGGACGTTCGACTTGATTTGAATGGCACTGGATTAAATAGGTGAAAATATGTGGAGTTCTGGTAAGTGTTTTGGTTAAGGTTCTAGTTTCTTGTACATACATTAATTGTATAACTTCAGGCTGGGTAATTTTTTACATTCAAAATTGTCAAATATGTAGAAGTTACTTTACACGTAGCTTAGATGAGAAAAAAATTGCCTTAATATAACATGTAAACTTCATATTACTTACAACTGATGCTATTGTATCTTATTGTGCATATGTTAATTGTATAACTTTAGTCTGGGTAATTTTTTACATTTAAAATTGTCAAATATGTAGAAGTTGCATTACACGTAGCTTAGATGAGAAAAAATTTGTCTTAATATAACATGTAAACATCATATTACTTACAGTCGATGCATATTGTATCTTATTGTGCATATGTTAATCGTATAACTTCAACCTAGTTAATTATTTACATTTATAAATTGTCAAATATGTAGAAGTTACATTACACGTAGCTTAGATGAGAAAAAGTTTGTCTTAATATAATGTGTAAACTTCATATTACTTATAGTTGATGCATATTGTATCTTATTTTTCATATGCTAATCGTATAACTTCGATGTGGGTAATTTTTTACATTTAAATTGTCAAATATGTGTAGGTAATTATTTACATTTAAAATTGTCAGTAGAAGGTACATTACACGTATCTTAGATGAGAAAAATTTTGTCTTAATATAATGTATAAAATTCATATTACTTACAATTGATGTATATTGTATTTTATTGTGCATATAATAATCATACAACTTTAGTGTGGGAAATTGTTTACATTTAAAATTGTCAAATATGTAGAAGTTACTTTATAGGTAGCTTAGATCTGCACACAAATAAAATATAAAAAATATGTGAGGCGAATGAGTAAGCATTTTCACACAGGTTTAAATATTCCCCTTGTTTGGTGAATAGAACCAATTTAGAACTATTGCTATTTTTGGTGGAGTATTAAGTTATTAACCCAAGATAAAAAAAGGTTAGTCTCTTAAATGATTGAAAAAGGCTATTTTGAATTTTATATAGAAGTTACATTTTAGGTAGCTATATCTACCGTGATGTGATTATAATATTCCAACTCCATTTTTTTCAGATTTTTGAAATTTTAAAGGTTTCTCTAGTTTAGTGTGATTATGCAACTAAATAGTCGATATTGTTTAAGACGTCTCCTGTTTGCAACATCTTGAATTCTTAAGTGGGATCTTGGGCATGTAGTTTTAACTAGATGGTGTTTTATAGTTCAGGAAAGAGACTTTAGGAGAAATCTTGAATTGCATGCTTGTTTCCATTATGCATCTAATATTTGCATCTTTTTCCAGGTGAATAACCCAACATCCTGTGTTGAACATGAAGCAACTCAAATATTAGGGAAGAATAGTTATTCTATTTCTAGAGGGGTATAGATCTAGAGAAGGCAATAACAACTATCATAAATGGCTTTTGTCAGGTTGTATTTAATGACATCTCACTAGAATTTTCTACTGAAGTAAATCAGTTGATGAGTTTGAAGCTTGAAGGCAGTGTTGAATAGGTGTTGCAAGGTCGCTCTATAACACTATCTATCTACATGATTCTAATACCATCATATGGTGTCTCAATAAAACTATTGTCTAGTGTCGGGTGGTAGATGTAGATAGATTTCTCATGTCCTATAGGTAAATCATATCATTATATTTTCTATGAAATCTCAGAATGTGTTCAAAGTTTGTCTCAAATAAGGAAATATGTATGTACTATTGATCTATGTTGTAATAAAATCAAGAATAAATGTTTCATTGCAAAGAATTGGGACCTACCATGTAAGTTTTCTTTACTACATGAAATTCTTGATTTGTTAGATCCAAAATAGTTACAGTTGAATTTTTTTTTTGTTGTAATGAGATTAAGAATAAAATTTCCAGTTCAATCAATAGAATATACCATGTAAGGTTTCTTGACTACATGAAATTGTTGAATTTCACAACTTATTAGGATTATGAAGAGTCCTCTTTCATGAGAATATTTATGAATGCTCTATTCTTGGTCAAAGAATTACAGATTACAGAAAGGTGGAAACTAAATGAGATACAAGTGAAGGGTTTCTATTTTAAAATACGTAGAGGGAGTATAAAATAATTTTTGGTTGCCTTCAAATATGTTGGAACACCCACTAAAGTGCTTCATTTTCCTCCTCGTTAATTTCGTTTCTACTATCCCAGTGCTTTTAGAAGCGCTTCTCCAAAGTGATGTCTTAACTCTCTTGGAGGGAAAGTGATTACTTTATTGGAACCCACATATTACAATTTGATTAGGACCAAGGCATGTGAAAGCTTCATATTATTCGATATCTTCCGCAAGTTAAAAGGATATCGAACAATTGCCTTTTTGTTTAATTGATACGACAATCGCTCCAGCATTTGTTAGGATTTTGAGAGCTTTTTCAATGAATTCTTTTTGGAAAGTTCTGATCTCAATTAAGGAAATTAAAGAAAATATGAAAATGATGCAATGGAATGATTTTATGTTTTAGTGCCTAAGAATGCCTTGCTAATTTGAAGGTCTTGGTATTTTCTTGACTCAAGATTAGTCGGATTTGACTTCCTAGCAGTCCTTTTAATTTCATATTTGTCATGTTTATATTGATATCCTTGAAATTGGTAATCTATTGTGTGTGTAATAGGAAGTATAAACTATTAAGCACTCTCAAAGGTGATATTGACGGATGAATAACTTTAAATGTCCCTACTTGACACTCTAGTATTACATGATCATGCAAAGAAATTATTAATCAATATTAAAGGGAAGATGATTAACGTGTAGTATTTCTTGGCTTTCCATATAATTACTAAATTTTTTCCCCCAATAATATATTTGAGGCTACTTATTGGTTGTTCCTTGTGGAGCTTCCCTTTGGCTCAAAAAAACATCTAGGATAAATATCAATTGCATTGGCATTCAAAATCATCAAAGAGGACTTCACCAAAAGAAGTAGAGGACATGGGAAAAATTGGTACAATGAGCAGATAACCACTAGAGAAACACCGAGGCACCATAATTCCTTGTGTATTTAGATTCACTCGAAATTAACTAGTCACAAAATGTACCTTTTTTCAAATATTTTTGTGTATACATAAATACTCAAAATGCAATTTCAGACTAATTATTCAAACTAATAATTATTTGATAGTCATAATTTTATAATTAAATAGTATTATATGATTAATATTATAGGACACAACTATAGGGTTTGATTGTGAGGGGAATTATGACAATATATGTACACTTCTCATTGTATTAGACAATAATCTCTCAGAGTGTGATATCCATCCAACGAAATGTACTACCAGAAGCCATTATGGGATTGAATTTTTTCTTTTAGTGCATCGTGGTGATATATTTTCTTGGGCCTTAGTGTTATGCTTCCCTATGGTTTTGACACTGCTCACAGCTAGCACCTTCATTCAACCATGTGAGGTACTTATCTTGGAAAGTTGAATCATTTTTTCTATACAATTCAATATGATGTATTATTAATCTCAAGATCCTAAAAACAGAGGCCATAATAGAGAAGAACTTTTACCATGGGAAAAATCATCTCTGAATTTAAGGAATATGACTCGTTTAGGACAAGCAATAAGGAGATTTTTACACTGTTTTTTTTCCACGAGTTATCTACTATCTGATATTCTTAGCATGTAACTTAGTTGGTATGATTGTGCCTAACATTTTCTTGAAGGTTGAATAATAAGTTCCTAAGGTGTTATTTTCTATGGTAGCATTTTATTTGTTTTATTTATACAAGTCATATAGCCACATAGTGGGCACTATTTCCCAACTCAAAACCATTGCCCAACTGAAAAAAAACTTTTTTGAGTTTCTTATTTTTCTAGGGAAAAAATGGCATTGAATTTAGTTTATATTCCAATGTTCATCGTCTTTTATGTATTATAATCTGCATTGTATCTTTTTTCATTTTTAGAAGATGAACTCAATATTCATAGTAAGAAGCAGGAATTGAAGAAAGAGAGCAATAACACTAGAGTGAAAAATGTAAAAAGAGAGAGAAGAGAACCAGTCTAGTGATGCCCTTAAAGTCAATATCTCACATGAGACACACACATACATACCGATGGTCAAGCCTTTAGAGTTGGCGAATTCACCTACATTGCCTTGGAAAAATAATGATAATGTTTTGAAGTGATAAGACACTATTTCATGTGTGAATTGTAGTCCAACCAATATTAAGTTGAAAACTTGTATTGCAATACTTGAAATTTCATATAATATAATTTACGTGGTTGAAATTATTTATAGTTTTATTTGATATTATTTAGTATTGTAATAAACATATGTAACTTTGTGTTTTCACATTAGATGAACATGTGCATTGTATGACATTTTTTTTAATTTAGTCACAAAATCATAGTAATTAATTTATGTTGACTAATAATAAGCACGTAAAACCAATCTAAAACTACTAAATTAATAGTTCATATTGATTAATGATGAACACAAATAAAATGAATATATGACTAAATTAGTCATTTATAATAATTACTAATGAAATGAATGAATAAAACTACTAAATTAGTCGTTTATATAATGAATACGAAACTACCAAAAAAAGATAAATGAATACTGAAAATGATAAATTTGTGATTACAAATGATGACTAAATTTTGCATATATACGACTATTAGTAGCTAATTAACAATATCTTATAACACGACGAAAAATTAGTCATATTTCTTTGGTCATTCATTGGTTTCAAACGATGACTAAAATTTGCATATATATGATTATTAGTAGCTAATTTATAATATCTTATAACACGAACAACATTTTGGTCATTAAATGGTTTTCTCAGACGATCATATAGTAATATTTATTGTACATTTGGTCATTAATGGTGACAATTAATGACTGAATAAATGACTAAATTAATGACCAAATGTATGACTAAATATACTACTAGATGATAAAATTGAGACAACCAATTAATGACTAATTTACAAACGAATAAAAGTTGGTCGCATTATATGATATTGTAAATTAGCTACTACTGGTCACCGACTAAAAAATGGTCGTTTATATGCAAATTTTAGTCCCTTTCTTAGTAATTAATTATCCATTTTGTACTAGTGTAAGAACTTATGAGATAACAAGTTGACTGAGCGAAATCACAAGATCAATCATAGTGATGCAAGTGATCATGCAAGATGGAAATAGTCATATAATTCAAGTAGTTCAAGTATCTATTAGAAGTTTTCAACCATGAATATGGAGTGATTTAAGTAAGCCTTTCATGAGTAATACATAACCATACATCTATCAACAAAATACATCAAATTCCATAAACCAAATATGCATAAACCACTACACTTATTTGAGTGTATTGGAATAGTTAGAAACATAACGAGGGACTTCGACTCACCACCTAACTAAATACTAGCTACACTTAAATCTCTCTTACCACTAACCACCTCTGAGCAAGATCTAGAGTTTGACGAAAAATGTTTTCATAGGGGAAATTCACACCAATGGCTTACTCAAGCACTTAGGATATGGATTCCAATATCCTGGTGGTCTCATTAACTACTCTCAATTAGTAAGAATCATAGTGAGTCACTTATTCTTTGAGTTTCAAATCATAGGGGTTCATCCAACTTCCAAAGGAAGTATTTTACCTAGTTCAAATGGATTGAATCCACTATGAAGGTGTTCATTAGCCAACTAGAAATAAATTAGTAGTTCATCAACCAAACAACATGCACTAAGTGGTTCATTATCCAAATAGCAAGCATTAGTAATTTAATTGACCATTCAATGAGCACTTAGTGGTTCATCAGCTAAACAAACATTAAGTGGTTCATGAGCCAAATAGAAAGCATTATGTGGTTCATCATCCGAAAAATAAGCATTTAGTGTTTAATTAACTAAACAACAAGTACGAAGTGGTTCATAATCTAAATAGTGAGCACATAGTGGTTCATCATCCAAACAACAAACACTAAGTGTTTAGTTATTCACTAATATTCATACTAATCACATAGATTTAAAAAAATGTTCAACGGTCTTAAACAAAGTCACAACCCACGGTCACATAGTTTATGCTTAAGGTAATATAGAACAAAATCAAAGAAAACTCTAGTGTTGCTCATAATCCACATTATGCTCCACACTTTCTAGAAATTAGTCCTAAATCCTTCTATCTTCTAGGAAAAATAAGGGTTCCCTTAAACTTGAATCAGAGAGAAAGAGGGAGAACCAATCTCCACACACAATTAGCAATCAAATCCCAAGAACTAATATCATAGAAAAGAGAGTACAACCCAACCAAAGATAAATATGAATCTTGAGAAGACCACCTTTGTCTCAGGGCCAAGCATTCACTAGTACAAAATGGCTAATTAGTTACTAAAAAAATCACTAAAATTTTCATATAAACGACCATTTTTAAGTCGGTGACGAATAGTAGCTAATTTACAGTATCTTATAACATGACCAACTTTTAGTCATTTTTATCTTAGTCATTAATTAGTTGTCTAAATTTTATTATCTAGTAGTATATTTAGTCATAAATTTGGCCTTTAATTTAGTCATTGACTTAGTCATTAATTGGCACAATTAATAATCAAATATACAACTAAATATATTACTATATGATCAACTGAGAAAACCAATTAATGACCAAATAAATATGAGAAAAATGTTGCTCATGTTATAAGATACTATAAATTAGCTACTAATAGTCATATATATGCAAATTTTAGTCACCATTTGAAAATAATTAATGACCAAAGAAATATGACTAATTTTTGGTCATGTTATAAGATACTATAAATTAGCTACTAATTGTCATATTAATGCAAAAATTTAGTCGTCATTTGTAATCACAAATTTATCATTTGCAGTAGTCATTTATATTTTTTTGGTAGTTTCATATTCATTATATAAATTACTAATTTAGTAGTTTATATTCATTTCATTTACTTTCATTAATAATCATTATAAACGACTAATCTAGTTGTGTATTCATTTCATTTGTGTTCATCATTAATCAATATCAACTACTAATTTAGTAGTTCTAGATTTATTTTATGTGTTTATTATTAATCAACACAAATTAATTAGTATGATTTTGTGACTAAATAAATAAAAAATGTGATACAATGTGCATATTCATCTAGTATGAAAACACATAGTCACATATGTTAATTACAATACTAAATAATATCACGTCCAACTATAAATTTCAACAAGAAATTATATTATATAAAATGTCAAGTATTACAATACGAGTTTACAACTTAATATTGGTTGGACTACAATTTAGACATGAAATATTGTTTCATCACTTCAAAACATTATCACTGTGTTTCCAAGACATTGCAAGTGAATTCACCAACTTTGAAGAATTGACCATCAATATCTATCTGTGTGTCTTATGCGAGATATTGGCTCTAAGGGTATCATTAGAATGGTTCTCTTCTTTCTTTTTCTTCATTTGTTGCTACAGTGTTATTTTTCTCCTCTTCCTTCAATTCTTGCTTCTTACCATCAATATTGAGTTCCTCTCCTGAAAATGAACATCAACAATGTCAATGCCATTTTTCTCCATAAAGGCAAGAAACTCGAACAAGTTTTCTTTAGTTGGGCTGGATATTGGATACTATGTGGTTAAATGACCCATATAAACAAAGAAATTAAATCTTCAATATACAAAAGAACTTAGTAACTTAGTATTCAACCTTTAGAAAAAGGTTATGCACAATCAAGCCAACTAAGTTACATGCTAAAAAGCTGAGACTGTAAATAACTTGTGAAAAAAAATAATATGAGGTGTGATATCTAATCCTTGTCATTTTATTCACAACACATTTCATTCTCTAATGCATGAAATTGGTCAAGTATATAAACAACATGTGCTAAAATAACAACATGAGAGTAAACTTTTCTAATAGTCATGAAATTTTATTAACACAATATAGCTAAAAGGATTTCAATGAATACCATGTAATACTAATCACATCTTGAAGCTTTGGATGTTTAAATGGACATGATACCAATTATTTTCAATTTCATGGTTAAAAAACAAATCAAAATCAAAGGAAACGTTCAAAATACATTCAAACAATAAAGACAGAATATCATGGAATGGACATATAAAATATTTGTTTACCTGTCCACTAGTGTCTTGTCTATCATTTCTATTTTTTTTTTTTCGAAAATAACCATGAGGTAAAAGAATCACAACATTAAAAATAATAGGAATACCTACTAGAAACATTTCCATAATTGATGGTGCAGGTGCTTAAAGAATCTCCAACAACAAATGAATCATATCCAAGACATGCTCTACATTGTCTCCCATCCTTTTTTAAATCTCATTTCCTATAACCTACCCAAATCATAGTCAAGTAACAATTAAGCGAAGGCATTGACATTTTTTTTATCTTTTATATCTATAAACTTTGAATATGATTTGTTTCAGGAACATATTAATTCATATTTAAAGTCTTCCTATCATGAGAAGGTATCAGTCAAGTGGGACAACAGAAAAATCGACCTTAATGAGGTAGGAAATAGAACATATATGTAAAGAAAAAAATCATATATTACTTGTGTTCAAACTTTGTATATGGTGTATTCTTAGGCATATTTTTAAGATGTTCCTCTGCCTTTACCAAAGAAGATTGTAGCTTGGGTAAACTCTATACCCTTCCATTCAACATCAATTTATGCAAAATAAATGTGACATGTTATTCTTTATCATTTCTCAACATGCTACAAATGATAAATTGAAAGTCACATAAAACCAAGAGAAAACCATTTCCTAACCAAAACAAACAAGCAATGCCTCTAATAAAACTTTACACCTCAAAAATTACTCTGCGATGTTCTTAAGCTAAAGCTGAGGTTCTTTGAATCATCTTTAGGTCATATTTAATGTGATATTCATATGTTTACCATTATGTACATTTGGTGTTCAAAGAAATATATAAATCCACGTCATTATCATTTCCACTATGGGTCCATTCTTAACTGGTTGTAACCCATAGTATCATTTTCGCATGTTATCTCCACATACCCACCAAAAATATCAAATATGGCAAACAAATGGGATTTTGGAGTTGTTTCTAAAACTATGTCATTAACACACGCTTCCAATGTATCTGAGCAAATGTACCTACTTGAATTTCTTCTTCCATATTTATTTACATCTTAGAAAATATTCATTTCAAAAACCAAGACAACTCCAATATCTTCGAATCCTAACACTCATCCATATTTGCTACAAACACTAGGAATTAGTACCCTCTTACAATTAAAATTGTTAATGTATAATTGCTTGACAAAGAATAAAGAATGCTAAGAGAATAATAATTCTCTCACAAGTAATTACCAAGATCCGAAATTCAACTTGCAATCGAATTTCAACACTCATTTGGAACCAATGATATGACTTGTACATTCAACATTCTTATATATAAATGTTACTTATATGTAAAAATTACTTTTCCTATTATGGATATTACCATATTCCAGATGTTCTAAATATTTGTGAGTATACAAACCTTGTTTGTTACAGACTCGCTGAAACCTGCCAAATATTCAAGAGAATTATCAACTCTTTGATGATAGAATCCAAATTTTGCATCATGGGGAGACCAAAGAAACATTTCTCCTTTCGATTAGCTATACAAGGACAAAGCATGATCTATTAAGGCTCTCAATTGCAACCTGACTTTATAAATTTGTTCCAGGTTGGATGCATACAAATTCCAAGCTGAGTTTAGGCTTCATATTTCTCTCTTGCAATTTTCATTGAGTAAATTATTTATCTTTTAGTGGCCCATAAGATTCTGGAGCCTTATCTATGGATTGCTACTTAAGTGACTACTCTGAAAGTTATCAGCTTTATTCAAGAAATCTTACACCTATTATTCAAATTTAAAATCTCTTCATTGATTAGTGTTAGTGAGGGTGTCTTTGCATACAACTTACCACTACTCTTAAACTTCGATACAATGTTCAATATCTTTAACACAATTGGGTCAGATATTGTTTCATGTTCTTCACAAGTTGTGTCTATAATCTTGTTCAACTTGGTTGTCTTAGGTCGTACACTAATTGTAATAGGTGGTAGAGGAATTAGCCTCAAGAGAAGAAACTCATATAAAGAAGAGACATTGAGTTTGAAAAGAGGTTATAGGTGAAAGAAATCTTCACCTGTTTTATTCTCGAGGCAAATTTTTATTCAATCTCAGTTTGCCGAGGAGAAACAACAAGAGAAATTCATGCTTGGAAACTAGTTCACATGAATTGCTTTTGTAGAATAAACTAATTCAACTATGCCTGCAAGGTAAATGGGACGATAAAATGAGGAATTTATTCATATTTTTATATGAAAAGATAATAATATTTAACATATATGAATAATACTTTCTTAACTTTCAGTCACATGCTAAAGATGAAAACATATGAGAAAAGTGAGTTTAAGATGGACTAAATGGATAAATCTGAACTATAAATTTCTACATAGTTAGTTTGAAGAAATCCATACAAAATGTATATTCCTCATGTGAGAAAATTGCCTTATAGGATGATTTTGTTAGTAATAAGGCAATAAATATTTTGTCAAAGGGATAGTCAATGCTAAAGTTTAGGGACCTCACAACAATTTGTTTCCTTCAACTCTATTAAAAGGAATATCATCCATTTGCACAGAGCAGAGTAGGGATTCTACACCACAGTACTTACCATCAATGTAATTGAATATCTTACAGTGGGGCATAGATACTTGAGTAACACTTTGGAACTTCCTCAATGTCATGTTCCTCTCATTCTTCATGTAATTGTGTAGTTGTAAGGATAAAAATAAAGGGTGAGATGATCAAATCGTTGAAAGGAATGATCAGGATGGTATGACAATCACCTGGGCAAGAAAGGAAAAAAATGAAGGAGGAATACAACATGGCTTGAGATGAATGGTGGAAAAACTATGAAATGGGAAACTAACAGGTAGGGGACAAGGAAAGAGGGAAATAAAGGGGACATAATCCAATAAAGTTAAGAAACATAATTTGTTTATCTACAAATAAATAAACTTGAGCAAATATAAATGAGTGAATCTTAGTTGTCACATGCCAAAGATCAAAATAAATGAGTTTAAGATAGAGAAAATTCATCCGAGAAAGTTAAATTGTATATTGTTAGATTCCAAAAACATTCATAAGGAAAATATTTCATTTGCCAAAAAGAAAAAGGAATGAAAAGGACATGATTAAGTCTAATGAAATTCCTAGATACAGAAAGGGCTCAGAACCCTAAAATATTGTCCATATCATTGTGGAAAAAGAGACAAAGGGTTTCCCTGTGTGGTTTGAGCATTCAGAGTCTTGGAAAACTGCTAGCATTAATTCATTATCCATTAACAAAGGTGGATTCATCCCTTGGATGAAACCTCAAGGTAAAAATACATAGCTCTACTCCTAGTCTTGTGATACCAATGCTTAGGTTATTGTTTCAGCCCTAAATCTCAATGAATTTTCACTCATATCATATGACATAGTGTTTTCATATTCTACAAGAGTAAAAATGGTCTACCCTACATGCATATACTTGATGTGGTTTGTATTTCCTAGGTTGCTTATTAGTACAACATTCCATTTTTCCTTTCCTTGTTCATATTTATTTCCATTTCTTCCCATCTAATCTTGAACCAAAGTTTGATTAGATAGGTATATTGTCTATGTCAGTCTGGGTGAAGAGGGTAAATGCTTCCTTGGCCAGTTGTAAAACTATGTTAAATTACATATTCCAGTAACGTTGGCATATTTCATTTGCCGCTACAACCACCCAAATGATAGGAAATTGAACATAATTTATTTTCGGAGAAATATTTTTCAAGTTTGATTTTCCTAAGGGAAGATACAAGGGGGGATTTCTACTTTATTCATATTCATGGAATAGTTGGATTTATTGAGAAAATTGTAGCTATTTAAGAGGAAGGTTGAAGATATAATAGAAATTTTTGCCCAATAACAAGGGGTGAAGGAACACTTCAAAGAGTAGATGCTCCATCATATGATGGGAGTAGGTGAGTTAGAAAGGAGTTAGGAAGAGTCAACAAGAAAGCTTCGAGCAAGTCTCCTGGTTGGTTCCTGAAATGTATGCATTACTGGAATACAATGAATTAGAAAATTAATTAATTAATCTATTGTTGAGGATTATTATTGAGCTATTTCATGTATTATTGCAGACTCTAAGTTGAACAATTTCCAGTTTAAGTGACTTGCTACAACCGATCCTCACACAAGTTTACAAATGCCAAGAAATAGGACCGAATGGTCATATTTTCGAAAAAGAATGTTGAATCTATCTATTTTAATAGAAATAATAATTCCTTGATGATTGCGTTTAATAAGGATTGTCCATCCTCAAAGTTTAGTAGCATCTAGATTGTATCAATTAAAACAGGGAAAACTACACATGACATTAAGATATTTTTAGATATGCCAAAAACATTTCTTGGGTTTTGATATTCCAATTTGTAAGGAGATGATTTAATTTTTGTCAGATAGAGCATGCAAAGTTTTCAAATTGAATGAATACAAGTTGTTTTTCACCCGGATATTTAAACACAATTTATTCCTAACATTTTAAGTCCTGGAAATATGGAGATGGTGATTTATTTCTAAGAAAGGAAATTTCATTAAAAAATCATTCCAAATACACTGAAGCACTTCACAAGCAAGTTTTCATCTCTCTTGGTAGTGGATATCATGATTAGTTCGTTGCTCTCTATGGCAGTGATTGAATACTTCACAACTACGTGGATTGGGGATGGAAGTTCTTGATGTATCTTTTGGATTCCTCTAAATAATAAAATACAATGAATTTCATGCAGTGTAGAAACTTTTCTATTATGAAAAACTATATCAATTCGTGTGCCACAACCAAAGAAAAAGGTTTCAATTTGTGATCTCTCAGAGATCTTGGCCCAACCCCAAAAGGAAAAGCCACACATGCATAGATCCTCCTTCATAACAGGAGAATACAATAGTGAGAAAGTAGTTAAGATAGTCCATAAGAAAGCTTGGAGGGGATTCCTCATCGATCTATCCTCCCATGCACATATGTAGATATTTTGGAATAAAAGAGCTCTGATCAATATTTAACTATATATCTATAATATTTCTCTAACTCCTATCTAAACACTAATTATTTCCAATCTAAAGTTCATTTACTTTGTAATCTATGAAAAAATAACTTTCTTTATTGTCTAAACAGTAATGGTTTCTTATCTAAAGTTCATATACTTTGTAATTTGTGTAAAATACCTATGGAATTCACTTCACACAATAGTCTTAAATTGGTGTTATATCAAACTTAGCTGAGGAATTCTAGCCAAAAAAACAAAAAATATATGCTTCTCGTGCACATGAAATCATGGCTCAACACATACATATTTTTTTAGAATGAAAAAGTGGGGTTGAATTGTTCTAGCCACAGGCACGTGACCTTAATAATCCTCAGTTTTCAAACTTCACCCATTTTTTTATGAACATTGTATGGTAGTTGAAGGAACCCAGTGTTGGTATTTTATGTTTTAGGGAAGGTCATAGATAAATTGGTTTACCAAGGAATGTGGACAAAATCCCTTCATGGATTTAGAAACAATGCTCCTATATTGTGTTCAGATTCATGGGAGGTTGGAATATATGCTCTCTAACTTCGTCCCAATGAAAATTTTGGGTATGGAAGTTTTCACTGATGCTTTGTATTGTCTATCATTGCATCAATTGTGACAAAGTTAATGAACCTAAGGATAAAGAAACTTCATAAATTCCAATAGGATATGATTCTGCTTCAGAAGTAAAATTTTTACTTTTTCGTTGCCTTATTATGTGAAAATATTGTCCTATGGGAAGATTCTTGGTTGTCAAGAAATAAACATATTATCTAAGATATAAGTTCCCAAGGTGAATATTGTGGAGTATAAAGTGATTCCTAAGTATTCAAAGATCTATCTAATCTGTATCGTCCATAGAAGTAGATGGATTAAGAATTGTTGTTTCAGAATCTATAGAGACAATGGGCAAGAATGACAAGATCCATGGAAGATTGAAAGAAAACCCATTTCTAAAGTATTGTTTTAATTTTAGATTCACAAAAACTTTTAAATGTCTCTACAAGTGTGGTCAGAATTTATGAACATTATTTGGAGGAAAGCCATTTGGAATATATATTGCATGACTGTTATGCCACAAAATGGAATATTTGACGATGCAAAATTTCTCCATGAAAATGCAAGAATGTGTGAGTGAAAATCCCTAACATATCTTTATAGAATATTGGTCACTTATCCCTTGAGGGTGTAGATAGAAGGAATAGTGGTTATTCAACTATATCTAGATGCCTATAGGAGGTACATGAAACAATGCCAAAGAATATTAGAATGTAATCTTCAGATTAACTCTTTTCCAAAATTGTAGCACAACCTTCAAAAGAGATCTGTTAATGGAGATATATATAGACAAAAGAAATTCAATATTAAGATTAATGTCTTGAGTTGCAACAAAAGAAGTTCTCTTCAAAAGTATATGGATTACTTGGGAAGCATGATAGGATTTAAGATCATAACAAAGAGACATTAATCTTAGAGGGAGAAGGTAGAATAAGAAAGGCTAAAGCATTAAAGACCATTTTATCTTCTAAATAATGGTGTTGATTCATTTCTATGAGCCTTGTTGAGATTTGACATTATGGATTGTATGTCCATGGATATCTTCTTGAAAAAGTCTCCGATGTTGAATTGATGAGACCTTCTGACTGGCACATTTGATGCATACCTATCAAGGCTTGGTAAAACTAATTCCAACCTCCATATCAAGGTTGTGATGGATGAACCTAGGAATCTTCTTCCTTATGTGTTTGACTCCCCAATGAAAGAGCGAGTTGGTTGCTAAAATGAATAAGAAGAATCTTGGGTTGATGCCCTATTTGGAACCATAAGTCTAAAGTTTCCCTTGGACAAGGGAAGAATGATATCAAGATTCTATTGCATGTCTACGATCATCATATGCAGGGAGCCAATTGGTTAGCAAGGATTTTTTAATTAACTTAGAAGTACCGATGAGAGGAAAATCACAACAAGTGGTTAGTTTTGGCTCTCCTATGATGAGAAAAAATCAGTCTTCTAGGGCACCTAGTTATACTAATGCAAGGCATATGGAAGGGGTAGGGGACCTACATTTCATCGATCTAGAGCTTCAGCCAATTTAAGATGTCTATTTGGATGATCTCAACATCTAGTTAAAGGATTTTATCTGGTGCATAACCAACGATGTGTTTTTGAACATCCCCCATCACCTATATATTCTATAAGTATTGTGAATGTGAGATTGAGGTAGAAGCCTTCAGATTTCATTTTCTTGAGAGCACTTCAGACTACTACAAAATTGTCAACTTTACATATTCAGTGGATGATATTGATGTGGGCTATTGTGTTTCATTTCAATGGTGTTTTACTTTTAATTTTTAGAAAGTTTTCATCCAAGAAAATGAGAATGATAAGTGCTTGTTTTTCACCCAATTGAGTTCCCAGGATTTACATACGGATTCCCATTGCATATCATAAACTCCATCCTTCTAAAGGGAACTAGTCGTTTAAGCTTTTCCAGCAGGAATGGCATTAGCCTTGACATCTTAAGTACCCAACTCTTGCAGAACAACTTGAGTTGTTGTCTAGTTATCTCTTGTAACCATGATTGGGTGTATGACCATTTTATTTAGACCTTCTATGACAGAAAATACCTTCCTTTTAAATGGATCAAAAATGGCCAACATTTCCACTAGTCTTTTATCAAGGCCACCAAAATTCCTATTCTGATATGTTATTTAATATCCTTTAAATAATAGTCTGCAAATGAAGGTGTAGACAGTCCATGCTCAGACATCAGCTTCCAAGTACCAACCAAAATATTTATCCCATCTATTAAAAATCTTACATATTTTCTGACAAGATCTTCAATTTTTTTGGAAGTTAATCAAGCAGTATTCTTGGTCCCAAGCCCCTTCATATACATAGTTGTAGGTGGCTCACAAAAGAAATGAAAGTGATGTATGTAGTCTAAGACTACCCTTGTCAATGGATGCTAACTGCACAACTCTGTTTGAATCAATTTTGTTGAATGTGTTTGAAGTGGAGGTCACCATAGCAATCTAATGAAATCTTGTTTGAACCATAGTGAAAACAATAAATCATTTTAAATCTAAACCTATATTACATGTGGAAGAGTGGCGCAGTTTTTGCTAGCTTGGGAATCATTTTATATCCAACCTCTATTTAAAAACCACTAAAATTATAGAGTGAACCGTAAATCAATGCTCCAGGAAGTCTGAGGATTGTTGGATTAGTTGTGTAAATGGTCAAGATTAAATATGGCATTGAATTCTTGAAAAATATCGCGTGTTTTTGGCGCTTCAATGATATTGACAATGACTATGGATTCATGGCTATATTCGGTGGGAATTTAGTAATACCTCCAGTTTTAGAATGGGAAGAAGTTAGAAGATTGCAATAAGGTCATAATTACATGGTTAAGGTTAAGATTCTATTGTTAAATATCACACCAAAGAGCAACTATTTTGAGAAATTCAACTAGTTGCATATATGATATAACTTTAGCCCTAGTAATAAAGGGTTTTCCTTTTGTGAGGGTACTTGTTTATCAAATACAACACACTATATTTTTTTGGCACTTGACAATGTGGGTCATTGGTTGTTTCACCAACAACATAAGAAACAACGCCAGACCTACTTGAGGGTCATCATCAAAGAAGTGCGATTAGGGAGACACCTTGATATATCTTCCCCACCAAATGGGAGAGTCACACCTATTGCTAGCATAGTGACTTCATCCTCAATACACAAAACATATGAAACTTTAGCACCAATATTCACAACACATGAAGTCAACACTTCATTTCAAAATGTTGCAGAAGAATTTGCTAGTGGATTATAGTAGTATTGAACTACAAGTCCCACAAAAATTGTTTCCATTCATTATTTTCAAATTTTTCTAAACCTATTTTCATCACCTCTGAGATTATTTTATTATTATTATTTTTGTTTCCTCTCAAAATATGTGAACAATGCCATCTTCCACAAATCATTGTCCAAGATTTCATCGAATTTCAAATCCACTTCCTTAGCAATGGAATCATGTAAACCTTCAATCTTAAACTTCTAAGAAACAATAACCCAAATTAAAACATCAAATATACCGACCATATTCTTGAAATGGTTATGTGGAATGCAAACTCTTACAACTGAAGACAATATCTTCTAGACATAAAAGTCCACTGATAAAAAAATGTGTAATATTTTATTTGAAAATGCTTCAATGTTTTCAGTTAAGTTCTCAAATGTGAGATTTTAATTACACTCTCTTTAAAAAAAGCAAGAAATCACATTCTTGATCAAGATCTACTTCAAGAAGACAAGCATCACAAAAATTTGGCAGTAGTTTTAAATCCAAAGTTCCCTTTTTCCCTTCACGCATCCTCTTAAATCATCTCAAATAAATTTTAAACCACATGCCTTTCTAAAGTCCCAAACTCCTAGTAGATAATTGAGGTCACTCTTTCTAAAACGAGTCCTCCTTAGGCCCTAGCATTTGTTGCTGGTAAAAGAATATTTCAGTCAAATAAGCATGTTTGAAGTTAATAAAAATTGTGTTTACTTAATTAAAAAAGTCCTCTATTTCTACGCGGAGATTATGGCAGGCCATTAACAAATCACAAATGTGTGGCCATTCAGTAGTTGATAAAAACCCCACTACATTATGTGTATGGCATGCCCATTTGAACCTAATGTTGCTAACATTTTTTAGTTCAAGTGGTGCTTCTAGGCTATAAATTAAATGTTTTTTTTCCATATGAATTGAAAATTTACAATATACATCAAAATTTCTAAAGCTTTCACTAATCAACTGCAACTTCAGAATTGTACATGGAACCTTAACAGTGCAAGGAAAAAATTATTCATAGAATTCCCAAAACATTAACGATATGGTAAATTGTCAAACAAACCAACCTATGTGCAAATATGCACATTTCATATCTCTTACATGGACCTACATAATTCATATTCATTCCTCAACACCAGATACAAGGAATTCAACCCTTGGTTTAGAATATTGTCACTAGAGAGATTTTACAATTCTTGAGATGGATTACCTTAACTATGATAAGTAGCACAAACCAACAAAGATATGTAGTAATGAATTGAGGCCATTTTAGAAGGAAAAAAGATTCATTCAAGTTTGGTTTTGCATCAAGCAATAAATAGGGAAAGGCACTTCATGTCTAACACAAATGGAAACAATGCCAAAAAAATAGTTGGACGATGAACTATATTTGTATATCCTATATAGTATTCACCATCAAGAAGATAAGAAAGACAAATTTTAGTTTTTCAATATTTTATTATAGCAAGTTCCTCTCCACTGATGAGGTCAATGATCAGTGTAAATCTCTTTCATTACTGTGCCAATATTCTTTATCAATTTAGCCACATCCATCATGTATCTATCTAAACATGCAAAAACATTTGTAAGTTGGATATTTATTACATAAATGCATCTATTTGCTGAGGAAAATCACTAATGACAACAAACATATCATTACACTAATCCATCATGGAATTTTAGAGACATAAGTAGTACTTGAACTGAGAGGGCCTTTCTGGAGGTCAGAGAAAATCTCATGATCATTAGAAAAAATAGTGATCCAAACAAAAACAAAAAATCTCATGGGAATAACCTTAAAACAAAATCAAGGCCATATGGTCAAGGCACACACATAGAGGTAATACAACAATGGACAAATAATATTAAATATTTGATGATAATTTTTCATCCTTGAATCTCCAACACACACATCATTCATCATATCTAACTTATTTATAGCACCCCTACTTGTTAGGTAGTTTAACCACTTAACCTCTAACATAAATATTGATATTGTATTTAATTGGTCACATATTTACATTATAATGTGACTTAAACATTAATGCCTCCTAACTTTAATGTTCAAGAGTGCTAAGGCTTTAACAAGAACCAATGCGATCAACCCAAAGAATCCACAATAAACTCAATGATCCCCAAGCCCAAGTATCCTCCTTGCATATTTCAATGAGAAGAAGATTAGATCAAATAATTCTCACCCAACAACTCATGGTTGAGAGAATACCTCCCATTTTCCCCACCTCTCCCACTTTCTCTAATGGACCTTAGGTCATACATGTCAATGTCCTCTTTGAGATTTTTTAGCACCAAATTTATTGTTGATGCATTTCTCCTTTGATTTTGTTTTCCTCTTCCTTCCAATAGATTAGGTACTTCCTATATTTTATGGAAAATCCCTCCCTTATATAATTTTTTCACTTATTCTAGTGTGGTTGGGTTGAATAGGATTTTGTTCTTTTGGCTCTTTCTTTTAAACTCTTCTCCTCCAATATTTCTTCATCCGATCTAATTTGCATCATTCTCTTGTGGTTAGCCCTAACCAATAAGTTTTTCACCTTGGATAATGAACAAAAGAGGAACTAAGTAGGGATAGGCAGATGTATATTTTACAATAGTGAGAAAATTGTGGATCAATAATCTATGACTTATTATTTTTCTAGAGTAGTCTCAAATGAGGTTACTAAAGCCAAGTGGGAAAAACTAAATGGAAAAATATGACTTTGGTTGATTTTCTTTTTGGCTGGTTATATGATAAGACAATAGAAGCGTATAAGTCTCTCACCTACCTGCTTTCTTATGGGATTTGGGGGACCTGAAATTAGATGATCTTTTAGGATTCGGTTATTAGATCTGTAGAGGTAGCATGCAAGGTTAGAATGGCTTGAGCTGATAATGAAGTACTTCTCAAATAGATTCCTCCTAGAATCTTATTAATTCCATGTATTGACCATAAAAGGTCTTGAGGCTTCTTCGATGTAGCAAGTCAAGGAAACCCTGGTATATGTGGAGTAGGGGCTATTTTGACTCTATGAACTACCTTAAGCTGATGTATGATGTTGGCCAAGGTTCAAACAATCGACTTGAATTATGTACCCCTTGGATTTTGTTGAAAATTGCAGAGGAAAGAGGTCTAGAAAAAATTCAGGTCTATGGAGATGGAACATTGGTAATTTCACTCTGCTCCCAATTACGAATATTGTCCAAGAGATATAAGACTCTTTTGAAATTAATTCATTTTCACATGCATACCGTGAATTCAAGACACATGCAGATAGGTTGTATAAAGTAGCTTCTCTCTTGCAGGAGGGTTTCTTAAATTAACTTGAATTCAGAGGAGCACCCTCATTTCAGCTACAGAAAGAAATTTTTATTCAACTAGTCTTTCGGTACCAAATGGTGGTTTTTTTAGAGGTTTTTCAGATCCATTATAAGAACTATGAGTTTTAAATTCGCAGGATAAGTAAGATGTCCCGAAGATGTTTTTTGATGGAATAATTGTCTATAATACACTACAAGAATTAAAATTGTGGATTTAGTCTTGTGACTAGAGTGGACAATGCAGAGAACAAGAGAGGCTTGAGTCCGTACAGGATTGAACAATGTATATTCTGATTCCATTCTAAAAAATATCAAATATAAGATTCTTTTGCTTTAAAAAAAATAATATTTTTGATCTCTAAAAGGGAAAGAAATGTCAAGGCATTAGAAGGTAGGAGAAGGGATTTATAAAATGCCATTAATATTAATCTAAAAGTACCACACAACTCTGGAGATAAAAATCCATTTTTATTGTTAAAAACAAATTACGCCCAAATTTGTGCTACTGCAGAGGAATCAAATCAACGTAAATGCCAAAAGAAAATTCTTCAAAGTTTATGAACTTACCAGACAGAAATTTTTCCTCCTTGAGGAAATAATGTATGGATTTTATGAAAATTGGTCTGTCCAAGGGCACGAACAGAGCAATGGAGTAGAAGGAATCGGTGACATAGTAGATTTGCATCATGGAAATCTATCCCCACACCTCCATATTAGATTTACGTTATGGAAATCGATCCCCGCACCTCCAATTATTCATCTGTGACAATAATATATGGAATGTCAGTAAATATCGATGGGTAATTTACTGTAACTGTGTCCTCTCCTCTGTCACGGGAATAGTAAAAAATAATTACGTTTCCGCTGAGTCTTACATTAAAAAATACCACTTGATATCACTCTGAAGAGTTATGACATAACTATAATGCCAGGAGAGCTCCTAGCTCAGCTCAAAAAGTTTAATCTTCCGGCACATCAACCAACTCATACTCAACAAGTGAAAGATTGTTGTCTTCCTTCACAATGAAATAATCAACCAGTGAAAAGTTGTTTTCTTCCTTCACAACGAAATCTGCAAGCTCCATTGCCTCAATCCTGCCCCACTTGTTAACAATAAGTCTCATTGAACCCCTAAACAAATAAATCTTCGCATTACAAAAGATAATTTTAGTTCCTTTCTTCATGATATCAACTTAATCAGTCCTCGCAGTGAAAAGAATCATCCCAGTTTCATCTCCTACGAGGCACTCTGTAATATGCATTTCATGGATCAGAGCATCATATCAGGTTTTTTCAAGAACAAGTTGTGTGCTCAACACTTTCACAACTAGATTGTGCCCAGATGACCGAGGTGTCAGTTGGTCAACCTTTGTGAAAACAGGCTTCCTGATATTTGCATACGTAAGACATTTTTCTTTGAAGTTATACATAATTAAATACACGTCTGAAACAATGACTGTTAATTCGAATGAAAATTTGTGAAAATTTGACTGTATCGACAGCAAGATGATTGAATCTACTCTCCTATCAAGACATTGAGAAGTGAAAACACTGAGAAATAAGCAGAGCATAATTTAGGGTTATAATGTCGATCACTTCTCTCTGCTCCTATGCTAATATTTCTTTCACTATTTATTCACGAAAATAGGTTCTCATATTTCTATGTTTTATGGCGCGAGCTATTGAAGAGATTCTCCTCCATCCGTTGATCCCTCAACAAAACGAATTTGAACCCTGAAACCCTAATTGCTGGTGAATCACTGCCTCATTTCCTATGAAAACATAGAACAAATATGCAACTAACGCATGGAAAATCTACCTTATTAGAACATGTTACTGCAATTTCACATTTCCCGAATCGTTATTTTGAACTATGAATAACATAGATTAAAATCCCAAATAATGAAACCCTGAAGGCATTCACTGGTCGAAAACACAATTTCTAATGTGACTTGCAACTTTCAGTTTGCTAGGCTCGGGGACCCAAACAGAAATGGGCCCTATATACACCTCACGAGTACATTTTGACACCTACACACACTTTTTTCCAATTATAAACTCAAGATTGAGTCTGAACTATGTGGACTCTGCATCGAAGGTTCTCATTATGGATGGGAATGAAAATGTCTACTATAAGTACTTGTTGGATAATAAAATGCAAGCAACCAAATTTATTTCGGAGCTGAGGAATGCAGGCCATCCCAGACTGTAACAGAGCACATCTTCACAACACTACCTGGAATAGATCGGATGTCAGAGAAAATATTCACAGAGTCGATACAACAAAGACATCTAAGCAATAGCTTTAATTCACACAGATTTCTGATTTTACTTTCTTCCTTGGGACAAAGATTGAGATGAAGCCTAATATTCTGATGGACAGGTATGAAATAGGGTTCCTAGTAGGGAAAGGACATTTTTTAAGGTTTATCATGGGAGAATCCTGAATACTAGTGAGGATGTCACCATTAAAGCTATGGACAAGCATAAAATTCTCAAGGTGAGGATCATGAAGCAGATTAAACGGGAAATCTCTTTCATGAGATTGGTCCAGCACCCAAACATCATTTCCCTTTATGAAGTCATGGAGAGCAAGTCCAAGATTTACATCGTTATGGAGTACATTAAGGGTGGGGAGCCCTTCAACAGAGTAGTCGAAAAGGGGAAACTGAAGGAGGATGAAACCAAGAAGTATTTTCAGTAATTGATATGTGCAGTGGATTTCTACCATATCCGAGGAGTGTATCACATGGATTTGAAGATGGATAATTTATTCTTAGATGACAAAGGCGACATGAAGTTCTGCGACTTTGGCCTTAGTGCGTTGCCGAACTAGTTCATGAAGGATGGTCTTCTCCAAATGGTGTGGCGCCAAAGGTCATAACGATGAAGGGCTATGATGGTACCAAGGCCGACATCTGGTCTTGTGGGATTTCTTTCCATTCCATGATGCGAATTTGATGGCCTTGTATAAGAAGATCCACAAGGGGAACTTCAAATTCCTGCCCTGGTTTTCCTCCGACATCCAGCAACTCATTCTCCAATTCCTGGATCCCAACTGTGAGACGAGGATAACCCTCACCGAGCTAATGGAGGTCGCGTGGTTTCGGCAGGGCTTTGAACATCCACAACCCTACTGTGATGATGATTACAACCTTCTTCATGATGTTGATTGAATGTTATTTATTCCTAAGTTAGCTCACTTCAACGCCTTGGACAGTATCGCTCTGTCCCCTGCTTTCGACCTCTCGAGATTTTCAAAGTAACACCCTCGTTCGTTGTGGTGGAGCTTGGAAAGATCGAGGGAGATATGAAAGTAGGTGCCGAACAAATCGATGTTTTGTGGGGCGATCTATTAAAGAGATCCTCCTGCATATGCTGATCCCTCAACGTATCGAAATGAAACATTGAAATCCTTAAATGCTAACTGTCAGTGAATCACTTCTGCATTTCCTGTGAAAACATAGAACAAATCAGTGTGAAAACGTAAAACAAATCTGCAGCTAAGTCATCAAAGTTCAATCGATTTGAAGAATGGGAATCGAGGGAATCGATCTAGATATCCTAAA
Source organism: Pinus tabuliformis (assembly GCA_031772625.1). Classification (NCBI taxonomy): domain Eukaryota; kingdom Viridiplantae; phylum Streptophyta; class Pinopsida; order Pinales; family Pinaceae; genus Pinus; species Pinus tabuliformis. Next base: position 1,492,992,328 of record CM062819.1, on the reverse strand, counting down.
GATCGATCCAGTGACCTTTCCATATATTCCAAAGAAGATTGGAGATTGATATTGTTGTGCAAAACTATTTTTCCAGGTTTTTTTTTTTTTGGGTGGGAATTAGATCATGGTAAAATATGTTTAACAACACGCCCAATTTTTAGAAAAATCTGTTAAATTATGGGATGGATAGATCTATTTGTAGGCGCTCAATTTTGAGCAATGTGTTTTAAATTTATTCGAAGATTTTTTATATTTGTTTTCTTCTAGACATTTTTTTTTTAATTGTGTGGAAAGTAATAATTTTTTTCATCGTGAAATGTCATAAAAGTATGAATGTTGATCATTTTGGAGGTGAAAATATGGGCACACTATGATGTTAGTAGTGTTTGGTAGCTTACAACAACAACATATTTTCAATTTTTTTTTTCATAGCATAGTTTTTTGCATCTACGCATTGAGTAGGGTTTGATTCATGTGCTCGTGCACATCATTATAACCTTGCTCATCATATCATTTTTAGTAGTGCTCACAAGTTTAGTGATAACCTATCTAATAGCAATTTCACATACATAGCTCCATCACTAAATTGAGAAGAAAGTGGGGAAAATATCCATCTAAGCTAGGAGGACCTAATGTGACACATTAGGCCATGATCGCCAAGGAGCATCATCACTAGTAGTTCACCTCCCATGAAGGATCCCTTTCTAGATCTTAAATGCTAGTTTGTTAGTTAGTTGCATATTTTGTTGTTTCTTCTAGCCTTTAATTTGTATGCATGCCAAATTTAAGGATTGACTCTTCAATTGATGATCTCTTTGTAAAAATATAAAAAATCCATTGTGGGATGAATAAGAACCAATAATTTTTCTTTGGGATTCATTTATGATTTTCTTTCTCTATTCCCTGGGTATTTTTGTTGCATTTTTTTCTGGATGTTTGAGATAAATATGATTAAACCTCATCAAACTTATTCTTCTACTTGAAAATTTGCTAGGTTTTTACAACATACTAATAAGACGATAAGTGACATACCTAGACCCTTAGTCTAAGGCATGTTAACATAAATCCAATTGTAATACCATTTTGAAAGAAATGAATGTATGTTGTCTCAGATATAGGCTCATGTGATTGTCCATGATTTTAAAATTCAATAATGTAGATGAATTAATCATTCACAAGAACATTTAAAAATACATAACATAAATTGAACATAACATTCAAGCATTAAATTTACATATTAAATAGAGTGATTGGAATATTTATCCTTATAAATGTTTTACACAACTAGCTACAAATGTCAAATATGCCATCCAACTATAGTTTTTTTTGGACTAATTCTCTCTACAATAGGCCACCCCTAATATAGGGCTATGATTCCACAAAGGTGAGTATGCTCCTCTAGATGTATATAGTCAACACTAAGATACCAATACCTAGTAAATTAAGAGTGATGTGACCCCTACAATAATTCCTACTGGCCAACTCTATTTCCCAACATTTTTCACAATCTAAGGATGATATTTATTTCTATGTATCATAGACCCTTAGACAATCCATCCCCTCTAGGGCTCTAACATAGATTGGTAAGGAATCTCTTAGTTATGGGATTTAGGAAATATAGCTACTAGTGGAGCACTTACAATGTCAACTTTTACATAAGCACTTGAGTGATTTTTAAATGAAAACCCCTCACAAACATGCAAAGCTGTTTCTTATCATAAATATCAACCCTAGAGATTGGTTTTCAACACAAATTGTATTTTCTCCTTTTGTAGCACCGAAAATCTAGTTATTTTTGTCCTCTTGCTTTTTGAAATTTAGTTATCCCCTCTATTGAAATTCCTTTTCTTATGCATGTTCTGACTCAGACAATTCAAAAGAAAATTTACTCATCACATGTTCTCACATCTAGGTTAGATGACTCTCTCACCCACCTCTTACACGCATTCAATAAAACCACTCCCCTCATGAGTGTACTTAGCCCATGCTTCAATAACTAATTGATATGACTCTTCTACCAACCTCAAAAATGCATTCAATGATTCGTTTTAATAAGTCAAATGGGGATTATATGGTAATGACATCTAATTTATGCTAATAACATGGGATTTTAGGCATGTACGATTTACCCTTGGACCCATTTTATCCCCCTCCTTTATGGAATGATAGGTCCTCCATGAATATGTTTTTGTTGATTTTATAACCATTGATGTATTTTATATTATTAATTTCAATGTAAATGATTACATATAATTTTTTCTTTGATATTGTGTCCATGACTTGTGGGACTAGCATGTGATATAATAAACCATAACCTAGGGCATCTAAACCATCAAAATCACTTGACGATCATACTAGGCCTAGACCACACCAACCCTTAACATGGATAACTTTTTTTTTTTTATGTCTCCTCTCGACTATTGCGAGTTTCACACATTAGTCACCTTACATAATGAAACCATTGAAATCCAATAATGCTAGCGATATTTTGCTACATTTTAACATTTTATATATCTTGTTATTTACACATTCATCATATTTAAAAATATACATTTCGAATCTAATGATCAACACCACCATATAGGTTTACATGTATATACATACAAAATATTACATCTTAGCACTCTATAATTTGAAAATGTAGTAACTCCTATAGAAATTCCAAATGACCAACTCTCACTCCCCTCAACCTACATAATCCATGGAAGAGGACTTCCTTATCTCCATCACATTCCTTTAAGTTGTCCCACTTACTTTTGTGGGCTCAACCACTGGTTGGACATTAAAATATCCAAGCTATGGAATTTAGTAATCCTAGCTATAAAAAATGGAGTCTTTAGTCATTTATGCACAAATTTACATTCATATTTCCTCAAAATATGCAAAAGCTATGGGTAGTCCTCCCACATAGCCTCTTCATGCTCCGATGTGGTATCTTCAAGATTGCAGTAGGTCCAATTGACCTTTACCAAGACAATGCCTTTGTATAGGAGCACTTCTAATTTTGAGTCTAAGATTCATATTGGCTCCACCCAAAAGTCCCCTTTGTGCTCCACCTAGACCATAGTCTAATCAATCACAAGGTTAGGATTAGGCACATACTTTTTCAATAAAGATACATGAAACACTTTTATGAATATTCATGGATGCAAGTAATGCAAGAATGTATATAACCAACCTTATCTTATCTAGGATTTCAAATGGCCCACAATATTGTGCTACCGATTCTGGGTAGCTTCCCAATTTTAGTGAGCTCTTTTTAGCCTTCACTTTGAAAAACACATGGCCAACCAATCTTAATTATCTATGCATTTGTCCTTTGTTTGCGCAAATTTATACCTATCTTATGTATCCTTTATATTTTTACTTATCTTTAACATGTGTTCTTACATCTCTTTTATAATATATATCCCAACAATCACTTTCCTTTTTATATAAATTTCCACAATATTGGATTCTTTATCAATCAACTTAATTGAAATAATATGTGTGCCTTTTGTAAGCTTGTCCATCAATAACATGATGGAATAATCTCACATTGTTATCCTTGGTAGCTTGGTGATAAAATTTGTGGTAGCAATTTGTAATTTGCATTTAGGAATGGAAAATGGATATAGAAATCATGTTGGATGTCTATGTTTAGCCTTTACCTTCTAACATCATTTGGCTATGTAATCAACCACATTTTTTTCATACTTAGTCAAAAATATTGGATTCTTATAGCTACAATAGTTTTCTGGTACAATAGTGTCCAACATATGGTGCATCGCACAGTTCTCTTATCACTAAATTTCTTAATTCTTGAGAATTGGGAACCTAAACTTTTTCTCCTTTGCGGTGTGAATTACCTTGTTGTAAGCCTTTTTAAATTTGTAAATAGTGTTAGTTTGATCCTAATCTTCCAAAATTATCCTTCTTAAGTCTATGTTGTATATGCTAATAGCTATAACATCATTCATTACATGCACCCTCTTAATGTTGAGTGTGTTAACCTCTTTATTCTCTTTTCCCAAAATGTTATTGATGTTAAAGTTAGATTCACTAGGGAATTCCAACCATCTAATTTGTCTATGTGAGTATTACAAACCACTATGGTCTATTTTCAACGCAAAATTTCATCCCGTTAGATAATGTCTTCACATTTTCAATGGATGGATAGTAGTTGTAAGCTCGAAGTCATGGGTAGCATAATTTCTTTCATGTTCTTTGATTTTCTTCAATTCATATGACATGCCTATCTTGCATAAGGGGTCCACCAATTCCTTATTTACATGCATTTATGCACACCAAAAATATCCTCATTTGGATCTGCATTCTTTAGAATAGGTGCATTGGTTAATAAATATTTCAGATATTGAAAATTATCTTCACAATTTGTAGTCCATTCAGTCTATACGCATTTCCGTTGCAACAAAATAATTGAATGTATAATATTATAGAAACCTTCAATAAATATCATGTGGTAATTAGGTAAAACCATAAACATCCTCACCTTTGAAATATTCTTTGGTGATGGACAACCTTTGATGGATTAATTCATCTTCCCTAGGTCCATTGTTATGCCCTCCTCTAAGTCATTTTGAACTAAATCATGGATTTTCCTTTGATAGAAAGTGCACTTTCTCAACTTGGCATACAATTATTGCCCTTGCAACACGTATAACACCATCCTCAAATGTCACTCATCCTCCTCTTTTGTCTTGGAGTGTATAAGAATATCACCTAAGAAGGCAATAACAAATTAGTTTGTATAAACTCTAAACACTATATTCATCAAACATATAAAACTAGCAATTGCACCACATGTTTCAAAGTAAACGTTGTAAGGTGGTAGCATAAGAAACAATAGCAGAGTTGAAAGAAAAACTTTCATGCAATTTTGTTTCTTTACTAGCATTTCTTTTTTATCATATGTTATGTTTCAGGGAGATTTCAATGAGGCCAATATTCTAGAATATGTTCAAAATGAAGATAATGCGCAACATCTTAACTCCAAAGGATTTATGAAAAATATATTCATTAAGATTCATGAACTATTACAAGTAAATGATTTAAATCAAACATTTCATAGAAAAAGTAATCTCATGATATCACCTTTTATTCACAATGCAATGGATAATAGTTTTTTTTAGAAGGGATTCAAGATAATGTATGTGCATTTTGAGTAATTTTTATGTCAAATGTTGTTATGACTAGAAAAATTTAGTCATTTTGAGTCATTTTTATGTACTTAACATTGCAGATGGATTTAGAGACCCTCTTAAATTGGTCTCTAAATTTTAACACTGCAGATGGACTCAAAGGCCCCTATGTCTCTAAATTTAAGACTGTACATGGATTCAAAGAAGGGGATCTTTGATTCCATTTGCAATCCTAAAATTTAGAGACAAAACGGTATCCATAATTTTAATTCTGTAGATGGATTCAGACACCCCTTTGTCTCTCAATTTTAACAATGCAGATGGATTCAGAGACCCATGTAGTGAAATGTAACACTTCAATATCAAAATTGCAATTTTCCATTTTCAGAGTGACATAATTGAAAATTACTAACATATATGAGTAATTCATATACTTTTTGTACTTTTTATTTGATGATATTTTTATTCTTGGACTATAGTAGTCATTTAAGTTAATCATTATTAATTTTATCTCTTATTATCTAGTCATATATTTTAGTCCTAGACTAAATTAGTCATTTAATTTAGTCACTTATTATCTAGTCGTCTATTTTATCCCGAGACTAAATTAGTCATTTAAGTTAGTCAATTTTAGTTCGGTCACTTAAAATTGCCCAAATTTAGTAGTAATTCACTTAAAATAATTGCGGTGACTAACGTTTTTAGTCACCTAGTCACTAATTTCATGATTTTTTACTAGTGATTGCTAGTTAAACAATGAGTTCTTGATCAAATTATGTCCATCCCGAAACAAATATTAAACCCCGAGAGAGAGCCAACAGGAACATGAGAGAGCTAGAGCGAGAGTTCCCTCCATTGTGCATATATATGTTTTTCTTCAATAACCCAGTGTGTTTTGGGAGACAGTTAACTTGGATCTTTAGTTTTGTCTTTTGAATTGTTGTCTCTTTGAATTACAAGGGGAGAATGAAAATGGACACTGTCCTCTCATTCCACTGTCATAATCCAACCTCATAATTACTGTTAGTAACCTCTACCAACCCCAGTTCACCCAAATCTCATCACAATGAAAATTTTCAAGTAATGGCTTTCTAAATTTGTAAGTGATTTTGAAAATTAGGTTTGGATGCTTCATGGCATTTCAAAATAGGTGAGAAAGAAAGATGTTTTCTCTTTGTTCGAGGATCCATAAGGCTATCGCTTTTTCGGTTATTTTAATTAATTTTAAACAATAACTTTTAAGTTCTTAATCATGTATTAAAAAGTCGTCCTTTTCTCCCAAATTGGTATTGCATTCACATCTACCATTACAAAAAGCAGTGGTGAAACAAAGGGATATGACAAATATAACCTATACAATTATGCTTTACATAGTAAGTTATCGTTTGAGGAAAGATAGGAAAATATATAAATATTCTTAAATTTTATTAGCTAATTAAAAACCATTTTATATAATTAATTGGACAACTTTAACAACATATATAAGTATAACTTGTTTGATATGACACTTGTTCATATAAGATTACTTTTAATTAATCAATTTAATAAAAAATTCAAAATAAATTTAAACCTTTCATTATGAGACTAGGAATAGTTTAGAATATTAGGTGCATAGGACATTTGCTTTTTCTTGCGAGTGTTAAAGCTAGTCTATTGATTCTTAACGGTTTTTTCCTTCTCTTATTTGTTGTAGAATCTATCTTGCTGTGTACTAAGTATCAAATGATTAAGAATCATGTTTATATAAAAGAAATTTAATACATAGTTTTTTTTTTTTTAATTAAATTAAATATTTATCTAATTTTATATAAATTAAATTAAATATTTATTTGATTTTATATGACACATTCATGTGAGATTTTTTTTAGTTAATTAATTTAATAAAAAAATCAAAATAAATTCCTACATGGCTAGAAATCTATTCAATCAAACCCTCTTTTACACACTTAAGGCAACAAATAATTTAACCTGATGTTTTCATAAATTTAAAAGACGAAGGAAATTCCGGCTTTATACTGCGAAAAAAGCTCAGATTGAATCAAATTGTTCACGATCTGCAGGTTTTATCGATCGTACTTATTAAAGAACACAAAAGTGTTTAGAGATCCAGGCGTAATCAAATTTTTTCGGCGTCAGTTAGTTGATTAGTCTCGGCGGAACAAGGTAGACCAAGAAATGTCACTAGTTTTGGTTATTCACATACATTTATTCTCAAACAAAACAATAGCGAATCATTCTTATTTATGTCTACAGTGGTTGTAAATGCAGAGGTTGTACGTCGTCATAATCATATTTCTGCATCGGTCAGGAGAATGGGCTTCGGGTAATGCGGACATACAATTTTTTCCCTTATTAACATACAATTACTCTCTAATTAAAGAATAGCGAATCATTGTTATTATTTATGTCCACAGTGGCTCCCATAACTGCAGAGGATCTAAAACGGGCGAGTGCAGCTCTGGCGGGATGTAAGAATTGAGCTCCGAGACTTCATGATATCCATAGATTATGCTTAAAAGATTTGTATTTTGCTCAGTAATCCTGGCTACTCCTGCTCGTGTGGTTGCCAATTGTGATTGCAGCTCAGACACTTTATTTTGGAGATCGTTGATTACTCCTACGCACCCAAAGACAGGATCCCGAATTCTCTCCCTCGCTTCGTACACCATGCTGTTTACAACATCGCCTCTCTTCTCCACCGGAAGATCCTGTAACACAGTAATGCATCACCACACATTAGCCCATCACACTTAGTTTTTGCAAATCTGAGGGCCTTCAGATCAATACAATCAGATCGAATTGCACGTAGAGGAGCTTAATTATTACTCTTCAAACACTTCTTCATAGTAAGAATTAGAGCCTTGTTTCTTCTATATAAAATAATTGTATCGTGTGAGATGAGACATGTATTTCCCTGCATGTTTCATACATTTAAGTTTTACATGTAATTGATATTGATATTCAATGAAAAATATAAATATTGCAGTTTATTTCAAGCAAATTGTGTTATTTCTTAAACGTACATGAAGCACTCATGGTTGGAGACAAGAGTTATAATATCTGCTCCGGGTGTGCCTTCTTGATGACGCCAGAGCGTAATGGTGTGTACAACAAAACGTGTAAAATGTGATTAATACAAGGTGTGGTAAGTGAGGTATATACAATTGGAAAAGAAAGGATCGTGGTGGTTGTGGTGTAGTGGTCAGTATGAGCGACGATCATGGGAGAAAATGGATGAAAAGGGTGGGGCGAAAATTCAAATGAATGAAAAGTGGTAAGAAAATTGAAAAATGGAGCCGCCAGGTGGAGAGCATAGCTTGAAAATTTTCAGCCTCTGTCCACCATAGAATTATGAAAGAGGTGTCCTTTCACACCGGGAATGAAGTGAAATCATCCCCAGTAATGGTGCCCGGAGATATTGGCTCCCCAGAGTCACACTACTTTGATGCAAAACCTGGAAACATCTAAATAGTTTCTATCCACAGTTTGATTAATGAACAAGTTCGAATTCAGATCTTGGTTGTGATAATCCTACCTCCAGGAAATATTACTTGCATTTGACGCTCTTTTAATGTTGGTTTACTCCGTCTGGACACACGATGCTCACGATGCTTAAAGGAAGATGATATTACAACAAATAGAAAAACCATAGATTAACTGGTTTCTAGAAATTAATCGAGCATATGACTCGAAATTTAGACTAGAAATATTAATCATGACAAAGTTCCCTTACACATTCAAGATACATGCATCTAATTTTCTCTTTTAAACGTAACAATAAAAAGAAATAACACGCTGAATAATATCACAACCAGAAAGCCAAATTCTTATACAGATTTTGATTCAGTTTTCCTTTAATGATCCATTGCAACCACACAAACGACATAATTTAAATTACGTGTACCCAAAAATTTGTTCACATTCGACTTTTGTTGCGCATTCTTCATGACCGCGTGATATACATAATTAGAATCATTTAAATTCGCGTCAAATATTTCAAAGTAACCGTTAATTTGAGAGTGGTTTGAGATTAAGGTGGGGAAAACAAGTTTTTTGTTTTTTTTTTTTTTTTGGGGTTGATTTTGAGTAGCAGCAGTGTAATTTTTGTGTTTGACATAAAAGTTTCGAGAAATAAAAAATGGATGAAATATGGAGAATCATGTTTTATCCAACTTAAAGGAATAATTAAGAATTTATTTAAATTAAATAAATTTATTTTGGTGGATGACTAGACAATTAAGAATTCAACCATGAGAGAACACATAATTTTGAAATTCATCCATTCATAATTTTGAAATTTATCAATTCTTTTTAAACCCTTGAAAGAAATATCAATAAATCCAGGATACTGTTCAAGGTGTTTTGATAGATTGATAGATCTTACAAAACTGAAACAAACAATCATATTGATGCCAAATTTCATTTCAGCCATAAATCTTTATACAATTCTACATAATTAGTGTAACATATTAGGTTTACAATTCAAAACGCCATGAAAATTCCATAAACTTGCATTTCATTAGTAGTAAACTTAAAAATTAATGTTACATGGAAACATACATGATGAGAAGAACAAACAACCCAAGAGATACTTCCGAATTCTTCCCCAAAATTACTGCAAGACATCCGAGTAAATTCACCAAAAAATTTTACAAAATTTCCCCTACAACCAACATTTCCCCCTTTTATATTTCAAAATAAAGCCTATATATAAGCACTCAGAGATTGGCCCTACTCTAAATGACTAGTGGTGCCTTAAGTTTGTTACAAAATTACCAACTATATTGTAACTAACTTCTTCTAGAAATTTCTTTCTAAAAATCTGCTGATTCTGGAATGGGCCCTCTAGATTTAACGTTGATAACGTCTCTCTCCTAGTTGGATGCGGTCTTCCTCTTACTCCTCTTAGTCTGGGGAACTGACAGGGCTGGTTGATATATCGACTGGGATGCCCATGGATGGCTGAAAGCATCGTCTTTCTTGTTTGTTGACGTAGAAGTCACCCTTGGTCTCGTTGTTTCCCCTGCATATACACTTGATCTATATATTTCCCACATACTATTCCATTCCCCGTCTGTTGGTACGTCTAGTATTGTTATTTCTAGTATTGTTGTCTCTAGGTTCAAGATAGGCGTATCATTGACCTCTCGCTGGTCTTTAAAAAGTTACTTCAACATGGGCAGGGGTTCGAAGTGCGACTTGTAAAGGCTTGTCAACTCCTCTTCTCGTGAAGCTTGTCCCTCTTCCTTGGCACTGCTTAAAACATCATGGGCACGACATAGGATGTTCAAAATAAAATATTTGGGAAACAAGCTCCGTTGATTATCAAAGAACGACGATAAACCCCTATGATGCAATTCTTCACATCTGCCTTTAAACCTCTCCGTCTCTTCAGCCATGCTACTGCCTTTTTCTTCTATATATGCCATTATCCTGTGTTTGAATTCGTCCAATTGGGTAATTTTGGGAGGAACGGGGATGATCACAGTGATGTATAATAAGTACTCTATATTTATTTAATTTCAATTTCGGATTTAATGTAAGTTTAAAAAATCAAATTTTTTTTTATATGAAAGTGTTTCGGATTTAATGTAAGTTTAAAAAATCAAATTTTTTTTTATATGAAAGTGTTTTTTGAGTACAAAATATAACGTATAATTTTTCATTGTTTAAATTATATTTTTTAAAACTATGTAGATTACACAATGCTACACTTTTTACTTGCACATTTTTTTTTACTTCTAATTACTTTACAGGAAATTATATTATGTCATATGGAAAACTAACTAAACATCTATAACATATTCATTTTTGTTTTTTATTACAAGGAACATTTAAGAAGACACATATCAATTCCACCATTTACACTGACATATTTTTACACATCACTATCATACTGTATTGTAAAATGAGTCTCTGAGTTCAATTAACCAAAAATGAACATTATAATGCAATTTTACTAATCAAAGCTTGACACGTGAGCAGAGACTTTTACATAGGGAGACTTGCTGACATCATGTTCACGCAAGCAGGGTGTGGGGTCAGCATGATGGGCCCGTGGAACAACTAATGGCTGTGAGGGAGGTGTGGCGCGCTTTCTCGCTCTTGAGCCCCTAACCATGGAGGGCCTAGATGTGGTGCGGAAGGGACGAGAGAACGAAACATTTTTGTCTCTACACTTCTTCAATCGGCTAAACAGTGTAATTTCTGGTGTGAGGGTACTTGCAACCGTTAGATGAGCAGTTGTCTCCACCGTCCGATCAGGCATTGCAACTTTTCTGCCAAACTTGCTGTGACGTTAGGGCGATGTATGAAGTGGTGGGACTGGCACACATAAGGTGGCAAATGGATAGAAAGAGGACATCGCTGCAAACGTGGTGGGTGACGTGGTACATGAGGTGGACATGGAGGGAGGGACACGGAGGTCCACGTGGAGGCTGACATGGTAGCAAGTGGTAACTGATGGGCGGGGTGGTCCAGCAGTGGGCCACAGGATGACATGGAGAGGACACACAGTAGCATTTCGCGAAGGGTTAGAGAAGGCGATTTCAGGTCGCAAGGTCATGTGGAAGGCCTGTCATGCGAACACGTGGCTTTCTCTGCCTGCTCTCCATGCGTTATCGCACGTGCGTCTTGTTGGTGTGTGAGGCTGGGAACCGTCTGATCTACGAGTGCCTTCGTCATTGGATTTGGGTGGTGCGCAGCTTCTGCTGGTTCCATTCTTTCTGTTGGCTTCGCTTGCTATGCCCCACTACGCACGCCTCCCTCTTAGCTTCGCCTGCTATGCCCCACGACGCACGCCCTTGAGCATGCCCGCCCGTGCCCAGTGCCCAAATTTGAGGTGCGAAGCGGCCCGAGTGGAAGGTACTCATGCCATTGCCATGATGGTTTCCGGTTCTAGTAACAGGAACATGACCATGCTTAACTAAAACATTGGCAGACTGCGTTTGGACTCTGCTCTTACCCACCATTGGAGTCTGACACCAATAAATAATTATATTAATAATTCTTTAATGTGAAATGTGTTATTAATTAAGGGGTATTGTTGGTCTGTGGTTTGTTGTTTTTTGTTTTTTAAGGGTTAGTTTAATTTATATATGGAATTTTTTTTTTTCACAATATTTTTTTGGTTGATTTTAATTAAAATTTGGTAAATTTTTTTAGTAATTTAAGTTTAAGTTATTTAATTTAAAAAATTTAAGTATTTTTGGATTTTTCAATATGACAAAATCATTTATCTAATCAAAAATATATTTTAAATAATTAAAAAACATTTTATTCGCATTATATAACCAAATTCTAATAAAAAAATTTATTTCACTTAACTTAACCTACACTTGAATAAATAATTGTTTTGATATTTATGAGCCTTTCTCAAACATTTTATTTATATAACTAGAGTAGTCTATATTTATTATTCATACTAATAGAAATTAGAAATAAAGTATATCACTGTTTTTCAAATATTTATTCTCGAATAAATAAAGTATATCACTGTCTTTTAGATATATATTCTCAATAAATAAACTGACAAAAATAAAAAATAAAGCAAAACAATAAATTGCATTTTAATTTGAGGATGCCAAACAAACAAATATAAAGACAGAATGTTTTAAAACACAGAACATTACAAGGTGATGTTAACTTTTAAAAACGATTCTATATGCGGAAAAAACTTAAAGAATCGTTTTAATGCCCAGATAATAAGTTACCTACAGCCATTGATAACGTTCTTGCTGCAAACCACAGTCCACTTGCTTCTTTACTGAAAACAACGCTCCAGCTTCAATCCTAGCAAAAGAAAAGAATACAGAAAGTTTGAATGCACTTCCAAGCTCTGCCCTCTCAGCTAGATGGTGTAAAAACTGAAGGGAATTGAGATGCTAGCTTCGGGACCAAACATATAAATTTATAGCCAAGCTTCCATCAAGCTTCTAATGACTATGTGTCAGGTGTTCCACAGATCAAGGTAGAAAACTCCAGATGGAGTAATGGACCACTTCAGAGGCTCCAACAAGAAAATTAATTAACTGCAGTTGATTTCCTTAATTTAAGGAAATTACTGCAGTTGGTTTCCAGAAATTAAGGAAAGACTGCAGTTTACTTCCATAATTGTAAGCAGCAATTGTTAAAAAAAAATTAATGGAGCTTAACATTCTCCCACTTGATCCATACTTCCAAACTTAATGTCTCAACTTAAAACCCATTGATAATCTGTATTAAGTAATAGATACATGAATTATGGCGATAAGTCCTCTAATGACGAGTATTATCTTCCATGTATTACTATGTATTTATTCTTATTATAATTTATGTGGCAACAATTTCTTAATGAATAAACCTTATGTTTATTCTTGGTCCTTCTTAAATGAATTTTCTCAAATCAACTTAAAGTGCACATAAATATGAGTAAAAACATCACAATAATTAAGAATTTCATTAAAATAACATTGTCCATGCAATGAGAAACTACATAATCGAACCAAGTCCCATATTCATTACATGATCCTTGAATTTAAATGGTGGCATGCCCTTAGTCAAAGGATCAACAATCATCAACTCAGTGCTGACGTGCTCAATGACCACTTTCTTTTCTTTAACACGTTCCCTTATAGCTAAATACTTAATGTCGATGTGTTTATTTCGACTTTCACTTTTGTTGTTTTTAGCCATAAAAACAACAGTTGAATTATCACAATATATTCTCAATGGCTTAGAGATAGAATCCATAATTCTAAGCCCAGAAATGAAACTCTTAAGCCATACACCATGTAAAGTAGCCTCAAAACAGGAGACGAATTCGGCTTCCATAGTGGAAGTGGCAATCAAGGTCTGCTTGGCACTCCTCCATGATACAACTCCACCGGCCATCATAAAAATGTAACCTGATGTTGATTTGCGTGAATCAACACATCTAGCAAAGTCAGAATCTGAGTAGCCAATTACTTCCAAGTTGTCCGTCCGTCTATACATAAGCATGTAGTCTTTGGTTCCTTGAAGGTACCTCATTACTTTCTTTGCAGCTCTCCAGTGGTCTAAACCTGGATCACTCTGATATCGTCCCAACATTCCCACAACAAATGCAATGTCAGGTCTTGTGCAGACTTGAGCATACATTAGGCTTCCGACAGCAGAAGCATATGGAATGTTCTTCATTTGTTCCCTTTCAAAGTTGTTCTTCGGGCATTGGTTCAAATTGAACCTATCACCCTTCACAATGGGAGCTACACTTGGTGAACAATCCTTCATCCGAAATCTCTCTAAAATTTTATTAATATAGGTTTCCTGTGACAGACCTAAGATGCCTCGAAATCTGTCTCTATGAATCTTAATGCCAATGACATAAGATGCCTCACCCATATCCTTCATATCAAAATTTTTAGAGAGGAATTGTTTCACCTCATGTAGCAAACCCTTATCATTGGTTGCTAGCAAAATGTCATCCACATATAAAACAAGAAAACAAATTTTACTCCCACTAGAGGGGAATCCTTCAGGTTGTTTCATGTAAACCTCATCCTCTAGATCTCCATTAAGAAAAGCCGTTTTCACATCCATTTGTTGCAACTCCAAGTCAAAATGGGCTACTAATGCCATAATAACGCGCAAGGAATCTTTCTTAGATACAGGAGAAAAAGTCTCCGTGTAGTCGATTCCTTCTTTCTGAGTGAATCCTTTAGCAACAAGTCTTGCCTTGTATCTCTCAATGTTGCCCAATGAGTCTTTCTTTGTCTTAAAGCCCCATTTACATCCAATGGTTTTTGCACCATTAGGCAACTCAACAAGATCCCAGACTTCGTTATTCTTTATGGAATTCATCTCTTCCTTCATGGCATTGTACCATAGTTCTGATTCTTTGCAACTCATGGCTTGTGAAAATGACTCGGGATCATTTTCGGCTCCAATGTTGTAGTCAGATTCTTGTAGATACACAACATAATCATTAGGAATTGCTGATCTCTTTGGACTAGTAGATCTTCTTAATATTGTACCATCATCTTCGTGGGAAGTATGTGGTTCAACTTGTTGTTCAAAAGTTCTTGGCAACTCTTGAACTCCTTGATCTACTGGAATATTGTCAGCAGCTTGTGGAACTTCAACAATTGGTTGTTCAACACCAGTTTGTACTTGAGGGGCACTATGAACAATAACCAATCTATCACTTGAAGTGGAAGGTTGAGATTCTGAATGATCCTTCTCAGAAACTATGTTTCTGGTTTGATCGCTCCCACTGATCAAGTCATTTTCAAGAAACTTTGCATTTCTTGATTCCACAATCCTAGCGCTGTGAGATGGACAATAAAATCTGTAACCTTTAGACCTTTCAGCATCTCCAATGAAATACCACTAATGGTCCTTGGGTCCAGCTTCTTCTCTTGTGGATTATAAATTCTCACTTCAGACGGGCATCCCCAAACGCGCATATGTTGCAAACTCGGTTTCCAACCTTTCCATAATTCAAATGGCGTTTTAGGAACCACCTTGGTTGGAACTCGGTTTAATATATACACTGCCGTCTTAAGTGCTTCAGTCCACAAGGATTTAGGAAGATTGGAGCTGCTAAGCATACTCCGCACCATGTCCAATAATGCTCGATTTCTTCTTTCTGCTACACCATTCTGGTTGGGTGAACCAGGCATGGTGTATTGGGCAACGATCCCATGCTCTTAAAGAAATTTAGCAAATGACCCAAGTGCTTGTCCATTTTCTATGTATCTACCATAATATTCTCCACCTTTATCTGATCTCACGATCTTAATTTGCTTGCCGCATTGTTTCTCTACTTTAGCCTTAAAGATCTTAAAGGCATCTAATGCTTCGCTCTTTTTATGAAGCATGTAGAGATACATATATCGTGAGTAATCATCTATAAAGGAGATGAAGTATCTCTGACCATGTGAGTCCATGTCTGGACTACATATATTAGTATGTATGATTTCTAATATGTCCGAACTCCTATTGGCACCTTTCTTTGACTTGTTGTCTGCGTTCCCTTTATGCAGTCCACACAAGTCTCAAAATCAGTAAAATCTAGAGTATTAAGTATTTCTTCATTTACCAATCTTTTAATTCTTTCTATGGAGATATGACCTAGGCTCCGATACTAATTGTTAACTTTTAAAAACGATTCTATATGCGGAAAAAACTTAAAGAATTGTTTTAATGCCCAGATAATAAGTTACCTCCAGCCATTGATAATGTTCTTGCTGCAAACCACAGTCCACTTGCTTTTTTACTGAAAACAACGCTCCAGCTTCAATCCTAGCAAAAGAAAAGAGTACAGAAAGTCTGAATGCACTTCCAAGCTCTGCTCTCTCAGCTAGATGGTGTAAAATCTGAAGGGGATTGAGATGCTAGCTTGAGGACCAAATAGATAAATTTATAGCCAAGCTTCCATCAAGCTTCTGATGGCTATGTGTCAGGTGTTCCACAGATCAAGGTAGAGAACTCCAGATGGAGTAATGGACCACTTCAGAAGCTCCAACAAAAAATTAATTAATTGCAGTTGATTTCCTTAATTTAAAGAAATCACTGCAGTTGGTTTCCAGAAATTAAGGAAAGACTGCAGTTTACTTCCATAATTGTAGACAGCAATTGTTAAAAAAAATTAATGGAGCTTAACCGTTGAAACAGTGTTGAACTAAACTAGCTCTAAAATGTGAATGTAAATTTTTATCGTTCTCCACATAGACATACAAATCCTACAACCTCTCAAATTAAGCAGAAATATCAAAATTCAATATATCAGAACGGAGAAACTCGATCGGTGGCCGGTTATTACTTATTGAGGAACCTTGGCTGAATTTTCGTGAATGCTGCTCTGTGAAATTAGCATTTATCTATTGGTTGATGTGCTAGTAAATGTTAAGCAGCAAAGCCTAAATACCAAAACTACATTAGAGCAATGGAACGAACCTTGAGTAGTTTGATGACGCGGCCATTTCCGAACACCCTGCGTACCAGCAGGAATTTGTGGATATCGTCCGGAGGAAAATATGGTGCCAGCACGCATTTTTCTGAACACTTTTTTCGCCTGACTTTGCAAGCAGCACATGCAGGTGTGGTCGACGAAGTGGCGCAGCTCATCTACAAAAAAGACAAAAATAGCCTGTATGAGAACCTTCTTATCACTGTTTTTCTAAAACAATATTATATTCGCATAGTATTGCCTACCTTTCAATTGTTTGTTGGAATAATGAAAACAGAAGCAGTTTAACGGTGGAGTTGGAGCATAACAGGAATGAGCTACTTATAACCCAAACGTCGGACAACGACGAATACAGGGGAGACGGCACATACTTTCAAGTTTCAACCCATCATAATAACGGCCAACTATCTGATGTCAGAGTTTCTTCCTGCATTTTCTTTCAAGTGATGTCACAGTTTCATTATGTATTTTTTTTAATAAATAGCTTTTTAACCGGAAGAAGACGGAAATGATTTTAGAATATTGCATAAAATCTTAAATCGATCCAAATCTGACGGAAATGAAGTCGTCTATTTTTTTTAAAATAATATAAGTCCAGCCAAGAATATGCTGCATCTATTAGAAGATCTAAATTTTGGTAGAAATTTTGATATCCCAATCCATATGGACTGAGAAAAATCTATGAAGATATCATATCATTTTACAAAAAAATTTAAATTATAATAAAATCTTGATTCATATTTGAAATATCTGCCGACTTTTATCAGATTGATGAATTTAAATTTTTGTCGGCCGACTTTATGATTAAAAAGTCCTTTACTACAGGAATAACTTGAGAAAGATTGCTGTGGTTCCTGCTGACCCCGGAAATTCAAATGTAAAGTTAACGGGCTATTCTGTGTTTGCCACTTGACTCGTTTCCTTGACGCGTGTTTCCCCGCCGTAATTGAAATTTGTATTCCCGCCGTATCTTTGAAAGCACATAGAAATAACATAGGATACTATAAAATTCTTGAGAGGACGTACTTTTAAAAGTTATTGTCCCCCAGTTTGAAGAAATGGATGGCTATTTCTTCTCCCCGTATCCCAGCGGGGTCCTTCCTCCCGCCATTGG
Source organism: Pinus tabuliformis (assembly GCA_031772625.1). NCBI lineage: Eukaryota > Viridiplantae > Streptophyta > Pinopsida > Pinales > Pinaceae > Pinus > Pinus tabuliformis. The sequence goes on along the minus strand of CM062819.1, from coordinate 1,492,974,162 downwards.
TTGGAGGGTGAACGCCCTTTTATTTAATTTATTGAAATTAGAGAGGACGCTGAAAGGCTCTCACTTATGCCTTCTATTTGCAGACCAAATTATTATTTCATCTTTGTTAATTAACATTAGAGACGGAGAGCGCACCGACTATTAGACCACAATTGGCGCAGACCACCTCCACTTCAACTACAGTAATAATCTACGTCATCACATCGTTCACAAGTTTCTTTGGGTCTTTCGATGAAAATTATGATGTAAGAAGAATTCACGATGTAATGATTTCCACTCCCACAAATTTAGGGATCACGATGAAAATAAGATGGAAAAAATAGGCAGCCGGGTAACGAGGAAACATGTAAACAAATTTTTCAAACCATGTGTAGATATTGAGTTGAGGTTTTTGTGATTCAATATCATATCAATGATGAGGAGTTTTTTGGTCAAACCACATCAAAATCCATGATAGGAGTTTTTTTAGCCAAACCACATCAAAATATATTTGTCAACATATTTAGAATCAATAAGTGTGGTTTCTTAACTTGTCTTGTCTTGACAATGAACCATACTCATTAGTTTGAAACACTTCAACAAATATATCATGATGTGATTTCGCAGCAAAATCTTCTCAACAATGTGTAAATAATTAGAAAGCTAAATTTATGCATCAAGTGGACAAGGATTGTCGCAATGGGTGACTTTGTCATTGATTGCGACAAGGTGCATTGCTACTGCTTAAGGTAACGGTATGGTATTACGGGATAGTCAAATAAATATGATTAATGTGCGTTAATCATATAAATAGTAAGAGTTCAAAATATATCTACTATTTAAGAGAGGCGTTACGTGTATGATTATACATTACTTAGTTATATAATTAAATGATATGGGTACCAGTTTATGATATACAACCAAATATTTGGTTTTTCAGATGGCTACAATTAAAAAAAATAGAAAATAAAATTATATATAGATATATATTAAATTATTATTTTTATTATTAATTATAAAATAATCAAAATATTATATATATATATATATATATATATATATATATATATATTATATTTTATTTTATGTTAATGTTTTTTTATAATTAAACTGAAAACAAAAAAGTTTATAACTACGTTGAAATACTTTTTATTTGTGACTAATAATGAAAACTTTTGTGTATATATAAATTGTGGAAGTCTTATTGGGAAATAGGCATGTCTATTAACTTGACTAGAGATATAACATCTCTATTTGTGACTAATAATGTTTATTTTTGTGCATATGTAAATTGTGGAAGCCCTATTGGGAAATAGACATATTGATCAAGCCATATATCATATCAGAACAACATGAAAAGTATATCAATGTAAAGATATATTATTAACATGATAAAAATGATTTTAATAATGATTTTCATTCTAGAATAAGAAGTTCTGTATCACTTACCTTCAATACCAACAAATACATTGTTGTAACAATATTATAGACTTCATCACTCTATCGACATAAGGCTCCATAAAAACACTTAATCCATAAACAACCAACTACTCAACCCTTTGCATTATACCTATCTCGGAGGATGATCCCATTCAACGGTTGAGATTCTTATCACATAGTTATTGGTATTGATATCTTCTTCCTCATATCAAACATCTCTATCACTTTGTCTTATCAAACTAGGTATTGCATCCCATAGATTTCATTCGTTGTCTGTGTACTTTTGTTGCAATTGTTTTCTCCTCTAGATATCCTTTGGGTCCCAAAAATAGGTGTTTCAACCTTTATTACATGTTTGTTAACTTCACCCCTTCATTTCGATAATCAAAATGAAGGGACCAACAAGCCTTAACCACACTTGTAAAAACTAGCTCATAGACCTTCTACACTCGTATAAATTTCTCAAATTATTGAAAATCCTTTTATCATTTAGCTAATAGTATGTTTGGTCCTCCCATAAATGTTTGAGCTTGTTCTAAGTTTCATTCAAGTCTCATCATGTAATGTACCCCAAATTCACACTACTTTTTTTTCGGTTCATTATCATCAAGTTCCTGTTGGATTACTAACATGATTGTGTGCATTAACTCACTTCTTCCTTTTATTTGTATAGATCCATCCATTCAATGTTTTTTTACGTTGATTTCATAATGTTACTTCATGCTCAATTTTTGCACCTTAGGCAAGAAGGATTCTATTCCAAGACATCCTCTTAACTTTTCCAAGAACAATACTCATACTTATGTAAAAGGTTAAGACTTAAATGTAATAAGGTGGGTTTGCCACCTTGCTTCCACGCAATACAATCCCTATGTTATTCTTTAGTCCTTGTATTATGTGTTGTTGGGGCACCTTACCTAGTTTACAGTCATGGTCATTTGATAAAAAGGCTTATGAGAGTATTTTGAACTGACGACCTTACATTTAAAAGTGGATATGCCTTGCCATTACATTGATTCTTCAACCTTATGGTTGGAAACTAATGTTCCTTACCCATGTGGCAATGTGTTATGTGAACTTTGGCTAAGTGGCTTCTCCTATAGTGTTTGACCCTAACCCGCGCACGTGAAAGTGTCAACAAGGGATGGGGTAAATCACTTGGATTGATCCAATGGTGGGGAAAATCCTAGTGCCATTATAGTAGACTAACCTAACTCTCAATTGATTCATTTTCTTTGCTCATTTGGTCGCGACTGTTTCTGTGACTAAGGATGAAGATTTCTACCTCATGCTCTTTAGCTCCTCTGAAAATGCTCTTCCATGAATTTTACCCTATTCCCCTCTTTGTAGGCAATTTTATCAGGAACTTTGGTGGTTTCTCAAGTGTTGTTTCCCATTGGTGCTCTATTAATGCTTCATGATGTACTGGTTAGTGGTTGTAGGTCATTTGTTTTCTCTCCTCTAATTTAGGTGTGTGAATTAGTTTTTTCTAACTATTAGTGTACTTATTATCCTTTTCAAGTTCAATTAGAAACCCCTTAGTAACTTTGACATTTTGATAATTAAGATCTTACATATGTATTTGTCTTAATTTTCTTTGGTTTCTCTACTCATTTAAGTTATTAACCAAAATATGATGTAATTGCATCTTATTTAGGGAAATCTAAATTTCAACTCAATGATTAAGGGTTTCTGCCGAATCATTGGATTATTTTGACTGTTATAGAGAGGTCCGAATTATATTACATCATCATTTGAGTCCTAAGTTGTGATTTCCCATATACTGTTTTTTGTAGTGGCTACAACATCCTCAAAATTTTTGCCTTAGCTTCATTTTGGAGCCTCCCTACCAACCATCCTTAGCAGCATGTCTTGCACTGCCCAGGTACATATGATTTTAGTTGAGTTTCTTTGGCTTACCAACTTATGTTCGCTAACTTCTTTTTCTTTCACCCGCAAGTTGACATCTCAAGACTTGGTCTTCAACTGGCTCTTGTACTCACTTGGAGAATTGCACAGAACTGGATGGAAACCAACCATTCTCTCCAGAACTGCACAGAGCATCAAGGTAGCTTGTTGCTCTCCAGAAATGTGCAGAGCAAGAAAACTCCCTTCCCCTTGAAAATTGCGCAGAGCAGCCCATCATTAGGCTTGCTCTTAGAATTTGTCTTCAGTCTAGAAATTGTGGAGAGCTTCAGGGACAGCTAGAGCCAGTTAGCCCAAAAACTGCGTAGAAGTCACTCCAGGGTTTGCATTCTGCGGCATGCGGTCCCCTCCAAAACTGAGCAATCTTAGTTTGCATGCATGGGCATTTGTTTCCTGAAAAAGAAAAAAGAAAAAAAACAAAAAGCATCCCTAGATTTTAGGGATATATTTTTAGCAACTAGGTGCTACATGCAAAAACCGTTTTAGAAACCTCCCGCCAAGTGTTGACTTTTCCCAGATTTGTGGCATGCATGTCATAAGCCTTGATCTTGCCAAAACTATTTTTTTGATGCTTCCGAGCTCATTCTTCACTTTGATATTAGATCTCTAGCATCCCCAATGCATCTAGGAAAATTCAACACACTCAACTCAACTTTTCATGTCTTTTGCTATTTTTCTGTTGCTTTTTGTATTTCAAGTTGTGTGAGTGTTGTTTGTTTGGTTGTGTTGAATGTTTGCTATCCTTTTAATGCATGCTACCTTGTAGAAGTAATGTTTCAACTTTCCATTCCATCTCCTTGTTGTCGCATGCATGACATTGTTTCTGCACTAATGGTCATCGTTGCAGCGACTTGCTTCACACACTTAGTTGTTTTTCCTGTTTCACTAAATCTTGCACTCGCTAGTTGCATGCATCTTCATTCACTCATTTTTGCACCTAGTTTCACACATGCATTTAGTCCATATTGTTTTCAGTCACCCGTCGGCGAGTTTGAGCTGCCTTCACCTGAACCTTGCTTTGCCCGGCTTGCACTACGCATTTCTGGGATGGAAGGCCTTGCCTTGCTCCCAGAAATTACTCAAAGCTTGCCTCACATTGGCCTTCCAAGTTTTCTCTACGCAATTCTGAGAGGCAGTTCTTCAGTGAACCCTAGCAATGAAATTTTCTCGGGTTTCAGTCATGTTGACTGAAGTTGTTCATTCCCAAGTGTGTTGCATGTCAACCCTCAAGTTTCTTTTGGTTTTCAAATGACATTGTACTTTCTATGAGTGTTTCTCTATCTCCAGGTATCGCAGGTGTTCATCAATCTCTCAGCAGTACAAGTACAATGGCTTCCAAGAGAGTAGGGTCAAAGGACATCATTGAGAGTGCAACTAGAGATATGTTCAAGCAAATGTCTATGAGCTTGTCCATATATGAAGACACTAAGTTGTTCATAGAAAAGGATATCAAGATCAAATGGCAGGATATCAATGGCATCCTTTCAACCACCTTTGAGGATAATCTGGAGGACCGTAGAGTCTATGTCAACATACACAAGTCTGGCTTGTCTTGGGTTGCATGTAGGTATCCCGCATTTGCATGCGCAGACATGATCCATTGGATTGTCTTGCATACTGATCCAGAGAAAATGGTGTTGAGCAGTGTCAGTGGAACAAAACTTGATAACTTCAGGGAAAAGGAATTTTAGGTGATGTATCAATGGCCGCAGCCAGTGATCGTAATGCATGCACCCTTCACCAGGCCCAACACTAGTATGAAATCAAGACACATCTTAAAGATCTCAGTGAGAGAATCATCTAAGTTCAGGACAACACCCAATGAGGTATTGTTGGGGTAGGGTCCCCCGAGGTTAAATTTTGTAAAATTTTTGTTAAGTCTCCACATTTTGAGGCACAAACCGTGTAGGTCAATTGGAGTCAAAGGGGCTTTAGGACAGAAAAGCCCCTTAGTTTGTTAAGAGTTAAGTTGTTTTTGTGACCCACCCATGGTATTGTAATAGAGAATGATATAAAAAGGAGTCATAGAGAATCATAAGAGATATGTATCAGTTAGTGAATGATCTAAGTAAGAGATAGAAGTTTGTTTTATGTACTTAGGTGAAGGGGAAGGCTCCTGCAAATAAGTGTGTAGAGACCTTGGTAAGTCCGCAGTTGAGTGTGTGGGCCACTGAAACTGTGTGTGTAGGGTTGGAAGAGTTTGTAATTGAAGATATAAGTGTAATAAATGATGTTTTGGAGCATTGTATGTGTATCTGTGTGTTATTGTTTACTTCTAATTTTTTTTTTTTTTCTAGTGGCTACAACATCCTCAAAAAAAAATTTCCTTGCCTTTATTTTGGAGCCTCCCTACCAACCATCCTTAGCAGCATGTCTTGCACTGCCTAGGTACATATGCTTTTAGTTGAGTTTCTTTGGCTTACCAGCTTGTGTCCGCTAACTTCTTTTCCTTTCACCCACAAGTTGACATCTCGAGACTTGGTCTTCAACTAACTCTTGTGCTCACTTGGATAATTGCATAGAACTGGAGGGAAACCAACCTTGCTCTCCATAATTACGCAGAGCATCAAGGCACCCTGCTGCTCTCTAGAAATGTGCAGAGCAAGTAAACTCCCTTCCCCTTGAAAATTGAGCACAACAGACCAACATTGGGCTTGCTCTCAGAATTTGCGTAGTTCAAGCGTGCAGCCTTGGCTTCAGTCTAGAAAATGCACAGAGATTGAGGGACAGCCAGAGTCAGTCAGCCTAAAACCTGCATGGAAGTCACTCTAGGGCTTGTTGTCCATGGCATGTTCTCCCAAGTTGAGCGGTCCCCTCCAGGACTGAGAAATTCCGCTTTGCATGCATGGGCAATCTTTCCTAAGAAAGAAAAAGGAAAAAAAGAAAAAAAACATCCTTAGATTTTACAGATCTATTTTTAGCAACTGGGGTTACATGCAAAAGCCATTTTAGAAACCTCCCACAAAGTGTCACATTTTCCTAGATCTATGGCATGCACATCATAAGCCTTGATCTTGTCAAAACTTATTATTCGATGCTTCAGAGCTGATTCTTCACTTTGATCTTAGAGCTCTAGCATCCCCAATGCATCTAGGAACATTCAGCACACTCAACTCGGCTTTTTTTAGGTAAGTCCTCTTTTCATGTCTTTTGTTGCTTTTCTGTATCTTTTTGTATTTCGGCTTATGTGAGTGTTGTTTTCTCGGTTTTGTTGAACGTTTGCTATCGTTTTAATGCATGCTAGCTTGTAGAAGAAATTTTTCAAGTTTCCATTGCATCTCCTTGTTGTCGCATGCATGACATTGTTTCTTAACTAACGATCGTCGTTGTGATGACTCACTTCACACACATAGTTGTTTTTCCCATTTTACTGAATCTTGCATTCACTGGTTGCATGCATGTTCATTCACTCATGTCTCCACCCAGTTTCGTAGATGCATTCAGTCCATACTATTTTATCCTAGAAATTTCTCAGATCTTGCATCACACTGGCCTTTTAGGCTTTCTCTGTGCAATTCTAAGAGGCAACACCTTAGTTGGCCCCTGGAATTGCGCAATGAAATTTTCCTACATTGCAGTCACGCTTACTAAAGTTGCGCATTGCATAATTTAAGTCCTCAACAGGCCAATATGGATTGTGCTATGCGTAGTTTCAGCATTCAGTCATCTCACTAACAGTCAAGACTACGTTCTGCGTAGTTCCAATAGTTAGTCTCCTAGCCTCCCAGTGAAAATTGCGCAAATCTAGCAGTCAGTTTCGCAGGTGTGTTGTAGGTCAATCCTCAAGTTGCTTTTGGTTTTCAAATGACATTGTACTTGCCATGAGTGTTTCTCTATCTCCAGGTATCATAGGTGTTCATCAATCTCTTAGTAGTACAAGTATAATGGCTTCCAAGAGAGTAGGGTCAAAGGACACCATTGAGAGGGCAATTGGAGATATGTTTGAACAAATGTCTATGAGCTTCGCCATCTATGAAGACACTAAGTTGTTCATAGACAAGGATATCAAGATCAAATGGAAGGACATCAATGGCATAGTTTCAAGCACCTTTGAGGATAATCTTAAGGACCACAGAGTCTATGTCAACATACACAAGTCTGGCTTGTACCGGGTCGCATGGAGGTATCTTGCGCTTCCATGCGCGGACATGATCCACTGGACTGTCTCACATACTGATCCAAAGAAAATGGTGTTGAGTTGTGTCAGTGGAAAAAAACTTGCTACCTTTAGGGCAAAGGACTTTCAGGTGATGTATCAATTGCTACGGTCGATGATCACAATGGATTCAACCTTCACTAAGCCCAGCACTAGTACGAATGCAAGAGACATCTTAAAGAGCTAGGTGAGAGAATCATCTAAGTTCGGGACAACACCCAACTAGGTATTGTTGGGGCAGGGTCCCATGGGGTTAAATTTTGTAGAAGTTTTGTTAAGTCTCCACATTTTGAGGAGCGGAGCACGTAGGTCAATAGGAGTCAAAGGGGCTTTAGGAAGGTCAAAGCCCCTTAGTTTGTTAAGAGTTAAGTTGCTTTTGTGACCCGCCCATGGTTTGCAGACCATGGTATTGTAATAGAGATTGATATAAAAAGAAGTCATAGAGAATCATAATAGATATATATAGTTAGTGAATGATCTAAGTAAGAGATAGAAGTCTGTTTTCTGTACTTAGGCGAAGGGGTAGGCTCTTGCAACTGAGTGTGTGAAGACCTTCGTAAGTCCGTAGTTGAGTGCGCAGGCCCCTGCAATTGTGTGCACAGGGTTAGAAGAGTCTGTAATTGAAGATGTAAGCATAATAAATGATGCTTTGGAGCATTATCTGTGTATATGTGTGTTATTGTTTACTTCTGAATTTAGTGTATATTCACTGTGTTTACTGCAATTTACCATGAAAAGTACTTAATAGATGTGCGATAGGGGTAAATCTGTTTAATTACATGATGTTATGAATGTTTAGAACAATCAGTGAATATTTGTATATGTTATCTGTTAGTTACTATAATTTCCAGGTTTTAAGGGTTTGGCTTCACAAAGGTCAAAATAAATCCCTAAGAGTAACATAAACACATCACATAGTCATTTGGATGCAAAAACCTTGTTCTGGCATCCCCCAATACTACCTCGGGTGAGACTGCAACCTGCACTACGTGGGTTGTTGCTGAAAGGGCTGATAGTGTAGGGTTTTTTTGGTTAGCGCAACTAACTTTGAACCTAGCTCCAAGCCCCCTCAAGCCAACAAATGGTTCTGTTGTGAGGACCAGGATCTATCTAAGGAATGTGTGTTGTGGCATAAGTGGATACCAGCTAATAAAGAAATAGAAAAATGGATAGATTGGAAGCTGCACGAGTTTGCAGCCTAGGAAAACAGGAATTCACACCTGTCGAAAGAAGAATGGTTGAATAGATACTTGTATAAAGAAGAACATGAAATTTTCTTCTGCTCTTTTTCGTACGATTTATATGAACGGTTGGATAAAATGGCAGACATTCAAGGTATGTGGAAGTTGGATAACCCTATTGTGTGGACTCCATAGTTAGTAAGGTGCCTCGAGGGTTCAGAAAAGAAGATCGTGATGGCTGTCGATTATTAGATCCATAGTATTTTGGGTGGATTCATTGCTGAGTTCACGATTGACACATCTATCGGTTATAGTGAAGTTGAACGTCAGTTTTTTAAAGGACAAAGAGGTAGGTATCTGAAGTCCTTGAAAACTTGGATTAAAATTCTATTGTGTGAGAAACAGGTTATGCCATTGAATTGATATTTGGATGAGACTTAACACGAACTACTTGAAGTGGGAAGTCATTAGGAAGAGATCTAGATTCAAGTGTTGAGTACAATCCCTTATTGGGAGCATCTGATAGTGACGAAGAAACTAGTAGTCTGAAGATGCCTCGAGGTGCGTCACAGATGGTAAAGCAAGGTATTATGGGAATACCACATCTATCCACTCCACTTATGCCTTCACCTCTAGCTCAAACACCAAAACCTACACCTCCACCTCCACCTCCACCTCCACCTCCACTATTCAGTATGGTGAATGCGATGAAGATGCCTATATTAAAGGGTCTGGGGATAGAAGACCCTAAATAATTTTGGTTTTTGGCAGATTCTGTGTGGAAATCATAGCAGATAATGGATGATGACCTAAAGAAAGTGCAACTGGTCATAACATTGCAAGATAGGGCATTGAGATGGTATATTAAGTATAGTATGAATCATCTAGCTACAAAGTTGAAAGCTATAAAAGATGCATTGAATAATGAATTCAAGAAGCCTAAGTCCCAAGCTCAATTTGTAACTGAGGTTAAAGAAATAAAGCAAAAGGTAAATGAATCTTCATGGGATTTTGATCAAAGTTTGAAATGTTTGCTACAAAAGTCTAATCTACAGATCTCGTATGAACAACCCAAGGATTGGTATATTGCTTTGATGTTACCTCATTTGATATTACCATTGTCAAAGAAGAAGATTGGAATGTAGGCTGAGGCACTGGAGATTGCTATGAAGTTGGAGGCCTCACCTCTTCAAGGTACGAACCTGGGACTGCAACAGATTCAGTCCCAGTTGGCTAGCATGCATATGGAGTTGTAGAGTCTTAAAAAGGGAAAATAAGTCTAAAATGAGATCCACATGGAAGTATGGTGTTTAAAATGCAAAGGCCATGGTCACGACAAGGACCATTTCCTAGTGTATTAGAGTTATCTAGTTGGGAGAAGTCATGTCGCCTTAAAGCTAGAAAATACCGCTGGGATGAGCACTAATGTAGTACCATGGTGCACTATCTACGAGATCACAGGAAAACATATGACGAATAATTGTCATTTGTTACAGAAGTTTGTGTAGACTCCCCCAAAACTGTTTTGCAGTTTTTGTAAGTCTATAGGTCATGACGAGCGCAACTATCGAAGTTATGAATTAATGATGGACATAACACCAACATATAGAGTATAGACAGAGGCATGTCCTCAATAGGAACAAGGCACAACTGTAGCATGCGCAGGGTTCAAAGGATGGGGAAGAGGACGAGGGGGAGGAGATGAAAGAGGTCATGGCCAGATCATTTGTTACAATTGTGCAGAACCAGGTCACTTTGCACAAGATTGTCATAATACAATGCACCCATATTGTTAATATTGTCAACAATTTGATCATGTCATAGACGATTGTCCCATGCTCATTGTAAAAATGGAAGAAAATAAGACCCAAACCCAGTAACATACTTAGAATATCCAGATGATGAGATCAGAACCATGTGAAGACTGACCCAATGTTAATATCATTATGCGAAGAGGTGTAGCTACAGGGGAGGATAAAGGGAAACAACCATAGGAAAATGTATGAGTACGCAAGGCTGTTGACAAGGATGTTGACTTTGATTTAAATAAGGCAAAGGAAACTTTTATGGAGGCGAAGAGAAGATTTGAGGACACATGAGATTCTACATCGAAGGCTTAGAGTAAATGAATGGAGAAACTTGAAGAAGTTAGTATTGTAAAAGAAATAGATCCATCATTGCTAACATATTTCTTACAGACATGCATGAAGCTCCTAAGGGACCAAAAAGCATTAGAGGGTGTTTGGTCAATTTAGTGTGATCTAAATTTCTATTTATAATGTCAACCCGGGGTTCGTAAACTGACGAAGTGAAGTGTACTATATGTACTAGATAACCATTTCTTTAATCTTTTGTCGTTTTTGAGTTTTTTTTTTAGTTTATTTTTGGATTTATCTTTCCCTAATGTGTGATGGTGAGAGTGAAAGTGAAGTATGAAGTATGGACAGTGATGGTGGTTTCTACAATGATTTCCTCAAACTTGAAAGTGCTCAAGAAGAAAGCTAAACTGAAATCAATTCTTAAGAGAAAGTAAATGCATCAAAAAGTGAACTAATGACAATGGCCCAGTATCCTTGCTGCTGAATGAAAAGAAAGTAAAAATTGAACTTAAAGCAACTCAAACCAAAAGCAAAGCAACTAATTCACACTACTCAAACTCTTCATATCCTTTACCCTTCAGCTCAATCTACCTTGTGGGAAGTAATCATGAATAAGTCAAGCAATATGCTATCTAAATGACAAGAAATTAAATTGCATGAAAGAAACTAGTCACACTACTTTAACTCTTCTGGTCCTTTACCCTTCAGCTCAATCTACCTTGTGGGAAGCAACCAAGAATAAGTTTAAGCAATATGAGAACTAAATTGCAAGAAATTAAATTGCAGAAAAGAAACTAATCACACTACTTCAACTCTTCTGATCCTTTACCCTTCAGCTCAATCTACCTTGTGGGAAGCAATCATGAATAAGTTTAAGCAATATGATAACTAAATCACACTACAGTTAGTGATATTCTGATTTCTTGCTAATAGAGACACTTCACTATAGAAAGAAACCATAAATTGATGAGCAGTATGATATCCAAATAACAAAGAAAGTAAGTAAGCAAATCACAACTTGGAAAAGACAGTGCTGAAATTAAACTTCAGAAAATGAAAGAACTTCAGAAAATGAAAGTTAGCAGGAAGGACAAGATGATCTCATATGCCAATAGTTATCAAAAAGATGAAAATTTGCCCGGGCTGCCTAAGGAAACCTGCAGAAAAGCACTGATCAGTTGACAATCATAAGAGAACAGAGATGAAAATCTAAGCAGTAGTGAGTTAAGAAACATAAAAAGTATGTTATGTACAAGCTAGTGATACAAAAGCATAATAAAACCAAATGACAACTTTACAAGGTTTCAGCACGTAGGGGCCCTCTGCCACTTCGGCCGGTCACAAGGAATCACACGAATAAGCTCAGAAAAGTCTCCTCATATATTAAAACAGCAATATGTATAAACAGTGGGGTGACAACACGATAGTTCAGAAATTACATATAAAAAAAAACTCCTTTACAGCGTTCATCGACACGTTATTTATAATGCCAAAATGCTGAGACTAGCTAACTAACTCCTACGCTAATGACTGTATTGACAAAGACACGTAGATCCCTTCAGCCGAGATCTAGCGTAACTGTCATCATGTTTATTAAATCTCTGGAGTGGTTGCTGTTAGATTCCGGTTGCAGAAGTGATCTCCAGGTGTGCTGGTGTCTTCGTGAGCTGAGGACTGTGCCACGTAACGTTCACGTGCTCAAAACAGAGTCGTGCCACCGCTGGACTCTTCGGTTGGCTCTACCTTTGACCTTCATTGACCGTGACCTTCCATGGATGATTTGGCTACTTCGAAGGGACACGTTCCATGTATTCGTCGCCTGGAGCTTGCCCATGTGGCTCGTTTCTTCATAGGACACCTGTAGCACAGCTTTTAACAAAATAGCTGCGGAATCATATGCTGGATGCGGAAACCTGTGCTGGCTGCGGAAATTGAAAAGTTTCCGTAGCTGCATGAACAAAAAAACTAAACCAAACAACAGTCATAAGTATAGTCAGAAAACCATGTAAAGAACTCTTTTTAAACTATAATGCAATGATTTAGCAGCTGGGTGGATGCAATAAGTGGAAAAGGAAGGCTGAGAGGGTGTATATGAAGGTGCAGGTTTGAGGCTCAACATACCCCCACTGTGAAGGTGTTGCATGTCCTCATGCAACCAAAATTGAGTTATTTCCCTCTAATCCATGTGTTCTGATGCTTCTGCAAGGACATCTAGCCCTCTTTTCTTCTTCCTTGATGCTAACATCATCCTTGGCTTCCTGACTAGGCATTTGAACTTGAGGTTAATCAATGCTCTGCTTAACTTTTTGCACTTCTTCTTCAGTTTTCTGTTTTTCTTTTGCCACGGTCCTAAATGGAGCATAGTATTATCATGGAAAATCTTGTCTACTTTACTCTGCTCTTTGAGTGCTTCATTTTCTTGTATAATATGCCTATTTAGGACTTCTAACTCAAATATTTCCTGTTTCAAAGACTGAACTTGTGCATCAGGTGGCAGAGAGGTACTTGGTCCTGCAGCTGATTGTTCTAAGGTTTCCAGGTAATTGTATGCTTCTTGCTGATTAGAATCTACCTCAGGTGTCTTTCTCGGCCTGAACTCAAATTCTAGTGAAGGAGGACTGCTTTCTCTTTTCGGTCGAAAAGGGCTTTCCTCACGTGGAGGACTTGACTCAATGCTTGGCTGAGTTGGAGATATCTCAAGTGTCTCTTTATCTAAATCAATAAAGTGAGACTATTTTTCTTTGGTTTTATTCCCCTTCCCTTTTAGCCTAGTGCTCCTTCTTAAGTATGAACTAGTACTCTTTTCTTGTGCAGTCTGTTTTCCTCTTTGTTTTTTCTTGGTTATGGCAGCAGTTTGAAGATCTATTAATCTCTCTGACAGAGGTTGATAATCGTCTTCTATGGATTGCTCAGGGGATGGATAGACTTCTTGGATAGTCCTTTTTCCTTTTTCCTTTTTCTGTTCCTTACTTCTAGCTCTATCTTCTGTTCCTTTTTGGACTGTTTCTTGAATTTCTATTGTAGGGGAGTCTTGGATTGTAATGCTTTTTTCTTTCCTCCTACTTTTCCTTGGAATTTTTGGTGGACTGCTTCCAGAGGCCTCAGACGGCTCTTGGAAGTAGTTCCTTGTTAAGAATTGCCCCCAAGTATCCTTAGTTTTCTTCAACTGTTCCTCAATAAGAATTTTGATGAATCCATGGTGGTAAAGATGAGGTTCAATATTGCCTACATGTTTTTGAACTATAAAACTCATCTTTTTCAAACTTGATAGCAGAAAATGAGGCAAATTAAGAGTGTGATCGTCCATGAAATTCATCATCAGTCTGACATGATACATATACATAGAGCCAAAACGACCTTCACATGTGATAAATTTCTAAATGACTAACAATAGACTAGACCATTCCTCTTTTAATACATTAACATGGATGCCTCTTGTGAATACAGTGGTATCCATACCTTGGTTTTGTAGCATTGTTCTCCATATTTGATCTTCCACACTTCTATTTTTAAACCACCTTTCACCTTCTTGAGGTAGGCCTGTGGCAGCTGTTATTGTGGCCTCGGTCACTGTAAATTTCAAGTCTCCAACCTCCACTATTTGTCCATTAAAGGACCTTGCAAAAGCTTTGGTAACTTCCTTGTTATAGCCCTAAACTTCTGGATAAATCGTAGCCATCTGACTTTCTTCAGCAGTTCCTTAACTTGCGGATAACCCTCCAAGTATTTCGATCCTTCCAGCTCAGCTCTCAGTAATTTTCCCATTTTTTTGTTTTAAATTCCACTGAGAGTTCTTCTGCGTGTGAGGGTTAAGAGGAAAAAATAGCTCTGTTCAGGGTTTCAGATAGACTGTAATGACAGTAGTCAGGGTTTAGAGAAAACTGTAGTGACAGCAGTTGGAAATAGAGAACAGTGAGTGAACAACGGTAAATGGTGAGTGAACAGCGGTAAACAAGTTCATAAAATGAAATGTGGACGCATGCAAAGAGTATGATATAAGTGGAGTATGAGTGGAGTGATAAGCGGTGGAGTAACGACAAGATTCCTTCGAGTCGAATGACTGTGTATGAGATCTTACACATCTCAACAGACGGCTGCGGAATTATAGCTGGGAAGAGCCGTAGTACAATAGGTCACGTCTCAAGAGTACGGGTAATAACTAGAAGTGCAGTCACATTTGAGTTCAAACTCGGAGTAATCATGAGACCGTTAGGGAGATAAATGCGGGGTGTGTGGAGTGACATTGCGGAATAAGAGTGATAGTGGGCTAATATATCAAATCATTGCACATAGGAGAGCCTATTATGGTTTAATAACTATACGTAATTATGACTTGAATCATTATTTGATAAAGATTTTTGATCATACCTTTGGAAGCTTTGTCAATTCTTGCTCAAGGCTTCTAACCAGTTGCTCTTCTTTGATATCTTGAGATGCCCCATGTCTTTAGCTCAATTACACCTGCATTTCATGATTATGGCATTAACAGTTGATTGTATTTTTGAAAACAGAGTGATGCTGGCTGCGGAAATCGTTTCTGGCTGCGGAAACTGATTCTGGCTGCGGAAACGGTTCCCAGTTACGGAAACTGAGACAACACCCTCTTGTCTGCACAAAGATAGTTAGAAAAAGAACTAACTGAATGAAAATAGTCCTGAAGGGGACTTTTATTGATGGAGTGAAATGGAATGAGTGAAAGTGAAAATGAAGTGGAATGGAGATGAAAATGAGATGGAGGTGAAGTGAAATGACAAGTGAGATGAAGTGAAGATGGAAAGAGAAGGAGAGGAGATTTTTTTTTTTGGAAAATATAGTGTCAAGTATCCCTGATTTTCACTCTATATTTTCTGCATAAGACCGCCAATCTGGGATTGGTTTTCAAGCTTATACACATTTATTTTTTCTTTTCTTTTTTTTTTTCTTTCATAAACTGAAAGAAACAAAGATTAGGCTGGTGGAAGAGAACGATTATTCTCCACCAACCTTATTGCAGAATTCTCTTGGAACATTTTGACAAACTCCTCTTTTGAAAGTGGCTTATGATAAATTTTCAATCGGTGGCCATTCACAATAAGAGGAGTCTGATGTTCATCAATGGTCTTGATTCTTACTGCTCCATTGTTAAAGACTTTATCAATCTCATATGGCCCAAGCCAATGAGTCTGAAACTTCCCTTTGAAGACTTTAAACTTGGAATCAAACAGTAAAGCCCAATCTCCTTCTTGAAACTTTCTCTCTTTAATATATCTATCATGCCACTTAGTTCTTTGATGTTGAACTAGATCAGTCCTTAAAATTGCATCTTGTCTGATCTCATCTAGCTCATTCAGCTGTTCCATTCTGTGCTTTTGGGCTTCTGATAGATTCATCCCCAACTGGACTGCTATCATGAAAGTCTTGACTTGAAACTCAATGGGGAGCAGGACTTCTTTCCCATAAACAAGTTCATAGGGAGAATGTCCTGTTGTGTTCCTCCATGTAGTTCTATAGGCCCATAAGGCTTCAGGAAGCCTTTCTGCCCAATCCCTTCTGTGGAGATGAACAATTTTGGTGATGATGCTCTCAAGAACTTTGTTTGTGGATTCCACTTGACCATTTGCTTGAGGATGGTAAGGGGTATATTTTCTGTGCTTGATTTTGTATTCTTCCATCAGCTTCTCCATCAAGTTCGATGTAAATTGACTTCCCTGATCTGTCACAATTTCTCTTGGGACACCAAAACGAGTAAAAATATCCTCAAAAAGAAATTGAACAACTGAATTTTCAGTGGCAGAAGGCAATGCCTTGGCTTCTACCCATTTAGTGACATAATCAGTGCAAACCAATATATATTTCTTTTTTCTAGATGGTGGATTAATGGGTCCAATGAAATCTAAAGCCCATTTTTCAAAGGGTTCAATGAGTACCTGTGGCTGTAATGGCATTTCATTTGAAAGAGTCGGTCTCCCAACTCTCTAGCAGCTGTCACACCTTCTAACGTATTGTTTTGCATCTTTAAAGAGAGAAGGCCAATAATATCCTAAAGAAAGGATTTTATAGGCCGTCCTCTTGTCAGCAAAGTGTCCACTGCATGGTTCATCATGACATGCCTTGAGGATGTCAGGCATTTCATCTTCCCGAACACATCTTCTGATCACACAATCTAGCCCTATTTTAAACAATTCATTAGAAATCCATGAATAATTTGAACTCTCCTGAATAATTTTCCTTTTCTCATTAGGAAATAAGTGTAGAGGTAGCTTCCCTGTAACCAAATAGTTAGCAATATCTGCATACCAAGGAGTTTTAGTAGTTACTGCAAACAAATATTCATCTGGAAACTTATCCTCTACAGGAGAATCTTCGTTAGTATTTTGGATTCTAGACAAGAAATCAGCTGCTGTATTTTGTTTCCCCGGTCTATCTAACACAGTAATATTGAATTCTTGTAAAAGTAAAAGCCATCTTGTAACTCTGCCATTAGTAACAGGTTTGTTCATGAGATATCTAATTGCAGAATGATCAGTATGGACAAAAGTTTCATAGCCTGTTATATAATGTCTAAACCTGTTGATTGCATGAACAACAGCTAAGAACTCTTTTTCAGTCACAGTATAATTTAACTCAGTGGGAGTCAAATTTTTACTGGTGTAGTAAATGGCATAAGGAACTAAATCCTTTTGACCCAACACAGCTCCTAGAGCTGTATCTAAAGCATCTGTAGAAATATGGAAAGGAAGTTTCCAATTTGGCCCTCTCAAAATGGGTGCTTTAGATATTCTTGTTTTCAAAGTTTCAAATGCAGATTGACAATTAGGATCCCACTTGAATTCACAGTCTTTTGTAAGTAATTTGAAGAGTGGAGATGCTATTTTGGTGAAGTTTTCAATAAATCTTCGATAATATCCAGTAAATCCAAGAAAACTTCTAACATCTTTTTGACAATTTGGAATAGGCAACTTGGAGATGACTTCAACTTTCGATCTATCAACTTTAATCCCATCTCCTAAAATATGATGTCCTAAAACAATCCCTTCAGTAAACATCATAAAGCATTTCTCATGACTTAATGAAAGGTTTGTTTCTTTACATCTTATAAGGATTTTTTCCAAATTCTCTAATGCCTCTTCAAATGAATTACCATAAACTATAAAATCATCCATATAAACCTCTACACAATCATGAATTAGATCAGAAAAGATTCATAGTACTGCCCTTTGAAATGTTGCGGGTGCATTACATAATCCAAAAGGAAGTACTTGGTAAGCAAAAGTTCTCCATGGACAAGTAAATGTGGTCTTGTCCTGATCTTCAGGTGTTACCTGAATCTGATTGTAACCACTAAAACCATCCAAAAATGAGAAATACTTTTTGCCTGCTAAAGTATCTAATACCTGATCAATAAAGGGTAAAGGAAAGTGATCCTTCAAAGTTGCTTTGTTTAATTCTCTGTAGTCAATGCAAACCCTCAATTTACCATTCTTTTTAGGTACTATAACCAAAGGAGAAACCCACCGGCTATCTGAAATGGGGTAAATGAAGTTTACATTAAGTAACTTTTGGAGCTCTTCTTTCACTATCTCCCTAAGGTTTGGATTCATCCTTCTTTGAGGTTGTCTGATTGGTCTACTGTTTTCCTCAATGTAGATGTGATGAATGCAAGTCTTAGGGTCAATACCTTTCATATCGGTATACTCCCATGCAAATGCAGTAGAATGTTTTTGTAAGATTTTGGTTAGCTCTTCTTGTTGTGATTTTTCCAAGTTTTTGTTGATATTCAATGTTTTTCCTGGAAAAATCTCAATGGCAGAACTACCAAACTCTTCCATAGAGAAAAGAGACATTTGTCTAGATGATAGACACTCAATGTCAGAATCCAACTGAAATTGTGTGTGGTCATATTCTGAAGATGGTTCAAAGTTTTCTAATGTGTTCAGAATTTGACTATCTTCACTGATCTCAGAAATGGTAAAGACAGGTTGTATAGTATCTTCATCATCAACCCACTCATTATCTCCTATTTCTGTAATTTCTTTTGCTGGAGGATACAGATTGAACTTCTTTGTCGAATTACCATCAGAAATATACATATCCTCAGACCTACAACTGATGAAAGCATCAGTTGTGGCTAGCCAAGGTCTTCCTAAGATGAGAGGATGTCCTCCTAGATTACTCTTGGGAGTTAAAATCATGAAATCCACTAGATATTCCCACGAGTCTAAGGAGACTGAAATATCTTCTAATACACCATCTGGTTTAATAATTGATCGATCTGCAAGTTGCAATAAAGTAGGTGTAAAAAGAAGATTAGGAAGTTTTAGTTGTTCCATAGTCTGTCTACTCATGATGTTGATAGCAGCCCCTAAATCAATCAAAGTATTTGGTATTTCTACCCCATTGATATGTGTTTTGACAATTGGACTACCAGGATCTACATATTTCTGCATAGTAATTTTTCCCATCATGATATCTGCAATTTTCCCTACCAGGTGGATTCTTCTTGTATCTCTTGGTTTCCTTCCTGGTCTTTTAAGACTCAACTCCTTTATTGTTTTTGCTAGAATAGGAATCTCTTTAATGGCTTGTAACAAGGGAATCTTGATACAGACATTCTTCAATTCATCTAGAAAATCATAGTCAGGCAACAAAATTTGTTTTTCCACCCCTTTATCAATTTGTAATCTTTCAGGAAAAGGAGGTGTGGATGATGATGCAGGTTGCTCAACTATAGGAGTTGTGGGGATTAACTCTTTTTCTTTTTCTTTTTGAGTACTTGGGTTTTGAAGAGATGCTTCAGAACCCTTATTGGCTTCAAGAGAATCTTCCTCAAAAATGCTTTGCTTTTGAGCATTTATAGAAGGCTTATCTAGGACTCTACCTGATCTGAGTTGTACATCATTGAGAGGAACAATCATATAGGCAGGAAATTGTTGACCTTCCATCATGTAAGCATTTTGAGGGTTTTTGTTATTGGGGTTTGGCAATGGCTGAGAAGGAAGTTGATTTGACTTTTGTTGGAATGGAAGCAAGAGTTGAGAATTTGGATTCTGTTGAGAAGGTTGTTGTTGTTGTGGAAATGGCAATGATATTTGTGGATTTTGATTTGGAAGTTGTGGAGCTTGTTGGTTTTGAAAAGATGGGGGATATTGATAAAATTGAGCAAATCTCCCATAAGGATTTTGCATACCTTGTACCCATGATTGAAAAGGATTTTGAGGTTGGGACCAAGGTTGTTGCCAAGGATTCCAATTTGGTGGGGGTTGAAAATTCATAGAGTTGCTAAACCGTTGATTTTGTTGCCCCTGCCAAGGTCTCCTTGCAACAAAACAGAGAGATTCGATTGTATTTGGATCTTCTTGAAAGACAGCTTTGAGCCCAGGAATTGAAGGACAATCCTTGGTCTCATGATTCTCTAAACAAATTACACATGTTTCTACAACTTTTGCATCCAAGGGACATTCCCTTAGAGCATGTTTCTTCCTACACTTTGGGCAAAAGATGGCCAAAGCCTCAGCTTATGCTTTCTGCTTATTGTGAATCTTAAGGGTGTCTAGTTGCTCACTAAGACTCCCTAAGATGTCAGTTTTGAATTCATCAAACATGTTGCCAATCTTAGCCCTACTTACTAATCCAGTTGCAGATTTGTTTTCTCTGATGAGAGAAGGATCTCTAGGCCCTTTTTGAGTTTTAGATTTCCCCCTTGAGAGATGGACACATAGCTTTGCTATATCATGAAGTGGAAGTTGAGATATGTCTCCTTTTCCCATCATGTTCAAAATATCTATCCATTCATCTCTAATGGCTTTTAATAGAAGGGCTTTCAAGGTCTCCTCATCTAAGTTACTCATTTTTGCTCTTTTCAGGTTGTATTGAAATCTTTCAAGTAAATCCTCCAAGTTTTCATCTTCTCTTTGCACCATTTTGAATACCTCATCCTTGTGATTGGTGGGCATACAATAGTTTAGGTACCTATCCAAAAATGTTTGTTTCATATCATTCCAAGTCCTAATGGATTGAGTGAGTAATCCCATGAACCATTTCAAGGCTACTCCTTTCAATGTTGAAGGAAACAATTTGAGTTTTTGAGAGTCTTCCAGATAATCATAAGTTCGACACACGACCTCAAACTCAAATAGAAATGTTTCAGGGTCCTCATTCCTTAACCCATGGAAGTTTGGGAGGACAGATGGTGAGATGTTTTTCATTGTGGCTCGGGAGTCCTCATCGACTATAGGAAATCCGAATGAGTTATCTCCATCCCTATTTCCCACAATGTTACCTCTACCTCCTCCATTGTTTCCTCCTCCTCCTCTACCTCTACCTCTACCAAATCCAGTTGCTCCTTCCTCTGTCATGGTAGTTTCCCTGGAGACTTCAGAGTCTTCTGGTTCTTCTACTAAGGGTGAACGAGAAGGAATTTCTCCCTCTTCTTCTTCATATGATTCTACTTCTTCAATTACAATTCGTCTCTCTATAGAAGGAAGGAAAGGATCACTTTCTAATTCAGATTCAATGGAAGGTGTGGGAGAGTCGACTCCTGCCTCTTGAATTCCAGGAATCCTAGGGCTAGGAGTGTAAGTTGGAGATGATGGAGGTGTCTCTTGTCTATTCCTTGAAGTAGATGGAGTTGTAAAAATCGAACTCTTGGCTCTAGCTAAAAACCTTCCCCTAGAATCTCTTGCTCTATGCATGTCATTTTTATTTTTTATTTTACTTCAAGTCGGGCTAATCATTCTCTTTCTGATCTTCCAGGTCACTCTAGGTGCAAGAAGAGAGCATACTCAAGAAACTATTAAACCAATAACTTTCTCTTTTCTGATCCTCCAGATCACACTAAGTGCAAGAGGAGAGCATACTTTGAGAGGTTATCAATTTTCCTTTCTTGAAATTTTCTTGTTTTTTTTTTAGAAATTGGCTACCTAATTTCACTTCCCCGGCAACGGCGCCAAAATGTTTGGTCAATTTAGTGTGATCTAAATTGCTATTTATAATGTCAACCCGGGGTTCGTAAACTGACGAAGTGAAGTGTACTATATGTACTAGATAACCATTTCTTTAATCTTTTGTCGTTTTTGAGTTTTTTTTTAGTTTATTTTTGGATTTATCTTTCCCTAATGTGTGATGGTGAGAGTGAAAGTGAAGTATGAAGTATGGACAGTGATGGTGGTTTCTACAATGATTTCCTCAAACTTGAAAGTGCTCAAGAAGAAAGCTAAACTGAAATCAATTCTTAAGAGAAAGTAAATGCATCAAAAAGTGAACTAATGACAATGGCCTAGTATCCTTGCTGCTGAATGAAAAGAAAGTAAAAATTGAACTTAAAGCAACTCAAACCAAAAGCAAAGCAACTAATTCACACTACTCAAACTCTTCATATCCTTTACCCTTCAGCTCAATCTACCTTGTGGGAAGTAATCATGAATAAGTCAGGCAATATGCTATCTAAATGACAAGAAATTAAATTGCATGAAAGAAACTAGTCACACTACTTTAACTCTTCTGGTCCTTTACCCTTCAGCTCAATCTACCTTGTGGGAAGCAACCAAGAATAAGTTTAAGCAATATGAGAACTAAATTGCAAGAAATTAAATTGCAGAAAAGAAACTAATCACACTACTTCAACTCTTCTGATCCTTTACCCTTCAACTCAATCTACCTTGTGGGAAGCAATCATGAATAAGTTTAAGCAATATGATAACTAAATCACACTACAGTTAGTGATATTCCGATTTCTTGCTAATAGAGACACTTCACTATAGAAAGAAACCATAAATTGATGAGCAGTATGATATCTAAATAACAAAGAAAGTAAGTAAGCAAATCACAACTTGGAAAAGACAGTGCTAAAATTAAACTTCAGAAAATGAAAGAACTTCAGAAAATGAAAGTTAGCAGGAAGGACAAGATGATCTCATATGCCAATAGTTATCAAAAAGATGAAAATTTGCCCGGGCTGCCTAAGGAAACCTGCAGAAAAGCACTGATCAGTTGACAATCATAAGAGAACAGAGATGAAAATCTAAGCAGTAGTGAGTTAAGAAACATCAAAAGTATGTTATGTACAAGCTAGTGATACAAAAGCATAATAAAACCAAATGACAACTTTACAAGGCTTCAACGCGCAGGGGCCCTCTGCCACTTCGGCCGATCACAAGGAATCACACGAATAAGCTCAGAAAAGTCTCCTCATATATTAAAACAGCAATATGTATAAACAGTGGGGTGACAACACGATAGTTCATAAATTACATATAAAAAAAAAACTCCTTTACATCGTTCATCGACGTGTTATTTATAATGCCAAAATTCTGAGACTAGCTAACTAACTCCTACGCTAATGACTGTATTGACAAAGACACGTAGATCCCTTCAGCCGAGATCTAGCGTAACTGTCATCATGTTTATTAAATCTCTGGAGTGGTTGCTGTTAGATTCCGGTTTCAGAAGTGATCTCCAGGTGTGCTGGTGTCTTTGTGAGCCGAGGACTGTGCCACGTAACGTTCACGTGCTCAAAACAGAGCCGTGCCACCGCTGGACTCTTTGGTTGGCTCTACCTTTGACCTTCGTTGACCGTGACCTTCCATGGATGATTTGGCTGCTTCGAAGGGACACGTTCCATGTATTCGTCGCCTGGAGCTTGCCCATGTGGCTCGTTTCTTCATAGGACACCTGTAGCACAGCTTTTAACAAAATAGCTGCGGAATCCTGTGCTGGATGTGGAAACCTGTGCTGGCTGCGGAAATTGACAAGTTTCCGCAGCTGCATGAAGAAAAAAACTAAACCAAACAACAGTCATAAGTATAGTCAGAAAACCATGTAAAGAACTCTTTTTAAACTATAATGCAATGATTTAGCAGCTGGGTGGATGCAATAAGTGGAAAAGGAAGGCTGAGAGGGTGTATATGAAGGTGCAGGTTTGAGGCTCAACAAAGGGACTGCAAGAACTGATCGATAACTAAGTTGGCAAGGGTACGCGACTACCCGAACAATGCGCAGTGCATAAGATGATAAAGGTAAGAAAAGGACTGGTCGAGAGATGAGATTGATTGCCCGGATTAGAGAATTTGAAATAGACTATGTGATCCTTGATTTGGGAGGAGTGTCTTCCATTGGTTGAGTTTGCATACAAAAATGGCTATTGAGAGTCATTAAGGATGAGTCCCATCGAGGCATTGTATGGATGGAGTTGTAACACTCCCATCAGATGAAGTGATCCAGTGAACTGGGTACTTATTAGACCAAACATGTTGGTAGACACAGAGCAGGAAATGCAGGTTATAAAGAAGAATCTAAAGTCAACACAAGGTAGACAGAGGAGTTATTAATATCGTCACAGGGTGTTCAAGGAGTTTTAGGTTGGGGAGCATGTGTATTTGTGCATCAAGCCTAAGAAAATCTCTCTGAGGATTGGTTCATGTACGAAGTTGGCACCACAGTATTGCGGGCCTTTCTAGATCCTGTAGAATTTCCCACTATAGATTAAACTGATTATGCAATGTCCTAAAGAAAAATACTTAATCTACTTCTACAATCAAACTTTGTGGAAGCTTAATAAATTTGAGAAAGATCAATCAGAACACATATAACAGAGAATGAGAAATCAATCACACATGAACACAAAAGAATACTCTAGGGAAAGCCTCAGCCTAAAACCCTAATCTCTGTAATATCATACAAGTGTAAATATGTTCAGATTTCACAAGCCATCCAACTCTTAGCACAATCGAACAATATAGCTCACAGACTAAATAGACACAACATATGCCTTCCCTCAGCCCTCCAAGCCTCCTATTTCCTTGTGCAGTTTCTCTTGGGGTCCAATGCTGCCAGCTTTGTGAATTGGCCTCATCACACACTCATCAAACTCAAAAGTAATTGCGTAGTCCTCAAGGAGTGAATTCCTTCTGCATGCAAGAGATATCCTCCAAGGAATATTCCTGCAACTGATAGTACACTGTCCCATCACCTGATCTCAACTAGGTCTCTGACTGAACTGACATGCATGAGTTATTTATGAGAGAATGTTCAGTTATCTGAAGTACAATAGTTACATGCATGCATGCATTAACTAACTAAACTCACAATCAGTTCCACAAACTTTTGGAACTAATCTAACTGGACTTGACTCAGATAATTGAGCTAACTAATTACAACTCAAAGTACAACTCATGCTGATCTCCTTTAATCAAGGGATAACTTCCTCAATCAATGGAGAAACTGTTGCATGTCTTCACATAGACTTCATGTTTGATTTCCTACAACTAATTAACTCAAGATGAATTAATTAATTATTTTACAAACAACTGCTAAGATCAAATTCGAATTTTACTTCTCAATTTTAGTTCAGGGACTAACTAAAATTGGAAGGTATCCCGAAATGCTATTTATAGTAGTTCTATTTTTAGCACTTCTATTTTTAGCATTTCTTGTTGCTATTTTCAACAGATCCCTGAGAGGATTGGACCAGTGGCATATTGACTTGCACTGCCTCCAACAATGAAATTGCGTTATGTTTTCCATATTTCATTGCTTAAGAAGTATGTAAAGGATGTTGATCATGTTATTGATTGGTCTATATTGCAGGTGGAGCAACAAGTAGAGTTCTAATTGGAGCCTCAATGCATATTGCAGCAAAAACATCTCATGCTCGGGAACAAAGACATAGAGATGTTAAAGTACATTTTAAGCACTATGGTCCTAAAGAAGCTACATGGGACATGGCGGATCAGATACATGGTCTGTATCCTTCATTGTTTGCTAGTTCAGGCAAAGCAATTTTGGTTTGATGTTGGTTTATGTTGGCATATGTTTTTTTTCGATGTTTTGGTATATGTATGTATATGTATATAGATGTAAATACCTCCGTGAGCTAAGTTATAAAGCTCCAATAAGTGGTATGGGTGTCATGTTATTATGGTTGTTATATTGTCATGTTCTCATGATTTTTTTCTTTGGAGCATGTCATTCATTGTAAATAGTGTAATGAGATAAGTTATAAAGATACATGGGAAATATTTTTTCTTTTCAAAAGTTTTTCTGAGCTCATGGTGTGGTTTAACACCGAGGATGGTGTTCCCCAAGGGGGAGGGTTTTGTAACATCCCTAGTGAAAATTCCATGTAATAAAAGTTAATAACGGAAAAATAAGACCACGGTTAAGGGACACTTATTCCAAGCTGAATATTGGGCAAAGATATCCTAACGGGCATCACTAGATGTGTGTTTTGGCTAAGAAAAATTGGAAAAGGCTAAGGCAAAGGAATTAAAAGAAAAAAAGGAATTTTTGGCACATTTATTAATGAAAATAAAGAAAAATGGGAGAAAAGGAAGGTAAAAAGTCATAGGTTTTGTGTGAGGAGGAAATTGAAGGAAAATAATGGAAAATGAATAAAATAGAGGCCTCATTAATAAAAAGGATTATGAGGATCAATTGGTAGCCTCTTCTTAGTTCAAGTTTGGAGCTCTCTCATTATTATCTCTCTCTCTCACTCTTGGTCACTTAGAGTTTTCTTGGAGCACTCTAGCTTTGGATCAAGGAAGGAAAAGAAAGCAATGGGAAAGGAGGGAAAGGATCATGGAAGAAGAGAAGGATCAAGAAGCTTCAATAAGAATACTTGTAGGTAACCTTTTGCATGTGTGATTTCCTAGCTAGTTTGGACATGCATGGCTTTGCATGTTGGTGTATAGTTCTCTTGTTATTGGTGGCATGGTTTTGCCAGGTTATGACAGTGGTTTTCATCCTATCCTTGACATTTTATGGATGCCATCGCGTTGGTTGTTTATTTCAGTTTTGAGCTTTAGCTTTCCAGGTGGATTTCATAATCTGGGGCAGAGGTGGTCTCAAGGTTCATCCCCAAAGGCCTAGGAATCCCTTGACCGGGTTTGGTAGGATACATGGTAAAGCTTGAGGGAGAAGTCTCAGTTTAGGGCCTGGTGATCTAGGTTTGGATTGCAGTAAAGCCTAAGAGATTGGTCTCGATTTAGGGCCTAGTGATCTGAGATTGGATTACAGTAAAGCCTAAGAGACAAGGAGATGGAAAATTCCTCAAGGATAGTGATGGATTCCAGATAGCATTCCATGTTCAGTTTGGTTGTAATTGGAGCATCAGTTTTGGTGTGATCACAGTTTGGTGAGGGTGGAGGTGGTTTAGACTCTATATTCCCTTGGTTGTTCTTAGATTGGTTGTTCTATGAGTTCCCACATTCATTCTTGGAATATGGCACTGGGGTGACTAGCTGAAAGATAGATTTGGTTAGCCATGTCTATGGTCAGGTGGTACATGGAAGTCCTGCACTTGGTCATATTTTCCTATGATTAATAAAAGCTAAGTTCTCTTACTTTTGTTCTTGCTTATATGTGGATTTAATGGCTGTCATATCTCTGATATTTATATAGTTTAATGTTGGTTATAAGTATGGTTATGTGACTAGTTCATGTCATGGTTATTTCATGTATTTTACATGTAATTGTTAAATGGTTGGATGAAAGACCTAATTGATGATATAATAGTCCAATGGAGAAGGAGGTGATCCTTATACTTATGTTTCATAAGTTCTTTCAGTCATTTATGCTCTATCTTGTATCCTAGACCTATAGGTTGCATTGGTGCTAAGTGTTTGACAAAATTTCAGTCTCGGTTTGGGATGCTTAGGCCTAGTCCTAAGGTTGATTTTTGATTTATTAACATTTTTATTATGTCTTTGATGGATTCTAAAGGTTGTAGAAAGTTTCGGGTAGAGGTCGGGGTTTTAGGCTAGGAAAGTGGCTCAAATCGCAGGGTTGTTAGCATAAGTCTACTGAGAAAACTCCATAGTCGCTGGCACAGAGTCCTATGACAGCGAATTTGAGCTGTTGGTTGCTTTCTTTCCTATAGCATGAGAGTGACTTTCAGTTGAGAGGCTTAAAACATCAGTGGGACCCAGAGGCAGTTTGTTTGAGTGGTTGTCATGTCTCCTGGTGGTATGGTTGCTGATGTGGATGGGTTTGTTTGATTTGTTCTGTCGAGTCCATTTCCTTAAGGCTTCCAAGGAGATTGAGTCCCTTATAATGACATCTCTCATCACATGGTTGCCCTGGTTGGTTGGTTGCTTGGGTGGACCTGGGAGGAGGGGGTATTACATTTTCCCTTCTTATATCTGTGAGATATACACCTATTCTTATATTCTATTTCTTTGTCATGACCTCCTAATATAGTATAAGGAAATTTAGAAGCAAAATGACAAATTCTAGCACAATCAAAGAATTGAAGGGGTAACTTACTTTTACACTTGCCATATCCCCTTTTCAACTTCCTTATGAATTGTGATTCCTTTATATCTAAAAAATAATTAGAGTCATATTAGGTATGATGTTCATTTTTTATTTTCAATACTTTGAGGTAGCTTCCTTTGATAAAAATATCTCTACTCTGATCCTCATTTAATATTTTGTGTGGATTCCATGTAGATCATCCATTTTTAATGTTTTTAGATATTTCATATTCTAAATGGATAAAGTCTTAGCATTGAATGTCATGGGAAGAGATCCTAGCACTTTGTGAAAAGAGAATACTTCATCAACCTTTTCATCCAATCCTTTATTGGTGTTTACAACTTCATCTACTAGAATAGGAATCCTCCAATATGTTCATCTTCTTTCATCTTTATACTTTCAAACCACAATACATGTGTTTGAAATTTTATCTCTTTACATTTTCATCTCCTTCATAGTCAATGTGAAGCTTATCACATAACTCCTTGTAAGATTTACATTACATCATTTTAATGGAATTAGATTCATCAAGAAAATAGATAATTGTGTTCATTGTTTCCGCATTATTTGTAAATACCCTTCCCCCATTTTGATATGTTGGAAGAGTTACTGGAAATCTATATCGATCCTCAAGAAACATTCAAATGCAAACACTAAGATACATTAAATAGGTTCTCATTATTACTTTCTACAAAGCATAGTTGGTTTAATGAAAGAGTGGTGCTCTATTTGAAAAGGCTTCATCCTGACTAGCCATTGTTCCCTTTAATATCTACCTTATAGTGGCTAAATTTTCTTTGAAGGAACTCACTCAGATACCAATTATTTAACTCAAAATTTTACTAATAAGGCGGGGGGTGGGATGAATCGATATAATATAATTTCATACAACTTAAATTATTCAATCACAACAAGACACGAATCATGTGAGAGCATTGAACACAAGATATACATGGAAACCCATTTTGGAGAAGAACATAGAAATTTTAATTAATTGATTTATGTAGGCACCAAGATATTAATACAATATTTGTAGGAATCCACCTACAAGGGATACCAATCCCCTCTAATTTTTGAGCACTAACTCGCTCGAGACACTAATCTTCTCTAATTTGCAAGAACTGATGTTGGAGACACCAATCCCCTCATATTACTGGTTCAATCATTCTTCCTCGTAGATCCCATTTTCATCACATTCTCAAACTATATATACAAAACTCGTGTTAATTCTACTCATTTAGACTCCATGGTCTTCAATCTTTTTCCTTTTCTCTTTACTAATATAGTGATCTATTATTTCTTGGTTAACTCACATACCTATCACAACTTGCACAACATACACTCTACTTTGCACTTCTCTTTGGTGGCCTGTATATCACATAGTGTTCATCCCCCTGCTCACACACAATTTTTGCACATTGTTCCTTCAATTTTATTTTTATTTAACACTACATTCATACTCATATATGGTGACACCCTTTAATTTTCCCCTTTCTCTTGACTTAGAAATTTTTTGAGCCAATGTGCTTAATTTTACCTATATAATTCTCCTTTTACATTTTAGCTATGTTCCATCCAACCACATGAAACACAACATTTGAGCCCTTTTAACTTGACCATTCTCTCTGATCATGTCCTTTGGAGAAACTAGGACGGTTGGAACATTGATTTTCCATACCAAATACTGGAGTTCTGATATCCTCCACTCTCAAATGCCCTAGTACTAGTATGATTATTGGACCAAGTAGCCATATGTTAGTTAATGTACTCCACATTTTTATGTCATTTTTCCCATTTCACTAAAAGAATACATACAAGAGGATCTAACTTCCCATTCATTTTGATACTCAAGTACCCTTGTACCTATTGAATGATGAGTTTTTTGCAAAGAAATTTTCATAATCTATTATTTTTTACTGATACTCTATCACATTAGGACATTCCATACTAGTTTGCTCTATGTTTAGTCCATTACGTTACCCTAACACCCTTGTACAAGGCTCACAAGGGCTAACACCTTGGGTCATTACATTTTGGCCCATAACCTTAAATTTTTGGCTTCTAGGTCAAAACTAAATATGCATGAAAACATTACCAAACATGGTCCTATTGCAAGTTTCCAAAGCTTTGGAATTTCCACATTAAACTAGTGTCATGGACCAATCACTATCTGCCACATGCTACATCTTCCATGTCATCTTCCATATGTATACCTTTGACATTACCATGTGTCACTCACAAAAGCCCTGTGGGCTATTGAAAAGTTCAATTTCTTCTCGCCATTTTTCATTTACATATACTACGACATCATAAAATCCACCACCTGTCATCTACATGGAAGTGCTATGTTTCCTCCTTGCATTGCCATACCACAACCGCATCATATCAGATACCAGCTTAGTGTTTGGTCAACATGATGTTCGAAGCCTAGTACCCTATTATGGTCCCATTCGATACTAGTATTCATTAGCATGCTAAATATGTTCGACACTACTAATACATTGGTTAATCATAGGTTGGTCTGTGAGATGATGAAGAGAAATTTTTGCAAAAAGGTAATTCTATTTAGTTTTAAATTTATTAAATTATTTTATATATCGCACTGCATGGGCCTTTATACTAATATAACACCTTCATTTTCATATATGAGCACCATGCATGTTCTTGTAGAAACACCAAACTTTGGTTAGTGTAGGCACATTATGGAAATGAAAAATTTCATTCCATGGAAACATCGAATTTCATTAATGGGTATTGATCCTTCTCGCTGTGTTGAGCATGTTGAGACCTTGTAACTGCTAAATGACTCCCCATAACCTTTACAATCATGTCTCCATTGAGGACACCCCCTAAAATTGACATCAATGGCAACATGATGTTCAAAACAACATTATTTCTCATAACTCTTTGTGTAGTTCTTGGAAAGGATGGCTATGTTCAACAAAGTACATATCCATTGGATATCAAGAGAGAAAAGCTTCGACGATTGAAAGGAGGTGGGAAGCTCAAGAGAATTCCAAATGATGAATTCTTTGTATGTATTTTCGAATTGTATGCATTTTATCTATATTTCTAAAGACACCAATCTATATAAAAGTATGGAATTTTTTCTTAGATGGGACACCAAAGCATATAATCATATATTTAAAATTATGTTTAATTATTATATAGTTTTGAAAATACCATGAATGTAATGCTTCTAGGTTTCGAGTAGCCCTGTTCGTTGATATAATATAAATCTTGCCTTGGTAAAAGGAAGAAACTAATAACAAATTAATCTTCTTTTCTAACATAATTCCATAACCTTAGCTAAAAGAGGAGTGGTCATTATGGTTATGTAATTTTGATTAAATGTTTTTCTCACCATTTGTAAAAATTAAATGCTATGATTTATATAAGTGATTTATTATTATAAGTAAATTTTATAAATTTGATGACAAAGATTAGACTCCATTTTTTATGATTTCTATGCTTTTCCCTTAATATAGACATTTAAAATAAAATTTCATGACATTTAATGTAGAAACCTATTTTTTTTGTGAGAATAACTTGTGATATTTGTGGTATTCATACAACCTTTTAAGATATAAATTCTAATCCATTATAAAAAAATATATTGGCTTTTATGTTTTTTGAAATATCAATAATGTATTTTTTTCATTTAATGAAATAATATTAAGGGCTTTTAATATAAATAAGGGCCATTATAATTTTTGTAAAAATTAACAATTTAGTTATGAAAGAGGGTATTTCATATATTATAATAATCTATCATATTGTCAGTTGAGCTAGTTTATTAACACAAATTAACACAAGTATTCATTATCAATTCAGGTTTGTAAAACTTGGAGGCATGTCCACAATGTATGGATATCAGATGTAGCCAAGCTTAGAAGATAAAATATAAGGAATTAAGGAAGTGCATATTACAAATATAAATCTATTTAAACAATTTCTAATTCACTTCTACAATGTATGTGAGATGAAGTGGCTCTTAACTTAAGAGATCCATTTGTGTCCTTCTTCTACAATATCACTTAATGAATAGAAATAAAAAATCATTAATTAACAACAGCTCAAGATGCATGAATAAACAATGAAGGAGACTCCTAAGTTAAGAGATATTTGGTATTCCTCATCACAATTCACTCATTATTATGCTATTATTAGAAAACTAAAATTGCATAAAACTGCTTAAACACACTAAAGATGAATTCTAGTTTTGATCCATTAATTAAACAGAAGGAGGATTTAACTTGAACCCTTTGTTGTCCCTTCTTATCAAAGTGAAAAACAAAATAAGATTCATTAGTAATAAAAATCATTACTCGTCAATTCAAGTAAGAAAATCTAAACAAAAACAAGTAAATAATTCTGAAGCAACTAGTACATGAAAATTAAACTAGTTTAACAATGAAGTGTACTTAGCTTGGAGTGGGGGCCCACCAACCTTGCTTTTCACTTTGAGGATGCTATAAACTACTAAAAATTCAGTCCCTCATCCACACCAATGAAAAGCAAAATGGAATTAAAACAAGTTCTCCAAATTAACTTCAAATATTCAAATGTCTCAGAATAAAGTTATACAAAAACTACACACATAAGCCTTCAAAGTTTTGGCTTTAAATAGAAGATCATGAAGCAAACTGATATAAAGTGTATCCAACAACTCTATCTAGTCATATCCATCTATCCAAGTCGAATTCATTCAATCTATCACTAAAATATGGACAATCCCATGAAATCACAAAACTTCCCTATTCGTAGGGATTTTCTGGATGACTAGTCCTATTTGACCAACTTTGACTGGGTCTGATTTAGCTTGTTTTGACAGAACCAATTAGAGTTAGTTCATTCCTAGTTCCCAAGCTTTCCATTCATGTATCCAGCTTGAGCCTAGGTGTCCTGCAAGTATGACATCCATATAACTATTACAAGAATTTCTGATTGTGTCCAAAAATTGCACTTGAAATTCAATTCTCATAAAAACTTTCAGAAATTGCAAAATTAAACTTAAATACCTAAATGTGCATAAAATACATCAAAATGAGGTGAATGTGATGGAAAATGGACGGATAATATAAGATTTAAGTAAGTTTTCTTAAGCAAAAATGGACCAAAACCGAGGGCTAACATCTCCCCCTTGCTGATCTTCAAGCATGTCCTCATGCTTGTTTCTTCCTCTTAGACCTCTTTACCCCTATTTTGTATCTTGTTTCTGACCCTGATGCCCCCTGTAGTGCTGCCTCTAATAGATAATCTATCCCCATGTTGTGTTCTTCTTTATACAAAGTAGCCATGACCTTCTGCTTTTCATATTTGTTTTTCCACATGTTCTTTTTCTTAAGCCACTTGAATGCCTGTTTGTAAAGTATGTCATTTTTTCGCTTTACTTTGCCTATTTCTTTAGTTAAATTTTCATTGTCTCCTTAACTAGATTTGCATTACTCTTATTACTTGCCTTGTTTTCCTTATTTAAGTGCTTTTCCATAATCTTATTTATTTCTAGCTGGTCAGTTAATTCTTTGATTTTTCTCAAGTGTAACTCTTTTTCCAGTTCCTGTGTGTATTTTGCAAAAGATGTTTCTGCCACATCATCGAAATATGAGTCTTTCTCTAGAGCTTCTTTCTCTAGTCTCTCAATGATATCCTCTACCTGCTTCTATGTAGAAAATGTTTCTACAATTTGTACTTCTTGGTCCCTGCTACTTGTTTCTACAGGGCTCTTCCTCCTAGGCTTCCAAGGAGTGGATATGATGGATGTTTATTTTTCAACCATGAAAATGTTGGTTTGTTTCTTGGACTTGGTTCTGGGATAAAATGGTCAAGTCATAATTCCCTTGGTTTCCTGCTCTGTTGTTTTTTGTTCCTCAATGACCTGTTCTTGATACTGGTTTTGATTTAAAAACTCTCTCCAAGTTATGCCCTGTGTTTTGACTTGATGCTCTACAAGTATTTTTATGAGCCCCTGATGATAGACTTGTGCCTCCCTTGGTTTATTCTCATTTCTTGTTGATTCTATCATCTTAATGAGACTTCGGAAGAAGAAATATGGCAGGTTTATTTTGACTCCCCCCTTAATGTGTTGGAGGAGCCTAACATGATACAAGTGTGCCATACTCTGTCCCCTATCACAAGTGAAGAATTTCTAAATAATTAAGACTAGTTCCCCCCATGGTTCATTGAACCACTCCCTGGGTATACCTTTGGCTCTGTCAAAGGTTCCCTTCCTGTTTTTCTCCAGGAAGAAAGTGCATGCTTTCTCCTTGAAATGTAGACCCTTGTGATAATTTTCCCCTATCATTGGAAGGTCTAGTGCTCGGGAAATGTATTTTTGAGTCACTGGAATGATTAGATTCCCTACCCTTGTTTGCTCCTGAGTATATAGTTATTCTCAAATTCTCTGGTTACCCCCTCACTGTGACCATTGAACCTTTGTAAAAACCCTATAAGCCCTGTCTGACACAACTTTTCTATTGTTTCCTACTTCTATTGTTCTATTTGAAATTTTGGCTCTATCTTGGTGGCCATGTTTTCTGAAAACTAGTGGATATACCCTTCTACTGTCATTAACTTCATTATCAACAATAAAAATAACAATAGCTTCTTTTTTTCTCTATCTTTCTGCAATCAATGAATCATTGTTTTTTTATTAACTTTTGTGACTGAAAAACAAAAGCACACTGCTTCCTCTATTGTAAAATTCACTCTCAGCTTTGTCCCTTTTTATCACATCCCTATTCTATCCATACAAACAAAGTATTCCTTTCATGCATAACTCTGTTTATAAGTGAAGACTTGGAAATCAATCTTTGTTTTTTTCTAAAAATAAAATCATGTTATGATTTTCTCCCTTTTCGATTTTCCTTGTCATTCTCCTAACTCGTTCATATGTTAAACAAATCATATGTCAAACACCATTATTCAGATCTTGTTCATATACAAATGGGAGTTATTTTCTTTGTTTATTGTTTTTCATATTAATGCTACTATGTATGCAATTAATATTACTATTTATGCAATCAAATTTACTGTTTATGCATTTAAATCCACTGTCTATGCAATCAACCCACAATTTTTGCCTTTTGAACTCACTGTTTACACAATTAAGCCACGGTTTTTGAACTCACTGTGTACTCAACGAATCCATTTTTATGCATTTCTTTACAAGTTCAATACTCTATTTTATTGACCAATTCCATCTAAACATGTATTCATGCAACTAGACCTTAACTCATCGTTCTGTTTCATTACCCAGCATGTGTTTATGCAATCAAAATTACAATCAAACTCTCTGTTTTAACTCAGCGACAGCATGTGTTTTCAAAACTCCACTTTAAACACTTTGTTTTCATTATTCAGTCTCGTCAAAATACTATGTTTATGTTTTCAAAACCACAATAAACATTTCATTTCATTACTCAAGCTCAATGAAAAAATTTACTTCTAAAATAAAACATTCAATTCAGAGATTTAATGAGTGAACATGGAGGTTCCAAATGGAGTTACCTGGCTACAATGAATTATATTGATTTTCCTTTGATCTTGACTCGACCGACCTGCATTTTATTATGGTTGCCACTTGTTAAACCTCAGTTCAAAACATCTATTCCTTGACTGATGGCAGAGACAGCTAATGACTGATGAGCGCTTTCCTATCTTGGAGTTTAACCTCTATTTTAATGAAAGAATCCTGAGATTTTTGCATAACCATCTGTTGCATTCAATGATAGAGATCACGTTTCGATCTTACCTTGCTTTTCACAAGATTTCTCTTAACTAACTCCACTTTCTTTGTTAGTCCTTGGCTTATCTCTTAATCCTCTCCAGTTTTCCTCCTTATTACTCCAATCCCCAACTACTATATCTTCTACCTTTGCCTTCTCAGTTCACTTTCCTCTCTTCTCATGTTTCTTCACTCAAACACGCATCTCAGGCTCACAACCATATGTTAAACGCTTCTACAATATTTTGTTGCTCTCCCTGAGCCTTCAGCATGACTGTGATGGTGGAGAGGGACGATTTTCACCGCACTCTGTGTATACAATGGCAGACTCTGTGTTCAATGGCAGACTATATGCAAACTCATGACATTGTTTGAAACCTCTGTTGTTTGTATTTAAAATTTCATTTGACCATTTACCTACTCTGATGGCTTCCATCATGGCCATCCCTCATTTCATCGTGGCTATCACGACTGTCCCGCATACCATTCCTTAGTACTATTGTGGCATTCATTGTTTGACCTTGACTGATATGCCACTTATACCATCATATTATTTGCAAACCATATGTTTCATTATAGTTGGCTCGTATTTGTTATGCATTATGTTTTGATTGCCATTTGAATAGTTTTGATTGCATGTTGTATGGTCTTATCCCTATTCAACTGTCATCGTCCTTTCCCTTATATCCACTACCTCCATTACCTATGGCTTATTTCTCCAAAGCATTCATGACATGCATTATTTAATTATTATAATAACATGTATTTGCATGGTATGTTTTTTTATAATAACCCTTGTCACTTGAATAGTATCACTTATTATGCGCCATTATAATAAATCATTTCCACTTTATATTTGTTATAATGCGCATGTTTCGATATGTATGTATTTCAATATATCTCTTTTTAATTTTAAAAATGACCATATTTAGGTCATGTTTTAAAATTAATTCCATGATACTAATGTTGTTATTGGTTGTGCAAGTTCTAGGGTTTCAATTGTTGAACCCTCTATTCTGATCCTTTTTTCTTTTCAAAAAAACTTATGGTTAGGAGATGAAATGGATATGGAATGGAGTATGGAATTATGAATATAGGCCATGAAATAAATATTTGGAGGATATTTATAGTATTAGATATAGGATAATGGTTATGAATAGGATAATAGGATGAGGGTAATAAAAAGAATATGTAAGTAAAAAGAATAGGATGAGGGTAGTGAAATGAATATGTAAGTAAAATTATGCTTTTAGGTACTAACTTAATTTTAACATGTTTCTAAAAATTTCTAAAAATTTGAATTTTCAAGAGCAGAACTTTGTACTTACAGTACTTGTACTCCCTGATAATATTTGATAAAGCCTACGATGTCTTCTGGTCAAATGGATTTTGATGAAATGTCTAAGATGGATTGAATAAACTTTATTTCTGCTTCCTATTCTTGCATCCTTCATTGATTCAGGTCCATTGATTGTTGATGTCGATCAGGTCCCTTTGCAATTGATTCATAATAACTCAGGTCCCTACTGTCATGTACATTTTTTATGCAGTATATACATGTTTTTGTATAACATTTCAGGTCCCTTCTGCTCAATGGTTTCAAAAGTGTTTCAGGTCCCTACTACCATACAATACAAGTTCCGTCATCAATTCAGCTGCTCAAACTTCCAGCTACTCAACTAAGTTTCTTTTGCAACTTTTCCCCTTGCTTATCTAAAGACTTGTCCTCAAGTATTATTTCTTTGGAGGATCTTTCCGCAAAATCAAATTGTTGTGAGTGTAAAACAGAAATTGTGAATTCATACAGGCCAAAACTAGTTGTTTTTCCTCTATGAATTCCTGTTTGCTTGGTGCTAGTTGCCTGGTTTTCACTAGCAAACCTTTTATTATTTTTTTAATTACTTTTTTTATTCTTCCTCTTCTGGGGTACTAGAAGGAATATGGCTATGTCATTCCATTACTTCTAGATCTGTCTCTTTTGTCAGTTGTTTCACAAAATCTTCTCTATTGATAGGCTTATTGTAAACTTTAAGCCTATGTCCATTTACTAAAAATGATGTGGACTCTTCATCAATTGTTTTTACTTGAACAACTCCATTGTTGAAGATTTCTTCTATCTGATATGGCCCTATTCAATGAGTTGTGAACTTTGCTTTGAAATCTTTGAATTTGGAGTCAAACAGTAATGCCCAGACTCCCTTGTTGAATGTCCTGTTCTTGATGAATCTGTCATGCCATTTCATTCTTTGTTGCTGCACCAGTGTTGTATTTTCTATTGCTTGCTGTCTCTGTTCATCCATTTGGATCAATTCCATTATCTGCTGATGTTGTGCTTCAGAAAGTTCTAGGCCTAACTCTGTTGCTAACTTAAATACGTGTATCTAAAACACTATGGGTAGTAAGACATCTTTTCCATACACTAACTGGTATGGACTAAACCCTGTTGTGTTTTTCCATGTTATTTTGTATGCCCATAATGCATCTCTTAACTTTTCTGACCAATCCTTCCTATTCATCTATACTTCCTTTGTCATTATGATTTCTAGGACTTTATTTGTCACTTCCACTTGTCAGTTTTCCTAAGGATGGTACAGTGTTGATTTCCTGTTTTTGATCTTGTATTTTCCCGTGAGATCTCGAACAAGTTTTGAAGTGAACTCTCTACCCTGGTTTGTCACAATCTGTCTAGGTACCCCAAATCTAACAAAGATTTCCTCAAAGAGGAATGTGACCATTGTATTCTTTGTTGCTCTTGCTACCGCCTTTTCTTCAACCCACTTAGTTACATAATCTGTACATACCAATATGTATTTCTTTCCATTTGATGGTGGATTTATTGGTCCCACAAAATCTAGAGCCCATTTCTCAAATGGTTCTATGAGCACTTGTGGCTTAAGTGGAATTTCATCTGATACTATTGGTCTTCCTATTCCTTGGCAATTGTCACACCACTTGACATAGGCTTTTGAGTCTTTGAAGATTGTTGGCTAGTAGTAGCCCAATTGTAGCACCTTGTAGGCTGTCTACTTGTCTGAAAAATGACCATCACATGGCTCGTCATGACATGCTTTCAAAATTTCTAGTATTTCGTCTTCTCTAACACATATTATTATTATTATTAAATCAGATCTAGTATAAAATAGATCACCATTCACCCAACTATATCTAGATCTTTCTCTAATGACCTTTTGTTTTTGTTTCTTTGTGAAATGAGCTGGTAATTTCCCATAGGATAAATAGTTTGCTATATCTGCAAACCATGGTTTTTTTACAATTATTGCAAACAATTGTTAATATGGTTACAATAGGATTTGGATCACCGGGTGTATGAAGCCTTGAAAGGAAATCAACTACTTGATTGTCTTTGCCTGGTCAATCTTGAATTGTAATGTTAAATTCTTGCATTAACAATAACCATCTTTTTATTCTTCCGTTTGTGATTGATTTGTTCAATATTTTATCACTGAATGGTCTGTATGAATGAACAATTGGTATCCTACTATGTAATGCCTAAATTTGTTTACTACATGTACTACAACTAACATCTCTTTCTCTGTGACTGTGTAGTTCAGTTTTGCTGGTGTTAAGTTTTTTCTCATGAAGTATATAGCATAATTGAATAAGCTTTCTTTTTGTCCAAGTGATGCAACTATAGCAGCATCAGACACATCAGTTGAAATATGAAATGGAAAAGACCAATTTGGTCCTCGAAGAATGGGGGCAATTAATAGTTTTTCTTTCAATATTTGAAATGTATTTTGACAATGATTTATCCATTGGAATTCGACATCCTTTTTAAGTAACTTGAATAGAGGATGTGCTATTTTACTGAAGTTTTCTATAAATCTCCTATAGTAGCCTGTGTAACTCAAGAAAAATTTACCTCTTTTTGTGTTGTCAGTGGCATCAAATTCACAATGACTTGTATTTTAGCTGGATCCACCTTAATTCCTCATGAGGAAATATGGTGTTTGAAGATTATCTCTTCTGTTAACATCATGTAGAATTTTTCATTACTCAGGGACAAATTTGTCTCTATGTATCATTTCAAAACTTTATCAATATTTTTCAAACAATCGTCATATGTGTTTCCATATAGAGTGAAATCATCCATATAGACTTCTACACGTTCGTTGATCAGATCAGAAAATATTGCAAGCACTACTCTCTGGAAAGTAGCAGGTGAATTACATAGTCCAAATGGCAAAAAATTGTATGCATAGGTTCCCCATGGGCAAGTAAGTGTTGTTTTGTCCTGGTATTCCATTGCTATTCTAATATGATTATACCCACTAAGGCCATCTAGAAAGGAAAAGAATTTCTTCGCAGCTAATGAGCCTAGAACCTGGTCAATGAATGTTAGTGGGAAATGATCTTTTAATGTTTCTTTGTTTCATTCTTGGTAGTCCACACATAGTTTCCACTTCCAATTTTTCTTTGGTACAATTACTAAGGGAGAAACCCATTGACTATCTGAAATAGGATAGATGAACCCAACTTGTAGTAGTTTCTGTAGTTCTTCTTTCACTATTTCCTTCATCATGGGGTTCATTCGCCTTTGAGGCTTCGTTACTGGTTTAATCTAGTCATTTGTATAGATGTGGTGGATACATGTGTTGGGATGAATTCCCTACATACCTATGTAATCCTAGGCAAAAGCTTTTGACTATTTTTGTAGTAATGCTATTACCTCTTGTTCTTGTGACGATCGTAAATGGTTACCAATGTTCAAATGTTTTCCAAGATATATCTCAATTGTTTTTGTTGTTGAATTGGAAATTGTGTTTACAGGAAAAATATTTGTGAAGGATTCTTGCAGGGATTGAATTGTACAGGTTTCCTGAAAACACTGATTCAAAAGATCACTTGCAGCTTCATACTGAGTTACTCTAAGCTAATATGAAATATCTAGTTTTTAGATGAAAAGATCCAATAGATCTTCATTCTCCTCTTCTTCTCTAAGATCAAAAACTTGGTTTATACTGAGAACTAATTTAGTTTGCTATTGTTCTTTCTCTTCAAGCATTGATACTAAAGAAAGTTATTGTGTAGGAGAATAAAGTGTGATGTGTTTTCTCTCATCTCCATGCGCAATAATCATACTTCTAGATCTGCATCCTATAAAAGCATCAACAGTGGCTAACCACGATCTACCTAAAATTAAAGGATGTCCTCCCAAGTTTGTTTTTGGCTACAAAATGAGGAAGTCTACAAGATACTCCCATGAATCCAAAGAGACTATAATATCTTCTAATATTCCTTTTGGTATAACTTTAGATCTATCCGCTAACTCTAATATTGTGGTTGTAGATCTAATGTTGTTTAAATGAAAATGTTTCATTGTCTTTGTAGTCATTACATTTATAGTTGCTCTCATATCTATCAATGTGTTTAGAACTGAGAAATTGTTTATTGAAATAGTAACCATAGGGATACCAGGGTCAATATATTTTTCTACTGTTGTCTTTGTAGACATGAGGTTTTCTAGTTTTCCAATGACTTAGATTGTAGTAGGATCCTTCTTCTTCTTACCAGTTTTCTTGATGCATAATTCCTTTATTATTTTAGCATAAATTGGTATTTCTTTGATTTCTTGCAATAAAGGAATTTTTAGAAAAGCATTTTTCAATTCATCTAGAATATCAAATTCCGGAAGGGTCATTTGAATTTTTCTGCTTTACTAGCCTCTCTGGATAGGGTGGTGTTTGAGTTATGATAGGATTTCCCTTCTAACTTTTATTTTCTAAATGTGATGTTTCAGGTTGTTCTCCCTGTTCAGCTTGTTCTTCTATGATTGGAGGAGAATTTTTATGAAGTACTTTCGCAGAACTTAAATGGACATCATTTATGGGAAGAATGGAGTATGTTGGAAAGTATGTTGCTTCTTCCACATTGTATGTAGGTTTATCCATTTTATTTCTCGGATTTTCCACTGGCTGGGCTGGTAGTTGAGTTGGTCTAGGTTGCTTTGAAGGCAATTGTAGCTATTTTGGTTGTGTTAGTAATGGTGCAAAATTATATTGTGGAAATGGCATGGATAGAGGATATGCGGAATTCTGTTGTACAAATGGCATGGATTGTGGATATTGTTGGGATAATTGGTATGGGAATGGTTGTTGATATTGTTGCCGGTATTGTTGTTGGTATTGTTGAGGTGGCCAGTTTCCATAACCATATCCTCTCCAACCTTGTGCAGGTTGGCTTTGATATTGTTGTGGAGGCCAAGCGTTCCATGGCATTAGGGTATTCCAAGAGTTTTGAGGAGGATACTGATAGTTTTGTTAAGGGAATTGCTGAGGACTTCTTGGCTAACAATGCCTTCTTGGTGCCACATAATAGAAACCTTCTATTCCTTGTACTTCTTCCATTGGATTCATTTGTAATTCTTTCAACTTTAGACAGTTTTCTATTGAATGATTTTTTGTGCAAAGACCACATACTTGAACACTATCTAAAGGACATTCTCTTAATGCATGTTTCTTCCTACATTTGGGACAAAAGATTGCTAAGATTTGTTCTTGCTCTTATTTCTTTTTGTTTGCTTTTAGAACATCTACTTGTGTCCCTAATGTACTTAGGAGATTAGTTTTGAAGTTTTCTAGCAAGCTTCCTATCTCTACTCTTGTTACCCCTCCTGCTGCTGATTTTGCTGCTTTTGAACTAACATCTCTTCTTCCAGCTTTTGATCTTCCTCTAGAATATTTTTGACATAATTATACAATTTCATTAAATGGAAAGTTTGAAATGTCACCCTTGCCCATTACATTCAGAATGTCAAGGTATTCATCTCTTATACCCTTGAGAAAGATTGTTCGAATGGTTTCTTGGTTTAGTGAGTGTTGTTTAGATTTTTGTAGATTATAAGCAAATCTTTCTAAGTATTCTTCTAAACTTTCATCTTCTTGTTGTGTCATTTTGAAAACATCCTCTTTCGAGTCCCTAGGTCTACAATAGGCTTGTTATTT
Organism: Pinus tabuliformis; assembly: GCA_031772625.1. NCBI lineage: Eukaryota > Viridiplantae > Streptophyta > Pinopsida > Pinales > Pinaceae > Pinus > Pinus tabuliformis. The sequence goes on along the minus strand of CM062819.1, from coordinate 1,492,931,461 downwards.
TTTAAGAAATATTGTCTTCATTTCATCCTAAGAAGTTATTGTTCACTCTCCTAAACCCATGAACCATTTTAAGGCTGCTGCTTTCAAAGTAGCAGGAAAGAGACGAAGTTTGTGTGTGTCATCTATGTATCCATAAGTTCTACACAATATGTCAAATTCAAACATAAATGAATCAGGATCTTCTGTTGACATTCTGTAAAAGTTAGGCAATAAAGAAGGTGGAATATTGAGAAAAGGCCGAACAATCTTAATAGGGATGATGGCTGGAAGATCAGCAGTTGCTGGGTCCCAGCCTTATCCTCCTAGCCTCCTCATTCTCCCCTTTTTTGGTTTATCGTAGGGTGTCTGTCTCCCCCCTCCTTTACTTTTTCTTTTGGCAGTTTGGTCCGATTATTATGGAATGTTTAAATCTTTATTAAGTTAGGATTTGTATTAACGTGAACCTATTTATGATACTATTAAAATTAGATTTGTTTTTTCCATTATTTCATTATTCATACATCTATAATTATGTCTATTATAGCCTTAGAATTGAGTTTCCCTTTACTAGTGTCTAAAAACCCCCCCTTTTTAATCCTTATAAGTTATAATTCATTTACCTAATGACATTGTTATCTTTATTTTTGGAATGAATAAATATATATTTTTGACCATTAGGTTTAAATGATAAATTATGAAATACCATTAATATTAGTTATTCTATTAGTAATATACTTGGACTTTATCCACCCTATAGGTAATAATATATTTACCTAAGGACTTATTTACCTTAATATTTTTATTTGAATAAAATATTGAACGAATTTTGAGTATTGGACCAGTAGGTTTAAAGGATAAATTTTGATAATATTAAGTTATATTATGAGACTTTACCCTAATTTATGGTAATTACCTATTATAACTAAATTCTAGGAATAATAATATTTTAACATCTTGTTTGGAATTACAAATTAATAAGTAGATATAGATTATTTAATAAACATATATTATTGTATATACCTTAGTATTTTAATGGACCATTATTTTAAATAATAAATATGATATATTTTTAAGAACTAAATAGGAAAGTCCTATCTTACCAATGGACCATTAATAATTATTATACTTTTACCTAGTGTAACTAAATTATTAAAATAAGAGTGATGTATTACCTTTCACTTTTATTTAAATAATATTGGATTGATTTATTTAATTTATATTATAAGTTATAATGACCATTATAATTAAAATATTAATATTATACTTTGGATTCTCGTTAATAATACTAATATATCTATTTGTTTGTAAATGAATTCATTTATTTACCTATTTTAGATATTTCTAGAAACATTAATTTATTAATTTAATGATTTGACCAGGGACCTTAAGTCAAATTAGCCGTTAGCATTATAGCTGTTGAGTCTCTGCACGCTCTATTTATTCAAGCTAAGCCGGATTGGTTCTTCAACTTGTCCTGACGATGAACCACACTGGTTGGTTCGAAACGCGTCGACAAAAGTTTGGTTATGTGATTTTGCCGAAGATTTTCTAAACAAGGTGGAATATTTTTCATTTTCACATCTTCCCCTAATATTTCACTTGTATCCAATATTGGAAAGCTGAAAGTAGCTTTCGGATTACCAACATTTTCCTGTTCATTATAATTTTGTCTTTTCCTATCCTCTCCTCGCTTCCTATCATTTTCTCTTTTTGCACCTTCCTCTCTTTCTCTTCTCCATTCTCTTTGTTGTCTTTCATATTCAAGTCTTTGTTCAAGAGTAAAGATAACAGATCTGTGCCCTTCTTCTATCATAGCTTCAGCTATTTTGATGTCAATTTGAGACAGGTTGTTCAAAAATAGGTTGATCTATGGACTAAGAAATGGGCTGATTTACTTTAACAATTTATTTTTTCCTGAAGTAGGTGTTGCTTTTTGAGTTTGCTTTCTTTTCACCTCATAGACTAACAAAGTTTGTCTTTCAATTAAAGTTAATCTTTGTCCTGTTATTTGTTTTTCTTCTAATTCTTCTATTGTTGGTTTACTAGCAACTGGTGTGGTTAGTTTTGATGGTCCTACTTCTATTGATGGGGGGTTTTGTTTAATAAATCTACCTTTAGGATCTCTATTTCTAGGCATAAAGAAACATAACTAAGAAAAATGTAACATAACTAAATTTTTATTGTTTTTGTTTTATCAAATTTTTAGTGTTTTTGTTTATCTTCTATTTGACTATGTTGATGAATGCCTCCCTGGAAATGATGCCAAAATGTTGAGCTAATTTATTAACACAAATTAACACAAGTATTCATTATCAATCCAGGTTTGTAAAACTTGGAGGCATGTCTACAATGTATGGATATCAGATGTAGCCAAGCTTGGAAGATAAAATACAAGGAATTAAGGAAGTGCATATTACAAATATAAATCTATTTAAACAATTTCTAGTTCGCTTCTGCAATGTATGTGAGATGAAGTGGCTCTTAACTTAAGAGATCCATTTGTGTCCTTCTTCTACAATATCGCTTAATGAATAGAAATAAAAAATCATTAATTAACAACAACTCAAGATGCATGAATAAACAATGAAGGAGACTCCTAACTTAAGATATCTTTGGTATTCTTCATCACAATTCACTCATCATTATGCTATTATTAGAAAACTAAAATTGCATAAAACTGCTTAAACACACTAAAGATGAATTCTAGTTTTGACCCATTAATTCAACAAAAGGAGGATTTAACTTGAGCCCTTTGTTGTCCCTTCTTATCAAAGTGATAAACAAACTAAGATTCATCAGAAATGTAAATCATTACTCATCAATTCAAGTAAGAAAATATGAAGCAAAACAAGTAAATAATTCTGAAGCAACTAGTACGTGAAAATTAAGCTAGTTTAACAATGAAGTATACTTAGCTTGGAGTAGGGGCCCTCCACTCTTGCCTTGCAAACTTGAGGATGATATAAACTACTGAAACTTCAGTTACTCATCCACACCAATGAACAATAAAATGCAAGTAGAACAATTTCTTCAAATTAACTTCAAATATTCAAATGTCTCAGCATACAGTTATAAAAAAGCTACAAACATAAGCCTTCAAAGATTTGGCTCAAAATAGAAGATCATGAAACAAACTGATATAAAATCTATCTAACAACTCTATCTACTCATATCCATCTATCCATGTCGAATCCATCCAATCTATCACTAAAAATATGTACAATCCCATGAAATCATAAAACTGCACTATTTCCTAGGGATTTTCTGGATGACTGGTCCTACTTGACCAGCTTTGACTGGGCTTGATGATGGGCCCCATTATTGCAGCAATAATGCTGCAACTCCTGGAACTCCCTTCTTTAATTTTATCAACTCGGTAGTTCGTAACAAATTTGGAAGCGACGGTGCTATATGCACAAGTACTAGCTCTTGCCGCAGCTGTCACTTGATCAACTGGCATAGGTCCGCTAGGGGATTAAGCCAAATTCTATGAGCTCTTAGAAGAAGCTTTTTAACTGATGGATGAAAGCTAACTCAAAAGAGGCTAATCTACTTGCAGAGAGAAACTGAAAGTGGAAAGGAAATGCAAACCCTAGCAAACCCTAGTTCTACTGACTAACCCTACTGGTGTAAGAAAAATGATGAAAGATACAGAAAGGAATGCCATTGAATCTTAGAAAGGTAAAATGCATGTGGCTAAGCTACTTCTGAAGTGAAATCTGAAAAGAAACATCTTTTTGTATTTTTGAGTAAGTTGGCAGAATTATTGTGCATGTGCTTTAACTATTTTTGACTGTGCAGAGGTGGATTGGCGAAAGGAAATGCTTGTAGGAGGTTGGGAAGGTTAGAAGAGGGCCTAAGGGGTCCCTAGCACCCTTCCAAAGAGTTTCACAGTGATCGGATCTCAAGAAACCACTTTCGTGAGCTTCTACAGGAAGTCTGCAGGGGTTCTACAGGATGTTCTAAAATTTCTATAGGATGTTCCGAAAAGAGGATTTTGGAGGGTTGATGGAGGAAAAACGGTGGGAAAGTGGACATGGAGGTTGGATAAGGATGTTAAGGGGTCTAGGACCTAGCACATGAGGCTAAGGAGCGATTGGATTTGGTTCAAGGATGGAGGGAGCAATGATGCACAAGAATGTAGAAATTAGGGCAAAGGGAGAAAACGTAGCAAATGAGAGGCAAGAATCTAAGTTGGAGGACGAAGCAGGTTGCATGGATGGGGTAAGGGTAGGAGAGGAGGTTTCACAGGTGCTCTGCATGTGATTTTTCAAAACTAACCAACAAAGACTAAGAAAACCAAAGATCTAGCTCCTTTAACCTAATCTGACCTAAATAACAGCAAAGAAAATGAACAACAGTTTATTTGCAACGAAATAATGTGAAATAGCTATGCAAACTAAGAAATCATGAACCTGAGCATGTAACCACATATGGTATCAACTTTTGCAAATGAGAATCTAACACTAATAATTGCATGATGAAGCAAAGACAATGTTTTTGGTGGCAGCAAGGACACCTTGGTGCTAGCGCATGGTCCCACTGAGGGAGAGGTGAGATCAGAGGTGCTTGATAGCCTTTTTCTGAAGATCTTCTCTGTTATTAACCTATCAAATCAATCTGAACATGAGAAGCCTTTTTAATCATCAAAAGCAACCTAAATAACAAAACAAGATTTAAATCTAAATATCAGATTTTCTTCTAAGAATGCAGCAAAAACACATAAAAGTAAACAAAGGAGGTACTGGGCACTTGGGTTGGGCCTAACCCCAAGAGCTACAGCCTCCTAAGAGAGATTAGATCTAGTGCAAAGCTGGATTCATCTTTATTGAGCAAGAAATAATAGTTACATCAAAAACTGTCCACAAAGGAAAGCTTGAAAGTGTGCTGAAATGCAAAGCTAATCTACTGCCTAGAAAATGACTAAATCGAACTACAAACTAGCTAACTTCTGCCTACAAAGAGACTAACTGAAATGATGCCCTAAACCTTCTTATTTATACAAATTGAGGACCCCAACAACCCTGCTAATATTTAGGAACTCGGTTGACACAAATTGTAGTTAACATCACCTTTACTAGCCCTTGCTCGGCTGCCCTTGTGATAATCGATTTGGTGGCCCTTGAACTCCAAGCTGATGGTGGAGAATTTGAGGTAAGGGCCCATAAATGAAGGGGACACCTTCCTAAAAATCTTCTCCATGAATTTGGCTGCCAAGTGCTCATTTAAACCTTTTATTTTGTCTCAAAATTGACTAAAAATCTGCACAAAGCACCCATTAGACTTGTTGGCATAATGACTAACCCAATTCACTCTATTAACATAAATATAATAAAAAGCATGCAATAAACTAATGAGAATGGTGGATTAAGTCGAATTAGGAGGCTGAATGAGCCCATATAATTATCCATTTTTGGGGCTCATCATCACCCCCTACTAAAAGTGTTGCTCATCCTCTGAGCAACTAGTCTATCTCTTCGTCTTTGATGGCCCTGGTGGCCTCCCTGTCATGCCAAGATTCTAAAGTGATGTACTCTTCTCGGTCATGAAACCATGCTTTTCTCTCTACTTCTTCCCACTGCCTGTGCTCCTTTTCTTGTAGCAGTTTTGTTAAAGTTTCAACCTCAACTGGCAGCTTGTCCTCTCCTTGCTGTTCATCAGATGTTTCCTTGTCTTTCCTTCTTCCTGCGATTGTTTGGCCACATTTTCCTCCAATTTCTCGGTCTCTTTTAACTTAGCCCGAGTTTCTTGTAGAGAATCCTCAGCTTCTTGTAGAACTATCTCAGCTTCCTGTAGAGTTGTCTTTGAATCCATCATTTGAATTCTCTCTCTCAAAGTGAAGGGTTTTGGCTTCCTTGTTCATAGGTGATGGTTATCTTTGAAGGATACTCCTTTTGTTTAGCTATTGTGTCCTTAATGACAATTTTCCCCTTTGACTGTGGCCGAGGTCTACCTACTTCTATCCGCATGCTCCTTCTTGCCTTAAAATACATGGAAGGCTCCCTCTTTCACTTCCCTTTTTGTTTTGGAGATGTGCTTAGGGTAGCCAGCATAGCTGCTGCCTCCCTGGCTAAAATCTCAGGCGATTTTTCCTTTTGTTTCCCTATCTCCATGCTTCCCGTAGAAAGTCCTGTGTCGATTGTTTTCTGGCTTCCTGTAGAAACTGTCTTCACTGTTTCGGTCTGCTTGGCTGCGGGTGTCTTCCCTTTTAATTTTGGTGTGGTTTCCTTGGTTGTGTCCTCACTTGTTTGGACTTTTTCAGTCTTCTCTGCCCTGCTCTGCAATCTCTTCTCCCTGGATGTTTGTGCCATTGTTCCTCCCACAAATTTAGGCTTTGCAACTTAGCCTTTTCCTCATTTCTCTTCTTGCTCTCTTTGTGGCGGTCTGTCCTGTGTTTCTTTTCCACTAGCTTTCTCTTCCGCCTCAACGTGTTCCCTTTCTTCACTGCTGGATGAAGTGAGTTCCTCGGCCAGAATTTGAATATCATCATCCTTGGACATATTGCGGAAAATCTCCTAGGAGAGAGGGACAGTGTAGGTATGGAGGGCATCTTCCACTAGAAGCTTGATAAGCCCATGATGGGCTAGCTGATTCGATGTCCCTTCCTTCAATTTTGTGCCACACTCAATTAATGATTGTAGGAGGAAATAGGGGATGCTTAACTTTTGTTCTGGAGGTAAATCTATCCCATGTCTGAGTTCGCTCAACAACCGGAAGTGATAGCCATAAACAATACTGAACCGCCCCTCACAGGTAATGTATTTCATGATTTGAAAGCTAACTTTGCTCCAAAAAGGATGTAGGCTGGCTCTCCAGATCCCATTCTTGTCTTCTGCAAACTATTCCTCTGGTAAGAGGAATCCTTTCTTGGCTCTTTGGCCCAATGCCCTCTCCTCTTTGCTCCAGGGTTTCCCCAATGGCAGATCAGTAACTCGACTAATGAGTTGTGGTGTAAGCTCTAGGGTCAACCCTCTGAAATTCACAGTGGACAGTGTCTTTGATTTAGGCTGTAGGGACGTTAAGAACTCTTCTGTTACCTCATCGCCATGACCTTGAATTCTGTCACAAAAGGTCATCCAATTGGCACGGGTGAATAGGTTAACCACCTCAGGAGTTTCACGCAATTTTCTGGAATCCGAGGGTTCCTTTCTGATAAACCCTCCTGGCATGGTGAGAGTGCTCTATTCTGGTTTGTGCTCTGATCAGAAAGGGATTGCTGTTTTATGGTTTCCTTCTTCGAACTTGAAGACAGTACCCCTCAGGTGTTTATGTTTTAACTTTGCACCAGTTCCCTGGTTTTAAGAAACTCGACTGTCTATGTACAGAAGGAAGACTTTGCTTTCCCCAGACAGAGTGCAGAGCTCAATTTCCACTCCCCAGCATACATATAACCATGTAAAATTCACATTTTTTTTTACACAGGTTAGCCCTGACAATGCTTTAAGTTTTCTACAGGAAAAAAAATGTTTTAACAGGAACTATGGAGGAGAATATTGACGTAGAACCGACTGAGAAATTCCGTGCAACACAGGCAAACTGCTATTTTCGACTCACGGGTAGACTTGTCTCTAACCCTCCAATTCAAAACAGCTCAGTTCATCATATTTGCGGAATATATCATGCATGGAAGAGTGTCTCGAGCCTACCTCTCTCAGAACCCCAAATTTGATGAAGAAAAGTCCAGGCTTCCCTGCTTTTGAAAGCTGTGCTGTACTTCCTGTAGAACTTCTTCCTGTAGAACGCCGATAAGCAGGAGGGTTTTAAAAAATGCCGAGAAAGCTTGGTTTGCTGCTATGGAGGTGGTATGGAGCTTGTTACAGCTGCAAGGATGATGATAGACTGGAAACAACAGTGGTGAGAGTTCGATTGGCTGTTTATGAAGATTTCCATTGATGGAGGGTGATTTGGCCAACTACACGTTGGCCCCATGCAGACTGTTGGCCCCCACTGTAGTGTTTAACTATTTGTTCTCTACCTGTAACCACGTCCATCAATCACGTTGAGGTTTAAACGGTCACCACTACCTGTTTCCATATTTCCTCCTGAGATGGTTGAGCACACATGTCGTATTCACTCACCGAGCACTGTTTGAATTGGATGAGGGTGGCCAGTTAGCTGGCCACCGATTTTTTTAATCACAACCATCTCATTGCTCACGCAATTTTCAAATTACTTTCATGCAATCAGAGGAACGAGTTTAGTCACGTACCTGGAAGTCGAATGTGGCTGCTGTGAGGTGCTTTGGCCTTTCATTTGCTGCATGCATTGGTTTCTATGGTTGCATGATGGCTTGGTTGCTGATTCATGGTTGTTTTCCTTGTGCAGGTGTCCTCTGGCCAGATCTAAGCTGCAGGAGTTTGTTTCCACGTTCAGACTTGCACCCTCAAGCTACTGATGTTGAATTTTTACAAGGTAGCGACTTATTTTCTCCACAGCTCCCAAACGATAAACTGGATCGATCTGAAAATTTTTGAGCATGGTTCTATCATCATTATGCACCTCCCATAGTGAAATTGCGATCAATGGATGCACAGATTTCGAGAAAAATGGAAAATGGCTGAAGATTACAGAGGTCAATTTCTCGGAAACTGTGCATCGGAATCATCTGAAACTGCTTGGGTAGGTTACTATCATCCATATTCATCTCCCCATGAAACAGGTTTTGAAACGAATGCATGGATATGGAGAAGATGCAAAAATGGCTGAAGGTGATGGAGGATGGTTTCTTGGAAATTGTGCACCGGAATTGGCTGAAATTGCTCGGGCATGTTCCCATCGTCCCTATACAATTCCCACTATAACATTTTTGTAAATGGATGCATGGTTTTCAAGTTAGGGACAAAACAAATTTCAGCACTATGCATTTTTGCTTCCAAGCATTCTGCAATTTTTTGCATGGTAAGAGAAAATGGGCTTGGGCTGTGATGCAGGCATGGATTTGATGGGAGAGAGGTTTGAGGATTGTAGGAGGACTTATGAACCCGTGAGGAAGCTATCACATTCGCCAAACTACCTTTTTGAAATCCATTTCTAGCTTCTTGTAGAAATCCTATAATTTCTACAGGAACTTCCTGTAGAACACGCAATTTTTAGGAAAGAAGCACAATGAGATGGAAAAAATGATGGAGAAGGGTGAGGGATGGAAACATGGATGCTTGTAGGCCTCATGGACATATTCCTAGCCTTCTGGTCCTCTTCAGAGATCAATTTTGACTCGTTTGTAGGCTTCTTGTAGAAGACACAAAACTTCCTGTAGAAGGCACAAAAATTCCTCTGTCTTTGTTTTGAGTGATCCTCCTAACCTACAATGTCCTTGCTGCAACCTGCAATTATTCAATGGAAATTAGGTTTACTTTTTCTTCTTCTTTTTTCTCTTTTTTTTTTTTTTGAAAACAACTAGGGTGCCTCATGGAGGTTTTCACCCTAATTGCCTGCTCTGGGCGCCTCCAAGGGAGATTTTCACCCAGGGATCTTATTTTTTTATTTTCTCTTTTTTTCCAACCCATTGACCACCTCATGGAGGTTTTCAATCAATGAGCCAATCTGAGGCGCCTCCAAGGAGGTTTTCACCTTAGATTTTTATTTTTTTCTCTTATTTTTATTTTTTATTTTTTCTTCTTTTTATTTTTTCATTTTTCTACCCTACCCTACTTGAAAAACAAAATCATTTTCAATTATAAGAATACTTCCAATGGAGCCATATGCACATCGAGATTAGAGACAAAATGATGTGGAGGCTTGAAATGCATGCTTTGACAACTATCCGGATTTCAGAGACCAAATGATTTGACTTTGAAGGGATCAAACATAGCTTAGGAAGAGAGTATTGTTGCAACTTAGTGACCGTCTGAAACCATATCTCAATATAGCTCTGATATCCTTGGTCCTTTTGCTGATCTGGATCATTCTCCATATCTTCTTCTATCATGACCTTCACATCTTCCTCTTTTTACTGAGTTTTCTCTTGAATACATGGAGGATTTGATGGTAACCATGAGGGAACTCTCTCGATCTCTGATTTTGATTTCTTCTCTTCATCAAGTGCAGCCCATGATTCTTTGATCTCCTCCTTTGAATCTTCTTTTGTTGGATGTGGTCCTTCAATGCTTTCAATATAATCTCTTTTTTGCAATGCTCTTCCTGAGCTATGGTGAATATCATTGAGCTCAAGAGGAGTCATTTGGACATGTTGTGCCTCAGCTTTGCAATTGGGTTGAGCTACTCCAATGGGCAAGTTTGGAAATGGTGGTATGGGTAGTTGAGTGGGGGCAATGGGGTTGCGGTTGGGCATGCATTTGGGGCTGCCTTGGTGGAGGAGGTGGCTGGGTTGGTCAACCAAGAATCAGGACCAAGGATGGAACCCTAGGCATCATAGAAAACCAACGAATAAGATGAGTTAGTAATCAAATGGTTATAGTGGAATGCGAACCCCCCCTCCTCACCCTCCCCCACGCCATGACATCAATGGGGAGGAGGGTGGGGGCGTCACACTTGACAACCACCATTGGATTTATGCAAGAAATGAGTAGCATTCGATTAGGAGGATAGGTTTGTGCCCTGAAACCACAAATGCAGACGCCCCTATGACATGGTAGATGATGTGGGGTCCACATTTGTTGTCGTTTGTCAATTTTTTTGGAGAGTTGAGAGTCGTTGGATAGATATGGTGGGACTCATGCTATAATGATATTTGGCACGTACAAATAAGGATGTGGTGCTCATGTGGCATCCTAATTTTATTATTTGGTAGGTCCAAATGGGAAAAATATGAGTGAAACGTGGCACTCCTGAAGGAAGCCATGTGGAGGGTATGGCGTCAGCATGATGTGGGTGTGATGTCACTCTGAGCTTACATCACCACAATGATTTGTTTTGGAGCTTGGTACAAAAATCACTAGGAAAATTTCTAGGGAAATAAATGTCAACATATGTCACCTCGACAATTTTAAGCAATGACATCAACTCAAAATTTTAGAAAGGGTTGTTGTGGGGAAGATTCCATATTTATGTATCAATTTGAGAACTTTCCCATTTGATAACAAAGAAGGAGGTTTTGTCTTGTTCCCAAAATCCTAGAGGTTTTGAGTGGAGGCTGTAGTTGAAACTATAGAGATTTTATTCATAGGATGGCATGGTAGTCATGGACATATCGTATAAGGTTCTGGACCATACAAAGTGTGATATGTGTATATTGCTCACAGGGAGGCTTGGCCATATCATCCATGTAACTCTATAGATTTTAAGTGAGGGCATTGGAGGAAGCTTTGACGATTTTAATCTTGGGATTATGTGGCAGAGTAGGCCCGTAAGCCATGAGTTGCATCGTGTAATGAATTTTACATATATTATATAGACAAAGGAGGTTTTAATTGTGTAGCACCCAAAGGGGATTTACCCTTGTTATATATATATATATATATATATATCTATATATATATATATATATATATATATATATATATATATATATATATACATATACTACAAACCATGGAAGGGGGCTCGTGTATAATAAGGAAGCATAGCCCACGGTGGTAGCTACTGACAGAAAAATGGCAATGACTTGACCAACCACGTGGGCACCATGTGCCAACTAGGATGACATGACAAAGATGAGTAGGCCAATTTTTAAATGGCCATAAGTTTTGATCCCGAGTCATATTGAGGCAAATTTATATCGAATGAAAGGTATCAATGAAACTGATGCAATGATGAAATTTGTTTTGGGGTTTTAGGTGTTTGTAAAAAGTCAAAAAAATTTAGACCCCATATCCATAACAGGACCTTGGATGTCGAGCCGTCATAGTAATTTCCTTCTTATACCCTTAGTGTGGGCTATGAGTGGTAAGGATGTATGTTACGATAGTCAGCGCATGTTCAATATGGAAAACCATGGTCAACTATGATTAGAATGGTAAAACATGCTCAATTAAGGTCACCATGGTTGAACATGGTCAAACATGACCATCTATTGTGAACATGGACGACTATAATCTATGATAGGAAACTATGTTTAACCATAGTCACATTGGTCAAACCATGTTCAACCTTGGTCAACATCATCAATTATAGTTAGCATATCGAACCATAGTCAACCATGCACAACCATGGTTAACTATATATTTACAATTAAACCCTCTACAACATGTACATATAGTCAATCATTGTCAACCATATGCAACTGTGATCTACTAATTCTTTCCATGCACACCTACTATCCCTAGCAAAACCACATTAATAAATGTGATTGGTACAAAAAGATTAACAACATTTTCCACATATATGAAAATTACACCTATCTAATATATCAACCACATTTACTAATAAACTATAATTGAAATAAAATTACTTTTCTTTTGTTTCTTGCACTCCAGGGGAGTGCACCTTTTAAAGTCAATTATCAACAATTTTAAGGTCAATTATCAATGAAAAAATAAGTTATTGGCCTGAAAGTAAAACAAAAAAGGCATAAGTGCGGCTTCACTGTCCATGCAATGGATGGGAAGAAGATCCATTTGTAACGTCCATCCAATGAGAACAAAAAGGAGGTGGTTGGGACGTGGTGAGAAGCGATAACCATTCATGCATCCAATGACCAGCTAAAGGAGGCAGCCAGGACGCAGCGAGAATCGATGACCTTTCACGTATGCAATGATAAGGAAAAAGGCATTGATCGGGATGTGGCGAGAATCCATGTATTAAAAAATTCACCGCCCATCCATACATGGAAAAGAACCCGGCAGGGATGCGGCAATAAACAATAACTGCGAGAAGTCAATGTCTCCGAAATCCAGTGGACGCCAGTAAGTTTGACACAAGTCTAGCGTTGTAACTATGGCACTGCAAAATCATTTGTCAATAAAATTTCATCCGAAATTTATGGAGCCTAGCTCACTCCATCGTCAATGAAACGATGAGCACATTCTTCATTGCTCTTCTATTTTCATCACAATTTCATTGTATGAACCACAGAAAGCCAATTGTTAATGACATGATATGCATCGTTGTTGTAATTGAAGTTAAATGTCGCGACCCCAATTATTTTCCAATTACCTGAAATGGTTCCCTGAACTCCTCCGCTCACACTTTTTCTCCCTCCGTCAATTATCAACAACAAAATAATATATTGGCCTGGGAATAAGAGGCATAAGTGAGACCCTTAACCGTCCATCCAATGGATAGAGAAAGAACCCAGCTCGGATGCAACGAGAATCAATAACTGTGAGAAGCAATAAACATCCATGCTTTCAAAATCACCACCCATCGAATGAATGGAAAGAGGAGGCACCTAAGATGCGGCTAGAAGCAATAACTATCCATTTATTCTCCAGTGGATGACAATAACTTTCAAATGTACTAGGGGAGGGACGCCATTACCTGTGTGTCCTCCCCGCCACATCGCCTGCCACCACGTGAACCTGCGTGATGTTAGTACGACACTTGTTGGCTGTGGAGGTCCACGTGTTGGGCATCGTGTCATCGCCTTAAAATACCTTTCCACGTCGTGTTGAGGGTTCATTACGCGTCATTTGTGCGATGTTCATTTTTCCGTTTGTTTTTCTGTTTGGGTCCGGTTGTTGGGCGAAGCCCTCCGCTGAAGATGGTGCAGGATGGCCCCAGAACCTACGCGCTTCGTCTGCTAACCAAGAGCTGATGTCCACCATTGTTTGAGGTTACGCGTCCATGGTTGGAACAGGGTTTCTAGCTTTCTTGTGGTTTTTTTCCTGGATTTGTTGGTCATTCTGGACCGCCTGTGGTTTAGGGTTTCTTTGGTGGTGGTTTAATTCACAGTTTTTGTTGTTTGGGGAGGAGCTAGTTGTAGTTTTAGTGATTTCGAGGTTGAAGGTTTTTTTAACAGGTAATTGCAGGTTTTTTTGTCTTTTGTTGGTTTTTTTGGTTTTTTTTTGTTGTCTAATGACTTATTTCCAACTCGTTGCAGGTGTGGCGAGCTCTGGAGAAGGTCTAGTGAAGGTGTGGCGAGCTCCGAGAAGGTCTGGCGGCCATCCATGGCCTCTATCTGGTAGGATTTTAATCCTACTAGCTATTTCTACGTGTTTTTCAACACAAAACACCTTATTGGAATTTTTTTTAACTTTGCATGGTAGGTTTTGAGGGTTTAGGGTTTTACAGGTTAGGGGTTTAGGGTTTAGTGTATTTAACTCATTTTGCTCTTTCTTTGGTCTCTTGGTCTGAATTTAGATTTAAATGAGGGTTTTGTTCTTTATTTGGTTTTCATTAAAACCTCTGAACCTTCGACTGTCGATGGCGACATATCTCTGTGTATAAGGTTTTTGTTTTCTAACTACATTCTTTATTTCTTTGTTCTCTGGCTTCGAAGAATTTTGGAATCCCTGTATGCTTCCTGTGATTCATAGGCTCCAAGGGCATTTGTGTTTAGATCACGCCCTTGCAAATATAGCATATTTTTTTGTTAATGTACACTGTGAAGGTTTTGGTGCCAAAATAGTTTATATGGAAAGGGGAATTTGGGTATAGATCATCACTTGGCAAATATAGAAAAATTTTCCCTATGCTGTTAAGATTTTGGTGTCAAATTGAGATAAATGGTTAACTTCATACTGATATAAGCTCTAACCTTTGAAGATGAGCTAGGGTTTTTCTGTCAAATTGAGATAATGGTTAACTTCATACTGATATAAGCCCTAATCCTCAAAGATGAGCCAGGGTTTTTCGTTATTGTTATATGATCCAATGTTTTTGGTGAAATTAGGTAGGCCTGTAAACATGGTTCCCCTCATCAAAACTAGAGCCCAACGATATCCAAATTGAAAATATAAAACTATAAACTCCTTGAAAAAAGATAAATATAGAATATGTTTCTTCAGTAGTATGCATCTCACTGTCTTTGTGTAGCTTCGGATTAGGGATTGAAGATTTATGCACAAATATGTATAAACTTATCACAAAACAACAATGAATTTAGATCTCTAGCCCTCTAGTCAAATCTCAATCCTTTGCTACTACTGCACAATGCATAAACCTCTGACTTCTGTATGTATTTGACCTTCCTTAGAAAGTTCAAGACTATGATGGATGAAACCTCCTCAGATAGATCGATACTCACAAGATGCTTCTAGCGACTTCGACCTTCCTTAGGATATCAATTCTATGTTGGTCACAGACATAAGATTAGAGATAGATCCAACAAAAAGTTGATTGATGCGTAAGAGGACCAGAAATTCCTCCTTGCCTATTAAATTTATGCTATTGCTCTCCTCGCAATTCCTATGTCTGGGCCTCTTTGTCCAGTTAGATTTTTGCAAAAAAGGAAAAAGGTTGTTCCTCATGTGTAGACCTGCAAGTCCAATTTATAACTTTATATAGGCTATGTCTTCAACAGAAATCCACCTAAATAGCTTTTGCCAATGGATATACATAAGGAAAAACAAGTGAGGGTGTTTATCACTGAAAGGAAAAGAGATGTGCGTAAAGGGTGCAGAATGCAAACAAACGCCTTTTCTATAAGATGCCTTCCCTTTATAGAAGCAGTGCATTTGATCAAAAATAAAATCTACAATAAGACAAGTGACACAGAGGAACAAATGGATTCTACTCAAATCGAACAAGATAGTAGAGAATATGGTAGAATTCCAAAACTTTTCATTATGCCAGCAGCATTTATACCTTGCAAGGAAGACATACAGAAAGCTTATCGTATAGAGATGGCAGAGAAAAACAAATGGAATGCTATCTCACCTTTAAGTTTCTAACTATCTTCTATCCTGAGATAGTGAAAGATCCATTTCTTGACATCTACTTATTTGTGGAAGATTTCAATATAGATTTGCTAATAAAAAGAGCACTGGTCACAAAGGCTAGTCAAATTGAAAAGTTGTTTTATACAATGTATATAAGATATACCTCAGTTCTCATGACTGATTCATTTAATTTCATTAATTTGGTAATTGCATGCAGGACATTCAAAAGATCAGAGGTTTAGTGAATTTAACGATACATTGCATATCCTGAAAGTATGCGTAATTCATTGAGAATTCTTAAACTCTATTCTTTATGACCTTGAGAATATTGAAAGATTTCTACATTATAATAAACTATAGATGTTCCTTATAAAATGGATTTTGGCTACAATGTCACACACATTATGAAATAAAACAACCTAGGTTGTAAGCCAAAATGTTTCCGTGACAAGAAAAAGATACAATCCATCCAAAATCCACATCATAATGTGGTTAGAACCAAAAACATATGACACCCCTATTCTTTATGGCCCTGAGAATCTTGAGTGCCAAAACTCCCGAGTTACCTTCTTGAGCCAGGTAGGTTGGCCTACCAGTCAAGGGTTGATTAGGAAATGGTTGATTGTTGTCATATGATCGATTCCAGTTTGCAGCTTCCAACCATGGAGGTATTGAGTACACATACCTCACATTTGCACTACTGACCCCTGCATTAAGTGGAGGTGTGTAATGAGCATACAGAGAATTGACACCAACTTTGGTAGGAACAAGGCAAGTGGGTAAACCCTTAGTTTGATAGTGAGGCACTTGAATGTTTATGAGATCTTGGAATAATGGTGTATTATCTACAATGGAGTCCAATGAGTTTGAAATAATCCTGGTTTCATCAGCTATTCTTGTATCATTGATCATCCCTTGTTCCTTTTCAAGCATTTGTTGTGCCTTTCATTTTTCCTTTTCCTGTCTTGCCATTTTTTTGTTGGTCCTTAACTTGCCTTGCTTTATCTCTTTCAATCCTTTCATTTGCTCGACGTTGCACTGCAACAATCCTTGTTGCCTTCTTCTCCTTGACTAGATCCTTCTTTTTCTGTTTTAATTCTTGCATTTCAAATTTCTTTTTTTCAGATTCAATTAACAGGTTTATATAGTCCTCTGAGGTGAGTAACTGTGAGCTTCGGCCCAGATGAAGACTACTTGGTGCACCTTTCTTTTTTTTCATTGATACTCTCTCTAATGGTAGCTTTAGGAACCGGCCAAGTGTCTTCTCCACCCCTCCCACCTACATGTCATTGCTTGGTACTTCCCTTTCAGTATCTGTTGGAACTGGTTGAACTATATCATTATCTTCATTTGATGCCTCATTATGTCCTTCATGTTCTTCCATTGATCTATTGTCCACAAAAAAATGAACAATTTCATTGTTCAATTCTGTTGGTTGTGAGGGCATGTTCATGATTTCTTCATTGGTTGCTGAGACACTATGTGCATTCATATTGATCATTGCTTCTGCTAGCCATGAAGGTGGGGTTACTTGGCTTGGCAATGTCAATTGGTCATTGTCAACTACATGTTCAACAATGTCATTAACAATATCAACAACAGAAGTTTCATGTTCTTGAGTTGGTGGAACAATCTCCATGTTACTGCGAATTTGTTCATGGTTATATTGTGTTTCACATACAATTTCATCATCTTCAACATATAAGTGTCCTTGAGATAGGGAAATCATATTACCAGCTGCAACAACATCATCTTGGTCATCTACTTCTTGCACTTCAACACTTGTTTGGGCATTTCCTTCTTATATACCATCCACATGAAATGCTTGACTACAACCAGTATCATGCATAAGAGCATCATAGTTCAGTGGCTAGATTCCTATCCTCCTAAAGCCAACCTTGATATTTGATGGTGTCAAAGCCCTTTTAAAAGCTTTACTTGCAAGCTCTGCTAGCTCGAACCTTTTCACCTCAGCCCTTGGATTCTTTGCCATCCATACAGCGTGTTCCGACCTGAAATAGTTCTTGAAAGGGCCAAACATACTAACATCAAGGAGTTGCAGTCTGTGAGTGGTATGAGTGGGAAATGTCAATAGGTCAATGCCTAAATTGTTTTCTTCCTCAATTGTTTATACAACCATGTGGCTCCCATGGCCATCTAATATCAATAGGTGTCTGCTATTAGGCGAGATGCCACCTAGTACCGATGCAGCAAAGTGAAAAAGTTGTCTTAGAAACAATTCTTTAGTCATCCATGCATGGGGATGGGCAGCCATGCATGCACCTGGCTCACAGTTTTGTATATAGTTTTTCAGTTGATTTTTACCTTTGAATAGATAAAATCCTGCGATTGAAGTACCAATGGCATTGATAGAACATAAAATAGTTATCCACTCCCTGCTCTTAGGAAAAATATTTGGCACATTTTGGCTCCCCCTCTTGGAAATTACCCGCATGCCACAATTCTTCCCTGCCTGTAACCCTATTTCATCACAGTTCCATATATGGTCTGCTCCATAAGAATGTTTATCGTAAGAACTAGAAAGTGTGTCATAGAACTTTTCCACAACTTCAAGGCACAAATTTAATGCTCTGTCTCTGTCAAGGCCCTCAGCAGTACGCAATACAAGTTTTGGATGCCTTCTTTTAAACCCAAACCACCATGATTTACCAGGAAACCCATCTTTGAATGGGTTTGGCCTCCCTTGACAGATTTGAGCAACTGTTGATTTGAGTTGTATCAACTCTAGCCCATGTCCCAATTGGGCCATCTCTTTACACCATTCAACCACCTCCGCCTCCTCCTCCTCAGTCATAACTGTAAGAGGCCCTCTACGTTTTGTACGAGTCAGTCCATTTATCCAATAATGTATTGATGAGGGAGGAATACCATGTTTTTTTGCAGATGCCCAAACTGAGTATCCATTAAACTCTATGTCGTCAATTGCAACTAACATTTTTTCTTTTTTCCATCCTCTTATAGCACTAATCTTTTTAGTTGAACTTGCCCCTTGGACTATTGTTGATGGTGGTTCTATGGCTGACGGTGTGTTAACATCAGCTATCGTCACATGGTCATCCTCAATAATGTTCCCTGGTGCATTGTTGGCATTGACATTAGTTGTCCTATCCTCATCAGACGATGTGCACCGCAGCTGCGCACCCCTTGTCACTTTCCTGCCACTTCTCCTTGTATGAGCAGTATAACTTCCTTTTTCCATAGATGCAACAACCTGTAAAATTATTGCATGCATTTAGACATTAGAATATTTGTAAATTATGCTTTCATACAAGGCAAAAATACTTCTGCTTTATTACAGGAAATTATCAACATGTATGTGATATGAAATCGAATTGCATTACTTCGTAGTCTCTCATTGCAAATTACAACTTTCTTTTGCCTCAGAAGATGGGCAGAAAGCTAGGAATAAGCAAGAGAAAAAGCTATTGCAAATTACAACTTTCTTTTACCTCAGAAGATGGGCAGAAAGCTAGGAATAAGCAAGACAAAAAGCCAAGGAAAAGAGGAAGGCCTGTGACCAAAAAGTGAAAATATCCAAAGCTAGACAAACTTGATCCATGTAGCACAAAAACAAAATGATAGTCAGCACCCATAATTTTCATGACACACACAACATTGGTTTCTAGGTGATAGATCAAGATTAAAGTAAAATCTTGTCCTAGGTCATTTGGAGGATAGCCAACCAAAAGCCAAATTATCTTGAGTTTCTAGCTTAGTCGATTTTGATTATTACATTTTGAGTCTCTCCATTGACCTTTGTTCACCTATTTACACAGTGTTTTAGCTAAGGCATACGCAAGTGAAATGTGCACATATATTTTGTTTCAAATATCATTTTCCATTTTCTTTCTATTTGGCATTGACAAAAATGTCTCAGTATGCCAACTTCTCCATTGCAATCCATGGCCACCATTCCAAGCATAGTAATTAGTTTTGAAACTCAAACAAAATATGGTCATATGCTCCAGAAGAGTACTATGCTTGTCATAATCACAGTAAAGCTGGTCATAAATTCTATGTTGGGAACAACTTGCAGCTTTGATCAGTCTTGGAATGGACTTATTGTCACTTTCAACATTATACAAAACAATATCTTTTAAACTACCACATTATATCCACAATATTTTAAGTGGTTGATCCATAAGTATAAGTTTAGATCACCTGATGATCACATTGCTGGACCTTGCTTTTCCTAACAACATAGAAATTAAGTCAATTGCTTGTCTGTTCATCAGTTTAGCAACTTTTATATGGATATCTGCTAATAGGCTTCAAGTAGGATTCTATGATAGAAGTTGCAGTGCAGTTTAAGGCATTATTCAACAATTAGTTTCCAAGGCTTTTGCTCAGAATTCCCTTATAGCAGCTGGGCTTATAAGGATGCATTTCCATGATTGCTTCATTAATGTAAGGATAGGAACTAGCATACAACCATGTATATCAAAGTTACATGTTTCTAGTTATAAATGCACCCAAAGTATTGTCTAAATTTAATGCATTGTTGCTATAAATTCAAGTTGTCAGTATCTAATTTATAAATGGATCCAAATATTGTCTATTTTAATGCATTATTGTATATAGTTGATAGTGAACACTATCCACTCAGTTACAGAGCATTGAATGCTGTTGTCAGTGGTATATGGAGTCTGGACCATCAGATCTACCATCTATTCAAATTAGACAGTTTACAGACCACTCTCATAGTGTTCAATTAGAAAGTTTATAGACCACTCTCAAATTGTTCAATGTTGCTTAGCCAGATGGATAGTGTTTAATTAGAATTGATAAACTCATCCAAGTTGTAAAAGGTATCAGATAGTGTTCCTGTAGAATTGGTAAACTCACCCAAGCTGTAGAAGGTATCTTGATAGTTGATGCTTTTTAGTTGGCCTTTAGGCATAGAATTACTCTTCTTTTAAGGTTATATCTGTTGTGATGTGCTTTAGGCTTAGAATTACTCTCTTTGTAAGATCATCTGTGTGGTGATTGTTTTTTTAAGAGTATGATTGATCAAGAATTCTGACATTTCATTAGCATTTTTAATAAAAACCTGTTGTTTTAAATTAGGGTTGGTAGTAGTCCATAGGCTTACATTCCATTGCCATCCATTTTCTTTTTGGTATGCTTTCCATCTACAAAAATACTGAAAACTCACAATGTTTTAGCTAAGGCATAAGCAAGTGAAATGTGCACATATATTTTGTTTCAAATATCATTTTCCATTTTTTGTTGTTTGGAATTACCAAAAATGTCTCAGTATGGCAACTTCTCCATTGTAGTCCATGGCCACCATTCCAGGCATAGTAATTAGTATGGAAACTCAAACAAAATATGGTCATATGCTCCAAAAGAGTGCTATGCCTGTCATAATCAAAAATCATTCTGAGTCTCTCCATTTACCTTTGTTCACCTATTTACACAGTGTTTTAGCTAAGGCATAAGCAAGTGAAATGTGCACATATATTTTGTTTCAAATATCATTTTCCATTTTTTTGTTGTTTGGCATTGCCAAAAATGTCTCCGTATGCCAACTTCTCCATTGCAGTCCATGGCCACCATTCCAGGCATAGTAATTAGTTTGGAAACTCAAACAAAATATGGTCATATGCTCCAGAAGAGTGTTATGCATGTCATAATCACAAATCATTTTGAGTCTCTCCATTTACCTTTGTTCACCTATTTACATAGTGTTTTAGCTAAGGCATAAGAAAGTGAAATGTGCACATATATTTTGTTTCAAATATCATTTTCCATTTTTTTGCTATTTGGTATTGCCAAAAATGTCTCAGTATGCCAACTTCTCCATTGCAGTCCCTGGCCACCATTCTAGGCATAGTAATTAGTTTGGAAACTCAAACAAAATATGGTCATATGCTCTAGAAGAGTGCAATGTCTGTCATAATCATAGTAAGGCTGGGAAGCTTGAAAGCCATTAGAGATCTTGATGATGCTTTCATTCAAAATTGTGTTCATTCCCATTACAATAGACTTTCATGTAAATCAAGATTCCCGTATTGGACAAAGAAAAATTAAATGAAGACGTATGACAAAAGATCTTAGGTTTTTAAAACATTTATCTCATTAAATGGAGAAATTAGAGTTTGAAATAAGAAACTCTACGAAAACTCTATAAAAAGCAGTTCTGTGGTTATATGGTTTCCAATTTTTATTATCAGTCATAAAAAAATTTAGAAAATTGAACTGAAAAAATTAAGTATGTTGAAGGCATTCATTTTTTTTATTTTAAGGAATGGTTTTAACTTTTCTAAATAGCTATATTTAGAACCTACTTTTTATTCAATGGCTGTTTGTGAAACCATCTAGCTATCCTTTTAGTAGTTATGGCAAGACAGAGCATGTAACCATCAAACCAAGAGAAGTAAAGGAGTATAGAGAGGAAAAGATAAATTCTCCATGGAGAAATTGACGTATTGCAAAGTCTTTAATGTTGTTTTATGAAATCTGTAAGAACTGAAAATGTAAGAACTCTGATAAATGAAAACAATGAAAACATAATTGTAAGAAGAATGAGTTGTAATTAATATAACTAACCTGGATATATTGGCAACTGTTTTGTGATGTTGTCTTCAAGTTTGCTGAATAGTTTGAAAGCATAAGATGCAACTTCAACAGTGGGTGGATTTCTTTTATAGTTTTTGGGACTTGAATTTAATTGATGGACATGGATGCACATGGATTGCAATGGCTTCATTTTGAGTGTGTGGTTTGGATTTAATTTGATGTGATCTAATGGTTGGGAATTGGTTATTTGTTGATCCATGTGCTTTGATCTGTTTTAATGAGAAATAGAGTGAGTTGGGTGTCATTTATTGCAATTATTGGGTTTGGGTGTCATTTATTGAGCAAAGTGGGTTTAAATGTTATTGGGTTGGGTGTCATTTAATGAACATAGGGGGTTTAGTTGTTGAACAACACAACAGTTATGGCTGACATACATTCCCTTTTATTATGTGCAAGTAGGGATATTTATTTGGGATACAAAGCTTCAGTTCTAATGAGTGTGTGTTGAAGTGACTGCTACTGTGTACGTCTGGAATAGACCATTTTGGAAGCATTTATGGTTTTAGCTGTTTTCTAGTTGGGTCAATATGGTTTGCACTCTTAAGTAATAAGATACTATTTATGGATAGTTGTGGGCCCAGTCAATGTATAGGGAAATTTTGGACATAAATTCATACTTATTTATACTTAATGTTATTTATTTTTGTTTAAATATTGGTTTCAAAAGTGTCAATTTATGGTGGTTTGGTGGGACTAGTACGACATCAATTACTGGTCCATGCACAACATTAGGAATCTCTCCCCTACCATTTATGAATTTTAAGGTTTTTAGCCGCAGTTTTTCTGTGTACTTTGAAATATGAACAGGCATTCAATTTACGTCAAGGGACGGACATGTCAAGGAATCATACAACTGGAAACTATCAACATTGTTGCTTGCTTCATCGAGATTTCTGGCTTGGTTATTACAAGCCATAGAACGACCGATGAACATTAGATTTGAATTTGCAGTGTCAGCCGTAGCCTCAACATGTTTTTTTAAAGTTATTCATGAAAGAAATGATTTTTTAAATCTTAAATTTGATTTACATAATTTTTTTACTATATTTTCAGTAGGACTTTTTTTTTCACGTAGGAAAAAAGTCGTAATTTTATTCCTGTGAATAAAATTGCATTTTGTAGATGCTAGAGCATATGCATATGAGCTGTTCCTGAAAATCAGGACGCAAAGAATACAAAATTAACAAGAAAAGAGATATTGTGCCAGCAAGTCTATATTTTCCTGCCTTTTATCTTCTCCACTTTTTGCCAAACTCCAGTGTTGGGAGTGGGAACAATTATAGCAAGCTGATTTTCCTCTTTGTACATTGGTTGTTCTTTATCAGATTCCGATCCTTCGGAACTATGTGCTCATTTGGCACCACTTATTTCCAGCTGTAATTCTTGTTGTTGTACCAAGTTATTTGGCCCCAAATTGGGCCCCCCGGTGCTCTCTTCCTGCATTTTTTCCTGTCTCCTTTGCATGTCAAGATGTTCTGTCTTCAGTGCCTCCTCCTTCAGTGGTTCGGTATGCTGCCAACCTTTGGGTTTTTTCTGTTGTTTCTTGTTCCCTTTTGGATCCTTACTAGACAATAGACAGGAAAATTGTAGGTGCCCTGTCTGCAAGCAGCCGCGACATCTGAATGCTTTGTTCTCATAGTCAAGTGGCTGTGTCCACAGTGAATTATTAAAATTCAATGTGATGTGATTTGGGAGTCCTTGACTTAGGTCCACCTCTACACACATTCTGGCATATGTGAAGATTCCCCGAATAGCTCTGTCTTCATTTGTTTTAAGATGTTTTCCTAAGGAGTTCCCAATGGCTGTTAAAGCTTTTTGGTGCGAAAAATGCAGTGGGAGGTTATGCAGCCTTAACCAAACTGGCATTGTTGAAACTACCATGGTATTGGCATCAAAGTCCGTGAACCAGGGGGTGATAAAGCGACCAGCACTGCCCCAAAACCAAGGCCCCTGATTAGTGATGTTGTCTCGTTCCAGTTCTATGCTAAATCTAACTATGGAAAAGCCCTTAGGGCATAGATATATTTCATATTTACGTGACCATGATGTGAAAATCCATTGATGCAGTGCATCTGCTTTTGGCCAATAACCATTAAATCTACATATAATAGTATTGTGGATTAAATCTGTGTATAGATCCGTTACCTTCGGCAGAGATACTATAAGCATAGGTGATTCCAGCTTTTGTTACACAATGTAGGGGCCTGGTAGCTCCGTTGTGGGTCTGGTCTGCATTGCAATGGTTCCTTTCCTTTGACTGCATCGCGAAATGAGCCTGTAGTTTTTGAGTTGGCTCCCTTGCACCCGCCTCGTAGTCTCAGGTTGAGGATGATGGTTGAATATTTAACAACTCCATAGTGCTAGAGTGTGTGTTGGTCCTGCAAGCAGAGTCCTGAAAATAACAGATTTTGGTATGTTACTGGAGTACCCAGTTTGATCTGGATCTCCATTTTTAACTCAAGAACGCTCATCCCTTTCCTGATCTGTACACAACAATGTCTGCCTTCTATCGATCTGATAAAGATTTGCTTCAGATCTATATTCATACATGACGGATCAACCTTATCTAGGCCCCGATTTACTGGGTTGTATTCCAGATCTGGCGGGTCGATGGCAGATCTAGGGTTTATATGTCTTCCCACTGTGTAAAAGGGCTGTCCACCTCCTATCAACAGTTTTTCAGGTACTGTTGTAGTAGATCCAGAGTGTGATTCAACAGATCCAAACCATTCAACAATAATATCATAAGATCTACTTGTTCCGTACCCAGTAGCGCGCAGTTGTCCCTTCTGCTGTCCATTCGCTGTAGAGATCTCAGGTTTCAGATCTGGGCCATTTTCCTCGACAATCGTCCGGTGCTCGCAGATGGCCAATGTGGGTTTTCTGTTATCAATGGGGAGGCCCCTGGTATGGCTAGCCGCTTGCCAGTTCTCATCTTCCCAAACGCCCATCCCGACATTTTCCCTTACTGCTGAGAGATCCCTATTCTGGGCGTTTTGTATGCATGCAGTCGCATGGTAGCAAAGATCTCCATGTTTGCCATGATTCTTGCTCAGGTGGATTGGTGTGCTGGTTGCCGTCTTGTTCAGTAAGCCAATCACAAGAACAACAACGGATTCTGCAATGAAAAAACCCTTTCTTGTGCCGCCTTAATGGAAAAGTCCGCGTAGAATTAGCGTATGCACATTTTGAATCCGCAGATCCACTACTTTCAGTGGGTTTTGGGATGATCCGGCCCTTGCATTTGCAGCCGCAGTATAAACCCTGGTGAGATGTGCCATTGCAGATCGTCCAGACCTCAGAGCTCCAATTCCTTATTTACAAATGATGAATATTATTTCATATCTAGCGTATAATTATCCCTAAATCACCTCTTTTCAGTAGGGATTTTATATCATGTATAATATATTATCTTCATTATGTCACGTCTAATATATCATTGTAATTAGAAGGAAACAAAATTGAACTAGTAACTTCACATCAATTTATTTTTAGAAATAATTAAGATAAATTTTAATATGATAAATTTTAATAGATATTTAAATATAATCAAAATTTCATTATAACTTAAATTTTTATATAAAATATATCGTTAACAAAAACATTTTGCTAACATCAATGGATTGGCATAATGAAAATTTCCAACAAAATTCACAAGTGATAATAAAATCAATATTTTTTTTGAGTGGATCTATATAATCCTAGAATGTTTAAATAATAACAAGACAACTTCATTGCATCTTTACCATTAAAAATAATGATGAAACTCACATCGCATAGCATCCAATTACAACACCTTCCTTACCAAGGGACCATTTCATTATTTAATAATAACTATCACAATCACATTATTAAATAAGTTGAGGTATCCAGATTCATTTTCTACCTTTAAAATTAGTGACAATGAATTTACATAAATTAGGTGGGAAATGAGGCCAATAAGCACATATTAACAACTTTATTAAAGGCCATTTTAGGTTTATAGCTGATTTTTCATCTTTATGTGGATAGGGGATTTCTAGAATATTTTGAGAATTGACTACCTCACCTGTCTCTTGGAACTCTAAACATTCTAGGAATCCATAGTCGACTTAACTTTAGGGCTTTATTAATGTGGTTGTGTCAATTGATGGGGAGTATTCACAAAACATTGTTGAACATGGTTGAGTATGGTGGATAAGAGCACGGTTGACCATGGATGTTGATGGTTGACCATGGTTCATGATGATTGACTATGATTGACCATAGTTGTTGAGGGTTGACCATGGTTCATGATAATTGACTATGGTTGACCATGAATGATGATGGCCAAATGAGTAGTCTATGGTTAGTAATGTTGATAATGGTTAAGCATGGCTTAGAAAGTTGACAAGGATGGATATGGTTGTCTATGGGTAGACGAGGATTAACCATGGTTGACTATGGATAGATCAACGTGGATCATTGTAGGCCATGGCTAACAAGGGTTGACCATGGTCAACTATGGTTAAATATGGTTAATCATGTATAGCCATGATAACCATGGTTGACTATGTTTGAACTTTCTATGTTTGACCATGGATGAGCTTCTTCAACATTATTAAGTTCAAAATTGTTTAACTAAGGGTGATTATGGTTGACTATGGTTATCACGCTTTAAGTAAAAATGAATATACTCTACCATGTTGCCTATGGTTGGCCATATTAACAATGAATTACCATTGTTTGCATGGATGACCTTGGAGACCATGCTTGATCATTGTCAACTATGGTTTTATGATACTTGAATATGATTACCTAATTTAATTTCATTGAATATGGTTGACTATGGTAACATATGGATGTTATGGTTTATGAGGGTTAACCATGGTCAACCATGGTTGTTTCTTAATTTTAGTTAGCAATCGTATGTTCTATGCTTAGCACAATTACTTCAATGTTCCTTTAGCAACCTAATGACAATTTCAATTTAGTTTTCCATAGCAATCACATTGACAGTAAAAGTAGATAGAGCATGAAACAAATGCAAAAGACAAGCTAAGACAAGTGGACACAAGATTTGGCAAATGCCTGGGAAAAGCCCCAATGTGGAGAAAACCCTTTGATCAATTCTTTTTATTATTATATCAAATGTTTAGTAGAGAGAGAATACAAAAGTAAAATTGACTTCTAAATCAAAGTCAAAACATCCCTTTCAATTCTGTAGTCAAGTGTAGTCAATCTCATCCCTCACCAACAATTCAAAGATGGTCAACGCAACATTCAAACTAGCCTCCTTGAGCTTGACCAAACTAAGTCAAATTCGACCTTCCTTGTTGGTCAAATTTAGCCCAAAAAAATCCACAAAACTGCAATCAAAGTTGGTCAACGTGATGTCAACCCTACGGTCAAACATGCCTATGGTCAACATAGGAAAAATTCCTGCTTTTGCCTCAGTCCAGGTGCCCAAAAATTAGGCCTACTGAGACAAAAAAATCACCTTGAAAATCAAAGCCAAAGGATGCCGAGAAAGTCAAAGTCAATGTTGGTCAATGCTAGTCAAACTATAGAAAATTCTGAAATTTTTGACCTTGTAATTCTATCCATAAATTCATCCTCCTTGTGTCACACGTGTGAGAGAGAGAGAATTCCCAATTTTGTACGAACCAATGAGAGAAGGAGAGAGAAGAATGTGTGTGTGATGATGATGCCAAATGAGGTGAGAGGGAACTTGTATTTATACAAGTCGTTGAGTGTGAAGAGGCACATCCATTGGGCTTCGTGAACCTACATGATGATGTGGCCAACCTGAACAATTTGCACATGTGTGGGCATAAATTCAAAAACACACTTCTGCTTGTCCAAATTGGATTATATTTATATCAATTTTGGTCCTCTCGAAATGAGGAATTTAATGCAATCACTGTATCCATCAAATGTGTTGTCCCAAGGTGAAATTTGTCCCTAGTTGCAAAATTTAACATTCCCTATCAACTAGGGAGAATTCCAACTACTAATCCATCCATCATCATTGATCATAATGCCATCCTGACGTCATGAAATTTTTTTGTATCTCATCTCATCTCTTCTTTGCTGAACACTGATATGAATAATGAAGAAGAAACAATGAAGAGTGAGTCACAAGACCTTACCACTCTCCACTGACAAAAGTCAGTCTTGATCCCAGATCAAGTAGTTGTGGGACACCATGCATCCTAGAGATAGGGGGTCCGACAATACACAATGCGCCCATTGATAGTGCTATGGTCCCTATCCACTTTTCTCAACTCATTGGAGATATGAGAGCTAATTCCCATGTGTTCCGAACTACATGGGTAGGATGTATGTTGGGGCATTCGCATGAGTAGGTGGACCACTCATCTTGCTCATATGCCATAGGAGAAGGTGAACCACTCACCCTACACACGTGTCATCCATCGTATAGGAAGGTGAACTACCCACCCTACACACATGTTAACCATCATGGGGTATCATAGGGGAAAGTGAATCAATCGACCTATGCATAGCACACCAAGATCAAGGTGACCCACTCACCATATGGTCACTCATAGATCCAAGAATTACCCCAAGTCCCCAGGAGCTCCTAGAGCTCAATGCCCAACTCAAGCGAGACCCTCATGGAAGGGTATTTCCATGACTCCAAGTCTCTCTCAAAAGGCTAAGAATTTGATCCTGCCTAAGGGCTTTGTGAGAATGTCTACACCCTGCTCATCAGTCTTGATGTGTTGAAGACTTATTTCTTTTGTTATACCATATCGCGGATAAAGTGGTACCTGATATCAATGTGCTTGGAGTGGTCATTGAACACGGGATTCTCTGAAAGGAGAATCCCATTCTAGTTTTCATAGTATATCACGGTGGTA
The DNA here is from genome assembly GCA_031772625.1 of Pinus tabuliformis. Lineage (NCBI taxonomy): Eukaryota > Viridiplantae > Streptophyta > Pinopsida > Pinales > Pinaceae > Pinus > Pinus tabuliformis. The sequence continues at coordinate 1,492,902,318 of CM062819.1, read as the reverse complement.
CCTAGCACATGCTCAAATAGCTCACTAAAGAGCCTTCTTCAACCAAACAGCTTCACAATAGGTCATACTAGTAGCAATATGTTTGGCCTCAAGTATGCTTAGAGCAACTAATTTCTTCTACGTTCTCATCCAAGAAAGTGAAGAAGAACCCAATCTGAAGGAACATCCAAACATTCTCTTACAATCTACCACATTTCCAGCTCAGTCAACATCAGTATATCAATGTAGTCTCAAATTCCCAATAGTGTATCTCAATCCATAGTTGATTGTGCCACAAAGATATTTCAAGAGATTCTTAACAACAATCAAATGTATGTGATGAGGATGGATCATAATTTGACTCAACATATTCACAATGAAGCATATATCCAACTGAGAGTTTACTAAGAACATTAGGGCTCCCACAAGTTGTCGATACTCAGTAGGGTTTTCTAGTTCAGGCCTAACAACACTTCCACATAGTTTCTTGAAGTTGAATTCCATCGGACTATACAAAAACTTGTAATCCACCATCGCACATCTCCCGAGCAGCTTCACAATGTATTTTCCTTGAGAAATAAAAGTATCCCCTCACTTTTGGAAAACCTCTAGGCCTAGGAAGTAGTGCATCATACCTAGGTCCTTCATCTCGAATTCGAAAGCCAGCTCCCTCTTGCACTAATAAAATGAGAGGGTTTGCACCTGTCAGGAAGAGATCATCTACATAAAGGACCAAAATGAGAGGCACGCCCTTTTCAACCTTAAAGTATAGTTTAGCATCAACATCACTTCTTGTAAATCCCAACCTCATAAGACATATATCAATCCTTTCATACCAAGCCCTAGGGGCTTACTTCAACCCATAGAGGGCTTTGTTTAACCTACATACATGTGTTGTTTGATCTTGTACTTTTAACCCCTACGGTTGTTCCAAGTAGACTTCGTCCTTAAGGGAGGCATGCAAAAAAGAAGTCCTAACATCCATTTGATGTAGGATCCATCCTTAAGAGGTAGTGAGAGAAATAATCAACTAGATATTGGTATATCGAGAAACCGACGCAAATATCTCATCATAGTCCACTCATTCCTTTTGAGAGAAGCCTCAAGCAACAAATTTGGCCTTAAATTTTTCAACACTCCCATTAGCTCCATGTTTAATTTTGTATAGCCATTTCGAGGTGACTACAGACTTGTCTTCCAGTCTAGGCACCACATCCCACACATCATTTTTCATGATAGATTCATATCCCTCATCCCTTGTATCCTTCTACCCATGGTTCTTTACAGCTTATTCGAATGTCAATGGCTCAGATTGAATAATAGTACTCATAAAAAATAAGTACCCTTGATACCTGTTTGGCTTCTTACTTTCACGAAATGTCCCTCTTAAAGAAATTTGTCTTTTAGCATCTTTGAGAGTATCTTTGAGCCACAAAGGTATTTTTTTAGGTAGAGGGATCATCAGGAGGTGGACTAATGGGATCCACCAAGTCTTCAACATTAGGAATAGGCTCATATGTCGGAGATTCCTCTTGCTTTTCTGTAGTATCATCATTATCCTTCCTTATGATGGGAAGATATTTGGACTTCCCAAGGGTAGTGTGTTCATCGAAGGTGACATCATGCCTTACTTCCACATATCTTTTTCCAGGCATATACATTCTATATGCCTCTGAATCTTCACTATAGCCCACAAATATACCTTTCTTCCCAAATGTTTCTAACTTGTTTCTTTTCTCTTTTGACACATGAAAATATACGGGAAAACCAAACAATAAAAAATGAGAAACATCAGATTTCTTACCACTGAAAACTTCTTTGGATGTTTTGATATTTAGTGTTTGATGTGAGCTCCTATTTTGATATATGACAATGTTTTCAGCTTCTCCCCATAAGAACTTTGGTAGACCTTTATCATGTAGCATGGCACAGGTGGCTTCCATGATTGTTGCTTCTTTCTTTCAACAACTCCATTTTGCTCAAGAGTGTATGGAATGGTTGTCTCCCTCTTAATGCCAACCTCTTTGAAAAATTCATTGAATTCATTTGATTCATATTTGGTTCCATTATCAGTCCTTAATATTTTGATATTCTTCCCTATTTCATTTTCCACCAAGGCTCTGTAGAATGAAACCATTTGAACAATTCATCATTCTTCTTCAAGAAATAGACCCATGTTTTGTGAGAGAAGTCATCCACAAAAATTGCGTAGTATAAGTATCCTACCAATGATGTTACAGGAAATAGACCACATAGGTCAGAATGGACCTATTGAAGAATATCAATAGTTTGGATTTCACTTGAAGGGAATGGTCCCCTTGTAAGTTTCCCAGTTGCAAAACCTTGAAAAACTCCTTCATGATTCATGTTGAACTCGAGTCTACGTATGACCATCTTCCTTACCCCAGATAAGGCTTTATAATGAAGGTAAAAAAATCTCCAGTGTCATAATTCAAATTGAAGAGAAGTATCACAAGTTAAGGATCCCAAAGGACTTCCTCCAACTTGATAGAGACCTTCAACCCTAAATCTATGTGTAAATTCATCTTTAGGGATTCTATTCCAAATTCATACTTTTCCATCAATGAATTCTACATTGAAGCATTTATCTTCTATTGTAGAAATAGACATTGGGTTCTTCTTAAAATAGGGCACACATAATACTTCTTGTAGATGAATGGTTTGACCTTGATTTAAGTGAAGAGTAACGATACTTATCCCTTTCATGGGGTAGGTGGCATTGTCTCCAAGTATGATCTCCAAATTAGTGTTCTTTTCAACCAAATTTGAGAGGGCCTCCTTGTACCCAATGAAGTGCCTTGAGGCTCCACTATCAATCAACTAATGATCCAAGGTATCCAGAGGAGAGGTCGTAGATAGAGAAGAAATGAGATAAAACTCCTTTTTTTTTTCTATAACATTACTTTCTTCATATCTGGAATTTATCATCCTTTTGGGAGGTCGACCATTTCCATATCAAGAAGTGGGATAACTCCTCTTTCCTTTATTTTTGAACCTATTCTTCCTTTAATTTCCATTGCCTTGGTAGTTTTGGTTGTTGTTGTCATCATCCCTTGAGGTATCATTCTTGTGAGGACACTCTTTAGCATAATGGCCAAACATGTTGCAATTGTAGCACCTTCCTTTTCTTCCTTCTTTTAATCCCTTCTTGAATCCTTGACCTTGTCTTCCTGGATGAACATTATTATTCCTCTTAGAATGAGTGGAGAAGGTATTAGTTTCATTTCCATTTGAGGTATTTTCTCTCTCCATCATACTTATCTCTTCTTGAGTTCATCTAGCTAATAATTCATCGAAACTAGGAATCCAACCATTGTTGAGAATAGTTTTGTTAAACACATTCCATGATATTGGAAGACCTCCAAGAGCAATGAGAGTGATCTCCTTATCCACAATAACTTCTCCAATAGATAGAAGGTGATTCTTGATTTGTGTGATCCTCATGAAGTAGTATTGGATAGAGTCCCCTTTATCCATCTTGATGTCCTTCAAATTGTTCTTGAGAAAGAAGATTTGATTTGCATTGTTTACTTTGAACATCCCAACCAGCTTATCATACATCTCTTTAGATGTTTCCAAATTAGAAATCTAGGAAACCAAATTATTTTGAATGAAATCTATGATAATTTTCTTAGCTTTGACCTCACCTTTCTTGTATTTAGTCTTTGCAACAACATGTGCATTTAAAGGAGGCACCACCACTCTTCCCTTCACATAGTCCATAACATCATGCTTTTCCAAATTCAAGTCCAAAGTCATATTCCATGCATGACAGTCAGATTTTTCCTTGAGCTTAACCTCTGATTTCAAGTAAGATGTAGTAGCCATTAGTCCAATAGTCTTCTCCAATAGATCTCTCTTAGTGATTTATTTTCTCTCTCTTTCTTGGGCTTTGTCTTCAACTTGGATCTAAAACCATGTTAATTTAGTTAACAATGGTTTGTTCCATGCTTAGCACACTTACTTCAATGTTCCTTTAGCAACCCAATGAATATTTTAATTTAGTTTTCAATAGAAATCATATCAACCATTAATCATATTGACAGTAAAAGTAGATAGAACATGAAACAAAATGCATAAGGCAAGCAAAGAAAAAAGGACACCAGATATTCTAGATGCTACTGAAAAACCCCAATGTGGGGAAAACCATTTGATAAATTATTCTTATTACTATTTCAAATGTTTAGCAGAGAGAGAGAGTACAAAAGTAAAATCGACTTCCAAATCACAGTAAAAACAACCCTGTCAATTCTGCAATCAACTGTAGTCAAACTCAACCATAACCAGAAAGTCAAATATGGTCAACATAGCAGTCAAACTTTCCTCCTTGAGCTCGGTCAACCTCAATCAAATTCAGACTTCCTTGCGGGCCAGTTTCAACCCAAAACAGTCAACACAACTACAACCAAAGTTGGTAAACTTTATGTCAACCCTGTAGTCAAATAGTCTATGGTTAACGCAAGTTAAATTCCTTGTTTTTCTTGGGTTTCTGTGCCAAAAAATGCAGCCTGCTGAGACAAAAAATCACCCTAAAAATTGAAGTCAAAGGATACCCAGAAAGTCAAAGTCAACATTGGTCACACTACAGAAAATTATGAAATTTTCGACCCTCTAATTTTTATAGAAATTCGTCCTCCTTTTTCCACACGTGTGAGAGAGAGATAATTCCCAATGTTATACAAATTAATGAGAGAAGGAGAGAGAAGAATGTGTGTGTGATGATGATGCCAAATGAGGTGAGAGGGAACTTGTATTTATACAAGTCATTGAGGGTGAAAATTCACATCCATTGGGCTTCATGAGCCTACATGATGATGTGGCCGATCTAAACAATTTGCATATGTGTGGGCATAAATTCTAAAACACACTTCTTCTTGTCCAAATTAGATGATCTTTATATCAATTTTGGCCCTTTTGATAAGAGGAATTTAATGCAATCATCATCTCCATCAAATGAGATATCCCATGGTGTATTTTGGCCCTAGTTGCCAATTTTAACATTGTTGAAGCCTAAAAATGGTTGATCATGATTGATTATGGATGACTAAGGTTAATGATGGTTGAAGAGGGTCAAACATGATTGATGATGGCCAATGATGGTTGATAAGGTTAATGAGGATTGACCATGGTAGGGGAAGAGTTTATGAGGATTAACCAACGGTGACTATTGTAGACCATGGGCGACAAGACTTGACCATAATTTACCATGTTTAAATGTTGCTGATCATGGATGACTAGGTAACTATGGTTGACTATTGTTGAGCTAGTTTGACCATGGTTGAACATTGTTCAATGGTTGAATTTCTTGTCCATGTTTGAACATGGTAAAAATGTTCTACTATAGATGAGCTTGTAAGACCATGATTGATTATGATCAACTATGATTGACTATAGGTGAACATGGTTGACCTAGTAACCAACATTTAAGAATAAATGTATATGGTTGATCATGTTTACCATTCTTGAAAAAGTGGTTGACCGTGGATGTCTATGTAGGCCATGTTTGACCATTGTTGTGTTGGTTCAACCATGATTGAATATGGTTTAATAAGGATGAACACATTAACTATATTTGTTTGTAGTTTAGCTTGTTTGAGCATAGCTAATTATTATTAACCATAAATGAACATAGTTGATTATGGTTATATATATATATATATATATATATAACCATAATCAACTATGTTCATTTATGGTTAATAATAATTAGCTATGCTCAAACAAGCTAAACTACAAAGTTAAGAGGCGGTCCAAAATGATAAAGACATTTTAATGTAATGTAATATCTTGTAGACTTAAGTAAAAAATAAAATAAAATAAAAATAAAAATAAAATAATTATTAATTAGAATTATCAATAAATCATTTTGACTTAATCAAATTAATAATAAAATTAATAATCAAACTAATAATTATAATTATAATTAATAATTAATAATTAATAATTAATAATTAATAATTAATAATCAAGTTATTTCATGCCACTAGAAATCTAGCCAGAGATAAATAAAACCTCTAGTAATAATCAAGCTATTTCATGCCACTAGAAATCTAGCCAGAGATAAATAAAACCTCTAGTAAATCGAAAAAGCTAGCAATAAAAAAACCCATAATAACATCTAATATTAACAAAGTATGCTTCACAGCTACCAAACCCGACCATTATTCTCTGAGATCATCGAATCTATGTAGGCATGATCGAGTCTATTAGCAGGGAAGAGAAGCCACACCTCTTGTCACTGAACATCATGTTTCCCAGAAGTAATGCAATACAATGCAGTGCAGGAAAATGTATTGAATCCGACCTTCTTTTACAGTGTTAAAGCAATAATCGACTAAGGCTAACATTCTCATAAGTTTAAAACGCTAGAAGAGATGTTTGTGTCTTAGAAACTCAGATTGAATCGGGTTCACAATCTGGAGCTCTGGTTGGCAGTGACTTAAATAAAGGCCACAACAAAGTTTAGAGATGCATTATTATAGTTTTGCATGAGATTGGAGACTTGTCGGTGTAACAAGGTAGGCGAAAATATGTTTGAGGAATACATTTATTATCAAACACGTGAATCATTGGTATTTATGTCCAGAGGGGTTAGTTAATATTTGCAAATTGTTTGATAGATGAAGTTTAAAAATTATTTTTTTTTAATAAAAAGTAAGGATTTGAATATATATTAGTGGGTAAAAGGTAAAGAATTGTATAAATATTAGTGGGTAATAATTAGTAGTAAGTTTAAATATTTATGTTTTTATTTTGTTTTTTAAAATGTTGAAGAACATATAAAAATTAGAAGTAGTTATCCACATGACATTGTATTATGCAAACATTGTAATAAGAACTTCAAATTATGGTCCAATCAAATGTTTGAAAGTAATTTTTTCAATAATGTTGATTTTTTTTTTTGTTTAAGTTAAATATTATAGCTTACATTTGTCAATGTTAAACTAATAGTGTCCAATATGACTCTTTTCAAAAATTGTTAAAACTATTTAATTAGTTAATTTGCTTAGATAATTAACACTTATTATTAAAAATATTATATAAAAATATTTTAATTTATAAGATAATCCCTAAATTTTATTAAATTAAATTTAAATGCATTTATAATCAAGGAATCTTGAAAAAAAATGATCATTAGCTTTCACTTTCTTAAGAATTTACAAGCTAATCTATTATTTTTCTTATATTAATTTTTTTCAATCACTCATTTTATTATGAAATAAATACTTTCATAAAAAGTTAAAAGTTAATTTATTATTTTTCTTATATTAATTTTTTGCAATGAATCACTCATTTTATTATGGAATAAATACTTTCATAAAAAGTTAAAAATTAATTTATTATTTTCCTTATATTAATTTTTTTCACTAACTCGTTTTATTATGAAATTTATAAGAGTTTGTTGTTGTTTTAGCACGTAAAATTTTGCTATAAAATTTATGGGAGGTTTTTTTACCATAATAGTATCGTTATTTAAATTAGCGATAGTAAAATGATAATTTAATATTTTAAATCTGCTTAACTATCTCTTAATGGAAATATAGCTTTATGTTATTCTTGGTTTCTTGTTATCCCACAAATTTTCTTTAAATTTAAATGTTACAATGTTTCGAATTATGCTGATACATATGTTTATATGAAAAGAAGACCTGTTTATATCCAAAGGAGGGTGTCATAGCTTTGTTATTATATATATTGGTATTTTTTAATAAAAGTCTGTGATTAATTACTTTCATTTTATAAATAAAGATTTTTGAGATATTTCCATTATTAATAAGTTGCTATGCAGTTACCTTCTCATCATATGATCTATAATCTAAATTATTTCCAACGTTCAGCGTCCATTTATCTTATATAATTGGACTGATATTATTAATGTTCCAACATATAACCTACATTTTATTGGATATAGTTTAGTCAACGATCATTTTTATATCACCTTGTCTTAAATGTCAATGACCTTCTCTTCTTATATGATCTTATCCATCATATTTAATTAATCCAAGTCTTAATGGGCACTTTCAATGCAGGTATAGGAAGACTATTAAGTGAAGTGTATTATTAAGAGTTGTTTTTTTTCAAAGAAATATAACTTTACTAAGTATAATGAGTGTGGGAAAAGATTATTACTTTAAAATATACTCCTTTGAGGTTGATTTTAAGAAAACAAATACTCTTTTCATTTTCCATTAATAATTTTATCAACGCCCAAAGTTCTTGTTGAGCCTATGATGAAGTTCAATTTCGAGATTAATCGTATAAAAAATTATGGTATATGATGTCATTAGATTTTTTATTATAGCATTTACCTTGTGCACATAACTAATATAATAAAGGTGAAAAAAATATTTAAGTATTTTAAAACGCCTCCGTAATTATTTGAAAGGATTATTACGAAACGAAAAATATCGTCATTTTAAAGAAGAAAGATTATGATTATTGCACTGAAAATAGTGCTAACATTGCATTGTTTGTGCAAACAAATCTTTAAGAGGCTGATATAGGGTAGGGGATGAGGAAAAAAGATACTTATCTCATGGGTTCCAATTAATTTCTTGTAACCCAATCTTATTATTCTTGTATATCTTTATTATAGTAAATTTTAATTCAAAATGAATTATTACATCATTTAATTGGTTGTATAGAATATTTCTAAGAAATGTATTAAAAGTCCATGAATCAATAAATGATATAATGGTTTTATCCGTTTTAAAACCTATCTAGTAATCTTATTATTAGTTAAGTAGATAATTGTTGAATTATATTTTATAAATCATGGTTGGTTTTTATTTATTTTTCTATGTTTTTTAAAAAAATCAAATGAGAAGGTTGGTAGGTGGTGGTGGAGTGAGTATACGTAATCTTAAGAGAAACAAAGAAATACATTATTATGTGGGATTGGGAAGTCTTTCCAATATTTTCATAGAGAAGTATTCACTTCATCACAACCTTTCCATCATGATGGAACAAGGCATCCAATCCATGATAGTACTAGGGTATTATATTCATGATTATATTCTAATAATTAAAGTTACAGTGGATAGGTCTATCCATGGAGAGAATCAACTTAATTCCATCATTTTTAGGGTCATGCAACTCCCTATTAACATTGAAACACTATCATTCTTCCATATAAAATAATAATTCAATAACAATGATGATTGTCAGGTAAAGGTGGCCTTCACTCTTGATGTAAGCGTTGGGATTAAAAGTGGGATGATTAGATATAGTTTTATCCCTTAATTGAATTAAAATAGGAACTTCACTCTTTTCAAACTTCATTCATCACATTTCTAAACTCATAACCTAGAACAAATATTGACCCAGAGCTAAGATGTTGTCTTTTCACCTCCTTCATTCACTCCAAATGGGTTCACATGTGGTTTATCAATGTTATTCATTAGCATGGATTTCCCTCCATGAATCTCACTTTGTTCGCTAACATAGATAGTATGGTCATTTTGGAGGCTAACATTAGGGAAAGCATCCTTTAGAGGCATAAGGGTAATTTCTATTTGTGGGAAATAATATTTTGTGTCTCTCCTTGGCTTAACTAGAGGTGTCTAAATTTCCCTATGTCATCCAAGTGGTTCTCTATATTTCGTGTTAACCTAGGAAACCTTGCCTACTTGGAATATCCCTAGTTATTTCTGAAGGTCCCCTCATTTATATTAACATCCATTACCCTTAGGAGGTTTAATAAATTAGAAATGAAGGGATTCTAATTTTTAGACATTTTTAGGGTTTTTTTCTTTCCTTGTTTAAGTGTTTTCCTTTTCCTTTTTTTTATATTGTTACTCCATCAATTCTCTTTCTTCTCTTAAACATTTTTGTATTGAAGACGGGTCTTGGTCTGGACTTGAAACATTGAGTCAAAATTAAAACTGTGGAGCATACTCAAGGCTTTTCTTCTTCAAATCCTATAGATAGAAATCTGCAAACAAGAATGGAAGGATTCATTGTTATAGTTTGAGTTATGTATGGTTTGAGATTTTCTTATTGTTTTCTCTCCAATCCTCTTTTCTTTAGGTTATCAATTTGCAGAAGGGATACTAATATAGATAATTTAGAAGTGAAAGAGGTCCATAAGGTGATTTATAGGTAGGAGGATACATACAAAAAAATAACAATGACTTGATGACTTTTGTCATGATAGTAGAGTTGTAGTAGAACATTGCTTTCGACAATGTAAATTTCTTGAGCCGCATTCACATACATAGGTAGAAAGTATATTATCTTGAAGCTAAATGTAGTCACCTTAGATCCTTGTTTCTCACATAGAGAATGGATGCCCTCTCACATGCCTCCAACATTATCAATTCTTGTAATAACTTATAGGTAGGTCGTGTAGAGTTTGACTATTTTCAACAAAGTAGGGATCCAATGGAGATTGAAGGGTATTACTCCCCTCATTTGGAGGGATGGTAAACTCAATACACTACCAAACCATGACTTCTTCATATACATTTTGGAATTTTATGCGTTTTTCTAAATTTGTGAAACAAATTTATCTAGAAAAATCATGAAAATCTTTCTTGATAAGGTCCTAGAGGCTATAATCGTCTATTTAGAATTTAGTTTAATTTTTCAATAGTGTCAAAACATACATGAATGTAATGTTAATAAATTTTGAGCATCCTCTTTAATATAACATAAATTCTTCTTTAATAATTGAAAAAAGAAATTAATATTATTTATAAAAATAATTTCATAAATTTTAAGTAAAAGAGGACTAATCATTATAATCTTGTAATTTGATTTGGCACTGCTTATAAAAATAAAATGAGATCATTGATCCAAGTGATACATTATTGTAAATGAGGTTCATAATTTGATAACAAATTTTAGTAACTCAACTTTTAGGTTTTCTGCACCTTTTCTATAATCCAAACATTTAACATAAAATTCAATGACATTGAAAGTAGAAATGTATTTGTTTTTGTGAGAGGAATTTAATTTATGTATGTAAAATTTGGGAATTCATATACCCTTTTAGGATATATGTTGGTCATGGGATCCCCCGCAACATGTTTTTGGGGCTCAAAGCCCAAGTTTTGGTCAATTATATTGTAAGACTCCATGAATTGCGAGTGTGGAGCACGAAGTCTAGGATGAGTCATAGGGCTGTCTGGCCTAAAATATTGTAATTTAATGTAAAGTTGTGTCGGCCTACCCATGGTCCGTGGACCATGGGATTGTTTAAATAGAGCAAGGTTCTAAGTGTAAAGAGAGGTAATGATAGATATAATAGCGAAGGAATGGTTCATGGTTAGATTTGGATCTAAAGCGTACTGGGTCATAGTAGTAGGAAGAGGCTCTGCAGCTGAGTGCGCAGAGGCCTAGAAGAGTCTGCAACTGAGTGCACAGACTGCTGCAGCTGAGTGCGCAGGGCGGAGTCGATTCTGTAATTGGGATTGAAAGTTAATAAAGAGAATTTTACTCTGTGCACCTGTTCTTGAATCCATATTTTGATGTTATGCATTACTTTTACTCTGTTTATTTACTGCGCCAATTGATAAATACTTGTATGAATGCTTATATATGAAAATAATCTAAGTAATCAGCTAACAGAGCCTAATTAAGGAAGACTTGGGTAAATAACACGAGTCACACTGCGGCTAGAACTGCACGAAGACAGTATCGTAGGGCATGGGGTGCCTGCTGGTGCGCGTAACATAGTAAGTGCGAAGGTTGGACTGCGTACCGATCACCCCCTACCATACATCCCTAGGGTGCGAAAAACTGGTTCTAGCACCTTCCCATACTACTTCGGGTGAGATCTCAGTCCGTGCTCCACGGATTGTTGCTGAAAGGGCCAGTAGTACTGGGATTTGCTTGGCTAAATCACTTCTGAACCTGGGTCAGGCCCCACTAAGCCAACAATATAAATTTCAATCCCCGGTAAAAATTATGTTATTTCTTTATGTTTTTTGGAAAAATAATTTTCCTCTAAAATTATATAAATGGAGGTTTAAAATGGTGTAAAATTATTTTTTAATATACATCATGCATTTTTTCATTTACTCACTTAAAACTAAGGGTTTTTTTATATATAATAATGATCATTACAATTTCTCTAAAAATTACCAAATTTAGCTATGTAGAAATTAACATCTTACTTGTGGAAAATGGTATTTCATATAATATAATTATCCATCTTATGGTGACACTCATTAATCTACATCTTTTAAATCTTTAACCAAATCATTGTTTTTTCTTAATAAGTAAATTAAATCAAAGTAATCACTTCACCACAGTTGATTAGGAATGGACATGATCCAGGTGACTCGAGACACACTTAGAATTCAACAATGGCTATGGAAAAGCTCAAAAATGAAAGTTCTTGTATTGAAGTGAAACCAAGATCAGATCATAGATCTCGTTGTCTTGATTCCAACGCTATGAAAGACACTGAAATATGAGTTCGTATGCCGAAGTTATAGCTCGTCAAACTTTCAGTCAAACTTAGACAAGTGGAAGGCTTAACGAGGCAACCAATTGGCGGAATCTATTGGGCTTTACTTGCTAAGGTAAGTTAAGCTTTAATTCTTTTGTCAACCCAAGTAGGTACACTTAGAGGCACTTATCTAATGTATATAGATCTAGAAAGATCTAGTTTTCTAATGATACCCTAGTGAAGTGAAATTAACAATTCTCTCTTACAAGAGGTGTCTCCTTGTCTTTTTCAAACACTTAAGAATTGATTTAGATGAAAACAAATATGATTGAAATCTGATTACCTATTTAAAAAAACAGAGTATTAATTACTTGTTGAAGATTCTATCATTCCCTTACAAGAACTTTACTCTATAGAATCCCTTCCAATCCTAAGTCATAACAATTCAAAACAATTTCTAAATCTCAACTAGTCAAAGAAATGAATGAGATAAGCAACTTTGGAAATCAATAATAGTTGATCCTCTTACAAGGTTCATTCATCTAACTATAGATTGAATTTTTCAATTACAAATCTTAATGAATGGAAATTGAACTATGAACTAACTCTTAAAATTGAAATCATAAAATAGCAAAAAAAATTGTCAACTTCAAGATGAATATTGGTTGAGACTTCTTACAAAGCTCTTTCACAACAAATACAAATCTCTTCAATTAACAAATTTTCAATTGCATGAACTTGTAACACATAAATTAAATAACAAATTCTAAATATCAAATCTATCTATGCAATTTATAAAGAAAACTTAAGGAGTGTACCAGCTCCATAGTGGGGGCCCTTCCACACTTTGCAAGCACACTGTAAGCTAACTCAAATGAAGAAATTTATGTATCTGAAAGCATAAGATGAACTCAATACTGTAGCTCTGTATTTAAGTCTAAGAATCAAAGGTACATCAACTGTGTTTCCAAGTTTTTCATATATCAAAACTAACTAGTAACATAGTTCTCACTTTGAGTTATTTATCATAAATATCCATAACAAAAAGAATCTATTCATACTCCTTATTATCCTAATAAGATCCTATCAATTACATCAAAGGAGGTCGAATTGGATCAGATCCTCCATTTAGGCAAAAATCTCAAAAATAGAAAATTATGTTCACAAAATCTAGAATTTCTGCTAAAGTAGCTGGGTTTGACTAGCGTTGACCTTCCACCTATATTCTTCACAGCCTGAAGTGGATAGGTAATCCACCATATTTGTACATTTAGGTTCATTCCCACAATCTTCAAATTTTCCATCCTGTTATGCAACATGTCAAACCATGGAGCGATTATAGGAAGTTACAACATCTTGTAATTTTCTAGAAAATTTCAATTTTAACACAACAATTTCAAAAATTAATTTCAAGATAAAAATAATGACAATGACATTATACCATTCAGTTTCTAAAGTTTATGGAGGAAATATAAAGGTCAAATGGTAAGAAATGATGAGCAAAAGAGGATTTTTAAGTGAAATGGTCAGTCATAAATTGATACCAACAGAATCCTAGCGCACAAAATTCGGCGGCTAGAACAGGCAAAATTGTTGCCTCTTTAAGGGGCAATGGGTTAGCACCCCCACCACCCCGCAATGACACAACACATTATATATGAAATACATTGTAATGTGGAGCTGACGGGAGTTGAACTCACCTAACCCACGTAGCCCGAACCCCAATGGTTGGCCCGGTAACTTGGAGGCCAAGTTACAACCATGAAACTGTATGCTAATAAAAAATAAAAAATGCGCTAATCTGGGGGTCAATGGTGTAGATCCAAGTGGATCCAAAGACACACATAGGACAAAGAGGGCTTATGAAAGCTCGAAAATTCAAAGTGTTTGGATTATGCTCAAGCTAGGTTCATGTTAAATATCTCGTTGTCATGATCATCGTGGTGCAAATGGTTCGTCAATCTGAGTACGGATGAGGAAGTTATAAGCAGTCAAAGTTCGGTTGACTTTTGTTGACTGATCAAGTTAACGGAGACACAATTTGGACTTTTTCCGGTAGACGGAATCTAGCTAAATCCAGCCAGATTCTGGGTGAAATTGTCGCCTCGTTAAAATCACTCCTTCAATCAAAAATCCGAATTTTCAAAAAGCATCATTATGTTATAAACTATATATATATATATATATATATATATATATATATATATATATATATATATATATATATATATATATATATATATATATATATATATATATATATATATATATAGATATATATGGTGGAGGTGGTGGGCCACCACCCCCACCACCCCACACCTCACCTTAACATGTACGCATATTAAAAGGGAGCCGGTGGGGGTCGAACCCGCCTGGCCCACATGGCCGGCCCCCAAGCGGGCGGCTCCATGTGATGTACCATTAACCAACCATCGAACCCTCCATTAATACATAAACCAACGCAACCTTAAAACATGCCAAGTTTTGCTACGGAGGGTATGGGGGCGAGCCACCCAACGTGGACGGACCCCTAAATACATATGCGTTTTTCTTAATGGAACGGTAATGTATTAAAATTCGAGGGGCGGGGTTTTACCACCACATCCCTCCTCAATTAATTTCGCCTTAAACCAATCCACTTCAACCAATTTCTTGGTAAATCTTCCTGAGAAATTATATAACCCTTCATTTGCATAGTGTGCCTAGGCATCGAGGAACCAGGAGCGAGCACGGAAACTGAAACGCAAAATTTTTTAATTAATTTTTTTATGCAGGTGGAAGCATGACTGAGCGAAATTTCTAGGAGGGTGAAAATTTTGTAGTGTCCAAATTGGAGAAATTTTACATCGATCCTACACCTCTCCGCGACACGAACCCGATGGCGCAGTTAGTTTCCTGATATGAGCAACCGATTTGTAGAGGACCCAGAGGAGGGAATATTTGAGGAATCTAGGGGGAATCTAAAAGATTCCTTGAGCCCCAGATTCACACTTTCTTCGAATTCAGAAATTTGACAGTTGATTTTGCACTATTCGATGCCACAAATCTGATGGTGTGTTTAGATTTTTCATTTGCGCATTCTATTTTTCGGCCACTTTTCTAAGTGGAATGCAGGTGTCAGCATTCATGTGTGAGCATCCATTTTCATGCGGTTCGATGCCATGAGATCGATGGTTTGAGCAGCTTCAGCAGTTTGACATCCGCTTCTTTAGATGGCCCTTTGTTGTGAGGTATATGTAATGTTCATGTACTTATTTTTCTATGCATTGTGCTGCACAAGTCCTTGCTTGATGTTTGATGTGGGATCCTGTTTCTTACTCGTTTTTACGATTCCTTTCTTGATGTGATGCGGAATCGTCTATGTGATCTACTTTTTGTCATGATTTGTCATGTTATGTTTTGAGATCCCTTTGTTGTATGTTGATGGGATACTCATATTCTCGTCATGCATGTTTTGCATTGATATCCCTTTTATGCCATGTTGGCAGGATGCTCATCGTGCATGAGTTTATGTCATACTAATAGGAGTCCTTTTGACCGAGAGTTCCTGTAGCGAAACATCTCTTGGAGCCACTCCTGCGGGAGGGAATTTTTCCTTGTATGATAACGACATCACCTCTATGTACAACATCACTATTGACAACATTTAATACAGCAGCCTACACCATCTTGACACTGGGGCCTGGAGATGTAGTCCCTCCTAGACGAACTCCGTTATCAACGACTTATGTTTTTATGTTGCTGATGATTGTCTCGTTCTTCTTCTTTACAACATGCAGATGTATTCATTAATGTTCTTTTAAAAATGCAATTTAACACATCACGAAAGTAAAAGGTCTTGGAAGGGTCCTTCATCACACTCTGACCCGGTTCAAGTGGTATCAGAGCGGTCTTTGTGTTGATGTAAATTGCAGCGTGAACAATGGAACGTGCAGCGACAGAGGATGAAAAAGCGATGTATGAGACGATGCTCAAAATTTCCAAAAGGGTAGAGATAATGAATGAAACCCTACAAAAAGAGACAGAGGAAAAGGAGCGATTACAGTTTTAGTTGTGAGCCACAGAAGAGGCCCTGGAAGAACTGAAGCATAACAAGCAAAGTCTTCAAACCAAGAGCGTTGAATTGAAGATGTGTCTACATGAAGAGAAAGAGGAAAAACAAAGTTTTCTACGACAGCTGCAAGCAAAGGACGAGGCCTTGGAAAAGCTGCAGCGTGACCCATGTGAGGTAAAAAGTAGTTCTCCAAATTCAAGTATGTTTCCTAATGATGATTTCGCTGTTTTTGAAAATCATACCACAGGAATTGGCTCTAAACTATTAAAGAGAATGGGGTATGAAGGAAAATACTTGGGCATTAATGGCCAAGGCATTGTCAACCCCATCAAACTGGAGGAATTACTTTGTCAAATAGGAATTGGGTATGTATGAAAGGAAGTTGGGGAATGTGCTGAGATAGCTAGCAAACCACCAACAACAGATGATGAAAAGCCCTCATCAATTCTTTCCAAATCAACATAGGAGGTAAAAGATGTTGATTTACTTTCGGTTTCGTCGTCGCATAATATGATTTTTGTTGGATATTTGGAGATCCAAATTACAGGGAAAAACATGAGGCTCCTTACAAGGATGAGGCACGAGGAGAAAGAAAAACTTGGTATTATTAACCAAGGCATAACTCAACCTTTGGAGGTTGTGCATAAATATCGATTTGCAGGCTTGAGATACACCGAGGGATAATTCTTGAAGGTGTCATATTCGTCCAAGACATCGTCGAAATGGTTAAGGCAAGAGAATGATGGGAAAAAATCCCCATCATCCCATGGCAGTGCCCATTGCAGGGAAAGAGCTGAGGCAAGCTCTCATCGCCATACTTACACCAAAGACAGCAAGGAAAGGTATAACCACTTTCGACATGCGAATGTTCATTTCGATTATGATCATGTTGTTAATGATGAACAAAGAACATGGCATCAAAAAACATGCACCTTTTGTGGATTACATAACCATACATTTTCTAAGTGTTGGAAAAGAATGGTAGCACACAAAAGGATGAGGCGTGAAAGACCCTCTCAACAACAGCGAAACAAACATGTTAAGCAGGTCTGGAGGAAGAAAACCTATTGCAGTCATTGCGATAGAAGTGGACATCAAAGGGCCACTTATTGGAGGCTCCGTCCAGAGCAGCACCTTAAAGACAAAGTGTTGGTGCATGAACCAGGTGAAGTAGTTGGTCAACCATCGAATGTGCCACAAGGAGGCAACCCATTCACCTTGATAAGTGAAAAATGGTTTCTAGATATATTAGCGTTTCATGGTCGTACTTTTATAAATCATTTGTTTCATTTTAAAATGTAAAAGTGATGATGTGTTTTCCATCACTTGTTCAACAACAATGATGTCTAGTCTTATTTTGAGTTGCATTTTACACTCTAAAAGTGATTTTGTGTTTCCATCACTTGTCAAAGAAAATAGTGTTTGGCCTTATCTTTGTAAATCATGTGTTGCAGTGATGATGTGTTTTCCATCACTTGTTGGAGCAACAATGATATGTTGGCCTTATTTTCGTAGCTGGGGTATTGCATCCATCTTGTTGTAAACTTGACCACCGAGTATGTGTTATAAACTCGTGGCAAGTGTGGGATGCTTGGGTCATTAGTTGGTCATGAAAGTCAAGCATGTAATTTGCAAAACAATGTACTATAGGTTGTAGAGGTTGCAGGTGTCGGCTCATCGCTTAAGGCTCCGAAGAACAAAGGTGAAGGAGATGGAAGTGAGGCCTTTCAGGATACTTGTGATGTAGACAAGGTACAAAAATGTTGCAGATTGTTTTTCATGCTTTTGGAGGACCAAAAGCTCCTCAGTGGGGAGGATTGATCCAGGTGGATCTAGAGACACACACAAGACAAAGAGGGCTTATGAAAGCTTGAAAAATCAAAGTGTTTGGATTATGCTCGAATCAGGTTCATGTTAAAGATCTCTTCGTTGTGATCATGGTGGTGTGAACGGTTCGTCAATCCAAGTCCGGATGAGGAAGTTAGAAGCAGTCAAAGTTCGGTTGACTTTTTCTAGCTAGGCAGGTTAAGGGAGACACAATTTGGACTTTTTCCGACGGATGGAATCTGGCCAACTCCAGCCAGATTCCGGGAGAAATTGTCGCCTTGTTAAAATCACTCCTTTAGTCAAAAATCCGAATTTTCAAAAAGCGTCATTATGTTATAAATATATAAATATATATATATATATATATATATATATATATATATATATATATATATATATATCTATATATATATATATATATATATATATATATATGTATATATGGTGGAGGTGGTGGGCCACCACCCCCCCCACCCACATCTCATCTTAACATGTACGTGTATTAAAAGGGATCTGGCAGGGGTCGAACCCACCTGACCCACCTAGTCTACCCCCAAGCGGGCAGCTCCATGTGATGTACCATTAACCAACCATCGAACCCTTCGTTAATACATAAACCAACGCAACCTTAAAACACGCCAAGTTTTGTTACGGAGGGTATGGGGGCGGGCCACCCAATGCATACCTGACCCCAAAATACATATGCGGTTTTTTTTAATAGAACAATAATCTATTAAATGGGAGGGGCAGGGTTTGACCACCCGACCCCTCCTCAATTAATTTCGCCTTAAACCAATCCACTTAAACCAATTTCTTGGTAAATCCGCCCGAGAAATTATACAACCCTTTATTTGCACAGTGTTGCCAGGCATGGAGGAACCAGGAGCAGGCACGGAAATCAAAACGCAAAAAATTTTAATTAATTTTTTTATGCAGGTGGAACCATGACTGAGCGAAATTTCCAGGAGAGTGAAAATTTTGTAGTGTCCAAATTGGAAAAATTTTATGTCGATCCTACACCTCTCGGCGACACAAACCCGATGGCGCAATCAGTTTCTTGATATGAGCAGTCGATTTGTAGATGACCCAGAGGAGGGAATCTTTGAGGAATCTAGGGGGAATCTAAAAGATTCCTTGAGCCCCAAATTCTCACTTTCTCAGAATTCAGAAATTTGATAGTCGATTTTGCACTATTCGACTCTACAAATCTAATGGTGTGTTCAGATTTTTCATTTGTGCATTCTATTTTTCAGCCACTTTTCTAAGTGGAATGCAGGTGTCAACATTCATGTGTGTTGGCTTATATGGGCTTGACCTAGGTTCAGAAGAATTATTTAGCCCAAGGAAAATTTTAAGGATGGAAAATTTTCTTGAAGTTTAAAACATTGGCGAATCTCACTAATCCGTAATATGCAAATTTTAAATGTTTATTGATATATTTGTAAAATTATTCAAATTTATAATTATTTTATATATAGTCTCTATATAATGTTGGCGATTTTTAAGGTAAAATAATTTTATATTCTAAAATTTGGGCGAATCGTCTTTTATAAAATTGGAAATTGGCGAATCGTTTTTGTGGAAAAATCATGGAAAATTAGCCCACTGGGCGAACATTAGCCCCTAAAATTTTCCCTGATTTAGCCAAACAAATCCCGCAGCTACTGGCCCTTTCGGCAATAGCCCGCGAAGCGCGGACTGAGGTCTCACCTGAGGTAGCAGGGGAGGGTGCTGGAACCAAGTTTCTGCACCCTTGGGATGTATAGATGTGGTTTGGAGGGCTTTCGCGATGTTCTGCAGCCTCGCGCTGCTCTTCTTCTGCATAGATCTGGATCTGGGTTAATTCATAATATTAATTACTTGTTGAGGTATTATAAATTAGATCTACTTAGTAGGGTCTTTAAGCAAACATTTATCAGATTTAACCAGTTCGCGCACTTAGAATAAACTCAGATTCACATACATTCATAACATAAGCATATGCGCATAGATTAAATAGTTATATTAACCATACAAAAAGCCAGATCTGTGATAATTCAGATTTAACACAGAATTACAGAAGCAACTTATCTTTATTTCCACTTTATCACCAATACATCCAGATCTGCCCTGCGCACTCAGCTGCAGGGGTCTGCGCACACAGCTACAGACTCTTCTAGGCCTCTACGCACATAGCTGCAGAGCCTCTATCCACTACCCAATACCCTTGACTCAGACTTACAGACGCTTTTAGACTTTCCTTCTCAAAAACCCATTCCATATCAGATCCAAGATCATACCAAAAAAAGAACTGCCTTTCTCCCCATAGAGTCGTGCTCTATTTGTACCTTCCTATGGTCCGCAGACTGACTTACTTCCTATTATTCTATATTATTTCTTGGGCGGACAACCATTTGACTATACTTTTTACATTTCACGCTTCGCATATTTCGGAGGTTTACAATATTTTTACATTAACTTCTAGGCTATCAGACCCAAAATTGTTACACAGGACCTCCGCTACCCAATAGTCCCCCAACACGATCATCGTGACTCGTTCCGAGTCACTCGTCGGTGTGGTGAGACGTGTTGCCTTGGCTTCGCAGTTCACCTCCCTCTGAGTGATGCTCATCATCCTATTACTTCTTCGTTGTCTCCTACAATTCTTCGTCCAGCTCCTGCTTCGTTGTTTCTACGAATTCTTGCGACCGATAATGCTCATTCTGCTCTACTCGATTAACACAGAACACCCCGTCGTAGGATTTTAGCTCAAGCGGGGGAGCCGCATAGGGGACCTCCTTGTACCACTGCAGCCACTTCCGATCTTCGTTTCTATTGCTCGCACTGTCTGCTGCAGCGTGTGTTACAATTTTGCAAGACCTTTGCTACTTTCCGCGAAATCCCAATCCTCAAGGTACCTTAGAGATGATGTATTAACTACATTGCTACCAGTGCTCTCCATCTTTCCATCCTTTCGCTGTTTTTTTGTAGTTCACCGGCCTGCCCCCGAGCGGGGTGACGGCATCTGGACCAATTCTGCTTCATGTCTCCCCTTTTTTGGTACATCCCCTACTGTTGATGTGGCATTCTGCGGGACGCCCGCAGCGATCAACACCATGTTCCTTAGAGAGTCCCGCCTTTCCATCGGCCATATCAACACCCTTAGGCTTACTCCTTGTGCAGAGATAATGAAATATTCCATATCAATAACCAACATATTTTTTCTAGAAGTGTAGTTCGTCCGGTGGATGCCCCTCGGTGATTTATAAGTGATTCGAGTTTCAAATTCACTGGTTCCCACTTGTTATGTCATCCTCGTGTAAAATCTGTGGCAGCTCGTTCCATATCTGGTTTGTACTCCTTCTCTTAATTGCCCGCCACCCACTCCCTTTTGCCATAATGCAAACATCTTGTCATGAATAGTGACAGGAACAATCACCTCTCCTCTTAGCAACGCATCAACGCACTCCTTGCCGTGCGACTATGGCCTTTGTGGTTAGCAAAATCTATGTGTATCCTAGCAATCGTACCTCTTTTCCCCAGACTGCTTTATCGTCCCGCACTCTCTTTCAACTAGCTGGAGCGGTGAGACTGTCCCTCGGTCGGTTAGTCAGGCGGTCGGCCCACTCGTGTAGAGCTTCAGGCGATTTCCATTCACTCGTCCAGGGAACGGGTATCCATTGAGTTTGGCAAGCTGAACTATGCCCCCTTCGGTAACTTCTTTGATGACATAGGGTCCCAACCAATGCATTTGGTGTTTACCAGGGAATTTTTCGAACTTGTTGTCGTACAGTAATACTAGATCATCCTCCTTGAAGGTGTGCACTTTGATATGGCAATCATGCCATGCTTTCTCGCACTGTTTCTCTACTTGCTGATGGAAGCTAGCCAAAAACTGTTCCTCCTCTAGTTCTTCTAGCTGCGCGAGCCATTCCTCCAAAGCCCCGCGATCGGCCATTCTTGTTATTGCTGTGATCCGCAGACTAGGTACAATATATTCCATAGGCATAATGGCCTCCCTGCCATAGACTAACTGAAAAGGTGTCTATCCTGTTAGCTTCTTGCACGTGGTTCGGTATGCCCATAGCACAGCAGAGATGCACAAATCCCAGTCATTTCACTGCGCATTACAGACCTTGGTCAACGCGGTCTCCAAGATTTTGTTGAATCCCTCAATGGTCCCATTCGCTTACGGGTGGTATGGCGTACTCTGTTGGTGATATATTTGTAATTCCTCAGTGAGTGTGCTCATCGTTTCATTCAAAAAATGCGTTCGCCGATCGATCATGAGAATTTTGGGACATCCAAACCTTGGCAGTATGTTTTTGAACAAAAAATTCGCAGCTGTCGCAGCCGTGTAGTCCTTAACCGGTTGTGCCTCTACCCATTGGGTCAAATATTCTGTCGCCGTAGTGATATAGCGTGTGCCTATCTTTCCTTGCAGCTCGATAGGTCCTACGAAGTTGATTTCCCACTTCTCGAATGGCTGTAGCGTCATCTGTAGCTGGAGTGGCATTTTATCTCTCCGCGATGATTTCCCCGTCCGTTGACATATGTCACAGGCTCGACAGTATGCTTTCAAATCTTGATGCAGAGTGGGCCACCACAATCCTGTGCGAAGAATCTTCTGGGCTGTGGCGCGACCCGTATAATGTTCGCTAGCAACCCCCCCATGTGCTTAGGCTAGGATCTGTCCTCGCTCGAACACTAGGACATACCTACGTAATATTTCTTCGTTGCCCATTTTTTAGAGGTGTCTTACAATCACAATGAAGTCTGCTGCGTGCATCACCAATTCCTTCTTCTGATGAACAGAATATCACTGTAGCGTGGTTCATGTGATTAAGAAATGGATTACATCCTCAAAATGGCCATCCACTATGTGCACCACATATAGTTGTGCATCTGGGAGTCTGTCCTTTAAATTTGTGGGCTCTTTGCCGGTCTCAATTTGAGACAAGTGATCTGGGCCTGCGTTTAGACGTCCCGGCTTTACGACGACCTCAAAGTTATATTCCTGGAATAACATCAACCATCTACAAATGTGCCCCCCAACACAAGCTTATTCACTAGTTATTTTAATGCAGAGTGATCGGTATACATCTTAAAGTGGCCTCCGAGTAGGTAGTGGCAGAAATTTTGAAGCACGTATACCATTGCTAATCCCTCTCGCTTGGTAGTGGAGTAATTCTTCTCAGCTTTTGACAACTGGCGACTTGCAAACGTAATCGGATGGTCAATTCCCTCCGCTCCTGGTTGAGTAAGTACCGCCCCCAATACGATACATGACGCGTCGACATGCACATGAAATTCGACGTCCCATTTCGGAAAGACCAATATAGGGGCGGATGCCATCATTTCCTTAAGCATCTCCAGACTTTCTTTTCCTTCCTCATTCCAACAATAAGTAGCATCCTTCTTCAACAACTTTTCCATTAGAGCCGTGATCTGGGCGTAGCTTTTGATGAACTTCCGATAGTAGCCTATGTGTCCCAGTGTGGTGCGTAGTTGTTTGACACTTCACGGCACTTGCAGATTGAGTATGACAATGATCTTTGCTGAATCCACCATCAGGGCTTGCTTACAGAGCACATATCCTAGCAGGTTCCTGAATGGGACAAGGAAAGTACACTTCTTTAGGTTTAACGCAATTTGGTGTCGGCAGCAAGTATCCAGCATTAACTGTAAGCTCGCTATGTGGTGCTTAACTAGTACGAACATGGTCTAGTCATCAAGATAAACCTCTAAGAACTTGTGTATAAATTCCTTGAATTCCACTACCACTATTCATGAAAATATCGCCAGCGCGTTCTTCAGTCCAAAGGGCATCACTATGTACTGAAAGAAACCCCATTCGGTGGTGAACGTTGTTTTACTCCTGTCCTCTGGCGCGATCTTGATCTGGTGGTATCTTGAGAACCCATCCGTGAAGGAGTAGGCTTCCTGCCCCCCCACATTTTCCAATACCTCATCTGTAAACGGTGTTGGAAATGGATCGTTAACATAGGCATCATTGAGCTTCCTGAGATCCACGCAGATGCGAATCTCACCCTTCTATTTCTTCTCCTGCACAACCATCGGACTTACCCAGTCAGACTCCTCGACTGGTTCAATGATTCCTGCTGCTAGCATCTTGTCTAGTTCTTCGCGGACCTTTGCTTTATATTTTGGATTCAATCGGTAGGGTCGCTGCTTAACTAGTTTTGCGTCTGGCTTCAACATTATCTTCATCATTCCCAGGTCTCCTAGGATCCCTTTTAGCTCTGTGATTTTTTTTGGGAATAAATCTCGATATTCCCAAAGTAATTCAATAACCTTCTCCACTGTGGCGTTGTCCCAATAGTCCCCAAGCATTGCATACTTCGACTCCTCTTCTGTTCCGATATTGACTTGTCTCATTTTCAATGGCACCGTGATATCTGGATCTTCGATTTCGGGTCCGCGCACCTCACGGCTCCCCTCTGATTCCAGAATATTGACGTTTCGCGGATCGTCCTCATCATCTTCTACCTGGACATTATAACATTCGAGAGCCTGGCTCAGCTGTCACGACTAGTCGGGCTGCACAGTTTCTTCTGGTTCTAGTGGCATCTTGAAAATGGTGGCCTTTACCAGCTGTAACGCATCGTCCACGGGATCCATCCATTGATCTTCAAAGAGGAATGTTGACAAAAACATTTCACACAAGATATCACACTCGCATGTGTCATGTCGGAGCTCTGCTTCAGTATACCAGTTTCTGGGAATGACGTCCAAGGTCTGATAAAATAAGTGCACCCATTCTGGTTGAGGTTCCTATCTGTAGGCTTTGATCCATCTAGTAAAGTGCATGCGCGGGTCATCACGTCCATCGTATTTCTCCGTTATCCGTAGTTCTGGCTTCCCAAATCTGATCTTCATCATGCGCCTGCAGTCGCGCCAATCTTTGAAAGTCCCTTCATGTGTGCCCCACCATCGCGCAGGCATCGCATGCAACGCCCATCTCAATGCATCAAACCATTGGTGCTCTGGTACTGTGATTTCAAATTTGGTTAGGAATTCATCTATTATTGTCAGCCCATCATACGTCAGCAATTCGCGATCCTGGGCCCTTACGCAGTACAGAGATTTAGTCACCATATTGCAGTGTAGCATGGTCACTCTGTTCAACCTGTTATGCCACCACTCATCTTCTTCATCTGAATCGGTGGTGCAAGACTCTACATAGCCCCGTGATATTCTTCTATCCTCCGTTGTCTTGACCCATTCTTGCCTTTGTGTAGCCATTCTGTAGATACCATCTGATTCGTCGTCACTCTCTTTGTTGCGCATGGGTTCAATATAGTGCAGTCCTTCAGCTGGATCTAGCAGAACGACTACGCAGAGCGACTTTGTTTCAAATATCATTGTCCGCTTCTTTAAATTAATAACCCCATTCATGTCGGTGGCCCAGTCTATTCCTAACAACGCAGGATAAGGTGTACTTTCATCCATGATTTCAATCACTTCAAAGTCCATTCGAGTACTTGCGCTGTCAATATCTACCATAATTCCTTGCAGCCTTCCCATGGGCAGGACCTTCTGCTAGTTTTCCATCCGCAATTGGATAGGGGACCATTATAGTGTAGGCTTACCCATGTACTCCCAAGTCTGTTTAGGCAATACGTTGGCATTTGATCCTAGATCCAGAATGACCTGATCCATCTCATAATCACCGATCTGCGCTGTTAGTCACATTTCCCTCCTAGTCCGCAACGCATGTCTTCCCAACTTTCGAACTACGCGAGGTTCACTCCATCCTGCGCATCTATTTATCAATTCCTATAAGCCTTTAACTGACCTGTTTTCACGAAGAAATTTTATACATATCTCTAAAAAGGTAATTATCATCAAAGGGTCTCTGTCTGGCTCAGGTTGATCCCTACTACCTGGGGTAGAGACCTCCATGAAGCTCTCCCTAGCTTCCAGATATGTCTCCTTACCAACCCTTGCATCTTCCTTACTTAAGTTCCTTCTATCCACTCCTGTGGCCGTGCCACTTCTCAGTACCATGTTTACTTTGGGATCTTCCTCGTGGGGTTCAGACCTCATCATCTACACATTCTGGGTCGTTGTTGGTTGCGTGACCCTTTTTCATGAATCTATGCTATCACCGTAGGGAAATCTATCAGCTCATGATCGAATTGCTCATAATAAATGCATGAAATTCTAGTTGGGTTGGTACAATCCCACGCGTAATGTCTTGGACCTCCGCAGTTGTAACAGATTAGCTGCTTGCGACCCCTTCCTAGCCCCATTCCGCCCCGTCCTTGTCCACAGCCCTGGAACCCACCACGCACGATCGCCGTGGTTGGATCTTGACCTCGCGCCTCAGTCTGCATTCTGTAAGCAGGTGACTGGTCCATTAATAATTGGTAGCTACGATAGTCTCTTTCCTCGTGGCCCACCGATCTGCAAAAGTTGCAAAATAGCTGCTGGGGGGTCTGGTTGTATTTTGGCAGTAGATGACAGTTATCAGTGTTGTGTTTTCCTCCCACCTGACAGATTGCGCACCAGAGCGAGGTTGTTGTGCTTGGCCCTGCCTGTGCCTCTGGTCGCAATGGTGTTGGTCCCCCTGTTGCCACATAATTCACTGAGACCAGGCAGTGATCTTTATCATGCCCCTGGCTCCTACACTTTATACACCATACTTCCTCCCAGACTTCTGGTCGCAGTGCCTATTCTTGTTTTAACTTCTTCATTTCCAAACACAAATTTTGGATCTATGCTTGGATTTACTGAACTCCCAACCCTGGGTCTTGTAACGAAGTTTCGTGCAACCTCATCGTTGTCTCTAATGCTTCAGCCTGGGTTGAGATCTTCTGTTGTGACAAAGCCATCCTCAAATGTGGTGTTAAGGATGCCATAAACCAAGTGCAGTGCTGCGCATCCATCAATGTCATGTTTTCCTCACAAATAGTACTTTTCAGTCTTTGGTCCAAATCCCACAGGGTTTCACTAGGCATCATCACGATCTCTTTGAACCCTATGATCGACTGTGTTTCTGACTTTGGCCGGCTAAACTCTTTCTTTAGTTCAGTCTGGATTTCTGTTGTCCCCACAGTTGGGTGATCGCTTGAGTACTTTATGTACCATGTCAGCGCCCGGTCCTGCAGCGCGCTAACTAAGGTAGCCTTTCTGATATTATCATCTGCAATTCTATGTGCGTTCCATACTGAGGTTAGCACGAACCAAAATTGTTTTGGGTCTTCGCTTCCTACTCCTTTGAATATCGGTAGCTGGATCGCGCTCGTCATTGTCAACTCTGCCACCATACTCTGAACTACTACTGCTCCTGGTCCCTTCGATCCTTCAATTCTTTTTCTATAGAGTCCCCGCATTCCACATCAGACACCCCTTAGGCAGATCCCGATCCCGGAAACGGAACCATTTGTTGGCTTATATGGGCCTGACCCAGGTTCGGAAGAATTATTTAGCCAAACAAATCCTGCAGCTACCGGCCCTTTCGGCAATAGCCCGCGAAGCGTGGACTGAGGTCTCACCCGAGGTAGCAGGGGAGGGTGCTGGAACTAGGTTTCCACACCCTTGGGATGTCTAGATGTGGTCTGGAGGGTTCGCGCGCCGTTCTGTAGCCTCACGCTGCTCTGCTTCCGTGTAGATCTGGATCCAGGTTAATTCGTAATATTAATTACTTGTTGAGGTATTATAAATCAGATCTACTTAGCAGGGTCTTTAAGCAAACATTTATCAGATTTAACCAGTTCGCGCACTTAGAATAAACTCAGATTCACATACATTCATAACATAAGCATATGTGCATAGATCAAACAGTTATATTAACCATACAAAAAGCCAGATCCGCAATAATTCAGATTTAACATAGAATTACAGAAGCAACTTATCTTTATTTCCACTTTATCACCAATACATCCAGATCTGCCCTGCGCACTCAATTGCAGGGGTCCATGCACATAGCTGTGGACTCTTCCAGGCCTCTGCGCACATAGCTGCAGAGCCTCTATCCACTACCCAATACCCTCGACTCGGACTTACAGATGCTTTCAGACTTTCCTTCTCAAAAACCCATTCCACATTAGATCCAAGATCATACCAAAAAAAGAACTGCCTTTCCCCCCATAGAGTCGCACTCTACTTATACCTTCCTATGGTCCGCAGACTGACTTACTTCCTATTATTCTATATTATTTCTTGGGCGGACAACCCTTTGACTCTACTTTTTACATTTCGCGCTTCGCATATTTCAGAGGTTTAAAATATTTTTACACTAACTTCTAGGCTATCAGACCCAAAACTATTACACGGGACCTCTGCTACCCAACAATGTGCGAGAAACCATTTTCATGCGGTTCGATGCCTTGAGATCGAAAGGTCCGAGCAGCTTCAGCAGTTTGACATCTGCTTCTTCAGATGGCCCTTGGTTGTGAGGTATATGCAATGTTCATGTACTTCTTTTGCTATGGATTGTGCTGGATAGGTCCTTGCTTGATGTTTGATGTGGGATCCTGTTTCTTACTGATTTTTACGATTCCTTTCTTGATGTGATGTGGAATCGTCTATGTGATGTAATTGTTGTCATGATTCATCATGTTATGTTTTGAGATCCCTTTGTTGTATGTTGATGGGATACTCATGTTGTCTTCATGCATGTTTTGCATTGAGATCCCTTTTATACCATGTTGGAGGGATGCTGATCATGCATGAGTTTATGTCATACTGATAGGAGTCCTTTTGACCGAGAGTTCCTCTAGCGGAACATCTCTTGGAGCCACTCCTGCGTGAGGGAATTTTTCCTTGTATGATAACGACATCACCTCTATGTACAATATCACTATTGAAAACATTTAATACAGTGGCTTACACCTTCTTGACACTGGGCCCCGGAGACGTAGTCCCTCCTAGACGAACTCCGTTATCAATGACTTATGTTTTTATGTTGCTGATGATTGTCTTGTTCTTATTCTTTACAACATGAAGATGTAATCATTAATGTTCTTTTAAAAATGCAATTTAACACATCACGAAAGTAAAAGGTCTTGGAAGGGTCCTTCATCACACTTGATCCAGGATCAGGGGTTAGAACCCTCAACCACCCAGACTAAACTTATCACATGCGTCGTTGAGCCAAGAACTCATTTTTATAAATTCCGCCACCTTTTTAAGATAAAACCCACATCATTTGACTAGTGATCAGAGGGAAGAAAAGGGAAGACCAGAGCAGAACCATGAGTAGATCATAGGTGTGGAACCCTGAGCGAGGGTATCATTAAGATGCTGAAAATATTCCCTTAGAGGGTCAGAGGGGCTAGTGTCAAAATTTGTCAAGCTTATAGTCATTTTTTCACATTTTCTCACCAAGAGTCCAACCATGCAGTCATAATCTCCAACTGAGTAGCAGAAATTTAGGTGACCAACAGTAAGGAATCTTTGGAGAATCATGTGGAATCTAAAATATTCCCTTAGGGGTTGATTTTTGATCGAGGCAGAATGTCGACTTTATAGTCATTTTCCAAAGAATTTTGTAGGGAGTTCAATGGTGTGCTCATAATCTTTATCCAAGCAACGAATTTCTCAACCATCTTCAAGAAGGAATCTTTGGGGGAATCTTCAAAATTCCCAAGGTTATAGAATTCGATAGTGTTATAAAGGGGAAAATTTTATAGTCGTTTAACACGATTTGACACCATGAATTCAATGGTGATGTCCATTTCAGCATATGAGCTTTGCATTTTTCGGCCATCCCTGATAGTGGAGGTATATGATGCAGTGATGTCATGCTTTTCTTTGATTTGTTGAGATGCTGCTTTTGTTGTTGAGATCCCTGATTATGATTTTGTTGAGGGACACTTGTAGCTCACATCTTGTGATATTTTATTAGCACCTCATGCTGAAGGAGGACCCATTTGTGTGAGAGTTCCTATAAGACATCTCGTGGAGAGACATGCCACTCTTGTTGAGGGAATTTTCCCATATGAGTGAGAGTTCCTGAAAACATCTCGTGGAGAGACAAGCCACTCTAGTTGAGGGTATTCATCCTTGTAATGAAAAATAATTTACTATGTACTCACCATCATCTTGCAACATTTAATGAAGCCACCTCCCCACTATTGATACTAGGGCCACACTAGGTGATCTATGCTATGAATGTGTTTGCGTTCCTTGATTTGATGGTTGTCATTACGTTTCATATTCTTTACAACATGCACATGTGGTTGTTTTATACTTTTTCATATGCAATTTGCTAACATCACAGAAGTTAAAGATCTTGGATAATTTGAGTAGTTGAACAGATCTGTATCAAGTTTGGTATCAGAGCGGTCTTCTCACTCATGTGAATTGCGAGTGTGAATGATTGAACGTGCAACAAGAAGGGAAATTGAGAACAACAGATATCTCTATGAGGACCTCCTCAAGATGTCACACATGGTGGAGATAATGTATGAAGATTATGAGAAGAAAATGGCAAGAGAGAAATAGGAGAAAGAAAGAGCAGAGGACGATACTCCATCTACCCCCTCGGGTGACCATTCATATTCTTCATAGTATTCTCATCATTTAGATGAGGATATCAATCAAAGTCTTCAAGCAGAGAATGATGAATTGAGGAGACTTCTACTAGAATAAAAAGAGGAGAAGCATAGATTGCATCTTTAGCTATGAGTCATGGAAGAGGCATTGGAAAAATGGAAGCGTAATGAAGGCTTAGTAAAGCAATCATCACTTGTTCTAGAATCAATGGCTGAGATAAACAATGTTGATCATTTTTCAATTTCATTTTCACATGAAACTATTTCTGTTGGAAACATGGAGGTACCCATTTCAGGAATTGGCATGAGACTCCTTACCAAGATGGGATATAAAGGAGGAGGACTTCGTGCAAATGGCCAAGGAATGACTCAGCCATTGGAGGTGGTACAAAGACCTCATTTTTCATGTTTTGGATAGACTAAAGGAGAGCAGTCAAAGGTGTCAAAATCTTCCAAGACAATGTTGAAACTATCGACGAAATAGGATGATGGGAACAAATCACCATATTCCCATAATAGTGCACATTGTAGAGGAAGAGCTAGGACAAGCTCTCATCGCCAGGATCACATGAGAGACAGTCAAGAGAGGTATAACAAGTCTCATTATTATAAATTTCATTTTGATTAAAAGCATGTTAATGATGAACAAAAATCATGGCATAGAAAACTATGTAGTTTTGTGGTTTGCATAACCATGTGGTTTTCGAGTGCTGGAAGAGAATGGTAGCAAGAAAAAGGATGAGGCATGAAAGGCCTTCTCCACTTCAATGAAAGAAGAAGGTTAAGAAGGTCTAGAGGAAGAATATTTTTTGCAGTCATTGCAACAAAGGTGGACGTCAAAGAGCCACGTGTTAGAGTCTCCATCCATAGCAACGTCTCAAGAACAAAGCGCCTATACAGGAACCAGTTGTAAAAGTTTCTCAACAAGCAAATCCACGCTAGGGAGATGACCCATTCACTTTTATGAGTGAGAAATGTTTTTTCTAGCTATAGTATCTTATCATGGCCACATTTTGTAAATCATGTGTTGGGATTTAAATTGTAAAAGTGATGATGTATTTTCCATCGCTTATTAAAGAAACAATGATGTTTTGGCCTTTTATTAATAGATGGGGTATTAATTCCTATTATGATGTAAACTTGACCAAAGAGTGTGTCTTATAAAATCTTGGAAATTATGAGGATGATTGGGTGATTATTGGTCATGTAATTGATATGTACTTCCAAAATATGTACTACATGTTTACAGAGGATGCAGGTGTTAGTTCATCACTTATGACTCTGAAGGACAAGGGTGAAGGAGAAAGAAGGGAGACCTATCAGGACACTTGTGGTGCAGAAAATGTAACACAATAGTTTCAGATTATGTTCATGCTTTTGGAGGACCAAAATATCCTTAGTGGGGAGGAATGATCTAGGTGATTCCAAATGCTCAAAATTCAACTGTGGCTATGGAAAATCTAAAAAATTAAAGTTCTCAGATTGAAGTGAAACTAGGACTAGATGGCAATACTCATCATCTTGATTCCAATAATGTGAATGCCACTCGAATCCCAGTTCATATGATCAAGTTATAGATGGTCAAATTTTCGATTAGACTTGGACAAGTGGCAGGCTTAACGAGGCAACAAATTGGTAGAATCCTGACGCACAAAATTTGGCTGTCAGAATAGAAAAATTGACGCCTCTTTAATTTTTATAAAGACCCTTATTTTTCAGCTAGAAAATAATAACTATATTTGTTAAAATAAATAAATAAGTAACATAAAAATTCGAGGGCGATGGGCCACCATCTCCGTCACCCCCTAATGACACAACACATATTATATATCAAATTTACATTGTAATGTGCAGCCACCATGATTCAAACCTACCTGAACCATATGGGTGGACCCTCGAGGGGCAACCCCATGACCCAATGGCCAAGTTACAACCACTGAACCCTATGGCAATAAGAAATAACAAACATGCTAATCTGGGGGTACCCCCGACCACCCACACTAAACTTATCACATGAATAGTTGAGGGAATGACTCATTTTTGTATAATATGCCACCTTTTTAATATAAAACTCACACCATTTTCCCAACAACCAGAGGGAAGTAGAGGGTAGACCAGAACAAAACCATCAACAGATCGGGGGTGTGAAACCCTGAGTGAGGGTATCATTAAGATGCTCAAAAGATTCCCTTAAAAGGCCAAAGGTGCCAATGTCAGAATTTGTCACGCTTATAGTCATTTTTGCACGTTTTCTCACCAGGAGTCTAATTGTACAATCAAAATCTCCATCTGAGTAGCTTAGATTTAGGTGTCAAGCAACAAGGAATATTTGGAGAATCTTGTGGAATCTAAAAGATTCCCTTGGAGGCTGATTATTTATCGAGGTGGAATGATGCCTAATTTATAGCATAATGGTGTGCTCAGAATCTTCATCCAAGCGATGGATTTCTCAGCCATCTTCAGAAAGGAAACTTCAAGATTCCTAAGGGTCTAGAATTTGATGGTATCCGAAAGGGGAGAAGTTTATAGTTGTTTGAAATGATTTCATGCCATGAATTCAACGATGATGTCTGTTTTAGCAAGTGAGCTTTACATTTTTTGGCCATCCCCGAAGGTGGAGGTATATGATGTAGTGATGTCATGTTCTTCTTTAATTTGATGAAGTGATGTTTTTGTCATTGAGATCCCTAATTATCATTATGTTGAGGGACACTTGTATGCCACATCATGTGAGATTTTATTAGTTTTTCATGTTGAAGGAGGACTCATTTCAATGAGAGTTCCTATACTATATCTCATGGAGAGACATGCGACTCTTGTTGAGGGAATTTTCCCATATGAGTGAGAGTTCCTAAGAATGTCTTGTGGAGAGACATTCCATTTGCATTGAGGGTATTAATCCTTGTAATGAAAAAGAATGTACTATGTACTCATCATCATCTTGTAGCATTTAATGATACGACCTCCCAACTCTTGACACTAGGGCCCTGACATGTAACCCACACTGGGTGAACTTTATTATCAATGTGTTTGTGTTCCTTAATTTGATGGTTTTCATTATGTTTCATCCTCTTTACAACATGCACATGTGGTTGTTTTATACTGTTTCATATGTAATTCTGCTAACATCACAGAAGTAAAAGATCTTGGTTAATTCTGGTAGTTGAAGAGATCCAGATTAGGACATGTGACTTAGAAATGATTACTGATTATTTTCTTATGAAATTTTGCCAAGAAAATAACACTGCTTTCATTTTTCTTTAGGTAAAATTTAAATATAGATGAAATGACATATTATTCAAATGATTTTTATTTACATAATACACACACACACACACACACACACACACAGATATATATATATATATATATATATATATATATATATATATATATATATATATATATATATATATATATATAGTGTTGAGATGTGTTTTTGAGCTTAGTATGGTAGAGACGTTGTAATGTAATATAATGAGCTGTAAACAGTTTGGCTAAACATTTTTTTTAATAATAATAATTATTATAATTATAATTATCAATAAAACATTATGAGTCAATAATATTACATAAAAACGAAAATAAAATAATTTAAAATGAAATATAAAATTAATAATCATATATTTTTCATAATAATAATAATAATAATTAAACCAATCTAATTCATCTAATTCCAGATCTGCTAAGTATTGAGAGGAATCAAATCAATAATCAAATCCCTTGTGATACAAATCTCAAGATTTGATCCCTCTTGATGCTTGATAGATTCGAAATTAAGATAAATCTAAGGGGAAAAACATAACATCTTTACGTATAACATTTAGTACTAAGACAATATACTTGAGAGTTGCAAAACCCGATGATTATTCTCTGAGATCATCAAGTCTATTATGGTATCCCGGACTTCACATGAAAGAGAATCCATGCCTTATGTCACTGGACATCAAGTTTGCACAAGTAATGCAATACAATGCAGTGCAAGAAAATGTATTGAACCTAACATTCTTTTACAATATTAAACCAATAATCGATTAAATATAACATTTTGAGATAAAAGAGATTATTTTGCGTCAGAAACTCAAATTGAATCGGGTTCACAATTTAGAGCTCTAGCTTCCAATGAATTAAATAAAGGCTACAAAAATGTTTGGAGATCCAAGCATAATCACATTTTTGCATTGGTTTGGAGACTACCATCAGTGTAACAAGGTAGGCAAAAAAGTGCCACTAGTTTTCCATTATTCACATACATTTATCATCAAACAAGCAAGTCAGTTATTTATTTCCACAATATCTCCCATAACTCAAGTGGATCTACGTCGTCTAAACCAGGCGATTTCATCCTAGTGTCTTCACTCGCTTCAAGTGGAGGGATGCAAAAATTGGGCTCTGAGACTTTATGATATCCATAGATGATGGTTAAAAGGTTTGCATTTTGGTGAGTAATCCTGACTACTTCTGATTGTAGCTCCAACACTTTATTTTGGAGATCATTGATTACTCCCACGTAGCCAAAGATAGGATCTCGAACTCTTTCCCTCACTTCATACACCATGTTACTTACTGCATTACGACACTTATTTCCCAGACTATAGATCCATTAGTGTGGTCAGGATTTATATGCCCACCCTTAGATTTAAACATATACATAATTTAGTGATGGGAATATACAACCCAATTGAATTAATGGGTCTATTGCATGTTAAATATACCTCTCTTCTCATCTAGAAGCTCCTATAACACCGTAATGCATAAGAACACATTAGCTCATCACATCAATACATCCATGCGATCAAATAATATCAGATGAAGAGGAGCTTAACTAGTACTCTCTGAACACATTTTCATGCCATAAAGATAAAGTAAATGTAAACAAGTATTTTGTCATCGAATTTTATTCTTATTTACACAACAGGATTCAAAAAGGTTGTCATAGGGGTGTGGAGATTATTTATTCTATGCAAATTAACTATAGACAAATTTAATGCAGTTTAAAGTCAATTTTATAATAGTAAGAATGAGAGCTCTCTATTTTACATTAAATAATCATCTGGCATGAAATGAGAGATGTGTAATACATTCACTATTTGATGCAATTAAATTTAATATTTAAATGATATTTAGAATAAAATAAAATTATTATAATATTTAGAAGAGATATGAAGTTTATTTAATGTTTAATGTTTCCTTTTTGTAAGTCATTCTTATATTAATTTGAGGGAAAAGAGTACATAGAGATGTCGCCAAAATATGTGGTCTCACCCTCACCAGGTTTGTTGACCAAAAAGTTCACCATATGAGAAAAATATAAAAAGGCCTCTAATGGCAGAAACTGAAACCGATTAGGCCATATGAACCAGAACACATCTAAAATAAAAATACTCCAGAAAGTATACTAGTCATAAGAAGTAATGAATGCAAGGTTGTTCGTGGCAGTTTCAGGAGGCAGTGGACGGCAGAAGTCGCACTGTACGTGCCCTTCGAAGTGCACCATCCGGGTCTTTAGCTTTTTAACTTTCTTTGGGAGCAGATTTTGACCTCTCCACACCACAACTACAGGGTCCCTGAGTTGACTCTAGAAGTAGTGAAGCCACTCTAAGGTTTCCATCTACAGCACATGTTCTTCTCTCCAGATGCATTTAGCAGTATCCATTCGATTCATTAGATTAACAATGAGGTCTCGACAGCTCTCCCATAACACTGGTGGGGGAATTTCTGTTGGCTTCTAATTTTTCCTATTTTTACCCACCTTTTTATCCCTTTCTCGAACTCATTTCATGCCCTTATTGGTCAATTTTCATTCTAAAAAGCAAAGGTACACCTATTTTCATGTCTTTGTGAATTGTTAATCATTGAAACATAGTCATAGGGGATTATTGCCTAAATCAACTTGTTAACTTAAGTTTCGTGAAAACTTGGAGGAATGATGATCGAAGGCATGATTCAGCATATGATGACTATTAAGCTGGTAGCGCTATCATTGGATATCAGTTGCAAGAAGTGGATCAACCTCTCGGCCAACACATGTGCTATCTTTGAGTTTGTTGTATCTCAAAAAATCACTATGTATTTATAGGCAGATAGCTGCCGCAATATTAGGCACTGTTAGTTGATTTATGAAATGTATAAGTATTGATTATGGGGCTGGGAAAGCCATCGCTAGGAGATATATGTTATTTTTGAGCTGCAACAATAGACCTCTGTAAGGATATATTTTGATTAATACAATGTCTCATCCTTTGAGTATTATATAGATCTCAATCTTCCCACAACCCTGATCAAGGAGTTGGGCCCACTATCCTGACCAGGTGTTTTTGGATTAGCTGCATGCGTGTGTAGGTTTATTTTCTATTGTGTTATCTCTTTGTTGTGTAATGATTTTAGTGTGTTGCTATGAGTATTAACTTGTTGTTACTCTTAACTATTTTTACAATTACAACTTGTTGTTACACATTGTTATGCTATCATTGAATGTTCAATGTTGGATATGGAACTTTTGGCTTGCATATACCTTGCATGGTAGCCTTGAAAGAACCAATCGAGTCATGGGTTGACAATTAATGTGGAATTGTGTGAATTTTATGATTCATACCTAAGCACCAACATTTCGGTGCCATTGCCATGGAGGCTATCGAGGGCGCTAGAGTGCGACCAGTATTAACCATATGACCATTCTCTTGTCCTAGGGAGGGGTTTTTCACCTTGCTCCAGGTCTTGAGCATTAGATTGTTTTTTTCTTTCATAAGAACCATTCTCTCGTCCTCAGAACGGATGTTTCTTTAACCTGTTTCAGGTCTTGAGCTTAGAATTTTTTGGTTGGTTTGCTTTCCTTCTTTTGCCTTATTTTTAGGGGCCACTCTCTAGTCCTAGGGAGGGAAGCTTTCACCCTGCCCCATGTCCTGAGGTTTCAATTTATTTGAATGTTTTCCTTCTATTTTCAGATTGCATGAACAAATATATAAATAAAAGGGGCAGAGGAAGACCCCAAAAAATAGGAAGGAAAGATCTAGGTAGAAATACCTATATCGAAGAAATTATTTCAAGAGCTAAATCAGGAGCATCATCATGAGATGATGTTAGGGTGAGATATCATACGAGATCTGGAGGGTAGTTAGTTTCACAACTAGAACCTCCCCCAATAACAGAAGCACAATTCAAGGAAGAAGAAGTAGTAAGAAGAGGATCGGGAGAACTGAACACTGTGAGTTCAGAAGAAGAAGAAGACTTGAGGGAATTCACTACACCATTTGATCGAGGGAGTGTTGTTAAACAAACTCAACCACACATTATAGAACAACCAGAACCTGTTGAAATTCCAAGTGAATATTGGAAGATATTCATGCTCCTGCAACTTCTTCGATTGTGTTTTCAATTGGTGATATCATGGGAGATTCACCTATGAAGCCTATTCATATGAAAACATTATCTAATTTTCATGGTATTTCTTTTGAATATTTAGACACCTTCCTATTTGAATTCGACGTTATCTATCGGGGGTATGCTTATATTTCTAATGCACAAAGATTGAAGATATTCCCCGCCACTTTGAAGTGAATAGCTTTGAGATGGTTCATGGGTTTAGGAGGGAAATCTATTACTACATGGGGTTATATGAAAACTATTTTCCTTGAAGAGTATCAAGACTACTACAAATATCAAGATGTTAAGGAATAAATTTTTAAGATTATGGATAAAGAGGAACAAAACATGGAGGACTTTGTGGAACGTTTTCAATACAATTTACAGATATCAGGCCCTAGTCATCTAGATAAGGACATCTTGAAAATAATTTTTCTCCAAGCACTAAGGGAGGAATATTTGGAACTTTTGAATATAGTAGGAAAGGGATACATATCAAAGGAATATTTTGACACCATGTGTGAATTGTTCATTAAGTGTTCATGTGGAGCTGTGAGGCGGAGGCATGGGATCCGAACCCTTAAGACATCCAGCTCTGCAGTTACGAAAGAAGAAATTGGAAACTTGTTGGACAACTTGAGGACTGATATATTGAGCACAATACCCTCACAGCTGGACATTTTACAGGCCAAATAGAAGCAAATGGAAGTAGAGACAACCATGTCTATTTTTTTCCCTCGGTATAGAAAGAAACACTCGCTGAAAGAATGTCAAGTGAATACTATCGAGACATGTGTAATATGTGAACAAATCCATTCCACTAACACTAGTCCATCTCTTCCTAGGCTGAAAATGACTTTTCATGGAGAAAATGAAGAAGTAGATCAGTTGTACTTCATGGCATTAAGGAAACTATGATAACCACGGCCACAAAACGTGAATCAAGGTATGCCTCAAGACCCTTATCAGTATTTTAATAGTTTGAATTTGTGGCCTCAGTATGTAACATTTTCACCTTCATGGTTGCAGTCCTGTCAATATCCAATGCCCTGGAAACCATGGTTCCCTCATTTTGGTCCAAATCCTTCATGGCCCCAAAATTGACGTGGATCTCCTCCTCCTTTAGGACAATTCTCCCAGTCTATGCCACAACAACAGTTACAACTACCCTCTAATGCCTCTACCAATAATCCTCATCTTTTTCCACAACTGTTTGTTCAATCCAACCCAAATCCAAACAATAGGGGTACTCAACCGGTTGAGACACTCAACCTTTCTGCATACACTGTTGCCACTGCGGAGTGTAATGAATTAAAGCTTCAGCCTGGTTGAGTGGTAAATACCCATACTTCACCAATAATTTTCAAACATACTGATGATGAAGTCTCAAAACCAGAACCTAGGAATTATGTTGGAACAACTTGAGGTGAGTCAACACAAATACCTATGGAACAACAACCCCCTTCTTAAACAATTGTTACTAGAGGAAGTCAAACTAGTCCACCTTATCCTAAGAGACTACCCTTGAGAAAACAGAGTCCTCATTCAGAATTTGACATTTTAGGGGAATTGCAAAAGTTATTTGTAAAAATCCCCTTACTTCAGGCTATGAAGGACATATAGATTTATTCCAAAACAATTAAATAATACTTCTCTAAGAAACCTGTAAGAAAACAAAATGATCCGATCACTATTGATGTTATGAGAAAATTATCAGATATAATGTTGGGGAATTCTATAACTGTTAAGTACGTAGATCCAGGGAACTCGATTCTTACAGTACATATTAATGGGGTTGATATCCCAAATGTGCTGGTAGACTTGGGGGAAACAATTAATGTTATAACTTCTGCAACTGTCATTACCTTGGCTCTGCAAAACCTTACACCAACTCCCACCATCCTAGAATCAACAGATCGGTCTACTAGAAGGCCGATAGGGATGTTGGAAGATATAACCATTTCAGTAGACTCATGGGAGTACAATGTTGATATTTTAGTGTTACATACCCTATCCCTAGCCAGTGGGCATCCTTTGATTTTAGGAAGACCTTGGCTTGCGACCAAGAACGCTTACATTGGGTTTTGGTCGAGAAATATGGTAATATCCAATGGGGAAGTTACAAAGAATCTCATTCTTTATCCCCCTACAGAACCGAGTTCATCAGATAAACCAGGATTTACCTTAACACAAAAACCTCTACCTGCGAAAGGGCTCGAACCTGAAAATGAAGAAATTAGACCAATTCTTACTATTGGTGAAGCCCTCTGTTTTAAGGATGAAACAAAGGATGATGCCATTAGTGATTTTATCAGCAGTCCTAATTCCATTTCTGATTCAACTGACAACTATTAGAATATGTTATGAGTTGCAATGTTCAAGAAGCTATTGAACCAAAGACTGAAGTTGAAAATGTTCCTATAATTGCACCCCATAATAGTATTCCTGTAGAAATTAAAATAGGGAAGACATTGAACATTAATCCTGACCTTTCACCTTCCCAGACTGAACGGTTACTAAAAGTCCTTGAGGAACAGAAAGAAGCCTCCACTTTGGAATATATAGACATGAAAGGGATCCCTACTGATTTATGCACTCATCACATATACATTAAATAAGAATTTTGACCTATTAGGCAACCACAAAGAAGAATGAATTCTTCTTTAAAGAACATTTTCAAATACAAATTATAGAAACTATTGGATGTGGGATTTATTTACCCAATATCGGACAATCAATGGGTATCCCCACTAGTCATTGTTCTGAAAAAGAATGGAAAGTGGTGGATTTGTGTTGATTATAGGGAATTAAATAAAGAAACTTAGAAGGATCATTTTCCCTTACCTTTTATTGACCAGGTCCTTGATACATTAGCTAGAAGGAATTTCTTCTCCTTTCTTAATGGATTTAGTGGGTACAACCAAATCCAAATAGCCCCTGACGATCAAGATAAAACTACCTTTACATGCCCCTAGGGAACCTTTTCATACAAAGTCCTTCCATTTGGTCTTTGTAATGTGCCTGCTACCTTCCAACGGGCAATATTGGGGATTTTTTATGATCTAGTCAATGATAGTGTTGAAATCTACATGGATGACTTCACCCCATATGGGGATTCCTTTGAAGAAGGTCTAGAAAACTTAGAGAAAGTCCTTAAAATATGTAAGAAAAAACGTGTTTCTCTTAGTACAATAAAATTCCATATGATGATGAAGGAAGGAATAATGTTTGGACATCTTCTTTTAATTGCAGGAATTTGGGTTGATCGTTCCAAGGTAGAGGTAATATTAAATTTTCCTACACCTAAGACATTGACATAGGTATGTAGTTTCATTGGTTATGCTGCCTATTATAGACATTTTATAGAATTTTTTTCTAAGATAGCATTCCCACTTTTTCAATTGTTACCTAAGGATGCAGAATTTGTGTGGACAAATGAATATGAAACAACCTTTGTGAAAATCAAAGAACTAGTTTGCAAAGCTTTGATATTACGTGGTCCTGACTGGAAGCTCCTATTTCATATCTCTACAGATGCTTCTCACACAATAGTAGAGGCAGTCCTGGGACAAGAGGAGGAGAAGGAACTGTATGTGATTTATAACGTCAGCAAGAATTTGACTCCTACTGAACTGAACTATACAGTAACTGAAAATGAGTTTTTGGCTATTATTTATGCTATTAATAAGTTTCAACATTACATTACAAGGTATCCCACTTTTGTGCACACTAATAATACAACCATCAAGTATTTAATGAATAAACTAATAAATCTTAGTCGTATTACGAGATGGTTATTATTAAGTTAAGAATTTGATATTACCATTGTAGATAAGCTAGGAAAAGATAATGTAGTTGCATATTTCTTGTCTAGGTTGGATACTAGTGATGAAGGTGCACCTATAGAGGATAGTTTTCCAGATGAACATATTTTTGCAATTTCTACTCACACTCTGTGGTATGCAGATATTGCTAACTATATTGCTATAGGAAAAGTACCTCAACACTTACCATTCAGAGAGCAACGAAGGATTATCCACCATAGTGCCTTCTATTCGTGGATACATGGATACTTCTTTTATACAGGCATTGATATGAAAATTTGGCGCTACATAGGCGAAGATGACATCTATGATGTCTTGAAAGCTACTCATGATGGCCCTTGTAGAGGGAATTTTTCAGATAAGAGAATAGGTCATAAGGTGTTACAGATGGGGTACTGTTGGCCCTCTATTTTTTGTGATGCAAATACATATGTCTGAGGGTGTGATAGCTGTTAGTGGATGGGACGTCCTGGTCGGTCAGATGATATGTCATTACCACCTCAACTAGCTCTTAAGCGCTTTGATAAATGGGCTATTGATTTCATTGGGCCATGCAATCCATCCTCACATCAAAAATTCCACATTCTGGTCTGCACCAATGATGGGACAAAGTGGGTAGAGGCCAAGGCTGTTGTGAAAGAAATAGAATAGGTTGTCTTATATTTGTAATTCAAATAAATTTTGGCTCAATATGGAGCTCCTAGACAGAGTTTCATATGGAGTGGCACATTTCACATCATATCTAATAGCAAGACTTATGAAGAAGTATGGAAACAAGCACAGGGTGACATCTCCATATCATCCTCAGGAAAATGGTCAAATAAATTGTTGGAGAATATCCTTATGAAGACTGTAGCAAACCATCACCGAAACTGGGCTGAAAAGCTGCTTGAGGAACATTGGGCATATAGAACAACATGGTAGAACATAATAGGATTTTAACCATATGAGCTTGTCTATGGGAAATCCCCTTTGTTTCCAGTGGAATTCAAAATTAAGATGCTTAGGACAACCCTTGAAGTAGGTTTGGATCTTTCAGAAGCCCAGAAACACTGACTAGAATAGTTAAATGAGTTGGATGAAATTCATTTGGTAGTTGTCCAGAACATTGCTGCAATTCAGCAGTAGCAAACTAAATGGCATGATAAATTTATCAAGAAAAAGGTGTTTCAAAGAGGAGATTGGGCATTGCTCTATGACTCTCGGTTCAAATATTTTAAAGGAAAACTCTTCTCTAGATGGATGGGACCATATGAAGTTGACATGGTGTTTGATAATGGGACTATTAGACTCGTAACAATCGACGAGGCACATACTCCCCTGATTTTAGATTATATCATTGTCCAGTTTCCAAGACTCCTTTATTAAATATCCCTCTGATAATTCTAGTTTTGAAATTGTTAGCGTAGAGAATTCTTCCTCTACACCTCATGAGTATTAAAAAATAGAAAAAAAGAAAAAAAAGAAAAAAATTTATCTATAGATATATATATATATATATATATATATATATATATATATATATATATATATATATATATATATATATATATATATATATATATATATCTATATATATATATATATATATATATATATAGATAGATATATATAGATATATATAGATATATATAGATATATATATCTATATATATATATATATATATGTATATATATATATATATATATATATATATATATATATAGAATAAAATGTTGTTACTACTCTATTATTATTTTTCTTGCAAGTACTACTTTGGTGTTGTTACTTTGTTCGTCGCGATTTCGTCTAAGTACACTGGCGTTGTTACTTGTCTGGTGTTGTTACTTCGTTCATCGTGATTTTGTCTAAGTACAATGGTGCTATTACTCCTCCATGTTGTTACTTCGTTCGTCGTGATTTCGTCTAAGTACACTTGTGTTGTTACTCCTCTAGTGTGGTTATTCTGTTTGTCATGATTTTGTCTCAGTACATTGGTGTTGTTACTCCTCTGTTGTTGTTACTCCGTTCCTCATGATTTTTTCTAAGTACACTGGTGTTGTTACTCCTCTAGTGGTATTGCTCCTTCAGTACTATTATTCCTTGTTACTCCTCTGGTGTTGTTACTCCATCAAGGTAAGTCGCTAGGTACGTCCCAAACTGACATCATGTATTTGATTGATATTTCACCTATGACATGTCTAAACATGACCGCGGACGATCATCCCTTAGTTGGCAGGAGGTACTATATTAATTCTAAACATGTTGTATTTAACATCAATGATGATTCATGTTATAGCTCCAAATCTCACTCTTATGGTTTGTGATGCTGCACTCATGGCCTAGGGCAACCCATCCTTCTAGACCTAGTCCTAAAATTTAAAAAACAGTGTTTTATCCCTTATACGTGACATTGCCCTGAGTTAAACGCGTGTATATGCGGGTCTGTTTATACCCAACCTGTGTATATGTATTAAAACACTTAAAAAAATATAAAACTCCTTAATTTTGGGCGGAGATCGTAAGTTTTACCTGCTGATCACCTGTTAGTGCCCGTGGCCCAACTGTTCCCAACCAACTTCCAACTAAAAAACTACTTTGGGAGAGGTATAAAAAGACCTCAATGGGAAGGCCTAAGGGAGGTGACAAGAGAGAGAAAGGTTATTATGCTGAGATTTTTCCCCTAACCAGGTCTGAAGTCCCTTGTGCCTTCTGCACTTCGCCCATTTGTACAGGAAACCCTTGTTTCCTTGTGTGTTGATGTTCATCCTCTACTTATGAAATCATGGAGTAAGTCATGGAAGGAGTTTGTTAAAGGCTTGAGGCTGGAACGGATCCGGAAGGAAGCTTTGCTTGGAGCCTGCTAAAGGTGACTCAGGTGAAATTATTCCTTTTTATGTACTTTATTTGTTTATAATAAAAGAAA
This sequence comes from Pinus tabuliformis, assembly GCA_031772625.1. Taxonomy (NCBI): domain Eukaryota; kingdom Viridiplantae; phylum Streptophyta; class Pinopsida; order Pinales; family Pinaceae; genus Pinus; species Pinus tabuliformis. Next base: position 1,492,857,445 of record CM062819.1, on the reverse strand, counting down.
CACATGTCTTGGTTCCTGATATGAATCTTCTTTATGTTTATGATATTCATGTTAGAATACATATGTGAATGGTTGTTAATATTTCATAACTAACTACCTTTATTTATAACATGAAGATGGTTTCTTTATAAGTTTTTGTCCATATATTGCTGTGTTCTTTGGAATTGGTTGTTTTGCAGGACAAAGGAGAAAGAGGAACTTGAAGGAGGGTTTGGACCCTTGAGGACCTTCTCAAACGTAGGACCTAAGGTACATTCCCTTATCATAGAATTTGTTTATAATAGCATAATGGCTGTGTGAATGTGTGTTTCTCTGTATAGACAACTTTCAGTCTGCTAGGGTTTCAACCCAAAAGCCCTAGGGGAACATTTCCCTCCAACAGAATTGGCAACTCCACTGGGGACAACACTCTTGTTGTTCCTAGTTTGGGTGTTTTCAAGCCAATCAGGGCTCAGATACCTATCTACTTGCTGTTGCTGTCTGGTCTGTTTTTGAACTTTAAGTTTTGCCAGTTTCTTCAGTTTGTTTTTTATTTTTCTTGAAACCTTTTATATACACTGTTTTTCTTAGTTACAGAGGCGTATATATGCATGTTTCTTTAAGTGAACCCGCGTATACGCAGGTTTCCTTAGTTACAGTAGCGTATACACGTAATCTGTACATCAGTACAGTCGCGTATATCTTGCAATTTTCAATATTTTTAAATTCTGATTGTCTCTGAAGGTTTGTCAGTAGTTTGAGTTAGTCTTAAACAGTCACTTTCCAGTATCAGTTGTTGTTTTTACAGCGAGCATCTTGTTCCAAATTCTCTCTGATTGTAAGGGGTATTGGTCTTGTTTTTGTTGTTGCAAGTGTCATCCTTTCTTGGTTAAGCACGCAAGATTTCTTGTTTGGAATCTTGGCTGCTATGATTTAGCAGGGCAGAAAGATTGATCTCAATCTTTGTGTTAAATCTTGCTTTTGGTGACTTTTTGTTTGCTTCACAAAACCGCTTTTTATGGCCATCTACTTCTTTGTTTCATGAAAGTTGTTGATTGATACTTTCTTGAAATTTGTCTTTTTGATCTTTTTGGTTTTTGTTGCCAAAGCTTTCATTGCTGCTTTTGATTGTTAAGAGCATCCTTAAACACATCTCTTTTTGTTGAGTTTTCATCCATTGTGTGGTGTCAATTTTCAAAAGTGTTTGTTGCCTATTTTTCAATCACAAGTTTCAGTGTTGTTGAGAGCATTTTTGAAAAGACTTTTTTGTTGTTGCTTTGAAGAAAACTTTTTGAAAAACTTCGTTTTTCTTTCTTGAACTTTGTTTTCATTTGGTTTCCTTTTAGTGAATGAAAGTGCTTTATGTTTGTCTTGGAACTTGTTTTTAGTGTTTAGACGAAATGAATGGTAACATCTCATATTCCATCTAGACATTTTAAGTGGCAAAATAGAAACTGATAAGCGGGCAACTTTCATTTCTTGTTTTTAGAGTAGTTTTGAATCTTGCATCAACATATATTTGTTGCATTAGGATAGATTTGCATATCTTTTTAGGCATACATAGCTTTGTTAACTTTTGTGAGTGTGAAGCATGAATTAATGAAAAGAAAAGAAAAATTTGTTTTATTAGAAGTTCCTCTGAACCCTATAGAAATTGCTTTTCATCGAAAAACGAAAACAAGTGCATGTGCATGTAGTTAGGTTTTTATTAATTTCTTTTGCATCAAAAAACACCACTAGTTTCACTTCCGTTACCCTGTGACTTAAAGAACAACCTATTTTAAAATCAAGCGCTAACTAAAATTCACTAAAACTTTTTGTTTAAGTCAGTTACACCAACAAGTTTAGGATTTTAGGGCCTTGGATTAGGTGAGTGGAGAGTTAACTCTCCAAGGCCATATAAACGTCAAACATAGGAGTCTGAATAGTGAGTGAAAATCCAATAGCGTTAGGAAGACTAGGAAAGCTCCGGATCTGGGAGTTAAGCATGAGGGTCTGTGAAGACAGGGAAGGGAGATACCCCCTCTCCTACTTGTCCGAACTTACCTCACGACTGTTTCGCCTGGCTTCTGCAATGAGTTGGTATCCATAGTTGCTACTCCTATGGATCTACATAGGTGGCTGCGAAGGGGAATCTCGTGGCACCTGAGGTCGACGTTGCATCACTCTCGACAGTATTACTGGAGCGCACCCTTGCGAAGCTTGGGGGCTTGCACTGGCGCAGGCTGTTGTTAGGAGGTCAGCGTAACTTCCTCTGATACCTTCGCTGATAGGACTGGGCCCTCATCATCCCAGACTATCTTCGAAAGGCCCCTTAATTCACTTTCTTGTATTTTGGTGTCCGGTCCTAATCACCCTGAGCAGAAATACTTGGAAGTTGTTTGACTGGCTGTTATCTTTAGGGATTTTATAGTGTGTGCTCTGTGCTCATAGTTGGCCTAGCTTTCAATTTTTTGAGTCTTTAGTTAGATCATAACAAAAAATTCAAAGTGGCTAACCGATCTCCTAGACGGTCTCGAAGACTTCATGGTCTTTCACTACCAAGTTTAGAGCCTTCTCCTAGAAGGCGCAGAGGTAATACTGCTGGTGGGTTTCGTCCCATAGCAGTTGACGCATCGGGGATTGATCCTCCACTCGGGGGCATTAGTGGTCAAGCAAGGCCTGGCACTTCCACAGAACAAGAGAGGGACACTCCAGTCCTTTCTCGAGTTCTCTTTCAAGCGAAGAATAACATAGAGGTAGAAGAACTCTCAGAGTCGTTAGCGGCTCCAAATTCTCCACTACCATCTAGTCATCCAGATGTATTACAATACTTTGGGACTTCGACGCATAGACCGTCAAGTCCAGGTTATGCTACGTGCTTACCATCGATGACCACTACTGGAAGCATGGCTTCTACTATAAGTGCTACAACTATGCACACTCCAACATCGGTACAGGGGGGGGAAACGATTTCCATCTCCTCTGCTTCTTTGTTTGGATCTTTTTCTAGCATGTCTTTAGTTGGGTCTACCTCCATTTCGTCCACGAGTGGAAATTCCCAAACCAATGCTTTCAGTTCTGGATTTTTCCCATTTGGCACCCACTCACAGGGTATTCCATCAGTTCCGTTTAGTGCCGCTATGTCCATGATGGGCGGATCGGCTTTATTCCAGGGTTTTCCTTTCGGAAGTGGTCATATACCACATTCCAACCTGATAATAGGATCCATGCCTTTTTCTTCTATAGGACAAAGCGGCAATCCTTTCCAAGGTTGGACTAACCCTGGGGTTAGTGGCGCACGAACTGGGAATCCGTCTTTCGGCCAACAAGGGAATAGGCCGTACTCCACAGTTAGTTCATTTCAAAGTATTCCTCCCCGAGCTTTGGCTTGGAATCCATATCAGGGGTTATCAACTCCTTATAATCCTTTAGGAGGAAACTTTGCTGGTTATGGAGGCTTTGCGGCCGGAGTTGGTCAAACTCTGAATTTTGCTGGATCACAAGGCTTGCCTTTTGGTTTAGCTGGTTCTACTGGTTACTTCGGGCAGCCTGGTGCCTTCCAAAATCCAGGCCAATCTTTTCAGAACTTTGGGAGTTCCACCCAGTCTGGGTGGAATCCCCAAGGTCCTCCTAGGCTTCCGTTTCTGGCAACGTTGAACTTGCCAGATCTCACTAAGTTAACAAATGATCCAATCAAGTATAATCCAGCCTAGCCTCCAGTCCCAACCAAACTCCCTTTGTACATTCCAAAATTCGAGGGAAGAGCGGTGAGGACCTAGGCGACCATGTAACCACATTCTATTTGTGGTGCTCATCTAACTCCCTTATCGATGACTCGATTAGGTTGAGACTTTTTCAACGCACCTTGACTGGTAATGTGGCCAAATGGTATATAGAGTTTCCAGGGGGCAGCTTTACATCTTTCGTGGACTTAGCCAATATTTTCTTAAATCATTTCCAGTTGCCTGTCCGTTATGATGCCAGAACTGAACTTCTGGCCACTTTTCATCAGGATAAGGCAACTCACATTTCTGACCATATTCAAGAATGGAGACGGAGAAAGAGGCTCATTAAAGCCAAAATCCCTCTGGAGTACCGTCTCGAATGGTTTTTGAAATTGTTACAACCCGAGATCTCCAAGGATGTCTGCATGTCTGGAGTCTATTCAGAGGAGCAAGCCATTTTTAGGTCCCAGCAATTAGAATTGATCTACTCTCAGTATGGGATCCTTCAAAAATACTTGCCAGATGCTCCTGGGTCTAAGGTTGACATAGCTAAGTCGAAGCTAGGTCCTCATGCGGATGGTATCGTTGGGTTGGTAGACACAACTACCGTGAACTTGTTGAACCAATTTCAACAGTTGTCTTTACAAACTGCTTCTAACAACCAAGTCACATCGTCTAACCCTCCGGCTTCCCAAAATTCTTCGATTAATGCCATCCAATCTGAAAACCCCAAAGGAAATCAAAATTCCAATGGGAAAAAGAAAGGACGAGGTAAAAAAAATAATCAGGATGGGAAGGCTAACGCAAATAAATCTGGCAATAATGCTGGTGGTGGTAGAAATGAGTCTAGAAAGAAAGTCAAGTTTCCATGCAAGTTGTGTAATGGAGACCATTTAACTCATCTCTGCCCCAAGATTAAATATTCTCAGCGCTTGTTAGGGAAGCAAGGGACTTCTAGTTCTCAGGCTGTGTTAACCAACCCTTTTCCCCAAGGGCAGTAACTTCTTGCTGGCGCGAGTTCAAACCCTGGTACCTCCACAGGGGGCAACCAGGAAGGGGACAAGTCATCAAATGTTTTCATGATGGGTTCTAACATCCATGTGGCTACACAGTCATGCAATTATGGTGAAGGTGAAACTTCCAAGGGTAAATCAGTTCCTGAAACTAACAACCCACTTCATATTGAGCGACCTTCTATTGAGACTATACCACGGGTACCGAAAGGTTCCGCTAAATGCGCGACTATCAACCCTAATATTAGGGCAGCCCAGAATTACTCCATTGTTGAGGATCTGGCTTAGAGTCCATGTGCTATGTCCGCTTTAGAGGTTCTCCAGTCATGTCCTGCTCAAAGAAGTGCCTTGCTATTGGCAATGGGGGCAGTGGATCCAAGTAATTCCTTAGCTCTCACTTTTGATATGAATAATGTCAAAAAGAGACTTCCTCATCACATGGCTTTCCAGATAAAGTCTACCTACCAGAAAATGAATATTTTTCGGACGGTTATAGATGAGGGAGCTTCCACGTGTGTCATGTCTATGTCATGCTGGAAGGCCATTGGATCACCGTCGGTTGTTCCTTCACCTACCCTCTTGACAGCGTTTGATGGTCATTCTCATAGGCCATATGGGATTATCCCGGCCTTTCCTATATGTGTTGGGGGGAAGGTCGTCAATATTGAAGTGGAAGTCATAGATTCTAACCTAGACTATAATCTCCTCTTAGGAAGGAACTGGGTATATGAAATGGACATCATTGTTTCGACTCTGTTTCGTGTCATTTTCTTTCCTCATGAGGGGAAATCGTTAAGGTTGATCAATTGGATTATTGTCCAGTTAATCCTCAAGCAATCTTTGACTCTACTGTCCCGTTAGTGGGTAACCCCCGTCCGCATATTGAGAATCTAGGAGTCGGGATGTACTCTTCATTGATGGGTACGCTTGACTTTCCCCCTCCTACAGCTGGAATAGATACAATTTCATCTTCCAGGTACCCTTTATGGAAAGAGTTTGTTCAAGCTCCTTATTCTTCAGATCCTGGAACCATAGCTTCATTTGTGACCACATCAGATGACGACAAGGCAGGTGGAATAGAATCTCTTATGTCTGCAGTAGAGCTTAGATGTGAATCTATTGATCACTCTACAGATAACCATTCTAGTCTTTCCTCTGGGAAAGAGATAGATGGTGATGTGGCTCATTCTCGGACCCTTGATTCCACCTCTGCGTCGGATTGCTCGGATATTGTTTTTCCATCTGATGAAGCAATATTCGAAGAAATGACGGCTGTAGATCAGCCTTTGGATGATCTACATCATTGGTCATGTTTTCATTCCCCTTTGCATGAAGTCGAATCTAGGTCCTCCAGTCTGACTAGCGATGTTTGTATGGCTCCTTTGGCTCCAACACAGTTATTCACCGAAGGAAGTATATTGATTGGTTTGATCATAGTACCTATAAACATCCCTAGGAGCAAGTTGGCGGAGCCCCCTGACGGGCTCTACCTCAGGAAGTTCTTTGCTTAGTTTAGGCCAAGCAATGGCTTCTTTGTACTTTATGTATATTTGTACATATATCGTCGAGAGTTTTTTGATATCAACACTTTTTGGTCTGCTGTGGCAGGTGTTGATGGATGACTTGGTCTATTTTGGGTTCACCGATGGTGCTAGTCGGCACACTCGGAATCTCGCTTCCGCAGCTTGGGTACTTTATTATCCAACTGGTCAATTGATGGTATCAAGAGGCGTATGCATCAGTCCTGCTTCAAACAATATGGCTGAGTATACTACCGTTATTAATTTATTATCCGAGGCAATCTCTCATGGGATCGACTTGTTGGTAGTTTATCTTGATTCTCAATTGATAGTGTCACAATTAAACAACATTTATTGGGTAAGGGATCCATGTTTATATCGCCAGTATTTAAGGGTGAGGTTGTTGCAAAGATCATTTACTTATATTAATTATTTGCACATTCCAAGATCTCATAATTAGTTAGCTGATTCTATTGCTAATCAAGCATTAGACTGGCACATCAATCATTTATCACAATAAAATCAAGCATTAAAAAGTCGAACTGCGTATCTATATATATATATATATATATATATATATATATATATATATATATCATAAAGCGTCTCGAGTGTACATATGTTTGTCCAAAAATACCAAAAATATACAAAATTGGGACTCAAATGCCCATAATCATGTCCGGCATATCTAATGCCCTGGCTCTGGATGAGCGGCTAAGTAGGTAACTATTGCATTGGCCACACGCTGAAAATTGCAAACCCAGTCACGTGGCATGCCAACCACATGACGCTGCATATCCTTAGGAAGGTCATCTATGGTAGCCATCGGTACTCGGCAGCTCAATCTCGCCAAGTGTCGCTGGATGTTATGTAGAGTCCGCTCTGTATCAGCAGCCGCCTCTTCAGCTCCTCGGCCGCGCTGTCCATGCCGCAGGAACCCATCTGGTTGTACCGGCCCAATGTCTGGAACATGGCCATCATATCAGTCATTTGAATCTCATCAAAAATATTTTTCAAAATTCATCATTATATTTGAAAAATCCAAAAATTCATAAAATCAAAAATTCTTACCAATCTCGCCCCATGCTGTGTTCGGTGGTAATGCTAGATTAGGATCTCCTCAGAAATCTAGCCCAGCATAGGGGTAGTCATCTACGGCGATGATCTGTTGATCCCACTAGGTGAAGAAGTCATCGTCGAAGGCAGTCCTTGGGACCTCCCCACCCCCAGACGTTTCATCAGATCAGCCCACTGGCCCATGTGTGGATCGCGTGGGGTGCTGATGGAAACTGCTACCCTAGGCCGGAGTGCAGGAACCTTCTCAAAAAAGAAAGTACACAGGATAGTCCCATATCCAAAGTTTTTGGTCTATCCCCTCTTGATAGAAGTGAGCTGGCTCTTCATGTTGGCTAGAAGAGGAGTACACCAGTGGAACACAGTAGTGAGATAGTCAACTGCCACGCTCATGGTTAGCTGTGATGCCTGATGCAGAGAGGACGATCCGTTCACTTGAGCTATGGTGAACAGGATTATCCTCAGTGATAAAATCACCACATGTGTGATAGAAATCTGGCTCCCAACCTTCTTGGGATGTCTCGGGCAATATATTTGTACATAGTCCTCTATCATGACACTGCTCCGTGTCCTGCCCCGGGAATGTACTACCTCTCCCCTTCGGGGAAGGCCCGTGATAAAATAGATATCCTCCACTTCTACCCTGAGTGGCATCTGATCAATCATAAAGGCTTCCTCCTCGACATCCCAATAATCAATGAGCATCTCAAGCAGACGTGTGTTTGCTTTCATATTCGGCAGTTTGAAGAATTTAAGCAAACCGCATCCTCGTAGGGCATCCAAAGCTTCAGGATCATTCATGACTTCATTATCCACCACTGCGTGCTCTCTTTCATGCCACGTGACCGGAATTCTGAGAAAAAAATGATTTGCAACCGTTAGTTTTTGTTTAAAAATTGTTCGCAGCGTATACGTGGGTCCCTGTGCACATATTCGCATATAGGGCCCGCGTGTACGTGGGTTTCATATTACCAACCTGCGTATACACCGTGGAGAAATTTTGGGCAAAAAATTCAACGGTGAAACATTAATTTAAAAATCTTAAAACCAGTCACAATCAATTGCAAGCTAAGTATAAGAGTCACCAGGAGGATTTTGAAGATTTTGAACGGTTGAATCTGGCTATGGGAAGTTTGCTCCTTTTGCTCCAAATCCTTTGCTCTCAAACTCAAATGGTGAAAATGGTGAGTCCAAAATCTCTTTTATAGGTTTTGAAAATGTAAAATTTTTTCAAAATTTTATTTTGTTTGGCCTCATGTGACTTTTAACTTGGGAGCTTGGAATGTCGAGAATGGTTTGTTTCTCAAGACATTTTGGACGTTTTTTCAACAGTTTCGAGACGGTCCCATGACTGCTAACCCGTCATGGCAGGTATCATTTTCTCACTGGCATATAGGTTAGGGACACCATTTTTCTGTTGCATCATGCATACTAGCCTCCATTTGCCGATACATCTGCCATAGGGTCAACCCCATCGTGTTATTGTTCGTAAGCCATCTTCACTCGCCGATTCTTTAAATCATGACATGATGGTAGAGCCATCCTTTACATGGGCATCGTAATTAGCACCTCACTGACATTTGTTGCCCATGCTGCTCCGATTTGAGTAGGCTCGGGAGTCCTCTGTAGTCCCGCCATGACTTATGCGTTGAAGACTCATTCCTCTTAGCTTCTTTGCTTTGTTCTGGCCTTATACCCTAGAGGCTCCTTTGTGTTGAGTTGTACTACTGCATTGCATGTTGACCACTTGCACCTTTTGGCCTAGAGCCGGCTTCACTTGGAATCATGTTTAAGCCAACTTTTGACCATGATGACTGCAAAATGAACCTTGCATGCCTTTGACTTCTGCAACTTGACACACCTTGACCCATGGAAGGAACACACCTTTGAGTGTCACTGACCAGTTTTCACCTCCCTGCATTGAGCATAGGAACGTTCCATTCCCAGGAACTAGATCATCTATTTCACCGACACTCGTTCTTTCCACTATACCATAGCATTCTTTTATTATTTTTCAAGCTTAACATAAAAAGACAAAAAAATTAAATATTCCAAAAAAAGAGCGGGAACGGGATAATATTTCCATTTGTTGTTGGCAGCTAGAGTCAGTCGTGTCGCCCTTGAACAAAGCACTCAAAGCAAAGTCTCCTCCGTTTGGGCGGGATTTAGTTTGACTTAGGTACGCCTTAACCTTGTTATTGAGTCAGTTCTCCCCCGAGTGGTTATCTCTTTCAATCATATGGAGGGTTCGTTCGTGCCTCCTGCATGGCGAACTTATACAGAGTCATCATATGCTGCCATATAGTCACATTGAGTCGTACTTTTGTTCAAGGGAAGTTAGCTTGAGTCGGCCTCTCTGCGGTGTCTCTTGACTCATTTTTCAGTCGGACATCCCTGGTTGTCAGTATCATGTCTATCATCACATCAATTATATTGGTCCTTTACTCATGCCGGTTTGAGAAGGTCCCCATTGGATTCTTGCTGGTGGGTCTTGTCCATATCGACGACGACACCTTGCTCTGAGGACAGGCCTAGAGCTGCACCCTGGCCCTATTTCCATTATTGATAGGTCACCTTATGCTCAGCATCGATCAGTATCATGGGTCTTTGACTGAGTGGTTTCCCTTGTGTTCGACATCAGCTTACATTATCACATATTGGGATTCGTTCAGTACCTTGGTTTCCATTTGACCCTATTGGTGGATACCTCACCTTTGTCTCAACTTTCATTATTGGTTGGTTCAGAGGGTTTCTGTCGTGCGTTAGCCACATCTTGTGTATGTTGGAAATGTACTTCGGTTGGGTTACTACATCTCTTTCGTCCGATTCCTTCCACATTATTGGTCTACGGGTTACACTCACGCTAGATTGATGGAGGATGCCTTAATGCCTTCCTTCTAGCAGATCTTTCCCTATCGACTCTGACTCATTACTCTGGGGCAAAGATCTAGAGTCCATTTGGCAGTACCTTGGGGTTTGCAGTAATTAGTGGCAGATCCTTCGCTATCGACAGTGGGAAGCCATCATTGTCTCCTGATCGATAGATTCTTACAGGTGTTCAACTCTAGCTCAACTATTCACACTTGTTAGATTGTACTGGGTACCTTGACGCTCATTATCATTATCGGTGAGTAGTCTCACATTTGTTAACAGTATACATCAGTGACCGGTAATCAAATGATTTCTCACATGGTCGACTTCAGATCATTTATTCCCATGGTGTAGAAATGTACGACGGCAGTCGGTGAATACCTCAGGTTGTATCAGCATTCGTTGGTTCACTTTACTGTTGCTCTTGTTGCTGCTAGTTGATACCACTCCACCTTATATGTTGCAGTCAGTCATGGCGACATTCTATATGCTGGCACCTGAGTTTGCAGTGTAGTACCATCCTATTCCATCATGTTCAATTGGTACCTTTTGGGATCAGTCTTTGATATCAGTGATCCGTTGCATCTTTCAGCATCATTGACAGTCTTATATGTGATATTCAGACATGTACTTGTTCATCATGATCAGATGATGCATTATGTATTTTCCAGTCATTTATACTTGTATACTTAGTGGATCCACTTGTACTTGATATGCGGACATGCTTTACTTTTTCTGAGCATGGGTATGCCGACCTCAGATAGTGTTTCTTTCTGATCTCCTTTTGTGGCTTGGCAGGCTGAATTCTGGTGAAGTCCTCCTGAGTTTTTGATAGATTTCCTTTCCATGTACTTGCATAATACATTTCGGCCATCATGTACCCCTTCTAACCTCATATATTAGGGGGCATCTGTTATAGCTTCAAATCTCACTCTTATGGTTTGTGATGCTACACTCATGGCTTAGGGCAAACCCTCCTTCCAGACCTAGTCCTAAAATTTAAAAAACAGGGTTTTATCCCTTATACGCGACATTGCCCTGAGTTAAACGCATGTATACGCGGGTCTGTGTATACCCAACCCGCGTATATGTATTAAAACACTTAAAAAAATATAAAACTCCTTAATTTTGGGCGGAGATCGCGGGTTTTACCTGCTGATCACCTGTTAGTGCCCGTGGCCCAACTGTTCCCAACCAACTCCCAACTAAAAAACTACTTTGGGAGAGGTATAAAAAGACCTCAATGGGAAGGCCTAAGGGAGGAGAGAAGAGAGAGAAAGGTTATTATGCTGAGATTTTTCCCCTGACCAGGTCTAAAGTCCCTTGTGCCTTCTGCACTTCCCCCATTTGTACAGGAAACCCTTGTTTCCTTGTGTGTTGATGTTCATCCACTACTTATGACATCATGGAGTAAGTCATGGAAGGAGTTTTTTAAAGGCTTGAGGCTGGAACAGATCTGGAAGGAAGCTTTGCTTGGAGCCTGCTAAAGGTGACTCAGGTGAAATTATTCCTTTTTATGTACTTTATTTGTCTATAATAAAAGAAACACGTGTCTTGGTTCTTGATATGAATCTTCTTTATGTTTATGATATTCATGTTAGAATACATATGTGAATGGTTGTTAATATTTCATAACTAACTACCTTTCTTTATAACTTGAAGATGGTTTCTTTATAAGTTTTTGTCCATATACTGCTGTGTTCTTTGGAATTGGTTGTTTTGCAGGACAAAGGAGCAAGAGGAACTTGAAGAAGGGTTTTGACCCTTGAGGACCTTCTCAGACGTAGGACCTAAGGTACGTTCCATTGTCATAGAATTTGTTTATAATAGCACAATGGCTGTGTGAATGTGTGTTTCTCTGTATAGACAACTTTCAGTCTGCTAGGGTTTCAACCCAAAAGCCCTAGGGGAACATTTCCCTCCAACAATTCATCATCATTGTTGTTGAACCTCGTGCCAACTCGTACACTCCACATTAACATTTCGATCTTCAGCATACCTTGCGTAATTATCTATGAGCTATGTACAATTGAATTGAATCATGGTCCTTTCCAATGCAATGTAATAATTTCCATTATTTACCATAATCCACCATGGATTTTTCCATAATATTCGTTCGAATTTCCCTTTCACCATAATCCTTGTCATCACAATCTTAGCAACTAACGCTCCACTCAATGGTTTTTCTGCTACTCTCAGTGTTGCTACAGAAAAATTTGTAGAATAGGTGGGCAAGTTGTTAGGCATGAACATGAAGATACAATCCAGGTCTGACACCATCCAGATGTATGGCAGGTTTTTCAGAATGTAGGATGGCATACCTATTTTTAGAGGTTGTAGGGATTCGATGAAGCCATTACAGTTGAATTTGCGTTAAACTTGGATGGGAATTATTCCAAAGTTTGTGGGCTCGACATTCCTATCAAAGAGGAATTTACATTGGTTGTTAGCATATTGCCACAAGGTGGGCAAAAATGGTTTGCCTAGAAATCACCTCTACCAGAATTTGTGGAATTATTCTTGCAGGTAGGGGAGACCTTGGTTCAAAAGGGAAGGGGATATGATCGGAAGTCTTTGCCACATCCATGGCCTGAGGTCATGTATTTCATGGTGCAATACATCACTTGATAGGGGCGGCTTGATACCCCATTCAAATACCATTTCAAACTTCTTACATGCCTTCGGTTATGCCGTGTGCATTCTCTGGACATGCCACATTTCTTATGGAATAATTTGCAGTTAATTGCACAATCTGCTCATTTCTTGTGACAACTATTGCAGGTCCTTACAAACCATGGGATTGTCAAGTTGTGTTGGTGAATTCCCTATCATAATCTTTTGTGGCTTGGCCAAAATTCACTGAATTGGGAGAAGAAGTTGTGGCCATGATGCCAGGAAGAGAGGAAGATGGATTAGTGGTAGAAGAAGAAGTTGGAGATGACATTCTTACAAAAGAACCAACGTTAGCTTTCGAACAAGTGGAAGTATTGGTGATGGATTAGGCTATAGTAGAATCACCAATTGAGAAAGGGGTTGCAGACGATGTTGTTACACAAGAACCAACATCGATTGCTGACTTGGAAGAAGAAGAAATGGAGGTAGAAGGGGGTGTAGATGGCACTGCTACACAGGAACCAGCATCGACTACCAACTTAGAAAGAAGAGCGATGGAAGTGGAAGGAAGTGTAGTCGATGTTGTTACACAAGAACCAGCGTTGACCACTAAGCTGATGGAAGAATTTTCGGTAGTAGAAGAAATTGCAGGTAGTGTTGTTACACAAGAACCAGCATCACCTGCCAAAGTGATGGAGAAACTTGTGGAAGAAGTGGAAGTCGTGGTCGACGCTATTACACAAGAACAAATGTTGACTGTCAAACAAGCCATCAAACCGAAAAACTAGATGGAATAGGAAAAGGAGAAGGAAAGTACAAAATATTTAGGGGAAGGATAAGGAATTAAAGAAACAGGTGCAGAGAATATGAAAATTGAGGAGGAAATCCCAAATCTCTGCTTTCAGCCTCCCTGCAAAGAGGGGAAAGGAAATTTCTCACCCCTAGACACTGGGTGAAAGAAAGTATCTCTCCCCCGATACTGAAATTTGTAGGGGCAACTAGAGGCACCATTATCGATATTGTCACACAAGAACCAGTGTCGACTGGTGGTTGACACTGTTACGTAAGAACCAGTGTCGACCAAGGGGCAAGGTGAAGAAACCATCACTGGTGATGTTTTCAGAGAACTGTTGGAAGAGAATGTTGTTGTTGGTATCGACCCGCAAGGGCCAGAACCGATTTTTGAGAAGATGGAGGAGGATAACCAAACAATAGAGCAGCCATAATAGCCACAGGATAACGGTGTCAAAAATGTTGCTCTGCAAGGGCCTGCAAAGGCTCTGAAGACACTCAAAGAAAACATAGAAGTTTGAAGACCCATGTAGGAAAATGTTCGCACTGCCCCTCGAGTTGAGGAGCAGAGAGAGGAAATAAGGGTCAAGCAAGAACTAGTGGATGAATTTCCTGACATCAACCTGCCAAATCTAACACCAGCCGCAAGACCTATGGAGGAGGTTGTTATATAGGAATAATTTATTGAACAGTGCGCAAAAATAAAGGCCCCCATCCAAGAAAGGCACTGGTCGCAATTCAAAGAAAACATGCAATTAAAATTGGATATTATTAAGTTAAGGAAGTAGTTGTTACGTTTATGGAGACGAGTGAAGAAGAAAAAGAAGAATGTCGATCAGGCTACTATGAATCCTAGAGATGAAACCACTTCAGTAGCAGTACATACCAAACCATTGTCACATATATTTGAGTCGCAGGAATTCTTGTTCACTGGTAAGATCCTTAAATGGCAGGCTACCGCATTCCGTCTTCAATGAGGTTCTATCTCCTTGGAAGCCCATCAGGAAAGAGTGTGAGGGATTCAAGAACAAGCTATGAGAGTAGTGATCGATTACGTGACTCATATGGTCCGATAAATCCAAGCAACAACAGGAAAATAAGAAGACAATAATTGAGGAATTAGAAGAATAAGTGCATCTCCTGAAGGCTGACAAAGGTGAAATGCTACATCTAGCGCATGAGGTAATGGAATGCTAACCTCCTATTCATAGTTATGCTATGTTCCTCCATGGACAATACCTGTTCTTCTGTTTGGAGAACATCCATCAAGAGATAAGCCATGAAATCGAAGATCCGATATAGTTTCTGTGAATCCTGAAGGGACACAATATTTTGAACCAACAATTGATATGTGAACTCTACATGCATGATTATTTTTTGGGGACTAACAAATCATTCAATCTAGTGCCATATGTCATGGATATTCAGTTGGGAGACTTCACCACCTTCATGCTTAACCAGGTTAAGTGGAAGAAAGCCTTCGACACGTTCGAAGGGAACCAACAAGCATGCCACTTGTAGTTTGGGCAGAGCATTGTCAGGTTGTGAATATTTTTAACAAACATTGTACCTTCTTGGGAAAAGAAGGACGAAGGGGTTATATGCTCACAATGCAGAGGTGGTGTGATGACATGTATACAAAGAAAAATTTTACTTGTCTGGAGGAGGCCTGGGCCAACTGTCAGAAACTATGGTTGTTTTCTTCAACTTCAGTAAGAATACATGAACCTTTTGGGCCCCCTAATTTTTTTCAGGCTTTGGAGAGAGTACCGTAGTATATTGCATGCATTGAAACCTGTGGGACATGATGGATGGGTCTGATATTTCGTTTTCCAATTGTTTGGTTTCTAGCTGAAGAGTACACACTAGCTTACTTGGTACACAAGGATTGGAGGAAGGAAGTCCTTCATATAGACAGATATAAGGTTCCTAGAAAAGAAATGGCTACGAAGTATGACCTTACCCAACTCCATGCTAACCAAAGTGGCTCTAACACAGATCTACACAGGAGACGAGTTGCATGAGGACATGCAGAAGGGCTAGTTGGGAGGAGATGTTGGTTGCTAATTTTTCCTATTTTTACCCACCTTTTTATCCCTTTCTTGAACTCATTTCATGCACTTGTTGGTTGATTTTCATTCTAAACAGCGAAGGTACACCTACTGTCATATCTTTGTGAATTGTTAATCATTGAAATGTAGTCATAGGGTATTATTTCCTAAAGAGACTTGCTAACTTAAGTTTTCGTGCAGATTTGGAGGAATGATGATCAAAGGCATGATTCAACGTATGATGACTCTTGACCTGGCAGCAATATCTTTGGATATCAGCTACAAGCGATGGATCAACCTCCCAACAAAAACAAGTGCTATCTTTGAATTATGTTGTATCTCAAGAAACCACTATGTATTTGTAGGAAGACAACTACCATAATCTTAGGCATTGTCAGTTTATTTATGAAATTTATAAGTATTGATTACGGGGCTGGAAAAGCCACTGCTAGGAGATATATGATATTTTTGAGCTGTAACAGGAGACCTTTGTAATGATATATTTTGATTAATATAGTTTATAATCCTTTGAGTATTATATAGATCTTGGTCTTGCCACCGCCATGATCAGCGAGTTGGGCCCACTCTCTTGGCTAGGTGCTGTTAGATTAGAATCATGTGTGTGTAGGTTTATTTTCTATTGTGTTATCTCTTTATTGTGTAATGATTTCAGTGTGCTGTTGTGGGTCTTAACTTGTTGTTACTCTTGATTGTTCTTACAATTATAACTTGTTGTTACACATTGTTATGTTATGATTGAAATGTTTAATGCTGGGTAGGGAACTTGTGGCCTCCATATACCTTGCATGGTAACCTTGAAATAACTTGTCGAGCCATAGGTTGACAATTAATGTGGAATTGGGTGAATTGTATGATTCATATTTGAACACCAACACTTTCCCTTCTTGAGCTTCAAACACTCCCTAGCCAGTTTTCACTCCACCTCGACGTCCACCACCCTAGCTCCTTTGTCCATGACTATTCTCCACATCCCTCTGTCTCATCCCCTATTTTCCACCTCTCCTAACGCCTCCCCCTTGGCAAACCCCCATCCATCCTCCATCTCTGCCACCTCGTGACCCACCAGCACCTCAACCTGAGCTCCCAGTCATTTTTCCAGCATGGCGAGGTGGAGCCAGAACCAACGGTTGGGCAGGCGATTCCTCAGTAGCAAGGGGACTAGAGGAGGAAGCCTTTTGTGATGGGGTCTTCATGGAAGCCAACCCAGATGGGTAATTACACAAAGCTTCCATATCCAAATTGAACCCCACTGGCTTGCACTCGCACCAAATGAAAATTACCCAGAACACATTGCACTGAATGTCACCATCTTCCAAGATTTCTCTGGGAAAATGGCATCCTCTGGAGTTAAGCACATTATTACCAAATTGGAACATAAATGTGAAGAGATTACACCCGCAGAATTTGACAAACCAAACTCGATATCAAGCCCTCCTAGTTTTCTGCTGCAGATGAGCAGGGATGCCAAGAGGACAGGGTGGCTGCTGCAATGCAAATAACAAAGGCTGGTCTAGTGACTGCCACCACCCTATCCCACTACTACACTACTAATTAACCACAGGAGCTGAAGCAGGTACTCTCTATACCCGAATATGTTGAACACACCAAAGAATGCGACTCCACAAGAAATGGAAGTCTCCCTCTTCCCTGCACCTGTTACCCTCCCCAACACAGCGCTAGAGCTCTCTGTCCACAAAAACTAGGTTTACCAGATTGTCATGCCTTTATGACTACAATCCTGTCAACTTCCTCTAGACACAAAGTTAAACACAGATGTAAATACCTGTGATTACCATCATTCCATCATATTTCACCCTGCCACCCTCAACAACATTATCAAGAATGCTCATCGCACGCTTAACCATTCACTCCACTGTACCACTCCCCATGGCTCTTAATTCATGAAAGGATTAGCAGGCCCATACCCCCCACCTCGAACATTTGGATCTAGTCATGTGGTGACACAACCATGTGTTGTCGGCTCCACACCTCCATTAGGGAAGATATATGCTTCTCCATGATTCCATGCAGGTCTTCCATAAAATGATTTTGGATTGGGGTGGCCATGCATGGACGACACCCTGGTCCTGCAACTCACATCCCCAATTAGAAAATTTGTCCATTGCTCTATTACCTTCTCTGAGAACATGTTTTGTGATTATGTAATCAAAGGAGGATAGTCATTGTAAGATGTGTTCGACGATGGATTATAGTCATGAAATTTTGATTACTTTTGATAGGGGAGATCCATTGATGAGGAACTGGAGCATGGTTATTACAATCTGTGAGTCTCCCATGACCTGAAGCTTTTTGAGACCCATGTCTTCTGCCATCTGTAGGCCTTGATCCCGAGCGAGATATTCTGCCATGTTATTTGTGGTGTGTCTGCAAGGCACGACATAGAATTTTCTTGCTCGACCTCTGTCATCGTGGATGATCCCCCCATAACTAGTTCTCCCTAGGTTCCCCTTAGAGGCCCCATCGAAATTTAGCTTAAAGAAGCCCCATGGAGGGCACATGAATTTTTCCGATGAGGCACCTAGAGGATGTGGAGGGCACCTTGAGGGGGTGAGAATAGAGTCCTTGGTTAGTCCAAGTGTTGAAAAAATAGTCAACTCCCCTCGCTCCACTTTTTAGGCCTCCTCAGACTAGAGGTTGATTAAAAGGGTCTCCTTTAGGTTTCAGAGGCCCTTTTCCCAGGTCTACTTCGATCTAAACTCTTCTGAGTGAAAAGTTCCCTTCTTTCTACCCTTCCAGATATTCCACAAAATGAATCCCTGGGACAAGAACCACGTTCAATTGACTATGGGATTCTTAAATAGGTTCCATCTCCACATGTCCAAGGAGTCCCATAGAATTATGGATGATTTGTTAGTAATGCTAAAGATTGCAGTGTGAGATTTCCAGACTTTCAAAGATTTAGAGTAGGAGTTTAACAAGTGGTCTACCATTTCTTCCTCCATTGAGCATAATGGGCATCAGGATGGGCCAACAAAGCCCTTCTTTTAGATCTTGTCCCATGTGAGGAGTTTTCCATGCCCTATAAGCCATACGAAAAAGGAGACTTTCGGTCATAGGCGCGAGTACCAAATTCGTTTCCATAAGGCATCTGGTTCCAAGTCTTCAACTGTGATTTCAAGTGAATATGACTCCTTGAGGGTGAATCCACCTTGTTGCTGATAACCCCATCTAAGCTTATCAGGATCCTCATTGCTTAGGATAGGGCGCTGATGGAGGATATATTGAAGGGCCTCGTAGTTTAAGGGGGTTCGTGAGGAGGCCAATTTTCGAAGGATTTCCATTTGCACCACTACAAGGCAGGCCCTGAGGAATGCCAGAAATCATGAACCTTAAGAGTGTCATTCTAGGAAGAAAAGGCCTGAAGGTTAACAAGCTCAGGGTTCTGGTTTAAACTAGGAAACTACATTCATCAATCGGTCTAGAAATTAGTTGTGGAGACATTTCGAACTTTCAAGATACCATGCTTTGGATAAAATCCTGCTGTGCCTTTCCTTAGTTCCATATCGATGAGCCTTTTGGGCGGTCAGGACGTAGGTGCAGGGGTTTTTCCATCCTTTTATACCATCCTTAGCTTCCCAAAGTTTCTTCCACAACTCCTAGCCTCCTTGAATGCATCGCCACCATATATTAACACTAAGGGCCTGTTATAGAATTCCCGGGTCTTTGAGGTACAGACCTCCCTCGAGTTTTGGTTTACAGGGCTTCTCCCAAGCCATTAGGGCCCATTTGTAGCCAGATTGGGTTCCAAACCATAGAAACCAGTGAAATTTAGCAGTCAACTCCTAATACGTGTTGCTTGGTGCTGAGAGAACTAAAACGTGTTACAAGGGAATGGATTGAAGGATGGATTTAAGAAAAACTAGTTGCATGGCTGAGTTTAGCGCTCAAAAGGCCCAACTGGATAGTTTCTTATCGATGGAGGATAAGACTTCTTTCTAGATGGAGGTCTATTGAGGCAAATTAATTACCTATCATTTAATTGTCAACCTGAGGGTTTCGTAAAACTTGTGAAGCATGCGTGCACTATATATGCTAGAAATTAACTTTCAATTTAGATCAATCTAACTACAAAACCAAATAACGACAAATGAAATTCAACTATTATAATTCAACAATCAATTCACAAGGATTATAGTACAATTATAATACAGCACGCAAAATTGAAATTACATGAAATGAAATCTACTCTAAGGGATCATGTGTGCATTATCAGATCAGGATCCTATGAAATGAATAACCAAAACCACATGACATGAAATGAAAGCAAAAACAATAATTCTTAACCTCTCACACAAGAAAATATATGAAAGAAAATAAAAACAATTTCTCATAACTTCTAGATAGGAAAGCAAATAAAAACAATCTCTCTTAACCTCTAGGTAGAAAGAAAATAAAAGCAATCACTCTTAACCTCTGACATAGGAAAGGATATGAAAGCAAATAAAAACAATTGCTCTTAACTTCTAGATGGAAAGAAAATAAAAACAATAGCTCTTAACCTTTAGGTAGAAAGCAAATAGAAACAATCACTCTTAACCTCTCACATAGGAAAATATATGAAATAAATAAATCTTAATCTATGAAAGCAATAAATCTAAAAAAAAAAAAATCTCACACATTGTAGGTGGCCAATCAAAAAGCATGAGAGATGGAAAGTTGAGAGGTTCAAAATGCAAGCATAACGAAATCAAAGTCAACATTGTTCATGACCATGGTGCCAAATCCAAATTCTATATTCAAAACAAGAGCATTTCCCCAACTTTACACATGCCTTTGAACGCAGAAGGCTCTCCTATTTATACAAAAACATAAGAAGCTACCTCATCAATGGAGGTCCATTATTCTCTCCCTATATCCCTAGAAAATCTCATAGAGTTACAACTCAAGTAGGTAATGATGAGACACATATCTTCTTTGACATTTATCGAAATCTTCTTCCATATCTTGAAGGGAATTCGAATTTGAGAATTGGAGGCCACATAAGGGTGCCTTGGAAGCTTCCAAATGACCTACACATGTCATGAAAGTCAAGCCACTTTTAAGTATTAGCAAGTATATGTCATTTTTCTAAGTTTTAACCATAAATTCACATAACATACTAGAAATTATTATCTTTTGGAAAACACAAAGGTAACCCTATGTAATTATGAAAATGGAGGCTAATGAAAGACTATATGGCTATGGAGTTGTGACATGTGAGTGAAATGGTGGCGATAAAGGTGAGAGTGGATGATATATTGAAGAGATTTTGGAGACTCTACATACCCCCCAACTGACATTATTGCATGTCCTCCTGCAATCTACTACATTGTTTAATCATGATTTTCTTTTGAATGAGCTTGGCTTATATCATATGTTCTTAAACTTTGCATTTGATAGTATTGGACAATTTTATTTCGTTTTGCAAAGTATTCCTTGTCATATATTGAATTGCAACATGTTTACTTGGTTCTTGTGTTACAACCAAATCTTAATTGGTATTTGTTCTTGTGTATCAATACCTTGTTTCTTTTTGTTGCAGCGATATTCATTGAACATATTTAAGAATGCATCTTTAAATCAACCATATAATATGCTCATCATTTAGGCATTTATTTGCAAATCACATAACTTTTGAACCATAATGCAATCATAATTGATTAGGACAAGTATGTTAGGATGAAATGAAGTGAAATGGAATGAAGTGATATGGATGTGATAATAAATGGATGTCCCTTCCCCCCCAAACTAAAGGTGTTTACGGTTTTTTTTCAAATGAGAAAGGAAATATGGTGAAGTATTTTCCAAAAATTATAATTTCAGTATTTAAGGAATTCTATGATTAAAAGCTAGAAAAGAACATACTTTACTTACCTAGGAAGTGGACAAACTTTGCATATGTAGAAAGTTGTAGTTGATGTTGGATCATGGAATAGAATGTAGAATTCCATCTGCTTCTTGCTTGCATGAATGGTGGATGAGGTGGTGAAAGTGGATTCTTTATTGCTGCTGTTAAATCTATTATATCTGTTGCAAAATGTGAAATGATATAGTCTTCACCTACTACAAAACCCAAAGGTACAATTTTAGCCATGTGAATAAATTTGTTCTTGTAAAGCATGAAGAGAAGTCATTGGATTACCGGCCATTGATGAATTCCCTTAACCAATGCGAGGAAAACTTGCCATTAATGTCAACGAGTGCCAAGGTAGCTAAGTACATCTTGGAAAGTACGAATAGATGAGCTGATGTCAAGCAACTTGCAAGTTCCAATTATCAAGGGACATTGATGTATTCCTATGATTGTCGGCGAGAGAACTTGTCATTGATGCATACAAGCCTCAAGGTACTAATAAGGACTCTAGCCCTGAACCTAGATAATGTGTTGATGTGGATAGGCCAAGACTTGTTAAAAGCGATGCATTATGAATCCCCCACCATCTAACGCGAGTATGAATTAATGATTTTGGAAGGACTATGAATGATTTTTTTTTGCAGTGGATTAAGATTTATTTAATGGAAAGGAAAATGACAAGAGAGTAAACAAGTGAATGGAATGAAAAAGGAAAAATCAACATGTAAGCATGATGAATGTCTCTATTAATGGGTTAATGAACGGAAATTATGGAAAATGAGAATGGAAAATGTAAGTGGAAAATGTGAAGGAAACATGCGACTCTTTACAAGGAAAATGGTGATGGCGATGCTTAACGAAAATTCTTGAATAGCTTGTGAGTTTGGAGAGGAAAAATGATGGCATTTATGGATGATAGAAATGGATTTAATTGGTTCATGTTTCTTGAAATTGGCCGTAGAAAACCAATCATGCATAATTGGCTTCCTTCAATTCTCTGATTGCCCTAGAACCTGAAAATAAACATGGCACTAACATTGCAACAACATAAGTGTGTTCAAAGAGAAGTGATCAATTTCTCTAGGTACATACGCAAAATTTTCATAATTAACAGGTTCATGACGTGTCTTTGTTTCAAATGGTTAGTCAAATTTCACAATCACAATAATAAATCCAATTTCCAAAAGAAAAGTATTTCCTCAATTTATGTTTGAATCATAGCATTTCATAAAGATAAAGAAATATTATTTGTGAATACTTAATGATTCCTGCAAAAGAATCTTTGATAAAAAATTCATCAATCGAACTTGCAGATAAAGTGACTTCATAGTTCTTCTTCTTTCCTGCATCATGCTTGAAAACATAATTATTAGACAAATCCAATAAATTTTGATCATGATTTTCTGATTAGAAAGTATTGTTGACAAATAGATCATTGAGTTAAATACAGAGCTACAGAATTGTTGTTCAGCTGTAGAATTGCTAAAATCTTGAACAGACAATTAAGTACACACAACTATGCATTTTTGTTATTAACAAATAACCAATCTAATCTTGAAATTGATCAATGCCTCTTCCAGAAAAATTAGCAAATAAAACATTTTTTTTTTATTATTATTTTTTCTTTCTTCGACAGGTGTGTAAGTGAATCATCTCAAAAGTTCCTTTTTATTTTACTTTTCTCCAATCATGAATTGAATTCCACATCAATTTTTTTTTTTGATGGCAATTTTCTTGAAAAAAAATTAATACACACAATCTAAAAATTAATGAAATATTTACAATACTAAAAAATAAAAATAGATGTACATAAAAGAAAAACACAACAAGAAAAATATATCTACAAACTAAAATATATATACAAACAAATTTAGCAAAAAAAAAAAAAATAAATAAAAAAATCCTATAACATAAATGTATAATCTAAAACATAACATACATAACAAAAAAAACATAACATTAAAATATATACTAAAAACACGTAACATTATACATTAAACATTAAAACACATAAAAAAATGTAACATATAACATAAATATCATATAACATTCTTAAAAAATAAAAAATAAAAAAATACAACGTAACAAAAAATATAACACAAAAAAATAAAAAAAACAACGTAATAAAAAGAAAACGAAATTGCCATGAAAACCGTTTTATCGAAGTCATAGTGGAAAATTTTCACTGCTAAGTTAAAACTAACATGGAAGTGATTGGCATAAAGTCTGATAGGGCCAATGACTCTCTTGCCTCCACCATCTGGTCAATTAACGGGAATAAGAGTGGTCTTAGATCTTTGTCCACTCTCCAACTTTCTTTCTAACTTAATGGATCCAAATGAAACTGAGCTTGAAGGAATCTAGACACTGCTAAATCCCTCAACGGACTCCTTCGCAGAAGCCATAGATGTAGAACAGATCTTTATCCTTGCTATACTCGACAACAAAACCATGATGTGTATCAAGAGTTGAGCCACCAACATCTGAGTATCTCCATGGCAGATCTACCTCCTGTAGATTAGGAAAATCAGATCAGGGCCGCAACTGTTGTTTGTGTATTAATTTAAAACTTTTTTTGTCTCACACAATTTAACAAGTAAGGCTCGAGAGAACCCCGAATATCTCCCAACCGGTAACTAATTTGAGAAAATCAGTCCTGATTATTATAATTAATCTCGTTCTGAAGAAAACTAATGTTTTATTTTTTTGAAATATATTTTCAATTGGCCAGAAATTGTGTTTTAAAAATGAGGATTTTTAGAGCTCTTATACGTTCTGGCAAATGCTCAAGTAAAAAAAGTTACTTGCTAGATCTTTCATGTCCACCACCAAGCATGGATGAGGATGAGCAGAAGTCTACAAGGGTAATTTTGGCTTCAACGTATAACCATTTGGATCATCCCTGGGTCTATGAAGAATAAAAATGAAAATACAGCCATCTGGATACAATTTGGATCATCCCTGGGTGTATGAAGAATAAAAATGAAAACATAGCCATCTGGATAATCATTTGGATGCACGGATTTTGAATAATATCCACCCGAGGTTGAATAACCCTCTATACAAGGTTCAGGCCATAGTTTGTCAAGATTGGCTTACATATCATGCTTTTTTTTAGACGGGTCCTTTGAGTCTTTGCCTATGATGCTCTTATCAGGATATTCTTTCTTCAACTATTTGAATTCTTTGAACATGGTTGCAAGTGGACTGTCACTGATAAGTTCAATATTTTTCAGACATAGTTCTTATAGGAGAAAGTTTTGCAGGAGTTGGATTGTGATGAATGCAGAATCAAATCAGGCTTGGCTACAAAAACGAGTCGTTTCTGTAGCTCCTAAAGAAAAAGGAATAGATATGCAGCAATTTGAAGGAATATATATATATATATATATATATATATATATATATATATATATATATATATATATATATATATATATATATATATATATATATATATACATATACATATATATACATATATACATATATATATATATATATATACATATATATACATACATATACATACATATATATATATATATACATATATATACATACATACATATATATATATATATATATATATATATATATATATATATATATATATATATATATATATATATATATATATATAATGATGGTTTTTTGAATTTGCTTTCCAAGCTAACACAAATTTTTTTTTTTGGTAGGTCGCATGAGAGCCAGTTATCAATTTGTCAATTTGTCAATTCTCTTAAAAAAAATTGATAATTTTTATTTAAAAATTTACATTTCCCTTATTCAAAAACATGAAGATTTTTTTTTTATTATGTTATTTTTTTATTGAAAATCTAACATGATTTTTTTTATTTTAAAATCAAAACATGAGTATTTTTTATTGAAAATATTTGTGATGTTAATGAAAAAATGAAAGAAAATAAATAAAATCTAAAAATTTTAAAGTCTAAAAACTTTAAAAAAATTGAAATCAAGAACTTTTAAAAAAAATGCAATCAAGCTTGATTTTATTTTCCCTAATTTATCTACTTAAAAGATTTTTTTTAATTTTTAATTATATGAATGTTTCCAATGGAGCCATTTTCAAATTAGAATTTCTAGAATGCTCATATCCAAATTTTCAAAATGTACCTGATTGCGTATGAGGACATGAGAAGTCATTTTGACCTTTAGATTTGTCACAAATATCTCTTGAAGAACAGATGAATGTCGTGGCGCAATCATGTTTCGATACCATTCCTCATTGTAGTCCTTGTGCTCCAAACAATGTTTAATTTACATTCTAGATCTTTCATCCATAAATGGTTAGTATTGACTTTATTTATTTAATTTTTTATAAAAATTATATGCAGCTAAATGATTTATGCATCTACATGTTTTAATCATTCATCTAGGAAAAAACAAAAAAAAATGAACTCTAGACTTAAATCTTGTTCCTGTGCACACTTCCCCGACAACGATGCCAAAATGTTGAGGCAAATTAATTGCCTATCATTTAATTGTCAACCCAGGGGTTTCGTAAAACTTGTGAAGCGTGCGTGCACTATATATGCTAGAAATTAACTTTCAATTTAGATCAATCTAACTACAAAACCAAATAACAACAAATGAAATTCACCTATTATAATTCAATAATCATTTCACAAGAATTATAGTACAATTATATTACATCACACAGAATTGAAATTACATGAAATGAAATCTACTCTAAGGGATCATGTGTGCATTATAACATCAATATCCTATGAAATGAATAATCAAAACCACACAACATGAAATGAAAGCAAAAACAATCATTCTTAACCTCTCACACATGAAAATATATGAAAGCAAATAAAAACAATTGCTCTTAACTTCTAGATAGGAAAGCAAATAAAAACAATCACTCTTAACCTCTAGGTAGAAAGCAAATAAAAAAAATCACTCTTAACCTCTCACACAGGAAAAGATATGAAAGAAAATAAAAACAATTTCTCTTAACTTCTAGATAGAAAGCAAATAAAAACAATCGCTCTTAACCTCTAGGTAGAAAGCAAATAGAAACAATCACTCTTAACCTCTCACACAAGAAAAGATTTGAAAGAAATAAACCTTAATCTATGAAAGCAATAAATCAAAAAACAATAAATCTCACACATTGTAGGTGGCCAATCCAAAAGCATGAGAGATGGAAAGTTGAGAGGCTCCAAATGCAAGCATAACCAAATCAAAGTGAACATCACTGATGAGCATGGTGCCAAATCCAAATTCTATATTCAAAACATGAGCATTTCCCCAACTTTACACATGCCTTTGAAAGGAGAAGGCTCTCTTATTTATACAAAAACATCAGAAGCTATCTCATTAATGGAGGTCCATTATTCTCTCCCCAGATCCCTAGAAAATCTCATAGAGTTACAACTCAAATAGGTAATAATGAGACACATATCCTCTTTGAACTTTATCCAAATATTCTTCCATATCTTGAAGGGAATTCGAATTTGAGCATTGGAGGCCACATAAGGGTGCCTTGGAAGCTTCTAAATGACCTACACATGTCATGAAACTCAAGCCCCTTTTAAGTATTAGCAAGTATATGTCATTTTTCTAAGTTTTAACCATAAATTCACTTAAAGCACTAAAAATCATTATCTTTTGGAAAACACAAAGGTAACCCTATGTAATTATGAAAATGGAGGCTAATGAAAGATTATATGGCTATGGAGTTGTGACATGTGAGTGAAATGGTGGCAATAAAGGTGAGAGCGGATGATATATTGAAGAAATTTTGGAGACTCTACAAGGTCTTCAAGGAATTAGGGACTAGGGGGAGCCCGAGGTAGGTGTTGGGCAGCTTACCTATCCTAAACCTTATAGTCCTAGCCAAGTGGGCTTAGATTTGAGGGTGGGTATGGAAGAAGATGACATTTGACTTGTCACTATTTATTTGGGTTCTGGAGGCCTGTTGAAAAAGGTTGAGGAGTTTCCCTATTTTCTTAACTTCCTTCAAGGTTGGATTCCCAAAAAACATATTCTCATCAAGAAATAGCTTGTGGGTTGTAGGCGGGGTTGCTTGAGTGGTTCTTATACCTGAAAGGGCTTGAGAACTGATAACGACTCTAATAAGATGATTCAACCCCTCAGAGGCAATGATGAACATGAAGGGGGAAATGGGATCACCTTGCTATAGTCCTATGGAGCCCTTGAAGGGGAAATATGGGGAGCCGTTTACAAGAATGGAATAGAAGGGGGTGGAGATCAGGGATCTGATCCACCCGATCCATGCTACAGAGGAAATGAAAGCGTCCAAGATAGACAATAAAATATCCCAACTCAACCGATCATATGCCTTTGAGAGGTCAAGTTTGATGATCATACCTAGCACGTGAAAAGAAGAGAGGGAATGGACCATTTCATGAGCTGTCAGGATGCCATCCATGATATGTTTTCCTTCCACAAAGTCAGACTACTCTCGGCCAATAATTTCGTTAAGAAGGGTCATTAGTCACTAGAACAGGATCCCTGAGAGGATTTTGTAGATAACATTACACAAAGATATGGGAAAAAATCCACTTGGTTTGAGGGAAACACCTTTTTTTGGAATAAGTGCTAAGAAAGTTTCATTCAACCTCACCCATAGCCATTGAGATCTACAAGAATAGTCCACTAGTTCTCTGATTTCTTCTCCCAGAAATTTCCATCCTACTTTGAAAATTTGTGAAGTGAATCCATCTAGGCCAGGGGCCTTGCTGGATGGAAGAGCTCACACCACTTCTTCAACCTCGACCAAGGAGCCTTATCACATGAGAGCTTCATTTTTTTTTGGTGAGATTAAGCACAAAACATGACAGGGGATCTAGGAGGTGGCTTCGTGTCTGTCCACTTCTGGTTCACTTAGGATAGACCTGAAGTGATCTATTAGGACATCAGAAATCTCATCGTTCTACACCAGTCAATGCCCTTCAAGCCGTTGAGAGAAAATATATGATTGTGATGTCAATGTTGCACCAAAGTTCTATGGAAGAATTTTGTATTATGCTCACCTTCCTTGAGCCACTGAACCCGTGAATTTTCCCTTTAGAGGACGTCCTCTTGTTTCTTTATTTGCTCCAGTTATATGACAAGATTTCCTTCCTATGCGATGAGGTCTTTAGAATGGCCTTCCAGAATGATTTTCCACTGAAGAGTACTTATTTCCTCCTCCAGACACCTCTTCTCCTTGTGGATGTTTCCAAACTCCATTCTGTTCCATTCTTTCAACTTTCTTTTCAGATATTTGAGCTTGAGCTGGAAGGTTTCCATCATATTCCCACCCACTACACTAGAGGACCGCCACCAACCTTCCATTTTGGCTATGAGGTCAGAGTGATCTAACTAGAAGGATTCGAATCAGAATGTTCAGTTCTGGGGTGCCATATGTAGGTTAATTTCCAGGTAGATGGGCTAGTCATCTGAACCCATCGAGGGTAGGATTTCTGCCCGGAAGAAGATATAGTGGAGAAGAATATTCTCAGATATTAGAAAGAGGTTGAGCTTGGAAGCAATTTGAGTTGGACCCCCCTCCTATTGTTCCAAGTGAAACTTCCATTGATGAAATCCAGATCCTCCATTCCTAGGTCTTGAATGTTTTCTTTGAAAGTAACTGCCACATGATCCAACCTTCTTATTCCTCCCTTTTTATCACTAAGATCCTTGATAAGGTGAAAGTCTCATGCCATTATCCAATTTGAATCTGCAACAATATTCTTCAATGATTGCAAACGTTTGAGGAAGCTGGCTTTTTATACCGACATCATGGGTCCATAGACACCCATTAACAAAGTCGTTTCTGCTAATCCTACACATTCAAACATTTCAGAGATAGTGTGAGGGCTTGCTACCCAGTCGTCGAAGGAAAAAAATCTATTTTCCCAGAGGATCCCCATTCCTCCTACACTTCCTTGGGCATCCAACGCCATACATCCAGTTAAAGGCCAACTCCGATTCACAATTTCCTCTAGTTTATCCATTGTCACTTTAGTTTCTTGTAGAATTACAATGTCTGGCTTCTCCTTTTGAATTCCACTTCAGAGGTACCTTAGCTTCCATTTTTAGTTGAGGCCCCTTATGTTCCATCAGATCAATTTCATTGAGGAAAGGAGGGGAGGGAACACTGATTGTACTTTGTCAGGACATTTTCCAGTCATCAGTTTACCAATATTTCCCTGCTTCTCGGATTACTTCTTGGGTGGGTCTGTGACCATGCTTACGAGAACCCAATGGGAAATCAAGTCTTTAATGGGGTCTCTCCTCATCCCGGGAGACCAGGGCTAATTGATTTAGGGGTTCATCTGCAACAATGCAACTTTCCCATTGTTTATCAATTTTTAGGAACTAGTTGAGCTGGTCTTAAGGGATGTCTGGCATCCCATGATTTTCCCAGCTCTTGAGGAAGGCGACCAGGGCTCACTCATTTGAGTGAATTTGATATAAATTGACATCTTGATCCAACGCTTGGAAAACTTGGGCTAAGACTTGGCGTTTCTGGGAAAAATAGTCTCTTTTCGAACGACTAACCCTCTAGGTTTGGTAGCTAACCTAGAAACAATAGCTGAAGCAATTCACTATCTTTCCTATGAGTGATAGATAAGAAAGAGATTATGAAGACCAACCTGTAACTTTTACTTGAATCCTCACTTGATCTCCTTCTCCTTTGGCTGATCCCGTAACTCCTCCCCGTACTTAACACGCTTGGAGAGTACTTGCACAGCTACAGAAACAAAGACCTGTCAAAGCATAATGATCCATCACATCATAATCATCATAGAATCAGAAATATGATAAACAAATGAATGCATTTACAGTTAACACAATCAATTGGGAAAAATCTTAAAGAACTTTATTGATATCAAGAAGGATTACAACCCATAAGAAGTATGATCCAGCGCCATCCTCCCAGATTCAATCCTTCTTCACCTCATGAATCAACAAGAACACACCAACAATAACACAATGCTCTCACCTCAATACTAAAACTAGCAGCACTTCCTTACGACTGAGAGTAATTCAGCCTTCTGATCTCTTGGATGGGAGATCCTTTTATAGATGATTGCAAGAGGGTGAGTCATCAATGGGGATGATGAATGCCATTCCATTTGTTGAAATTAGTTCCACAAGAGAGGGGAATTGGAGATGGTTTCCTAGTTCCCTTGGTCATCCTTGGGCGAATTCAGAGAGGCAAGTGGCACAGGAGAAGTTTCTAGAAGATTCCATGAGCAACCAACTAACAAACTGTCCTGGAATTTTGTCCATCCTCGCCCATCGCACTTACTAAAGGGCCAAACTACGATGCATCTCACTTAGACAGTGTAGCAGGTGAGATGCATCTCACCCTAACACAGGGCTTTCAGATATGGTTCAGTTTAGGCACTTTCTGGATGATTTTTGAGATGGAACTTTTGGGGAATGAGGCATTCAGATGACTAAGCTTCTTTAGGGTATAAAACAACTCTTTTAGGGGTTGATGAGCCCTAATATCATCGACATATGAGTTTGGGGTTGATGTGCCCAAATATGTCTATAACAGTTGCCCCCTAAAGCATGAGGTCGTAAATGTTCATGTCGGGTGAAATGATTTATCATGAGGATCAGAAGTTTTGAACTGGAAGGTGACCTGCATAAATTACAATAAAATACATCATAATAATATGGTTTTTCATGAACTAGCTGAGGGAGGAATTCCCATGCTCAGCTTTATAAATTTTTATTTCATGTACATAGATCAAATAGTCGTTTGCAGATACAAACTTGTGATTCTACAGATATAGAGTCATAATCCATGATTAGGATGACCATCTGTGTAGAGCCTTTGTACATTTGATGTTTTTGTATCCCTGAATATATCACAGCCCAGATGGATGAAACTAGATCCGGGGTCTTCAAACTCATTCAATCTTCGCTTGATGTACAAGTCAAACCATGTGAAGAGATGTTCTGAGGTCGAACATGGAAAGACATCGCCTGATTACCAACCAATGATGTGAGTTGTTAATAGACGCAAGAGGGATCACCGATAATGATAATGATCCTCAAGGTACTACAATACATTTCACGTGGTGTGAATAGATGATTCGATGTCGAACACCACACAAAATCTTTCAGTTGAAGGCCATTGATGTTAACCTGTTGCCGGAAGAGAGAAACTTGCCATTGATGTATGCAAGCTTCAAAACACTGAAAGGTTGTTTCTAAGTCAACTTCTTGGATAATGAGCTGATGTCGACAAGAAGCGACTCGTCGTAGGAGGGCCTTGATGTACCCCACATCTACGACACGAAATGAAGCAAATAATTTCTGGAGGTGAAAATGAACTAATGACACAAGGTCCAAGAATGGTAGCCATGAAAAAATGAAGGTTGGAGGTATTGCAGTGTATGAGACATTAACTGGATGACTTCTTAGCTGGATGGCTTCTCAACTGGATGACTTCTCTTGAACATATCGGTGACACTGAGATGAATTGGTAGCGTTAACCCCAAAATATGGATGGTATGAAAGACCAATGGTATGATGACCAGTGAACGGAATAACCCAACCCAACTCAATCACGGAGATGAAGTGAAAGTGTCATGTTCAAGAGCGACTTGCTACCATAAATTCTTCAAGATTTTTCCCTTTTTCCCCAGTCATTGCTGACCAGTACCTCTTTATTTTTTATCAAGCTTGAGGAGGATAACATATGCTTGTTCTATAATTTTCCCTTCGGGCAAACCCATCGCTATTTGATGTTTTAACGAGTCTAGCGACAATGAAACTCGGTCTTGTCTAGATGGACAAGTTTGTCGCTATTATTTTAACAAGTTTAACGACAAGGATAACTCGGTCCTTTTCATGTTTAGAGAGTTTGAAAAGAGACAAAAAGAAAACTCCATAAGCTCTTTTTTGTAAAATAATCCCTCAGGTCCAAAAAAGGATAAAATAATATGAGAGAGATGTTGTTTCCAATACTTTAACGATATGGAAGAGACAACCGCTCGACTATCTTTTCATGTTTAAAGAGTCTGAAAAGAGTTTAAAGAGGACTCTATTTTGAGGAACGAGTGGTGTCTAGGGTAGCAATTGGTTCCAATGATGTTGGAACTTCTCAAAACATGTTGATTTATGTGAAGAGGCTAGCTAATAAGACCACTCATTGCAACTGTTCCTCAAAAAGGGGTAAAACAACCAAGTGAAAGCATATGATTGGCCAAAGAGATGATGGTGATGGAATGAAACAACCAAGGCTCATATGATAAAAGAGGTTGATAGAATGGCAATCACGAGTGTTAAAATGGAAATGGGTTCATTTTTAGACAAGCTTGAACCATAGGGAACTATGCTTGGATTCCGTTTCATGTTTACACAAGCTTGAAAAGAAAAAACTATGCTTGGATTCAGTTTCATTTTTACACAAGCTCGAAATGAAAAACTATGCTTGAAAATGGTTTGCATGCCCCTAGCATGATGAAAGGGAGAGTCTCCTGTAACCAGATGGAAGTCGCTGCGGTGAAGTAGGATGGTTATCCAACACCTTTTTGGCCTCGTCCAGATAGACAAAGGTGAATGGGGTGATTCCCTTCACATAACCTACAGGGAAACTTAACTTTTACCATTAGGTGCATGCCCCCCAAGCTTCATTACATTCACCTAAGTAGACTACTCATGGCTATCAGGTGGATGGAATGAAGGTTCTTTTACGAGATCAAGTGAAAGACTCGACTGGGATTTTATGAGATCTAATCAAAGACTCGACTTGGAACTTTCCTCCAGGGGTCCTTGTTTCATTATTTAATGAGATTGACACAAGACAAGGAACTCTGCTCAGATTCCTTGTTTCATTTTTTAACGAGGTTGACACTGTAAAAGAACTATCCTCAGGAACCCTCGTTTCATTTTTTAACAAGGTTGACACAGTAAAAGAACTATCCTCATATACCCTTGTTTTATTTTTTAATGAGGTTGACACAAGACAACAAACTATCCTCATATTCCTTGGTTTCATTTTTTAACGAGGTTGATACAAGACAACGAACTATCCTCGAATTCCTATCACAACTCATAAGAGGCCAATGCCCCCAATACATGATGTACAGCATCACTGGATTGATTGTCAATTGATGTAGGTATGGAACAGGTTGCCACATAATTAACCCATGGCGGGGATGATACCATTGGCACAAAAGGACCATTTAGGGAAGATGGTTGACTAGGAGCTATATTTGGACCGGGAAATGAAAGCTAGTCAACGGTGACAATCCTGCCTTCATGCAGGAAACAAATCACTCGAAAGAGTGTTGAAACAATAGCTCCCATGTCATAAACATAGTCATGCCCAAGAAGTAAATTGTAATCTAAAGGGCCTGGGACTACCATCACGTTCAGATAAACGGTTTTCCCCCCCAAAGTAATAGGTAACTAAGGAAGGATCCCTAACGGTCGACTGGTTCCTCTGTTAAAGCCCAACAGATTCCATGTAACCGGCACAAGCGGTGGCGAACCAAGTGCTTGACAAGAAGTTGAGGATATGATACTCACTGATGCACCTTCATCTATAATAGTGCTAGATACAATCATTTTACAAACTTGTACTATGATCTGGAAAGGCACATAAGAAGGAAGGTGGAATCCTGCCAGTTGATTCCAATCAAAGGAAGTGACTAGACTACTTGGAGGAGGTACTGTAGAAATGGGAGAGTTAACCCCTTGAGTTACGAGAACTAGAGGATTTTCCTCCTATCTTGATGGAACAGGTGGATTGCCCCCAAGCTCATTTGAATCTGAAGAAACAAAAAGAACTTGAATGGTATCATACTCACTCTCTTCGGGAAAGGTGCGATTTACCAAAGGTGAAATCGTGTCAACTATTACCTCGACCTGTTCATTTGGGTCGGGTATAGACTCATAGGATTCACTTTCAGAGAGAGTGGGTTTGACCGATTGTTGATTTTGGTCAGTCAATTTATCAACTAGTGAAGGATTTAGGGGGAGTTTCCTGTAACCAGATGGAAGTCACTGCGATGAAGTAGGATGGTTATCCAATACTTTCTTTGCTTCATCTAGATAGGAACAAAGGTGAATGGGGTGATTCCCTTCACACAACCTACATGGAAACTTGACTTTTCCCTTCTTTTGATGAATTTTACTATCACTAATTGATGGTGTGTCATCGACATGATCTCCAGAAGTTGATGACATAGGATGATGTAAACGGGAAGACCATTCTTCTAAGCTCTGAGGAATATCAGGGAAATTTCGAAGAAGATGGTCTCCTGCACAAAGTTTTCATGGATATCAAACTTTGTGAGGCTTAATGGACGGTTTCTCATCAGATTTTGCATTCAAAGCAATGATTGTTTGGTTTCCCCTCTACTGAATTTGTTTTTTCTTCTTCTTCTTCCCTTTCTTCTTCTTCTTAGCCACTTGGTTACTAGTACCAATACTTTCACCAGGCAAAGAGGAAGAAGGGGGGAGGAAGAAACAACCAAGGAAGAAGACAAAGGGTCAACTAGAGGTTGATTTTGTCTAGTTTGATGTGTACTCGATTGTGGAGAAATCACAACATTTTGAACCAAAGAGGTTGAAAACAACCATACTGGTAAGCCAATGGTAAATCCCAGAAGGGACATTGTAGCCATATAAGGAGCACCAATATTTCCGAAAAGAGGAAAAGGACTAGGATTCCCATCAAAATGAATTCCTTGATTGGTGGACTCCATATTTGTCGCCATATGTTTCAACCTAAGATCAACTAGGGAGTAGGGATGTTATTCACGGTCAATTAATTTTAACGACAGTTTGGACACAACTTTGCTTTTTCAGTTTTAAAGAGTCGAGAAAAAACAAAAGATGACTCTAGTCGCCTTCGATTTTTAATGAGCCTGAAAGAACAAGTACTCAGATGGACCTTTTCTTTTAGAGAGTTGAAAAGTAACGAAAGTGACTACTCTGGAGAATCTAGACAAAAAGGTTTACCAGACCAATTGAAAAACTGCAATATACACTTTGGTTATAAATTAAAGAGAAATTACCAAGGACTTGACGTATGACAGTCAATCTTTGCGAATGCTGTGTTAAGTGCATTGCGATCGGTAAGGTGGCAGACTCGGCTTCCTAGGGATAAAGGACTTAAACCTATTTGGGTCTCCCACTATATACGCGATGGTACAGGGAGTAGAAGTCTGTACTAGCACTTATCAAATCAAAGAGGAGGAATCACCCAACCTTCAGTGAAAACGACAACCACTAGGTTTGAAGATGCCGTAACACGTCTCTAGCCTAGACCTCTAGATGTGTTGTGTTAAATTCCAAAGCGTTGTTAAGTTAATTGAGGTTCATTTTAAGTTGATCTTTCTTAAAAATTTGCCTTTGAAGGTTCACCACGTGATGTATGTTCGTAATTCCTAAAATGCAACTATCATGATAAACAAACTTTTGATTTAGTTTTAACGATGAAAAACTTAGCTACTAAAGGAAAGAGTAATCAGATCTTTGACAAAGAGTAGAGAGCACATCTAATGCAATTCCCTAAGTCATCCTTTTGAGCACGCAAACCAAAATGCTAAAATGAAAAATTCATATTTTTTTTCAGCTCTCCTTAATGTGAATGATTCAAGAAGGAAAACTAAATGCAGCAACGACTCAAAATATTTCACAGAAAATGACAAGTTTCGACAATTTTTCCTCAAAGAGAGAAAGGAAGACTCAAAAAGACACTTTTAAATTTGAACAAACATCTTTTTGACACTTTGAATGAAATAAAATTAAATAAAATGCACCAAAATAGTTTAATCGATAGGCTATGAAGGAGGATTTTACGACACTTCACTTTTTCGACAAAAAATGGAAGATTTTACGACACTTTTTCTATCGAAACGACAAATCGATTAACACTAATTTTGATAATGGATTGTGAATGAAAATCAAATACACAAAAACATTCACCAATCATAATCTAAATAGAGGTTGATCTGAGTGAAGTAAGTTGGCTTCAGTGATGAGACATTGTTCATATTCAGCAGGCAACCAAACAAGTCTGAAAACTAGTCAAAAACCCTCAACTCCTAGATGGGAAATTGAGTTCAGTCAATCATCGCACCTGGCCTTTGGAGAGGGTGAGATGCATAGTAGGTTTCCCATTTGAGAAGTGAGATGCATCTCACTTTACAGTTCAAGACAGTGCGATGGTCCATGGAGCGATTCTGAAAATGTTTTGGCTCAAATTTGCAGCAGTTTTCAATGGATTAAGCTTCATTTTGATGAACAATGATAAGCAAAGTGTGATGGAATGTCTTATGAGGCTATTAAGCTACCAACAAGGGATGTTTGATGCTTTTTCAAATCAAATGCTCAAGATATAAACTAAACCAGCGATTGACTGAAGTAGCATTTATCTACTACGCAATTGTATAACAAAAGCGGTTCGAAATCTTCTTGACTAACTTCAGACTCTGTATATAGTTTATATAATCCAACATAGAGAAAGAAATAGAAAAAAAAATCATCGTTCCCCAGTAGAGTCGCCAATTTGTTTATGGGAAAATTAGTGTCTTCTCGAATGAGTAACCCTCTAGGTTTGGTAGCTAACCTAGAAACAACAGTTAAAGAAATTCACTATCTTTCCTATGAGTGATAGATAAGAAAGAGATTATGAAGACCAACCAGTAACTTTCGCTTGAATCCTCGCTTGATATCCTTCTCCTTTATCTGATCCCGTAACTCCTCCCCATACTTAACACGCTTGGAGAGTACCTGCACAGCTACAGAAACAAAGACCTGTCAAAGCATAATGATCCATCACAGCATAATCATCATAGAATCAGAAATATGATAAACAAATGAATGCATTTACAGTTAACACAATAAATTGGGAAAAATCTTGAAGAACTTTATTGATATCAAAGAGGATTACAACCCATAAGATGTCTGATCCAGTGCCATCCTCCCAGCTTCAAGCCTTCTTCACCTCATGAATTAGCAAGATCACACCAACAATAACACAATGCTCTCACCTCAATACTAAAACTAGCCGCACTTCCTTACAACTCAGAATAATTCAGCCTTCTGATCTCTTGGATGGGAGATCCTTTTATAGATGATTGCAAGAGGGTGAGTCATAAATGGGGATGATTAATGCCATTCCATTTGTTGAAATTAGTTCCACAAGAGAGGGGAATTGGAGATAGTTTCCTAGTTCCCTTGGTCATCCTTAGGCAAATTCAGAGAGCCAAGTGGAACAGGAGAAGTTTCTAGAAGATTCCATGGGCAACCAACTAACAAACTATCCTGGAATTTTGTCCATCCTTACCCATCACACTTACTAAAGGGCCAAACTGCGATGCATCTCACTTAGACAGTGTAGCAGGTGAGATGCATCTCACCCTAACATAGGGCTTTCAGATATGGTTTAGTTTAGGCACTTTCTGGATGATTTTTGAGATGGAACTTTTGGGGAATGAGGCATTCAGATGACTAAGGTTCTTTAGGGTATAAAACAACTCTTTTAGGGTTTGATGAGCCCTAATATCATCGACATATGAGTTTGGGGTTGATGTTCCCAAATATGTCTATAAAACTTGGAGGATCTCTTTGGTATTCAATTGGGTTTCCAGAGGTTTTATTTTGCTTGGATGTTCTTTCTTAGCTGTTTCTGTTTGTTGATCTAGAGCCATATCAAAGCAAGCCTGAGGGGCCAAACTTGAGTTATCTAGGGGTGTTATTCTTTATGGCTAAGGAAATTTTGCAAGAGCTACAAATCAGTTATATTGAAGGTTTGGTGTAGGGGGTTGAGGGGCAGGGGGAGGGCACTTTTCCAACACCGGTTGGGATTTAGAGGGGCTGCTAGAAGAAGCATGCACTGGCTTTGTTTGTCCCAAGGGGAAAGGGACCTTGAGCAGCAGGGGAAGATGACGATGGACTTCCTAGAATCAATATGAATTAGGGTTAGGGGTCTTTGCTTGGGACTGTTGTGGAAAATCCCAAAGGAGATGACCATGTTCATGAAAAAGGTGGCATTTGAATGACACATGTTCATAGTCTAAGGGCTGGGACCATACCTCGTCTTGGTATTCTATTTCAATAGATTCAGGGAGGGGTTGAGAGTTGTTCATGTAAACACATATTCAAGCATACAAAGAGAACCACTTATTTTTAGTAATTTCAAAAACTTGAATAAAATTGCCAATGGAATTACCTATAAGCTCCAAAATGTCCAGCTCCGACAAGTCATCAGCAAGAGAGTATAGGCGCACCCAAACCGTGGCAGCTAGGAATAATTCCTTGTCTGGGGTATAGCAGGGTTCCTAGTGCCTCATGAATAGATCGACATTACTCATGATGTAGTGGTCGTTATCTAGGATGCACTTCTGATCTTCAAGGTCCTTGAATATTACTGTGAAGAACCCCTTCTCCCAAAGGTGGATATAAAAGGGGGCTTTTGGCTACCATTTTAACTGGCTAGTGGAGAATATCCTTTTCTTGTGGCCAGATTCCCATGAATTTACATATGATAGCCTGACACTGCATATACTTGCTGGATTATTCCAATATATTTTGGGGAATCACCACCTTTGGGTTTTGAGTTTCTTTCGGTAGGAATTGACTCTTCATGCATGCTTTCCATTGCGCCCCTAGGGCTGGCAACTTCAACTACCCATTTTTCCCTATTCCTGGAGACGTCGATGGTGGTTGAGTTCTTGCAGTTCCAGTGAGAATAGATTTGAAGGAGGAGTTGATCCCCCTCCCCGGGTGGCCCCATCCAAGGGGAAGGTAGGACAAGGGAGTCGATGATGGCAGTTTCACACAGTAGCACATCGGTAGAGAGAGGACAAAAGAGAAATCAAGACTTCAGAAACCCTAGCCTCATTAGGAGGAGTTATTTAATGTTTAATGTTATATTTAGTTTGAAATTATTATTTGGTATTTAAAGAAATATATATTAAATTTTAATGATTAATATTTCATTCTACAGCGTATGTGGGATGTGTAAGTATGTCCGTTCATCCATCCTCTTTAAAATAAAAATAAAAAATAAAAAATATGTTCTAAATAGAAAAATAATGTCGACTATTAAAAAAAAAAATCTTGTAAAGTAATTAGAAGTAAAAAAAATGTGTGAGTAAGATGTTTAAATCTTATACTTTTCAAAAATATTTCAACAAAAGATTTAAATAAACTATTTGAAGATCTATATTAACTAATTTATGTCAATATTAACTTCATATATATCTATATATAGAAAAAAAATTGTTAAAATAAAATATTTTAATGTGGCATATAAAAAAATATTCAATGTGGGTTATCAATTAAATATTTGAAGAGGAATTACTATTGACATATACTTGAAAATATATTAATAATAAAAAATCCATTGTAATTTGCATGATAAAATGTCTCGATGTACATTTATGTAAAATATTTTAATTTCAATTACAATATATATTATATATCGTTTTAAAATAATTATGTATATCATGAAGAAAATAAGTCTTTTTTGGTTAAAATGTTTATTTTGTCCTATATATACTCTATTTAGCATTCAAAAATACAATTTAAACAATGAAAATTAACACATTGTATTTTGCAATCTAAAGAAGTTTTCACGCGAAGAAATTTGATCCCTCTCGGCTCATGGTAGATCTGTACTTACGATGAATCTATGCTGGTTTTAACTAAAATAAAAATATGAGTAAATTCTTTTTTGGGTCAAGATTTAAATTTTGATCCCATAATTAACAATATATAATTGCAATGTGTAACCATTGTGTATGGAAAATAATAAATTTTGATGTATATAGAAAATAACAAAATGTGATATATAATTGGCTCTAATAGAGATAAAGATGGAGCTAGGGTGATATGATTCAAGAAATAGGGAAATGGAGAGCCCATAATTAATAATATATAATTGCAATGTGTAACCATTGTATATCGAAAATAATAAATTGGGATATATATAGAAAATAACAAAATGTGATGTATAATTGGCTCTAAGAGAGATAAATATGGAGCTAGGGTGATATGATTTGAGAAAGAGGGGAATGGAGAGCATGTTTAAGGGAAAATAGATATGCCAATAATACTATGTCATTCTTAAAACTTAATTGCCTCTACTATATGATATCCATTTTCCTTGTTACACAATAATTAAATGTATGTGTAATGTTGGTAGAAGAATCAACTCATGTATTTATTAAAGCATGGGGAAGGTACACTCATGTAAGAGGTGGGTGAGAAAGTAAATTCTCTTAGTTATGGTGAGATGGGTAAATACAATAATCTTTAGGGAAGTGCTAGTCAAGGAACTATGCATGGAAGGGAAATTCATGTGGAGAGAGTAGGCAATTATGGAAGAAGAAATTCAAGTGAAATTATACAAGAAACATGAAGTATAGGGAAGTGGAGTTTAGTGCTAGAAAAAAAGAATAAGCTATTACTATGTGCTAAGAGTAAATTGTTAAAGTTGGTAGTTATACTAAAAACTAGGCTAGTGAAAATTTTACATTAAGAAATTTACCCAAAAGCCTTGCTATTGTCAGAAATCCTATAACAACCTAACTTCCTAGAGATGCCAATTGAGAAATTCCTAGCCGATCCCATGTTGGAGTCCTAGAATGAATGGATACTTTCTAAGGGACTTTGGTGTAAAGAATGGAATTTCATCTCTTGGATTGTGTAGACTAATGGGTGATAAAGATGAGAGGTTGGAATAACTACAAGATTCATTCCACTAGTGTAGTGTGATGTGAATATACTACAGATGCCAATATGAGTTTGTTCATCCTTGTGTAGTCATATCCCCATGTTGGGGCGACTTGCAAATGATAGATATCAACAAACTCTATGGTTGAGTGGAATGTCTAATGATAATAGGAAATTCTGTAAAGCATGATAAAGATAATTGAGATGGTTACTTTATTCATCATTATGTAAATGATGTGTGTGCATCACATGTTTCATTCACTAACTACGAGTTTAAATGTTATTTTCCATGCTTAATTCACTTGAATTGATAATCCTAAGAATTATGTTTGTTACATATGCACATGAATGTTATGATGTATGTATTTATACATGTTAAGATTGTATCATAGTGGAATTAGTGGTAACATGGCCGAATAAAAATATTTGGGTACATTACGAGGTGGTATAGAAGTAGTTCAACACTAGCCACATATAGAGTGAAGATGGGAATGTTGTAGTGAAATACCAAAATCCTAGGTGAATTGGATGTGAAGTTTAAAAATGGTTGTCAAAGTAATGAGTACACAATACACAGTAGAATTGAAGAATATGAAGCTAACATAATAGATTATATGGCGGCAGAAAAAGATAGGAAAACTTTTGAATAGAAGAAAAAAAAAAGATAGGAAAACTTTGAATATAAGAGAAAACAATTATTTTTGAAATATTATAAAATAGGAAAAAACTTAAATCTTGGGGGAAATTATATATAGGTGGTTGCAAAGATGATGGAAAATAACAAAGTCATGATGATTGATCCATGATGAAAAATCCTATTGGGTATCAAAACATGATTTTTTGTGGATCAATGACTTAGATAAAACTTGATCCCAAAATTGATGATCCAGATCCATCACAATATTGATCCACAAATCCATAATTTAAATGAAATGAATAAATCTTAACTTCATAAATGAAAATTTTCTAATGTTGATGTTGAGGTTTTTCTAGAGCAAATAATATATGCAATCTTTTAGAAACCATCAAAGATTTGAATTTTTCCCAAAATCTGGAATGATAAGTAATTTCTTAATTATTGATGAAGGAATGAGACATTTTAGGATGAGATTTTTCTAGAGGAACTAATATATGAAATCTTTTGGAAACCACCAAAGATTTGAATTATTCCCAAAATCATTAATGTGTAGTAAATTCTAAATTATTGATGAAGGAATGAGGTCTTTAAGAAACTTTTGAGAGGAAGCTCTTCCAAAATAAATTCAGTAACGTTTTTAAAAAGAGATAAATTAATGAGTTTCAATTGGTTGGCCGAAACACTATAGAACAATTTAAAAACTGTGAAAAGGAAATTTTAGTGATTTTGCTAGAGTAACTATGGTGATTTTTCCCAAAATGTTTGAAAATAAGTTTTAGGAAATCATACGAAAGGAGACTTTCAATGAATTTTTCAAATTTCACTAATGAGTTTTCCAAAAGGAGCCTTTTGATGAATTTTTGGAAACCACAATTAGAGAGTTTTGAGGTAACCCCCCCTAGATTTTTTTGGAAAATCATGAATGGAAACACTTGGGAAAATAATCAATGGAAACTATTTAGGAAATCACAGATAGAGGAATTGATCCCAACACCATCGTAAACATTTTAGAAAATCAAAGATTGAAGCATGTTTCCAACTCCCATTGAAGGATTTCGTTGGCTACTGATAAAGGATTCTTTCAAATGATAATATTGAATATTGTTTTAGATCATCGATGTGTGGATGAAGAAATCAAGTGTTTATCAACAAGTGTTTTCTTTAGTTCATTGATAATGTTGATCAAATGGTTGAATGAGGGGTTAACAACTAGAAACTAGTGCCATATATACATCCATATTCCATGCCATGTCATCTAGATGAAATATCAATAAGATGATGATTTTTTTTATTTAAAATAATTTTGGAGCTGAAATCCTATTTTAGCCATAACAAGACTAGATTATGTCCAAATTAGATGACTTTTTTGGGTTACGTCTATAGTTTCAATGCCTAAAACATTCCTAGCTATGATCACTAGCAAAATCTACTCCAAATCTGTATAAAATGCAAATTAATGGAACTTGAATAATAAGACACTAATGTCTGATAGAGAATTTTCTATTTCTGAAATTTGAGAGAAATTATTTTTGAAAGCTCTAAGTGTATAACAAGTGTAAAAAGTGAAAATTTGACAATTCCAAAATTGTTCAAAATTTGAATGGTATATCGGATCACCAATATGAATGTTGATGTGTACTCACAATCTAGGTATCTTATGTATGAGCATTAAAGCTTCGAAGTCATCAAGATTTTTGGAGACAAAGCTCTCTTAACATGGAAAAGGAATTTTATTTCCTTATTTTAAACAATTATAATTCCTTTATTTGCTTAAAGAACTATAGATAGAGATAAGATTTAGTTGATAATATTTTTAGGAAGAAAATATGTCTAAGGCATGAAAAAATTAGGAAATAAATCATGAGTGGTTGTAGGAGAAAAAATCTTGGTAGAAATTAGCAATTTGTTAAAATAAGAAAAAGTTTAGAAACCTTAGAAACTATTGGGGGTGCTTTTAGGATTTAGAAAATATATGGATAGGAAAAAAATTTCAATAAGGAAAAAGTGAGTCTACCTTGAAAAGCATGAGTGATTTTTTGATTGATTTATGGATCTAGGAAAATTTATTTTATTTGTATATGTTACTATAAATATTATAAGCATAAGGGGGAAAGATGATGGTCGAATGAATGTGAAATCATGCCATAGAGAGTGAATAGAGAGATTGAATTCCTCTGAGCATATGTATGTACAAATCTAGTTTAATGAATGTGAGATCATGCATAATTGTGAATCTAAGATTTCTATTTGAAGTGTGATATGATTATTTCATTTTGAAGAAAGCATGGAAACTTGTTTTGTGATTGACATATCAATCCAATCCAATAAACTTTGGATCATTGAAATAGTGAAAATTTGTGGATTATTAGTTTTGTGATTGTTAGAAAAGATATCATTGTTTGTTATTATTAAGATTGCAGGTTTGTGGAAGTGAACATAGCAGGTAAAGTCAAATTTCCCTTCATCAAAGTTGTATAAGAGCAGGATATTCAAAGACAATAGAAGAATTTTGCACAACAGTATGGAGAAGAATTAGAACGATATTAAGATAGCGATGGGTAAATTTATTTTAGG
This sequence comes from Pinus tabuliformis, assembly GCA_031772625.1. Taxonomy (NCBI): domain Eukaryota; kingdom Viridiplantae; phylum Streptophyta; class Pinopsida; order Pinales; family Pinaceae; genus Pinus; species Pinus tabuliformis. Next base: position 1,492,813,041 of record CM062819.1, on the reverse strand, counting down.
TTTTTGTGGATATTGATGACAAGTAGCATAGATTGAGAAGGAGAATGCACTAATAATTCTGACAGATAGTGTAGCTATGATGGAGGAAAAATAAAGAATGCAAAATCTTGAAGAGAAAGGAGTGATCGAAGAGGTTCTAGAGGAGGGAACCATGAATGCCAACAGTTTGAGCTCAGGGGAGAAGCTTGGTGAAGCATGTGTAGTAGGATAGAGGTCTCCTACTGCAAAAGTGTTTTGCAGGTCATAGTGGGCAGTGAGAAGCTCACAAAAGATAAAGATGAATATGACTATGGGAAGTCATTTGAGTAATTCATAGGGAAGCCAAAAATATGCCAAAGAAGTTGGCATAAGGAAAATGAGTGATGAAGAATACAAGAGGGAACTTGCTAAGATAAAAACATGGTTGAATGGGATTTTAGAGTAGCTATAGTAGAATGAGGAGAACTAGAGGTATGGGTGGAACCTAAGGAAAAGGGTTAACTGACTTGTTGAAATATTATGGACTAAGAAATAAAGACAAAAACAGATACATGAGTTTAAGGAAGAACTCATAGATACTGAGTGTGTGGAGGAAATTCACATAGGTGAACCTAAGGAAGGCGAAATCCATGGAGAAGATATAAATTTTGGTGGATATTTGATGTTAATTGTACATCAAATGAAGTTGAAAATACTTATGTTTTCATGATGGTTTGTTTATGGTTGAAATTGTTATTGATGATGAACATCCCTTTGAAAATTTCATGAAGAAAGAGGAAGATATAGGAGAATAAAATTAGGAGGAGGAATACTTGAATGGGATGCTCATAAGGAATGATGAGCCAAAGTAAGAGAAACATTTTAGTCCTCAAAGTGATTGTGTGCATGCATGTGTGGCCAAAGTGATTATCAGTGTTCAAACTGATGCATGTGAAAGTGAAACCATGGGTGAACACCTTGCAAAAGTTGTGAATGAGGATGCAACAAAGTCAAAGGAGGAAATGGAAATATCAATCAACAAATTAAAGTAGTGAAAAGAATTCAGGAAGAAACTATACAAGAATGGGATGAGGTTGAAAGTATATTTGTTTGGTTACATAATTTTGTTTTGATCACTTTCCTAGCTAAAAATGTTTCACTTTAAATGGTGTACAGAAAGATGGTGAAGACAAATTTATTGCAATCAAAAAAGCAATAGTAAAATTATAGTGGAATTAAAGATGTTACAACAACAACAGTACAACAACATGACAATGTTGGTGATCAACAACAAAAATATGAATGGGATCTAGGAGGACGTCAATGACAACAACTCATGGTTAGGAGACCATGAAATTTTTCTACGTTGTGAGTTCGATGTAGGAGCATTAAATCTTCCAAGTAATCAAGCCTTTTGGAGCCAAAGATCTAAATGGGGTATTAACATGGAAAAGGAATTTTATTTCCTTATTGTAAATAATTGTAATTTCTTTATTTATCCAATAACTATAGATAGAGATAAGATTTAGAAGGTAAACTCTTTAGGAAGAAAATCTACGTTTTAGGGCATGAAAATTTAGGAAATGAATCATGAGAGGTTGTAGGAGAAAAAATATTGGTTAGGATAAGAAAAAGTTTAGAAATCTTAGAAACTGTTGGGGGTGTTTCAAGGATTTAGAAAATCTATGGATAGGCAATATTTTTTCAATAAGGAAAAAATGAGTCTACGTTGAAAAACATGAGTGATTTGTGGATTGATTTATGGATATAGAAATTTTTATTTTATTTTATATATGTTATTATAAATATTGTAAGACTAAGGGGGAGAAGTAATGGTGAAATTAATGTGAAATCAGACCATAGAGAGTGAATAGAGATATTGAATTCCTCTGAGAATATGTATGTACAAATCTAGTTTAATGAATGATAGTTCATATATAATTGTGAATATAAGAATTCTATGTGAAGTGTGACCTAATTATTTTATTTGAAAGAAAGCATGGAAACCTATTTTGTGATTGAAATTCAATCAAATTCAATAAACTTTGGATCATTGAATTAACGAAAAATTGTGGATTATTAGTTTTGTGACTGCTAGAAAAGATATCATTGTTTGTTATTCTTAAGATTACAGGTTTGTGGAAGTGAGTATAGCAGGAAAAGTCAAAAATTCCTACATCATAATCTTTACATCTAATACAAAAAAAATTCTAGTTCCTATTCTACATGTGGTAAAACTTGGCCTTTGAGATTTATGCTACCAATTAAACAAGTACAAAAAGGGTGAATTGTCAATTTCAAAAAGTTGCCACTTTTCATTCAAAAATTAGAATGCAATGTGTCATTGGAAATATGAGTGAGGGTAGGCTATTTCTAAGGACTCATAATTTGGTTTAGTGCATCCATATTCTTCAAATTAGGATAAAAAATTACCTATAGTCTAATCAATTAAATATTACGCAATATGCATAACTCTAACTATAATTGCTACATGCACATTTTGTAAAAATAATAGATACAATTTTTTTTTCTAACTTATAAGCAAGGAGGATGTCTAGGGTTCTTATACGAATTGCGATGAAATCAGAGGGATAAATATTATCCTATGAAATGTAGGATAAAGACAAATTGATATAGAGAGAGATTTGATATTATAGTGATTGTTGAGGCCATGAAGAGCTTACAATAGGAAGTGTGAAGCTATAGACTAGATAAAAAAAAGAGATGATAAGAGATTGGGACGAGATAAATTGAAATAACACTCCACTGATAGAGGAATTCCCAAAAGGATTCCATCGTAAGAGATGAAACTATTGAAAAATATGCATCATATCATAGATCTTATCAAAGTAGAGATGGAGAAAATAGGTCTAGGAAATTAAGAAGTGTTAGAATACATTTTCGTTCACTAAGGAATTCAATGAGAAGATGTGATTCATTCTAAGGATTAGAAAGTAGCCTAATTTTATCACTTTTAACAAATTATAAAAAGATGATTGAGTTGGATTGTTTGTAAGAGAACTTATAAATATTGGAAACCTACATTAAATGTAAAGCATAGTAAGCATGACTATGTTGAAGAATGGTTGTTGAATATGAGAGATTATTTCCAGATTCATAGCTATTCATCCAATAATTAAGAAATTATTTCCATCTATCATCTATAAATTAAGGTGTCCATGTCATGGGACCAATGTAAACAAGTGAACTATATCAATGAGAAGAGAGTTTCATTGAAGAATTATAAGTTCTTTCAAAGAAATAATTATTAGAGAATGACAATGAGAAGAGGATGTTAGTATCTTTCATCTCAAGATATTAAGAGGGACCATTGAAGTGTATGCGATAAAGTTCCTATATTTTTGAACTATATTGACTCCATCATATATGAAAAATTGAAAATTGGTTGGTTTTTTAGTGGCTTATTATTATTCTTTATAAAAAAATAAATATTTTGATGAACTAAGGACTTTAGAAGAAACATTAACAAGGAAAAGTATTTGTGTTAGTAAAATAAAGTTAGGTTGACTTTTCAAAAATATTTGGAGAATAGTAAGAAATGAATTGATCAAAGAAAGAAAGGATTCAAGTCATCCTTCCTTAGGAATAATACTTTTTCCTATTAGCAAGGACATCTACTACAAAGTGAACATAAGATGACAAAATCAATCAGGAAAAGGCCAATGAAAGAATCCTTGAAGTGTTGGGGATGTCAGGGAGACCACATGAATAGAAATTATCCCCACAATGGAGATAGGATGAGGACTATACAAATCATCAAGGGGGGTGACATAGTGGAAGACATGGGTAGAAGAATGCTAAGGATTTAAGAAAATTGGGGTAACAAACAAACAAACTAACAAACCTCACATGATCAAAGTGGAAGGTGAGATTGATAGTTAACCCTTATCTATTCTAATTCATCATGGAGCTAGTCATCCTTATATAAATCATAACATAGTTGAAAGTTTTAAACTAAAAGAATGTGAGAATGACAAATATTGGTTGGTCTAGCTATCCTTTGGGACATGATCTCGTCAAGGATATCCTACATGAATTTGGTTAGTAAACTACATGTTTGAACATCATAATGCTTGGGTCACATGATTACTTGATTTGGGTGAATTTTCTTAAAAAGCATGATGCTATGGTATATTGTTTAAAGAATGTTTTTATATGCCTTTATGATGATGGGAATTTAATGACATCTTAGGGTATTCCATGGCCCACACTAATTAGGGATATTTAATCCTTAAAGCTAAAAATCAATTTTATAAAATGTTTCAAGATATGTTGTACACATATGGAAGATCCATCCATCAATAAGGAGAAAAATACTGAGGACTATTTCATCTTAAGAGAACATGAAGATGTTTTTGCGGATTTGGTATACTTGATCCCAAATACCATCATTTATTTATCTATTAATTTTAGTCCTAAATATTCCCTAGTATCCAATACTCCCTAAAAATGTGCACACAAAAGCTAAAATAATTTCACATGTAGTTAGAAGAGTTGTTGGAGAGGGGTAAATAAGCTCAAGTGTCTCCCTTGTGGTGGATCACTTCTTTTTATGATTTAAATAAATGGAAATAGTAGGTTGTGCATTGAATTTAGATAACTTGACAAAGTGGCCATAAATAAGAAGTATCCTTTAACAAAAATAGATGACATCTCTTATCCACTAACGGGAGAACGAATAATTTACCAATTTGACCTACTATTAGGTTATCTAGAAATTTGTGATTCGGATCATCCACAGTATTATGAGAATCCTGTCAACGTTTCGAATCCTAAAGGCAATCCATCTTCATGACATAATTGAGTGATACATTGAAGGAGGAACTTACTGACCAGTCCAGATAAATACCGAATGCATAAAACAAAAACAAAAAATCTGACTATTTTAAAACTAAACTTAAGCCTACATGTAAATTATTATATTAATAATTATATGTAGATTTTTCATTTTTAAAAATCTACATATAATTATTAATATAATAATTTACATGTAGGCTTAGGTTTAGTTTTAAATTAGTCAGCTTTTTGTTTTTGTTTTATGCATTAGTTATTTATCTAGACTGGTCAGTAAGTTCCTCCTTCAATCTATCACTCAATTCTATCCTCAAGATGGATCCCCTTTGGGATTCAAAATGTTGACAAGATGCTCATAATACTGTGGATGATCCGAATCACAAATTTCCAAATGAGAACCATAGAAGATTAAAATCTAACTTAAAAATAAAAAATCTACATATAATTAATAATATAATAATTTACATGTAGGCTTAGGTTTAGTTTTAAACTAGTCGGCTTTTTGGTTTTGTTTTATGCATTAGGTATTTATTTGGACTGGTTGGTAAGTTCCTCCTTCAATATATCTCTCATTTCTATCCTGAAGATGGATCCCCTTTGCGATTTGAAATGTTGACAAGATGCTCATAATACCGTGGATGATCTGAATCACAAATTTCCAAATGACAACCACAAAAGCTTAAAATCTAACATATTAGGTTATCATCAAGTCAAAACCAAATAATACATTAGAAAAAATGTATTTTGAAGAATGTATGGTGATTATGAGTTTAATGTGGTGCATTTTTGGTTGACATATGCACTAACTACATCAATTTTCCTAATGAATGGCTTTTTTAGAGATTCGCTGGAAAAAAAATCATTTTTCTTCTTGGATGATTTCCTTATCTATTCGAAGATAGGGAATGAACATAAGAAACATTTGAGGATGGTGCTACATGTGTTGAGGGAGTGCCATTTTTATGCTAATTTAAGAATGTGAAACTTGCATTAGAAACAAATCCATTATTTTGACCACATTGTCATAGAGGAGGCCATAATCATGGATTCAAAAAGAATTAAAGGAATGAAAGAATAGGTAGAAATAAAGAGAATTTCATAGGTCCAATTGTTATGGGGTTCACTAGTTAGTCTAAAAGTTTCATTGAAGTCTCCTCCAAGATCAAACCTATAATTACTTATCTGAAAAACAAAGGAACAAAGTTCAAATGTAGTACAAAGTGTGAAAATAATTTCCCACAGTTAAAAGATTTATTAACAACTAAACTTGCTTTAAAAAATATAAATCCAAATAAGGATTTTGTTGTGCTTACAAGTATATGTAAAGGACAAGGTGGGAGAGTTATTATGAAATTCCCATGTTATTTTTTAGGAAACAAATCTCACGAAGTGCATGAGATAAATTATGATACCCATTACTTGGAGTTTGTAGTTATTATATATGCACTAAAAATTCAAGGAAATTGTCTCATGGGTAGAAAATTTGAGCCAAATATAGACCATAATGGTTTGAAATATTTATTTGAATAGAAAAAATTAAATTCAAGACAAACAAGATGGCTATAATTCTTGAATGAATATGATTTGGACATCAAGTATATCAAAGGAAAGTGAACAAAGTAGTTAATTCTCCGAGGAGGATAATGCATGAGATCCATGCTTTAGATGTTAGAATGTACATCACATATTTAGGGAGGAGAATCTTAGAGGGTATATCATTCAACTACAATTACTATAAATTTAAAGGAGTAAAATAAACTAATTTACAACAAAATATAAAGATTATAGGTTGGAAGAGGATGAAATCCTCTTGCATGGGAGAAAATTTTATGTTTGTAATTCTCAAGACATTAGAAATTTATTGCGGAAGCAATTGTACAATGTTCCATATGTTGGACATCAAGAGTACCACAAAGCTGTTGTTCTAGTAAGAGGTTACTATTTTTATATTGGAATAAAGAAATATGTGTTTAATTTTATGGAAAAATATGTAATTTAAAAATGGTAAATGATAATCACATATATGAAACAATATTTCTATAGCCATTTCCCACTCCTAAATAGAAATGGAAAGCAGTTGCTTCATATTTAATCACCAAATTGCCAAGGATATCAAAGAAACATGATTCCATCATGGAAATGGTGGATAAGGTTAAAAATGGTGCACATTTTATTCATAGTAAGATGATTGATAAGGATAACAACATTGTGGATATTTGCATAAAAGATATTCCCAACCAACATGACACGCCTAAGAAAATAGTGTCAAATATAGATCCCAAGTTCAATTCCACTTCCTGAAGAGGATTTTTGAAAGGATTTGGTACAAATTTGAATTTTTATATGGCATATCAATGACAATTAGATTGAAATAAAGAATGGATGAACAAAATAATTGAGTATATGCTAAGAATATATGTAATGGATAAGTCTTCCAAGTGTTAAGAAAACATTCATGTGACTGAATTTTCTTATAATAATGGGTATCAAGCATCATTGGATATGATCCCATTTAAAAACTTTTATGGAAGAAAATAAAACACTCCAATAATTTGGGATAACCCATTAAATATAGACATTCATTGGTATATAATAATTTAGATAATTTGAAGAACACCTGACAAAGATCAAGAAATTTTTTAAGGATACATAAGATAAGAAGACAATTTATGTGGATAAAGGAATGAAAAATAGATAATTTAAAGTGAAATTTCAAAAAAATCTCAATCATAAAATTCATTTCGGTGCTATACTTACATAAAGCACCAGTGATTTCCCTTTTATGAAATCCGCAATGCGTAAAAACATGGTGTGCTAGGGAAAGATTTTAAATTAAAAAAAAAAGTAGTGCCATGATTAGAACTATACGTCCTGGTGGTTAATAGACAGTGGTGCACCATTCGAGGGTTATTTCAACAAAATTAACAATGTGTTAAGTAACTCAATAACAACGGTATGTATACTACTCAATACAAGCACGAGACTAGTGTAAAGTTTAAAAAATGTCAGTCGTAAAATTCATTTTCACCACACCGATGATATACTCACATGAAACCTCGGTGCTTTCACACTTATTGAACACCACGGTGCGTATATAACATAGTTCACTATTGTAATTTTTAAACTTAAAAATAGTGGTGCATTAGGTGAAATTGGAGCACAGTTTCATATACTACTCAATAGCATTAGAGAAAGGTTAATTTTAAAAAATTGTCAATGGTAGAATTCATTCTCACTATTTCGGTGCTATACTCGCATGGAGCACTAATGTTATTCCTGTTTTGACATGCCCTAGTGCATAAATATCATGGTGCACTGTGGTAGGGTTTTTAATTAAAAAATCATGGTGCACTTCATAAATACTCTGCATCAATAACTCTAGTGCACCTGAACAAGGTTAAATAAAAAAACTTGCCGGTTGTAAACTTCATTTTTACCATTGGCAATATTGCAAAGCTCTCAAGCACCAATGCAACTTTTTCCTCTGTGAAGTGCATTACTATTGATGCTTCCCTTTCATTCCAACATTTTGTGTGTTTCACAATGCATGCCTTTCACATTTTTTCCAATTGTGGTCAAATTTGTTTTTCTCATTTACATGGAAACCATACCTCTCAGACGAGAAAATGTTCAAGTAATGACTATGTTTCTCCCTAAACATTTTTAGTGCAGTGGAATTAAAAATTAAGTTAGAAATGAATTATTTTTGAAATGATTTTCTTCATGGTGTGTTCGAAACATTTGGGTCACATTGTTCACTATACACCCTATAAATTTACAAGGTGCACCACAAATTAGTGCATAATGTTATTGCATCTTCAGTGGTTCGGTGTGTTTGGTAAATGTAAATGCACCGGTTCATGGAGTTCCACGATGCACCACTTCAAAAATTATATTTTTTAAGGTGGTTAGTTTGATAGAAGTAACTTTTTGGTGCATTTATTTTCTTCAAATGCACGAAATGATATTAAAAAACAATTTTTCAGTGCGTTCCTAAACATGAATGTTTTGGTGCGGTGTGTCGGTGTAAAATTAATGTATTGATGCAAAATTCTATGTGGACACACCACATTGAAAATAAATAAATAAATAATGTCATGTATGTATGCGAACTAGAAGAGGTACATCAAGTGGATGTACGCACCACTTTTTGTGGATTTTTGTTTTTGTGGCACACCATTTTTGGTGCGTTCCTGTTTTTTGGAACACTGAGGTTGATTTTTTTTAATTGAAGGCTATATATCCATATTTATAAACAATGTTTTTATTTAATAAATATTTTTTTTTATGTATGAGGCTTATGTATTTATATGTTAACCATGAAGAGTCATAAGAGGACAAAGGAGAAACAACAACAAGAACAAAGAGTTGACCAGTACAATATGGTACGAGGGTGGGAGGCACGAGAGGGGGAGAGGGATTTGTAACCTCACCCAATGAAAACATCAACCCAAGGCATATTAAGGAATCAAACACTCCTTACATGCTATGATGAGGCTACATCCCTTAAGGGGCACTCCGGATTGTTGGCATAGTTGATTCGTCGGTGCGATTTCCACACGATTTCCACCAAAAATATTTCTCTGTCAGTCTTCACATGTGGATTCAACATACTAAGGATGCCATTTATTTTATCATTGGCCTATCCAAAATATATGAGGGTTTTCCCCAGTTCCCTGATGTATGCCATGGTGTTGCAACAAATAGTCAACTTTTCTACTGTCAAACATATGTTGGGGATCATGTAGTTTCTCCTACAGATTTTCAGGTGTTTGGTAGACAACTACGAATTGATTCCTTTGGTGTGAAGTTGGTTTGATGCCTCTCACTATTATTAAATACCAATGGACATTATAATAGTGATGGACAACACATTACTTTCCCTCTTCTTTTTTATGTTGATAGTATGGCGTAGAGGCCACAATGTATTAGATGGTCTACCATACACTAGTACAAAATAGCTAATTAGTTACTAAAAAAAGACTAAATTTTTCGTATAAATGATCATTTTTCAGTCGGTGACCAGTAGTAGCTAATTTACAGTATCTTATAACGGGACCAACTTTTAGTCATTTTTAGCTTAGTTATTAATTGGTTGTCTCAATTTTATTGTCTAGTAGTATATTTAGTGATTAATTTGGACATTAATTTAGTCATTAATTGCCACAATTAATGACCAAATATACAATAAAATATACTACTATATGATCACCCAAGAAAACCAATTAATGACCAAAAACATATGACCAAAATGTTGGTCATGTTATAATATTATAATATACTATAAGTTAGCTACTAATAGTTATATATATGCAAATTTTAGTCATCGTTTGAAACCAAATAATTACCAAAGAAATATGACTAAATTTTGGTTGTGTTATAAGATATTGTAAATTAGCTACTAATAGTCATATATATGTAAAATTTAGCCTTCACTTGCAATAAAAAAAGTATCATTTGTAGTAGTGATTTATCCTTTTTGGGTCGTTTCATACTCATTATATAAAAAGCTAATTTAGTAGTTTATATTCATTTCATTTACTTTCATTAATAATCATTATGAACAACTAATTTAGTTGTATATTGATTTTATTTCTGTTCATCATTAATCAATATAAACTAATAATTTAGTAGTTTTAGATTGATTTTATGTGTTCATTATTAATTAACAAAATTAATTAGTATGATTTTACGACTAAATTAAAAAAATGTCATACAATGTGTATGTTCATGTAATATGAAAACACAAAGTTACATATATTGTTAATTACAATAATAAATAATATCAAGTGCAACTATAAATAATTTCAACCACATATATTATATTATATGAAATGTCAAGTATTACAATACAAGTTTCCAACTTAATATTGGTTGGACTACAATTTACACATGAAATATTCTTTCATCACTTCAAAACATTATCATTGTGTTTCCAAGGAATTGTAGGTGAATTCACCAACTTTGAAGACATTTTCATCAATCTTTACATGTGTGTCTCATGCGAGATATTTTCTTTAAGGGTATCACTAGATCGATTCTCTTCTCTCTTTCTTTCTTCATTTGTCGCTCCAGTGTTATTGTTCTCCTCTTTCTTCAATTCCTACTTTTACCCATCAATACTAGGTTCCTCTTGTAAAATGAAAGAATATATAATGCAGAGTATAAGACATGAATTAAGATGAACAACGCAATATAAAAAAAAGTATACTATAAAGGATATATGTGACACATACCTCAACATCATCTATGTCAATGCCATTTTTCCCCAGAAAAGCAAGAAACTCAAACAAGTTTTCTTCAGTTGGGTGATAGTGGCCACTATGTGGCTAGATGACCTGTATAAACAAAACAAATAAAACGTCACCATAGAAAAATAACACCTTGGGAACTTAATAACAATCATGTCAACTAAGTTACAATCTAAAAATATAAAGTTGTAGATATCTTGTGAAAACAAATGGAAAGAAAAAGACAACATATAATAAATAATGTATGACAACTAGCTAGAAAATTGCATCATAGAAGAAAAAAATTATCTTATGGTTACCCATACATGTGGGTGGGTAACATGCCCCAATATGCCATGATCCTTAGGGTCCAAAGGAAGTAAACCTCCTACTAACATAATGATTGATTGGTTGCATCTTGGCCTTGCCTCTCCTTTGTGAGTCAAAAAAATAAAAATAAGTCCATCATTAACTAGTTGTACTCCATAGTATCATTTTCACATGTTATCTCCACATACCTACCAAAAATGTCATATATGCCAAACAAATGGCATTTTGGAATTGTTTCTAAAACTATGTCATTTATACCCCCTTCCAATGTATCTAACCAAATGTACCCACTTGATTTTCTTCTTTCATATTCATTTACATCCTAAAAAATATTCATTTCAAAAACAAAGATAGCCCCAATATCTCCAGATCCTAATTCTCATCCATATTTTCCATAAACCATAAGAATTAATACTCTCTTATGATCAAAATTGTACAAGAATGAAGCTACACAAAACTAACTATTCGTATAAAACAAAAATGAAGCTATTGGTATAAAACAAACAATGAAGCTTAATTTCTATTGGTATAATGAAGTTTAATTTCTATTGGTAACTAAAAAAAGTAGAAATGAAGTTATTGGTATAAAAAAAACAACAATGAAACTACACAAAACACTAGGTCAATTAGTATAAATTCCAAACATAATGAGAAAAGGAGCAGTGCATTATTCTCTACCATGTGTTCTACCAAATAAAATGGTAAACATACTAGAGGAAAACTCTCTTCTTTAAAATCCATTTTAAGAAAAATAAATGGATATTCAGTTCCTTATATTCTATATTAAGAATTCCATTTGCATTCCAATTCTGAAGTACCTCAACATAAAAAGATATAACATTTCAAGTTTCCAGATACATCATAGAAATTCTAGATGATACTTCCATAAACAAGAAAATGAATTAGATCATGACAAATCACATACTTGTGACAGGAAAAGGTATGAAAATTAATACTCTCTTTTGATCAACCCACTAGTTTTAATATATATATTTTCTTCTTTCCATTCTTGATGAACATAAAGTGATCTTCTATTATTTGGTCAACAAGTTGTCATTAAAAGTGACAATTCCATCATTTTTCATGAAATGTCTCCATGCAACCTGGACAAAGATATCAAGAATTATGTTGGTCATTGTACCAAGATTTCAGAGACAATAAGATAGTGAAAGAAGGTAGGACAACCATGCCAGAATGTTTCAACATTGTATCTGGTATTGCACAAAAAACATCTTCTTGATCTCATAACTATAATCTCACTCTTGAAAAGTTGTTGCATGGCATTGAATACATGGTCTAAAAGAATTGCATAATCATAATACTTGTTCTTGCATGTTTTATAGCGTTCCTTGGAATTTCACAGAACCAAATTGCTTAAAATTACAAAGAACCAAAAGAAAAACCGATCACTTGGTCCCATTCATTTCCAATGGCACACCATGGCCAAATATGATATACAGGAGGTTGTTAGGTGTCATACCAACCTTTCAAAATGATAGTTGTTTGGACACAAGGCATACACACCAAAAATGTTTTGACATGGACTCTATCAAACTCATGGAAGAGTCTGACAACACTTAAGACATTAGCATTACAAGAATGAAGGTCACTTAAAACCATCCATAGGATGTCCACAAAGAAAGAGGACAATTATGATCTATTTTCATGCAAGTTGCATATTTCTATTGGATTTATTTCTTTATTTTGATAAAAATACCTAAATGTGATCATTCCAATTTTCAAATGAACTGACATGCTTAGGATATACAAAGAAGAAATCAGATACTGTTAGAATTTTTCATTCATTCACAAAAGTAACCATCCCATTCATACAAAAAAAAAGGAAATAATTTATGAAATGCCCATTATACTACAAAAAGTTTCCTCCAAGGATCCAACAACCTAACCAATGCCCTACATGGAGGGATTGGATTCTTCTAAAACAACTTAGTGTGAAGACAATAAATATTTTAAAAATCTCATAACAAAAAGATATGATATCAGCAACAATCTTGAGTGATCTAAAATATTATGTTTGACCCAACCAGTCTCAATTGAATAAACCTAAATTTAAATATTCCTCACTAATTCAAGACACATGCCCTGTGAAGTCCACCTAGCTGCAAATGCAGCATCATGGATCCAACTTGGACCCTATGGCTAGCCAAAATCACTAAGAAGAGCTAATGAGAAGTCAAGAGTTGGCCTCAGTTCATCCATATGCAACCTCCAACAAAAATAAGAGAAAAACTAGAGATTTAAAAAGATACCCAACAGTTTAGTGTTTGGTTATATTGTTTTAAAATGTTATTTTTTTGTGTCATCTGATCATATTTTGGTTTTGAAAGTCATACCCATATTGGACCATTAAAAAACGGCCCATACCAGCAAATGTGAGCTACATGTTTAACAACTGTAGGATATCCAATCTCCATTTCATGATCCGTGGAAACTGCAACAAATTAAAAACTCCAAGAGTGTTGATAAGTGCATGAATTTCACATGCGAATAAAAGGGGTAAATTCCTATTTGCAAATTCATGGCTTGTATATGTCTATCTACCTTGGAATGATGGATAGTCAAGTTATTTACCAAATATCTAGGAGAGAACTCTCAAGCCCTTTTTGAATCTTTGCCACTTTGTAGATGAATGAGACTTTGTAAATGATGGTCTAAACACAATGGTTCCAACTGGAGGTTGCTGAGAACATGACTCTTCTGGAGCTAGTTCAACATAGCCATGAAATGAACAATTATAAGAATATGCCAAATCTATATCCTTAAATTAAATTTACAACACTTAACATATGCACCTTAGCTTCCATTGAAAAAAAAAAAGAATTAGAAATTGTGTTCCATGAAAGGCGAAAGGAAGATAAAACTTCAAGGTCACTCATAAGAAGTAGGGATGCCAATATTTTTGATAAAAAAATGATCGTCAAATAATATATTAAATCAAAAATATATTTTACAATGCAATTACCTCTATAAAATATATTTACTCTTAGTTTAAGAGCATTCTGACACACTTTCACAATTGAGTATTGATTTCTTTTGAGAACTTCCCTCAATTTGTGGAGTAGTTGAATTAGATTTGTATTTCACTTGATCCTTGGTTGTAATTGTTACCAAAGAAACACACTGAATAGTAAATGGTTTCACATATTTTGTAATATGCTCTTTCATCTCATTTGCTGCATCTTTATCTCTAAAACCAAAGCCATGAAACTTTCATTCTACAAATCAATGAGTGCAACTTTTATTATAAATGAAAGCATTCCAGACTAAGCAACCAAATGTTGATATCACGGATTTTACATGGAGCATTATGCATTTGTTTTCTTGAAAAAGGTAGTATCTACGTGTTGGCGAATTACAAATAATCTCTCCACATGAACACTAATTGCATCTAGCTTCCACACTGTATGCTCAAAGAGGACTTGACCATCCTACTGCCATTCTCAAATTTTAAGTCAGAATCATTTAGGAAATAATTATTTGCAATTAAATGTTGACAATCCATAACCCTCAAGATTTTGTTTTATATGGACAATGTACTTTCAAATAAAAAGAGATTCTACAACACAACAAGACTGTAAGTGATTCCAAAAGTGGCGAGACACTTGTTTTATCTTTAGGATGTAAGATATTAAAAAAGGTGTAGCATACAAAATTTAGGTCTATAACATATTTACCTCCATGGAAGGAAAATATAGAGGGCATGCCACAAACTGAACAAGCAGAGAGTTTTGTATAACATAATATTAAATATTAAAAATAAGGCTAATAGTACATGCAAGATGAAAATTTATGGACCACAAACACAAAGTTGCAATTGTGAATCAAGATAACAAAACTTAGGACTTCGATAATAAAAAGAATATTTATGAAACCTATATATTAGAAACCATCAAGAGGAACAATATAACACTTAGGGAAAACTTGGTCACTAGGGGAAAACTCTAATTTTGAGAAGCATTACCTAGAGGAATGGAAAAGCTTCCTATGCTACTAGAATTAGAAAATATCAAAATCCCAATATGATGCAAATTTCCACATAGTAAGTTTCTACTGGCTCTGTAAATATACTTCTCAGAAGTGAAAAATGTCAGAAATAACTCTAAATAAGGATGGCTAATGAAAAGAAACACCTAGAGAGAACAATCAAGGAATGCATGCAAAACAAGAAAACTAGTACCCTAGTGTTAGAAACAAATAAGATATTTGATATGGAATTAAAATTCACAATAATATCATTGAGTCGAAAATGAAGTATAGCTCAACCGATTGGGTGCATGTGAAGTTACCCCACAGTTCAGTTGTTCTGCTAAGAAGCACTTGCTCGAGCTACCTCAAACAAGGTCACTGAACAACTTGCCTATGTTGAGTCCAACAATTATAAGAGTCAATTTCCTTCATCAAGTTTCACCTTTGATATTTCAGTTTCTACATATATAAACATTAATACATTTAGTTTCCTGCATACTTAAGAACTTCAAACATTTGCAAGGTGTCTTCTACCGAAGTTTTTATTTTTCAGAGGACTAGGCAAGAAGTCACATGCATTGTGTTTGACATTGGTCCCATTGAAAATAATGACAAAAGTATATAATTGTCAAAGTACTAAAAAGTGGGTCAAAGGAATTTTTTTATTTTTTTTATAGTAATTATTAATAAGAATAAGTATATATGAGGATGTAAATATTTAAAACAAATGAAAACAAATGGTGTCACCTTTTTATCACTGATATAGATTGGCCAAATGATTGCCCTAATAGAATTGGTCATGTAAATACCATGGGTATGCTCCGATATTGGCATTTGAAGGTGAACAAACTGATGTTTGTGCATAAATTCCAATTAATATAGTTGAGGATTATTATTGAATCTTGGTGAGTGAGATCTAAAAGTAAGTTTTATCCTATATTTGAACATTCACAACACTAGGTTGTCACTGAAAAGAAAACAAAATTCACAAACTAGATCAGCTCAGAACAACATAAATGGAAAAATATTATGTACCTTGAATGTTTAGGTACAATTAATAAAAATGTGAAGGACCAAAAAGGACCACTAATAGGAACTAGATCAAAGTTACATCTAGCTAGGCTTATTAGCTTCGGAAAATTGGATGACTGTGGGGACTTGGGAGCCTCTTCACCATGATGTTTCATGGTCAAATTATGCAAATGTTTCATCAACTTGAGAGAGTACCTTGGTTACTAGCAATAATAGAGAGACAACCTATATGCTTTGCACCATGGAAAGAGTAGTGAAATATTGTGCCTGACATCATTGCTCCAAGTTGTGCAGGCTATGCAAGTAGCCATTATTTCATAATGGTTGATATTTTAGCCCTAACATCTATTGCGACAACCATGATCATATAATCAATATAACATCTAATTATGTTTTCTAGTGTGTAATATTATAGTGACAACAAGGTAAAAATACCAACACATGAAAGGACATGTCAAATACTTAAGAAGTTTTTAGTTTACATATAAATAAAAAGGTATAAAATCATGTTTAAAAATAGAAAGGGATAAATAAATATGGGATATCCTGTAGTCAAAGAGGTGAGACTTTTGTAAAGGTAATTTGATTTGAAAGGCTAAAAAAGGATGTCTACTTGTAACATCACAACACCAGCTCCATCCCCAAAAATAATGTAGGAGCTCTGGTCTGTCCAATCAACATATCTTAAATCCACCACCTGTCATTGTTCCAAGAATACTAACCATATGTAAATGAATTATACAAAAAAATTGGATTTATTAGCAATCAGAATAGACACAACAACTCACCTTTTAGGAAACATGTAGTTGTTACAAGACCCAACACAAAGCCACTACAAGAATATGTAATGTCAAAAGCCAAGGGTTTTATACAACCCACCTCACTTTTCACCTGATATCAAAATTACATTTTTCTCTAATATAGAATCATGAGTATGAATAATTAATGCAAAACTTTACAAAAAAATATCTAAAATCTACATATAGTAAATTGTATTTCTTAAAATTATACAAATTGACACAAAAAATACCAATTTAATATGGTTAAGGGGAAAAGAGGTTATGTCCTAAAGACATAGGCTATCACCATGAAAAAACTTAATCCTAACAATAACATGAGATCCAAAAAAATTGGAACTTTTGATAGTTAAAAACAAAATATTTTATAGACCCTTGGTTGGATCCCATTTAAAAACTAGAACAATTATATATTTCCATAAAATCAACACATGCACAATCATTAATGTTAATTACTTTTCATTTGAATGTCATGAGACAAGTCACTTTGTGGTGGCTACCTCATGCAATTTTCATTCAAACCCAATAGGAATGTTGTTGCAAAAAGATGTTCTTATACCAACATAATTATCGATATAGATGCAATACTTTGTGGTACCATTTTATTACATATGTGAGAAGAGCATACTACTAACAAAGAACTGAAAATTTTGTAAAAACATAATACAAACATGCACAGAAGAACAAGTTTTGAAGAAACCAAATCATGGTAGTGATTGCAAAATGTATCCCAATGAGAAACTCTTACAGTGAAGTTCTTTGATTAAGTCTTTCTAAATAAATTTGAAATAGGTTCCTACCTTACATAGGTAACAAATGTAGCCTCAGCCACAAGGCCCACAACATTGAAGGAAGCTCATTTGTTGAAAACTCAAAGCATTAAACCTAACTATTGACTGAAGTTTGGTTTACTAACCATGGGACATGTGGGTTAGAGGACCATTAGATTCTGCTGAATGATTAAAATAGAATCTGCTTAACTATGATATTTCATATGTTGTGTCAGTTAGTCTAGTTAGTCATATGAAAAATATGCTCACTTTCTCACCTTGGTTATGGTCTGCTTCTAGTTTGCATGTGTTCTAACCTCCATGTAGTATCAACAGTTTCATCCATTTGTAATTTTTTGTTTTTATGGAATATTCAAAGAGATTTTGAATACCTTTGTAGATCAAATAGGGCATGTCTATATCACCATATATAAAATTCTATAACTTTTATAGAATTTTATATATGGTGATATAGACATGCCCTATTTGATTTGCAAAGGTATTGAAAACCTCTTTGGCTATGCTAGCAAGTGGCAACTCTCAGCTATGAGGGTTTCACTATTTAAGAAAAAAATCAACTTTAAAAAAGGGAAGAACAAACTCTCCTTAGGGAATGAAAAAACAATTACATGCTTCTTTTCTATATGTCTTATAGGTTATTTCCTTAATGATTTTTTGATCATATTTTGAACTATTGTGAGTCTCAACTCAAACAAAATCATGAATAGGTGGCTAAATGGTAAATACAGGCATGCTCCAAAAGGATAGAGGATATTGACAGTGATGTTTTTATAAAAAATTATCTTGAGTCACTAAGAAGAAAGCTAATAAAATAAGGAAAATAGGGATGCTTAGCATGTGGAAAATAAGGATGCTTTGCATTTATTATGACAAGGAACTATAAACTAATTGCAAGGAATAAAATACTAAAATATGATAAAATTATCATGTTTGACTCACATATTCACAAACAAGAGGCACAAGTTCATTTAGAAAGCAGAAGGATTTCGACAAGGAAATGCAAACTATTTGTGAGAAGCAACAGACTAAACTAGGATAACAATTATATGCTTTAAGTCAGAAATTTGCACAACATGTACAAAGTTCTCCGCATGCACCAAAATAATTTTGATAAGAGAAATTATATACAAGACCTACCCTATATAAGAGAAAATATATACAATAACATCCTTGAAGTTTTCCAGGAATGTCTCGGGTATGGCAAGAAAGTCTCTTTATCCCTAATGAAATCCATCGCAAAAAGGGACACTTACTTACTCCCCAAAAAACAAGAACAATGTGTATGATATTTTTTTTTCATTTTTCTTGGGGAGGGGGGATGCAAGAATAGCAAAGGATAATGTCAACCATTTTATCATCAACTTGTAGTTAACACCTTTAGAGCCATGTTTAGCTCAGTGTTGTTGAAATTTGAAAATGGACAATCCAAGCTAGAAGAAACTAGTTCTAGTAATGCTTTGAGCATTTTCAGTTAGAACCCAACCATGAAACTAGAATTGATAATTTTTTCTCAAAACTTCCAGTTCAGGACAAAATCGATCAAACTAGACAATTTGACCAATTTTGTATCATTGCAGCCCGAACCCCAGAAAAAGGAAAAAATAAACCTACAAAAAATCCTAAAACTACCATAAACCTCATTTCCCATCTTTTAAATCATTCCCCTTATATTTTCTTCACAACGTTCTCATTGATCATTTGAGAAGAAAAGAGTGTTGATTCAACAATATTCTTGTGTTGATTCATAGTTCTTCTTAGTCTGATTTAGAGATTTTCATCCAATGAATTGGAGCACTGAAGATTTGATTGGGGATTTTCTTGGATCTATTACTAAACTTGATTTGGATTAAGACTTGGAGTATTGATTTGAAGATTTGATTGGGGTGATTCTTGTGTTTTTGGCAATGTTGTAAACATCATGTCAGCAAAAATATCACCAAGAATTAGGAAAAGAAAATATTGACAACATTAGGAAAATATCAGAAAATATAAGAAAATTTAAAAAATACAAAATTATTCAAAAACACAAATAATTGACTTTATGCCCTGGCAAATTATTTCATGCATCTCATGATAATATTGAGATATTTATGATATTCTCATGATATTTTTGAGAATGAAAACACTACACAGTTTATCAGCAATAATATCATTCTGGGGTAAAATTTGTGACATTGGAATAATATCAGGACCATGATAATCACAATTTTTGCAACAAAGGTTTTTGGAGCTACTCTTTTTTTTATTCAAGATTTTGATTCAATTTGTTCCTACAATTGATTTAGATCTACTCTTGGAACTCATTCCGAGTGAAAATCTGGAACTTGTAAAGGTATTTACAAATATTCTTCAAACCCTATTTCTCTTAAGAGATTTTGTTAAAAGAATCTATAAATTAAATGTAAGGATTTATTTGCAAATTATTTATGTGGTAGAAAAAAGGCCATGGCTCCCAAACACAATAAGTATGCTATATGGAACCATTGCCAAATATTTGGGGATGAAATGGTATGAAACTATTTTCCCATGGAAATTGTCGGGGCGGTGGTTATACATAGAGTGAGAGTCGAAGCAACACATAGCAAATATTCCAAGGCAAATTCAATATTTATATAAAGACTCAGCCAAATTATAATCTGACATGGAAGCTGCTTTTGAAAGCTATAACACAAGGAAAAATATATGCAAGAAGAAATAAGAAGAAATGGAAGTGAACATGATAATGAAAACCACAGTTCTGAAGACTCCACTACTCATCCTGCTAAGGATACCTTTATAATCCTAATCCATAAAAAACATGAGGGTGGTTATGGCACAATGAACACAGTCCTAATAGGAAAAGAATTGACTCAATATTTGTATCCAACATGGAACAACACCCTTAGTTCTTATCCCACCATTGATAGCAAATGGAGGAAGTTCTTGGGAATACATGGCTAGATGGTGACATGATGCAAAGATAAATTATAATCTAAGCTCAACAAGATACAAATAGGGATATGGACACATATTTGCCAAATTTTTGAAAATCCAGGATCCTATTATAGTAGGAAAATGGCAAGTAAAAAAATATTTTGTAATACATGTAAAGGGAGACAATAAAAAAAAAAATAGTCAATAATTAAAACCATTCAGGAATGACAAGTGTAAAACTAAAAGTTTATAACAAAAACCAAAAAGGAAAATCCTAATGCATGTTACTATTGGCCATCCATGTATTATAACTGGTAATTTGGTAATTCATTACCACCACAGACTATTGATAATTTTGAAGACCATCTTGGGATTAGAACATCACAAGCCATAACAATATTTTTGTAAGAAGCATCCACGTGTCCATATCAACAGTGAATAAATGGATGTCTTGAAGACTATGGCAAGACTAAATAATAGTGTTAGTGAAGTGACCAACATGGTAGCACATAAAGGTAGAATAGACATTGAGAAAAAACCTTTAACATTATGATAGACCAAACCTTCTCAAACCTTGACATTGTACAAAAAATTAGGTAAAATGATTGGCCTCCAATTTCTCACCTTATCCCTTTCTATTCCTTTCAGAATAAGCTTGATTAAATATACATTTACATGCTCCCCCATATGCTTATTTCCAAGGATTTTCAACACACCCCAAGGAAACACTCACATGAATTCAAGACACATTTCTAGCCATCGAAATGGTAATAAGAACAAAATAACCCAACATCAAAGCAATTCCCTACAACATAAACTAACATTAACAAGTTAAGAAAAAATGCACACAAAACTTCACATTTAACTTCAATGTCACTATAGTTCAATTTTGGGTTAGTTGGATTCTTCTCTTTTAATCAATGCAACAAATATAATGAGTTTAAACTTTAAAGGCATACCCTTATATCAAATTACACACATAAATTGTCACAACAAAGCCCAAATGTTGGCTACAAACATCATCTCAAAATGAAAAACACAGAAATACGAGGAGTTTTGATATCAACAAATTTGTGAATTGTATAATTTCAAAATCCAACACCTCTAAATTGAGATTAACCTCGACAGACGCAATTTATCACCAAGCCAATCAATACATGATAAAAAGGAATATTTTGCCACCCAATGAAATTCATCTAAACTCCATGTTAATTGCTATAACATCAATAAAATATGATACTATCATGATATAGATTCTATAACTAATAAATTCCTTTAAAAATGCTAATGATATAGCATAATCTCTCTAGTCCAAGTAGCTCCCATATAATGGAAAAAATTAACTCAAACAATTTGAACCAAGCATAAACATGGGAAAATAAAAAAATATGGAGTAGAAATACATTTAAGTGTCATAGCCAAGTTAACGATAATTATTTAGCTATATATCGAATAAATATCATATGATACTTACTTAGGGAGTACCACCAAAAATATCATATGGAGTAGACGTACACATCAAAACCAAGTCAACATCCTTTGGCTTTACTTTCACCATTTCAAGGGATATTCTAGATGACTCATATAGCTAAACCAATTAGTGTTTCATCACTCGCAAAGAAAAGTGAGCTTAATGACATTTCATTCCATGTAAGTGAGGATGTTTTTGCAGGGCTTTTTTTACCATCCACAGAAAAAAAATCAATTCTAGACTTTCCTTCATCTATTCCTTCCTTTGAGTACAATTATTCAATCCCCATTCTTACACAGTAAGTCTTATTTCCTTCCATATGCAAGAGTTCCTAATTAAGTGTTCCTTGTAGTGATGCTCCCTAATTCTTCATTAAATATAAGATCTAGTACTACTGAGAGTGTCAATATGTAGGGAAAATATGTTTTCAAGTTATAAAACTTTAAATGGTCATTCTAGTTAAAATACCTACAACAACTTTGTAGTCTTTGTTGTTTCTAAGGCCTTTGGGAATGCACACACAATACCAAGCCCTTTTGGCTAGGGATAAGCTTTCTTAACAGCCTATTAGTGCTACATCCACTCATGTTCCTAACATATATTGGAATTATGGTACAAGTGTTGTCCTTGATGGAAACTCACTCACAGGTGAGTACAAATTTGATAAAGGGAAATTCAGAATGTAATAGGACAATTCAGAGGTAACAAGACAATGGTACAAAAGAATAGGGAGTTGGAGCAAAGTTCTACTAATCAGAATCAAGAAATTGAAGGAAAAGGATGTGTTAAGGTAGTTTAAGTTGTATACATAGGTTCACCTTGTCAAAGCAGGGTATACACGTGGGTTCACAGAAAAAAAAGAGCGTATATGTATGCACAAACTTTCACAAGATGAAAAGCGCGTATGGGTTGGAAAATCGAGGAAATTCAAGATTAAAGAATACAAAGGTTCAATACCATGGTATTAGCCCACAATATTGAGCGAAGTAATGGTTATTTGCTCCTGTCCAAGAATACCACAAGTTCTAGGTGTTTTTTTGGTCTAAGGTATTGAGAAAGGCCAAAAAATATATAATGAGGAGAAGATCAAAGGTCCAGGTGCAAGTGAAAGGGTTTCTCAGGAATACTTCTATATGAAGTATATTTTATGTTGCAGGGGCTATGATTATGATATGATATGAAATATTTTGTGCACCTTGAATTCAATGTTGGATCAGGATCATGAGACTTGAAATGACTTATCATTGAATGATCTGATATTGGTTGGGCTAGATCTGATTTCTTACACATGTTTTATTCTTTAAATGTCATGATCTAGGTATGTCTAAAGTCTGGAATAGTGGCAAAGTTGTAAGTTTGTATTCATAGATCTATATGCTGGTTCACCTTGGTGAAGGCGTGTATACACGCTGGTTGAAAGCTTACAAGTAGCATATGTAAAAGAAAAGCCCATTATTCAAAAATAACTGATCTATCTAATCAGTGGTGTTGGTTTACTATTGTTTGTCAATGATGTCTTCTTAGATCTGAAAGTAGAACTGGATTCATAAGGAGATTGAGTCTCATTGATTGATTGATTATGTGAGAAAGGTGATGTTTTCTGTTGACTGTTTAGATCTATGCATTTTGATAGTAGATGTTGAGAATATTACTGGTTGATATAGATTTTATTCAGAAGTTTTCATGATTCAGTAGTTTTGGAGGTATACACAGGTTTGGTTAAAGGAAGTAGCGTATACACGTAGGTTTGGATCATTAAAGTGGTATATGCATTTTGTTGTATGATTTTTGAGATCGCAGCTGGTTCTGAATGATGATGTAGGTTTTTGGGTTCAACGCAATGTTCTGGTGACAGTGATCTGACTGTTCAGATTGACTGATTGTTGATTGATGCAGTTATTATTATAGAGTTTGATCTTCAAATTTTTTTTATGGGTCCAGTGTGAAAATTTGATGAAACGAGGCCTTCCTATTGTGTTGTTGTGTACCAGGAGCATCCAGTCTAAAAATTTATGAAACGTGGTCCCTGGAGGAAGAGAGAAGGTCATAGCCTTCTTTAGGCCAGTGCCTATGTACTAGTAAACATATCGGCTAGTACAAGAGCTAGGGGGTTGTAGCTCCCTTCCAGTAGAATATGGTGAATGAGAGAATGTTGTAGGCTTTTGTAGGTGGGTTCCTGCATATTGGTATGAGTCAACACTAGTACAAGATTCTAAACATATTGTCTTTATATTGAAAAGAAGACAGAGATGACAACAGTAGGTGGTTTTTCTCCCGCATTAGGTTTCCACCTTAAATCTTAGTGTTAATTTCTATTGCTTATGTGTGATGGTTTTTTATGTTATTAATGCACATAGTTACTATATAATAAAGTACTGATGGAGTGATTAATGATAAAAACTTGATGAATTAACTAAATCATAAGTTCTCTAGGTATACGTTGGTTTCCTTAATCACAGTTGCATGCACATGCAAGTTTAGTTCCCTAAAGTAGCGTATATAAATCTTATTGAGGAATGAAAAGTTATTGAATTGTAAATACTGATTCACCCCCCCCCCCCCCTCTCAGTATTATTTCCAATAATTGGTATAAGAGTAGGTCCTTCAAAAGAAGCTTGATCACTTGAAGGGATATCTCCCAAGATGAAAAATCACGAAGGCATGGGATTTATCAGATCACCAATCTTCAACGTAAAAAACTTAGTATATTGGAAGATAATAACGAGGGCCTACCTTCAGTCACTTGGAGCTAATGTTGGGGAAATTGTGGAAGGAGGATACCGATTTCTAGTAGTAATACCTACAGATACAGTAGGTACGAAGTCATAAAAAACCAATTCCAAAGTAGTCAATACTTTATTGGGAAGTCTGTTAGAACTAGAATTTTTCAAAGTCATGCAGCTCAGGACAACCAAAGATATACAAGGAAAAATCATTCAGAGCTACGAAGAGACTCCTAGGTAAAACGTACTAAGCTCTAAAATCTCAGAATTTAGTATGAAACTATCAAGATTCATAGTGATGAAAGTATTACTAGTTACTTTTTACGTGTAGATGAGATTGTTAATTTTATGAAGAATATGGGTGAAGAGATAAAGGAGGATACTTTAGTAGAGAAAATTTTGAGATCTTTGTCTTCTAAATTTGAGTCAAAAGTATCTTCCATAGAAGAAAAGCAAGATCTTCAATCTATTATTGTTGTTCAACTTCATGGAATTCTAATTGCCTTTGAAATGTGGAAAAGAGGTCCATCATATATGAGAGAAGCCTCTTTCAAAGCTTCAGCAAAGGGAAAAGAAAAGGAAGAGCTGAATGAATCAGGATATATTTCAGAAGAAGAAGATGAGGTCAACATTGTCAAGAAGCTTTAATGCATTTCTGGAAGATTCAAAGGTAAGCTACCATTAAAATTATTTTCTTATGGTAGAGTTGGCCATTATGCTGCAAAATGTCCTCATAAAAATAATCATGAAAAAGGAAAGGCATCTGCAAAAGGCAATAGAAAACAGGTTGTTAATAGAATAAGTTATTATACTCATGAAGATAGTGATGGATTATCTAATAGTGATGAAGATGAAACTGAAAAAGTTTATAAACTACTTGTTGGAAATAATACTGAAGGGGGGGGGTGAATACTTCAGTTAAGGGAACTCGCGTGTACACGCAATTGTATTTAATGCAACTAACATATATCCAACAAACTTATGATTTAGTTAATTCATCATATGTTGGTCTTTAATCAGTGGATCAGAACTTCATTAACCATATAAACAATAACCAGGTGTAGTAAAAACAGAACAGACCATCACACATAAGAAACACACATGAACACCAAGTTTTAAGGTGGAAACCCAATGCGGGACAAAAACCACCTGTTGTTGTCTTCTTTAATATAAGAAAAACCTATTTACAATCTTGTATTGGTGTAGACTCATACTAGTACGCAGGCACCCACCTGCAGAAGGCTACAACCTTCTCTCATTCTCCATCTTCTACTGGAAGGGAGCTACAACCGCCTAGCTCTTGTACTAGCCGATATGTTTACTAGTACGTAGGCACCTACCTATTGAAGGCTCCAACCTTCACTCATTTTCCAGCTACTACTGGAAGGGAGCTCCAACCCCCTGGCTCTTGTACTGGCCGATATGTTTACCAGTACATAGGCGCCGGCCTACTGAAGGCTCCAACCTTCACTCGTTTTCCAGTTGCTACTGGAAGGGAGCTCCAACCCCCTAGCTCTTGTACTGGCCAATATGTTTACCAGTACGTAGGCACTAGCCTATAGAAGGCTATGACCTTCTCTCTTCCTCCAGGGACCATGTTTCATAAATTTTCATACTAGATACTCCTGGAACACAACACCACAATATCAAGGCCACATTTCATCCAATTTTCATAATGGACCCATCAACAACATTGAAGCTCAAAATCAATCACCACTGAATACACAGTCACCATAATCACTTAGCAGAACCCAGAACTCTGCAGCAACAACCAGATGCAACTGCAACTTCAAATATCATACTTCATATTGTATACGCGACTCTGATGAGCCAAAATAGCATGTATATGTGCTTTTACCAAAGCTAACCTGCTTACAGATCTGCAAATATTAACTCAAAACTTTGCAACCATTCCAGCCATCAGTCATACCCAGATCATAACATTTATAGAATAAAACATGGATTAGTATTCAGATCTAGTCTATCCATGATCAAACCGCATAAGGCTATTACATTCTAGGCCTTAAGATATCGATCCATCATCCATAATCATCCACATAGGTGCATCCTTAGTTCAGATCAAGCAAAGCATCACAAACCCATAACCTACATAATGGATCACACACTTCATCAGATATTTAATACTTGCACACCTTGGCCTAATGATCTTCTCCTCCTTTTATAGTTTTAGGCCTTTCTCAATACCATGGACCAAAACCACTTAGGACCAATACATTGGACCAAATACCTAGGGTCAATATCTCAGACCAGATGTCTTGGACCAATACAATGGATCAAAATACCATGGACCAAATACCTTGGACCAAAACTTAGTTTTCCAAGATATACGTGCTTTTCATTCCGTGAAAGTGTGTGTGTATGTTATACGCTAATTTTGGTCTGTTAACCTACATGTATACGTGCCTCTGTCAAGGTGAACCTGCGTATACCTCTCTTTCTTCATTCTCTGTAGTCTGATCATTAATTCTTTGCTATTGACCTGCTACACTATGATCTGTCATCTGAGTGAGTTGCCATCAAGGACAACACCTGAATCATAATGCCAACACTATTCATGGCTTATGACAATGATGATTTTTTGGATGCCTTAGAAGAGCAAGACTTTCTTGAAGAAATCAATAAACTCAAAATTTGTTTGGAAGAGGATAAGGAAGAGATCAGATTGACCATCCAAACCCAAGAAAAGCTAGGGAAGGATGTTATCAATATTTTGAATAAAACTATTTTCAAAACCTCTACTTCATGCACGCAACAACCCCTGGTGCGATCTGCGTACTCCCTCCATTGCCATGGACCCTGGAGGGGCCCCTGAGGCCCCTCCTCCTTCACCTCCTCCACCATATATCCTTGCATTTAGGAAGCTAATCGACAATAGTAGTAAACACCCAGCAAGGGAAACTCAGCGCAAGTTTGTAAAGAAACTTGACAACATCCCCACAGTCGCCCTGCCCATTGAAGATTCTTGCAGATCTACTTTGAACTTAGTTGAAAGAGGGCTCATTGGTCAATTTACAGGGATATGGCCTTCCCCCAAGGCTGTTGAGGTGTGGGTACAGAGGAACTGGCGACCACTAGTAAAGGAAGGCATCGGAAGTTTCCTGGTTGGTAAGGGCTTTTTTGTCTTTGTTTTTTATTCAATAGAAGACAAAAATCTCATCTTTAGGAATGGACCATATTTGATGGGACCTCAAGGTCTGTATTTAAACGCATGGTCACCAGATTTCGATCCGACACATGATGTGTCGTCAGCAGTTCCAGTGTGGTTGTGCCTCCCTCATCTTCCACTGCACTGCTGGAACCCGAAGTCACTATAAACGATTGGTAACACCCTAGGAAAATACGAAAATACATAGACAAAGAAGAGAGAAGGGATCAGTATTCATGTGCAAGAATATGCATCAAAGTCAACTTGGAAATAGGGTTACCTGAAGCCATAAAGTTAACAATAACAGACTGGTCTTATATCCAAGAGTTAGACTATGAGTAGCTACCATTCAAATGTAGAAATTGCCATGAATATGGGCATTTCGCAAGATATTGCAAAAAAAAGAAGGAGGAAGATCTAGAGAAGTCGAAAGGAGAAAAATGGATCCAGGTGCAGAAAGAAATCCAAGCCAAGGTGAGTAACAGGAATAAAGGGAAAGAGGTACCGATGGAATTTGGAACTCCCTTAACAGGAATGGTTCAGGAACAACCAAAGACAATAGCCTCAATAAATCCATTCAAAACCCTGAACACTTCAATCAAAATTCCAAAAAGAGTGATAGAGGAGATTGAATGCCAAGTTCCTTCACTCGAAGCAGAAAAGAAGAACATATAAGTAACCCAACTTGACTCCCCAGCAGGAACCTCCTCCTCACCTACATATGCAGAAATGACAAGGAAAAAACCCTCGAAAGCCTCTGGGTCATCAGAAGACGAGACATTCGAGAGACCCTCTCAAAGAGTTGGAAGGAAATCTCATAAGGAAGCTAGGGAAGAAGAGGCGGAGAGGAAAAAATGCAAGGCAACCAATCCACCATTGAAATGTCTATTGGGATAAACACCAGAACAAGGCCCTCTAAGGGGGGATCAACTCACTCCAATCCCGTTAAATTATGAAACTAGTCTCTTGGAATTCTAGAGGCTTGGGGAACCCTTCGAAAGCTGAAGCAGTCAAAGATCTTCTAAAAATAGAAACTCCTGAGATCCTCATGCTCCAAGAGATCAAGATTGAAGGGGAAACCCTTCTTGAGATCAGCAAATTAAAATGGGGAAAAAATGCAAGAAAGGCCATTAGTGCAAGAGGTTCCTCTGGTGACCTAGCAACATTGTGGTCGGAGGACAAGTATCAACTAGAAATCTCCTTTGAGACCCAACATTGGATATTCACTGAACTTTGGTACCTCTCTAGTAAGCTCTCCATCTCTCTCTTTAACCTTTATGTTCCAGTCCACCTTACAGAGAAGAAAGAATGCTGGTAGACCTTGTCTGATTTCTTAGACATTTACTCCCCTCAGAATATAATAGTGGCTAGATATCTCAACCTCGTGATTGATCCAAAAGAAAAGAGAGGTGGCAATAGTGGCAGGGACCAAATGCTTCCATTAGTGGAGGAGCTAATACTTCATTGGGATCTTCTTGAATTCAAATCGAAGAAAGGTCTTTACAATTGGACAAACAATAAAGCTGGGGCAGAACACATCTCTGCTCGCCTAGATCATTCCCTAGCGCATAGCTCTCTATTGCTAGGAAAATGACTAATCTCCTCGAAAATTCTCCCAAATCTGGCCTTAGATCAGAAACCTATTCTCTTACAGCTGGAAGAGGACGAAAATTTGGGTCCTATTCCCTTTAGATTCAACCCACTTTGGTCAGGGAAAGAAGGGTTCATGGAAATTGTTCTAGAGGCATGGTCCATACTCGTGACAGGATCTCCCAGCTTCGTATGGGAGCAGAAACTAAAAATAACCAAGAGAGCTCTGAAAAAATGGATTAAAGAACACTTAAATTCTCCTACCAGAAAAAGAAAGGAGACAGTTCAGTTTTTATCAGATCTGCAAATGGATTTGGAAAGTAAGGAGATCTCTGCTTCAGATTTAGAAAAAGAATAGGCTACCCAAATCAAATCATTTCACGCTTTCCGCCATGAAGAAGAGACTTGGAGGCTTAAGTCTTGTATCCTATGGCTTAAAGCTGGAGATCAAAATACCTCTTTCTTCCATAGGCATTATAGAGCCCAGTTATCTCGAAATCACATCTCCAAAATCACTTGCTCAGATGAGACTGTGCTCAAAGGTCAAGAACAGCTAAAAAAGGTAGCAGAAGATCATTTCCAAAATCTATATAAAGAGGATGGGAATGGGAGTGAAGAAGTCATCTCAGAATTTCTCTCCCACATTCCAAATTTGGTAAGCAAGGAGGACAACACTAGCTTTACAAAACCTTTCTCCGAGGAAGAAATCTGTAAAGTAATATGGTCCATGGAACCAGACAAGGCACCAGGACCTGACGACTTCTCAATTCATTTTTATAGAATCTGCTGGGAAATAATAAAAACTGATCTTCTGAGGATGATTAAAGATTTTCATCAAAAATCCAAAGTGGGAGGTAGTACTAACTCTAGCTTCCTTGCATTAATACCAAAATAAGTGAATCCGTGCAGTTTTGACAGGTTTAGGCCAATCTTGCTCTGCAATGCATCATATAAAATATTGACAAAATTGCTGGCAAACAGAATCAAGCCATTGTTTGGGAAACTCATTTCTCCCACCCAATGAGGCTTTCTCAAAGGGAGACACATACTAGACAATGCAATACAAGTGCAAGAAGTCATACACTCCAGTTACCTTCGGTAGGAGCAAGGTATGCTCATAAAGCTCGACATGGAAAACGCATTCGACCGAGTAAATCTCTCTTTCCTGTACAAAATCCTCCTTTCCTTCGGTTTCAGCTCTAACTTTGTCATTTTGATTAAAGCTTGTATTGAAAAGCCATGGATAGCCCCTTTAGTTAATGGCGGGCCAGCAAACTATTTTCAAGCCTCGAGGGGAATAAGTCAAGGCTGCCCCCTCTCCCCTTTCTTGTACATACTGATGGAAGACTCATTAAGTAGAAAACTAACATCTGAAAGGAAAGCAGGGACAACTCCACATGTCAGGTTGATGAAAGGGCTAGAGCCTCTCAACCATGCATTATTTGCAGATGATTCTCTTCTTCTGGGTGGATCCTCCATCAAGATAGCCAAAGTTTATAGTGGAATCCTTTAAAAATACTACAGCATATCAGGATTTCTTATAAATAAAAATAAAATTACAATATACGAGTGCAATGTGGATCAACAAGGAATTCAGAGAATAGCCTGTTCCTTAGGCTTTTTTGGATATGCTTCTTGGGATAAAATCAAATATCTCGGGTTACAAATAACCCTGGGCTCTAACAAATTATCGCTGTCGAAAGAGGTAATAAGAAAAATTAAGTCCAAGATTACAGCTTGGGGAGGGAAATGGCTCACCAATTCTGGAAAACTCATCTTTATAAAATCTATTTTGTCCTCCCTGCCAATTTATCAGGCCTCCTTTCCGGTGGCTCCAAAGAAGATCACAGAACAAATCTCCAAAATGACCAGGGATTTTCTGTGGAGAGGAGGAAGAGGAAATCAAAGAAAAATCCATTTAGCGAATTGGGATACAGTTAAATGTCCCATCTATGAAGGAGGCATGCAAATAAGGGACCCAGGCCTTGCCAATCTCGCTCTCGGAGGTAAAATACTCTGGACCTTCTTCTCAAATACCAAACACCCTATCAATCAGGTCATAAAAAAAATATCTAAAAGGCTCAGCACTAATAAACATTCAAGTAGATAACAAAATCAAAGGGACGTCGATATGGCACCTCTACCACTAGGGGCTCGATTTCTTTCAAAATCACTTGCCTCTGAGCAAAAATGAAGAAAGAAAAGAAATCAGGAACTTCCTCATGCAGCAAGGAATCCTCACCCTAGCAGATATTTCAGCTTGGGACGACTCCGAAAAATGGAGAAATTAGGAAGTTCCACGAGTTCACAAACAACTGCGCAGTCAAAAGGCTCTCCTGGAAGAAGCGCTAACAGGACTGGAACCAGTTCACATGCGCTCGACGGATAAATTGGGACGGGGAAAGACTAGAATTTACAAGGTAAGGCACGAATTTGCCTCCCTTCAAGCAAATCAAGCTTTGAGCCACACTACAGTGGTGTGGAAACAGATTTGGGATCCTCTTGGGCTTCCCAAAATAAACTTCTTCACCTAGGTATTAATGCAGGGGAAAGTGCTAACTAGCGACAATTTGAGTAAAAGAGGCATTCACGGGCCACATTGGTGTTCTCTCTGATACAAAGCTCAGGAAACCATGGAGAATGTGTTCATGGATTGCACTTTTGCCCAAGAAGTCTGGGACTGCATCCTCCAAGGACTCAATGTCTCTGCCCCATCGCAAGTCAAAATAGCTAACCTTTTCAACACCTGAAGAATGCGATATCCTCACAGGACCCAAAGGAACATAGCATGGAACAAAATCTGGAAAGCAGTTCCCAAATACGTCTGCTGGAAAATATGGCTCGTTAGAAATGATAATATCTTCAACAGCATTTCGAAATCCCCATTGAAGGTAGCAGCAAAACCAAAAGCACTAATCCTCGAGACTGTGGCCAATTACCCCCTTAAAAATGATAACACGCTTCTCCCTGAAGAAAAGAAATGGATGGGAACATATATTTTTCGAGACAGGATAAAGAACACCACTTGCCCCAGTAAAACTCTTGTATGGAGATTCGGAGAAACAGACTCATATTTTCAAGATTGGTGGAGGAAACATGGTAAAACAACAATCTTTTTTATGGTTCCTCCAAAGGAAATCCAGGGATAGCAGGAGCAGGCAGAGTGATCTACTCCTCGGAGGGAATTCGATAAGATAGCTTCATCTGGGGCCTTGATCAGAGAACCAACAACCAGGCAGAAATCCTTGGGCTGCTAAAAGCCTATCAGATAGCACATGAAAAAGGCAATAAGGAAATACAAGTATTCGGGGACTCAAAAATTTTGATAAATATATTAAACTCGGAGGACCACTTCATCAATCTGGAACTCAACAAGACACTTCAAAGGCTAAGATACGTGCTCCAAGATTTCTCCTCCTACCTTCCTTTCCATATTCTATGTGGCTCAAATAAGGAAGCATATGCAAAAGCAAACTACGCATGCCTCCTGCCACAAGGAGCTTTCAGCAAGAATGATGAAGAATCTACATGGATCCCGATCTCGTAATCTAGAGTAAATCTATACCTATGTAAGGAAAGGATAGCTGCAACTAAAAGTATTTCTAAATATTGTAATGATGGTTGTTTTTGGCATCGACCCAACCAAGATTAAATAATTAATATAACCATTATAGTTTAAAAAAAATCTCTTTGGAAGAGAAGTATATGATCATAGACACGTTGACACATCAACTCATTGAAAGAGAAAAGCACAATGAAAAACTAGAATGTGAAGTTGTGTGTCTAAGAAAAGAACTTGAGAAGACAAAATCTCTCAATCTTAGATTTGCTAAAGGATTAAAAACTTTAAATGAAATCATCAAAGTGTAGCATTCTTCTCTCATAAATACCAGTCTTGCATATACTGAAGAATGATCCCAATCACAAAAGCTGTCATCCTCCACCAGAAGTTATCTTGATGCAACAAAGACCAATGAAAAATATGTCAATCGTCAACAAAAGCCTAAAAGTACTCATCAGGTAAATCATGCTCAATTTATTTCAAGGATGAACATCAATAGAAGCATCAACCAAAAGGTAAAAGATAACAAAAGACTCTATGATCGCATAAACCTCTTTAATGGACAATTCTTTTCTTTTCATAACATTGGGCATAAGGTTGCCCAATGTGTTGCTTACAAAACTATCATGACTAGAGAAGCACGAAATCAAAGGAGCGTAACAGGAATCAAGAAAATTTCTTATAATAACTTTTCTCCTCTTGAAGATGAAATTGCATGTTCATTTTGTAATAAGTTTGTTCATGAAGAATCTGAATGTAGGAGAAAATTCCAGCCAACACTTCAAAAAGGGAAAACATAATCAAATTCCAAGGTATGGAGAAAGAAGGAATTTCAATCAGAAAGATGCGACATAGCTCTGTTTGTAGAAGGACAAGAAAATTAGTGGTACATTGACATCAGATGCTCTAAACACATGACAGGTGATAAAGATAAACTTCATTCCTATAATGCTTTATAAAAGAAACAAAATGTCTCCTTTCGAAATGACACACGAGTTGTCATTAAAGGTAAAGGTTCGGTTTATTTGAAAGAAAAGGTTAAAGCTAGAAATTTCATGTATGTTGATAGTTTAAAACATTACTTGTTAAGTGTCAGTCAAATGTGTGATCAAGGAAATGAAGTTGCATTTCGATCCAACAGATGTGTGGTTCGTGAGCTTGATATAGGAAAGACCATAATGAAAGGTACAAGAACTCCAAGCAATCTATATATACTAAAAGGAGGACAAAAACAATGCTATCTAAGGAAAACATATGAAAATTGGTTATGGAATAGAAGATTGGCACATATAATATTTTCTCACATAAGAAGAGCATGCAGGCTCAAGGCGGTTCATGATCTTCCAGATATCAACATCCCAGAAAATACCATCTGCAACCCATGTTAAGTCTGTAAACAAGCCAGAGTTCGTTTCAATGAGAAAGAATGGCCATCAAGTAAGACTCTTGAACTCATCCATACTGATTTGTGTAGGCCAACAAGGAAAAATTCACCTCATGGAGAAGAATACTTCATTTTATTCATTGATGATTTTTCTAGAATGTGTTGGATAGGTCTACTAAATCATAAAGATGAAGCATTTGAAAAGTTTAAAGCCTTCAAAGCTTTAGCTAAAAATGAATCAGATCGAAAAATAAAATGTCTTGGATTTGATCAAGGGGGAGAATTCATATCAGATGATTTTTTTTATTTTTGTGAACAACATGGTATAAAAAGGCAGATCTATGTTGCAAGAACTCCTCAACAAAAGAACATAGTGGAAAGAATGAACATAAAAATTCAACAAATGTCTCGAGCTATGCTTGAAGATTTGGAATTCCTACCACCTTCTGGGGTGAGGATGCATTTACTGCTATGAATATTCTCAACAAAGCTAATGTTTGAGTAAATAGTGATCAAACTCCATATGAACTTTGTTATGGTAAGCCTCCTACTATAAAACACTTTACAGTTTTTGGAAGAAAGTGTTTCATCAAAAGGACTAATGAAAAAATTGGTAAGTTTGAACCCAGAGCAGACGAAGGAATTCTTCTTGGTTATTCATCTACAAGTAAAGGATGCAAATTTTATAGTAGGAGACTTTGGAAAAATTTTGAATGCATTGATGTAGTAATTGATGAAGCATGCAAAAATCTGGAAAAAATGAAATCAACAAAGGAAGATGACAATGAGGAATACGGTGAATTCTTTCCCATATCAAATCAAAATGATATAGAGTAAGAAACTAATGAAGAATTAGAAGAAGATACAACAGATAGGGAAAAGGCTCCATCCAGGTATGTTAAAAAGAATCAACCAAAATCTCAAATTCTAGGAGAAAAAGGGTCTGTAGTACAGACAAGAAGAACTCTTATAGGAACTTCCAGTTATCTAGCATTACTATCCTCCATAGAACCACATATTGTTAATGAAGCTAGAAAATATGAATGTTGGTTAGGGCCATGGATGAAGAACTTGAACAAATTGAAAAGAATGATACTTTGGAATTAGTTCCTAGACCTCATGATAAAAATGTTATAGGAACAAAATGGATATTTAAGAATAAGTTGAATGAAAATGGAGAGGTTATTAGAAACAAAGAAATACTTTTTTGTAAAGGGTATTCTCAACAAGAAGGCATAGACTTTGAAGAAACTTTTGCCCTTGTTTCTAGACTTGAAGCCATAAGAATGTTTCTTTCTATTTCAAGTTTTCAAAAATTCAAAGTATATCAAATGGATGTAAAATAAACTTTTCTTAATGGAGATTTAGAAGAAGAAGTTTATATTGAACAACCAGAAAGATTCATTCTAGGAAATGATGCAAAACTTGTATGCAAGATCAAAAAGGCTCTATATGGGCTGAAACAGGCTCCATGGGACTGATATTATTGTCTTGACAATTATCTACAACAACAAGGTTTCACAAAAGGATCTGCAGACAACAACTTATACACAAAGATTGAGAATGATAAACTTCTAATTATTTTTGTTTATGTTGATGATATCATCTTTGGTAGCAATGAAGAATCTATGAGTCATAACTTTGCTTCGGTTATGAAGCAAGAATTTGAAATGTCCTTACTTGGTGAACTAACTTATTTTCTTGGTCTACAAGTACAACAAACATAAGATGTTATTTTTATTTCATAAACTAAATATCTCAAGCAAATTCTGAAGAAACATAGAATGGAAGATTCTAAACCAGTATGTATTCCAATGGTAACAGGATGCAATCTCAGTTCTAATGATGAATCACCTACAATGAATCAACCGGCATACAGATCTATGATTGGAAGTCTACTTTATCTAACAAGTACCAGACCTGATATCATGCATGCAGTAGGAATTGTTTGAAGGTTCCAAGAAATTCAAAGGAATCACATCTTCAGGCTATAAAAATAATATCTAAATATCTTCGAGGAACTCAAGACTTTGGTCCATGGTATCTTAACGATACAGATCTTACTCTTCGTGCCTATACAGATGTAGATTGTGCAAGAAATGTTGATGATTGAGAAAGAACTAGTGTAGGTGCTTTCTATATTGGATCGAGGTTAGTGTCTTTGTTCAACAAGTAACAAAGTTCGATTGCCTTATCTAAAGATGAAGTAGATTATGTGGCTACTGCATCTTGTTGCACACAACTAATTTGGATGATGCAAACAATGCAAGATATTCAACTCACATGTACTCCACCCATCGCCATTCTATGCGATAATACAAGTGCCATCAGGATTTTGAAAAATTTAGTCATGCACTCCAAGACTAAGCAAATTCCCATTAAGTACCATTTTCTACGTGAACAGGTGCTTGAACAAATGGTTAAATTGGAGTATGTTCCCTCCAAAGAATGGGTAGCTGATATATTTACCAAACGACTTCCCAGAGAAACTTTTGAATATCTTAGACAAAAGCTGGGAGTAGTTTTTGCATCATCCTGCCGTTAAATATAGCTTTTAGAGGAAGGTGTCATATACACAAGTTTCATGAAGAATAATTGCGTATATATGCGAGTTTTCGTGGTTGCAGGAGCGCATATGTTTTTATGATAGAAAAACAGTGGGTAAGATTCAAAATCAGTCTCTGACATGGGTGTTCAGTCTGATAGTGATGGTTACAATATGTTGATATGCTTTGTTAATTGTTGTTTATTTGACTGATATAGATGCCTTGATGAATGATATGTTGACAATGCACTGGTAGCACAAGTTCAGGAGGAGCATTAGCCTTCAAAATAATTATGCATTGTTGGCATCATGGTTGCTGAATTCAGCTATGGTTTCAGATATTTATATCATTTACTGTAAAGGTCATGTAAATGCCTATGATATGCCTCTTTCAGTCATAGTCTATAAATGAGTCCTTTTGGACAAATGATGTAATTTGTTTCCCACTATGGATGGGAAGGATGATGTAATAATTGCAATTATTCAGTCATGTATGAACATTTGGTATATCCCCACTTGGTTGGGTGATTGATGTATGTATGAGTCATTGGTCATAGGGAGATCATACTCACTTAGTTGAGTTATAGAGTCATGTTATTCTTTTGAAAAATATATTCGCAGACTCTGTATATACTCATGGGAGCATGGACAACATAGTGTATCTCAAAGGGGGAGAATATCTTGATCTACCCTTTTCCCTTGATATTAAAGGGTGATAATAAGTTGGCGTTGCTTTAGATCTCTAACAGTTTCTATGGCTTGAAGTAACCAAAACCAATATGGTTGCCATCAATTCCAAAGGGGGATATTTGTGGCATTATGGTACAGGTGTTGTCCTTGATGGTAACTCACTTGCAGGTCAGTACAAATTTGATGAAGGACAATTCACAATGTAACACATCAATTCAAAGGTAACATGGAAATGGTATAGAAGAACAGGGAGTTGGAACAAAGGTTTACTTATCAGAATCAAGAAGTTGAAGGAAAAGGATGTGTTAAGGTAGTTTAAGTTGTATACATAGGTTCACCTTGTCAAATCAGCATATACACATTGGTTCATAGAACAAAATGAGTGTATACGTATGCATGCACTTTCACAAGAGGAAAAGCGCTTATGGGTTAGAAAATTAAGGAAATTCTAGATTAAAGAATACAAAGGGTCAATACCATGGTATTAGCCCACAATATTGAGTGGAGTAACGGTTATTTGATCCCATCCAAGAATACCATAGGTTCTAAGTGTTGTTTTGGTTTGAGGTATTGAGAATGGCCAAAAACTATATAAGGAGGAGAATATCAAAGGGCCAGGTGCACAAGTGAAAGGGTTTCTCAGGAATACTTCTATCTGAAGTATATTTTATGTTGCAGGGGCTATGATTATGATATTATTTGAAATATTTTTTGAACCCTGAATTCAGTGTTAGATTAGGATCATGGGACTTGAAATGACTTATCATTGAATGATCTGATATTGGTTGGGCTAGATCTGATTTCTTACACATGTTTTATTCTTTAAATGTCATGATTTGGGTATGTCTGAAGTCTAGAATAGCAACAGAGTTGTGTTGTATTCACTGATCTATACACTGGTTCGCCTTGGTGAAGGAATGTATACACGTTGGTTTGAAGCTTCCAAGTAGTGTATGAAAAAGAAAAGTCTATTATTCAAAAATGACTGATCTATCTGATCTATGTTGCTCGTTCACTGTTGTCTATCAAAAATGTCTTCTTAGATATGAAAGTAGAACTGAATTCATAATGAGATTGAGTCTGGTTGATTGATTGATTAAGTGAGAAGGGTGATATTTGTTGTTGACTATCTAGATCTCTGTAATTTGACAGTAGACATTCAAAATATTATTGGTTGATACATATTTGATTCAGAATTTTTTATGATTCAGTAGTTTTGGATGTATACGCAGGTTTGGTTAAAGGATGTAGCGTATACATGTAGGTTGGGTTCATTAAAGTGGAGTATGCATTCTAATGTATGATTTTTGAGGTTGCAGCTGGTTCTGAATGATGACGCAAGTTTCTTGGTTCAACACAGTGTTCTGGTGATAGTGATCTAATTGTTCAGATTGACTGATTGTTGGTTGATGTAGTTATTATTATAGAGTTTGAGCTTCAAAGTTTCTGATGGGTCTAGTGTGAAAATTTGATGAAACGAGGCCTTCATATTGTGTTGTTGTGTACCAAGAGAATCCAGTTTGAAAATTTATGAAACGTGGTCCTTGGAAGAAGAGAGAAGGTCGTAGCCTTCTATAGGTCTGCGCCTATGTACTAGTAAACATATTGGCTAGTAAAAGAGATAGGGGGTTGTAGCTCCCTTCCAGTAGAAGCTGGATAATGAGAGAACATTGTAGCCTTCTATAGGTGGGTGCGTGCATACTGGTATGAGTCTGTACCAGTACAAGATTGTAAACATATTTTCTTTATATTAAAAAGAAGACAGACATGACAACAACGGGTGGTTTTTCTCCCGCATTGTGTTTCCACCTTAAATCTTGGTGTTCATGTGTGTTACTTATGTGTGATGGTTTCTTATGTTATTACTGCACATAGTTACTATACCATAAAGTACTGATGCACTGATTAATGATCAACACATTATGAATTAATTAAATCATAATTTCTTTGTATATACGCTAGTTTCCTTAATCACAGTTGCATGCACACGCAAGTTCACTTATCTGAAGTAGCGTATATAAATCTGATTGAGAAATGAAAAGTTAATGAATTGTAAATACTAATTCATCCCCCCACCCCCCTCTTAGTATTATTTCCAACAACATCAACATCCAATTTGAGGTGCCTCGTTTGATTAATGTACAAAAACTGAAATGATTCGATTTCCTGGTGACAATGTGCTTGTAACAACACTTTCCCAATAACTATAAAACCTAAATATAGAATTTTGGTAGCTACCTCACATAAAATTTGGTATAATTTTTGAATTCCAACATCTTTATCCAATTTCTTAATCTAACAAATAGGATTTTCTAGCAAGAGATCACAAAAAATGTATATTTATATAAAGTCTTTAGAGGCTTTCTAACATTAGCTGCAAAAGTAATCAACAAAAAATATTTTACAATAGCTCTAGTCATAATAAAATAAGTAAATGACACTTGGAGCATTACTATAGTGATTCATAGAATTAGAATTTGGTTGTGTTGTACCTAGAAGGAGTGAAGGTGGCACTTAAAATTTTGGGGCACAAGAAGTTGCTTTTGATATCAAAAGAAGATGATTAGATACATTATTTTCATAATCAAATGATGCTCCAACATCACCATTATTTTCCAACAAAAAACCCTCCCATTTGGCCTATTGCATGTCAGTGCTAATGAAATTTTCTACAAGACTACTTCTACTAGTCTGTTGCAAATTAGCGGATGAAAGATGTGGCATGCCTAATGTTTTTCTAGGCATGCCACCAATGGGAATGGAAATGGAGCCTGTAAATTTCCCACTACAATCTTAGTAGCACCTTCTGTGCATACTTCTTCCATGGCATCACTGGCACTAACCGTAGTTAAGTTTCCACACTGAGAATTTTCCAAAGAAAATGAATTGCACAAAAGGGAACTTAACTGGCTTTGGTGTAATGCATTACAACCCAAGATAAATGATCCAAAATTCAAGCTTCTGTTTAGGAGAACTACGAAAGTGACCAATATCATCATGTCGTACTCTTTGAGAGGTGAGAGAGTTCATATTGGGAAACATCTAATTTAATATTATTGCTCCAATATTCCTTAGCTTGCAGTCTTGCTTCAATCACAACTTCACCCACAACAATTAACCATTCACATGCCAAATGTTTCTAATCAATATGTCAGGGATGGAAAGATTGTGGGGTGAGGAATTTCATTTTGATGCTTGTCCAAGTTGAGTATTTTGCAACATCGGGCATTAATTAAACCTTTGAGTAGGGACCTGTGAACCTAGAGACAAATGAAAAGCCAAATGTTTTTCTAATGAGGATAAGTTAGTGAAGCAACTATTGTTCCCTTATTATGTTGTAGTTAACATTGGAAGTCATGTTAGGCATGAATAATGGATTTTTTTGCCAAAGGTTCTCCATAAACGGTGCACATGGAATAGATCCAAACCATGACCTATTGCGCTAAAAGTGTGCTTTCTCCAAAATAAGTAGCCACGCATGTAATAAATGTGTAACATTCCACCTTGAACATCAATGTTAGAAGTACTAGACTAGAAAGAAAATGCAGATAGCCATGCATAACCTCAAAGTTTCATTATTATGCTTATCATGTCATCCACGTATTTGAGATATCAAACGACTATGCCACTTGTCAGCTTACCATGAATTATGAGGGTATGCTAAGGTTCTCTTCCAAAACCACTTGTGGGGGTTCAACCCAATAGTTGGCTACTAGATAATCCCTATAAATTCGAACTTGGTACTCATGGTTTTCTACCTACTATAATTTATCGAATTGAATAATGAAAGGGTAGAAGAATACTATGTATTGCATAGAACATAATGCCCTCGCTAATGCATATCGGCTCATACTCCAATAAATGGCTATTGATGGGAAATAAGAGAATCACATAGCCCCAATCCTTCATAAATAATTAGAGTCACCAGTTTATTAGAAGGTTCTATTCTAGTTTGACCCTTGACCAGATTCAATACCGATTCCAACTTCTAAAACATTGTGTAGTTGTCTTGATCAATACATTTGTAGTGCAATTCCTTGAAGCCAATCAAATATTTCATAACACATATCTACTTAAATCTCATGGATCTTCTAAGCATTATATCTTTTTGTTAGTGTTAAAGTAACATAAATGTATAGATGCCTATATAGATAGGAATTTTGAAATAACAATCTTTGAAAGGAATCCACATTATAATTAACTTGACTCTGGGATGTTGTATTTTAAAAATTTGGCAAGGTCATGAAAGCTTCATTGTTGGATGAATGCTATTTTTTTTCTTTCAATTTGGATATTAGTGTATTTCGCGTATTGTTGAAATATTCAAGAATAGTCATATGAATATATCCACACAAGAGAATGTTGTAAACCACACTACAAACCTGATGCCATGGAAAGATAGTGGAATTCATGACATGAGGCTCCTGCTTTCCTTTACAGAATCCATTGGAAACAAAGAAATAAAACTCAACCAGGACCTGCATATAAATGATGTTTGATTAGAGGGATTCTACCCAATATCATGCATCAGAAAATGGTGAAATTCCAAGGATAATACTCAACTCAGATTTTCATATAAATGATGTTTGATTAGATAGATTCCATAAATTAGCATGCATTAGACAATGGTGAAATCCCAAGGTTGTTGTAAGAGTTACACCCCATCTTCATGGTTTGCATGTATAGAATGAGAAAATCACTAATTACTCAGTTTGATCGATCCAAAATGGTTTTTTGATAAAGTCAAAGTGGCTAGGCAGATTGAAGCCTCTTTCGACTAAGGTTTAATGCTATTTCACTAGACACATGATACCACAAGCTTGAATCATAAATGTCCAAGAGAGAAGAGATATGGAAGGGTAGTCAACACTATCATTAGTAGCACACTTCACCTTGTACAACTCCCCAAAATCATAGTCACCTACTTTGTGTTCATGTTTTAAAATCAAATTCAAAAAGAAATCACCCCATACAAAAATTCAATAAAATTTACCATTAAATTCAAATATATCTATATAAAAAAGTTACATATAATTTTTTCAATATAACATATATTAAATAATAAATATATTAAATTTAACATTTATAAAACATGATACATATAACTTAATAATTGAAAAGAAAATATTGACAAGATTTATTTATTATAGATTCAAAGATATGTTTACGCCAAAGAATTTACGGATATAAATTCACTAAAGATAAACATTCAAGAAGATTTTTTTGAAAGAACTGGAACCAAATGCAAAAAGGTGAGTCTCAATGTATATTACAAGGTTTCAATAAGTGGCACAAATACAATTCAATTCATAATCCTGGCAAAATGGAGGAGCAGGTTAATAGACAAAAAGTTTCTACCAACAACAAGAATATAGAAAAGAACTTGTGTCACATCATCCCAAAAGTATATTTTTCAAGAAACAAGAATAACAATCCCTCTTTCACCATATACTTATAATAGCATGCCAAAGCAATGATAACCTGTCACATGGAATCAACCTCAAAGAATAACCCCCTATTGAATGGTATCAAAGGAAAGATACATCAATTCAATGATGAATACTACTTGTTGAAAGCCCTCCAAGGTTCATAGCTTGCTCCAAAAGCCAGGAATGAGAGACAAAGGGTATACCACGAGGCTGGAGAAGACATCCACCATCCCATTTCCTTGAATTGAATGAATAACATGAAGAATCTTAAGTCACCCTATCTATGAGGATTTAGTTTATATATTTTATTTCTATTGTTCTAATAGCATAGGATTTAGTGGCTAGGAGCCAAGCTATATACAACACTAGCATGTCTTTCTTCTATTATATTTAGTGGCCAACAACCAAACTATACTTAGTATTATTTTCTTTTGAGTATATTATGAGACAATGGACAAGGGACAAACACTATTTTTCTAAAACTTGGTCCGACTTGACTCGATGGTCCAGTTTGGTATCAAATAAGACCTACTCATCCAAGTAGATGCATGATGACCCCATACAGAATCCAAGAAAAAATTCACTATTTAATTAAAAAACTAAAAAAAACAAAGTATTAAACTGATCAAAATTCTATAAAGAGATCTCCCACCCCTCTATTTGTCTCACACCTTTCTCACAAAGAATTTGTGAGCATTCCAAGTTTTGGAGTAAAGCTGAAATCTTGAAGAGCAATGTGATGCTTGAGCTTGGTGCTAGTTTGGAATTTGTTTGAGGTTGTTTGCAATGGATTTAGGCAGATTTATCAAGAGGCTATAATGTAGCTTGAATCTTGGATGAGTTGTGGACCAAATCCTTGTTTCCATTTCTAAGCATATTTTCCCTCTGTTTAAATTGCAAATGTATATTATCTGAAATTTGTCACTATTTTTAATCTTCTTCTCTTAAAAATTCAAATATGTTCCTCTTTAAATTACAAATGCAAATCATCTAAAATTTGTCCCTGTTTTGA
This sequence comes from Pinus tabuliformis, assembly GCA_031772625.1. Taxonomy (NCBI): domain Eukaryota; kingdom Viridiplantae; phylum Streptophyta; class Pinopsida; order Pinales; family Pinaceae; genus Pinus; species Pinus tabuliformis. The sequence continues at coordinate 1,492,768,616 of CM062819.1, read as the reverse complement.
ATTTGATTCAGACTTTTTAATTTACATAGGTCTAGAATTATGCTACTTGGATTTTAGAAATCTAATATTCTCTTTCAGAACACACACTGGAATTTTACCATGGTTTACACCCTTAGAGTCAAACATCCTACATGGATCCATGCTAATCTGGATGATGTGAAAATTTATTGCAAATACCTCAAGAAAGGGTAGGGGGAGTGGGAATTCATAGATTTAAAGAACATGTGGATAGTATAAGAGGTCATGTTTCCCATACATGGCCCCATTAGAGGAGATTCGACATATTATATTTGAATTGCAAAACCAGATTGAAAATTTTGAAGAAGACAAGGCTAGGACAAAAGGAGATGGTTGTAGCATGTTTTTTAGACTCTAAAGCTTATGGAGGCCATTTAGAGTCTCATTGTATTGTTCCTAATGTATTTTGGACTCGGTGCCAATGTTTTTTGATATATTCAGATTTACATGGTATATGTATGTACCATGAGAAGAGTTTTGCATATTATGTTTGAATTATTTGGAGTCTTATATATTTTTTGGTAAATCGAGTCATTGAAATAATATTAGTCTGAGTGTGAGTTTTCAAACATTGACCATGTTAGGTCCCTATACTACTATTGTAACCCCTTATTGTTATTAGTGAAACCCTCTTATTATATTGTTGTGCCCATGTAGTACCCATATTGTTATTATTATGCCCCATAGAAGCTTGCTATTGTTATCGTTGTGCCCTTACATTATTATTATTATGTTGGCTTTGATTATATTATGACCCCTTGTCACTTGTATCATCCAAGAATTATTCATTTGTGTAATTTAAAGGAGGTTTTCCCCTCAAAGAGGCTGACTTCTAAGGCATTGATCTTTCCTTTCTATCTTTTTGTGAGCTGGTTTCATAACATTTGGTATTAGAGCTTTGGATTCTAGGGTTTCGTTGCTCCAAATAGGTCATCGTGGAATTTTCAATATAACGTTTTTTATGTGATGTTACAGAAGCTAAACAAATAAACCCATTTGAGAGAAAGTCTCACTGAAGCTCGTGTCCGAATTTCGAATCTCGTCTCACTATATTTTCAAAGACCTGATATGAGGAATTTAGGGTTTTTGCACGCTCTAGAATTCCATCTCAAACATGTCATCGTGGAATTTTTTCTATATTTGTTTTTATATGTAGTCGCATACTCTGAAATAAAAACCCATTTTCACCGAAAACTTGGTGAAGGTCAGGTCCGAATTTTAAATATTTTTTCACTAAATTTTTGGAGATACAGTCCAAGACATTTAGGATTTCTGCAGGCTCCTAAATTACATCACAAATAGGTGACCTTGGAAAAACCATCATAACGTTTCTTCTGAGCATTAGATTGACATTTCGTAAGACGTTACATAAAGAGGATGGCTTGTAGTTTTCTTTGTATCAGTTAGAGGTCTGAAGGTCAAAACAGTGACACATGGAACTTCGTACAATTTTGCTCTTCTGAAAATGTATATAATCAGGTCAACTTTGAAGAATGTGCATAACGTTTTCTTGGAGAATCCAATTTCGATTAGACTGGTGGCATTGGCAAGAGGACACAGAGGGATACCGTAGATCACAATTTCAAAACTAGAAGATTCGAAATTATAGAATTGCAGTCGTTTCAAGATCGAGCTCCTAAAATCAAGAAAAGGTGATCTCAGGAAGTTTGATGGCAAGGACCCAAAAAATTGAATACTATAGATGGAGCAATATTTTGATCTACATGGTGTACAATTGTTACAAAAGGTACATATTGCATCTTTATATTTAGAACTGAATCAATTTTTTTGGTATTAAGGGCTTTGTTCTTGTAAAGCACTTGTCACTTGGTCAAATTTCACGAAAGAAATGATAGCACATTATGAGGATACAAAGAATAACACCTTCTTTAGCCAATTGATAAATCTCAAACAAAAGCGTTCAATGGCAGATCACATTGAGGAATTCCAAAAATTGAATATAAGGGTAAATAATATTCCAAAGAAGCAAAGGATTGATGTCTTCATAGGAACTTTAAAGGATAACATTAAACATGAGGTTTGTCTTTGGGAACCTGATTCATTGGAGAAGGAATTCAGGTTGGCAAGAAAAATTGAAAGCAGAATTATGGAAACAAGGAATCCTACCACTCACAACTATAAATATGGAAGTGTTTTTGCTCCTATCCTTCCACAACCTACAATATTTACACGACAACAATTGGGAGAAGAAAGAGAAAAAGGGCTTTATTACAGTTGTGATAACAAATACACTAAAGGTCATAAGTGTGTTGAGAAGGAATTATTTTACATAGATTGTGAAGAGGAAGAAGAAAAGGATCAAGAAATGTCAAAAGAAGAGGATATACACTAGGAACCAATCCAAAAGAAAGAAGAAATGAATCTGACCATATCTTGTAAATCATTGGCAAGAATTACCACTCCTCAAACTCTCAAGATACAAGGACATATCAAGAAGAAAAAGGTTCAAGAAGCGAAAGATCACATCAATCATCAAGAAATGAATCCGACAATATCTTGTAATGTGTTGGCCGGAATTAACACTCCTCAAACTATCAAGATAGAAGGACATATCAAGAATAAAAACGTAATAGTGTTGATTGATTTGGGCAACACCCATAATTTTCTTCATTGTAAGATAGCCAAGGAATCGAATTGCTTCCTATATCCAGCACTAGACTGTCATGTGATGGTTGCAAGTGGAGGAACCATAAATTTCTCTGGAAAGTCCCATAATATCAAGATATCCATGGGAGAATATGCATTGAATAACCCAATGCTTTCCATTCCAATGGGTAGTGCTGATGTTGTACTAGGAGTCCAATGGATACAATCCTTGGGTACAATAGATTTTAATTTTCAAGAACCTTTCATGAAATTTTCTTCGAAAGGAAAGAAAGTTGAATTAAGGCGTATCACGGGGAATCTGAGAAAGATAATCATATCTAACGAAATGAAAAAGCTTCTAAAGAAAGAACAAAGAAGTGTAATTGCACAATTATGTTCGCTAGAGGTTCCCACATTGAAATCATCTATTTCTCTAGATCTCCAAAAAGCCTTGGACAATAATTTCAAGGTTTTTGAGACTCCCAAAGGCCTCCCACCTATTCGTGATCATGATAATGCTATTCATTTGATTCCAGGAAGTGTTCCTCCAAAACTACTCAAGCATTGAGGACAACACTTTTTGAAGGAGAGGGGCATGTTAGGTCCCTATACTACTATTGTAACCCCTTATTGTTATTAGTGCAACCCCCTTATTATATTGGTGTGCCCATGTAGTACCCATATTTTTATTATTGTGCCCCATAGAAGCCCACTATTGTTATTGTTGTGCCCTTACATTATTATTGTCATGTCGGCTCTTATTATATTATGACCCCTTAGACTCCTATATATAGAAAGGAGGTTTTGTCATTTGTATCATCCAATAATTATTCATTTGTGTAATGTAAAGGAGGTTGCCCCCTTGAAGAGGCTGATTTCTAAGGCATTGATCCTTCATTTCTATCCTTTTGTGAGTTGGTTTCATAATAGACCAACATATACACAAACTTTCCAAACTTCGTATATGACATTATTCAAGCCAATTGACTTGATAGAGTATATAGTAGTTTCAATGTGAGGGTTTCTCAACTAAATTTTAAAATAGCATTTAAACATTCTAACAATTAGTATTTATGAACAAATGACTTACCATTTTCTTATTAAGTAACATGAAGAAACCAATGAACCATAATTAGGAAACTTCTCAAGAGGATGACACACTCAAAACAAATATTTATGCGCTCCTAGTTTCTCTTGTGCTCCCTACACCATCTACATAAACAATTCGAACTTCCTAATCGAACTAGAAGGAAAAATGCTATTTTTACCTCCACTGTACTAGTATCTAACTGATTTCAATTTGATTTCATTGGAATTTGTGGAACAACCTTTGAGGAAGCAAGCTTCTCTTTCTCCCCAATCCTTTTTGCATGACAACAAGGCTTAAAGGACCATGCATTCTCATCAAAATTGACATCTCAGCCGAAAACCATCTTCCATTTAGAAAAAATGTATACTTTGTAAGCCTTATATGTCTCATTGTATCCCACAAAAGTACCCTTCAAACTAGATGGTTCCAACTTGGTTATTTTCTCCCCAATGATATGAATGTATAAAAGACATCCAAAAACACTAAAATGTGATACTTATTGTTTGTCACCAATGAAATATGTTTCTGGTGTCTTATCCTTAAATATCTAGTGAGGTCACATATTCGAAATGTATATTTTGGTACAACATGGTTATGCCTAAAGAAAATGGGAAAATCTATCTCATGTATCATTGCCTTGGAAATCTCTATGATGGGCCTATTCTTCCTCTCTACAACCACATTTTCATGTGTTTGGTAAGGCACTGTCAACTAGCTCTTGATCTCTACTTCCTTGCAAAAAGTGTCAAAATTTTTGGAGGTATATAGTCCATTATTTGATATAAAAACTTTAATCTTCTCACATGTTTGATTTTTCTACAAAAGCATTAAACTCAAAACTTCCCAAAGACCTCATCCCTAGTGTTCATGACATAAAAGCATAGCTTCTAAGAGAAATAAATGAATCTTCAATTAATATTACCTAATAATGGGATTGAAGTCATCGTTTCACATACATCTGAAATTTTTCCTCCTTTTCAGTTTGACTCAGACTTCGTAATTTGCAAAAGTATATAGACATGCAAATGGGATTTTAGAAATATAATGTTGCAACCTCTTTTTCGACTGGATGCCAAGGCCCATGCTCCTTCAAAAAAAACTGAAACTGAAATATACAAGAAAAAAAATTGGAGGGTCCTTCCAATCAATCTTCATATTTGAGATTAAAGGTGGTTACATTGTAACTCCTACAACATAGAGCTAAACAAAACAAAGCAGCAACCTTCAGTAAACTATCATAGGTCTAGAATGGATCTTGGACATCCCATGCTTAAAAACCTTTAACAAAACTTCCCTATCCTAGGTATTAGCCCAACTATACATATACAAGGAATCTTAGAAGATTCCAGAATGTGATCTCATACCATGTTAAATTTGCAGACCATGGTAAGAAAATCTACAACACATTGATCTAGAAATACATATGATTCATGAACAACAAATACAACTCTCAAACTCTCAAACTTAACGCTCAAAGTCTCAAACTTGAAGCTATCATCACATTAAATAATAATAATAAAAAATACACAATTAAAGTCCCTAAACTAGAATACCTCACTCTACTCTCATGCCCTTCTTTTATAATCGTAGCAAAGGGTCATGAGTTACAGTCAAGTTTGGACTAAGTTTGTTCTAGTTCCCAACCTGCATGGAAAATCATGCTAGAGAAAGAAATGAACCCAAAATGCATGCACCCTCTTACTCTAGACTCATATGTTGGGGTACCATGCCAAGAAAATTGTGTTAAAATCATTTTCCAAATATATCTAATATGTTTTTAACTTGTTATAGAATATTGGTTTTGCTAGTTTAAGAAAAGCAACCTATTCTAGTTCTGGAAAAACCATAAATGAAATAAAACTTGCTCAGAGTAGATAAACTGTTGAAATATTTTGAACTGTCTACATTAAGCAAATATGGCTCACTTAGAGGTTTTTCTAGTGCACCCTCCACCATATTGGATCTAAAGTTATAAAATATGTGTTGTTAAAGGTACATTGTGAAGACACTTTCAGAGTAACCAAGTAGATATTCTAATCATTTGGAGGAGATTTATCACTTTTCTTCTCTTCTTGCTGCCTATATTCACTATAGATTACGTGCCATACCCTTCAGAATCCCAATTTCAAGAATTAAGTGAAATGAATCCAAAGAAAATTGATGATGGACTTGATGTTTAGGGTATGTTTATGTTGTTCACAGTCCTTGGAGAATGGAAATTGTTACATCTAAGGAATATTTGTACCATGTAGGTCCTCCCAAAGGACTCACCTCCAACAAAACGTTTCTACCAACAACAATCATATATAAAAGTACTTGGCTCACATCATCCCCAATGCATATCTTTCAAGAAACAAGAAGAACAACCCCTCTTTGACCATATATCTATAATAACATGCCAAAGAAATGATAGCCTGTCACATGGATTTAGTCTCAAAGAAGCACCCCCTACTGAATGGTATCAAGGGAAAGCTACAACAATTCAATGCCCTCCAAGGTTCACAGCTCACTCCAAAATCCAGGGATGAGAGACAAATGGAAAACCACGAGGTTGGAGAAGACCCCCAACATCCCAGTTCATTGAAGTGAATAAATAAAATGAAGAATATTAGGTCCCCCTGTCTATGAGGGTTTAGTTTATATTTTTTATTTCTATTGTTCTAATGACATAGGATTTATTGGCTAGGAGCCAAACTGTATTCAACAATGGCATGCATTTATCCTATTATATATAGTGGCCAATGACCCAACTATACATAGTATTAATTTATTTTGACTATATTATGAGACAATGGATAAGGGCCCAACACTAGTGCTCTAAAACTTGGTTTGACTTGGCTTGATGGGCTGATTTGGTACTAAATAAGCCCAACTTAGCCAAGTAGATGCATCATGACCCCATACAAAATCCAAGAAAAAAATCAGTATTAAATTTAAAAACTCAAAAAAAACAAAGAATTAAATTTAATAAATTTCTATAAAGATATCTCCCACCCCTCTATTTGTCTCACACCTTTCTCACATAACATTTGTGAGAATTTGGAGTTTTGGAGCAAAGATGAAATCTTGAAGACAAATGCGACGCTTGATCTTGGTGTTGGTTTGGAACTTGTTTGAGGTTGATTGCAATAGATTTAGGCATCTTAATTAGGAGGCTATAGTGCATCTTAAATCTGGGAGTTGTGGACCAAATTCTTGTGCCCACTGCCCATTATTCCCATTTGTAGGCATGTTTTCCCTCTCTTTAAATTGCAAATGTAGATCCTCTAAAATATGACCCTATTTTTAATTTATTTCTCTTCAAAATTCAAAAATATGCCTCTTTAAATTACAAATGAAAATAATACGAAACATGTCCTTGTTTTGAATTTGACTTGGACATTTTAATTTGCACATGTCTAGAATTATGCTACTCAGATTTCAGAAATCTAATGTTTTCTTTCAAACTACAGATTGGAATTTTTCCATGGTTTCCACCCTTAAAGTCAAAGATCCTGCATAGATCGATGGTAATTTGGATGATGTGAAAGTTATTACGAATACTCTAAGAAATTCTTTTAGAAGGGAAGGGGGAGTGGGAATTCATAGATTTAAAGAGCACTTGGCTAGTATAAGAGGCCAAGTTTCCCCATGCATGGCCCCATTAGAGGAGATTGGACATATTAGATTTGAATTGTAAAACCAGCTTGAAAAATTTGAAGAAGACGAGGCTAGGCCAAAAGGAGATGGTTGTAGCATGTTTTTCATACTCTAAAGCCTATGGAGGCCATTTAGAGCCTCATTGTTGCTGATATATATTGGACGCAGTGCCATTTTGAAACTTTTTTGATATATTTAGCTTTACATGGTATATGTATGAGCCATGAGCAGACTTTTGCATATTTTGTTTCAATGGTTTGGAGTCATATATTTTTTGGTAAATCAAGTCATTGAAATAAGATCAGTCTGAGTCTGAGTTTTCAAACATTAACCAACACATACACAAATTTTCCAAACTTCGTATGTGACATTATTCAAGCCAATGGACTTGATAGACTATATAATATTCTCAATGTGAGGGTTTCTCAACTGTATTCTCAAATAACATTTAAAATTTTTGACAATTAGTATATATGAATAAATGACTTACCATTTTCTTATTAAAAAATTGGAAGAAACCAATGCATCATAATTACAAAACTTCTCAAGAGGACGACACACTCAAAATTAAGATTTATGGGCTCCTAGTTACTATTGTGCCCCTATACTATCTAGGTAAATCATTTGATCCTCCTAAATGAACTAGAAGGAAAAATGGTCTTTTTTCATCCATTGTATTTGTATTTAATTGATTTCAATTTGATTTCATTGGAATTTGTGGAACAACCTTTGAGGAAACAAGATTTTCTTCTTCCCCAATCTTTGTTGCATGACACTAAGGCCTATTATTCCTCTCTACAACCACATTTTGATGTGTTTTGTAAGGGACTATCAAATCACTCTTGATCTCTACTTCCATGTAAAAAGTGTCAAACTCTTTGGAGGTATATACTCCTCCATTATATCATCTCAACACTTCAATCTTCTCACCTGTTTGTTTTTTCTACAAAATCTTTAAACTCACTAAACTTCTGAAAGACCTCATCCCTGGTCTTCATGACATAAACAAAAACATTCTAAGAAAAATAAATGAATCATTAATTATTTTTACCTAATAATGAGATTTCAGTCATGGTTTCACATACATCTGAAATTTGTCCTCCTTTTCAATTTGACTCGGACTTTCTAATTTGCAAATGTCTAGAGACATGCAACTCAGATTTTAGAAATCTAGTGTTGCAACCTCTTTCTTGACCAGATGGCAAGGCCCATGATCCTTCAAAATATAATAAAACCAACGCATACAAGCAACAAAATTGGAGGGGCCTTCCAATCAGTCTTTATATTTGAGACTAAATGTAGTTACACTATCACTCCAAAGCTAAACAAAACAAAGAAACAACCTTCAGTAAACTATCAAAGGTCTAGAATAGATCTTGGACATCACATGCTTAAAACCTTCTAACAAAATTTCCCTATCCTAGGTAGTAGCCCTACCATCCATATACATGGAATCCTAGAAGATTTCAAAATGTGCTCTTATACTATGTTAAATTTGCAGACCATGGTAACTAGAGCTAAAACACATTTATCTACAAATACATAGGATTCATGAACAAAAAATACAATTCTTAAACACTAAAACTTACAACTATCATAACATTAAATAGGAAAAAAATAAATACACAATGAAAGGCCGAAAACTAGAATACCTTACTCTATTCTCATGCCCTGCTTGTATAACTATAGCAAAGGGTCATGCGTTACAATCGTGTTTAGACTAAATCTGTCCTAGTTCCCAACCTACATGCAAAATCATTCTAGAGAAGGAAATCTACCCTCTGACTATAGATTCATATGTTGGGCTACCATCCCAAGAAAATTGTGATAAAAACACTTTCCAAATATATCAAATATATTTTTTACTTCTTATAAAATATTATTTTTGCTAGTTTAAGAAAAGAAACATATTCTAATTATGGAAAAACCATAAATGTAATAACATTGTCTCAGAGTAGATAATCTATTGAAAGACTTTCAACTGTCTACATCAATCAAATATGCCTCACTAGGATGTTTTTCTAGTGCATCCTCCACCATCTTGCATCTAAAGTTACAAAAGGTGTGCTGCTAAAGGTATGTTGTGAAGACACTTTCAGAGAAACCAAGTAGATATTCTAACAATTTGGAGGAGATTTATCACTTTTCTTCTCTTTTTCCTGCCTCTATTCACTCTAGCTTACATGCCATACCCTTCAGAATTCTAATTTCAATAATTAAGTGAAAGGAATCCCAAGAAAATTAATGATGGGCTTGAAGTTAAGGGTATGTTTATGTGGTTCAAAGTCCTTGGATAATGGTAACTATTACATCTAAGGAATATTTGTACCATGTAGACCTGCCCAAAGGATTTACTTCCTGTTCGATTAACCATGGAGGTTGAATTTGATACTGTTGAGTGAATTGAACTCGTGAACTCTCAATAGAAGAGGTATTTTACTGACGAGGACTCGACCAACTAAGCTAACCCTTGGGACTAATTTTATGGTATGTTTATTTTCTATATTTTGTCTTTTGATTTTGGTTTTTCCTTGGGGTGGGCTTAGGTGGTGTGGTCAAAATGAGTTGACAGAATCATAAACAACAATTGAATAAGGGTTAACCAAAGTCAAGTCCATTGCCTGCATTTTCTTTAATATATTGAACATTCTACTAAATATATAGTTTAGGAAAGATGTTTAGTAACTGGGGTAACCTAAAAAATAGTTCAGAGCAGAGATTGAAAGTAAAAAATAATGCATACCTAAAACATTTTGATGCCTTTCTAATTTCCCTTAGTTGAAAGTGTTTCTACATTTATAGCCTTCAAGGATGACCATGACAGGACCTCCCAGTAGATTCCAATTGTGAACCATTAGCTTGTTGGTGCACCAATGCCATTTCAAATATGCAGATCGATAAGTATTATTATCAATTTCCAAAAACAACCACCTTGAATTCTTCCTCCCTATGATTCCTCGTCTTCACCCTCTTCTTGCGAATCCACCCACACACGAAAAAAATAACTCTTATTTTCTTCTATCTATCATCATAATTCAAACCACTTACTGAAAAACAACTCAAACCTACATTATCTTACGACTTCTACCCTGACTTCTTTCACCCTGTGATTCATGTTCATCTTCGCCCTCTTATTTCCAATCCACACACCCATATAATCAAAAAATCTCTTATTTTTTTCCATCTATAATCACAATTCAAACCTAGACTATCTTACAACTTGTTCCTTTCTTTTTCATTCATTTTCATTAATTAATGGCATATCTATTAATTTCAAACATAAAATTTATTGTGCACCTCCCTACTCTTACTCGCTTTAGAACATGAGTCTCTTCTCACAAGTTTTCCAAATAGAATGGCAATAATTTGGAATGTGAGTCAACATTAAATGGTCCTTTTTACCTAATTATGCTATATTGGATAATTGGTATGGCAGGTTTTCATTTTCTAATTAAAAAAACATTATTTAAACATAAAATGGAAATTTTGTCTTTCTAATTAAAAAACATTATTTAAACACAAAATCGAAATTTTGTCTTGTAATATTAAGTTTAATTTTCTTTGAACTATTAAGTTTATTTTGGGAGATTAAAAGGGGAAAATGTTATTTTCCTCACTCATATTCAATTCTATCTTACAATATATTAGCTCTTCATGAATTTACTATTGATTACATTTTCTTGTGAATCAACTATTGATTGAGGTTCACAAGGTATCAATGATCTCATTCTCACTTTTGGATTGGAGGGCGATACAATATGTTACATGTAGATATTGAAGATTGATAATGAAGGGTGATACAAATAGTCACAGGATTGATAATGAAAATGATGAGAGGAACTCATCTCCTTCTCAACTCAATGAAACCTACCTCAAAACCTTGTAGGGTTCTACCCATAGATTTCACAAGGCCTTTCGATTGCAAAGCAAGGCAAGGAAGTCAATTATTTAAAGGGAGAAGTAGAGACACGACACCTCTAAATATCACAAATTCTTGTTAGGCATTTTCTATAACCAAACTCAAAGGATTTCTCTCATGTTTTATGTTTTTTCACAATAAGTCAACCTTGTATACCAACTTCAAAGGCACATTATCCTACATAACCTAACAACCTTCCAATGATGGAAATAGACATGTGTATTTTGATGATGGTGGTGTCGATGTGTTTTTTGTGTATCCTATTGAGGGTGGTGGGCAGATGTCTTACGTTTATGGCAACCTGCATGTTTATTGTGTTGATGGTATTGACATTATGTATTTTATTTATATTACATTGATGTATATGATGACAGTGGTGACCTATTCATATGGGCTTGGATCTTTTTCTCATCGTGGTTCCCAGTGGCTTTACTTTCATTGTAATTTATCTGATTGTACACAATTAAAATGACTAACATAAACCACCAATTCATATTATTGTAGTTTGTTAGGTAGTCATTTTTTTGTTCATAGACTAAATTAGTCATTCACGTTAATCATTTTGAGTTTTATTACTTATTAGCTAGTCGTATATTTTATCCCGAGACTAAATTAGTCATTTATATTAGTCGTTTTTAGCTGGGTCAGCTCATATTGCTCATTTTTGGTAGTATTTCACTTGTAAAAGTTGTGGTGACTAAATTTTTTAGTCACCTAGTCACTAATTTCTCATTTTCTACTAGTGATATTTTTGTGGCAACATTGTATATCTTTAGATAGATGTGATGCTATGATACATGAGAGGATGAACTTCCCTTTTGCTTCATAGCTATTTTATTTATTTTTTAAAAGGTTTCCAGAGACGAAGCCTACTTTTTATCGTCATCCTCCTAGGTTGATGACTAATATCCATATGAACATGTGGGGAGAGATGATGCCTAAGAGGGGCCAAGCAAAGTATCCGATCATGATTTCTATTGATGCACTAGGGCTAATCGCAAGTTCAGTCAACCACATGTTCTCCTTGGTGATCTGAAATCACCCCCTGAATGATTTCAGTTAATTAATGAAGGTATTACAGAATTATGTGCTGGGGTGTGCCTATGTTATTTTATGCAATGGATCGATAAGATTGCAAAATACACAGACACTAAAACAGTAAGAGAACACAATAAGAAAACACATAAAACACAACAAATTTAATAAGGAGTTCACCCAATCCTCCTGGGCTACGTCTCCTGGTCCAGCCTTCAGTGGTGGCCTTTCTATTGTGTTTAAATCAAAGTTTTTACAATAAGGAGCTCAATTTGAATCCCACTTTAATAGATGATGATCAGTAGGATTGTACTTGGATTCCCCAAGTCTCTATAGTACACAGACTCCCCTTATTGAATCTCAACCTCAACTGGTCTCAGTGGTATGAGTCCAATTTGGTACTCAACACCTGACAGGTATACACAGAGGACTTTCTTGAACCTCTCAAGCCTTTTGGAGTTCATAGACTCTCGGACTCTCTCTGTCTCTGTCTGCTCGAGGCTGCCTTTGCTCTACAGGTCATCTCGGCTTCTCTGTTCTCTGCAATTCACTTCTTTCTTGCCTCTCAGCTTTCTTCTTCTCTTTCCCTGCCTGCTTTTACTCTTTGTCTGTTCATGGCTTAAAGCCAATCTGCTCCCTAACTGTTCGTTTCCGCTTCCCGGCTCTCTAGATCTCCTGCCTCTATTCACTGGAATTCCCCTGCTCTGCATCATCATCACTGTGTAATTCTTCACAGAGGGCTGGCCACTTGTTTCCTCACAAACTGAGTGTCATTTCTCTTTGAACTGTCATTATTTCCATTGCTCCAAGATTGCCCGCGAAACTGATTCCTCTGCCAGCTCAGTGGTCATGCCGGACCTCAAATCTTATATGACTCAGCCTATTTCCCCGTCGAATCCAGTCATGCATCAGATCATTTCTCCATTGTTGATCTGGATCCTCCAGATCCTATGGTCTCTATCCATATCGGGCAGGTAAGTAGCGTGACCTTTACCCATGCGATGTGAGCAGTTTTCTCTCTCATCTGCTAGACGTGTGTCACCCAGTGTATGGCATCGGGCGGGACTCGGTTGAACCCACTTACTGCTTGAAGCCCTTCTGATATCCTATCGGTTTTAGCGTGGGACTTGCCTTCTGACGAAATCGGTGATTTCCGTATGGTTTTATGCTTTTCCTCGTGACCGAGTGCTTGGGGGTTTCCTTCACTCAGGGGGACACCCTGCGATATGCGATTAGTGCTAATCGCGTATCAGAAACTACCTCTGTTTTTTATTCGACCTCTCGTTTGTCAATTTGTGCCAATGCACGGTCACCATGGGCCAACAGTCTGCGCGCTTTGACTGAGGGTCCTCGTTGTTCCATGATGACCACAAATTGCCATTGTTTAGAGGTTATTCTGATAAGCTCGATATCCATAAAATTTTGAAGCTTAACATAATTTGAAACAGTCATGATAACTTAGAGAATATTTAAGGATTCAATTCGGATCACAGCCTTCCCACTGAAAAAGATTTTGGACCACCAAAAGTTGGTTTTCAAGCATCGACTAAGTGAGGGTATAGCTGTCTCACGTGTCCAATCTGTATCCATTTTGCACTGCTTGGCTTTGAACCCTTGAGTCCAATCCTGAGGTACTCAACATCTCCCCTGCGCATCATCCTTACCTTTCTGTCCAGAACTGTGTCTTCTTGCAATTCATTAAGATATTCAGGTAATAGATCATTAACAGAAGGAAATTGACTCTGCTCTTTGGGATCTTCAATTAATGAAGGTTCGAATAGTCTCAATATGTTTGGATTAACGACTCAGTAGATGTGCATGTAAGCTGGTAAATCAAGGCAGAAAGCATTCTCACCAATTTTCTCAAGTATCTTGAAAGGTCCATACCTTATTGGCTTTAGCTTTTTACCTTCACCTTGCATTCTGTCCTTGCTGATATACAACCAGACTTGATCACCAACTTGGAAACTATGCTCCATCTGATGCTTGTCATGCCTTGCCTTGTATTTGGCTTGGCTCTTTTCCAGCTGTTCTTGTACTGCCTGGTGAATCTCTTGGATTTGTTCAATGAACTTGGTTGCCTTGTCCACATCACTATGTCCATCAACTGCTATGTCTTTACCAAAGACAAAATCCAAGGGAGACCTTGGTGTGAAACCAAAACAGGTCTCAAAAGGAGATCTCTATGTAGAAGAATGTTTTGCTCAATTGTAAGCATGCTGCACATAACACAAATGTTCATCCCAAAGTTTGGGATGCTTGCTGCAATAGCCTCTGAGCAACTGGATCACTGTCCTATTGACCACTTCTGTCTGGCCATCTATCTGTGGATGAAAGGCTATGCTTTTCTTCAGTTTGGTGTCCATTAGTTCCCACAGACTCGACCAAAACTTCCCAACAAATCGGGTGTCTCGATCAGATACAATGGAAGTGGGTAATCCAAAATGAACCCATACATGCTAAAAGAACAACTTTGCAGTTTGTTCAGCTGTAATATGTTTATTACAAGGTATCAAAATACACATTTTTCTTAACCTATCCACAACAACATATAAATAGTCATGACCTTTCCTAGATTTAGGCAGTCCTCCGACAAAGTCCATGGAAACACTTTCCCAAGGATGGGAAGGAACTGGTAATGGAGTGTACAAGCCTAGTTTTCTATTGTTGGGCTTGCTTTTAGCACACATGGTACACCCTCTCACATATCTAGAAACTGTCTCATTCACTTTTGGCCAATAACAAAATCTTTGTGGCTATGCAACCATTTTACTTACCCCAAAGTGACCTGATATTAGAGAACTGTGTGCTTCTCGAATGATCTTTACTCTTTCAGTTTGTGGAATTCATAGCTTCCCACAATGATACAAGAGTTGGTCCTTAATGTGATAATCCAATTCTTCTACTCGTTTTCCTTGACTTAAAGTTGCATATACATCTTTAAAACCTATATCTTGAGCATATTGTTCAATGTAGCTCTCATGCAATACTGAATTATGCTTAAGTATAATAGATGCATTTATAATTGGTCTAGATAACATATCTGCAACTTTATTGTGTATGCCCTTTTTATATCTGATGACTAAATGAAACTATTGTAGAAAACCCATCCATCTATAATGTCTTGATTGCTGCAACTTAGTTTGGGAGTGTAGATATTGAAGTGGTTGATGATCAGTATGTATAACTGTCTCTTTGCCCATTAAGTAATGCTTCCACTTTTTCATACTCTGTACTAATGCATAAAATTCTTTATCATATGTGGGATAGTTAACTACTGCAGAATTAAATGTCTCAGAATGATAACATATGGGTTTACCGTGTTGTATCAACACTGCTCCCATGGCATAGTCACTGGCATCCATTTGGATCTCAAATGGTCTTTGAATATCAGGCAATGCTAGTACTGGTGCTGTACTAATATTTTCTTTCAAGGTGTCGAAGGCTTTCTACTGTTTGCCACCCCACTGAAACACCTTGTTCAATCCTATTAAAGCATGTAAGGGAGCTGCAATTAAGGAAAAGTTAGAAATGAACTTTCTCCAATATTGTGCTGCTCCTAAGAAGCTTCTAACTTCTGTAGCAGATTTGGGTTTAGGCCAGTTTACAATGACTACCACCTTAGAGGGATCTATCTTCAATTCACCACCCCCTACTATATGTCCCAAATAATTCAAAGATGTTTTGCCAAATTCTCATTTTGAGAGTTTAACATAAAGTTTTTATATTTTCAAAACATCTAGTCTCCGCTTAACATGCTTTAAATGTTCTTCCCACATTTTTCTAAATATAAGAATGTCATCCAGATATACAATAACAAAATCATCAAGAAAAGGTCTGAGTACATCATTCATTATTCTCATGAAAGTAGCAGGAGCATTAGTTAAGCCAAAAGGCATAACTAGGCACTCATACAACCCCTGATTTGTTTTGAAAGCAGTCTTCCATGCATCTTGTTCTGCAACTCTGACCTAATGATATCCACTATGCAAGTCTAACTTGGAAAAATAAACAACTTCCTTTAACTGATCTAATAGATCATCTATGTGAGGAAGGGGATAATGATTTTTTATTGTTATCTTATTCAGTGCTCGGTAATCAATGCACATTCTCCACAAGCCATCTTTCTTTTTCACCAAAACGATTGGAGACCCACATGGTGATGTGCTAGGTCTGATGAACCCCTTCTCGAGCAACTCCTGCACCTGCTTCTTGATTTCTGCATTCTCTAAAGAGGACAACCTGTACATTTCGATGTTAGGCAATGGAGCATCTTGTTGCAAATTAATATCATGCACTATTTCCTTTTTGGGTGGCAAACCTTTAGGTTCTTGTAACAAGATATCATATTCTGAAACAACTTTTTCTAAATCAGCTTGTTGTTTAGCATCACTGCCCCAAATACATTGGTTTTATCAGGTTTCTTTTCTTTACAACCATCAGTAAAAATTGTTTGCATGAATTTACAATTCGTTTCATATGCCCTGAGTTTATGAGAGTATAATTATTCTTGAGCATATGAGCTCTTACAATATATTCGATTCCATCTTTAACGAGGAGATACTTGTTCTCAGCTTTATAGAAAATAACTTTTCTATCATACAAGTAGGGACTTCCTAAAACAATACCACGTATATCCAAAGGAACTATATCTAACTCAACCTCATCTACAGATGCTAACCCAAAAGAAAACTTAAGTTTGCATTGTCTAGTCACTTGCAGTTGTGCTTTCTCACTTAACCAACTTAATGGGTATGGCTTCTTGTGAGGTGTAGTCAGTAATCCTAACTTCCTTACCATTTCTTCAAAAATTAAATTTACTTGTGAGCCACTATCAAACAAAGTATCAATCTTTTGATGCTTGGAGATAACTAGAATATGGAAAATCTCATGTCTTTTTCTCTCATTTTCTTCATTATTAGTAGATTTTGCAGAATTATTAGTAGATGCTTCAAAATTTTTACCTTTTATACTTGTGGTTGCAATGGTTGTTTCATCTCCTGAGTCTGACCCCAAATCTTTCTGAATAGCTGCAGCATTCTTCTTCTTCTTGCCCTCGAACTTCTTAGGTCTTAGCTCTGGATGCAGAATCCAACAGTGCTCATCATCATGCCCATCCTTCTTGCAGTGAGTGCATGAAGACTTGCTTTTCTGTGCAGTGTTGGACTTCCTCTCTTTCCATTTCTGTTTTCTTTTCTCCTTATTCTTGCTTGCAACAGGCTTGGATGATCCCCCAACTTTTGGGTTCCCATTCTTTCCTCTAGCTTCTAGATGTGTAGCTTGAACAGATACCTCATTTATACTAGTGAGATTAAACATGAGGATAGTGTGCCTCATGTAGCTGTGTAGACCACCTATGTACTTCAAAAGAGTCTTAGGTGAGTCTAATGAAATTCCTAGAATCAAAGCTCTTTTCCTAAATTCTTGGGTGTAACCTTGTACACTTTTCCCTTTCAATTGGCGAAGAGTTTGCCAGCTCATCATGGCTTGCTGCATGTAAGCTAGTGGATAGAACTGATTTTTGATTACAGAAATAAATTCACTCCAAATAGAAAGAATCTAACCATGTTTCTTCATGTCAGCTTGTGTCCTACCTTCCCACCATACCAAGGCAGTGCCTCTGAGGCGTAGGCTGGCCAGCTGAATCTTACTCTTATCTAAGTCGATACTCTACACTCTGCAATAAACATCAATTTGTCTGATCCAATTATCCAGCTTCTCTGCATTCAACTCTCCATCATATATTGGTAAATCAATTTTAACATATAATTTAATCAAAGATGTCTTCTTTTTATGTTCAGGGCTATTAGGAGGTGTGAGAAAGTTTTCTTCTTTCCCTTTGCCTTTTGAGTGGTCATGGAGGAGAGAATCTTCTTCTCCTTTATCTTGTTTGGAGCCTGATGAATCTTCATCTTTATGTTTCCTAAAGTCCCTATACATTTCCTCTACCATGGACCTCATGGCCAGGAAACTATCTATAAATTGGGGGTCTGGTCCCAAGGGACTTTCTTCTGACATTTTCTTCTGAGAATAGACTCTTCCAATTTCCAGGTTAGTTTCAACCAACTCTCCTTCTCCTAATTTAAGCTTTGATCTAGTTAGCATTCAACAACAAAATCCAGCACAAGATTGTCTAACCTTAACAACCTAGAAGCTCTGATACCACTTGATTTGAAATCACCCCCTAAATGATTTCAGTTAATTAATGAAGGTATTACATAATTATGTGTTGGGGTGTGCCTATGTTATTTTTTTCAATGGATCGATAAGATTGCGAAATACACAGACACTGAAATAGTAAGAGAACAGAGTAAGAAAACACATAAAACACAACAAATTTAATAAGGAGTTCACCCAATCCTCCTGGGCTACGTCTCCTAGTCCAGCCTTTAGTGGTGGCCTTTCTATTGTGTTTAAAGAAGAGCTTTTACAATAAGGAGCTCAACTTGAGTCTCACTTTAACAGATGATGATCAGTAGGATTGTACTTGGATTCCCCAAGTCTCTAGAGTACACAGACTCCCCTTACTCAATCTTGACCTCAACTGGTCTCAGTGGTATGAGTCCAATTTAGTACTCAATACCTGATAGGTATACACAGAGGACTTGCTTGAACCTCTCAAGCCTTCTAGAGTTCACAGACTCTTGGATTCTCTCTATCTCTATCTGCTCGAGGTTTCCTTTGCTCTGCAGGTCAGCTCAGCTTCTTTGTTCTATGCAATTCACTTCTTTCTTACCTCTCAACTTTCTGCTTCTCTTTCTTTGCCTGTTTTTACTCTTTGTCTGTTCATGGCTTAAAGCCAATCTACTCCCTAACTATTCATTTCCGCTTCTTGGCTCTCTGGATCTCCTGCCTCTGTCCGTTGGAATTCCCCTGCTCTGCTTCATCATCACTGTGTAATGCTTCATAGAGGGGTGGCCACTTGTTTCCTCATGAACTGAGTGTCAGTTCTCTTTGAGCAGTCATTATTTCCATTGCTCCAAAATTGCCCATGAAACTGATTCCTTTGCCAGCTCAGCGGTCATGCCAGACCTCAAATCTTATATGACTCAGCCTATTTCTCCGTTGAATCTGGTCATCCATCGGATCATTTCTCCCCCGTTGATTTGGATCCTCCAAATCCTATGGTCTCCATCCATATTGGGCGGGTAAGTAGCATGACCTTTACCCATGTGATGTGAGCGGTTTTCTCTCTCATCCGCTGGACGTGTGTTACCCAGTGTATGGAATTGGGCGGGACTCGGCCAAACTCGCTTACCACTTGAAGCCCTTCGAATATCCCACCGGTTTTAGCGCGAGACCCGCCTTCTGACAGAATCAGTGATTTCCATACGGTTTTATGGTTTTCCTCATGACCGAGTGCTTGGGGGTTTCCCTCACTGAGGGGGACGCCCTGCGATACGCGATTAGCGCTTTACGTGTATCAGAAACTGCCTCTGTTTTTGGATTTTACCTACCGTTTGTCAATTTTTTCCAATGCGCAGTCACCATGGGCCAACGGTCTGCGCGCTTTGACCGAGGGTCCTTGTTGTTCCGTGCTGATCACAAATTGCCATTGTTTAGAGGTTATTTCTGATAAGCATGATATCCATAAAATTTTGAAGCTTGACATAATTTGAAATAGTCATGAAAACTTAGAGAATGTTTAAGGATCCAATTCGGATCACTTGGTGTCATTTCCTTACGTGAGGATGGATTGGCAATAGTGTCCCAACATCATCTTCACACAGAATGAGCCAACAAATGAGAGAGGTAATATTAGCGTTTTCTTTAAATTAATCTAGTTTCATTTGATTATCTTAATTAATTAGAAATTTCTTTATTCTAGCACATTATTTAATTTGTTTTATTAAATTCTTTAATCAAATTTTCTAATTATTGGTATGTACTATATATTTTGTAGACATCGACACATTTGTTGGGGACATCCCTCCTCCCCCACCAGATGGAGATGTTGAGATGGCTGAGGCCAGAAAGGGTGAGGGATGGCATGACCAACTACACATAGGCATGTAGCCAAGTCGTAGGCCTGATATTGGATTCAGGATGGAGTTGGGCAAATTAATCTCCAGAATTTTTGTTGAGGTGAGAGTCCACCCTGTGATGGCTCAAGACATCGGGGAAGATCGTAGGATCCTGGAGCTTTGGATGAACTTTCCGCATGATATGATCAGTCTTATGTGTCATAAAATCAAAGCTACCAAGTCTATACTGGAATTGGGGAGGGATGTCTGTCATGCAATAGATACAGATTCTTCACCTAGTACTACCCCATCAGATCATGATGATCAGGGTGGTGATGCTTTTGGTAGTAATACCCCACCAGATCATGATGATCACGGTGTCAGTGATCCTTATTGTAGTACTCAACCATCTCCTCCTCATTCACCTCATGATAACCCACTACCTCATGTTTCTCCTTAGAGAGAAAACCAACCACCTCATCCTCCACCTCATACTTTGACTCTTGATAAAGTAGTTGACTATCCATCATCTTGTGCTATAGACCAAGATGCCACTATTGTTGTTGTACTAGATATTTTATATTATTTTTTTGACCTGATGCAGTTATTTGACTAAACATATATATATATATATATATATATATATATATATTGCATTTTTGTTTTGTTCATGTTCATGTAATTAATTTATATGGTGGTGTTGACGTGTATATTGTTAGGTCATGTTAGATATGTTCATTTAATGTGCATGGTGATGATGTTAGAAAATGCTTGCGTTTTGTTATATTTGATAACGATGATGATGCCTTGTTAGATTATTAGATTTGTGTGCTAGCTAATGACGTTTATATGTGCTACATGTGTATATAATTAGATGATGTTAGCGGATTTGAATGTATATTTTATATTATGTTTATGTTTGTTATATGGTTATCGTCGTGATGTTTATTTTTATAAAATGATATTTATTATAGATTATGTATTGGTGAACTTATATCAAAATTTTATATATGAAATTACATGTAAAATGACTTACTTTAAATAAAAAATTCAAAGATATTTTCATAAATTACAAAGTCTAATATGGTTGAAACTATAATTGTAAAACTACCATAAATATTTTTCTATTGCATAGATAGTTCATACATATTCATTCTAACTAAATTATTATTCAAACAAGGCTTGTGAGAAACGTAGTCCATACCTACATAAAACATAGAAATAAGAAAACAAATGTTTATAAAACATGTCTAAAACTTAATCACTACAAAAAAGAATCAATTTTACACACAATTAAATTCTACAAACCTTTAAACAAAACTACCTTTCTAGTCATAGTTAGGGATCAAAATCAAAAGGTTGTGACCTATACTTATAATACAAGAGTTAGAAAATATCTAATTAATCTTTGCAATTAATTTTCAAACTGTATATTACAATATGTAATCATTAAATAAAAAAATTCAAAATATTTATAATAAAATTAAAATATATAATTGATTGGCCTATAAAATGAACTGTAATTAAAAAAAATTATTCTTAAAACATTGGATTATAAAAATAACAATATAATTAATTTTAATTTATAAATTTTATAAATTAAAGTTTATATATTAATAATAATTATGAATTAAGTGTAGATGAAACAATATCGATCATATAATTTCTTTCGGAATTTCTTTTGAGCAGGGGCATGATGAAGACTAGGGTTTCGTCTGTAGCCTACATCGAAAAGCTCTAGGCTCTCGCAATGATCAAGGCAGGTAAGGAATTTGGGGATGTACTGCATCGACAGGTCCCTCAGAACATCATTACCACTAAGGTCCTTACTGCAGTGAAAATCACAACCGATGAAGAATTTTGACAGTGGCTCTGGTTAGAGAGAGCCGTCAAAATACAAGATTGTAGAAAACTTGAGTATGTGACATGGATCTAATAATATTTGATCGGTGAAGAGTCCTTTATTTTAGCACTTTTATCTTTGAGGATGCGGATTACAATGAGCCACAACAACACTCTTTTGAACATCATATCACAAAATTCTTATTTTTTTCCGAAAGATTGATTGGGATTTGTTTTGGAGCTAGTGGACTAGGTAGCGAGGGTTGTTGTGGCCACAACATGTAGTCTTTTCGCTCTATGCTAGTGTTTTCCTGCGGAATTCCTTCATGCAACAAGGGACCAAGTCACCTTGACTGGTGGAGTGCCCTCTCCTCTCATAAAAAAACCCAGATATATCATTTTGATTCAAATCTAAAGGAGAGAAAAATAGAGAGGAGACAACAATGCCTAGATCTAGATTCAGAGGAGTTGTTCCCTATTTTTGTCAAAACCCCTAATGGAAAATCGATATTGATAAGGGTTCAGGGAATAGATCTAGTGAAAGACCTGAAGCAGAATACAAAAAATAACTCAGGTATACCAACACCTTTACAAAGCCTGATATTTGCATGAAAGGTGTTGGAGGATGTTTTTCAGTTGAAAATTTATGGTATTCAAAGGAACTCCACCATTACCGTTAATTTAAGATTGTGAGGTGGTGCCCCAGGAGTGAGCATGCCATTGGGGTCATCTGGTAGGGGGTTGATTTTGTTTAGGGATGCCTTGAGAGGGAATACCATAGCTCCAAACAAACAATTCCCAAATCTAGAAATTTCAGGTCCATACCTTGTAGAGAAGATGGGAAAAACTCCATATTTGATAATAGAATTACCATAAGTAACTATCATTTTCACTGTTTTGAAAAAAAGAGGTATTATATATCAATTTAACCTTTTATGGCCCAAATATGAAGATCTTCATCAATGGATCTACCTCAATTGGACCAAATATTGTGATATTTTCTTTTGTGAAAAACGTTTTTTTGTGGTTCAATTCAATAATCAGAAAGACTTTGAAAATGTCATCAATGAAGCACCATGGTTTTGGGGAAGGACATGTCTTTTGTACCCCCATGGTTTCAAAGATTTGATGCCAAAACAATGGTGGTAAAAATAATGTCGAGGTGGGTAAGGTTACATAATATTCTACTCCCCTTTTGGCATCACCAAGTACTCGAAGGCATTGGGAATTCTTTAGGAATATTTCTAAGATAGATCGAGAAAAAATGGACAAAGGTATCTTTTGTAGCGGCTAGAACCACCCTCCAAAATTTTGCCTTAACTTTGTTTTTGGGCCTCTCTACCAACCATCCTTAGCAGCATGTCTTGCACTATCAAGTACATAGGCTTCAACTGAGTTTCCGTGGCCTTCCAACCTGTGCATGTCAACTTGTTTCTCTCCCTCCTATAGGCTGACATTCCAGAAATAGACTATTTGTTGGTTGAGACACTCCCAAAGAAAATTTCGCAATTCTAGAGGGGAACCAGCCTTCCTCTAGAAATTGTGCAAATCAGTTGGGTAGCCTGCTGGGCTCCAGAATTGCGTAGAAAAGTCTGGCAATCCTCCTTCAAAAAACTGGACAATCTCACCCAGCACTGGGGCTCAACCCAGAAATTGCACAATTCTTGGAGGCAGTGACCTGCTCAGCCCAAAATTTGCGTAATGCTTGATAGACAGCCAATTCCGCTCAGCCCAAAACTGCACAAATTTTCATCCTAGGCTCGCAGACCAATGCATATGCCTTCAGGATTGACCGGTTCCCTTTAGGACTGAGCAAAATTGATTTGCATGCAAGGGTTGCTTTTCCCAAAATAGAAAAATGCATCATGCAAAAGTAATCCCTATATTTGAGGGATCTATTTTTAGCACCTAGAGGTTACATGGATAGATCATTTTAGAAACCTCTCGCCAAGTGTCGCTTTTTCCTAGATTTGTGGCATGCGCGTCATGACCTCGATCTTATCAAAACTTATGAACCAAACGCTGCATTCCTCACATTGATCTTAGAGCTCTAACATTCCACATCGCATCTAGGAGTCTTCGACAGTTTCAACTTAGTTGTTTCAGGGTGAGTCTGCTTCTCATGTCTTAGACTGCGTTTCTATCACTTTTTTTGTTTCACTTTGTGTAAGTGTTGTCTGCTTCATTTCAATGAGTGCTTATTGTGGTTTTGATGTATGTTAGATTGTAGAAGTACCATTTTAGTTTTTGTTTTTATCTCGTTGTTCTCGCATGCATGACACTTTTTTTGCACTAATGGTTGCTGCAACACACACATGCATGTTTTCCCATTTTCTAAATATATCACTTACTGTTTGCATGCATGATCATTCATTCTTATTTACACTCAGTTTCACCATGCATTTAGACTTCTCATGTTTTTAGATGCCTATCAGCGGGTCTGAGCTGCCTTAGCCCAGACCTTGCCCTGCTCGGCTAGCATTGAACATTTCTAGAAGTGAAGGATTTGCCTTCCCTCAAGAAATTACGCAAGTCTGGCCCAACACTAGCCTCCAAGCTTGCATTGCGCAATTATGGGAGGCAGTGGCTTGCTGGCCCTAGAAACTACACAATGAAGTTTTCTGGTGATAACGCGACAAGAGGATCATGCAAAGGTAGAGAAAGGAGTTGCAGGTGCTGAAGCAACACCTCAAGGAAGAACAGGATTTGCACACATGAGAGAAGGATTTGCAATAGGAACAGGTACAACAGGAGGTGCAACATGCACAGACTGATGAAACTGCACCCATACAGGTTATAGACCTAGCCCAGCAGCTGGCATGGAGTAGACAGGGTGACCAATGCCATCTATCACATGCAAGGTTGTTCAGGAGCATGGATGTCATTATGTGTTCACATGCGATCCCCCCGAGTGGCACACTCACCGAGGTGAACAAAAGAACCATGTTCAACTAGAGCTGAACATGTATTTCAAAACATTGATGCACATAGTCACCAGCACACACTTGAAGATCAGCGCAGACACTACGCATTAGTATGTTGCTAGGCCAGCTACATGCAAGACGATGATGCACATGTTATCAGATGAGTTGGACAGAGGAGCCATATCAATGTACCCAGATGCAACAGAGGCAAGAGTTTCCTTTCAACAAGATGTCACCATTGAGCACACAGACACCATCATAGACGACCAAGATTGGTATCAGTTCACCACCGTCGATCATCGCGAGGATGTTGAAGAGTGGGTCTTGCCACAACTATCCGAGTCTTAGTGATAGCTTACATGGCTTGCTAAAGCCTATTTTGTCTTACATGGGTACATGTGAAGATTGTATGTAACATCTTATAAAGTGGAAGTCCAAGTGTCGATAGTTGAATGTAGTATTCATGTAGTAGGTGAAGATTCATGAGGGTAGGTGAAGAGTCACAAAGGTGAATGTCAAGGGTCACCCCATCCTTTTCTATTTATAGAACCTCATAACTCATTGTAAGGGTTTTGGGCAGCCAAGCTTCTGATATGAGAATCTTATAGAAACCTTGGAGAGTATTGTAATGAGCCTCGGCTTCTCCCTAGTGTAGAGCTAGTATATCTCTTTGGAGCAGCATGCGTAGTGACTGTAACGTTCCATTATTGGGACTAGTGGTTGGTCATTGTTATACTATATGATTGGAAATTTCACTTCTTAATATAAGAAAGCCAACACATTTCATGCATATGTTGTTATTGTATTTCAATTACCTTGGTTACTCTAATGATATATGTAGTTGTTTGCTTATGCATGTATGCATACAATCTTTCTGTATATGTATGTATGAATCTTATTGAGATGTGTTGTTGGTTTAAACATCACTTTGGATTGTTGGTTCACCTACCTTCTAGGTTGTGATGCATCTTTGCTCATATGTTCCCTTCCAAGCTGCGTGTTTCTACAGGTTTCCAAGGGCTGCACTCACCCCACTATCTGTTTGTTAGAACTGTTCATGCACCTTCCTTGGCTTGCTGCACATGTCACACCATTGCTACCAACAAGGACATCCTACTTACCTCTACACACAACCACGTTCAAGGCAATACCGTACAACCTACTGCTGGGACTCCTACACCAAACAGTCTGAGGTTTAGTTGGGATTTATTACTAGGGAGATTCCATGACATGTTAGCAGGTCCAACACCATCAACCTTTTGGCACTAGAAGGAGGGCCAGATGACAAGCTGAGTCCTCGCAACCTGTTTTGAATCTTCATACATCTATCATTGAGTTTGTTATAGTTCACCATCTGAAATGTCTATCCAATGGACATATATTTCACATTGAGAGGGAGTTCTGGGATCACTTGTCACGAATCACGTATGATGGTGAAGGCGAGGTGGCCTAGCCTGAGCACTTAGATGAATTCCATGTGCTCATGGAAAACATGGAAGATTTTAATGAAACAGAGATTTTCTCATTACTTGCACACACACTTCGGGACCACCCATTGTGATGGTGTGGCACGCTACCTCATAAGTCCGTGAACTCATTCAAACAGTTCAGCGATCTAATTGAATCTATTTTTCACCATTTTGATCCTGAAGAACTTGATAAAAAAAAAATTAAAACAATGGAAGGCCCCGCATGAATCACCTATGGATTTTTCGGAGCACTGCCATCTATTCATGTTTGAAGCTTCGAAAATTCAGAAGAAATTCTAGTATCTCATGGACAAATTTGAATCTTGTCTTACCAAATCTGTCAATCCCAAGAATAAGTTCAAGCACAAACCCTGCTCAGCATACTTCGGTGATGGAGTTGTACAATCACAGATGGACATAGTCGCTGTCACAAGTGACTGTCCACCATCCTCTCATCAAATAGCTACACCACCACAGAGTGATGTGGGAGAACATGTACACATGTCCTTTCAACTTTCACAACCTCCCAACATCACTTCTCTCAATTTTCATGCAGATTTGGTTACGAAGCCCATGGGTTGTCACATTCATGTCTTACCTCAACCTTCGTCTTCATGTTCTGTTGATCCTCTGGATTGCACTACCTTGTGTTCTTCCATTTTGGACTCTACACATGTTGTGAGCGAGGATCAAGCTATCAACAAACTTGGTGTTGGATAACCAACCTGCACTGTCATTCATAACGAGTATGACTAGGAATTGAGCATGTCAACCCATGGCGAAGGATGCTTCCCTTCTGTTCACGCCTCCTCCATTTTTTCCTCACACCTGTGGTGATTCTACCATCACTAATTTTACATGTGTATCTCCGTCTACGGATGCACCCATTGTTGATCATTCACAGAATACACCCGATGTTAGTCTATCATCCAAAAATGGAGAGGATAAATCATTCTTTGAACATCCACTTGATTTTTCATCTGGTTTTTCCAGAAATGCAGAGGGTGAACATTCTTGCTTCTCATTTACCTTTGCATGTTATTCATCACATCATGAGGATGTCGACAAACATCCTGAATTTTTGGATCGTGGCTGTCGTGACTCTGTGCTTATTCATTTGATCACAATGTTGATTCACTCATTTTTAATCCATCGAAGTCACTGGTCTCTGATGATCTACCTATCGATGAAGTCGATACCCCCTAGGTTGTTGAGGCACTTCATCCCGAGCTGATGGTTATGTGATGCCCTCACTGTCCGAAGGTTGGTTTCATTTTCGATCAGGAAATTGTTGAAACATGCAAGGGTCCTCATCACTCATCTGTATGCATTGAATATCAACCAAACACCCATATTTTTCTTCCTCCACTCGAATTAGACAATCCCATTGCTTATGCATTGAAGGAATCTTACACAACAAGCACACTTGCACAATATAAGTGGTCTACCTTTCTCAAGTTTTCTTGCATGTCACCATCAAGAGAATGTGTATGCTTAACATCTACACATAGTATAGCACAACACCATGGTAAGTCCACATATTTCATGTCATGCGTTTGCACTCACTTATGTTTTATTGACACATTTAAACTCGGAGTGTGTTTTTCTTCATTTTTCTATCCTTCATGTTTGCTGGTTCGCACGATTGTGATGTTCGCAAATCATTACTTCACCAACATGGGTCAAAAAATGCACTGGTGGCTGCATTGGAAGTATCACTTTACGAGACCAGACCCATGCACCGTTAGCTTAGGAGTAGGAGTAGTGTTTTCTTTTGGTTTTTTTTATGCATGCATATTTTCTTCTTAATTTTCATGTTTATTTGTTTGCCTTATTTTTTTCTTAATCACTTTTCTTACACATTTACTTATGATTTTGATTTGTTTTGTCATTTGTTTGCTTGTTTATGTTTGTAGGTTAGTTTCGCATGAAATCGTGTGCGACTCTTGGAGCAAGTTGGATAAAACACAAAAGGAGTTATGGAGTTATCAATACTTGTTTATCTGTTGTCCTGCCTCCGTATGAAGAACTTGTTGTCTTCAATACATGGTACATCAATGGAAAATACATGATGTTCGTGGTGAATCTTGGTGAAAACACAATGCTTGCATGCTAACTATTGTCACCTACTGTAATCGGTTGTTTGTGGGTTAATCCTTGTCATCTTAGTCAAGTAGAGTAAGGTGAGGAGGAAAACCTTAACAAGCACGTCAGAGGTATATACAAACTACTTATCTAAAGGAACAACCTCTTCTGCTCTCAATAAGTTGATATCCCTCTTCCGCCTCTCAAAATAAATAAGTGCTATGGACAGTTATGAAAATGAAAATGAAAAAGTGAAAATTTTCGAAAAGAATGAAAATGAATAAGGAAAAAGAAGAGAAAGGCTACCTGTGCAGAGAGGTGATGCAAGTAACTCCGTTGGGGTACTGACCAAGCTCACGGGTAGTGGAGCGATGGCTGTGTTCCTGCGTGACTCTGTTCGGGTACTATCCAAGCCCGGTCGTAGTGGAGCAACACCAGAGATGAAACTAAAACTCTGATGACCGTAACGCTTGTGCACCAATATACCCCTCATCCCCAATCGGAACAACTGTGTTGGCTTGGCTTGGAATGTGTGCCTACTAGCCAAGAGCAGAGTTGATGCTACATCTTACAATCAAGCAAGTGTGGAAGCCAAGAGGATCAGAAAACTGAACAATACTTTCAGAGCTGTTAGATTTTCTTTTCATGAACAAAGTCCATGCACAGAGCTAGTCGTCTACAAGTGTGTCGGCAAGTGTTGTAGTGGCTACAACCACCCTCCAAAATTTTTCCTTCGCTTCGTTTTGGAGCCTCCCTACCAACCATCCTTAGCAACATGTCTTACACTATCAAGTACATAGGCTTCGATTGAGTTTCAGTGGCCTGCTAGCCTATGCATGTTAGCTTGTTTTTCTCCCTCCCACAAGCCGACATTCCGGACTTAGACTATTTTCTCGCTGAGACACTCCCCCATAAAATTGCGTAATTCTGGACGGGATCCACCTTTTCCTCCATAAATTGCACAAACCAGCTGGGCAGCCTGCTGGGCTCCTGAATTGCGTAGAAAAGTCAGGCAGTCGTCCTTCAGAAAACTACACAATCTGACATGGCATTGGGCCTTTGCCCAGAAATTACACAATGCCTGACAGGAAGCCAACTCTGCTCAGCCCAGAAATTGCGCAAATTTTCAACCCAAGCTAACACACCAATGCATATGCCTTCAGGGTTGACGGGCTCCCTTCGGGACCAAGCAAAACTGATTTGCATGCATTGGATTCTTTTCCCAAAATAGCAAAAAGAAGCATGAAAAAATCATCCCTAGACTTGAGGGATCTATTTTTAGCAGATGGAGGTTACACGCATAGATCATTTTAGAAACTTCTCGCCAAGTGTCACTTTTTCCTAGATTTGTGGCATGCGCGTTAGAACCTCGATCTTATGAAAACTTATGAATTGGATGTTGCAGATCTCATTCCTCACATCGATCTTACAACTATGACATCCCACATTGCATCCAAGAAGCTTCAACACTTTCATCTTAGTGGTTTTAGGGTGAGTCTGCTTCTCATGTCTTGCCTTGTGTTTTGCTTTGTGTAAGGGTTGCCTGGTTGATTTCAACGAGTGCTTGTTGTCGTTTTGATGTATGTTAGCTTGTAGAAGCACCATTTCATTTTTTGTTTGCATCTGTTATCACCAAAAAATTGATCGTCGAGCCTAATTTACTAGACGGATCAAAGTACACCATGTAAAGCCAATTTTACCATAGTAAAATTCCTTTCACTGTGAGAAATTCCTTAATAAACCACCTTTTCAAAGTAATTTATAGTCAAACCCATGAAGGATAATTAAATAAATCATTATTTATTTTATTTTCTTCTAGGAATAATTAATTAAACCATTATTTCATTATTATTCCTTGGCAAATTTGACCCAATCATGAAAAATAAACAAATAAATCATTATTTATCATATTTTTCTCTAAGAATAAGTAATTAACCACTAATTAATTATTATTCTTTGTTAAATTTGACTAAATGCCTTAAGAATAATTAAATAAATCATTATTTGTTTACTATTCCTTAACTAATTCCTTGAGATGATAAATAAATTATTTATTTATTTATTACTTCTAAATAAAAGTTTAAATCCTTTTTCCCTCCTAAACAAATATAATAAAATATTCCAAGTGGTTATTCCAAGAATGGGATCAATAATATTTTATTATTACTCATTATTCGAGGATAACTCAATATTTTGTTATAAATAGAAGGGTTTTCCATTCATTATTCACTTTTGATTATTTTCATTGTCGCACTCATTGTTGTAACTCTGATTATTTTCATTGTCGCATACCATATTCTTGCTGGGTTTATACATTATAGAGGACAGATACTCTACACAAGTTGAAGACATTTGAGCATAGCCAAGAACCCATCCCATAGAGGGGGACTGGTAACATTTATTTGTTCTCTTCACAGGTGTTATAATAAAATTATTCTTTACATATCTTGTTTCCATTGGATGATTGGAGTTATTACTCTTTCTTTTTGTTATTTAACTATGATTGTGGCATAGATTCAGACTTTGGCAGGTTTTGTTTCTATTAGTTGCTGTAGATATACAATGTTTAGCAACCATTTATATTGTTGAGATAATTTTTCATCCACAATCCTAAGTGGGTTCTTTTCGTACATCTTTGAGAAGAAAATACTACAACAAAATTGGTGATTCCGCTAGGTTTTATGCTTCAGATCCAGAAACCTGGACGACCTTTGGTTTTCAGCTTAGGGTTTCTTCTTTTCTCAATTCTCTTAATGTTTCCTAGTTTTTTAACCATAGATCTGATAAATTTTTAACTTCTGTAAGATTTTTGGTCATTTGTGCAGGTCATAGGAACCAACCGCAACAGGGGCGACACTTTTTTACGAAATTTGTAGACCGGGATCCTAAAAAAAAAATTGCATTTTCAGCCCAAAGAGTGTGATCTGGGCTTTAGAACACACCTTTCAGCTGAAAAAGTGTGATTTCAACATAAAACATGTCAGTACCTGTGATTTTTGGGTTTTAGGGTTTTCTCAGATCTATTTCTAGGTTTTGCTGAGAGTTGTTTGTTGGGTGTCTAACCTCTGTCTCAACCCGCTTAGGCCTTGATCTACTCTGATTTACTCGTCAAAGTTGAATTTAGCCTCCCCTAGGGCTTCTAGTACACTTCCACTTTTCTAGGACAAGTTTTAGCTGAATGAGAAGTCTGAGCTTCTGTTGCGCTTTCAGCCACTTTTTCCAGATTTGTGACCTTTTGTTTCAGATATGTTAAGATAGGTTGATAACATCTATAGTTTCACATTTAAACTTGTTTGGTCATTTCCTTAGGGTCCCATCAGTTGCCCTAGGTGTTTCACCCATCTCCCTATCTTTTTGCAGCGATCTTCCCTTCTGGTTTTTTGTTGTTGCTGCACCTCTTTCCATCATGATCTTAGAGTCACTTGATCCTAGAGACAATGACATTTGGATCTCTTGACCGTTTCAGTGTATTTCCCATCGGTTTAGCCACCAAGCAGTACAGTGTCTAAAAACCCTGTTTGGGTGGGGTTTAGTTAATTGTTTCATTGTTCATTTTCTGTTATTTATTTCAGTTTATTTACAGCAAGATTTTTTTTCCTTTTTAGAAACATGATATGGGCTTAATCAATTAATACACTTGCACATACAAGCACACCTTAAGTGAAGGGCATTTGGTTTACACCGCCAAGACAAGACTTAACATAATAGATTTATCACACCACATCAGAGACAAAATATATATTGTCGATCTCCCTTCACCATTTTCCTGTGTCCTAATATCATTGCGCCACTAAGGCGTGTGTCGCAGAGACTATTAGGCCTTCACCCCCAGTTTACACTTGAGCTTATAACCCCTCCCTATTGGATTGGAGTTCATAACCCTCTAAGTCCCCATACCGACTCTTCTCCTGGTCCTTCTGATTCCTCATCTGATTCTGAGCCTCCTTCACCACATATCATCACCATGTTTGGACCCACAGCTCGTGCAAGAGCCCAAACTAGTGGTGGCTCTGGTGCTATACTGGTGGTCACATTAGGCGGAATAGTCTCAGGAATCGTTCTGGCAACCCCCATGCTTCCCTTTATGGCTGGGTTAAGTCTACTGGATCTTAACTAGTTGATAAACGACCTCATACACCATGATGCTAGTTGGCCCTCTATGTCGATTAAGCTTCCCTCAGACGTCCCAAAGTTTGAGGGTGTTGCTGGAGAGGATCCTACCAACCATATTCGATCCTTCAACATGTGGTGTTCATCCAACTCCATAACCGATGACTCCATTCATCTTCGTCTCTTCCAATGCACGCTCATTGGAGATGCTGCAAAATGGTATGTAGACTAGGCCTCCACCTCTCAATCCATTTTCGTGACTCTTGCTAAAGCGTTCCTTTCATATTTCCAGTTATCTCTCCGATACAACACTCGTACAGAGCTATTGAACACATTCTGTTAGTCTTCTGCCACTCACCTTTCTGACCATGTTCAAGAGTGTCGTTGAAGGAGGAGCACAGGTCACGCCTTGCCTTTCGAAGACCATGTCTATCTGGATTGGTTTCTAAAGAACCTTTTATACCCGATCAGGAAAGATGTCGCGTCCCATTTTCCTCAGATCGAGGAAGAAGCTCTCTAGACCGCTTTGAGATACGATCTAATTTAAGCACAATCCGGTTATGTCTATACCTTCATTTTAGACCTCCCTTGTCCTAGAAGTGACAATGCAGCAGGGGCATCTCACACTGCTGATGGTATCATTGTATCCATTTCACACTCTTCTCCATACACTCAGCAGAGTTATGGCTATCTGCACAGGGGCACCAGTTCCTCCAACATTTATGCCCCTCCTGCTAGAAGATGTTTCCAAGGCCCCAACCCGTCTACCAAACTGTTGCTCCTTCTTATGAAGCGCTTGGCGCTCCAGCCCCTCAAGCATTAGTGTCATAGAATCCCATGCATCCTCAGCCCCAACAGCCACCACCTCCTCAGGGCCATGTGTTTGTGCAGCAGAGTGATACTAATCCCCAAAATTTGAAGAAAAAGAATAAGGGGAAGGGTAACAAGGGTACCCAGTGTAACCAAGGTAACCAGCCTAGTGAACCCAAGGGGAACCAACCTAACACCAACAACCAGAAACAGGGCGGCCAACCTAAGAAGAACAAGGCTATTCACATGAATAATCCTTGTGCATGTTGTGGCATACATGGCCACTATACACATGAGTGTCCTCTTTTACCCCAAATGCACCAAATGTGGGAATCTTAAGAAACTTCTCGATGTCAACAATCGCCTCAGAATCCTGCACCATCTCGACCCGCCATGATCACAAATCCTTTCCCTCAACAAGGGTTTGTTGCTACTCAACCTGAGTCAGGTCAAGCAGCCCACCTCCCCCAACCTTCTGGTCTCGGTGATTACCAGATCCTTATGATGAACTCTGATGAGGTTATCCCCTCCAATATCAACCTACAAACTCGATCATGCTAATATGTCAAGCCCTCAACTTCGTCAGCTACCTAGTCTAAAACCAAAGTATCCGCTGAGCCTCTGAAGGCATGAAGTGGTCCTTTATAGATCCATCAACCCAAAGTTAAGGCCATTCCCAAGATCCCGAAGAGACCATTACGTCGTAATGCAGCTTCTAACTGCGTTTCCCATACACATAATATAGTAGACGACTTGGCACAATCACTTGTTGCCATGTCGACACTGGAAGTCATCCAGTCATGCCCTTCCCAAAAGAAAGCTCTACTAACTTGCCATGGGTGGAGTGGATCCTTTTGACAATCATTTCATTGTATTCTTGGTTGATGCACCAACTTATCCCCCATTTCTTTCATCGGTTTCTTTCCACATACCAATTAAAGCCCGTAATGCCATCATCTCCAAATGCATTATTGATGAAGGTGCATCCACCTGTGTGATGTCCGCTACTGTTTGGAAACAAATCAAGTCACCCAAGTTGTCCCCCTCCACCATTACTTTGCGTGTTTTGGATGGAAATTCCTCCCAACCCGTTGGCATGTACCGCAACTGTCCAGTGACTCTTGCGGGAAAGACTATCCATGTCAATATCGAATTCATTGATGCCCCTTTGGATTACAACATTCCCCTAGGTCATAGTTATACATATGCTATGTTAGATGTCACATCTGCGGTGTTCTGCAAGATGTGCTTCCCCCATGAAGGGAAGATCGTTACCATTGATCAGTTGACTTACTACGAGCCAGCATCTGTGACCTCCCCCGAGTCCATCATCTCGTCGATGTCTAACAACCAATATTCAACTCCTTGCACCAGTGTCTCACCCAGAGTCTATAAGGATTACTCATTGTTAGGTGCCTTCCCTGGTCCCCCCCCCTCCCATTTCTAAATGTACTTCTACGAGTGTTTGCATGTTACAAGCTTCACGGGCTTCCCTTAAGCAATCTAGTACACTTGATCAACAACCACCTCCTCAACATCCTGTTGTTTCTCTTCTAGCTGAACCCTCTCGACCCACTCCCCCACGACCTCCTCCATTTGTGGGTGCCTCTCTTATGTTCCCACCAGGAGCTATTCCTCCAAGTCTCGAACATCTAGGAGCTATTCCGCTGAGACATTATCGTGCCGACTATATACCTTTCTTATTCCCCCATCTAAGAGTTTTTTCTATACCTGTCATAGCTTCGCTTGTCCTTCCTAACATGAATCTAGTGATCCTAGCATGGTGCATCGATCCCCCTGCAAACATTCCGCCTGGTCAGCCAAGACCATATGACGCTTTGACCCCGGTTCAACCGGTCCCCATGACCCCTGCCGCTACTTCAGTGCCATTACAACCTCAAGAAGAACCAACTCCTATTGTGAAAGCATCTAGCAAGGGGGGAAAAGCCAAAGGAAAGATTTGAAGGACAAGGCTCCCCAAGCTCCTCCATCTCCTAAGGCCCCAAAGTTGAGACCCCTGTGCACTTTGTGTGAAATTGTTGGGCACGCCACCAACAATTGTCCTGAACTTCCTCAAGTTAAACCTTTGGTTTGTGATGCATTCCTTGAGTCAAATATTCTGGAAGTCCATGTTAACATATCGGTCCCATATAAGAAACTCAAAATGCTTCACACAAACAAACCTTGTGCCCAATGTGATCTTCATGGTCACTATTCCCATTGTTTCCCTCATCTAAATGAATTTTGCGATTGCCTTGGGGAAATTCGTGAATACGAGGCCACTTGTAGTGGAGCCTTTGATCCCCTATCGGTGGATTCTGTTATCACCAGTCAACCAGAACAGGGAAATTCTGGCCCAACTATTGTGATCCCTCCCTCCGATGTCGAGATGACGGACACCATAGACCCCATTCTTTACCTGTCGTAATCCTTGAGTTCCTCATTGGAAAACATTTATGAGGTCACTCCACGCGTTTCTATCGAACCTCCTTTGACAGAATCCCAAGTCTCAACATCAGTAGACCCCCGTCTACCAGTCTGTCGTCTACGATTCAAGATGATGCGTATGTGAACCTTCTTTCTCAGGTTGATGCACCAGGTAACATCGCTGCATCATGTAGTTAATCTTCCTCCCATCCGCCCATCTCCCAGCCTAATGAGGACACCATGGAAGATACATCTACCCCTAATTACCCCTACACTTGAGTAAGGGGGCACTTCTTCAGAGGATTTCGAAGGCCATTTCCTTATTAATTCTCCCAATGCGCTCTACCTCAATAAATTTTTATCATAGAATATTCCTTTGATTTGCATGTCTATATTTCTGCGATAAAGTTAGGTAGATTACATCATCTCATCGTTTGTATTTTGCACCTTTGAGATGGATCCTCATCCACACCATATATCGGTCATGCCGACGGTGCAAGTCGCTTCTTTCAGAATCTAGCATCAACAGCCTGGGCCATTTTAATTAGTCCTTTGAAATGGCATGCGCATTGGATCTTCCACCATTAATCAGGCCAATATGATGCAGTGACAGGTTTTTTATTCGATGCCCTTGCTCATCTCATCCTTCATCTTCATGTTTGTTTAGATTCCTTGCTACCTTTCATGCAATTAAATAGTGCGTATCATGTCCATAACCAAGTCCTATTTAGAAAATATCTATGAGTTAATCTGTTGGTACAATAATTTGAAACCATTACTTTCAGTCATGTGCCTAGAGCCCAAAATAACTATGTAGATACCATTGAAAACAACATTCTAGATTGGCATTTATCACATGTATACCATAGAAGATAACCAAACAAATGGTGAACCATCATCGTCATATAAAAATGCATAATCATATTATGTATCATATAAGCGTTTGGAACCCATATCTCTAAATATATTCAGTACGCCCATGGCACACTGGGGGTCACATAGGACACTACATCTCCTTATCATCCTTTGGAGGATCTCGTGCCAAGTTGGGCCAAAATGCTTGAATCCCTTTTTTGAGCACTTAGAACATAATGGCACTCCAAAAACTCCTCCTGCTAGAGGGAATCATTCCCACATTTACATACCTGATCAACATCCCATGCTTGGGGGTATGATTGTTGTCCCCTGGCCATCTTAACATAAGTCTCGACCTTGATCCCACTGGATCTAGGTATGGTCAATTATCCTCCCATTCCTTAGATAGTTTGTTGTACTAGCCTCTCCAGTGAGTCATATGCTCATCGCATATCGTAGATGTTTGATACCATATTTTCAAATATCATACTCTATGTACACATAGTCCCCATGTCTGACTTCGTGGATGAGGATGATTCTAGATATCCTCTAGTAGTTCATTCTCGTTATCCTCTTCCCTTAATTCCACACCAGGAACCATCTTTCTAAGATGCGTTAAGGTCATCTTTAGACAAGTAAGGCTACTTTCTCGAAAGTCACAAATTCTGATTCTAATGGTCGGTTTGTCTACTACGATCTCCAAAAGATTTAGGGTCTTCTCCTCCTCTCAAATTGGAGGGAAAACGAACTTTTATATGAAAACCTCCAGTTTTTCTGACACGCATTGCGACCAAATTGTAGCTCATTTTGATGAACCATCAGCACTGTTGGAAAGCTCTCACTGAGATCTATAATGGGTCTTCCTTAGTTTTTTATGATTTGACACTTCACCAGGAAATCATTTTTCCAAGGAAGGTCACTTTGTTGCCTCTCAAAATCGAATTTCATCATAAAGTGACACTTGTACTTTGAGGTCCACATCCTATTAATACATGTCGTAGCATATGTCAATTTTCATCATGAGTAACCATAATTTACTCATTTTTTGATGGTTCCCACTGGGCCTAGTCTCTGTGGCAGCGTCATCGAGTCACCCTTGTTCAGAGCATAAGCGATGAGTCAACCTTGCACTCTTGGAGTCTATTTCATGTCTCATTATATCATGTCACAATATTCCATCCATATTTGCATACCATTCATCCTGTGTTGCCAATCTTTGGCCTCCACTCATACTGTCCCCATCCCCTCTGGGGTTGAGTCAGTTGCTACTTGGTCTACCATGCATTTTATGCTCTCACAAGGGTAGTTGTTTGTTTGTCCCTCAGTCCCACTTTTTCCCATTATCTCTGGTATCATTCCATTAGTCACATTACTATTTTCCCTCATGCGTTAGTTGAGGATCCTCATTTCCTCATCTATATGGTCCCTATTCTATTGACATCAGCTCATTTATTCCAGAAGAACGGCCTAGAGGGCAATGTATCTCGGTTCTAGCTTCCATTCTTTTTCTTCGTCTTTGATCGAGTAGAGGATCTCATTATTTCCCTTTGACTTGTTCGTTTACTATTCATGATCCATACACTTGATGGTCCAGTGACGTAGTAGATTGTACCAGTGATTCCTGAGTGTGTGTGAGATGTTACAGACCTCATGAGGGGGTCGCCCTTTAGGTATCCCCCCACATGCCCAGATGCATACCTACTATGATAGAACCTCAGATGTAGTTCCACAGAGTTTATGGGTTCAGTTCCTATCACAGTGTTCATAGTATGCACTTCCCCTCCGGATGATCCATTTAGTTTTGCAGAGCCCTTCCTTATTCAACAAGGCTTCTCTGGTTGTTATACCCTCCCTCCTACCCTTTTTTGAGGGAAGGGGATTTGTATGTCATGTACTTGGATAATTGTATTCAATCCTAGCTCATGTTTTTACCAGGTGCATTACGTATATGGGACAAATTGTATTATTTTCTGGCTCTGTTATGCCAGCATTTCATGTATCATTCAACATGTACTTTATTGCTCAGTTTCATATTTCTGGGCGAACCATTATTTTTGTACTAAGTTATCTTGGCAGGTATGGGTATGCCTCCCCCACCTCATTGAGGTTCGGTACCACAACATAAAGGAGACTTTCTTTAGTCTTGTCTCCTTTGTCAATATCCTCTCTCAAATTCAACTTCATTAGTCTCTCTCTCTCTCTCTCTCTCTCTCTCTCGCTAAATCCCTTGTGTTGTCTAGTGATTGTGTCTTTACAATTTACTTTGGTCATACGTTTTGCTCCTAACATCGTACATTGCGAGGCAATATGTTATCACCAAAAAATTGACCATCTGGCCTAGTTTATTAGATGGATCAAAGTACACCATGTAAAGCCAATTTTACCATAGTAAAATTGCTTTCATTGTGAGAAATTACTTAATAAACCACCTTTTTAAAGTAATTTATTGTCAAACCCATGAAGAATAATTAAATAAATGATTATTTATTTTATTTTCTTCTACGAATAATTAATTAAACCATTGTTTTATTATTATTCCTTGTCAAATTTGACCCAATCATGAAAAATAAACAGATAAATAATTATTTATCTTATTTTCTCTAAGAATAACTAATTAATCACTAAATAATTATTATTCTTTGTTAAATTTGACTAAATCCCTTAGGAATAATTAAATAAATTATTATTTTTGTATTATTCCTTAACTGATTCCTTGAGATGATAAATAAATAATTTATTTATTTATTATTTCTAAAAAAAAGTTTAAATACTTTCCCCCCCCTAAAAAAATATAATAAATATTCCAAGTGGTTATTCCAAGAATGGGATCAACAATTTTTTATTATTGCTCATTATTCGAGGATAACACAATATTCTGTTATAAATAGAAGGGTTTTCAATTCATTATTCACTTTTGTTTATTTTAATTGTTTCACTCGCAGTTGTAACTTTGATTATTTTCATTGTCGCATACCATATTTTTGTTGGGTTTATACATTATAGAGGAGAGGGACTCTACACAAGCTGAAGACATTTGAGGATAGCCAAGAACCAATCCCACGGTGGGGGACTGGTAACATTTATCTGTTCTCTTCACAGGTTTTATAATAAAATTATTCTTTACATATTTGGTTTCCATTCGATGATTGGAGTTATGACTCTTTCTTTTTGTTGTTTAACTATGATTGTGGCATAGATCCGTACTTTGGCAGGTTTTGTTTCTATCAGTTGTTGTAGATCTACAATGTTTAGAAACCATTTATATTTTTCATATTGTTTGTCATCCACAATCTTAAGTGGGTTATTTTTGTACATCTTTGAGATTAAAACACTACAACAATCCCACTGGTGTTGCATGCATGACATTGTTTTTGCACCGATGGTCACCGTTGCGATGACCTACTTCACACACATGCATGGTTTCCCGTTTTTTGAATCCTGCACTTACTGTTTGCATGCATTTTCATTCACTCTTGTTTACACTCAGTTTCACAATGGATACAAACTTCTCATGTTTTCAGTCACCTGTCGGTAGATTTGGGCTACCTTAGCCCAGACCTTGCCTTGCCCAACTAGCATTACACATTTCTAGAAGTGAAGGCTCTTTCTTCCCTCTATAAATTGTACAAGTTTGGCCCAACACTCGCCTCTAGGCTTGCATTGCACAATTCTGGGAGGCAGTCCCTTGCTGACCCTGGAAACTGCGTAATCCAGTTTGCTGGTTTGCATGTCAATGCTGACTGAAATTGTGAATTGCACAATTTCAATCCTTAGTAGGCTAGGCTGGACTGTGCATTGTGCTACTTTGGTAGTCATTCTCCCAGGCTCCTAGTGAAAATTATGCAATCTACATAGACAATCACATAGGTATGTTGCATGTCAGTTCTCTAGTTTGTTTTGGTTTTCAACTGACAAAGTTCTTGCCATGAGTGTTGCTATGTCTCCAGGTATCACAAGTGTTTGTCTCCCTCTCAATAGCACAAGTAAAATGGCTTCCAGAAGAGTAGAGTCAAAGACACCGTTGAGAGCGCAACTGGGGATGCAGTCGATCAAGTGCCTATGAACTTTCCTATCTATGAAGACATCAAGTTGTTCATGGACAGGGATATCAAGATGAAATGGAAGTGGCATCACAACGAGAAATACCATCAATAGTAGCAAGAGGTAGCACACCTGCATCTAATAAATGCAAGAGAAAGGTTTTTGATAATGCAAAGGTAGAGCAAAGTTGCAAGTTGAAGCAAATCCACTTGTGATGAAAGTAGCTTTGGAGATTGAGGCTATGAGGTGATAGCACGACAAGAGGATGACACGTAGCCAGAGAAAGAAATAGAGGAGTTGCAGGTGCTGAAGTGGCAACTCAAGGAAGAACAGGAACTACATAGACGAGAGAAGGAGTTACAGCAAGAACAGGTACAACAGGAGGCATAACATGCACAGTCTAATGAAACTGTGCCCATACAGGTTATAGACCCAGCCGAGCAGCTGTCACGGTGCACACAAGGTGAGCAGTGCCCTCGATCACATGCAAGGTTGTTCAGGAGCATGGATGTCATTATGCGCACACATGCGATCCCACTCAGTGGAACACTCACCGAGGTTAATATAGTAACCAAGTCTGGTTGCAGAGGAACATTTATTTCTATAAGTTGATGTGCATAGTCATAGGAGCACACTTTAAGATCAGCGCAGACACTACGCATTAGTATGTTTCTGGTCCAACTACACTCAAGATGATGATGTGCATGTTATTAGACGAGTTGGACAGAGGCGCCATATCAATGTACCCAGATGCAACGAAGGCAAGAGTTCACTTTCAAGGGGATGTAGCCATTGAGCGCGTGGACACCATCATAGATGACCAAGCTTGGCATCAGTTCGCCACCATGAATCATCGTGAGGATGTTGAAGAGTGGGTCTTCTCACAACTATTCGAGTCTTAGTGATAGCTTGCATGGCTTGCTCAAGTCTATTTTGTCTCACATGGGTACATGTGTAGATTATATGTAAGATCTTGTAAAGTGGAAGTCCAAGTGTTGATAGTTTAATGTAATAGTCACATAGTAGGTGAAGAGTCATGAGGGTAGGTGAAGAGTCACAAAGGGTAATGTCAAGGGTTACCCCACCCTTTTCTATTTATAGAACCTCATAACTCATTGTAAGGGCGTTTGGGCAGCCAAGCTTCCGATGGGAGAATATTAGAGAAAGCTTGGAGATTATTATAATGAGCCTTGGCTTCTCCCCTATGCAGGGCTATTACATCTCTTTGGAGGAGCAGACGATAGTGACTGTAGTGTTCCATTATTGCGACTAGTGGTTGGTCATGGTTGTACTATATGATTGGAACTTTCTCTTCTTAATATAATAGACCCAACACATTTCATGCGTATGTTTTTATTTTATTTCAGTTATTTTGGTTACTCTAATGATATATGTAGTTATTTGCTTATGCATGTATGTAGATACTCTTTATGTATATGTATGTATGAACCTTATTGAGATGTGCTGTTGGTTTAAACATCACTTTGGATTGTTGGTTCACCTACCTTCTAGGTTGTGATGCATCTTTACTCATGTGTTCCCTTCCAAGCCGCATGTTTCCACATGTTTCCAAGGGGCGCACTTACCCCACTTTCTGTGTGTAGAACCATTCATGCACCTTCCTTGGCTTGTTGTGCATGTCACACCCTTGCTACCAACAAGGACATCCTACTTACCTCTGTGTGCAACTGTGGTCAAGGCAATACCATACGACCCATTGATGGGACTCCTACACCAAACGATCTGAGGTATAGTTCGGACTTCTTACCGAGGAGATCCCCTTACATGTTGGTGGGTCCAACACTGTCAACAATATCATCACCTTTTCACGCTTATGTGTGGAGATGGACTTAAGTAAAGGCATGCCTGATTGTATTCATCTAACACATCAACACTTCAAGTGGACACTATGGTTATATTTTGAAAACACATCTTTCAAATGTCAGATCTTCCGTCAGACTGGGAACTTATAGAATACACGCCCACAAGCGAAGAAGCGAACAAAGAAAGAGTCACAGAAGAAAAATCGGTGGAAATTCCTAGATTCACATTCTTTTAA
The DNA here is from genome assembly GCA_031772625.1 of Pinus tabuliformis. Taxonomy (NCBI): domain Eukaryota; kingdom Viridiplantae; phylum Streptophyta; class Pinopsida; order Pinales; family Pinaceae; genus Pinus; species Pinus tabuliformis. The sequence goes on along the minus strand of CM062819.1, from coordinate 1,492,725,722 downwards.
GGAAGAAGATGAAGAAATGGATGAGAGACAACCAACTCCAGGGGCACAGGATCAATAAGAATCCCAAAAGGAGGGAGAAGAGAAGACAACTAATCTGAAAATACAAACAAAGAATAGAAACGACTTTAGGGAGATATAGGTTCATGGGAACCAACATGAGGAAAAAAAAACCAACCAAGGTCCATGTGGAAGAAAGCATTCTCATGATTCTGAGAGCTTGGATTCAGATAAATAAATTCTAGCAATATCGAAAAGTGATGAGCTGCCAATTGTAATGGCTACTCCATCTCTCAGGGTATGGAAAAAAGTTCAAAAGAAAAAGTTAGTATATCTAGTTAATTTTTTGTGTAGCCTAGCTACTATGAGTACCTAAAGCACATACTCTTGGTCTTCTGGGACAATATCTGAATGCAATTGTGCATCTGCTTCTGTAACTTTTTATTGTATTAACACCAAGTTATGATTTTTCTCTGAAAAATAAAATAAAATGAAAAATAAAAAACTAAAACAAAATTATGAATGAAGCATTATTAAAACATCTATCTATTAATTGAAATTATTATTTAAAATATATTTTTTAAATTATAATTATAATTATAATTGTTTATTTCTATTGTTTAAATTAATAAATAAGAAAATGCAATCCATAAACTATTATCAATAATAATTATTTAAGGAATATAAAAATATTTTTTTAAGTTTATTTGTAAAATTCAATCTATTGTTAAATTTAAAAAAATTAAGTTATAAATTTTTATAATTAATTTAGATTTAATATAACTTAAAATTTTATATTTTGATAAAATTTAATTTATCGCTAAAATTATCAGAGTTTAAAGCAATTTAAATTTAATATTTAAAGCACCTCTTACCAATTTAAATTTAAATTTAATATATTACTCATATAAAATGCTAACAAGATGAATAAAAAACAATATAATTAGCATAAGATATTGTTAGATGTGATCACGGTGATGATGCCATGTTAAATTATTAGATTTTTGTGTTAGCGAATGACGTTTATATGTGCTAGAGGTGTATATAATTAGATGATGTTAGTGAATTTTAATGTGTATTTTAGATTACATTTATGTTTGTTAGATGGTTATTATCATGGTGTATATTTTTTTCAAATGATATATATTTGTTATAGATTATATATTGGTGAACTTATATCAAAATTTTATATATGAAATTACATGAAAAAAACTTGCTTCAAATAAAAAATGCAAATGTATTCTTATGAATTACAAAGTTTAATATGGTTGAAACTATAATTGTAAAATTAGCATAAATATTTTTGTATTGTATATATAGTTCATACATATTAATTCCAACCAAATTCCTTTTCAAAAAACAATTACATATGAATAAATGTTATTTTCCATTGTACTATTTACTCTTTTTGAATAGAATCCTCTACCCTTAAAATTGTTATTATAAAAAACCTACAATCTCCAATCATAAGCATTCTATTGGACCTAAAATTGTATGGATGCAAATCCTTCTGTATTTGTTGTTTTTGTCATTATTTTGTAGGTTGATTACTATCAAATTTTTAAATTACTTCATTAATTGTGGTTTTAGTCAACATTGGGGACATAATTTAAATATTTCCAAAAGCAACGATAAAAGTATGTAAACTAACAAGGTCGTGGAGGCGGCGTAGTGGTAAAGTCGGCCTCGTCATGATGGACCGGTCTTGTGTTCAATCCCGAGCAAGGTCGTAGCTCGTCGTGCGAGTAGTTAGTCTAAACCGGGCCAAGCCCACTACCTTTTAAGGTCGTGGAGGCGGCGTAGTGGTAAAGTCAGCCTCGTCATGACGGACCGGTCTTGTGTTCAATCCCGAGCAAGGTCGTAGCTCGTTGTGTGAGTAGTTAGTCTAAACCGAGCCAAGCCCACTACCTTTTGAATATGATTCTTGAGAAGAGGAAGAAAATGCGGATGGAGATGAGGGTTTCAACAGCTTTCGGCTCTCTGGCGCCCTTTGCGCTATATGATTTCTTGGTTGCAGATAATCTGGCATTCCCAGAAAGCGTAGAATGGCTTCCAGCATCTAACATGGAACCCAAATCCTGGCATATTCTTGAAGTTTTTCTGCATGCAGAGAGGTTCAGGAAGTTCTGCTGTTTCTTGGTCTCCACGCCAGTGAAACTCTTGGTCTCGAAGAAGGAAGACGCCTTTGCGGGGGCCGTTGGCATCTGCCTTAGCACAGAAGGAATTGAAGGCATCAAACTCGTTTCATTGAAGGCTCGAGTCACTGAACGCGTAAAGGAAGGGGAGCTTTTTCTTTTGAAGAAAGATTTCCGCGATATCCAAGCAGGGGAGCTCAATGTCCTGGATCTGCTCAATGGGGTCACAGATCTGCCTTTATTACAGATCTGCAGTCTTCGAATCCTCAAGATCCGACGTCAAGGGTCATGGTTCTACTCTGAATCAGGAGTACTGACCGTGGATGTTAGTCAGATGATCAGATCTGCAATTAAACCATCAAATCAGGAGCCCAGAAGATCTTGGGGCCTTAAAAAAACCTAGATCAATGGACAAGTAGCTTTTAGGAGGCAAGTTCAGACGAGATCAACTCTGAAGCAGCTTTCTAGCCTGTACCAGCAGGATCTGCCTAAAGAATTTCATGCATTTCAGATCCAAGTTAATCTTTCAGGCAAAACGACAATGTTATGGGTTTGCGCAACATATCTTGTGCAGGATCTTCTGGAAAAACTTGAATGCCGGCTGGGGATTCCCTCCTCTTGCCTCAGACTGCTGTATAAGGGTAAGCAGCTTATGCATCCCCTTCCTCTTTCTTTTTACAACATTCAAAAGGACGCTTCTATTGGGGTTTCTTTCCGTCTAAGAGGTGGTTCATTTGGGCAAACCTCCTCTGCCCCATCTTTCTCTTACAAAGATGCAGCACGCAAAAATGCTGCCCAACCTCAGTTCTCTTCAAAGGCAACCCAGCCAAATGAAGCTCCAAAGCCGTTTCTGGTAGACAAATCAGAGGAAATTCCCTCCATCAACTTCTCTAATCCTAGGGTTGAAAGCCACTACCAGAGCTTTGCAGAATCTGCACTCATTTGCAGATTTAATGGTCTATGGCCTCGAACAGCAGATCTTTATCAATGGGTCCATTCCTTTTGGACTAAAAAGTGTAAAATCTTCTTATGTTCAAAAGGTTTTTTCCTGGTGCTTTTTGACTCAAGCAAAGACTACCAAAAAGCCTTAACGGGAGGCCCTTGGTTCTGGGGTTCAGCTGGGCTTTCTCTAACCCCTTGGTTTCCTGACTTCGACCCCTCTACAACAGTCATCTCCAAGCTTCCCATTTGGGTCAGGCTCCCGAATCTTCCAGCACATTTTTGGGATTTCTCTGTCTTCCTAGCTATTGGAAACACTTTGGGACGATACCTGGCTACAGATACCTCAAGAAGGGAAAATGGTCTCTACACTTATGGCAGACTGTGTGCAGAAATAGATATCAGCAAAGGACTGCCGGATCAGATTAATCTCAAGTTTGGAGATTTCCATTGGACTCAACCACTGGATTACGAGAATACAGCCTTCCGCTGTCGCCATTGTCATCAAACAGGGCACCTTCAGAGTACATGTTCCCAGCTCAAAGATAAAAAGAAGAATCTAAATCGTAAGCCCAAATCCAAGAGATGGAATCCTTTTGAACCACCCAGTCCACTGGATGATTTAGGCTTCTCGAGTTCGGAGGAGGAGGAATCTGAGGCAGATGAGCAGGTTGATGAGGAAATTGATGCTGATTTGCAGAATGAGGAAATTCCGAAGGACGCCCCCTCGGCTCACCCGGAGGCTCCCTCTAACCAGCAGATTTCTCAGAAACGTTCCCATTTCTCTTCGTCCTCGGACTCTGACAAGGATGATCAGCCATCAGAACAGAATAATCTACAACTTGTCATGACTCAGCCAAGCTCCACTGGGTGGATAAAAGTGAGCAAGAAAAAAGGCAAAAAATGTCGATTTGCAGGAAACAACCCTGCGGGGTAGCCTTTTGATCAGTACTTTCATTTGTATTCCTTTGCTTTCTATGACCTGTCCCTTGTCTGTCTATTTGGAGCAAGGTTGATTCCCTATCACCTCCGGCTCCATTGCTTCTCTGCTAAGCCTGTTTCCAGGCTTGATTGTACTATATTTTCCCTCTCTTAATAGAATTAGTCTTTATTCAAAAAAAAAAAAAAAAAAAAAAAAAAAAAAAGTATGTAAACTAACGAAAAACTAAATTGAAAACAAAATTATAACAAAATCTACATTAAACTTATCATAACTTAGAATTAAACAAATACGTTAAAATTTTAATTTTTAAATTATAAATTACATAATTAGAAATACTTACTATTAAGTGTAAAATTTTTTCCAATGGAAAAGAAAATGTCTAAAAACATATGTGAATCTTACCAATTATATAAAATTCCAAGAAGATGAATAAAAAAAAATATAATTAGCAAAATAAAGAAAACAAAAACATACAACAATAGTATAAATGATTAAATAACACAAGTAGATATTACTATTCATTGTCATCACCCTAATTAATTTCCTGACTTGGCATGATAACACTTTTATTCTTTAGAATATGGTTTTATCTAAGGTCATGTCTTAATACGAACCACCAATCCCTGTCCAACACATCTGGGTAAAAAAACACCCAGTTGTGGTGTTTGGGGAAAATATAAGGCTCCTTAGCTTCATGCTACATCTTTCTATAGATGATAGAAACCAACCCACTATTGCAATCTTCCATTACGTTATTCAAATCGAAGTTGTCTCACCACTTGGGCCTAAAAATAGCACATTGTAACAAAGAGAAACCCTCTTCAATGATATCTTCTGTCTTTATGACGTAACCTAATGCCCCCTTATTACATTTTGATCATGATGGCTAGCACAATTAGATTGGTTGAACTCGACTTCCACTCCATAGTCTTGTGGCATGCATACATCATTGGTATCCTTCGTATCAAAATGATGTCCATATGCCCAGATAAATGGGAACAAATGCACCTATAAATAAGTTAAAAAATCACATGCCATGTGTCTAATAACTTGAATGTATTTAAAATATAAAATATAGATGTTACAATTCAAAGGTGCATGATGAAGTTAAAAGTGTACAAAAAAAGATTATTGTCGAGTTGTTGAACCCAATCCCTATGTTTATTGCATCCTTTTCAACATGCAGATAATGGCTAGATGCACTGTATTTCTCTCTGACATGGTCAACAACCCAATTATTGTGGCATAGCATTGGCATATTTTCTTTTAAATGAGTATGATAAGGCATGTTTATGCCATTCAACCATGTGAATTATGTAGAATTTCCCATAATTCTCTACAAATCTACCTCTAAGATCTACGTAGAAAATCTGACTATAGATTAACTCGATAATGCAATATACCAAAGCAAAATACAATAATCTACTTCTACTATCAAAGTTGCGGAAGCTTAAATGATTTGAGCTGAATCAGAGCTGAACACATATAACCATAAGAAGAAGAATCAATACACATGAAACATACAAAATACTCAAGGGAAAGCCTCAGCTAAAAACCCCATTATCTGTATTATCATACAAGGTGGAAATATCTTAGGATTACACAAAGCCTTAGCTCTCACAGCTAGCCAACTCTCAGTACAATCCTCCTAGATGCTCACAGGCAAGAAAGCTTCTCACAAGCCTTCTCCTCTGCCCTCCAAGCCTCCTATTTCCTTGCGCAATTTCTCCTGGGTGATCCTCCTGTTACCAAGTGTAACACTGATCACTCACACTGATCTCACACCTTGTAAAACTGTGCAATCCTCAAGGAACCTTGTTCCTTCTGCATGGATGAGTTTCCTTTATAGGAAAATTCATCCAAATGATAGTACACTTTCCCTACCTTTAATCTCAAGTGGTTCTTTGTCTGAACTGACATGCATGAGTTAGTTATGAGAGAATCTTCAGTTATCTGGAGTACACTAGTTTCATGCGTGCATGCATTAACTAACTGAACGCACAATTAGTTCCACAAACTGTTTAGAACTAATTTAACTAGACTTAACTCAGTTAACTGAGCTAACTAATTAAAACTCAAATAAAACTCATCCTTATACGCTTAATTAAGGGATAATCTCCTTAATTTAAGGGATAACTATTGCATGACTTCACAAAGACTTCTAACTTGAATTTCTCCAACTAATTAACTCAAGATGAATTAATTAATTATTTTTCAAGCTGCTGGTGAGACTAAATTTGAATTTTAATTCAAGGACAAACTAATATTGGAATATTCTAAATGTTATTTTTAGCATTTTTGGTTGCTATTCTCAACACTCCCTCTCAACAAGAAAGGCATTCAACTTGATCCCAATCTTGAACCTTTGGAATGTTCTGCATGCAACACTTCTCTCTAGTGTTGTTGCTCCAAAAACTCCAGAAACAAAAAAACATCCAACCTGAATCAGTATGATGCATCTGTCATCAAAGTCTCTGATTGATATTGCCTCTGTTGACTGAAAACTCTGCACTTCTGCTGACTCAACCTTTCTGCACTGTTGTCAATCCTTCTTTGCGCTCTTTAGTATCTGACTGCTCTAGCCTCTATCACTTTGATCGTTGAATGCATCAATCCCACTGATTCCTCCAGCTACTCTGTAATTTGGGCTCCTGTAGCAAGGTATGATCCATGAGATAAAACCTCTCAATGGACCCTGCCCAATTTCGGCCTTCATGGGACTATTACTTCACATCGCCCCACCTCACACTTGGAGGTATGGCTGCATGTGATATTTCTTCGCACTTCGCTCGAAATCCCCCCTATTGGAGGTCTCTGCATGAGTGGATGCCTCCACTCGGTCTCCTCTCAGCATCTCCAATTGTGGCTCATTCACAATTGTCTAAGACTTCTTCTGGGACTGCATGTTGAGAGGTAATTTACTCTCCCTCTCAACCACCAAGTCTCTAACATTTGCCTTGCTCCTCAAGGTTTTGCATGCATCTTGAATCTCAAGAGCATACATGTTCTTGACTCGTGAACCGATCTGTTTCACTTGTCTTGTGGTGATGCGTCTAAGGAAAACCTTTCCCTTATTGAAGACAACATCGTAGCCTTTTTCCTCCAACTTGGCCCTGATACCATGTAGAATTTCCTACAAATTCTCTACAAATCTACCTCTGAAATCTATGTAGAAAAACTGATTGTAGATTAACTCGATAATGCAATATACCGAAGCAAAATACATTAATCTACTTCTACTATCAAAGTTGCGGAAGCTTAAAGGATTTGAGTTGAATCAGAGCTAAACACATATAACCATAATAAGAAGAATCAATACACATGAAACACAGAAAATACCTAGGGAAAAGCCTCAGCTAAAAACCCCAATATTTGCATTATCATATAAGGTGGAAATATCTCAGGATTACACAAAGCCTTAGCTCTCATAGCTAGCTAGCTCTCGGTACAATCCTCCTCGATGCTCACAGGCAACAAAGCTTCTCACAAGCCTTCTCCTCTCCCCTCCAAGCCTCCTATTTCCTTGCATAGTTTCTCTTGGGTGATCCTCCTGTTACCAAGTGTAACACTGATCACTCACACTGATCTCACACCCTGTAAAACTGTGCAATCCTCAAGGAACCTTGTTCCTTCTGCATGGATGAGTTTCCTTTATAGGAAAATTCCTCCAACTGATAGTACACTATCCCTGTCTTTAATCTCAACTAGGTCTTTGTCTGAACTGACATGAATGAGTTATTTATGAGAGAATCTTCAGTTATCTGGAGTACACTAGTTTCATCCATGCATGCATTAACTAACTGAGCTCACAATTAGTTCCACAAACTGTTTGGAACTAATTTAACTAGACTTAACTCAGTTAACTGAGCTAACTAATTACAACTCAAATACAACTCATCCTTACCTCCTTAATTAAGGGATAATCTCCTTAATTTAAGGGATAACTGTTGCATGACTTCACAAAGACTTCTAACTTGAATTTCTCCAACTAATTAGCTCAAGATGAATTAATTAATTATTTTCCAAGCAGCTGGTGAGACTAAATTCGAATTTTAATTCTCAATTTTAATTCAAGGACAAACTAAAATTGGAATATTCTGAATGCTATTTTTAGCATTTCTTGTTGCTATTCTCAAAAAATTATTTCTTGTCACTATCCCATTTCCTCCTCTTCTATTGATGCAATGCAAAATACGACTGTGTCGCTTCTGAATTGTAAAGAATGAATTTTTTGATGGCTTCAATTTATGAATTCGCTGATGAAATCAAACCGACATATGTAGTATGTATGAGATCAAAATATACATTATGAAGTTTAGTGTGAATATTTATTGTCTAGAAATTTGACAAATGATAAGTCATTTACTCTTTATTACATGCCTTTTTCCATTCGTTTCAAGAATATCCCCTTCTCTTTTTACTTTATCCCTTTTGTCATCCCAAATCACCACACATGGTGTGTCGTCAATATTCTTGATGTACTCACTAAAATAATAGAAAGGCTCATATTATTTATACCCATCTACCATATACCGTTGGGTTTTTCCTTTTATTGAATAAAACCTTTAAATTTCTTCATGTACCTCTCTAAGAAGAAAATCCAATGACAAGAAACCACCCCAAATAATTCATCCTCATTTACTAGGTGAATTAGAAGATGAAGCTACAAGTCCATGAAACTCATTGGTAATTCCTTATAGAACATACAAACAATATCAACTATCTCTTGATGCCACCGTCGAATGTTAGGCACATGAATCTCCTTTGATGTGATCTAGCATATAATGGAGATAATTTAGATATGCCATGACATAGGTCTTGGGTGAAGTCATGGTTCAAAAACCCGCGTACGACAAAAGGATAATGAAATTGCGAAGTAAACACATACAAACATTAGTTTTATTTTATTCCATGGAATAAAAATAATAACAAATAATAAAATCATGTTTTTGACATACTCTTAGAAGGTTCAAATGGTCATGTGATTTCAAACCCAGCAAATGGTCTTCCAAAGTGAAGCAACACCATAGTGAAGACCCATATAAAAAAGGCACCCTCACACCAATTATAACTTCCTTTGACAAAGAAATATCATCTTTACTTAAAATCCATGGGACACCACCTTCTTTCAAAGATGAGGAGGGACCAACCACTCCTATGCTTTCTTGTCTTGGCTAATGTTTCTTTAGTTTTTAAGGAAATAATATATCTCTTAAAAGTCAATGTGTTATTTTCTTTCGATGATATGTGCCTCCATAAAGAAGGTGAAACATTTTCAAATACATGCATGGGATGTAGTAACTGGGCAGCCTTAAGATGCTTCCAATATGGGAGCTCATAAAATAAAGTTTTCCTTTTCATCACAATGGGAAATTTCTCAACATAGGTCTTGAAGAAATTTTTATCATCGAACATAGGCTCCCCATTTGAATAGAAAATTTATGTAATATCTTTCTCCTTCCCTCTCTCATATTCTCTACGAAATTCAGCTGGTGTCATTAATGCAGGCCTTTGGGTTTGCTTTGGTTTACCATTGAAATCAGATGTTTCTCTTCTATAAGGGTGTTCTTCTGGGAGGAATACCCTGAAGCAGTCATACACTAGATTTCCTAGGTGGTTGGACCACCTAGCCTTCAAAGAAGGTCCACAACATTTACATCCATGATAACCTTTTGGTATAAGACCTACAAAATCATTGTATACAATGCACATTAGTGATCATTAAGATTAGAACTACTATTTCTCTAGTCATTCCTAATTGGTGAATTGTGACGTAGTGGTAATTGAATAGGTGGTTGATTCAAGCATTCTGAGTATGCTTCCTCTATGATATTTGTTCTTAATGCAGCCTTTTATCAATTTGACATTGTAGTGGGGTAGACCGGAACAGGGTAGGTGGGTCACTCATCATCACTAGAATCCTAATTTCAAAAAATATTGAACATTAGTACATCAATGATATTAGTAAGCACAATGAAATTGGTTTGTTAAAATTACATTATACCAAACAATTATTACCATCATTAACCTAGGATTGCAACTGCAAGATGGCATGTTACAATTGGTAGGGTAAAGTCATTGTCCATTTTCATCTACCAATTCCTCGCGGTATGCTGCTCCTGATAAGACCTTCTGATGATTTTAAACTAGTGGAATATTTTCTACATCTAAACTCATTTCACAATCGGGATCTTATAAATTTTGATAAATTTTTATTCAAATTAATATCGATGAAAAATTAAATTTAATTAGATAATCGAAATACACAAATAAAATATGAACTTATTGGAGCTTAAAATGAATAACTCTGTGAAGGACATTGAGCAATATGGAATGAGCTCGAATTCAAAGAATTGGTCATTTCGTATTATTATATTTTCTACCTACATTTGAGCAAAATCAACAATAAAATTTTGTGTACATACCTAAAATTAATTTTGAGAAACATATAACCACAATCTAAATTTCAACATTGTTTTCAAACCATTTTTCAAGAGTAAGTCTACTTTAAGTGGAAAATGTATACTATTAACTAATGTAACTCATGTGAATACATCCTAAAAGACAATTTGAGATGAATATGCCATTTTATGTGAAAATAAAAATTCAGATAACTTTTAAAGGATATCGGTGATCTTGTAAAACTAATTGCACTAATTTCATTAAATAATAATTGCATCAATGCGTTAAAATAAAAACCACAATGGTTTCTAGCAGTTAAAAAATAAAAGGAATTATATCATATTGGTGTGTTAAAAAAATTTAACACAAGGATAAATTTTCTTAATCGATGCACGTTACTATTAAATGCACTGATGCTTTTTACTATGAAGCAAACTGATGTTCCAAAAAAACTGAAAAAATGAAAAGTGTGATTTTTTTTTCCAAATTGAAAAATGAGCACTAATTTATTTTTCAAAATCTAATTTCATAAAGTATAGTAAATAGTAAGAATTTAAGCCTTTGCCATGGTCTGCCTCTTCATCTGGTCCTGATGATGAACCACACTTGTTGGTTCGAAACGCCTCAGCCAAAAAAATTCTCTCATGTGATTTCTACCGAAAGACTTTGTTTAATTCATTATGGATCAAAAGATTGAATACAGAAAGTAAAAAGTTAATTCATTATTTTTCCCAAAATTTCAAGGGAGAGATTTTAAAGAGAGACATACTGGAAGCACTGTGGAGGACTAGAATATTTTGGAACAACATAACTATTCAGAAGATCATAATTTGAAAGGTATGGGGATTCACTCAAAATAATTCATAGTGAAAATTAAAAAAAAAAAAATTGTGTTGATTTTACTAATAATTTTTTTTACAATTTCTGTTAGATTTGATTAAATTTCAAAAAAAATTAAAAGGTCTGCATAGTAAAAATTTTACTAGTGATTTTACTAATAATTTTTTTTACAATCTCTTTTTCTATTTAGATTTAATTAAAATTAAAGAAAAACAAAAAAATTAAATAATTATCTTAAACCCTTACTTCTTATTGCTTATGTGACTGCAAAGTTTCACCTTAGGGTTTAACTTCCTCAACCTTTGTACACCTAGGGCGTTTCATTTTAGGCATTTTAGATTTAATAGATTTGTGTTACTATATATAAGGTGTTTGACATGTAAATCAGAGGGACCACTTGTTGAATCATATCCAAACCATGTTGGCCTTATCTGTTTTTTCAGAAAGCAACTTATGTTTATCGATGTGCCTTTTGTAATACAACACACTGGTGTGCCTTTGCCAAATAACACTGCGAAGTCCAAAAAACTTGTGTTTTAATTTTTTATGTTTTTATTTTCTATTTTGATGGCGGTAATTTTATCATTACAATTTTCACCATCATAATTTAAATTTATTTAAAAATAATCATTTTCGTTGTTGGTTCTTAACAATTAAACACCCTAGTTCATTTACAAATTAAACATACCTGTGCATTTATGGACATAACTGCACGAGTTACCCGACCTCTTTTTGAATGAAAATTATGTAATTTATTTTTAAAATATATTTAATGGCTTATGTATTGAATGGTACAGGTTGTATATTGATAAAAATATGTTTGTTGAGTTGTCAAGTAACAAAAATATTGATTGACATAGTGATAACACATCCAAAAAAGAAGAAAAAGAAAGTTCTTTGTAATTTTTTTTACAAAATTAATATGTTTGAACTACATGTAATTTTAACTAATATGTATTGGTTAGTGTGTGTCCTATATATCCACAAAATGACGAATCTTGATAACATTTTTTCTAATCTAAGTGAAAAAGAGCGTAAATTCCTCATAGAAAATTTGTACAAGGATTAATCCAGTGAATGAAAAATACTATTCAATATGATTTTTTTTTTTTTAATTTCATTAATAATATACTTAATAATATTAAATAACATGTTTCAAACAATATTTTAATTCATATATGTTTAATTTTCAACAATGACCAACAACGAAGGAAAATAATGTCACTCTAAGAAAAAAATTATATAACATGTAAATGATGATGAATTTATCCATAACTCATCTAGTATGGTACTAGAGGTAAATGAAAAGGGGAAAACTTTAACAAAATTATGAGGGATATGGTAGAACCAATATATAGACATACTTTTCACTTACAATGCATAAACCAATCTAATTATTCCAAGAACCAAGTTATATTTAAACTACAAGAAGCTTTTCCAGAGCAATGGTCAATGAGACCTTTCATACTTGCAATAGAATAAACATAAAATAACAAAAAAAAATCATTCAAAAAGTAATATTCCTAAATAAATAATCTATAATTATATATATATATATATATATATATATATATATATATATATATATATATATATATATATATATAGATATAGATATAGACAAAATATTCATTTATTAATATCAACATTTTTATATTTAGATTTCATATATCAATATAAAAATAACTTCTTACTTTTTTAGGAATATTATGAACATCCGAAAGGATCAACGAGGTGACATCTGAAACATGCCAGTAGAAATGCCCAAAAATGTGGACAATGAGATGGTCAAAGAAATGGACATAATTACATCAGAAAAGGCATCATCTCAACAACAATGTACTTCAAATGCATGTAATCATTGATTTTTCTATTAGGAACATATAAAAAAATAATTCAGCATTAAATATTAATTTTCAAATATTTTCTTGCAGAAAAGAAAACAAAATGGAACTCATTCAACACATAAAATGGGATGACAAGGAAGAAAAGGATTGATATCAAAGTTTGTGAGTAATTGTTAATATTTATTTATAACAACTTAAGGTTTCAATTTTGTATATTTTAAAATGTTTTATAACAACCATCCTTGAATGTCTTCAAATCGGCACTGACATACAAAGAAGAGCCATTAGAACAATTGATTGACATTGGGTTCAATATGGGTTGGGAGTATATGTTGGCATATCAAAAATTAATTGTGTAATTTGTAAGTATCTATGTTGTTTTACTTTATAATTAATATAACAAAAAATTTCTTTATATTAAATTTATGATTTATTATGGGGTATAATTTTCATAAGAAACAAAATATGGAAACACGCAAATATAAGAGTTTTTCAAATAAGACATGAGATTTGGTTTTGAAGAAATATGTAAAATGTAGGACTCAATTCTTGCTATGGTACATTGATTTTCAATTTACATTGATGTATATTGCTTATTTCAATTTTCATTATTCGCACCAATGTAGATACACTCATTATGTTTTATTTTTATTTTTGTAGATGGAACTTGAACAAGGGAAATATAATTGATGCAATCAATAAAACATTCATCCAAATAAACCAAGCCATGGAAGTATCTCGAGCACTAGTAATAGTTCTAGTGAAGAATGATGATGTATTTAGGTATCAATGCAGGATGTTGTATTTTTTGAAATAGTTGTGTGTGAAAATCAAACATTTCGTTTAATGTAATGGACATAGTGTCCCAATTGAAATAAAATGGGTTACTAATAATTATCCCATTCTTTTATGACAAATAGCCTCTTATTCATATATAATAAAATACATTTTAATTTATTTTATTGTCTTGTGAAATGTCACTGTGAAATGTTACACCATTGATTAAATATATGGATGATTCAATATTATGATGAAGAGATGTAAAATCTGATGATATAACACATTAATCCAAATATAATATACAAATGCACTAATCAAAATTTAATTCATATGAATATTGTTATAAGATATATGTTGATTTTTTGATGAACAACGGATTTAAAAAATCACAATAATTGAACTATCATAGGTCGATGTTTCTAAAAAAGAGAAAATGGATACTAGAACATCGTAAATTAATGCGCACTGCTCCAAATACGAGTTTTTCAACAACGATATTTAAAATATTTAAAAATGGAATCTTGGTGGATTTGTAAACTAAAGGCGCACCTCGAAGATATAAATTTCATGCACCAGTGTGATTTTGCTTTAACACTTCGGCGCTTTGTTAAATTTAATGCACGGGTTAATTAGTTTACCTAAAAGCACTGATCCTGCATGATTTGTTTTCCTGCCCCAGTGCCTTTTGTGAAAATTACAACACCGAAAATGACCAATGCTATGTAAATTTTCTTTTCTAGAGGGACAATACGTAAGACAGTATTCATGAATAACCAAAGAACTCAATGAATTTTTGAATATAAGCATTGGAGAAGGGACTACGCTCCCAGAACACTCTCATTTCTTAGTTTTTTTAAGTTATGGTTGATTGTAATAGGATCTTGCTCCACCTTTGGTAATATATCCATTACCCGTTCTTGTTAAAAAAAAAAATTACAACACCGAGGCTTTTCCAAACACATAAGCACCAAGCGTTACACTCTTGAAGCATCGATGCCATTCATACAACTCATTAGCACTGGTGCATTAGAGAGGATAAAGGTGCCGAGCCTGCAATATTTTTTTGACAGCCTTGATGGCCTTCCCAAAAATTACTACTGAGGGAGTTTTCGGAAGACATAAGCACCATGGAGGTATACCTTTCAGGAAATGGTGTTGTTTTCATTAAATTCCCCCACACATGGTATCATAGATCGTATGAGCCATTTCTTGTTTATTATTAAAGCACTAGTGCTTTTATAAATTTAACGCACTCGTGTTGCAAATGTTTGGTTCTAGTATTAGTGATTTTATTTAAGTTTATGGCACTAGTTCTTTTATATCAATAGTGAAACAGTGCGATGTTTCCAGTAAGAACACTAATAAGAAAACATCCGCTAAAACCTTCAACTGGCCATATTTTTTTAGTTGTGATGAAGTTTTGTTATCAGCTCTCCTGAAACATCTGCTACCATAAACAAATGTTATAGCGAAGGTTTTTTTAGAATTTTTTACAATTTTATAACACTAAAAATCTTCTTTATAACCTCCCCTAGAAGGTATTTTCCTTATAATGTAACAAGTAAAAGTTTTGGCATGTTGTTGCAGGAGCAGAGAATTTCCAATCCCCGTTAACTTTGTTTCAAGGTAACACTTGTCCTAGGCCATGATAAATGTTTTTATTAAAATTATTTTTGGGGATTTTGTCTTTTCGATATATTGTTGCTAACAAAAATTATATTGTATGCTTGTTCAATTCTCACATTTTGGAGTTCAACAGAGAAGGTTAATTGACAAGGGTTTTTCATTCCTTTTATTACTAGCATATTTTAGGCACCTTTTCTTATATGTTACCACTGTCACATATTTTTAATTATGGAGGTTAACCTGGCTTGCATTAAGCCAAATTGGTATTGTCAACTTAAACCCTCTTATATTAATGAAATTTCATATAGAACCCTATTTGAGTGGTTGATTTGTTTCAACAAAATAGTGTAGTTGAAATGAATGTTACTTTGAAAAGTTTAATTTGTACTTTTTACATGCATAGGGTTATGCACCTGTAGCCACTTTAGAATATTAAATTTGTTTTTTTAAAAGCATAGGGTTATATATACCTGTAGCATGAACACTTATAATTGATCTTATCTATATAGTGCTTCTTTGATTTGTTCTTGGCTGAGGGCATGTGGAATATGGTTGATGTTCTCCTATACCAAATTTGTGGAATTTTATTATTGAATCCACGAAGTAAAATCCTTCCTTTATTATATACACATGATGTAAAAGGGTTTATTTAGAAAAGAGAATATAAAATATATTATTATCATCTCTTTGTTTTCTCCACGATACTTTTCTCTTTTCCCTTAGGCATATATGTTTTCAAAATATTTAATATGGTTTATGGTCTTGCAATTTCATGTCTTTTACTTTCCTATCTTCTGACCATTCATATATATATATATATATATATATATATATAATATTTTTTTATACAATTTTAGGCCAAGGATAGTAAATGTGAGACTCTTGTGTCAAGGTTCCTGAATTTAACCCTCGCATAGCCATTATTAAACTGAGAAGGATTGATGCAAACATATATTAGAATGAAAATCCTTTTCCTTGTGACCAACCTATACACATACTAACTTTGTCTTTTTTTATATGTACATAATTCATTTACAAAATACATTTGCAGTTATTTTTTGGAAGTGATACACACCGATAGGCCTCTGTATTAAGTTTATATGTTTACATATGCAAATGTATTATGTTACACATTTAAATACTTCTACACTAGTTTCCATTTATTTAATACTTAGTCAAATAACTCTATCTAGATCCCAAGAAAGGTTGATGTTGGGATCTTTGTTTCTAGATTTCCTCATAAATGTTTCCTTTAAAAGAAAGGGAATCCTTTAAATAAGGATTGTATGGGTTCAAGAATATGTGTTTAAAGTTTGTTTAATGTTTTACTACCCTTGCTAAACTTATTTAGGCATATATATATTTATTTTTCTTTTACTTAAACTGTACTCGAAACGAATCTATTATATTTATTCACCACCCTTCAACATAGATAAACTACCAAATCTTACTCAAGAAATACATACTAACTACCATGTCTACATATACTTTTCATAGAACATATAAACATAAAATAATTACAACTATAACTCATTCATAACCCATAGAAAATCTAAAGCATTTACTTATTTGAACTTTAAAATTATAGTAGGAGAAGCCTTCTTCTGACCAACCAGTGAACTATTACCCTACACAGTCCCCCGTGAGCCTCAAGCTATCCCTCCTATCAGGAACTTTTTTTGTATCTTAACAATCTTCCTCCTTGGACTCCAAGCAGCATCCCGCTAGAATTGAGTCTTGTAGAACCAGTCTTTCTATCCTACTGATACTCTTAGTTTTAGATTGCCTTTATCTCCAATTAGATGATTTTTCCTTTTTTGTTGCTCCTATCAAGAACTTTTTTTGTATCTTAACAATCTTCCTCCTTGGACTCCAAGTAGCATCCTGCTAGAATTGAGTCTTGTAGAACCAATCTTTCTCTCCTACTAATACTCTTAGTTTTAGATTGCCTTTATCTCCAATTAGACGATTTTTCCTTTTCTGTGGCAACTATCCTTTTTTGGACTATAAATTATTTCTATTTGTTGCCTAGCAGTTGGGAGCCTGGCTACTCACATGGTGGCTCTTCTTATATTTTCGAAATAACAATAAGTAAAGTAACAAAATTTCATTATTGTAATAAATATTTACATTATAATAAAAAATGTTCAACTTTGATTTTTTCCACAATGCCATGATCCATAATTATGAAAATAAAAATCATAAAATTCTGATAAGAAATAATTTTATCGGGGACACTACAATTTTCTTCTTTAACTTTTTTTGTGAGCCAGAGGAACCTGAAAGCCCACTTGACACGTAACTACCTCAGGGGACATATGACTTGTCCCGCTCTTCATAAACTAGGTGACAAATAGTGGGATTTGAACCTAGGTCTCTGGAGTTTCAATGATTTCACATATCGCGGATTACCAATTGAGTTTCCCCCAGGACTTCTTTAATATATTTTAATAATTGGGTTATAATTTTTAATTATGTTTATAGACATGTCTATTTCGAAATAGGGTTTCAAGAATTTTATTTTTTAATTAGCAATAATTATACCAACATGCCTATCTATTTTGCAATAGCACTTTCAAAATGTTAATCTAATTAGCAATATTTATTAAGTAGATTCTATGAATTTGACCTTCATTGGATATTCTAGAATATTTGTAGTATTTATACATATTGATGATTCAAGGTTTAGATTTATCTCCAATGTACTTTGACCTCCATTGAATATTCTAGACTATTCCTAGTATTTATACATATTGAAGATTGAAGGTTTAGATTTATCTCCTATGTAGTTACGCCCTTTAAATCCTTTTAATTAAAATAACTATTAAGTAGATGGTATGAATTTGACCTTCATTGAATATTCCAGAATATTCTTAGTATTAGTAAGGTTGAAAATTGAAGGTTCACATTTATCTCCAATGTAGTTAAGCCCTTTCTACCATTTTAATTAAAAAAGCCATATGAACAAGTGTCATATGAAATTAGCAATGGTTTGTTGGGCATAGTAAAAAAGCATATTTATGGATTAAAAGTATCCATAATAAAATGGGATCCATAGCTAGGAATCCTGTTATATATTATATTTATTTTTATAATTAATAATAATAATAATAATAATTTAAAATAAAGTTATAATAGTTAGATTTTATGATATTTTTCTAATCTTCTCAATATGAGAAGTATTAGCAAGTGTTTTGATGTGATTCCTATTGGTGTTTACCAATATGGTTACCCTAGGTGGATGGTATAAATTACACCAGAATATCCATGGAATACTGTTAGGCCCCTATACTACTAGTGTAACCCCTTATTTTTATTAGTACAACCCACTTATTATATTGTTGTACCCATGTAGTTCCCATATTGTTACTATTGTGCCCCATAGAAGCCCACTATTGTTATTATTGTGCCCTTACATTATTATTGTTATGTCAGCTCTGATTATCTTGACTCCTTAGACTCCTATATATAGAAAGGAGGTCTTGTCATTTGTATCATCGAAGAATTGTTCATTTTTGTAATGTAAAGGAGGTTGCCCCCTCAAAGAGGCTAAATTCTAAGGAGTTCATCTATATTTTCTATCTTTTTGTGAGTTGGTTTCATAACATTTGGTATCAGAGCTTTGGATTCTAGGGTTTCGCTGCTCCAAACAGGTCATCATGGCATTTGTGCTATAATTTTTTTTTCTGCGACATTTCAGACATGAAAAAGAAAACCCATTTGGTTTGAAATCGTTTTGCACCTCGAGTCC
Organism: Pinus tabuliformis; assembly: GCA_031772625.1. Lineage (NCBI taxonomy): Eukaryota > Viridiplantae > Streptophyta > Pinopsida > Pinales > Pinaceae > Pinus > Pinus tabuliformis. The sequence goes on along the minus strand of CM062819.1, from coordinate 1,492,706,462 downwards.
GAATTTCATAGCTTTTTGCACTATATTTGTGGATATATGATCTGAGGAATTTGGCATTTTTGCAGTCTCCTAAATTACATTCCAAACAGGTGACCTGGGGAAAATCGTCATAACTTTTGTTTTGAGGATCAGATTGAAATTTTGTAAGAAGTTATAGAAAGAAGACGGACTGTAGTTTCCTATGTATATTTTTCAGATCCTAAGGTCAAAACAGTGACACGTGACACTTCATACAAGTTCGCTCTTCTGAAAAGGTATATAATCAAGTCATCTTGGAAGATTGTGCATAACTCTTTCTTGAAGAATCCAATTTTGATCATACTAGTGGCATTGGAAGGAAGAAACAGAGGGCTACTACAGGTCGCAATTTCAGAACTAGAAGAGCCAAAATTACAGAGTTATAGTCGTTTCAAGATTGAACTCCTAAAATCAAGAAAAGGCGATATGAGGAAGTTTGATGGCAAGGATCCGGTAAATTGGATACCTCAGATGGAGCAATATTTTGATCTACATGGTGTACCACTGTTCCAAAAGGTATGTATTGCATCTTCATATTTAGAACCGGATCAATTTTTATGGTATAAAGGGCTTTGTTCTCGTAAACAACTTGTTACGTGGTCAATCTTGACAGAGGAAATGATAGCACATTATAAGGATACAAAGAGAAACACCTTCTTTAGCCAATTGATAAATCTCAAACAAAAGTGTTCAATGGTAGAGCACATTGAGGACTTTAAAAAATTGAATATAAGGGTAAATGATATTCCAGAGAAGCAAAGGATTGATGTCTTCATAGGTACTTTAAAGGATAACATTCAACATGAGGTTTGTCTTTGGGAACCTAATTCATTGGAGAAGGCATTTAGGTGGGCAAGAAAAATTGAAAGAAAAATTATGGAAACAAGGAATCCCACCACTCACGACTATAATTATGAAAGTGTTTCTTCTCCTAGCCTTCCACAACCTACAAGGGTTACACCACAACAATTGGAAGAAAAAAGAGAAAAAGGGCTTTGTTACAATTGTGATAGCAAATGCACTAAAGGTCATAAGTGTGCTGAGAAGAAACTATTTTACATAGAGTATGAAGAGGAGGAAGAAAAGGATCAAGAAACATCAAAAGAAGAGGATATACGCCAAGACCCAACCCGAGAGAAAGAAGAAATGAGTCTGACCATATCTTGTAAAGCATTGGCAAGAATTACCACTCCTAAAACTCTCAAGATAGAAGGACATATCAAGAAGAGAAAGGTTCAAGAAGTGAAAGATCACATCAAGAAAGAATAAATCAATCCAAACATATCATGTAATGCATTGGCCGGAATTACCACTCCTCAAACTATCAAGATAGAAGGGCATATCAAGAAGAAAAATGTTCAAGAAGTGAAAGATCACATCGAGCAACAAGAAATGAATCTGACCATATCTTGTAAAGCATTGGAAGAAATTACCACTCCTAAAACTCTCAAAATAGAAGGACATATCAAGAAGAAAATGGTTCAAGCAGTGAAAGATGACATTAACCATCAACACCAAGTTCTCCAACTTTTAAAGGATAACGCCACTTTGGTGCAGAATCGAATGAAACAACAGGTAGGTCAACATCGCAGTGAAAAAAGTTTTGATGTAGGTGATTGGGTATTTTTACAGCTACATCTCAAGCAAGCTATTTATGAGAAGGAAATATTGGCAATATTACATGCACTTAAGAAATGGCGACCTTACCCAATGGGAAGACACTTCAAGGTAAAAATGGATCGTGATAGTCTTAAATACTTTTTATAACAAATATTATATTTAGAAGAACATAAAAAATGGGTCACAAATATGTTGGGTTATGACTTTGACATCATCTACAGAGAAGGGAAGAAATTTTTTGTTGCGGATGCACTCTCAAGAAAGGATGAGGATGTGGAAGCATTGTTTTGTGTTATTTCTATTATCCAACCAAATTGGATAAATGAAGCAAGGGTTGAATGGAATAAGGACGAAGAAGTGTGGCCACTCATTCAAAAGTTGCAGAAGATCCCAATTCAAACAATATTGCGAGAACCTGAAGAGGAAGGAAAAATCATATTGGTACCTGGAGCAGTCACAGAAACAAGAACCCGAAAGCTACGAAATCAATCAATTTCACAGTATCTCATCAAGTGGAAGAACTTACCCACTGAATATTCCACATGGGAGGACAAGAATTTTTTACAGAAGCATCAAGAACTACTCAAGCGTTGAGGACAACACTTTTTGAAGGAGAGGGGCATGTTAGGCCCCTATACTACTAGTGTAACCCCTTATTGTTATTAGTACAACCCCCTTATTATATTGTTGTACCCATGTAGTCCCCATATCGTTACTATTGTGCCCCATAGAAGCCCAATATTGTTATTATTGTGCCCTTACATTATTATTGTTATGTCAGCTCTGATTATATTGACCCCTTAGACTCCTATATATAGAAATGAGGTCTTGTCATTTGTATCATCGAAGAATTGTTCATTTTTGTAATGTAAAGGAGGTTGGCCCCTCGAAGAGGCTGAATTCTAAGGCGTTCATCTATATTTTCTATCCTTTTGTGAGCTGGTTTCATAACAAATACTTTGTGTTAGTCATAGATAAAGGGTTCATATTTATCTCAAAAATAGTTGTCTTTTGAATTTAATTAGAAAATAAATACAAAATTAAGCTAAATCTGATTTTTTAGACATGTTGTATTCTTAGGGCATGGTATTGGCCCAAAGCCTATTTATATATTAACCATCTCCATGATAAAGTGTAGTTAATCTCCATGGTTAAATGTCTTTACATGTTTTCTTAATTGTATCTTCCTAATATGAGATGCATTATAACTTAAGCATTTTCATGCTTATCATGGATTGATGCGTATAGATATTTACTACTCATTCAATTTATATAGCTACTCTAATTACCAATATATCTATGTTAATCACATATCTACCCAGAGAGGCCAGGGGATCAAATTTTTGGATATGAAAACCTCTTTTATAGTGAAAAACTTAAAAATAATTGCACCAGAGGAGATTTCATCTCTCTCAAAGTTTGATAAGTCCATCACATACACACACCCTATGTAATTTTTCACACTTCGTTTTTTAAATTGCACTTTTGAATGCATAAACGGTAATCTACACATCCTAAACTTGCAATTCCAATAGTTATGACATACATTAGATTTTTTTTAGTTAATATTTTTAAACATTATATATCTATAGTTAACACAAACATATTCTCTATCTACACATATTCTCTATCTACATGCACATGAAGTTAATATTGAAATATAGTTAATAAAGTAGATATTTAAATGTTTGTTTAAGTCTTACACTGAGATATTAAATATCTTTTTGAATTGTGTTACTCACATTAAAGTAAAAAAAATATTACCACATTTCTTCATATTGATTTGTAATATTGACAACAAAGACAATCTAATTGAGATTTATAATCATTTTAATTGAAACAAACTAAATATGTATATTTTTTTCTATTTTTACTATACACCATACTTATATATATAACTCTCACATGTCTCTAAGTGGAATGCACCTCTCATGAAATGCACCTTTCCATGCAATTACTTATTTTATTTTTTTCCATTTAAATTAAAAAATATCGTCTCATATAATGGACAAACCAACCTATCAACCATAACAACATCGGGCATCCTTATCTTGATTGCTGATTGGCCAAATATTAAGCAATCAGATAGACATAAGGCAGGCCATGTCCATCTCATTGCAAAATATTAGGCGAATCAACAATCAAAATAAGCTCAAGGAACAACATAGATTGTGATTGATGTGAATCGTTTATGTTAAATATGTATAGAATATCTCAAATTTATATATATATATATATATATATATAAATTAGATATTAGCATTCACTATAATATCGACATTGCTCGCTCCTTTTTTTCTCGATGTTGTTCAAAGCCCTCACATGACCCTCACTGGAATGCACCTCTCAAGTTTGTTTATTTATATATATATATATATATATATATATAAGAGTTAACTCTGAGTATGAATGCACCTCTCCTGAAATGCACCTCTAACGCGCAATTACTTATTTTCTTTTTTCCATCTTTTTTCCATTTAAAAGTTTTTTGCTATTTAAGTTAAAAAATATATAATGGAAAAACAAACATGTCAACCATAACAACATCAATCTTTTTTGCTATTTAAGTTAAAAGTTATCATCTCATATAATGGAAAAACCAACCTGTCAAGCATAACAACACGAATCTTAGTCAATGTGAATCATTTATGTTGGTATGTGTAGAATATCTCAAATTTGTATTTTGTAATTTTATGGAGATTAGATATTAGCATGCACTGTAATATCGAGACATTAGCATAGACACATACATGTCTCTTCAAAGTGGGGAAATTGCTCGCGCTTTCTTTCTCCATGTTGTTCAAAGCCATTCGAGTCTATTACGGTATCCAGACATGATCGACGAGACTTCGCTTGGAAGATAAGCCTCGCATCATTTCGCTCGATATTACGGTTTCCCACGGTTAATGCAACACAAAGCGTTGCTAGGAAATGCATTCAACCCAACCTTGATTCACCATTAATTTTTAAAACAACAAACAACAAATAATTAAAGCGGACATTCATAAATTTAAAACGATGAAAGAAAGTCTGGCTCTTTAAAGATCGAAGCGTTAAAAGATTAAACAAAGATCACAGAAGAGTTTAAAGATCGAAGCATAATCATATTTTTCATCAGTTATTGGACTAGTCTCGACAGAACAAAGGTAGAGCAACAAATGCCACTAGTTTTCCACTATTCACAAATATTTATTCTCAAACAAAGCCATAGCGAATTATTCTTATTTATGTCGACAGTAGCTCCCATAACTGCAGAGGATCTACGCTGTCATACTCATATTTCTACATCAGTCAGGAGATTGGGCTGGGGGAAGGAAGATATCCAATGTTTTCCCTTATTAACATACAATTACTCTCAAATTAAACAGTAGCGAATCATTCTTATTTATGTATAGAGTGTCTCCCATTATTTCCAGAGTGGCTCCCATAACTGCAGAGGATCTACGTAGTCTGAAACGGGCGAGTTCATAATGGTGTCTTCATTTGCTTCAATTGGCGGGATGTAAAAACTGAGCTCTGAGACTTCATGAGATCCGGAGATGATGGTTAAGAGATTTGCATATTGCTCAGTAATTGTGGCTACCTCTGCTCGTGTGGCAGCCAATTGTGATTGCAGCTCCGATACTTTATTCTGGAGATCAACGATTACTCCTACGCAGCCATAGACAGGATCTCGAACTCTCTCCCTCGCTTCGTACACCATGCTGTTTACAGCATCACCTCTCTTCTCGACCGGAAGATCCTGTAACACAGTAATGCATCACCACACTTAGCTTTTGCAAATCTGAGGGCGTTCAGATAAGTACAATCAGATCGAATCGCACGTAGAGGAGCTTCATTATTACTCTCCAAACACATCTTGATGCCATAAAGATAAAGTTAATTACACAATTATTTTATCCCAGGATTTCATTTCCGTTTACAAAACAGGTTTTCGGAAACTTGTAAATGTTTCCAGAAATTCGTGATATAGGAGAAGCTTGTTTATTCTAGGAAAATAATTGAATACAAATTTAATTTACTTCAAAATCGAAGTGTATGACAAGAAGAATGAGAGTTTTTCATTTTTTGCAATGTAATGGGTGATTTTGTTAAACATGTCACTTTAAACTAAAGACTAAATATTCTCTAAATTAAAAAAAATATGTGAATCATAATATAATAAAAAAATAAAAATAAATATATATGATTGGTTAATTTTAATTAAAAGTATTAATGATTTTTGATACTACAATTTATTTTAAAAAATTAAGGTAAAAGTATTTTACAATTTTAGAAAAATAAAGTAATAAAAATATTAATAAAAATATTATATTTGATTTTTAGGGATAAAGAAAATGTATTATTTTTATACTTTCAAATATTTGAATACACAACTTAAATACATTATCTCAATATCCATGTTAATTAATTTCATTCAACATCATATATATATATATATATATATATATATATATATATATATATATATATATATATATATATATATAGATATATAATTATATATATATAATTATAATTTTAATGTTACGTATCATACGGATATGAGCTATTTATTCAATTCTTAATATAAAACTAACACGTAATATATAATTTTTTTATAGTAACATTTAACATTTTTTTTGGTCTACAAATAAAAATTATAAATTATAAATATTATAAATAGTTGAGAAGATATAATGTGTAAACATTGTTCATTGTATTGTTAATAATGAAATGTAATACTGAGTTATAGGGAGTTATGATTCCACAAGACACTAGATGCTTGCCAGAATGCATTTATGAGGTTGGTAGAAGTGTCCCTTCTTCTAGTTATTGAAACAAGGGGGTAAGTACACTCATGTATCATGTGCATGAGAGAGTCAACTCCCTTAGTTGTGTTGGCATGGACTAGGTACAATCATCTTTGGGAAGAATGATAATCTAACAACTATCCAACTAAGAGGAAATTGAAGTGTGTAATATAAGAAAATATGCTGCCATAAGGAAATGAAGAGAGGCATAGTTTAGTGATAGGAAAAATAGGAAATTGTTACTATTTGTTGAGAATATATTTATAAAATTCAGTTGAGAATTAGGCTAGTATTACTATTAAAAAGTTCTTATTGAGAAACTTACCCATAATATTAGTAGGTGTGAGCAATGTTGTACCAATTGGATTTCTTGGAGGCCCAACTGAGATATTCCTAGTTAATATTATGTTGAAACCCTAAAGGGAATGCATATTGTCTAAAAGACTAGCGTAATATGAAATAAGGACGAATAGTTGGAATTATTATAGGAGTCATTTCACTATATTTTTATTGGATATTGGGCTATATAAATAGAGTATAGATTTTCATAATAACTTGCTCATCCCCATCAATTCATATCCCTAGCTCAGTGATGAATTTATACAAAAATTTAGAGCCCCAAAATTTATGATTAGGAGATCAGTATACAAGTGGTTGTGCAAACCATAATAAATATAAGTGATATGATTACTATGTCCATTATTGTGTGAATGATTTTTATAAATGATATGTTTAATTCGTGGACTATGTAATATATATTGCTCTGGATGTTTAGCTCATTTGTCTTCACGAGTTTAAGAGTTATGAAATATGCACATGAACAATATGATATGTATATTTCTATGCATAAAAATGCTACTAGACTCAAGTTAGTGGTAACAAGACCTAGCAATAAAGTTAGGTATCTTAAAAAGTAGTACTAGAGGTCAGGTTCAACATTGGACCTATATTTGTATGCATAAAGATGCTACTAGACAATCCATAACAAGGCGCCATTCCTCTTGCCCTTCTGACCCCACACAGTCCGAAGCCGCTAATTATAAAAGGAATAAATGCATTGGGAAAAAAGAAAAGTTTTACGTTCGAAACAAAGTCGGAAGATTTACTGAAAGAAACAAACCTTTTCCCCACAAAACCATCGGAGTGTTGCCTTATCAAGTTAGTGGTAACAAGGCCTAGCATTAAAGTTGGGTACATTAAAAAGTAGTACTAGAAGTCAGGTTCAACATTGGACCTAGATGAGTCAAATATGAATTTGCGATTATAGAGTTTTCATTCATTTAATCTTGGAGTAGATGGGAAAGTTGTAGTGAAATTCACAAATTTTAGGTGAATTAGGTGTGAATTGACAATTGGTTTTCATATTCAAGGAAATACGATGAAATTGAACCATTACAATCTAAGTACATAGTTTTTATGGTAGTAAAAAAAACATGAAAATTTTTGGATTGAAGAGGAAAAATAATTTTTGAGAAATTACAAATAAAACAAAAATATGTTTTAAGAGAAATTATGTATATTTGATAATGTGGATGGTATCTTTCATGGGGTATAACAAGGTTTTCCACGACCAAGCCATGAAGACAAAGTATTTTGCGTGTTGAAACATATTTTTTTATGGATCAATGGTGTGGATCCTATTTGATTTTAAAATAACCAACCCAAATAAGCATAGTTTTGTGAGTTTACCAAAAGGAATCTTTTGGATGAAGTTTTGGAAATCCGTAATGGAGACTTTTCGGGACATAGCCAATCAAGATTTTTGGGTAAATAGTCGATTTAAACACTTGGGAAAATCACTAACATAATTTTTTTAGGAAATCATCGATAGAAGAATTGGACCCACCACCATGGGAGAGATTGAGACAAACTCCTAATGGATGGATTTTGTTTGCTCTTAGTGAAATATTTCACCAACCACTAATGAAGGTTGTTTTCCATTGCCAATGCTGAAGTTTTTCACCTATCGTTGATGAAAATATTAATATTATGTTGAATGTTGATGAAGAAATCGTGTGATAGTAAATAAGTGTTTTCTTTAGTTCACTCGTATGGTTGATAACATGGTTGAAGACAAGTAGATATAAATGCCACATCATCCATATTTCATCTCATGTCATTTCATTTATATGCAACATCAAGATGATCATTATTTTTTATTTAAATGAAGTTTGGAGGAGAACACTTGTTTTGCTGAACTAAATTATCTCTAAATCAAATTAAAATTTTGGTCTACAAAAGTCCTAGTTAGGTTTAATGATGAATTTTGTTTTAATCTATAGAAAATTTAAATTAGTAGTTATTGAATAACAAAACACTAATCCTTAATCCTTAATAAAAGCCATGCTATTGATGATTTTTTTACAATAAATCATAAAAGTAAAAATAAAAATAGGAAAAATGTTTGGAGTGAAGGTTCCAAAACAAGTAATGGAAAATAATTTGAATATACATTTTAGGGATTTTAATCCTTAATCCTTAATAAAAGCCATGTTATTGATGATTTTTTTTACAATAAATCTTAAATTAAAAATAAAAATACAAAAAATGTTTGGAGTGAAGGTTCCAAAACAGGTAATGGAACATAATTTGAATCCACATTTTAGGGATTTTTTAAATATTTAAAAGTAACTCCAAATAAAATATTTAAAAGTAACCCCACATCACAACTGTTGAAAATTTCATTTACATGTCATTTTGCCCGTTTTCATATTTTTAAAAAAATGTCTTACTAATTTTTCCCAAATTATATAGTATAATTGTCTTACTATATTTTTTCCTAATTATATTCTATTTGAGAGAACAATGTTTTTACTAAAAATTCCAAATCTAGATAAAATATAAAAAATAAAATGTTGACAATTCCGTCATCATGAAAGATTTGAATGATCCAACGTATCACCAATATGAAACCTAATATGTATCACAATCATATGCATTATCTAAACCAAATACAAAGCATTTTCTAGTTCCTAATATTTTTTGGTTCTACATGTACCGATGGTTGGCCGTTTGCCATTATGGTACTAGTTAAATAAGTACAACAAAGGTGAATGGTTGATTTTAGAAAGTTATCACTTTTAAGTAAAAAAATAGAATAAAACATGGGTATAGTCACTGGAAAGCTAAATTAGAGGAGGTTATTTTTTAAGACTCTTAACCTTTCTTCGTGCGTGTGTGCTCCTCGTAAATTAAGATGAGGAATACATTGTATTCTAATGAATGAAATATTATGTAACACGCATCACTTTAACAATAAATGTTTCACACACACTCTGTAAAAATATTGGTATTAGAAGAAAAGTTTTGATTAAGAATCGAGGACTAGGTGATGGATGCATAGAGAGACAATGTCATGGGGTGAATATTAACATGGTCCATGTAGAAAGAAATTTTAATGGATAAACGAGGAGTGGAGACTCTAATGTCGATTGAGATCATGAAGAGCTTACAAAAGGAATTATAGATATATAAAGTAGATAATGATTTTTTTAAGATATTAGGAGGAGCAGAAACAAATTAACATTCTATACCTATGGTCTAAACAACCTATAGAGGAAAATTGAAAAGGAATTTAGCACAAGACATGCTACTAGTCCAAGATTTGCAACCAATAAGAGATATCGTGAAAGGAGAGATGAACAAAAAGTGTTTGAGAACTCAAGAAGTGTTAGTAGAAATTATAATTTACTAAGGAAATCAGTGACAACGTGTCATTATTTTTCAAGATTAGAGAGTATCCCGATGTTTTCTCCTATAAGACATCAAAGAAACACGATTCAGATGTATTACCTGCGAGGGGAACATAAAAAGATTGGGCCACATACATTTGATGGAGAGCATAGGAATCATGAAAATTTTGAAGCATGGTTATGGTTATTGGATGTGAGAATATAATTCCACCTTCATTGTTATTCATCCAGTCTTGAAACAAGGATTTTCATTTATCATCTATAGGTAAAAGTGTCCATGTGGTGGGACCAACTAAAGTAGTGGGACCAACTAAAGTAGGTTAAGAATCATAAGAGAATTTATTGAAAGCATTTTAAGATTTACTTCAAAAATAAATATAACATTGTGATGACGAGAAGTTGTTACAATTCTTTGAGATCAAGCTACAAAGCATGACTACGGAATATTATGACATAAAATTCCTAAATATTTTGAGGTATGTTGATTCCATTAGAGATGAAAAAGTGAAAATAAAACTTGTTTTTTAGTGGTATTCCATTATTCTATAAGGAAAAAATCCAATTCAATGAATTAAGGACTTTGGAATAAACTCTACGGAAGCAAAGGTATTTGTATGAGTAGAATAAATGTAGGATGGATTTTTAAAAAGCTTCACATCACAATGATAAAGGAAGAATAAATAATATAAAGAAATTATTCAAGCCATCCTCGTTCAAGAATAGCTCTCGGGCTTATCATCAATGAAATATCATACAAAGTGAACCTAAGATGATAGTTGCATTATGGAAATGGATAAGGAAAGAATCCATAAAGTGTTGGGGATTATAGGGAGACCACATGTATAAAAGTATTCCCCACAAGGGAGACACGATGAGGAATGTACAAACAATATAGGAAGATGGGATAGCAAAAGACATTGGTAGAAGCCAACAAAGCATTTATGCAACATTATATAATAGATAAACATAATATTAATCTTACTTGATTTTAGTGGAAAGTAATTTTGATAAATAGTCCATATTTTTTTAATTGATTCTGAAGTTAGTAATAAGAACATAGGTGATAAATTAGTTGAAAGGTTTAAAGATAAAATATGTAAGCATGAAATGTCTTGGGAGGTCCACCTCACCACTTGAACATGAACTTGTCAAGGATTTCCTAGTGAACATGAATTTATTGGTACTAATATAGATTTGAACATCATACTTCTTGGGTCATATGATTTTTTGATTTGTATGGATTGGTTTAAAAAACATAATCTTGTGATAGTTTATTAGAAAAAAGCTTTCACATGATTTGATGATGAACAGAATTCAAGGATAGTTTACAGTATTCCAGGCCCTATACGAATTAGAGATATTTGATATTTAAAAACGAGAATAGATTTTAGAATGGTTGCATGATATATGTTGCACAAATGGATGATCAAGCCAAGGATAAGAAGAAAAACCTTGAGGATTATCGAATCTTAAGAGAATACGAATATTTGTTTAGGGATTTGCTAGGATTTCAAGCAAATAGAGACATTGATTTCTCTGTTGACTTGATTCTTAAGGCTTCCCTAGTGTACCCAAGACTCCTATAGATTGAGCACATCAAAGATAAAGTAATTGTGGATGAATTTTAGGTCCCTATACTACAAGTGTAGCTCCTTATTTTTATTAGTGCAACCTCCTTATTGTATTGTTGTTCCCATGTAGTCCCCATATTGTTATTATTGTGCTCCATAGAAGCCCACTATTGTTATTGTTGTGCCCTTACAATATTTTTTTTTTGTAGGCTCTGATTATATTGTGACCCCTTAGACTCCTATATATACAAAGGAGGTCTTGTCATTTGTATCATCCAAGAATTGTTCATTTGTGTAATGTAAATGAGGTTTCCCCCTCAAAGAGGATAATTTTGAAGTCGTTGATCTATCTCTTCTTCTATTTTGTGAACTGGTTACATAACATTGGGTATCAGAGGGTTTCCTACTAGGTGTTTCCATTTCTTTCTTTCTAGGTGTTTCCATTTTATAGAAGCATCCAAAACTACTCAAGCATTGAGGACAACACTTTTTTTGAAGGAGAGGGCCATGTTAGGTACTTATACTACTAGTGTATCCCCTTATTGTTATTAGTGAAACCCCCTTATTGTATTGTTGTGCCCATGTAGTCCCCATATTGTTATTATTGTGCCCCATAGAAGCCCACTATTGTTATTGTTGTACCCTTACTATATTATTGTTTTGTAGGCTCTGATTATATTGTGGCCCCTTAGACTCCTATATATATAAAGGATGCCTTGTCATTTGTATCATCCAATAATTGTTCATTTCTGTAATGTAAAGGAGGTTGCCCCCTCGAAGAGGCTAATTTTCAAGGCCTTGATCTATCTCTTCTTCTATTTTGTGAGTTGGTTGCATAACAATGCATATAGAAGAGGTTTAGAGCAAGGGTTATATATGTTTGAGTGTATCCTCTAGGGGTGTGTCAATGCATTTTTTAAGAAATATGGATGGAATTATGAGGTTGTGTATTGACTTCAAATTTTTTGACAAAGTGACCATAAATATCAAGTATACTTTGTAATTTTGGGATCATCGTTAAAGTAGAATGAAAATTAGGTGGGTTGTACCTTTCTGGTTCCCTTCTTTCTTGAATTTATCTCGTCAATACGAGAGCATGTGGTTCTTCCTCTTTTTAATCATGTTCCTTTGATAGGTTATATTATTCATCTTGCAACTTGAACTCGAAAAATTTGGTTCCTTTTCACTTGGTGGGACTTCCTATTTGACAACATTCTTATCCTCTCAAAATAAAATATCTTAATTATATAGTAACTTCATAGTTTCTAAATCCCAAAACTTATAACCTTTTAAACCATATTTATAACAACTACATATGCACTTTTCAGTCTTATTATCCAACATACTACTATTTTTATTTGGAGCATATACATATGCATCAGACCTATAAAATATAAGATGTTTAAGAAAGGATTTCATAGTAGGCCATGGTTTATGAAGAGATTTATCAAGAAATCTTGATGAGGATGATATATTTACTAGGTAACATATAGTACCCATATCCTCTTCCCAAATTGTTTTTCATAAATTAGCACCATTGAGCATGCGCCCTATTTTTTCCATCAATTTATTGTTCATCCTTTTTACAATCCAATTTTATTAATATGTGTATGGTGTAGGCTTCTACCTTGATACACCACATTGTTTAAGGAATTCCTTGAACTCATCCATAGAAGATTCCCCATTGTTGTCTATCCTTAACAACATTATTTTCTTATCTTTCTAGTTCTTCACAAGAGGCTCAAATTATTTAAATTTCCTAAACAGTCATATTTCATCTACATGAAACATGTATTCTCAAGAATTCATCTATGAATGATATATAGTATCAATATTTTTTTAGTGAACATCAATATGTACTAACTCTAGAATTCCATTATTCCTTATAATGCTTGTTGAGAATCTTACTCAATTTTATTTACCATGAATACAATATTCATAGAAATAAGGACCTACAGTGAAATCATACATACCTTCAACAATACCTTTACTTTGTAGTGCTTGAAGGCCCTTCCCTTGTCTTTGATGCCAAAACATTTTCTTTTCTCTAGATAAACTACTACTTCTTTCTCACCATTAATAACAATAAAATTCTTACACCCATCATTAGCAATGCTTCCAAATAGCTTGTACAAACTTCTAGTCTGATCCCCCTTTAGAAATATAATTTCTCCTTGAACCATCCTAAAAAATTCCTTTTCTAACACAATAGTTACACCTACATCACTCGTCCTTACATATATCGAGTTTTTAGCTAGCCCTAGTATCTAGAACATCATGTAGTCTTCTAACCATTCCACCCATACATATTAATTTGACCTTTCCTTCTCCTTTTTTCTGGTTGTTGAGTCATCTCCAAGTCAAACATCAACTCCATCATACCTTTTGATCTATAAATTGTCGTGGATATTCCACTAGACAATTAGTGAGAAGTAATTTGATAAAAAGTATACTTAAAATTTGAAATATTTACTATGAGAGTTATTTCTTTAGACAAATGGATTTATTAAGTTACTATTCTCATGTATGTAATATAAAAAAAAAAAGAGGAAGATAGAAAACATGTAAAAATAAAATCACTCACAACCATAATAACACAAGATATGATATAGGAAAACCTTTGAGGAGAAAACCCAGCTAGAAGGTCAGGCTACTCTACTCTCTCTTTCTTTGAGTGGATATGGATGGAGGTACAAATAAGTAAGGCATGTTGCCTATGGAATATTATAGTACACAAACCCTATTTGTTTTTATCTTTCTCTCTCTATTCAATATTATATGTTTTTCTCATCTATGGAACAAAATGCACTCCAATAGAATAAAACCCCTTTTCCTGCCTAGTTTTTGGGTTATACTACAACCAAATATTTAACTAGGGGATAAATTTGACCCCTTCAACCCTCAATCTGAGTTACAAGTTAATCCTCCTAAATTATTATTCATAGTACCCATGTGGCTTGCCATTTTTCCATGAGTAATAGGGACTAACGTGCAATCCTATTGAATTATGTTTGTCAATTTCCAGAGGTTAAATTGTTGGAGAATAACATTCTCATATGAGCTCTGATTAAGAAAATTATTGCAATGTACAAAACGTTCTAGTGTGTAAATTATGGAATCTAAATCCATAGTAATATAGAGACCTAGATATTTTTTCATTAAAGGCCTTAAAATGACTCTTGAATTTTTTCACACGAGCAATATTGGTGAAGTTTGACCAACAAAAATCCATGTAGGAGGTTTTTGAAACAAGTCCTATGTGCCCAATTTCTTTCTAGAATGGTGATACTACCTCAATCACAGAGAAAAGTACAGAAACTTGAACTGAGCTATAGAAACTGATCTGGAAAATTATCATTAGTAAAACCAAACAAAATTTCTCTTAATTAATAAAAAAAAGGAAATAATAATAATAAACCTTGTAAACATGTATGAGAAATTTTGGTGCATTTATGAAGAAATATTGTTAAGAATGATGACAATTAGTGAGTGGAATGATGTGAAAATGAATGGTTTGATCAAAAAAATAATGACAAGTTGGAGGCCCAACAACTATAGTGCACACGAATATGCCTTTGATATTGTCGAAATACATCCTTGAAGTCTTCATCCTCTATTTATGCCCCTTTATATGCATTATTGATGAAAGGATCTATGTGCTTAAGAGTTCCCAAAGCTTTGATATTTGATGTGGGTGGCCTTAAAAGCATGTTGACCAACTTGTTTATGTTCCCCTTCTTGTACTAGATCACTAAATGAAACTATTGTAGAAACCCCATCCACTTGTAATCATTGGTATATTGCTATTTAATCTAGGCTTACATGTACTATAGTGGTTGGTGATATATGTTGATTATTTTCTCCTTTCCCATTATATAGTGTTTCTAGTTCTCATAACTTTTCCCAAGGCATATAACTTCTTGTCATATGTACGGTAATTGATAACTTCACCATGAAATACTTTAGAATGGTAGAATATGTGCCTTCCTCCCTACACAAGGACCAATCCCATAACACATCCACACACATTTATCTCCACTTTCAAGGGTTTCTACAAGTTTGGTAATGCCATAACTACATCTTCAATGATACATTCTTTAACTCAAAGACCCTCTATTGGACCTTCCCCACTAGAACCCTTTCTATTCACTATTATAGTGTGAATTGGTGTTGCTACTACTGAAAACAAGGCTATGAATTTACTCAATTATTGTGTTGCCCCAATAAAACTTCTAGCCTTAGAAACATTAGGATAGCCTACTTCATGATGGCCTCCATCTTAGTTGAATATATACTTAGATCCCCCTTACCTATCACATATTATAGATACACAAAATACTATTGTGAAAACTCACACTTTTTGAGTTTTTCAACAATTGGTGCTTCT
Source organism: Pinus tabuliformis (assembly GCA_031772625.1). NCBI lineage: Eukaryota > Viridiplantae > Streptophyta > Pinopsida > Pinales > Pinaceae > Pinus > Pinus tabuliformis. The sequence continues at coordinate 1,492,690,381 of CM062819.1, read as the reverse complement.
TTAATGTCTCTAGCACCTGCATCAAATGTGAGATGTGCTCCTTCGAAGTAGCATTGTATACCACTATATCATCCAAATAAAAAATAAAAAAATAATTTGTAAAAAGGTATAGTATATAACCCATTAACCTCATGAATGTACATAGCCAATTTCATATGTAAAATAACATATCTAACCACGCATACAAACTATGTCATGCTTTGAAGGCAATTTTATAGTTATCTTGTTCTCTGACTCGAACCTAGTGATATCCTAACTTTCAGTCCATCTTGGTGAAGTATTTGGCTTTCTACAACTCCTCCAACATATCAATTATCCTAGGTATGAGGTACTTGTTCTTCAACATACCTTTTTTTAATGCTCTGTAACCAATACACATCCACCAAGACCCATCATTCCTTTTGAGAATGATTATGTGTGACCCATATGGTGAAATACTTAGTCAATTGACACCGTGTTCTAATAGGAACTCCAATTTGATATTAACCTCTCTTTCTTTTATAATAGACTTCATGTATAGCCCAATGTTTGACAATTGGGAGTCTAGAAACACCTAGATCCCATTCTACACTTCCATCTTGGGAGGTTTCCCTTTAGGATCCTATAACATACAACTACATGCCTATAACAATTTTTTTATTTATTAATATTTTTTGCTTTGTACAACCCTTTAGGGATGAATTAACTCTTGTGTAATATTGTATAGTTTGAATTTCTCTTAAAAAAACAAAACATGTACTTCTTGTTAGAATTGCTCAATTTTTTGGTTCGATTGGCACTTGTGAGATTTTTAAATTTCCGTTATGCACATTGATGATGAAGTATTTTCCATCATTGATGAGGTGATATTGGGTAGCTCTTTGCATGGATATCACATTATAGACATACATATAGGGACTTCCAAACACAACACCACAAACATCAAGCGGAACTACATCTAATTCGACCTCATAAAAAAAGTTGGCACTGATAGAAAATTTAGTTATGCATTGTTTTATTACCCTACTATTTTCCTCCTCCTTGACCTATTCCAATGATGTGGGATGGGATGGAAATGAGTCTCTAATCCCCATTTCTTTATCATATTTTCTTCTATGAGATTCTCTTTTTATCCTAAGTTGAATAAATCATCAATTTTTTTCTTCCTAATATTTATCTTTATATGAAAGATTCTAGTCATTTCCTTATCTTCCTATTTTTTAATGTTACTCAAATTCACCAACTTCTGCATTGATGTACAAAAAAATTTCTCATCCATTATTGAGCCACTTTCCCACCTAATTACTCAAATGTATTTCCATGGTTTTTTTCTTTTTAGCATATTTCTTTCAATTCTTCAAGTTGAGCTCCAGATGGAACTTCAATCCCTTCTCCCCTATATCACAATCAATGTCATAATGGTTGTAGTAGTTGTTGGGATATTTTCACTTGTATGTTATGGTTATTTTATTTTTATATTCCCCCCATTTCCACTTCTTCTTTCCCATGTTGGAAGCTTCCCAATACTCCTTCTACCTTGACCCACTTCATTTACCTTTCTTTTGACTTATGTTCTCTAGGTACTAGTCATATAAACAAGTATCATCCACTATTCTATATTTGAACAACATCACTTGCTCCCATAGATTGTTGTATAGACTCATATATACTTTAGGAGTGTGGTTGAGTTCTTTGGGGAGATAATCAACATTATTACAATCATCATAAATTTGGTGTTATAGTCTTCTATAGTCTTCCCCTATCCCTTCCTGAAGTAATGCCACTAAAACCATTAGTCCTCTACATACCTGATAGGGTAGAACTATGAATCTATGAGAATTTTGAAATCCCCCCTCATAGCCATTGGCATATCTCCCTCCAAGCTTGGGGTTTTTGTTTGGTTTACCCACTAGGTCAAGGCATGGCCCTTGTTGGGATATTTTCACTTGTACTTTATGGTTATTTTATTTTTATATTCCCCCCATTTCCACTTCTTCTTTCCCATTTTGGAAGCTTCCCCATACTCCTTCTACCTTGACCCACTTCGTTTACCTTTCTTTTGACCTATGTTCTCTAGGTACTAGTCATATAAACAAGTATCATCCACTATTCTATATTCGAACAACATCACTTGCTCCCATAGATTGTTGTATGGAATCATATATACTTGAGGAGTGTGGTTGAGTTCTTTGGGGAGATAACCAACATTATTACAATCATCATAAATTTGGTGTTATAGTCTTCTATAGTCTGCCCCTATCCCTTCCTGAAGTAATGCCACTAAAACCATTAGTCCTCTACATACCTGATAGGGTAGAACTATGAATCTATGAGAATTTTGAAATCCCCCCTCATAGCCATTAGCATATTTCCCTCCAACCTTGGGGTTTTTTTTTGGTTTACCCACTAGGTCAAGGCATGGTTGTGTAATTTTAAATGTGGACATAAAATTTTCTATCCTTCCTTTATTTGTTGAACAATAAATTAAACCTATAACTACCACAATTTGTGACTTAACTTCAAAGCATCAATCTCACCTTGATATGGCTTGATGTCAATGTTCACTTCCATATTAAATAGTGATTCTCAATGGTTCATAACACTCAAAGTGGGTTATTCCATTTTAGGTTCCTTCTTAGGCTCCCTCTTTAGTTCTTCCCAATCACTTGATCTAGCCTCATCATTAGAACCTCCATCTTCTTGAAATATCTAAACATATTAATCAATGCTACCATAAGGAGGCTCACATTATGGTTTATATCTACAACCTGTGCTTCCACCAACAAAAACCTATCCGCTATAGGATCTTGACGATTATTAATAGATAAGGGATTTCAACATTACTAGCAAACCATATGAGATCACTTTTCCAAGGACCTTCATTGAAACTTATTATACAAGAAGCACCAATTAGGAGAGATGGGCTTAGAGACTTTTTGTATTACTTGAATAAACGTACTAATTGGTCATTTACTGAAAGGGTGGTATAGAACAATTTCTACTACGATAAATGGATAATAAGGGAGTATTATGGGACTAAGGATGTTCTACATACACATTAGGGTTAGATGAACTCTTCACAACATCTAGAGTTTATGGCATAAAATAGACAAGAAGCCATTAATCATTGCATAACAAAAATTGAGATATTATCAAAGAAAACTATAAAAGATTGCACTTAGTAGTGGAAATGACCCATAGGGGACATGTACCAAAATGATCCATCCAATCCTAGTAATCCTATGATAGCACTAGAGAGAATGCAATAGTACATCAAATTCATTGAGAGTTATCGAGGGGTAGGTCTCAATTTCCACTATCCTATGATTTTGCGGCTTTCTCCGAGATATGTGAGAAACTACAACATGATTAAGAAGGAATAACTTACATGTTAGAGGGAGGTTGAAAATAGGAAATGCTACTATCATGCCCATGAAGGTGGGAGAGTTAAATACAACATCAACAAACTTCATGGGAGTCACACCCCCTCATATTCAGATTAACTTCCTAGTTGCATAGGGACATGCAATAGTTTTGACTAGAGGCAGATGGCTAGAACCCAAAATGGCATTTTTCTAACACTCATCCAACACCCTTTTGAGTACATTTTTCCCTTTTAATACCACTCTATCACCTAATTTTCCCATATTGATGCAATTTTATTCAATGTACAATTATGTTCCTATTATGTCACTTAAATGTTTATTCTTATTTATTTAGGAACGAATTTAGATTTTTATACTAACATATGAGAATCTATGAGAAGTATTTCAAGAAGGCTTAGGTAAGTATTCATGAATTAACAATAATAGATAATTTCTATAATAACTTCATGTGTTGTTGCAGGGCTTCTAAGTTGCAACAACAACCTCATATCACCTTAACACCCCAATTATTTTGTTGCTACAACATGATGTTGCAACCCCCACTACTACAATACAAGTACAAAGAAGGTGCTACAACTCTCATTGTTTCAGCATGACCACATGACAAAATTTGAAACTCCAACTATCACAATAGGAACAATGTTTAGTGTCGTCACATGATAGAGTGGAATGCTACAACTTTTATTGCTACAACACAATGAAGGACAAACATCCATCTACATTGTTACAACACAAATGAACTAGCAGAAATAGTGCTATAACATCCCTAGGGTTGGTGCAAAAACAAACATAAGCTTGATGGTAAAACACAATGTCAGTTAACCATTGAGGGTAACTACTTCCACTTAAGCACAACTAGCACAACACGTTTCCAACAGACCTCCACCTACACAACTATTATCAATAGCTTGCAGGATGACCATTTCACCACCTAATTATGAAAGTGATGATACCACCATGGAGAGGCGGACCGTGAAAATATAAAATTTACCAAGTGCCACTTCTCATAATAGTTGAATGATTCAACATTTGTTTATTTTTTTTACATTTTGGTGAAATGTTGTAACAAAGAAGGAACATCATGAGCATCTAAAGATTCTCATGGTTGTACTTCAACCTCTTGATCCGATTTATACTAAAATATTGTGTATAAAACACCCTGCACTACTCAAGCAAGGGAGGTCATAAATAATTATTTTTCACTTTATGAGATTATATTAATTCAAAGATTATGATTTTGTTCCATTTCAAATTATATTCCATGTTAATAGTGTGATGCTAACTTAGGTGATTTCTTTTAGAAACAATGCCTCTCCTAAGGAGGTAAGGCCCATCCTTATTCATGTATTTCCTATAACCATATAGATTAGTTTTTGTTTCATATATTTTATTGTAACTTAGTTTCTTTAAATTGTTGCAATTTGTTCATCTAGTAACTTACCCTATTTTGATACGACCCATTAATAAAATAAATAACCTTGTTCACCTATGTTGTCAATCAATCGAACAAGTAATTTTATTTCATTATAGTGTTGCAACTCACAAATATGAATAGGCAACTTTCTTTAATTCCATATTTAGTGTGTTTTATTTCATATATTTAGTTGGGTTGAAATATGTATAGTACTATATCTCAAGATTTTACTATTGCATATGCATCTTTGTTCTAGGGATAAGATCACCATAAACCTTGAGAAAGTCACCACTTTAATTCCTATGTGATCTTTTTCTTCGTGATTGATTTACTTTCTACCTATGTGGATTGTTCTACCTATATTTATAGTTATAAAATTAAGCTTCCTAGGCCCAGCTAGGTAAAAGTGTCCAATTCCAATTTTACATTTGTATCCTTTAATTTCCCATGAGTGTGGTTTACTTACTTAGGCCATGGAAAATGGAAACTTTTAAAATACATTAATAAATTTCTTTTAAAACATATCCAAAATACTATAACCTTATTGACAGTTAACATTATTGTCCTCGAACATGCAATACATGACAATTCACAAGTTTCATATGGACTCTAGATGAATAATTAAGGTAGTGGAAGATCTCTTAAAAAGGTTAGAGACCCTAGGAATAGTAAAATAGATCACTAGCTATAAAGAAACAAGGACAAGAGTTATAATGGGCTACAATTGCATGAGATATGGGTTGGCTAGAGAGGTTATACCAAAAGTATGATATTTTGTTAAACCCACCTTTGAATTAGTCGGGAGAAGTAGTTACATGAGCTGCTTGGGGAAACCACTTGGTATAATGTGAGCATTCATATATTAACCATATTCTTAAATCTTTATAGGGGTTTTTTTTTCATTATTCATTATTTTTCATTCATATTCCTTTTTCATTGAGTGAAGAGAGGAAATTTGTGTAGCAAGGAGTTATTGCTATTGAGAGTTGGTTTTATGAGCATTCCTTAATCTAGAGGGTAGTGTGTGATGTAGATATAAAATAGTTATAGAAGCATGTTTTACTTCTTGATAAAAGAAATATTGTTTCATGAATGTTGCAATATAAGGTGTAGAGAGTATAGGACATACTTTCATACATCCCATATCGAAACTATTTTCCTATATTACTAGCAAGTAGTGTGGTTGGGTACTTATGTGTCTTGGTAAATGGAAGCTTGTCTTTAGGTGCCTATTATTCAATATTTACAATCAATTTGGTGTAAGACGCTCAAGTACAACAAGTTCCTCACCAAACTGAGGTATCGATGGTTCCATTGATTTCTAACTAGTACATGTTCAATAAAATAATTGTATATTTGAATGAAGGAAAGCATAAAAAAAATGGTTCTAGTAAGAAGACGAGTTGCATTAGTCTCACTTTATCAGCCAAATTTTATTTCCGTTTGAATTTCTAAACTTTGAATTGGAATGCTGAGATTGCAATAGGAAGTACAAAGAGGTCTTGACATGAAAAAAAAAATTGAACTTGGTCTAAGGGGTAAATATTGATGATTGTTGTTGAAGTGTCGGGGTATCAATGAAGAATAAATGATCATGGAAACATTAAGGTAATTTTTTGGATTTATAGGATATAAAAAAATTTGACGATATGGTATTTATGAGTCACACATAGTGGTTGAAGCAAGTCTATGAATTCATGCTTCAATTTGATTTAAAGTTTTAAACTTGTGACATAGTGTGTAAAATGTATGTATCTACCTCTATGTATGTAACATGTAAATGGAATATTGTTATAAGAGCTTCATAAGCATGCTTACGCTTTTGTCATGCTTACCTTATTGTCATGTTCCCTTGATGATTTGGATATCATGTCTAGTAGAGTAACATTTATTATGGAGCTCTTTAACATTGGAGGAATGGGTCATTTGTTGGGTGGGTTTTCCATGACTGGGTCATATTGGTTGTAGACTCATGGGAGGTAAAGTTTTACATTCGAGAGATGTTTAAGAAGAAGTTGAATGAACCATATACTAAAAGGACACCCTATATAAAATCCATATATAGCGGACATCATATATAAAAACTAGATACAATGGCTGATTACCTTACATTGGTTGTTTCCTTATATTAATGTTGATACTTTGGTGATGTTGTGATGTTTGCATAATCCAAAAATGAGGTGAAAGTGCTACTAGTAATAAAGATAAGTGTCAATATATGTAACTCTTATCAGTTTTTACTATTGGATATTATTATTAAAGTTTATTTCTTGATTTAAAAAAAAAAAAAATTTGATGTGAATTTTTTTTTGCACTAAAGAAAAAATATATACTAAAACCAAACCAGAAGTTGCAGTAGTTTATTTTGTTTTAAGAAGTCGTCAACAACACCATCAGAATATAAAAATTCATTTTAACAAACACCCTTCTAAATAATCTGTATTTCTTATCTAGAAAAATGCAAAATAAGATGCGCTATCACGCTATTTCATATATACAAGTAAATATAAAAAATGAAGTAATAAAACAAAGGAGACAAATTGCATTTTATTTTCCAATAGCATGCCAAACAAACAAATGAAAAAACGTATAAAGAATGTTTCAAAACACCAGCAACATATAAGAACATTACAAGTTGAAACCGTTTTGAAATAAACTAGCTCTAAACTGTGAATGTAAACATTTCATAGTCCTTCCTTTAGACCTGTAAATCTTACAACCTCTCTAAGTAAATAAAAATAATCAAAATTCAATAGATAAGATCTGAAAAGATCTGGCCGGGGGGATAGAAGATAGAGCAGATCTGACCTAAGGGATTAGAAACTCGATCGGTGGCCAGTTATTACTTCCTGTGGATCCTTTGCTGAAATTATGTGAATTTTTTTCTGTGAAATTAGCATTTATCTGTTGTTTCCTGCTGAAATTATGTGAATCTTTTTCTGTGAAATTAGCATTTATCTGTTGTTTCCTGTGCTATTACACTCTACCCAGCAAATCCTAAAATCCAAAACTGCATTAGGGCAATGGAACGAACCTTGAGTAGTTTGATGACGCGGCCGTTTCCGAACACCTTGCGTATAAGCAGAAACTTGTGGATATCGTCCGGAGGAAAATATGGTGCGAGCACGCATTTTTCTGAACACTTTTTCCGCTGAACTTTGCAAGCAGCACATGGAGGTGTGTACGATATTTGTGCAGTGGAAGAATTGGCGTGGCTCATCTTCACAAAACAACAAAAGGAAACCAGTTGTATGAGAACCTTCATATCATTGTTTTTCTAAAGCGACAATATATTACGATAGCATCCACATATTATTGCTTACCTTTCAATTTTATGATGGAATTAAGGAAAGCAGCAGAAGTTTAACGGTGGAGTTTCAAGCATACCAGGAATCAGCTACTTATAACCCAAATGTCGGAGAAGTACGGCGAATATAGGCCATCCATTTGCTATTAAAGACTGAAATAGTACGTCGGTATTCGTTTCTATCTGATGTCATGTAGGATGTCATGTATTCTACGATGCAATGATGTCACTTTTTCTAGGTATTCTCTTTAGTAATTAGTTTCTTTTAAGGGTAGCAAGATTTTGCAAAAATAAATAGTTGTTTTTAGTGTGATTTTTTTGGATGTTTTTTTATGAATTTTGTTGGTCTAATTTTTTTAAAATTTGGTAGTAATTTATTGAAATTATAAGTTTAGTAGTAACCTCTACATAATAGAAGTGACCTAAATTTTTTTTAAAGTGTTAAATCCATATATACAATCAAAAAACTAATTTAAATAACATAAATCAAAATTACTCAAAATTTACTACAAATTAAACCTAACTATTATCCTATTCAAAAATTTAAGCTATAATAAAATTTGATTAGCACTATCCATTATTGAGTAAAATATGTAGGCTATAATAAAATTTGATTAGCACTATCCATTATTGAGTAAAATATGTAGGCTATAATAAAATTTGATTAGCACTATCCATTATTGAGTAAAATATGTAGCAATATCGTACCATTTTATACACAAGTCTACATTATAATGAAAATTTGATTGAACTTAAATTTTGTCGAACTTCTCATATTAATTGCTACCCTAATAACTTTAAAAGAATTGTTGTAGCTCCTGTCGACCCTGTAAATTCAAATGTAAAGTTTTGGGGCCATTCTATGGCCTCCAGAAGTCAACCGAGAAACCCCAACGAGTAAACCAGAAACGTTGGTGTTTGCCACTTGAGTCGATTCCTTGACGTGTCCATCCCAGCCGCAGATTAAATGCGTGTTCCCACATATATTTTGAAAGCACATAGAAATAAAATGGTAAAATATTTTTAAAATTCTTAAAGGGACATACCATTCAAAGTTGCAGTCGCTTTTTTTGAATACATAGACTGTTATTTCTTCTCGTCGCATCCCAGCAGGGTCGATTCTCCAGCCATTGGATGGACGGTGGAGCCTCTAACTTGAACTTTTTATTTTCAAACCAATGTATTATTTCAATATTGATAATTGACATTACACAAGACGGTGAGGCCCTCTCACCAATGCTTTCTATTTGCAGACCAATTTATTAATTTATTATTGATAATTTATTCTTTTATTATTGATAGTTAACATAGTCACGTTGAAAATGTGTGCGCGCCGACGATCAGAGAACAATTTCAAAGAATGTGTAAACAATACGCTCAAACTTCATTCCACTTCGATTACGGCGATAATCTACGTCACATCGTCGATAAGTTCCTTACAATCGTACGAAGAAATTTGTGATGAACATGGCGGGGTAACGAAGAGAAATTCAGAGTGGAGAGATTTGGACGCCCACAAATTTAGGATTCAGCATGAAGGAAAAAATAGACAGCCGGGTAACAAGGAAATCTCTGGACCAAAATTTACTCAATCAGAGTGCACTAATTAGAAAGTTAGAACCTTGGGCAAAGTGAGCAAGGATTTGTTAAAATCCCAATTAGTGTTCATAGGCGTTAATCTAGGGATTTAAAACATATTTATGTAGAAAGAGCCAAAATGTACGATTATATATAAAAAGGATAACATATCATAACATAATGACATGAAAGCCAAAAAGAATGTAATCTAAAGAACTATAACAGCAATATATTATTAACATAATAAACAAATATTTAAGTAGAAGCTTTTATTTCACTTATTTTCATGCAACCAAATATATGGGGTAATAACCAAATATAGGGTGGTAATGTTATTATAGACTTCATCAATCGATGAACATAAGGAGCTTTATCGATTGGTAACCCACAAAAAAAAATACAGCCAACTACTAATCAACCCTTTAAATTATATATATTCTCCCATGTGATGGAAGATACCATCTAATCATAGAGATTGTTCTCACATCATTGCCATGATTTAATGTTAAGTGGGAATAGTAAAAAACCAATTGGTATTCATGTCTGTTAACCCTCTAATTAGCAAGAGGAACTTAAAACATATGTATGGTAAAAGAGAGCCACCATGTATGATTATATATAAGAAACATAACATGCCATACCATAATAACATGAAAGAAAAAGGAATAGAAATAGATATCATGGCAATATATTAAGGCTTTTATGTAATATCTTTTTGTTTCTATGTAAATGTCATTTTAGATTGAACTATTTTTGGTGGTGATGGCTAGAGAGTCATGGTGAATTAGAGTTAAAATAAATGATAAAGTATGATGATGTAATAATCAATTCTATTAATGAAAAAGAAAGGCTCAAGATTTACTTGGGAAATAAACACTTAGAGTTAAAGAGATTATTGCCGAGATCCAGAAACTAATGTGGACGAATGAAATCAAGACAAACTTTCTTAAAATCATTCCTAAAAATTCCTAGGGGTTGGGTAATGAGAATTGATATGATTGGAGAGAAAAATCTATTAAATCACTCAGTGTAAAAAAAACACCAAGAGAGAATAAAGCGCCGCGTGAGAAAAATACGGCTTTAATGGAAAAAGGGAAGACATTTTTTTTGAAATATAGGAAAAAGTCTAAGCTATTGGGTTGGCATACCCTAGAAGGGAAGCAAGGCATAAAAATACCTTATCTAGAATCACAAGAGGTTGTTGATTCAAAGGTAATGAGATCTTAGCTCAGGGGGAACCTCTAGTGAAGGTTCATGGTTGGGTGGAAAGTTGTTCATCCAAAGTAGACCGAGTTGGTTATGGTTAGCATTTCTGGTTGTTGTTTATTTAAAGTATTATCTTTTTATGTTACTTTAATTGAAAACCCCTGTATTGGGTGATTTGTAAAACTAGTTACATATACGATTAGTAGTAGCCTAAATTATATTTAGACAGGGTATACCTGCAAAATTTATGCATAGGTTTTGCATCCCGTTGGGAAAGGACTCACAAGAACTATAATTATTTCTATTGTAGTGTATTACATTAAATTTATTCTTGTTGGTACTGTATGTGTGTGTGTGTTTTGATATTGTATATACTAGTTATCCTCTGTACACCTACAGGCAGTGAAGGTGATGGTTAAAATAATTCAATTTTGTCGACGAACAAATGTTGTATCAAGATTTGGTAAAGAAATTTTAACCCAAAGAATCTTTAAATTCGAAATTCCCAAATAGGAACCTTGTCTGAAAGTTGGGCGCCTAATGGTAATTTGGATGTTTAGGACACTACGATGGACCCTTGTTATAGTTCTTAATTCAGATAGAGGCCCCAAGATTTTGACTTCAAGCTACGAGGTTGTTTTACCATAAAACTCACCCCAGTGAAGGTAGGCACTTTTACCTTTAGTATATGAGTTTCAGAAAATTCATGAATGAGTCGTATCGTTCCCTTATAAAGTGGAAATAGTCAGTTATGAATATAGTTTTGGTAGTTGTAGAGAACCACGAATTCTAGAAAAATAATTAGTACTAAAAACTATAAAAAAATATACGCATACTTGAACGTCGGGCCAGTTGTAACATGCCCTGGATTCCAATATAAGGGGATGGGAGAAAGTTAATAGTCTTTATATGAGAAGATAAGTAGTAGTACTAGGAAAAGACTTACAAGTAAGTGAAATATAGAGTTTAATTAGAGACTATATCAGAATCATTCAGTCAACTAAATAACTTAACCCCATGCATATACTATGGTCACCAGGGTATATAGAGACATCTCTTCCACATGTATGCTCAGAAAGAAACAAAAACACACAATTCGTTTCTCTGTGACTATATGAGGAAGTGAATTTCTAGTTGAGAAATAAGTTAAACAAAATTGTGCATGCTAGCTAGGCACATATACATATTCAATCACTAAATAACTTCTTCGAGAACAAATGTATTAAAAAAAAACATAGATAAATAAATGTTTGGGTGGGTTATTCTTAAGAATACCAGCTATTAATTCTCAATTTCGAAGTGATGGTGAAATATAACATTTAATTCTAATAATAAGCTCAATATTTATTTGGTAGCACGTGAATCAAATAATTTTTTTAAAGGAAGGAGATAAAAAAACAATAGTCGAAGTTGAATACATATTGAAGTAGAAGATATTAAATTTATATTAAATCTAACTATGATCTACAGGCTTCATGCTGGATTAACACCTTGCTTCAACAATTATACTATATGTCAATAAAATTAGATTAACTAGCACTAGAACAACCACTATAGAACGTGAAAAAAATAAAAAGATGGATCTCAGATAGAAGTATCATGATCAAGTAGCTTACAAAAAAACAAAACAAATCCCCTCAAGGGTATAAATTGAGAGTGTATAATTATATAATTGTCCTTCCACTAGGAGTTATAAGAAGCATTTTGCAACGCTGACACTAAGCACGACTTATAGCCATACAACGACAAGTATAGATTAGAGAAAAATCCCCTCTTGGAAGTCTCAAAAAACCCATCAATAGTGTATATGTGTCGAACCAACCTGTAGCATTGCGAGTGTTGTTATTCAATGAACCTCGGTCTAAGGCAAAATGATATGAACAAGCTAGGAATGAATACATTCTCCATACCTATGGAAGGGACAACAAACGAGAAATAAATCAATTAAACACCAATGGGACTGTAGGTTTCCTTAGAAACAAAAGTGATAACTTCAACCACATGCTAAATTAAGCGAATATAAAGGCTTACCATCACACGAAGCTGCTGCCGAGGGATTTTTCTCTTCTAACTGAGAAGGGGTCAACATAAGTGCTCAAATCAAGCATGATATCATTGAATATAATCCAATAAAAAAAACCTACATTAAAGGGGGAAGAGAAATATAAATTAAAGTGGGCATAAACCATCAATATGTGATAGAGGAGAAGATGGACTGAGCACCAAAAGAACCCATAAAATCGATTGGTCATGTGGGAAGCATAAAACTAGGTCATGAAGAGTCCACATTGGTTATGTCACTAATACTCACATCTGGTAAAATGAGGTTATGTTTTTACTTGACATAGAGAAGTAAGTTCTTTTACTTGATAAAATTCTCATCCTCCAATGTGGAATCTTCAACAAGTAAGTTCTTCCACTTGATGAGATACTCCGAAATTGATCGATTCCGTAGTTGTCGATTTCTTTTTTTTTGTGACTACTTCCAGTTCCAATATGATTTTTCCTTCCTCGTCAAGTTCTGGAAATACTATTTGAACTGGGATCTTCTCATCTATAACCTTATTTAAGCATGAAACATGGAAAATTGGGTGCACTCGAGAAGATGCAGGAAGCTCCAATTTGTATTCCATATTACCAATCTTTTTTAACACCTTGTATGGACCATAATACTTTGGTGATAATTTATTATCCTTCTTAGCTTTCTTGAGGGACATTTTTTTGTATGGTTGTATTCATATAAATACCGAGTCACCTACATCAAAACTTCTTTCAGGGCAATGTTGTTCTACTTGTTGTTTCATTATATTCTGCACCAAAGTGATGTTACCCTTTAAGGGTTTGAGAACTTGTTGTTGATGCTCGATGTGATCTTCCAATGCTTAAACATTATAATTTTCTTTTAAAGATGATGTAATGGATGGTGGATGATATCCATAAAGTTCCATAAATGGGGTCATTTTTGTGGCAGTATAGAAGGAAGTGTTATATCACCATTCAGCCAGAGGCAACCACTTGACCCATTGTGTCTGTTTATTAGATACAAAGCAACAAAGATATCCTTCCAAACATTTGTTCACTACTTCAGTTTTTCTATCAGATTGACAATGATAAGATGAGCTATGAGCTAACTGAGTACCCAAATATTCCACCTCTTGTACTCCAAAGAAATATTTGGAAATTTTTTCATATAATTGTTTCTCCTCCAATAGTTTGAGCACCCTGTCAACATGTTGAACATCATCCTTCCAAGACTTGTTGTAGATTAGTATATCATCAAAAAATACTAACACAAATTTTCTAAGGAAGGGTTTGAAAATGGAATTCATCAAACCTTGAAATGTAGAAGTTGCATTGGTAAGGCCAAAAGGCATGACCAGAAATTCATAATGACCCTCATGAGTTCTAAATGTTATTTTTTGAATGTCTTCAGTCTTCATTCTGATTTTATGATATCCTGAATGGAGATCCAACTTGGTGAAGTAAATTTCTCCATGTAATTCATCAATGTCGGGAAAGGGAAATTTATCTTTAATAGTAAGTTTGTTGAGCTCCCTATAATCTAGATGCATGCACCATGATCCATCCTTCTTGTGTACCAATACCACTGGAGAAGAGAAAGAACTTTGACTAGGCTGAATTATACCAACCTCTAGCATTTTTGCAACCATATGTTCAATTTCACTCTTTTGGGCATATGGATATCTGTAAGGCCTGATGTTGGGGGGAACACTTCCTAGAATCAAATGAATAGCATGATCATGACCATGAATAGATGGGAGTCCTTTGGGACTCTCAAATACCTTGGAATGATTGTCCAAAATGTTTTGGAGATTTGGTGAACTAGATGATTTCGATGCGGGAACCTCTAGTAAACATAATTGTGCAATTACACCCTGTTGTTCTTTCTTTAAAAGCTTTGTTATTCCGTTAGATCTGATTATCTTTCTCATTTTCTCTTTTCTACCCCTTAATTCAACTTCCTTTCCTTCCCAAAAAAATTCAAGAAAAGTTCTTGAAAATTAAAATCCATTGTACCCAAAGATTGTAGCCATTGGATTCCTAGTAAAACATAAAGCATTGGACTATTCAAGACATATTCTCCCATGGATAGCTTGATATTATGGCACTTTCCAGAGAAATTTATGGTTCCTCCATTTGCAACCATTAATTGACACTTTGATGCTAGATATAGGAAGCAATTCAATTCGTTGGCTATCTTACAATGAATAAAATTATGGGTACTACCCGAATCAATCAATACTATTACATTTTTCTTCTTGATATTCCCTTCTATCTTGAGATTTTGAGTAGTGTTAATTCCTATCAATGCATTACAAGATATGGTCAGATTCATTTCTTCTTTCTTTGGGATTGGTTCCTAGTGTATATCCTCTTCTTTTCATGTTTCTTTTTCTTTTTCTTGCTCCTCTTCCCCATCTATGTAAATTAATTCCTTCTCAGCACACTTATGACCTTTAGTGTATTTTCTATCAAAATTGTAACAAAGCCCTTTTTCTCTTTTTCCTTCCAATTTTTATGGTGTCAACCTTGTACCTGGTGAAAGGCTAGGAGAAACAATACTTCCATCTTTATAGTTGTGAGTAGTAGGCTTCTTTGTTGCCATAATTTTGCTTTCCATTTTTCTTGCCAACCTGAATTCCTTCTCCAATGAATTAGGTTTCCAAAGGTGAACCTCATGTTGGATGTTATCCTTTAAAGTCCCCATGAACACATCAATCGTATGCTCCTTTGTAATATCTTTTACCCTTATATTCAATTTTTGGAAGTCCTCAATGTGCTCCATCATTGAACCCTTTTGTTTGAGATTTATGAATTGACTAAAAAAGGTGTTGCTTTTTGTATCCTCATAATGAGCTATCATTTCTTCCGTAAAAATTGCCCAAGTGACAAATTGTTTACAAGAGCAAGGCCATCGATACCATACAAACTGATTTGGTTCCAAATATAAAGTTGCAATGCGTACCTTTTGTGCATTTTGCACATTATGGAGATCGAAATATTGCTCCATCTCTAGTATCCATGTGACAGGATCATTTCCATAAAACTTCCTCGTATTGATTTCTGGAATGTGGTGCGTCTTCAATCCAACGTTAGAGTCTATGAAATTATGATTAACATTTCTTTTGTTCTCGTCATGAGTTTTCTTTACTACCCTTTCGCCATTAGTAAGCATTTCTTGTAGCAAATTTGTCAAATATGTCTTCAAATCTTCCATTTTTCCTTTAAGTTTTTCTTCTATACCATCCATCTTAGCTTCCACGCCCTTTCAATTCCTTCAAACTAATTTTTCAATCAAACTTATGCAAAACTTTAAGAACAATTACAAACCTTTTTCCACTTTGTAGGAGCTCGATATTGAATCTGTTGTATCTCTGAAATTTCAGATCTTCAAAGTTTGAAATTATGTCCTGCAATAGCCCTCTGAGTCGTCTTTTCAACCCTGCAATTTTGATCAAGATAGGATTCTCCAAGGAAGCGTTATGCTAAATCTCCCAAGATGACCAGATTATAGACTAGTTTTGTAGAGTGAACTTGTACGAAGTGTCACATGTCACTATTTTGAACTTAGGACCTAAAATCAATACAAAGAAACCGACTGGTCATCCTCTCTCTATACATTTTTATGAAATTTCAATCTGATGCTCAGAGAGAAAGTTATGACGATTTTCTGGAGGTCACATGTTTGGGATGTAATTCGGGAGCCTCCAAAAACCGTAAATGTCTTGGACCATATCTCCGAAAATATAGCTAAAAAAAATCTGAAATTTAGGTCAGAGCTTCATCCAGATTTCGGCTCAGATGGGTTTTGATTTCATAGTCTGAACCTTCATATAAAAAAACATATAGTAAACATGTCACAGTGACCTGTTTGCGATGCAATTCTGGAGCTTCCAAAAACCCTAACTTCCTTAGATCATATCTCCGAAAATATAGCGAGACAAGATCTAAAATTGAGACCCAAGGTTCAGAACGATTTCCTCTAAACTGGAGTTTTCTTTTAGCTTCTGAAACTTCATAGAGAAAAAGTTATATCGAAAATTTCACGATGACCTATTTGGAGCAGAGAAACCTTAGAATCCAAAGCTCTGATACCAAATGTTATGAAAGCAGCTCACAAAAAGATAGAAAAGATATATCGACTTAAAAATAAGCCTCTTCGAGGGGGAAACCTCCTTTACATTACACAAATGAACAATTCTTGGATGATACAAATGACAAGACCTCCTTTCTATATATAGGAATTTAAGGGGTCCCAATACAATCAGAGCCTACATAACAATAATATTGTAGGGGAACAACAATAACAATAGTGGGCTTCTATGGGGCATAATAATAACAACATGGGGACTATATGGGATAATAATATAATATAGGGGTTGCACTAATAACAATATGGGGTTACGCTAGTAGTATAGGGACCTAACAGACGTGGAGTATATGTAAAGTCTTGAACTAGGTATGTAGGAAAGGTAAATACATCTCAAATAAGGTTATGTGTAATAGGTGGTAAAGGTTGTGATTCCTTTGTAATTCGCATGAAGAAAAAAAAATTGTTTGCTATGGTGAAGAGGTATGTGACATTTTATTTCATTTACTTTCATACAACCAAATACATTGTTGTGATAATCATATAGAATTCATCAATCTATGAATATGTGCGTCTTTATCAAATTTGTAACCCATAAAACACTTATCCATCAATAACCATTTATGAATCAACGCTTTAAATTATATATATTATCTAGTGTTCTAGAAAATCCCATTCAATGATTGAATTTTTTCTCACATCATGCCATTATTTAATGTTAATTAGAGATAGTAAAAGCTTAATTGGTTTTCATATGTATTAATCTTATAATTAGTAAGAGGAACTTAAAACATATTTATTGTTGAAAAGAGACACCATGTATGATTATTTACTAGAATTATAACATATGACAAGATAATAACATGAACGGAAAATAATAATGTAATCTAAAGAAATAGTTATCATAGAAATACTTTATTGTCATATTAAAAAATATTTAAGTAAAGGGTTTTATTTAATTTATTTTCATATCAATAAATACATTATTGAGACAATATTATAGACTTCATCATATAGGGAGATGGGGTCTTTACCAATTTGTAACCCATAAAACACTTGTTCCATCATAAACCAACTATTAATCAACCCTTTAAATTATATATATTCCCCGGTGGGCTAGAAGATCCCATTCAACGATTGAGATTATTCTCACATCATTTCCATGATTTAATGTTAAGTGCGGATAGTAAAAAACCAATTTGTGTTCATATGTGTTAATCTTAGAATTAGTAAGAGAAAATTAAAACATATGTATTGCGAAGAAATCCACCATGTATGATTATATACAAAAAAAAAAGAAAGATAACATATCATAACATCATTAACCTGAAAGAAAAATAATGCAATATAATGAAATAGTTATGGAAGAAATACATTACTAACATAATAAAAAATATTTAATTAAAGGGTTTTATTCCATTTATTTTTATCAAAAAATATATTGTTGTGGAAATATTATAGACTTCATCAATAAATGGATATAAGGGTATATAAATTGTAACCACAAAACACTTGATCCATCAACAATGAACTAGTAATCATCCCTTTGAATTATATTTATTCTCTAGCAGGCTAGAATATCCCATTCAATGATTGAGACTTCTCTCACATATCTAGTTGCATTAATATTATCTTCTTGATTGTTCACATCTCTATGCAGTTTATGGAAATCCTCCATTTCTTTTTCTTCTCAAAACTTTGGATTGCATCCCTTAGAGTCTATTTGTGGTCTCCATACCTTATTTAAAAAAAAAAAATTTCTCTAATTGTCCTTCTAGTATGAAAAATTGGTGGTATGAGTCCAATTACATGTCTACTAACATGCCACCATCATATCCATCATTAAAGAAAATGGTCAAATAGAGGAAAAACACACATGTTGAGTTACTGTCAATTCAACTATGGCTTTCTTCTCTAGATGAAGAGGATAACCTAGGGACCTCCTTCCATATAGATGATATAAATTTCTCAAATTCTTAGAAATTATTACATTTTGAACATTAATCCAATAGTATATTTTCTGCTACGATTAATGCTTGACCATGTTGAAAGTTTCATTCATTTCGCCTCATTTCCTTAACATATGCGCATTTTGTGTTGGTCAATGTTTGTAATATTTTTAGGATTATGTATTTTATTTTTTTCAACTGATCACAATTGGTGAAGTTGGGCTTGTGCCTGTTGATTAGATCTCTAGATTTTGACCAACCTTTCATTTCATTTGGTGAGAACAATTAGTTAATTAACCTCAGTCTTTAAGTGAACAACATTTGCTTAGAGCTCCTCTACTAGATTTTTTGTATCCTTGATAACATTCATCAATTTTGTGTGTTGTTGTGTACTTATCTACTTTTCTCCATCTCAAATTTCATTTTCACTCTAAAACACTCCATATATTATATTAAAGGATCAATGGAGCCCACTAGTTCCATATTCTTTAAGTCTATATATGTATGATGTGTTTTATGAAATTTTCATAAGCTTTCCTTTTTCTCTCTTGAACGCCAAAGAGAAGTGATTTGGATTGGATCATTATATTATTTGTCATATATCTCAGTGTTTTTAGAGTGGAAATATAATAAGAATCAACTTGTAGTATCATTTTTACTAGCAAGTCGCAGTCTACAGAATTGGGGTCTAAAACGTTATGGAGCCATTTTAAAGCATAAATATGTTTCCTAGGGTCCAAAAATTATTTCTTCCCTCAAAATTTATGACACTATTCTACACACAAAGACCTTTCCAAAGGTGTGGGAATCATGTCACGAAACATTTGTATGGAAAATTTATGGAAACACCGATTACTCATGCATATGGGGCTAGCCATGCGTGGCATATCAAGAATACTTTAGAAGGTAAAAAATGTAGCTCTAGTTGAGGATGTCAAATATTACACCTAGTTGGGTATTGGGGTGTGTTAAATACCAAACTGTTAGGATTATTAGGGGTTCCATTCTATGTTTCTGTAATTTTTTCCATGGTTAAGCATAAAAAGTAGGAGTGGAAATTAGAGAGAAGAATATAGAGAGTTAAATTTGTATAACATCCATATAGGCCAAGTCGTCAAGTAACTCTAGAGAGAGTACCTTTTCCTTTATAATTGCATATTTCCATACTAAAAAAGAGATAGTAGTGCAAAATCACTTTCTAGCTTGGTTTCCCCCATAAGGTTTTCCCAAAAAAAAAAAATTGTCTATTTTGGATTATGTGTGTACTTATTTCCATTTTGTATTTATCACATTTAACATAATAAAAAAATCACTTAAAATTTGTAAATGGGGGAGTATGAAATCTAAAAATAATTAAAATTCATAATAAATATTTCAATAATTTTATCTAATTTCTTGTGAAGTAGTGTTCCAATGGGATATCCATAATAGTTTACAGATCAAGAAGTGTGGATTTTCTTAGTTGTAGTGATAATGATCTCATCTTCGAGTATTTATTCAACTTCACATTCCATTTCTTGTATTAATGACTATATGGATTCAAATATTATTTTGGATACCTCAACCTCATCCATCAAAGCATGTTTTGTGTGGTGTAAGGTATCATATTTAGCATGGAGGTTTCTAAGTGTATATCAAGTCGTTGATTTTCTTAAAGCAAATCCAAATTACCTTGTCTTATTTTCAACAAGATGTTGTTGAGCCCGTCTCTTGATATTATATGAATGAAAATCTAATTGTTATTATGGATTTGGTGAATTTCCATTGGCACTAATTCTTGCAAATGTAACATAGAATTCTTGCAAATGAAAACTATATAAATATTGTTTAGTATGAATTAGGGAATCTAAATTATTTGATTATTTGACATGCATACTTTCTTTCTCTATGTTGTGTTTCTAACATGTGTGCATTGGGGCGGGGGGGAGTGGGTGGGTTTCTTCACATTAATCTTCCTTAGGGCCTTGGGAGGACACAATTCATGGCTCTTTGTTATTACACTTTGGATTCTTTGAGCCTTGTTCATCCCCTTTTGATGACTCATGGAGGCTTGTTTCACCTATGGTTATAGCCTCTTAAGTATAATTTCTAATAATAATTCATTCAGAGTCTTCATTGTAGACATAATGTTGTTTGTCTTTTAGGGAAGGATGACCAAATATTATTGTTTCCTACCAGTCCCTAACTCTATGATTGTAATTAATGTTTGAAGGAATAGGTCGTCATCATATGGAACGTATATGATGTCTTTGCCTATGATTTCTCTAGTGCTTGAAATTGGTAGAGAATAAAATGGCACAACAATAAGTAAAGGTGTTTTTACCTCTACCCAAGACTTTTCTAGTCCAATGGCCTTGGTGACTTATAGTTGTTGTGGCCCCAATTCCATGAACTACTTATTCATGGCTATGGACATGACTATCCTAGTGACACCGTGATTTCTTTGGTTACTAAATTTATCTTATGGAATTGAAGGATTGAACAATGTGATTGTTGTTTTGTACTCCTTTCTTAGATGTTCAATGCCTTTACACTCAAAGATTGATATGTTTCGATATTATTTTTATGTTTAAAGGATTTTTATAGACATCATACATTCACATAATTTAAACACTTTAAAGCAACTACCTACCGTAGTAGATAAAATATCAATACGCTCATGTATTACATGGTTAAAACTCTCAAAGAGGGACATTTCCTAGGCACCCACCAACATAATCACTTGATACAATATAATAATCCAAAAGAAAAATATTTCATATATGAATCTCTCATAATTGGTCATCAGTAAATGGCCCTCCATTATTCTTGAATACATATCATGGATCATTGAGTTTTATGACATGTATTAATTTCCATTACTATTGAGGAGAGGATGAACTATTGGGTCACATTATGTCTACAAGTTATTCATGACTACCATATTGGATCATGATAAATGCAATCTAAAAACACACTTTACCTAAGGACACATTAGACCAAGTTGATCTTAATTAACTCATGAGTCTACAAATCCTAATTTTCCCTTTTTAGGGTCCTAACCTAACATCCCTACTTTAGTATCAATTTATTCAATTACTTAAATTTAAGTCATTAATATATCAGTTCTTACTTTAGAATGGAAATACCATAAAAATAATAAAAAAAACTACAAGCCAAGGCTACAGGGGGCTCACTTACTGGATGGGAAACTTAAGGTAGGTTATGTGAGGGCATAGAAGATATCCTTTCACTCAACCATGAATAGAGTGTTCCAACTTTATTTACAAAACAAGTCACAAACCCCTTCTTTCATATTAGCTAGTTCATTATAACTATAATGAAGAAAATATTTTAGAAATTAAATATAAGGGGGTTTTGTTGTCTGGGGTATCGATATAGGGTCTCTTCATGACAATTTTCATAATAATTTAATACAATACTCATGAAACAAAATTACTATCCATGTCATGCCCTTCAATAAGAAGTCCATCTTTTATCAATCATACACACAAATGTAAGAAATGAAATCTATGAGATTATGGTTACAAGGGTGACAAAACAAATCCCCTCCATGATAGGTTACAATCTTTCACAATGTTTGAAAAAAATTGTTAGAAAAACCACAAAGAGTTTCAACATGTTTTCCCTTCCCTTTGGTGGACAATATTGCTTCTACAAATGGAATCAATTGTAAGTAATCATGAAAATTGAGCATCAAAGTATTCCAAAAAATAAAATCAAAAACCTAATTATAAATTAGAGAGTAAGCACAAAGTTTTGATTATGTAAGGGATATCGAATTGCAAGTTGAATCCTATATAAAAAGACATGGAATTAAGTGCAGCCTAGTTATAACTATTGATATGCCACTTGGTCACACTGTAGAGGATGAATAAAAAACTTGGTTATTAAGAAATTAATCACATAATCTACTCATGAAGAGAATTGTCACATACTCTAGGTACAATTATTAATATGAAATCTAGTCACAGTGTAAGCCACCAATACACAAATTTGGTTACTAAAGAATAATCACATAGCTTATTCATGGAAAGGATTTGATGCACAATGTAGCTACAACCTAGAGAATTGATCACAAACATAATTTGTCAATGAAAATGCAAACAACTATGCTACAAAGCTAATAAAAACTAAGGCAATATGGTTGAGTCGATGTTCCCTTACCATCCATCTCATGCTTCCTAAAGAGAAACTAAATTATATGTAAAAATGGTACACAATCATATCATATAAAACATTAGAAAATAGACTTTGGATTACTCTAGCACGAAGGTACATTAAAGCACATAAGTTCCTAGCAATTGGATTGATTGAATTGCAAACATATACATTGTATTCTATTTTTTCTCAAATGGGTCAACCCCTTAAAACTAACAATGGTTGAACTTTATAGTTGTTTACATGATGAATATGAAGGATGGACAAATCTCATGAATCCCCTATATCGTGTATGTGAATCATCTATATATATTAGAAATAGAGAAAATGGGTAATCTAAATGGATTCCTTCACATATTTAAGATCTAAATAAACCATACTAAATATAATTATTTGTTGGCATGCTTATTTGGGTGAATGTATTGTGTAGGCCTAATACTTTTTTTAGCACTCCTTTTTTTGTTTTCCTTCACCGCTACTTTGACCAATGGAAAACCTCCCTTGATCAAGCTAGGGTTAGCTTGATGAACACAAGATCTTCCTAAACTTACTAGAAATAGATCCCATGTTGTGATTTCCTCTTTGGAGACATGAAATGAAGTCAATGATGTAAGTGGATTACAAGACCTAGCTTAGAAATTTAATTAGTGGAAATTAGTCTCAATTAAGTGTTGGAATTATGGGTTTATGTTGTCCTTAATGGAAACCAAGTTTATTTCACAAAAATTCTACAGTATTCATAGGAACAGGAATTACAATTTATTTCTATGTGGTTAATTCGATTTGATGGTCCATGTGAGTTGATCAAAATGGTAAATATCGTTTTTTTATTTTTTTGTCATTCTTGAGGTTACAAGTCAATGTGAGTTGGTCAAGTGGTCCAACCCATTTGCATAAAGAATATTTTAATTTGAGGGTTAAGATCATGGAGGTTACAACTATTTTTTGTCAAAAAAATCTTATTTATAGTGGAAGTTACCTTAGAAGCAATAACGAGCTCTCGAAATCAGTTTCAAATTTGGACCAAATAAAATACTTTTGAATGAATGTTTGATGTCAGTTTCGAATTGGTATTGGACCAAATAAAAACAAAAATTCTTTAATATTAAGGCTTGATTATATGGAAAAATACCATTCACTATCCCCATTGGTTGAGCCCATGGTTTCTCATGCTCAAGACTGCCTTCTCAACCTATAAATTCAGAATTGTAAGAGGCATGGTGTGTGTATCTGTACGATCGATATATCCTATGGTATTTTGTTTCTCATAATGGACTCGTAAAGGAAGAAGATCTCAAGTCAATATTTAACGAAGGTCAATCTCGGTATGCATAACACCTGATGTGATGACCTTTTGTGATCTATGCACCAATCGAAGCACACTTGTTAGAATAATTTTTTTCGTATTGTCGTAGTTTCCTTATGATCTTGCACAAAGGCAAACGTATGAAATATGAAGAGTAGCAAATAACACACTGTTTAATTTTTTGTGCATTCAAGCGAACACATATTTAATAGATAAGAGATTTGTGTACACATGGTAGGTTATGTAATTTTTAACGATGTGTTTTGAAAGATTGATTTTGTCTTTTTGAGGTGACATTGAACCAACAGAGAATACATAGTTGATGTATCAATCTACCATAATTTATCACTTTTGGACAAATCAATGTATTTTTCACTAGCACCAATGATCTATATATGTATGGGTTTTTTAGTCTGTCCTATTTTTCCTTGTGTGCGCATAAATCTTTTTGACCCACGATTTTTTTTTGTAAAACATTGATATTAACACTCTATTTATTCTTTGGATCTTGGTTATATAAGAAAGTGGTATGCAGAAGTCGTTTGAAGTATTTTTGCATGGGAATGGAATAAATTATTTCGAGAAGTATGTTTACCCTATACAATTCGACTTCAGATCTATTGCATGCCATATTTAATGTTTTATGTATGCTATTCTGGGAGCTGTGATTTCAGTTTGAGGATTTATGACAAAACCTATGTGCAGAGACTGGAATTTTGGGGCATAATTATTTTTGTGATTACTTGCTAAAAATAATAAGTGGAAATTGTGTGAGATTAGTTTGTTTCCATTGATTATGATCCACATTTGTAATTTTTTCTTGCAAGGATCCGAAGATAGTTGACCATTGCAGAGACATAGGGATATTGTATACACATTATAATTTAACAAAGGGTTTATGCTCAATACACTATAAATATAACAAGATTTTTGTAGTGTTATGTTCATCTATTATTCAAAGAGTTGAACATTCATGGTCACACAAACACATACACACATATATTTATTTGTTGACTTTTGGTTATGGAAGAGCCTTGCTTTCATAGTGTTGATGTTTTACAAGCATGAAAGTTCTTGTTTGCTCGTGGAAAATTGATGAAAACATTTATGGTCTTGTTCACTAATTATTCATTGTATTGAGATCTAGTTCTTTGATGGAACCTTTATGAAGTTGTTGCTTGATGAAGGTATTTGTTTTTTATTTATAAATGACTTGATGTTTGAGGTAGAGTATTTACAGGGTTCTTGTTCATCAGGGTTCCTCCTGTGATTGTAATATTATTCCTATTGCAGGAGAGTTGTTCTTGTGACAAAGTTGTTTGACTTGTTTGATTACTATTGCTTTGCCTATTTTGAGACAAAGGATTCATGGCATGGAAAACAATTTATTGGTTGATCTACATGGACCTCTAATTTGTCATGTTGAAATAACTTGATGAGCACAAAGACATAAATTTATAAGTCATGATGTTATCTGTCTTTTATTGCTAAGAGACTATATCTTTCATGGTGGCCCCAGTTTATTGCTTTTTGTTTAGTTGAATCTTTGACCTGGTATAAGGTAGTGTTGTTGAGAAGAGAATTGGACTTGTGTTTTATAGTTTGGCTTGGTATATGATGATGCACTAGAGTGTGAGGAATTATCACTTGTTTTGTTCACATTTAGAGATTATATGTGCTGCAGAATGAGTTTGGGATTATTGAGAGTTTTGGGCTTATGACAAGATTATTTATTTGCTGCTACTTGGTATGGTATTTGAAAGTGTTCGTTAGTTAGGATTTTGATAGTGTACTTCATAGAATCTAGCTTGGTTTGTGACATGGTTGGTATTTCGCTTGACATGATAGTGTTATGGGTTCATAGGATTTGTCCTGGAATTTTATTATGGCTTGGTATCATTAATGATTTGGTTTTATCTTGGTATATTGGATTAATCTAGCTGTAGTGGTATAATTCATATTCAATGGTTGATATTCATTGATATAGTGATTGGCATATTTGTATTCAGTGACTCAGTGATTTATATATTGGAATTCAGTCTTGGTATCTTGGTATTGAGTAGTGTTGGGAAAAATAGTAAGGGGGGGTGAATCAGTATTTTCAAATCATTAAACTTTTAAATTTCATATCCATATTTTTGTACATGAATTTACTGAAGGGAACCCACATATGTATACGACTATTATTTAGACAACTAGTGTATATCTAGTAAACTTACTTTTTAGTTAATTCATTATTTGTTTATCTTGAGCCAGTGCATCAGTACTTCCTTAGACATTAAATAAACATTAACCATGTGCATTAAGAAAAAAATAAAGCATCAGAGAGAAGAAACACATCAATACACATGAACACCAAGATTTTTAGGTGGAAGCCCAATGTAGGAGAAAACCACCACTATTTTCGTCTCTGTCTTCCTTTTATTATAAAGAAAAATTCTTATAATCTTGCATTGGCACAGACTCATACTAGAACGTAGGCACCCACCTATAGAAGGCTACGACCTTCACTCATTCTCAAGTACCCACTGGAAGGGAGCTCCAACCTGCTAATCGTGTTTATTGACACCTACCAGAAGGGAGCTCCAACCCCCTGATCTGATTTACCAGCTACCACTGGAAGGAAGTTTCGACTCCCTCATTGAAGGCTCCAACCTTTAAAACTTCCATGGACCACGTTTCATTAATTTTCATACTGGATCCACCTGATACAACACATCACAACTATAGGCCACATTTCATCAAATTTTGAGACTGGACTCACTACCATCATTTAATCCCAATACCAAATATCAAAACCAAAACTAATCACTGCAACAAATAACTCAATCGTCAACTGAAATAACTAATCTCTGAATCCACTGAATCAACCAATCACTAAATCAAATCAAACCCAACTCAATCAACATATTCTCAAATGACTAGAATAGTTAGATCATTGTAACCAAAGTACTAATACTGAAACCAAACACTGCATCATTGTACTGAATCAACTGAAAGCCCTGATCAATAAATTATTAGAATATATATGCTACTTTTTTGTAGCAAACCCACGTGTATACGTGAATTCCTTGAAGCATACCCACGTACAGATCTCAAAACATTGAACCTTGAAACTAAACCACTGTCACTCTGAAACAAACACTGAATCATACACAAAACCACTGCATCATTATGAAATAATCATAGAACAATCCTTGATCTTCTAGTATAAATAACTAGTAAATTCATCATTATTCAATCAATCAATCCTCAATCAAAACATCACTGTTAAGCACAGATCATCAAGTAAGACTTCATTGACAGATTACAGAAACATAGCAAGACTGATTAAATTGATCAGACATCACTTTTAGCAAAACCCTGGTTTATATATGCACTTTCCTCAAATAATTTCTGCGTGTATATGCGCTTCTCCATAATCAAAACCGCGTATAGATCTGAATATATACGCTACTTACCAGTATTAAACCCACGTGTCTACTGGACTTATAGGTCATCAAACCAGCCTACATATATGCAATTACTAGCCCAAATCTTCGCTACATCATAGAACTTCAGACATACCCAGATCTCAGCATACATAGAAAAATAACACATCAAGACATTATCATCATTGATCAAATCAACCCATAATCAACATTACCATTTCAGATCTATAGGATATGATCCATCATCAAATCCTTGGGTGCATACATAGTTTTAGATCAAATACATCAATAATAGCCCATTACATGCACACTTTCTTTAGATCTAACTATTCATGAAAATATTCATCACTTACAAAGCGCTACCACTTTGATATTCATCTCCTTATATAGCTTAGCCCTTATCCAATACCACAGGCCAAAACCATACTAATGTCGATGGTATTCTTAATTAGGATCAAATATCTATTGCTCGTCCCAATACCACAGGTCAATACCACGGTAAAGACCCTAGGTATTTAGAATACCATGGTGCGGAAACTGTATGCACCTTTCCTTCTTCATACCCACGTGTGTACGCATCTTTGCTTTACATAACCTTCGTACACTTCTTGAAATTTCAACTTTATCAATCCTCTATCTCTGAATTGTTATGCCTTTGACCAAACTCTCTGTCACATGTAGACATGTCCTATTGACATATTCATCACTTAGGTTTCCATCAAAAGGAAACTCATCAATTAAATTACCATCAAGGACAACACATTAGTCATAATGCAGCCAAGCAGATTGTTGGGTGTGGATCCAATTTGAAAATTGATGAAAGGTGACCTGCATGTTTTTTATGGTTAATTGAGATAGGTGGATATAAAAATTATGAAATGTGGTCCATGAAGCTACTGAGGATTGGAGCCTTCATTGAGGGAGTAGGAGCTTCCTTCTAGCAGAAACAGATAAAATAGACTATGGAGTGGTAGCTTCCTGCTAGTAGGTGTTGGAGAATTTGTGAAGGTTGTAGCCTCTTGTAGGTAGGAGCCTACATGCTAGATAGAGTCTGCGCTAGTATAAAATGTAAGAAGACATTATTTATAACAAAAGGAGAAGATAGAATAACAACAACAACAGTTTTCTCCCACGTTGGGTTTCCAAATAAAATACCAGTGTCCTTATGTGTTGATGCATTGATCTGTTTTTCATATCTATGGTTTACATTATTTTATACTTTATGCTACTCATGATTTTATAACAAATTGTATCAGAGAAGGCATCTCTAATAAATCTTATCCACTTGAAAGTAGATCAGTGACAATGCAAAGGAAGCACAAGGGAAGAGGTCAAGTGAGGAAAGTAGTGATAGTGAATTATATGATTTCGTGGAAATATCAGCATTCATAGATCAAGGACAATCAATAGTGGTACAAGCCAAGTTAGAAATTATGGACAATAAGGTATGCTTATAATTGATGATACTAGTTATCATGATTGGAAGGAAAATATGAAGATAATGTTCCTCGGAGCTGGTGTTTGACATTTAATCTGTAATGGTTATACTAAAATCCCTCCTTCTCGACTAGAACTACAGAAGAATAATCAGATATTAAATGAAATATTTAGTATGGTACCTCATTTAGTATTAGAGAAAGTTCTGCATTATGAAACTACAAAGGTAGTATGGGATAATCCGTAGGCCATCCATGAAGGATAAGGAAAAAAAGTAAAGGAATATTTCTCATCAAGTAATCTTGTTCCTAAGACATTAAATGAATCTAAAGAAAATTATGGCTTTTCAAAATATGGGAGAGATCATGAAAAATCCCTGTTATGTGAGATGGAGTTACTGACTCATAAGAAGGCACGTTAGAGGAAGTACTTAAACTTAGAAGAAAACATGCTTCTATTTTTTAAAATATTAACAGTATTGAGAATAAGTTACAAGAATGTTAAAATAGGGATCATAAATCAGAACAACTTAATGAAGCGAAACAATATTGTGAAGGTATTGAATCAGAGATCATCTCTCTCAAATTAGATATTGAAAAATCAAACAAACAATATGAGTAGATACTGGAGTATTTGAAGAACAAGAGAATGGGATTAAGGAAGAGATTACCGAATTAAGAACTAAAGTAGAACAAGGAAGAAAGATTGAAGAAGAAATGAGGAAGCAATATATTTAAAAATAAGATCAGTGTCAAAAGTTAGAGTTTTAGGTAAGTATTCTAAAAGGTAAATTAATAGAAAAATACAAACATTTGAAATTCCATGATAGTACCAAGATATTGGACAATCTTCTTAATAGTCAAAGATCTCCCTAAATCAAATCGGACCTTGGTTTTCATGAAAATTTTAAAGGAGAATCTAATTTTCAAGCTTATTCTGAAGTTAACAAAGAAATCTCTCAGAATCTTGCTAAATAATTAAGAAGCCAACTAGACTAGCAACCATGGAAAGTGAATTTTTAAAGGAAAACATTTGGTCCAAATAGTAGAAACAGAAATCCATTTTCACCTCTAATCAATGATATTGAATGTTTTATCTATTATAACTATGGACATATTATAACTAATTATAGAAGAAAATTATTTAGACCTCACGAAAATGGTCTCTTCACAAGAATATCATCAGTTCCTAGGTGCTCAAGTTTCTTTCATGGGTATTGGTTTAAATGCAATATGTTTCGCCACAAAGCTATTGATTGCAATAAGAGAAATATGAAGCAGAAATGTGATTCTCGTTTCCCCTTCTCTGGTCATGTAAGGTGTTATACATGTAACAAGTTTGTACATCTAGCAAAAGTGTGTAGGAACAAGGCTATGAATTCATACAAACAATAAGTAAACTCCATGCAAAGTAAGAAACCAAACAAGAATGTTGTTATCGAAAGACCTAGGAAAAATGGATCCACCAGCGCTACCCACATTAAGCACAAGAAAGAAGAATAGGTAAGGTGTGGCCTTGCTTTCTGTGTATTTGAAGAAGAATATTAATGGTATATAAATAGTGGATGCTCTTATCATGGAAATAAGAGAAAATTTATCTCTCATGAAAAACAAGAGTGGTAAGGTTATATTTGGAAATATTACACCTGCAAAGGTACAAGGAATGCGTAATGTTGATCCTGATGTTAAGAATAGAGAAGAAACTAATGTATTTTGGTTGAAGGGCTAAAGTTGAACATTCTAAGTGTAACACAAATAGCTGATAAAGGGCATACAATTATATTTACATCAACTACATGCAAAATTATAGAATAAGACACTGAAGAAGTTATAGAAAAAGGATTAAAAAATGGAGATAAATGATATGTAGTAAAGAATAATCCATGCATAAATAAGAGGTCTAGCTCCTATCCTTCAAATTCAGAGTAAAGAAAAATAGTCCCCATTCTAGTCTATATATTTGCTGTTGTTTCTAAAAGTAGTGCATAAGTGCATGTGAAGGAATTAGGTCCACAAGATCAGTGGTGCATGTTCAGGGGGAGAATCTTGTATTCTTCCAACAACTCATTTTTCACATTATGGTTTTGACTTTTGATTATGGCAGATTGTTGATCTGAGTTGTTTACCTATGAAGTGTTTATTAGCTATTCATTTATTATAATCAAGTTATTGGGAAAATTTCAAGGGGAGTATCTCATATGCTTCCAAATGGTTCATTGTTGGCATTATGAGGAATTCATTGTTGTTATCTGTCTTCTTGCATTGCGTCTTCAATATATATATATAGACACACACACACAAATCAGAGTAGAGAAAAATAGTCTCCATTGTAGTCTATATATCTGATGTTATTTCTGAAAGGAGTGTAGAAGTGCATGTGGAGCACTCAGGTCCACAGGATTAGTGGTGCATGTTCATGGGGAGAATCTCTTATGCTTCCAAAAACTCATTGTTGACATTATGGTTATGACTTTAGTTTATTGTGGATTGTAGATCTGTGTTGTTGACCTATGAAGTGTTTATGAGCTATGCATCTATTATAATCAAGTTATTGGGAAAATTTCAGGGGGATTATCTCCTATGCTTCCAAACGGTTCATTGTTGGCATTATGATGAGTTCATCGCTGTTATCTATCTTCTTGCATTGGGTCTTCAATGAATATATATATGTGTGTGTGTACATACATACATACATACATACATACATACATACATACATACATACATACATACATACATACATACATACATACATACATATATATATATATATATATATATATATATATATATATATATATATATATATATATATATATATATATTTATATATATAGATATAGATATATAGATAAATATATATATATATATATATATGTACACACACATATACATACATACATATATATACATACATACATACATACATACATACATATACATATACATATACATATATGTATGCATGTATGTATGTATGTATTTATGTTGTTGTCATGATTGGTTGATATGCTTAGTGGCTTCTCATATTGAAGGTCTTCTTTGATTTTTCATATGTTGCTGATGAGACTTTTGTAATCAATGTGACATCATGTACTCATGTTGCACATATTGATGATGAAATGAAGTATTCAGAATGGTATCGTGATATTATGTAATGTACTACTATTTTTTTATGGATGCATGGATCTTTGATTGCGTCATATACTTTTTGCTTTGGGTGATTGATGTTCACTGGGAAGGATGTACTTCAAGGTTTTATAAATGCTCAAGGGGAACATGGTTAGCATGAGAGGTTATGTGAATCTTGCAATATATTTTTTGTTTCATATCAATAGATCAAACTTATAGTGTTAAGCATTGAAGGAGGAATACTTTTCTCAACCTAGTTTTTCTTTTTCCCTAAATGTCAAAGGGGGAGAGAATACTTGGTTGTTTTGTAGGGTGTTGCCATCATGTCCAAAGTGGGATATTGTTGGCATTATGGCTTTATGTTGTCCTTGATGGCAACCAAGTTGATTTAATAAGAACTTTACAATATTCACAGGAATAGGCATTACAGTTGATTACGGTGTGGCTAATTTGATTTTACAGTCCATGTGAGTTGGTCAAAATGGTATTTTTTATGCAACCAGCTCACAAAATAAAATCAAAGATAAATCAATGAATTAAAAATTATCCTCTTTGAGGGAGAAACCTCCTTTACATTAAATAAAATGAAAAGGTCTAGGATGATATAAACAATAAGACCTCCTTTTTATATATATGGTCTAAGGGGTCACAATATAATCAGAGCCTACATATCAATAATAATGTAAGGCCACAAAAATAACAATAGTGGGACTCTATGGAGCACAACAACAACAATAGAGGTTACACTAAAAATAATCATAGAGGGAATATACTAGTATTATAGGGACCTAAAATGCCCCTCTCCTTCAAAAAAGTGTTTTCCGCGACTCTTGAGTAGTTCCTGAGGCTTCTGTATAAAATTATCATCCTCCCATGTGGAATCTTCAGTAGGTAAGTTCTTCCACTTAATGAGATATTTTGAAATTAATCAATTTGGTAGTTGTTAGGTTATTGTTTTCATGACTGCTTCAGGCTCACATATGATTTTTCCTTTCTCATCAATATCTAAAAACATTATTTCAACTAGGATCTTGTCACTGATAACCTTCTTTAAGCATGAAACATGGAAACCGAGTGTACCTGGGAAGATACTGGCAACTCCAATTTATATGCCATAGTACCAATCCTTTCTGACACCTTGTAAGGACCATAGTACTTGGGTGATAATATATTATCCTTCTTAGCTTTCTTGAGGGACATTGGTTTGTATGGTTGTAGCCGTAAAAATACTGAGTTTCCTACATCAAAACTTGTTTCACTGTGACGTTGATATGCCTGTTGTTTCATTCGATTTTGCACCAGAGTGAGGTTATCCTTTAAGACTTGTAGAACTTGTTGTTGATGCTCGATGTGATATTCCACTACTTGAACCTTAGAATTTTCTCCTAAATATGATGTGATGGATGGTCGATGATATCCATAAAGTGCCATAAATGGGGAAATTTTCATTGCAGTATGGAAGGAAGTGTTAAACGACCATTCAACTAGAGGTAACCACTTTACCCATTATGTTTTTTTATCAGATACAAAGAAACGAAGATATCATTCGAAACATTTTTTCATTATCTTAGTTTTCCCATCAGATTGAGGATGATAAGATGAGCTATAAGCTAATTGAGTACCAAGACAAGAAAACAATTTCGCCCAAAACTCTCGAGTGAAAATGGGATCTCTGTCACTTACAATAATCTTTGGGTTTCCATGTAGATTTTGAATTGTTTCCATAAATGTAGTAGCAACTGTACTAGATTTAAAAGGATGAGATAATGCACAAAATTGTGCATACTTGGTAAGTCTATCAACTACCACCATGATGACACTCTTTCCCTCAGACTTGGGTAAACCTGTGATAAAATCCATTGGGACCTCCTCCCAAAGTTAACTTGGAATAGCTAAAGGATGGAATAGAATCGGGGTCTTAATTGTGTCAACTTTATTTTGTTGGAAAACCAAACATTCTGCCATAAAATTTTGAATATCATATCTAAATCCATCCCAAAAAAATTGCTTCTTTACAATGTGGTAAGTTTTTAAAAATCCCGAGTGCCCTCCTAAGGGGGAGGTGAGCAATTCCAAAATATTTTTTTCTTTCATTGGGAATTCTTACAAATATATAAGCGATATTTGTACCATAATGAATCATTTTTCTATCTAAATGTATCAGATGTACTAGGATATTTCTGCAACTATTAAATGAGTGTCCACACCTCTTCATCATTCTTCCATTCATCCCTTGCTTCGGTTATCTAATCAGGTTGGATAATAGAAATGGCACAAAGAAATGTTTCCACATACTCATCCTTTCTTGAAAGTGCATCTGCAAAAACATTTTCATTCCTTTTTTGTAAATGATTTCAAAGTCATAACCCAACATATTTGTGACCCATTTTTGGTGTTCCTCTAAAGATAATCCGTGTTCCAAAATGTATTTAAGACTATCATGATTTTTTTTTTACCTTGAAGTGTCTTTCCATTAGGTAAAATCTGCATTGAATAAGTGCATGTAGTATTGCCAACATTTCCTTCTCATATATATGTTATGTAAATACTGTCATTTGATTGGATGACTTTCAAAATAAACGGATCTTCCTTCTTGCATTAAAACAAAATAAATTCCATTTCCTCGGGCATCGCATTCCATAATAAAGGTTTTTGTGAAATTTGGCATAACTAAGATCAGTGCTTGGCACATTGCCCCTTTAATATGTTCAAAGGCCTTAGTTGCTTCTGGAGTCCAAGAAAATTCATATTTCTTTAGTAATGTTGTTAGAGGTGCTTCTATTCTCCCATAATTCTTAACATACTTGCGATAATACCCTGTCAACCTAAGAAATCCTCGAAGATGCTTTATGGTTGTGGGGATTTTCCATTCCTTAATGGATTTAATTTTATTATGGTATACCTTAACACCCTCATGAGATACAATATGACCCAAAAATTCCACATCCTGTACTCCAAATAAATATTTGGAGGGATTTTCATACAATTGTCTCTCCTCCAATAGTTTGATCACCCTGTCAACATGTTGAACATGATCATTCCAAGACTTGCTATATATTAGTATATCATCAAAAATAGAATTCATCAAACCTTGAAATGTGGAAGGTGCATTAATAAGGCCAAAAGGCATGAGCAAAAATTCATAATGACCCTCATGAGTTCTGAATGTTGTTTTCAAAATGTCTTTAGATTGATTCTAATTTGATGATATCATGAACTAAGATCCAACTTGGTGAAGTAAATTGCTCCATTTAATTCATCTAACAATTGATTAATAATAGGAATGGGAAATTTATCTTTAATAGTGATCTTGTTGAGCTCCCTATAATCTAGATACATATGCCATGATCCATCCTTCCTGTGCACCAATACTACTGGAGCAGAGAAAGAACTTTGACTAGGTTGAATTATAACTGCCTCTAGAAGTTCTGCAACCATATGTTAAATTTCACTCTTTTGGGCATAAGGATATCTATAAGGTATGATTTTTGGAGGAACACTTCCTGTAGTCAAATGAATAGCATGATCATGATCACAACTAGGTGGGAGGCCTTTGGGAGTATCAAAACCCTTAGAATGGTTGCCCAAGACTTTTTGGAGATATGGAGAAATAGATGATTTCAATGTTTGAACCTATAGTGAGAATAATTATGAAATGATGCCCCGTTGTTATTTCTTTAGAAGATTTTTCATCCCATTAGACCAAATTATCTTTCTAGGTTTCCCTGCAATACCCCTTAATTCAACTTCCTTTCATTCCCAAAAAAAATTCAAGAAACGTTTTTGAAAATTAAAAGTTATCATCCCCCAAAGATTGTAACCATTGGACTCATAGTACAACATCAACACTACCCATTGGAATATTCAATACATATTCCCCCATGGTTAGCTTGATATTATGGCACTTTCCAGAGAAATTTATAGTTCCTCCATTTGCAACCATCACTTGACACTCTAGTGCTTGATATAGGAATAAATTCAATTCCTTGGCTATCTTATAATGAATAAAATTATGGGTACTACCTGAATCAATCAGAAATATAACCTTTTTCTTCTTAATATATCCTTCTATCTTGAGAGCTTGAGGAGTGGCAATTCCTGCCAATGCATTAGAAGATATGGTTGAATTCATTTCTTCTTTCTCTCGGGTTGGTTCTTAGTATATATCCTCCTCTTTTGATGTTTCTTTTTCATTTTCTTCCTCCTCTTCATAATCTATGTAGAATAATTTCTTCTCAGCACACTTATGACCTTTAGTGTATTTTCTATCACAACTGTAACAAAGCCATTTTTCTCTTCTTTCCTCCAATTTTTGTGGTGTCAACCTTGTAGGTTTCAGAAGACTAGGAGAAGCAAGACTTCCATCTTTATAGTTGTGAGTGGTAGACTTCCTTGTTGCCATAATTTTTCTTTCAACTTTTGTTGCCACCTTGAATGCATTCTCCAATGAATTAGGCTCCAAAAGGAGAACCTCATGTTGGATGTTATCTTTTAAATTCCCTATGAAGACATCAATCCTATGCTCCTTTGCAAGATGGGTTACCCTAATATTCAATTTTTTGAAGTCTTCAATGTGCTCCACCATTGAACCCTTCTGTTTGAGATCTATCAATTGGCTAAAGAAGGTGTTTCTGTTTGTATCTTCATAATGTGCTATCATTACCTCCATAAAAATTGACCAAGTGAAAAGTGGGTTATGAGAACAAATCCATCTATAAGATACAAACTGATTGGGTTCTAAATATAAAGATGCAATGCATACCTTTTTTTATGGTTTCACATATTGTAGATTAAAATATTGGTCCATCTGCAGTATCCATGTTACCATATATTTTCCATAAAACTTCCTCATATCTATATTCGGAATGTGTTGGTTCTTAAACCCCACATTAGTGTCTCTAAAATTATAATTCATATTCCTTTTTTCCTCATCATGATTTTCATGGATTACCTTGTCACCACTGGGAAGCCTTTCTTGCAACAAAATTTTCAGCCCTTCCATGTCTGCTTTTAAACCTTTCATGACACCTTTTAATTATGCCTTTAGACCATCCATCCCCCGTTTAATTTCATCTTTGGTTTCTCTTTGTGAGAATGAAATTTGTTGCACTTGGTCCTGTAATTTTGATATATCATATTGAAATTCTTCCTCTTCAGGCATCATAGTAGATATTTTTGAGGGCTTAATGGGTGTAGAATTATTTTTTTTGGAGAAATTTTAGAACCCAATCTAATATCTATGCTTCAATGCTCTATTGGAATTACTTCAAACTATTTTTCAAACAAACTTTATGCAATGTTTTTTAAAAAATACACATTGTTTTCTTTATTTTAGGAGATCGTTCTTGAAACAGTTGTAACTCTATAATTTCAGCTCTCCAAAAACTGAAATTTTGTATTTTGGTAACCCTCTGAGTATTATTTCCAATGCCGCAAGTCAAACCAAAATTTGATTCTTCAAGATAAATTTATGCCCAATATCCCATGATGACATGATTATCGATTGGTTCAGTAGATCAAAGTTTTACGAAGTGCCACGTATCACTGTTTTGACTTTCAGCCCTGAAATTCCTACATAAGAAACTAAAGTATGTTACGTTTTTGTCACATTTTACAATATTCAAATCCAATGCTGGAAGAGAAAGTTATGATTGTTTTCCCTTGGTCACTTGTCTGGGATTGAATTTTAGAGCATGCAAAAACCCTAACTTCTTCGACCCATATATCCAAACATATAATGAACCAAGATCTAAAATTCGTACATGAAGTTTATCAATATTTCTTCTCGATGTGGTTTCAATTTAAGATTTTTAAGCTTCGTATAAAAAAAGGTATAATGAAAATTCCAGGATGTCATGTTTGAAGCAGTGAAACCCTAGAATCCAAAGCTCTGATACCAAATGTTATGCAACCAACTCATAAAGTAGAAGAAAATATAAATCAATGACTTAAAAATTATCCTCTTTGAGGTGGAAACCTTCTTTACATTAAGTAAATGAACAATTCTTCGATGATAGAAATGATAAGACCTCCTTTGTATATATAGGGGTCTAAGGGGTAACAATATAATCAGAGCCTACATGTCAATAATAATTTAAGGGCATAACAATAACAACAAGGGGGATAGATGGGCACAAAAATAACATTAGGGGCTACACTAACAATAACAATAAAGGGAATATACTAGTATTATAGGGACCTCACATATTTTATAATATGGCTGGTTATTTTTGGTCATTGTTGAGGTTACAAATCAATGTGATTTGGTCAAGTGGTCCAACCCATTTGCATAAATAATAATTTAATTTGATGGTTACAACCTTGGAGGTTAAAACTATTTACTAATCCATTTTTCTAAAAGATTATGTTTATGGTGGAAGTTATCTTAGAAGCCATAAAAAAACTCTCGAAATCAATTTAAAATTTGGAGCAAATAAAATATTTTTAAATCAATGGTCGATGTCAGTTTCAAGTTGGTCTTAGACCAAATTAAAAAAAATATTTAATATTCAGGCGTGATTATGTTGTCAAAACCATTCATCATCCCCATTGGTTGAGCATGTGGTTTCTCATACTCAAGGCTGCCTTTCCAACCAATAAATTTAGACTTCTAAGAGGCATGGTGTGTGTATCTATGAGATCGATCTATTCTTTGGTATTTTGTTTTTTGTTATGGACTGGTAAGGGAATAAGATCTGAAGTGAATATTTAATGAAGTTCAATCTTGGTATGCGCAGCTCATGATGAGATGAACTTTTTTGGTCTATACTTCAACTGAAGCACACTTGTGAGAAAAATTTTGTTCTTATTGTCTTCCTTTCCCTTATGATCTCACATAAGGAAAAAAATCTTAAATATGAAGAGCAGGAAGT
Source organism: Pinus tabuliformis (assembly GCA_031772625.1). Taxonomy (NCBI): domain Eukaryota; kingdom Viridiplantae; phylum Streptophyta; class Pinopsida; order Pinales; family Pinaceae; genus Pinus; species Pinus tabuliformis. The sequence continues at coordinate 1,492,651,112 of CM062819.1, read as the reverse complement.
AATACATTATTTAATTTGGTGTACGCTCAAGATAACGCATATATAATACACAATAGCTTTGTGTATGCATGGTAGGTTATGTAATTTTTGATGATGTATTTTGGAAGATCAATTTTTGTATTTTTTGTGTGACATGAAGTTAGCATAGAATGCAAAATTGAGGTATTGATGTGGAATCATTTATCATTCTGGGATAAATCAGTGTTTTACACTGGCACTAGAGATTAAGAAAAGGAATGTGATCTATATATGTACGGGTTTTTTAGTCTATCATGTTTTTCCTTTTGTACGCATAGATCTTTCTGACCCACGAATTTGTTTGTAAAATTTTGAGATTAACGCTCTATTTATTCGTTGGATCTTGATTATATAACAAAGCGGTATGGATAATTGGTTTGAAGCATTTTTGCAGGGGAATGGAATAAATTATTTTGATAAGTGCGTTGATCATATACAATTCAACTTCAAATATTTTGCATGTGAGATTTGGTTGATTTAATGTTTTATGCATCATATTATTGGAGCTATAATTTCAGTTTGAGGATTTATGACAAACCCTGTGTACAAAGGCTAGCATTTTGTGATAGAATTATTTGTGTGATTACTTACTTAAAATAATAAGTGGAAATTGTGTGAGAGAATTTTTTTTCATTTATTATGGTCCACAATCATAAAGTTTTGTGCCAGGGATCTGAATACAGTTACTTGACCATCACAGAGAGATAGGGATATTGGATACACACTATAATTGGACAAAGCCTTCATGTTCATCACACTATAGATGTGAATATTTTTTATCTCTCTCTCACACATTCACACACATTTATATTGCTTTGTTGACTATTGGTTATGGTGGAGTCTTGCACTCATAGTGTTGATGTTTTGCAAGTTTGATAGTTCTTGTTTAGTTGCAGAAAATTGATGAAAACTTGTATGGTCTTGTGCACTAATTATTCAATATATTGAGATATGGTTGTTTGATGGAACCTTTATGAAGTTGCTCCTTTATGAAGATCTTTGTTTATTGGTTGTAAATGATATGATGCTTGAGGTAGAGTATTGACAAGGTTCACGTTCATTAGTGTTCTTCCGATGACTATAGTATCATTCCTCTGACAAGAGTGTTGTTCCTATGACATATTTGTTTGACTTGTTTGATTAGTATTACTTTGCCTATTTTGAGACAAAGGATTGATGACACGAAATCTCTCTATTGTTTGAGGTACATGGAACTATGATGTGTCTTGTTGAAAAAATTTGATGAGTACAGGGACATAAATGTATAATTCATCTTGTTACTTGTCTTCTATTGCTAAGAGACTATATGTTTCATGACAACATCATTTTACTACGGTTTCTTTTGATGAATATTGATATGGTATAAGGTATTGATGTTGATAAGATAATTTCCTCGGTATATGATGCGCCAATGTTTGAGGAATTATCACATGTCTTGTTCACATTCATAGATTATTCTTGATGCAGAATGAGTTTGGAATTATTGAGATTTTTTGGCTTATGACAAGATTATCTGCAGTTTCTTGGTATGGTATTTGATAGTGTTCATCACTTAGCGTTTTGAAAGTGTACTTGACAAAAACTCGCTTGGGTTGTCATATGGTTGGTATTGGGCTTGGCATGATAATGTTGTGGCTTGATAGGATTTATCTTGGAATTTGATTATGGATTGGTATCAACAATGAATTGGTTATGGCTTGGTATATTGGTTTGATCTGGTTGGAGTGGTATAATTGGTATTCAATGGTTACTATTCAGTGATACAATGATTAGCATATTTTTAATTCAATGATTCAGTAATTGTTATATTGGCATCCAGTCTTGGCATCTTGGTATTGAACAGATTGTTGGGTGTGGGTCCAGTTTGAAAATTGATGAAAGGTGGCTTGCATATTTTTTATGGATGATTGAGACAAGTGGATCCAATATGAAAATTTTGAAATGTGTTCCATGAAGTTGTTGACGGTTGGAGCCTTTAGTGGCGGATTAGAAGCTTCCTTTTGGCAAGAGTTGGTAAACTTGTTAAGGGTGTGGTAGCTACATTCCAATAGGTCCTGGAGAATTTGTGGATGTTATAGCCTCCTTCAAATAGGAGACTATGTACTGGAAAGAGTCTCCACTAGTACAAAATGTAAGAAGACTTTCTTTATAATAAAAGAAGAATACAAAATGACAACAGTGGTGTTTTTCTCCCACATTGGGTTTCCACGTAAAATCTTAGTGTCCTTATGTGATGATGTGTTGATGTTATTTTCATATATATGGTTTACATGATTTTATACTTTATGTTGTTCATGGTTTATAATGCAATATCCTACTAATAAATTAATGGTTCAAGATAACTATGAAATGAAATAATTAGTTAAGTGAATTTACATTTGGCTTGAAATATTGATTCACACCCTCCTCCTTTTAGTATTTCTAGCACCAAGCTCCTTTTACTCATGAAAATAATGAAATTAATAATAAATAATAGCAACTTACCATGAATCCCTTTATGAGGCTATTTCTCATTAATTGTGTTAAAAGGAGGGTAATACTTGAATAAGAGTGGATTTTATAGGGTCCAGAATGCATAAATAGAAGTAACAACAGTGCCAATTTAGAGCCCTAACATCTCCCTTTTGACTAAATATTTGAATTTCCTCACACAAAAATTCATATAGTTGATACTTTGATACAATTTTGATCAAATATGGGGACAAAATTGAGAAAAATTTAGAGCACAACTAATTTCTAGTTTAATGGTTGCTAATGGAGATATTCACATTGTCCCCATTACTTTTCCATACAAACCAAAGATTCTTTTCCAAGGCCATATTATGTATTTCTTGATAATGGTTCCTTGGATGGTTATGTATTTCTTGATAAAGATTATTTATCCAACTTGGATGACTTCTTGATCCTTACTGTAAACCTATCAATTTTCTCTTGTAATTGGGATTTATTATTCTTTGAGATAGAGTTCTCATTATCAATGTATCTATCTACGACCTTAAACTATTTAATTACATATTTTAGCTTCTTAACTCGTTCTTCACCCAAAGTTTCTAGGTCATAAGTGTTCTTAAATTGATTGAAGACTAGGTTGGTTTAATGGGATCATAGTAATTAGTGATATGTTCAAAATCATTAGGTGTTGATCGGTTGACTAAGCCATAGAAATGGAAATGAAGAGTCTAAGGTTCTGAAAACTTAGTTTTGGGTCTCTTAGATAAAAAGGTCATAGATTATTTCAACCTAACATGCATATGTGTAATGGCCATATGCTTAGAATTTTCACTTTCAGAACGTTCAAGGGATATCAAGGTAACCTTTCTAGAGGGTTGGGGAGGAAGAAATGGAGCCTTTTCATAGGTTTTAGGAGGAGGTGTTGGAGCTTTTTAAAAGGTTTTATGAGGAAGTGATAGGGAGTTCTTAGTCGTTTTTCGTGGTTGTCTATTGATCATACTTCTTGTGAATCCTCTGAGTGTGATAATAGGCTATACAACATTCTTTTTGTCTCTCTTAAAGATCTTTGCATAAGCAGTAAGCTCCATACCTTCATGAATACCTTCATCCCCATTGTCATGTTTATTAGCATGCTCATACTCCTCTTTATCATTAAATTTTATAAGTGTTTCTTTGACAAGTTTCTTGGGTGTTTCCTTTAGTGGTTTTGGAATACCCTCAAGGGTGAATTTGTTTCTTTCTAAGAAGGCATCCTGATTTTTACATTGCTTTTATAGATACTATACAATTAAAAAAAATCCAGGATATGGTGATAGAGTCTACGGCTAAAGTACTTAGAGTTTTATTGAACTTGTTTTTCCATGTAGCCTAGACTCTTAGAAAGACAAAAAATGAAATTCAAATGTCCACTGGACTCAAAATGGAAAAGAAACCAAATATGGTAAATAAATTTGATGGAATACATGTCGTCATATATTATATATTTTTGTAATATGAATGATAAGATCTTCTCCTTTTCCATAGTCCATGGTCGAGGCATGCCCTTCCCTCAATCCTGATTTAAATTGGTGCAACATAGAAATCTTCTCCATACCCCCTTTTCCACTTACATATTCTTAAACAATTGATTCTTTATTTGTCAAAATCCAATGGATTGGGTCATGTCTTAAACCAAATATCACACTAAACGGAGGGCAATTAATGTAATGAAAAATCCATGATTCCAAAACATTTCAATAATAACTAACTATGTTTCAGTGCATCTAGAAATAAAAGGGCATCATATGATGAATAAACTTGTGCATCAAAAAACCATCATCACATAAACACAAACACCACATTTTATGTGGAAATACTTGTAGGAGAAATCTATGTTAGGGTCCCAAAGTCACACTATTTTTTGATAAAGTGCAGAGCCTTGGAACATCTAAGTTCGATCTAATTTGTTGTTGTGGATTTCATTTTTTGTTAAGATCTTATATATGAATTTATCTATGTTCGTCCAATCTTGGTGAAGGTATTCCTGTGTTCCTTATATTTTAATGTTCATGTATTTTCGTTCATAGTTTTGAGCTTCAATAAGGAAAAGAACATGATGAAAATGTCGCAAAATTAAATCATATATTAATGCTTGTTTACTGTGAATATTGTTCTTTAAATGACTAAGAGTTCAACCTTAAATTATGCTAATATTTTCTATGCTTATTCCTGATTTAATTATCATGCACTTTACTTTCTCCTATTAGTTGTCACATGAAAATAAAGGAACATGAAGAACTATTTTCATCCATCTAATTCAAATTGTCGATCTCTATTTATATATCTTGGTATATGTAGGAATCCAATGAAAATTACACATAATTGGCTAACATTTATTGTACATTTCAAATACAAACATCACATACATTCTAAGATTCATTATGAGTTTTCTTAAAGAAAGTAAAAAATACAATGAGTGAATTCCATTTGTTGTGGCTAAATCTTGCACCATGCAGCACAAGTGCAGCAGGATGCAAGGAAAGATCTCTAGAGATAGCCTATGGGTTGATTGTAGACCAATGCCTAGGATGTCTTAAATAGAGGAGTTCTTGTAAGATGGTATGAGAGGGGTTTAAATCACTCCAATTGTCACGAAATGAAGGTGGTGGTAAAAGGATTTCATTTAGTATGCCTTTAATGAGGGAGATTCAAGCCAACTCATGAATCCAAATGTTGGGGGTATATGGGGCAATCTCAAAGAAGAATGGCTTCTTCTTCTGGTGGCCTACACATGGAAATGAAACAACTTTAAACTGAAGTTGAATTTGTGATGGAGAGGGGGAAGGGCAAGAGGAAATTAGGTCCACAGGGCTATGACAACAGAATCTTCAGCCACTAATTTCTAGCATAAATATGAGAGAGTAAGAAGGTGAAATGGAATCAATAGAGGGAGCTGATGTAAAGCTTCAGGCTGCATAATAATGGGTATCAATCTCTGTTTAACAACCAAAGAAATCTGAACTACTATAGGTATTGTATGTTAATCACAACCATAAGTAAATCTGAAATGATTACAGGTACTGCATGCATGTGAATAACATAAGTAATTCTGTGATCTGGACAGGTTCTATTTACTATTGAATAGTGAGGATAAATCCATTAATCAACAAGAAACCCAACAGTTGTCATAATGTTGTTTCAAAGAGAGGACTACACAAGTGAAATGCAATTACCAGGAAAACATTACTGCACATTAATTGCATTTGGAATCAACAGAAAAATTCCATTTGTCTCAAAGGGTCCCATGACCAATCCTTCTATTCAGTAATGAAATTAGTGAAGCCCCCCATTAAACAAGAAAATTGAGCCCAAATTAGCCTCACAGAGATCAACCCTCTTGTGTCTCTCAATCCTTTGTAACCCAAACCTCTGGAACCCAACCCTTGTACAATATTTCTTCCCCCTTTTTATAAGAAGAGAGGGGAACTATCATTACAGTTTAGAAAAAATATCTAAGCCTGAACCCCCACTGTCATACTAGATTAGTTTTCTCGACTCTGTGACATGCTCTGCTAACCCCAAAAATATTACAACGGGATCGAATCCCTTTCTTAAAGAATACCAAAATAACTGCACAAAGAAGGAGAATCAAGAGAAAAAGGAAGAGGTATCCCCTCGCTGCTTCAGTGGAGGCCTTGAATTGAGCCATGTCCCTATAGTCATCAAGATTCTTTTGATTGTTTGAGGCAGTTCACTGCTACATTGGTCGGCTTCTATCAGTTCTTCTTTGACTGCGTTTGGCACCGACTTATGGAGGCATGTTGTAGGCTCAGTCGTTCCATGAATGTGCACATACCTTCATTAAACTCCCCAACTTCTGACCCATCCATCTTTTAGAGCTATGTGCCATGTTATTAGTGTACCATGCTGCAAGCTTTTAAATCATTTAAAACAGGCAAATCAGCAGGGTTGGTGTTTATCTCTTAGGCCCCTTTATTATAACCCCTTATGTGAATTGCCCCATACGAATG